>JAQPPZ010002036.1:0-1352500 GCA_028583015.1 Wollemia nobilis | reverse complement strand
GTATAAACTCATTGAAAATTTGCATTGCATTGATAGTGCAATATAAAATACCAATGATCAATTTACTATCAAAGTATTATGGCTTTGTAGAATAAGGAACAATATTAAACAAAAAAACTAACTACTATGTTTGCTTTGTAGGATAGGGAACAAGATTAAACAACAAACTTATTACTACATGGAATTTTCAAAATGTGCAAAAAAGAAGTCTGACTATGCAAACTATAAGTACCCAATTAACATTTCTTGCATGCATGTCATTATCACAATAACAATATTGAGCAACTTAAAATTGTATGAAAATCTAAACTATGCACAACCGAAGGCCAATTTGATTTTTTTAAATGAAACTAATCTATTCTTAATCTAACTAGATTCTTAGAAAAAAGGAAAAAGGTTTAAAGGCAATAGAAAATAAAATAAAGCAAACAAGCTTATACTACTCTAAATTCGATCCTAACTTGACAAAGTGGCAATTCCATTTAAAACCAATCTTGACCTTATCAATATTCACACAGTCTAAAGTCCAAAATGGTGCAATATTTGAAGGGAAAACAAACTATGAAATAGACTAAGTGCAACCACCATCATCATGTGTAGATTGAACACAACATTTCAAATACTTCTATTATGAAATATGTATCATGAAATATCTACATATTTGAATTTAGACACTTTAATAAATTACAAAAACAAAAATCCAAAGTAGCATGATGCTTGATTCAAAAAATACATCCAACTAGAATGAATAAAAAAACTAATAGAGAAACAAGCTAAGTCTAAGGGGTCAACTAATAGATGGTTCTTGACCTTTCTGACTACCTAGTGGGTTGGTATTTATACAATTTTTTGGCTCTTCACACAACTTCACTTTTACAATTTTTAATTACTATTATATTCCCTTTCATAAGGTGTATCGAATCTAAGATTTTATTCTCCCTCTTATGCGTGACGTGAGCTTCTCTAGATAGCTTATATTGCACTTTGACCATACCATATTAAATTTTCAACTCATGGGCATATCTTAAGTGGTTTGAACTCGTGCTTGGCTTGTCTTAAGTGGTTTGATTTTTGCTCTTCCATCCATAGCAAGTGGGTTGTGCATTAAATTTTTGCTTCTGTATTCTGCAAATCTGTGTTCACATGATCAACATCCTACAAGAGAAGATCTTGTGAGGTAAAGTAAAAAATTATAGGTGTTGCCATTTGTTTATTATTAGTATTATTTTATTTTTATATTATTATTATTATATATATATTAGATTCATTTATTTATTTTTCCTCTACTCACTTTATTCTCTCTTCTAATTTTTCTCTCCTTATACCTCTTTGGCAATATTTTGTATTTAACTTTGGTATTTTTTATAATTATCTACATTCTTTGGAAAAATTTTGCACTTTGTAGCATTTGGTATTTTTGGCCACATTCTTCACGTTTTGAAAATTTTTCACATTCTTTAGCCATTTTATATAGTTTTCATCTTTTCTTTTATTTTTTTGTCTATTTTTACCTTTTTCAGCCATTTTTTGTATTTTATAGTAAAACCCCTTACAAAAAGACAAAAAACCAAAACCCTAGCAAAACTTTAAGGTGGCATTGCTTGCAAAATAGTGTTAACCAAAATTCTGGCAATTGATTGGTTTCACTTCAATATTTTTGTGGGTTGTTGATTCCATTAGCCACACTTATATTTCTCTCTACAATTTTATTTTTCTCTGCATTCTTATTTACCCCTACATTTTTGGGTTGCTAATCTTGGGCAGGTAGAAAATAAATTTCCCCACAAATCCCTAGTTGGCAGGGTTGGTAGGGTTTCAGGTTAGTAGGGTTCTAATTTCCCAACAAATCTTTGGTTGGTAGGGTTCCAAGCTAGCAAGGTTTTAATTTCCTCTCAAATCTCGAGTTACTGGGGTTTCGATCTTGTTATCATTTCTATCTTCCCATAGATCTTCGATTTACGAGGCTTTCGATATTATTGGTAGTACTTTAAGAAAATTATTTTCCCATGGGTTGGAGATAGCACTAACTAGAATTATTGTTTGATTTCATCATCGCTATTTATATTTTTAGATTCCCTTTGACAATTGTTTGGTTTCACTTTAATATTTATTTCATTGCTCTCAATTTTTATTTTCCCATGAGTTGTGCACTTATATCTCTCTATATTTTTATTTACCTTAGCATATTTAGGTCACTGATCTTGGGTAGGTGGTAGATGTATTCCCTCGCAAATATCTAATTGACAGATTTTTTGATCAACGAAAATTTAAATATTCCCACAAAAATCTAGTTTAAAAGGCTTTATATTTCCTCAAAAATATTGAATTTACAAGGTTTCTAGTTAGTAGGATTTTAGTATCCTTTCAAATATTTGTGGTTTTAATCTAGTTGGCATTTATATTTCCCTGCAAATGGGGCTTTTGGTTAGCAGGATTTTAATTTACTCGTAAATCTCTAGTAGGGTTTTAAATCTTCTTACAAATATTTGGGTTACAAGGATTCGGGCTAGTGGGGTTTTAAATTTCTTCATAAATATTTAGTTTTCGGGATTTCGATCTTGTTAGCATTTTTATTTCCTCATAGATCTTGGGTTTACAGGGCTTTCGGTCTTGTTGGTAGCACTTTTAAATTTTTTATTTCCCCACATGTCGGTGACAATGCTAACTCGAGTCACTTTAATTTTTATTTCCCCCTCTTAATTTTTTTCCTTTGAGTTGATGATAACACTAACCAAAATTTTGATAATGGAGAGCAAATATTTGATTTACAAGGATTTCTGTCATTAGGGTTTTAATTTCCTTTCAAATGTTTGGTTTACAAGACTTTAATCTAGTTGGCATCTATATTTCCCTACAAATAGGGCTTTTGGATAGCGAGATTTTAAATTCTTTACAAATATCTTGGTTATGGGGCTCTAGGATTGCAGGGTTTTAAATTTCCTTGCATATCTATAGGTTATAGGAATTTGAGTTAGCGAGCTTTTAAATTTTTATGCAAATATGTAATTATTGTGGTTTTGATCTTGCTAGCATTTCTATTTCCCCACAAATCTTTGATTTATGGGGCTTTTGGTCTTATTGATAACAATTTAAAAAAAAAATTATTTCCCTACAAGCTAGTGACAGTGCTTTCCAAAGTTGGAAATTGTTTGGCTTCACTTTAGTCTTTATTTTCCTGCTCTTAATTGTTATTTTCCCATGAGTCAGTGATAGAGTTAAAAAGACCTTTGGTAATGGGGTGCAAATAAAAATCCATACGCAAAAGGGCACCAACCCGATCTGGGAGAAAACCAAGGATGGGCCATTTTTTGGGAAAGAGAAGTCGGGGTTTTAATTTCATTCGCATCTATATTTTCCATAGTCATAAAACTTGGACAACTTGCATAAAATATACGATTTTAGGCTTAAAACCTCCTCGAAACATAGGTAATTTCATATTTGTTGGAAATATCTTTTTAAGTTGCATCTAATAAAAGTGGTTTCAAAAATATTTATTGAGGATTACAAGCGATATGGGGTCTAAAAGCGAGTGTTATGTGATTAGGCAAACATTACAATCAATAGGGAAACTAGATAACATGTTGAAAATATGCCATTTGGGAGGTCAATTCTTCTTAAAACATAGGCACGTTTATAGTTTTTAGAAATCTCTTTTTGAACCACATCTAATGGAGATGGTTTAATAAATTTTAACTGATATTTGAAGGAGATATAAGCCTTGAAATTGATACTATATGTGTTTCTAGGGGGATTGCTAGGTTGGTAGTGTCTAAATTTAAACATGATTGGGTGCTATGGATATGGGAACATAGGCATATTAGTACTCATTAGAAAGCTTTCTTTGAGCCTATTATAACGGGAGAGGTTATTTTCCATTTTGAACAATTTACCATACACAACTATAACAACAAGAACCATGAAAAACTTAAGGCACACAAAGTTTGATCATCCATAACTAGAATTTCAATTAAGAACCTGAGTTTTTTGTATGGTTGACTATTATGCACAAACTCAAGAAAACAAAAGAAAATTCATCAAAATAAAAAAAGTGGGTCCCCAATCCATGTAGACTGGGGCATGTTGTGCAAGTGCAACAATAGGTTCAACTCTAAAGGCTATTGAGCACTTGACAAGTTGCTACATTCTTGTTCAAGGAAAAACTAAGGCAGCTATGGGATCATTCAAGGGGCTGAAACAAGTACACAAAATTGTTAAAGATTGTATTCAAAATATACATCCTATTTATCATATCAAATAACTTATAATAAAATAAGACCTTGTAAAGAATCTATAACTTGATCATGATAGAAGAAATAGAAAGTAGAAGAAGGTGACGAAGCATAAGGAGCCTTATGCATCTCTCTTCCCATCACATGCAATATTGGCACCCAGTCAATTCAACAATTGACACTAGATGCATGGTAGTACATCCTTCACATGCAAATATTGGTGGAGGCTCATATTTCGTGTACTAAAATTATAATTATTAGAAATGGAATAAGTATTGAATAAGTATTTATAATAAAATTATTTTTGGAGTGCATGATATATGGAACCCAACATTCCTAAGTATTATAGTACAAAGTTTACATTGTAGGGGAGAATTTCTCTCTCAAATTCCAATATTACCCCAAAATATTTCATCAAGTCATAAGCAAAGCCAAAGCAATAGTCACAAGCCAAGCAAGAGCCAAGAGCTGAAGACAAAGGCAAAGCTAAGACTATGATGTAATAAGGGGAGAATTTTAGGAATTGTTACATCATAGCCCATGTGAATCTGAGAGTGGTATAAACACCTATCACAAGGATTATGCATGCATGATCGGACAAGGGTAGTTGCAAATTTAATTATAATTTTGTTATGCCAAAAATGGGCATCCAATATATTTAAATATTTATCATTTCATAATGCAAATAATTGAAGCATTGAACTTTAACATATTGAATTAGAGTTACTTTTTCACATCAAAGAGAAGAGTGACCCTATCAAGGTATGGTAAAAATTACATGAATATTTTGGAAAGGTCGATACTACTAAAGTAAGTTGCTTGGAACTAGAAATTTCTTCTCATAAACTAGTTGAGTTTGATAATATTGAATACTATATTACAAGATTCGAGGCTTTGAATATAGATATTGCATATTCTAGAGGTAAAAAGAAAGATGATGCAAAATGTGTTAATATTATCCTTGCTAATCTCTTCTCATCCTTTTATATGTTAAACCTAATTGTTCATATTGATAATATTTTTTTGTCCTAGTTTATTTTTTTTATTGTAATGTGGAATTATGGTGGAACTCCACAAATACAAGCTCATACAAAGAAATTCAAATATAAGGAGGCTAATACAAAAGGACGCAAGGACTAGGTGAAATCTCTGAAGAAAATGAAGACCACTTGTAGATACTGTAAGAGGGATGGATATCCACCAAAGAATTTTTTGTTGAAGCTACAAAGGATTGAAGATGAGATCTTGAAATTAGGTGGATATATTTTAGATGATGAGGGATATTTAGATGGATATACCTCAACTGTAGAATCTCACTAGAGAATCTCACTAGATGATTAGGAAATATATTATTTTCACTAATGTCTTCTCTCCTTGGCCTCTTAAATTAAGTTATTAGGGGTATTGAAATTATAATCTACTTCATGGCCAAGAGTGAACATTGTGTGATGTATTGGATAGGCCTAAGGGTATTTTATTGTATAATGTATTTATTATTTTATAATATTTTATTATGTAAGCCCAATGGGCCTTGGTTAACCTTGATATAATTCAATTCTATTTAGTATTTGTAATTAACTAAAATAACACTTATTATGTCGTCTTAGGTTAAATTCTATGATGTAATTGGGATTTTGGTATTGCTAAAATACCTCCCTCACACTCCTCTTTCTGTATTGCAATGTTATGCAATATAATCTATGAATAGTAATTATTTATGATGCCTATATATGCCCATCATATATTTCTCCATTTCATCTTATTTTATGTTTTCTTTATAAGAATTGAGTGGATGGATTGCTTCTGTTCATTTTTGAAAAATATTGTGAATCTTAACATGGAGCTAGATGGATGGTAGAAAAATAAACTCTCCTTTGATCAAGACTTTGTACATGTCTTTAGTTGTACCGATTATGGTTGCACCTAGGCTTAATAATATGGTGGATAATTTTATTTTCTCAAGAGTCATAGAAATTGCTCAATTTTAAAATTTGGAAGGCAAGGTTTTCCATGGCCAATAAATTAGTAGCTTGAAGTATATTGTATCTAAAAATCCCTTCCAAGAAATTGCTTTCCAAACATGATATTATTGACAAGTTTATTATGTATAAGATATTTGAAATTATCAAGCATTTGTTTTAGTCTTGTCAATATGTTGCGTTGATATGGGATATAATTCAAAAAGACTATCCAATTATATTTAATAGGAAACTGAGATAAAAGGAAGACTTGCTTTCTTAATTTGAAAATATGCCTAAAACCTTTGAACATGTTATTCTTGCTCATATTTGGTTTGGTAGATGCTATAACACATGTCATGGAGATAATATTTTAGGAATAATTCAAATTCATAGGATATATTGTAATTGTAATTTTTAAGTGTATGCTTTAATTGCATATTTAAAGGAGTAGGCTCAGGTAAACAATGAGGACATGAAGAGGTATGGTGTCTTGATTCCATTCATAGTTTCACAAATGTGGGTAAACTATTGAGTATAGGGCCTTGGTTTAATGATTGAACAAATATTGATTTAATGAAGAGGTATGGTGTCTTGATTGAGAATTATATTTAATAGGAAACTGAGATAAAAGGAAGACTTGCTTTCTTAATTTGAAAAGATGCCTAAAACCTTTGAACATGTTATTCTTGCTCATATTTGGTTTGGTAGATGCTATAACACATGTCATGGAGATAATATTTTAGGAATAATTCAAATTCATAGGATATATTGTAATTGTAATTTTTAAGTGTATGCTTTAATTGCATATTTAAAGGAGTAGGCTCAGGTAAACAATAAGGACATGAAGAGGTATGGTGTCTTGATTCCATTCATAGTTTCACAAATGTGGGTAAACTATTGAGTATAGGGCCTTGGTTTAATGATTGAACAAATATTGATTTAATGAAGAGGTATGGTGTCTTGATTGAGACATAGTTTCTCAATCATTAAACCAAGGCCCTATACTCAATAGTTTTTGTAACGCTATTTTACTTTAAAACTAAGTATATGATAAATTTATGTTTTATTTTTGCACAATTAACTAATCATATATTGATGTAAGTTTTTAAAATATATAATCAAGCATCTTCAATATAATAAAAATATATTTGTTTTAAACCCAATTCATATGGGGATGGTCCTCCTATTAAGACTAATAATATGCATATTAAGTTCTACAAGGACAACGTAGTGGTTAGGGCTTTGGTTTATCTTTGGGGAGGTCCAAGGTTCAAACCATGACATACCGAAAAGGGGATAGGTTGGATGGTAGCAACCAAGTGTTTTCTACTTGTCTCTGTGACTTTGTTAACCTAGTGGGCTAGAGTTTATAGTGGTAGCATCCAATAGGATCTTGTTGACTTTGTCTAATCTATCAGGCTAAGGTTTATAATGATAGCATTCAATGGTGAAGGGTTTATAATGATAACATTAAATAGTGTTACCAATTTCTATGTCTATTAAAAAATGAATAATGTTCATATTAATTGTTGTATATGCTTGTTATTTAAAAATTTTATACCAGACCAAAACAACCTACACAAAAGAACACAATATTTAATCTTGTAAGCTTCGCATGTAGCATCAAATATTTATGCATATTTCGAGAGTGGTTGGATATTTATGTACATGTTCAATTAAAATCTTAAAAAAATTAATATTACACAAACCTTGTGTGAAATGGGAATTACAAGAGGAATATAAACGATTGCAATCTAAAGTCAATCCATATTTTAAGGATGAATATCAAGCGCCTCGATTCACTCTCCTATAGTCAAACACTTTAATAATAATATCACCCTCAAGGTATTATAAGAACTATGATAGATTATAATGCACGATTAAAAGTATGAAAGCTCTTGGAAGCAAAGTTTTTGACTTGTGCTAAAAATAGTAGGGATGATGCAAGTTGTAATTCATTGGAAAAATGACCATTGTGAAGTCTTGCAGTGAGACAAAAAAATATTGTTTATGAGGTAAGAAGTCCTAGTATTAGACAACATGAGTTGCAAATCAAGGGCATGTCATACTGAAGTCTACCATTATGCACAGTATAACATTGACTTTAAAAGAAGTGATCATAACCATAGGGAATTTTATCCCTTGGTCAAGCACATCCTCCACGTCATCTTATGAATATTTAGACCATCTCTTGGGACATTGTTTAATAGTTTTAAAACTATGGTAATGGATTCTTAATCTGTTTGGTAAAGACATGGTGATAAATAACAATATTGAAGATTGGTTAAAGTAATGGCAGAGCATTTATAAAAGTGAGGTTTTACAGACAATATGGGATATATCAAAAGATACAATACTTTGGATTGTATGGATAGAAAGGAATAGAAGAATATTTAAAGGAAAATATAGTAGTTTAGAGGTAATGAAAAGGAAGATATGTTTAGCCATAGAGGATTCAAAACCAATCCTATCAACACACCCAATCCCTAATCTGGAAGCAGAGAGCCTTGATAGATGGAGTCAAGTCATTAAATGGAATTATGATGTTGGGTACAAGAAAAGAAAAAAGAAGGCAAAGAATATAAAGTGGAAACCACCAGATGTGGAGTGGATTAAATTGAATTTTTATGGAGCATCTAAAGGAATCCAAAACCAAGAGGAGGGATAATTAGAAATAATAGAGGAGACATTTTGTCACATTACACTTTCTATAGTGGATTTAAGACAAATAATGAAGCTAAAGCTTGGGCGGATTTAGAAGGGTTAAAAATATGCAAATAAATAAAATGGAATAGAGTATGGATGGAAGGCGATTCTATAATAGTAATAAATGCAATTTTGAAGAAAGCAAAGGCTCCATGGAACATACAAGAGATAATTATGGAAATTTAAGATCTTGCTAAAAAATTTGAAGAAATCAAGTTTACACATACTTTAAGGAAATAAAAAAATGTTTAGATAGGCTAGCCAATAGAGGGGTTTTGATTGAGGATCATGAAGTTAAATTCTTATTTCCATGGTTAGAGGAAGTAGTAAGTTTAGATGAAGCTGACAAAAAATGTTGATTGCCTGAATCAAATTATGATTAAGATTTACTTTAATGTTTTCCATTGGTAATATTTGTTTTATTTTGTAAGAATAATGTGTTTTTATATAAACTATTTATTATAATTTTTGTGGTTGCACTTGTGTTTTAGGAAGGAAACTAGCAATCCATATTTGGTAAAGCGGACTATGATAGTGAGATGTTTTAGAAATATTTCTCCACTGAGATGCAATGCATAGATAGTAGAGGTGAAGTTTTGATATTGTGAAATCTACTATAGAAAAATATCAAGAAGGATACTAAATTCTAGAATATTTGTATTCATACAAAAAATTGAAAAGATCCAGAAAATGATATCAAGAATTCAGATACTTTATGTAAAATGATGTAGGTTTCTATCTATAGCATCTCAATTGAGATGAGAAGTGTATTTATTTGTAAACTCTAAAGCTCTAAAGAAGAGAGTTGCAAATTGTCATATTCAATTTACACAATAGATCTCATATTCAATTTGTTGATAACACTTTTCTTTTAGGTCATTTCTTAGATTCATTTATTTATTTTTCCTCTACTCTTTTTATTCTCTCTTCTAATTTTTCTCTCCTTATACCTCTTTGGCAACATTATGCTTTTTTTGACAACTTTGGTATTTTTTTATAATTATATGCATTCTTTGACAACATTTTGCACTTTGTAACATTTGGCATTTTTTACCACGTTCTACATGTTTCAAAAATTTTCACATTCTCTAGCCATTTTATGTAGTTTTCAGCTATTTATTTATTTATTGGCCATTTTTTACATTTTATAGCAAAACCCCTTACAAAATGAAAAAAAGGTAACATTGACAAACTTTAAGGTGGCATTGCTTGCAAAACAATGTTAACCAAAATTTTGGCAATTGATTGGTTTCACTTCAATATTTTTGTGGGTTTTTGATTCCATTATACACACTTCTATTTCTCTTGCCATTGTATTTCCCTCTACATTTTTATTTCTCTCTACATTTTTGGGTTGCTAATCTTGGGCAGGTGGCAAATAAATTTCTCCATAAATCCCTAGTTGGTAGGGTTTTAGGTTAGTAGGGTTTTAATTTTCTAATAAATCTTTAGTTGCTGGGATTCCAGGATAGCAAGGTTTTAATTTCTTTGTAAATATCCAATTATTGGGGTTTCGATTTTGTTATCAATTCTATTTCCTTGGAGATATCTGATTTATGGGGCTTTCAATCTTGTTGGTAGTATGAATTGTTATTCAATTTTGCCCATCGCTACTTATATTTTTATATTATCTTTGGCAATTGATTTGCTTCACTTTAATCTCTATTTCCTCACTCTTAATGTTTATTTCCCCATGAGTTTTGCACTTATATTTCTCTCTACATTTTTATTTACCTCAACATCTTTGGATCGCTGCTTTTGGGCAAGTGGTAGATATATTTTCTTGCAAATCTCTAATTGACAAGTTTTTCAATCAATAGGATTTTAATTTCCCCACAAATATCTAGTTTATAGGACTATATTTTCTTGCAAATCTTGAATTTATGAGGTTTCTAGTTGGCGAGGTTTTATTATTTTTCAAATCTTTGTGGCTTTAATCTATTTGGCATTTATATTTCCCTGCAAATGGAACTTTTAGTTCGTAGGATTTTAATTTCCTTATAAATATCTAGGTTATAGGGCTCTGAGATAGCGCGGTTTTAAATATTATTTCAAATATTTGGGTTACAAGGCTCCAGGCTAGTGGGGTTTTAAATTTTTTTGTAAATCTTTAGTTATCGAGGTTTCGATCTTATTAGCATTTCTATTTTCTCATAGATCTTCAGTTTATGGGGCTTTCGATCTTGTTGACAACACTTTTAAATTTTTTACTTACCCATAGGCCAGTGATAATGCTAACTAGAGTCACTTTAATATTTATTTCCCTCTCTTAATTGTTTTTCCTTGTAAGTCAATGATAGCACTAACTACAATTTTGACAATTGGAGAGCAAATTTTTTATTTAGGAGGTTTTTAGTTAGTAGGGTTTTAATTTCCTTGCAAATATTTAGTTTACGAGACTTTAATCTAGTTGGAATCTATATTTCCTTGCAAATAGGGCTTCTAGATATTGAGATTTTACTTTCTTTATAAATAGCCTAGTTATGGGGCTCTGGGCTAGCAAGGTTTTAAATTTCCTCACATATCTCTAGGTTATAGGGCTCCGGGCTAGCAGGCTTTTAAATTTCTCTACAACTATCTAATTATTGTAGATTTGATCTTGTTAGCATTTTAATTTCCTCATAGATCTCCGATTTATGGGGCTTTTAGTCTTGTTGGCAATATTTTTAAATTTTTTGTTTCCCCAGAGGCTAATGACAACACTAAACAAAGTTGATAATTGTTTGGCTTCACTTTAATCTTTATTTCCCAACTCTTAATTGTTATTTTCCTGTGAGCCGATGATAGAGTTAAATAGAATTTTGACAATGGAGAGCAAATAAAAATCCACACACAAAAGGACACCAACCCGATCTAGGAGAAAACCAAGGACGAGCCATTTTCTCGAAAAGAGAAGGGAGTGGGGATTTTAATTTCATCCACATCTATATTTTCCTTGGTCACAACAACTTCGACAACCTACAAAAAATAAACAATTTTGGGCTTCAAAACTCCTCCGAACATAGGCAAATTTATATTTGTTGGAAATATCTTTTCAAGTTGCATATAATAAAAGTTGTTTAAAAAATGCTTATTGAGTATTACAAGAGATATGGGGTTTTAAAATAAGTTTTGCAGGATTATGCAAGCATTACGATCAACAGGGCAACCAGATAACATGCTGAAATAGGCCATTTGGGAGGTCAATTCTTCTTAAAATATATTTGAAGGTCTCTTTTCGAACCACATCTAATGTACATGGTTTAGTTAATGTTTATTGATATTTGAAGGAGATATAAGCCTTGAATGTGATGTCATCTATGTTGTTCAGTAAATTGCTAGGTTGGTAGTGTTTAAATTTAAATAGGCTCAAGGTGCTATGGATATGGGAACATATGCATATTAGTACTCATTAGAAATATTTCTTCGAGTCTATTCTAATGGGATAGGTTATTTTTCATTTTGAACAATTTACTATACACAACTATAACAATAAGCACTATAACAAACTTATCATCCACAACTAGAAACTTTCAATTAAGAACCTGATTTTTTGGATGGTTGACTATTATGCATAAGCTGAAGCAAACAAAAGAAAATTCATCAAAATAAAAATAGTGGGTCCCCAGTCCATGTAGACTAGGGCATGTTGCACAAGTGCATCAATAGGTTCAACTCTAAAGCTATTGAGCACTTGACAAGTTGCTACATTAATGTGCAAGGAAAAACTATGGTAGCTATGGGATCATTCAAGGAGCTAAACAAGTATGCAAAATTTTTTAAGATTGTATTCAAAATATACATCTTATTTATCATATCAAACAACTTATAATAAAAGGAGACCTTGTAAAGAATCTAGAAATTGATCATGATGGAATAAATAGAAAGTAGAAGAAGGTGAAGAAGCATAAGGAGCCTTATACAACTTTCTTTCAATCACATGCAAGATAAAATTTGGAAACCATTCAATTCAATAGTTAACACTGGATGCATGGTAGTACATCCTTCACATGCATATATTGGTAGAGGTTCATATTTCATGTACTAAATTTACAATTATTAGAAATGGAAAAAGTATTGAATATGTATTTATAATAAATATGTTTTTGGAGCGCATGATCTGTGGGACCTAACACTCCTAAGTATTATAGTACAAAGTCTACAATGTAGGAGGAATTTCTCTCTCAATTTCCAACATTATCCTAGAATATTTCAAGTCATAATCCAAAGAGATAGAGTCAAAATCCAAGGGCTAGAGTGAGAGTCACAAGCCAAGCAAGAGCCAAGATTCGAAGACAAAGGCAAAGCTAAGACTATGATGTAATAAGAGGGAAATGTTAGGAATTGTTAAATTATAGCCCTTATGAGTTTGAGAGTGGTATTAACACCCATCACAAGGACTATGCATGCATGATAGGACAGGGTGATTTGCAATTTTAGTTAGAAGTTTTTTATGCCAAAAATGGGCATCCAATATATTTAAATATTTATTATTTAATAATGCAAATAACTGAAGCATTGAACATTAACATATTGAACCAAAGTTGCTTTTTCACATCAAAGAGAAGAGTGACCCTATCAAGGTATGGTTAAAATTACATGAATATTTTGTAAATATCAATACTACTAAAGTAAGTCACTTGGAACTGGAGTTTTCTTCTCTTAAACTAGTTGAGTTTGATAATATTGAAGACTATATTACAATATTCAAGGCTTTGAGGATAGATATCTTCTAGAGGCAAAAATAAAGATGATATATAAGGTCTTAATATTTTCCTTGTTAATCTCTTTCCCTCCTTTTAGATTTTAAACCTAATGGTTCGTATGTTTTCTATGTTCTTGGAATATCAAAATACACTTATTGTTGATAATATTTTTTCTCTCCTAGTTTATTTTTAGGTTGTAATGTGTGGAACTCCACAAATACAGGCTCATGCAAAGGAATTCAAATCTAAGGAGGCTAGGACCCAAGGGCCCAAGGACCAGGTGAAGTATTTGAAGAAAATGAAGACCACTTGTAGATACTATAAGAGGGAGGGACATCCAACAAAGAATTGTTGGCTCAAGCTACAAAGGACTGAATTTGAGTTCTAAATATATGGATATATTTTAGATGATGAGGGAGATTTAGATGGATCTACCTCAATTGTAGAGACCCACTAGAGCATATATTTGTTAGCTTTTGATGTAGTAATCATGGAGAGAAAAATAAATAGAAATGATATAAAATGTTACAATGTAGCTATGGAGGAAATGAACACTCCAATATAAAGCTACTAAACTACATTGCACCCATCACCAATGGATGGTGTCACACACTAAGCTACACTATGTCCCCTGACTCTCTATATGACTCTATTACACTATCTATCTATGAGGCCATCCTTATATAGGTAAAATAGGATACTTGGCCAACACTCTATCTAGTTGTGCAAGGGATAACTTGCACATGTACAACTTGCACATTGACACTTGTGCACTTATTACATTGCATGAAGTAACTAGATAACTTACCCCTAAAGTAATCTAAGTATGTACCTTGGAAGATACATTTACATAACCCAAATTATGGAATAGACTCTATTTCTAACACCTCCCTATATTACATTATTTGGGTCTTGAAGACTTTAGTCTTCAATATGGATCTTCTTCTTCTTCTTAAACTTTGTCTTCATCCTCTGCATTCTTTGTGTTTAGGTTCAGTAGGTAATATGTGTCTTCATATGATGCAGAGTAAGTTGGAGCTAAGCCTTCTTATTTCAATTGACTTTGCATTGTATTCCTCCTTTATCTGTTGAGTTTTCTTCTTCATATTTGGATTTTCCTTTAATTCTGGTTTTTGTGTTCTCACAGGAGGTCGAGTTGCTACCAGGTTCTTGTGAAGATGATTCTCCTTTCCTATCTTTAGTCTGTACAGAAGCTTCTGAACAACTACTTAAGGCATCATGATAAGATTTTGAGTTAGTAGAATAGGAAGTGTTGATGCTACATGAGGATTGAAAATTTTTTCTAAATATGATTCATCAAGTTCTGACTTCTTTTTTAGTAATTCTATCAATCTTTTTGTTCTTCATTTTCTACCTTGTAGTGTTTATATGTGAGCAGTGCCATGTATAATATGCTTGCAAAGTCTAAGGAAAGTAAAATATCACTTTTTTCATTGGTAATTGCTTCATTGAGACGAGTTTGAAGATAGCATTCCATAGTATCAAAATTATCTTCTAAAGCTTCACTATGGATTATTTTTGAAGCTAGATCTAACCTTCCTTCTGATTTCATGAGAAGATTCATGATCCCAAGTTTTATGGCATTGGTTTTTTTCTTTCTGAAGCACTTATTAGTAGAAGTAGATATTCTTATATAGCTCCCTAGTCTTAGGATATATGCTCCTTAATTGAAGTATATAATCTTGATTTGATAAAACCTTTATTAGTCCTGTAGGCTTCCTTATGTCTCCCTAGTTATGAATACCTAATTTTAGGTTTTTGAAGAAAGCTTATATCTTCACAACTTGACAATTTTTTATGGATATTATTATCAAGTTTTGTAGAATTCCTTATGACTCCCAAATGTTTTTTGGAGTATGATATAGTGCTTTTGTAAGATATAGTTCAATTTTTGGTTGATTTTGTACAAGTTTTGTAAGGATCAAAAATCAACTTCTTAATTTCTTAATACTCCTATTGAACTAAGCACTTTTCAATTTTTGAAGAGGTTTTAATGTTGGATTTATTTTATCCCTAAGGAGAAATTTTCTGAGACAAGAATATAAATTTCCAACTTTGATAAAATATTTTAATAACCCCTTTTGAAACCCTTAGGAATTTTATTCAAGTGTTTCTAATTTCCAAAAAACTAGTTTGAAGTTGTAACCCTTATCACTCCCAAATTTGGAAAACTAGAACACATTAATATTTGCAAACTTTAAATGGATTAATTCCAAGTAGAATCCCTTATTGCTCCTAAGTTATATTTTGTAAATATTATATTAATTTCTCTAAGTTTTGCTTTCAAACAAATATTGATTTTAATTAATATATCAACCTTATCTTATAACCTTATAACTCCCTTTAAAACTGAAAGCAAATTAGATGAGAAATTAAGGCTTTGTACCTTTAAGACGTCGGGTGAATATGATAGTGAAACCTCCTTCTTGAGTGTGAATTCCCCAAGGCTTTAATGCTCTTCATAAATGTTGGTTGACTGAGAGTCTTTTCAACTGTACCCATCTTGCTTTGGATCCCTACCGAATCGCACCCGAACTGGTGTCAAGCATCTACCGTCAATCTGTTGAATCACACCCAAAATACTATCGAGCATCTACCATTGATCTATCGAGTAGCACCCAAACTATTGTCGAGCATCTATCGTCGATCTACTGAGTAGCTTCCAAATGTTGCTCATGTTGTTTCCAACTGTTGCGCTTCCTTTCCAAAGTCCAACCCATCTTTAATACGAGATAGGAGTGACAAGTGTCACTGTATGAGTTTTTGAACGCTCATGGAAGCTTCAACTTGGTTGGTGGAGGTGCCAAACTCACTCCACTATTTGTGACAAGTGTCACCTTTGGGTTGAAAATATTTTTGATTCTCTCTTGAGCGTTATCCAAGAAACGCTCCTTCCTCAATGTCTCCAAGCTATCTTTCTTGTAACGTATGTCAAGTTGTATGTAACTCCACTATTTGGAGTATGGGTGCCAAGAAGTGTAACGTCTTCTTTGTGAGCGTTATAGAGGATATTTCAAAAGATGACAAGTGGTAGTTGCATGCCTTTATTTCTATCAACGCTTATATGAAGACTCTCCAATGCATTTTCCACCTTGATCCTTGTTGTTTTACATAGATGTTGAAGTATCTCCAACTAATGGTTGAGTTGTGGTGGAGATATGGCAGAGTTGTGGTGGAGATATTGCAGATTGGTGGAGATATGGAGTAGCTTTGGTGGCCCTTGAATGGAGTTTGAATGATGAATACTCCTTGATGCTTTACTCCACTGTTAGCATTTACTAATGGTAGAAATACTTTGATAAGAATGCTCCTTTCCTTTGACATCCATTTGCTTTATCTTCTACTTTGTACACTGCTTGATCTTCTCCTATGCTTTGTCTTCTGCAGGTTCAACCATCCAAGATGAGCCCCTTTGAGTGGCTTCTATTGCTTGGGAAGAGTGCTTACGTTCAGCCCTTTCTTGGCTATTTTTCTTGTGTTTATTGTGCCTTTTTGGGGCACATTCAAATATGCTTTTAGACTATAGAAAACCATATTAAAATGGTGCTATAAAATGTACTATAGTATGTACATAAACCTCCTTTGATGCACCTTCTTTTGCACTCTTATTTCAGATCAGAAATTCTGGTTTTATGGCAGATTTTTCTCCTGCAATACAAGGGTTTTGAGGTTGTCTTTTATGAGTAGACACCTTCCCCTTTTTTCTTGGACACTTAGATAACAACTCCAAGCTTAGATAACAGTAGATAGAAGCTTTTTATGCAATTTTCTGCACTTTTTTTTTCTTGCATTCAATCTTGTAATGCTTTTGGATTTGAGACTCACCAAGTCTCAATCTTTAAAGCTTCTATTTCTGTTTTAGGTTAGTTGTGTTCTTCTCCAAGTTTTGGAGGATTCTAACCTTTTTGGGTGGCTTCTTTAGACCACTACGAGTTGCAGATTTTTGTGCTTCAATAGTGTCTTTAGACACTTGATACAAATCAGATTTTGTGCCCTTCAAGAACACAAAACTAATTTCTTTTGAGAGTAGTGTAATAGTACAAGTTTTTTCACTTTTAATGCACTAAGATTACACCTTATCACTCCAATCAACTCTCAAATTAATGCACTAAGAATTTACTGCAACTAATCAAGAATAACCTAAAATGAATCTTTAAGAGTTATTCTATGGTTTCACTACAACTAATATTGTAGAGCTTAGTCTTCTTTTTCTTTTTTCAAAATAGATAATAGGTAGTTGATAGAAGCTATTTTGAAATCTAATCAACTCCTAATAAAAGTGCAAATGAACCTTAAAAAGAACTTTTTATTTTTGCACTTTCGAAGACTGTAATCCAATTTTCTATTTGCAACTTTAATCCAAATTCAGGTGCTTCTAACAAATCTAATAGGTAGATGAATTAATAAACCTACTTGCACCAGAAAGTTGCATACCTTTTTTGTAGTAGCTCTTTTATCGCTTCTATAGAGGATGTAGATCTTGGTGTCTAGAATCACCAAGTTGTTGCTACGAGAATATCCTTGCAGCTCTTTGTAGACTATCTTGAATAGCTCCTTCTTCACCAAATGATGGTCTCGACCTTTCTTTTATGAGCCTAGGATTTGATGGCTTGTTCTCCTCTTTTGTTCTCCTCCTTATGATGCATATTTGGAGAAGTCTTTGTCTCTAAAGTGATGCCTTCTTTCTATGAGAGGTAATCTTCAAATATTCAATATTTGGTGAGCTTCTTCTATCTTCAAGTCATCTTGTCGATTTTTGACTTCAAGCAAGATCTTCTTTTGATATTTGGCACTCCTTGCCAAATTCTTCTTCATGGATTTGGCACTCCTTGCCAAATTCTTCTTCTTGGATTTGGCACTCCTTGCCAAATTCTTCTTCACAGATTTGGCACTCCTTACCAAATTCTTCTTCTCTTGGGCTTGTTGTCGGATGGCGATAATTGTCCCAAGTCCTTCACTATCAGAGGCTTCTCCTTGATAGTGGATTTCTCCAATGAGTTCTCCTTTGAGAATATCTTCAGTAAGGCTCTCCTAGCCTTTTTTTGGATGCTCGATAAGACCTTATCAAGGTCTCTAATCTGATAGCTTTTGATGGTCTTCCTTGAGACATTTTCTTCAACCTTCTGCTCCTAGAAGTGTTGGTGATGAGATCTACCTCTGGATCTCTGATTCTACTACTTCTGGATTTGAGTAGGACTCACCTAGTCCTTATTCTCCTTCTCCTTCCTTGATTGGAAGTTCTACAATGAGATCTTCTCCTGATATCTTTGATTTTGCTTCAGGTGCTGAATTGATTTTGAAGAAGATACCCTTCCTAACTTTCTTGTAGGAAGTTTTCCAACTCACTGAATCTTCTTTCCCTACAATAAAGTATTAGTACTAAAATATTTAGTCTACTTCTGAATCTCTTCGAATTCAGGATCAAGGCTACTATGGCCTTTTTTAGTATCAAGGCTTCTATGGCCTTTTTCAGTACCAAGGCTTCTATGGCCTTTTTTAGTACCAAGGCTTCTATGGCTTCTCCTTCAAGGCTCCTGTGGCCTTTTCTCCAAGGCTTCTATGGCCTTTCTATGTCAAGGCTTCTATGGCATGTTCTTCAACTTGTGAAGTTATTTGATTCAATAATGGAGATCTTCAGTCTCCTGACTTCACCACAACTCTTCACAAGAAGTCTTCTTCTACAGTATTCTTCTCTTGCACAAGGAACCAATCTCTACACTATGAGGGCACGCCGACCTTCGGGCAATAAAGTTGGAGTCTCCTAGCTTTTTGTCGTAGGAGGAGTCCCAATCCTCTGAGAATTAGATTTTTGCAAACAAAAGAAACTTTAGGCACTAGTTAGAAAATTCTAGATATCCTGGATAATCCTCACTGAATGATTTGTCAATCTAGTGGCTTGAATGTTGAGTCCTGGTCTTCACGAGTTTTTCCTAAAACTCTATGGAAAGACTCTAGTCAATTGCAATATTTTCTGGAACTAATATTTCTTTCAGTCCTCACTCGTGACTCTCCCTAATTCTACCACCTAGATTCTTCTGAGAGCTTTTGATAGTGGTTGGTCCAGTGGTGCATCAGTTTGTCAAAATGCTCAAGCTCAATGATAATGGTGGCTTTCCTATAGACCTACACAGACTAGATCTACCATAGCTCTGATACCACTATTAGCTTTTGATGTAGCAAGCATGGAGAGATAACAATCACAAGATGTAGAATAATATGAAATAAAGTAAATCTACTAGATGACTAAAATATGCAATAAATAGAAATGATATAAAATGTTACAATGTAGCTATGGAGGAAATGAACACTCCAATATAAAGCTATTGAACTACATTGCACCCATCACCAATGGATGGTGTCACACACTAAGCTACACTATGTCCCCCAACTCTCTCTATGACTCTGTTGACTCTATGTTACACTATCTATCTATGAGGCCATCCTTATATAGGTAAAATAGGATACTTGGCCAACACTCTATCTAGTTGTGCAAGGGATAACTTGCACATGTACAACTTGCACATTGACACTTGTGCACTTATTACATTGCATGAAGTAACTAGATAACTTGCCCCTAAAGTAATCTAAGTATGTACCTTGGAAGATACATTTACATAACCCAAATGATGGAATAGACTCTATTTCTAACACCATTATGGAGGGAAGATATTATTGTCACTAATGTCTTCTCTCCTTGGCCCCTTAAATTAGATTATGAGGGGGTATTAAAATTATAATCTGCTTCATGGACAAGAGCCAACATTATGTGATGTATTGGATAGGCCTAAGGGTATTTTATTGTACAATGTATTTATTATTTTATAATATTTTATTATGTAAGACCAATGGGCCTTGGTAAACCTTGTTTTAGTTAAATTATATTTATCATTTGTAATTAACTTAAAGCACACTTATTATATTAGTTTAGGTTAAATTCTATGATGTAATCAGGGTTTTGGTATTTCTATAAATACCTCCCTCATACTCCTCTTTCCATATCACAATGTTGTACAATATAATCTATGGATAGAGATTATTTATGATACCTATAGGTGCCACAATATATTTCTCTCTTTCATCTTATTTTATGCTTTCTTTATAAGAATTGAGTGGATGGATTGTTTCTGTTCATTTTTGAAAAATATTGTGAATCTCAACATGGAGCTAGATAGATGGTAGACAAATGAATTCTCCTTTGATTAAGACTTTGTACCTGTATTTAATTTACCTATTGTGGGTACACCTAGGATTAATAATATGGTGGATAATTTCATTTTCTTAGGATTCATGGAGACTACTCAATTTCAAATTTTGGAAGGCAAGGTTTTCCATGGCCAATAAGTTAGTAGATTGGAGGATTTTGCATCTAAAAATTCCTTCCAGGAAATTGCTTTCCAAACATGATATTATTGACAATTTTATTCTTTATAAGATATTTGAAATTGTCAAGCATTTGTTTTAGTCTTGTTAATTTGTTGCATTGATATGGGATATAATTCAAAAATACTATCCAATTATATTTAATAGGAAACTTAGACAAAAGCAAGACTTTCTTGCTCAATTTGACAAGTTGTCTAAAACCTTTGAACCTGATTCATGTTCATATATATTTTGGTAGATGCTATAACACTTTTCACAAAGACAATATTTTAGAAACAATTCAAATTCATAGGATATATTGTAATTGTAATTTTAGGTGTATGCTTTAATTGCAGATTTAAAGGAGTAGGGTTGTATCACAACCTAATTTTCTATTCCACTCGTGAGCAAAAATTTATTTTATATATATTCACATGCTAGATAGAGATTGGTCCATACCCACTTAACAAGGACCTTTCCTAAGGGTCAGCTAAAGATCTCATGACCCCTAATAAAATTGTTTTTCTAATCTCCCTGATGAGTCATATTTTCCTTTTAGATCTATCTAGAGAATAATACATCCCTACAAATTTTATATATCCATCTATGAAGATGTATTAGGTGTAGTGCAGAATTAAGCTATCAATACCATTATCGCAATGAGCTAGCTTACCCCTCTTAGTATATCGAGAGGGGCATGCCAATATCTACACCGTACATAAATTCTTCTATGTAGGTGCACTAAGTGTGTTGTAATCATGCTATCCATATCATCTCCTCGATGATTTAACCCTTCCATATTTAGGTCTCTCTATACTCTAGTCCAAAATTTCCTCAATCTACTATGTAATATAATAATTTAGACTCTTTTCTAACATGTGCTCATGACCCTTCTTATATATTCTCAATATATATATTTATTAAACCATCATAATCCATGACAACACAATAAGAGTATTTTACAATGCTACACTCAAAGAATTAACATTATGATATTTTTATTTCTTTAATGCTAAAAATTTATCTCTAGCATTAGGGTAGTCATGTCTCAGCCCTTTGAGCTATAGGATTGTTGAATCTAGTTCTCATTTAAAATTATTATTACAATATAATGTAATACCCATGTGTATAATGGGGTTCATCTACCCAATGTTCTTTCAAAAATCTTTTATCGAATATCTCAACACATGTAACAAGAGATTCAAACTTGTAAATTTCTTGGGTGGTCTCTCATTATAAGGTTTAGCTAAAAATTCTATCTTTCCCTTTGTAAGGAAGTTTAATTAAGTAATTTTTTCCAAAACATCCTTCTTTTTCTCTTGACAAAATATCATAACATACTCAGCACGTTCTTTTTAGTAAAAAGTATATCCAACATAGCGGAAAACATAATTAAGTGATCATTACCCAACTAAAAGCTTTAAAATAAATAAGATTGTTAAACAAATTCTTTTATTTTTCCTTTACTTGTCATTCATCCACAAAATATAATGAAGTAGAAAAAGTCTTTTCATAAATCATATTTGTATAAAACATATTTAAAAAAGTTTCCTTCTCTGTAAAGTTCTTTCATAATTCTTCCAATATAATAAATATGTGAAGATTACAATTACAAAACTTCCAAAACTATGTTATGTCAATGGTTCTAATTCAATTACAGGATTGTAATCAACTCTTCTTTATCTATCTTGGTTCGATCTTCATTGTTTGCTTCCAATTCTTGAAGCCTTCTCGAACCAATGAGAAGTGGATGTCAATAGGGATCTGGACAACTCCCCTAATAATAATAGTGTAATCCTAAGTGCATGATAAAAGTTCTTAATACAAACAGCTAGCTAAAGATTCCAGAGAAACTTAGTCAATCAAGCTCTCCCTTGGCAATAAAAAATTAAATAAATAAAATCTCAATTCGTGCTATTGCAGTCCTATATATGCATGCAATGTTTTCATTGCAACCAACCAGCTAGAGATTCGAAAACTTAATAAAGCAAGTTTTCTTAAACAGACTGGATTCCACATCCATATCATTAATTATTAATTTAAAATAAATATAAAATCTATCCCACTTATTTACAATATTTGAACAGCTCAAATTACACCACATAAGCATGCAATCCCTCATAAAAAAACATAATTAAGTTAACATATATACTCTACTTGTTACAAACAAGAGGTTTATTTTTAAAGTGACCCCATAATCACTTAAGCAAACCTAGACTCTGCTTCTAAAACACTAATCCTTGATAAATTTTTAACTTAGATCAAACTCACATCTTTAACAAAGTAGGATAGTTCACAGTATACCACGAGAGTATACAGTCCATCTTTAACTATACTAAACTCATCCCTCAAATTACTTCAATCCTTAAATTTATAAAGGATTCCACTCTACATAAGGCAAAATCAACATGTATAAATGTAGTTGTTGCATAACTATATTAATATTCACTCACAACCATCTTGTTTTGTAAGCCTACCAAATACTGTGATAGTGTCATAGGATTTCTATGTCTAGCTAGAAGGATTTGATAGTCTTAGCACTTCTTTTTCCAGCATAATATGCACACGTAAAGCTTCAGGCTACACTTCATTCCTACTAGAAATCATAATATAAAATGAAGTCTCTACAACCTATCTTGAGTTTACAGGAATAGAAAACATTCTTGGATAGCACCTTTGACCCATTGTGAACCCAACAATGGAAAATATTACAAAGGTTTACATAAATTTGATATCTTAGCAACAATTTAAGACTCTCCTATAATAGAGATAAAAAAATATAACACTTAGATATCCAAGTGTTTACAGGGTAAACTCAGTAATATATATATATATATATATATATATATTCACCCGAAAGCTAGCGCTCAAGAAAATCTCTTTACAAAACGTGAGTGCAAAAACAGTCAAACCAAACTATTCTTTTTAAAGTAAACTTCAAAGGAACACAATTTTCTTTTGCACTCGCAACAAGCCATTTCAATAACCTACTATGCTCTGCACCATAACATTCCCTAACAAATGAATATCACACATTCCACCCTTCAAAACTAAGCTCACAAGGAAGCATTCTACAATAGCCCCAAATAAAGAGTTGTAAAATACTCTTTCAGAACCATTTTACATATTCTAGGCATACGAGGGAAACTAGCCCTGCCAAAATGATTAGCAAACAACTAGCATAAAGGTGAGGAAAAGAATTTGAATTGAAAATGGCAGATTTTCGCTTGACCAAACATGTACCGGTTTAACCATGCAATCTTAAAAACATAAAAGGGCATCTAATTTTAAATTAAAAAAATCATCGAAAGTGGAGCAATAAAACCAACCTGAAATCCTTGCTAGAGTTTCAGTGATATCCAAAATGGTGTAGATCAGTTTTTGGTTCTTTGTTCTTGTCCTCTTTCCCTCTATTCCACCTTTTTTAAATTCCTCTATCTCTCCTATCCACCCAATGTCTCTGAAGCTACACCATTGTCCATCACTCGCTTCCTCCAGTGCACTCAAAGACCACATTCAAAAATAAGAAGCCTATCTCCCTCACAACCATGAAACTAGGCAATATTCCAACTACAAGCCATAAATTTTGGAAGGTAAATCATTGCTATTCTACTATTTAAATGGCAATATTATTTCTTGGCTAAGAGTTAGTGTCTCGAACTATTATTAGTTAATAGCCAAGACCTTAACATATAAACAACATTAAGTCTTTTCACTTAATGTATTTTTTAAAAAGAAATTATTGCTTTAAATTCTCCTTTTGCAAGATAAACCAAGGTACTTAAAAGATATTTTTCATAAAAATTATAAGCTTTATTGCACTATTAAAAAAATATCTCAAGAAGTATTTTTTTTAACATAAGAAATAAAATGCTTTCAAATAAACTAAAAGCAATGAAGCAACTCATTGATTGTGCATTATTAAACCAATTAAACATATGTCAAGCAAAGCACTGAAGGACTATTTGATATAGCATTTTAGATATCAACAAACACTCCATCGACTCAGTTGTTTTCTGTAATTTAACCTCACTATCAAAGTTTTTTCCACATGCAATATACAATATGCAACTACATGAGAGGAAAGCAAGTATTCCTTGGAGCTATCACCTTTAAGAGTAGTCATCATTTCCTTTCTTATGACATCCCATTCTTGGTGGTTAATTCTTTCTTCCACCCACAAGAAAACCTATTCCTGCAAAAGTGCAAATCCATTAGCAACATCATATTCTTCCATAAAATATATGTTTTGCAGAAACTAAACATGAAATAGTCAGTCATTCCATCAATAAGATAACATATCAGTTCATGAGTCCATCATATGAATAGGTTTTCCAAGGGAGGGTCATGACATACTACCCCCCTTAGGCTAAACACAATCCTTTGTGTTTCATCAAAGTCCAAACATTAAAACAATAATTACATTTCATTTTCAAACAGAAATGGAAAGTGTCTCTGCATATCTGCCACTTTCTCCCAAGTGGCATTTCTCTCGGAATAGCGGTCCCACTAGACCTTACATTGCTCTAGAGTCCCCTTCCTCATCGCTTTGGAGTGAAACTCTAGGATCTTCATTGGACACACCTCAATGGCCTCTGGGTCCACCATCTGCAATTTAGAAAAATCCCATACATGATCAGGATTAGCAATGTATTTCCTAAGCAAGGATATATGGAAGGTGTCATGGATCTTCGACAAAC
This sequence comes from Wollemia nobilis, assembly GCA_028583015.1. Lineage (NCBI taxonomy): Eukaryota > Viridiplantae > Streptophyta > Pinopsida > Araucariales > Araucariaceae > Wollemia > Wollemia nobilis. Next base: position 1,326,839 of record JAQPPZ010002036.1, on the reverse strand, counting down.
TGGGTGGTAAGGTGAGTCTATACACCATAGGACTAATATTTTCCATGATTTCGAAAGGTCCAACAAAATGAGGATCTAGTTTTGTGGACTTTATGGCACTCTTCTTAGGTCTCACCCTCAGGAACACTCTATCACCCACAGAAAACTCTCTTGGCATCCTCTTTAAATCGACATAACTTTTTTGATGATCTATGGCTTCCTTAAGCCTCTCTCTGATCATCCTTAATTGTTTCTCCATTTCCCTAACCATGTCTAGCCTAAGCACAACCCGATCCTCTGGATTATCCCATGACAATGGTGTCCTACACCTCCTGCCATACAAGGCTTCGAATGGGGCCATGCCTAAGGTCGAATGGTGGCCATTGTTGTAAGCAAATTCTACCAGGTGTAGATAGTCTTCCCATCGAGACTTCTGATCCATACAATACATGCGAAGCATGTCTTCCAAAACTTGGTTCACCCTTTCAGTTTTCCCATCAGTTTTTGGATGATATGCAGAGCTAATGTTTAGTCTGGTACCTATGGCATGATGTAGAGCTTGCCAAAACTCAGATGTAAACCTGGAGTCCCTATCTAAAATAATCACCTCAAGAAAACCATGAAGCTTGAATATTTCCTTGGAAAATCTATTAGCCACAATCATGGCATCATCCTTGGTATTTCTAGGTATAAAATGCACAACCTTAGTCAATCTATTGACTACAACAAGGATTGCATCATGTTGGAACCTAGTTTTAGGTAAACCTACAATGAAATCCATTGAAATAACCTACCATTTCTGCATGGGTATGTCATGTGGATACAATAGTCCTACAGGGTGTCTATGTTTAGCCTTTACTTTCTGGCATTCAAGGCATTGAGCAACAAATTCAGTGATATCTCTCTTCATCCTCAACTAGTAAAAGGTTTTCTTCATGTTTTCTCTCATCTTTGCTCCCCTTGGGTGAGCAAAATAAGGAGATCTATGTGCTTCTTTCATGATCATTCTCCTTAGATTGCCTACCTTGGGAATCACTACTCGATCCTTGAAGCATAGAAGACCATCCTTGATGCCAAAATCCTTGCTTTCTTTGGGTTTCCTTTCCATTTTGATCCTAAATTTGGTTGTAATACTCATCCTGATATTGCATTTCTTTGACTTGATCCATCAAGTCCACATGGTTGCGGGTCAAGGCAGCAATATGTCTTCTCCTACTTAGGGCATCCACAACCTTATTTTCCTTTCCCTTGATGTATTCAATCCCAAAGTCATATTCGATGAGGAACTCCATCCATATCCTCTACCTTGCATTGAGCAAAGGTTGAGTAAATATATACTTCAAACTTTGATGGTTGGTCCTCAACTCGAAGGGTCTTCCCACCAGATAATGTCACCAGACCTTGAGAGCGTATACAACCACTACCAATTCTAGATCATGTGTAGCATAATTGACCTCATGCCTCTTGAGCTTCCTTGAACCATAAGCTACAACTACCCCATCCTATGAAAGCACTCCACCCAAACCTTCCAAAGATGCATCTGTGCATACTGAGAAGTTACCCTGAGGGTCTAGAATCTTTAATATGGGTGTCATGGTGAGTTTTTGTTTGAGCAATTCAAAATCTACCTCACACTTATCTGACCACTTGAATTCCTTTCCCTTTCTCTGAATATTAGTTATTGCATAGGCTATCTTGGAATAATCCTTCACATAGCACCTATAATAACCAATCATACCCATGAAGCTTCACACTTCAATCACATTTGTGGGTACTAGCCAATTTAGTATAGCCTCTATCTTCTTGGGATCCACTGTGATCCCTTTTGATGATATTATATGTCCTAAGTATTGTACTTCTAACACATAGAAGTCACACTTAGATAGATTTCTGTATAGTTGATTCTTCCTTAATAACCCTAGCATGATTCTAAGATGTCTATCGTGCTCCATCTTATTTTGAGAATATATCATAATATCATCCAAAAATATAAGGATGAATCGATCCAGATGCTTTCTGAATACACTATTCATCAAGTTCATGAATGTTGTTGGAGCATTCATTAGTCCAAAAGGTAAGATTGTAAACTCATAGTGTCCATACCAGGTTTTAAATGTCATCTTGTGGGTATCTTCTTCATGGATTCTCAATTGGTGATATCCAAATTTCAAATCAATCTTAGAGAAGATGGTGGCATCCTTTAGTTGATCAAAGAGATCTTCAATTCTAGGTAGAGGATATCTATTTTTTATGGTTGCCTTGTTAAGCATTCTGTAATCTATGCATAATCACAAGGAGCCATCCTTCTTCTTAACAAATAATATAGGTGCACCCCATGGTGACACACTCGACTTGATCAATCCCTTCTCCAACAATCCTTGTAGTTGTACCTTTAACTCTTGCATCTCAATGGGATTCATCCTATAAGGAGCCCTATGAATAGGCTCTGTTCTAGGTTTTAACTCAATAGTGAAATCAAATTCATATTTTGGAGGAAGTCTAGGTAAATCTTCTGGAAACACATCCCTAAATTCTTGAAGTACTGGGTGTTTCCCAAACACTTCTTCCCTCTTTTCCTCTTCAATTTCATTAAGCTTAACTACATAAATTATTCCTCCCTTTCTAATGGCTTTCTTAAGTTGCATTGTAGAGAGGATCTGGGGTTGAAAAGTCCCTTGTGAGCTATGGACTCTCTGTCTTTCCCTACCATCTATGAATATTCAATCCACCTTTCTTGGAAATTGATCACAACCCTATGGGCTTGTAGCCAATCCATCCCTAAGACTACATCAAAAGCATGTAGCGGTGCTACATAAAGACATCCAATGGTAGTACCACTAGGCAAGGTAATTTTGGTCATAGGATAACATTGATCCATAGAGTAGGTTTATCCAGAACCATACTCGACCTTCCACCCATGTGCCAAGATTCTTGGCCTTTCTGGTATATCCTTGATCAAACTAGTTGAAACAAAGCTATCAGTAGCTCCACTATCTATTAGAATTTTTACATCTTTACCAAAAATCTTACCCTTTATAAGTAAAGGAGTGGCTTGCCCTTCCAAATTTTGACTTCCTATCACTATGTAGATCTTATGAGTAGGTTCCTTGTGCATAAGTTCCTTATAAGTAGGTTCCTTTCCCTTTGAACTTGGTCCTGATTTGTACGAGTAATTATTAGAGTACCCTTGGGTCTTAGGTGTGCTCCCTTGCTTCTATCCCTCTACTTTCTCTACTAGTGGAGGGTTGGGCTATCTCTGAGGAGGTGGCTTGTTATTATTGTTGTTGCGGTTGTTTGTGTTGTTGTTCTTTCCTTAGAACTTCCTCTTAAACTTTCCCTATTTCCTATCATTTCTTTTATCACATCTTGGGAAGATTTTGTTTATCTATTCTCTCTCCCATTTCATGAAACCCACACTATTTCTTTTCCTGAGTGTCTGTCGATCTTGTTTAGACATCCCTTCATAATCAAAGTAGGGCTTTAGATAAGTCTCTACTTTCCTAGCCAAATCGTAAGCCTTCTGTAGGGTTTTAGGCTCACACATATTCACTTCATGCCCAATCCTGGGATCTACCCCCAAGATGAATTTATGGATCTTCATCTTCTCATCGTATGCGGGCACATACTTCAACAACTTAACAAATTTTTGATAGTAAGCCTCCACCATCTTATTTCCTTGTCGAAGATTGGTGAAATCCTCAAATTTCTTGGCATAAAAATGCTCTGTGAGGAACCTATCCTTAAAGGCTACGACAAAATCCTCCCATTTTAGATCAACTACCTCAATATTTTATTCCCCACTAAAATTTTCCCACCAATCCAATCCAACACCCTATAAATGTAAAGTGGCATATGATGTTCGAGTTCCAATGGAGTAATTCTTCATATTGAAGAAAGTTTCCAATTCCTTCAGCCATGCTTCGATTGCATCACCTCCTTCTTCTCCATTAAACTTGGAGGATTGTACATGCTTCAAATATTTAGCCATTTCTACCTCCAACCAAACTCTAGCTTGTTGTGCCTCCGTAGGAGGATCATTAGCTTATCTAACCCTAGAGCCCCCAACTTGTGAATCTTGATTCACTATGGTTTCTAACAGTTGTCTCTATTGTTCCATCTATTCCTGAATCATAACAACTATCATAGTGAGGTTCTCCCTCTCACTCGTAGAATTTATTGCACCTAAATATGGGGTCCTAGCCTCAACATTATTCTATCGTGTCTACCTCTTCGGTGGGACAACACTTCCTCTCCTTGTTCTTGGTGCCATTATCCCTAGTCACACACAAGAAAGAGAATTTAGATTAGGTCACAATTCCTTCTCCGAATTGTACCACTTATTACTAACTAGATACATCATTAGCTTGACTAAACAACAGAGTTGGTTATCATCAGTTACCCTATCCCCATGTGAGGTATAACCCTTATTAGTGATTTTATACCTTCAAACACCCTTCATCACCTAGTCTAGCTATGCCTAGGTTTTATCTAAGGAAGCTTATAGTCCTACGACCATGAGCTCTGATACCAAATATCACAACCCAAAATTTTCCATCCCACTCGTGAGATAATTATATATATATATATATATATATATATTTCACATGCTAGATAGGGATTGGTCCAGACCCACTTGACAAGGACCTTTCCTAAGGATTTATTAAAGATCTCAGTGACCCCTAATCAAGTTATTCTTCCAATCTCCTTGATGAGTCATCTTATCCCTTTTAGACCTGTCATAGGGAATCACCCATCCCTACAACTTACATATGTCTGTCTATGTAAGTGTACTAGGTGTAGTGCAAAATTAAGCTATCGATCTCATTCTCACAATGAGCTAGCTTATCCCTTTCAGTATGTCGAAAGGGACACGCCAATATCTACACCATACATAAGTCCATCTATGTAGGTGCACTAAGCATGTTGGAATCAGGCTATCCATCTCATCTCCATGATGAGCTAACCCTTTCATCTTTAGGTCTCTCTATACTCTAGTCCAAAAATTTCCTCATTCTACTATGTAATATAACAATTTAGACTTTTTTCCAACATGTGCTCACGATCCTTCTTATTTATTCTCAATGTACATATTTATTAAACCATCATAATCCATGACAATGCAATAAGAGTGTTTTATAATGCTACACTCAAATAATTAACATAATAATATTTCCATTTATTTAATGCTAAATAATTTATCTCTAGCATTGGGGTAGTCCTGTCTAATCCCTTTAAGCTATAGGATTGTTTTTTTTTTTTTAGTACGTGGCGGCGCCGGCCCCGCCCCCCGCCGCGCGCGCCGGCCCCCCCCCCCCCCCCCCCCCCCCCGTATTGTACCCCCCGCGCGCCCCCCCCCCCCCCCCCCCCCCCCCCCCCCCCTACCCCCCCCCCGCCCCCCCCATTATACTCCTTCCCCCCCGCCACCGCCCCGAAAAGGGACACCCGCCCGGCCGGGGGGGGGGGGGGGTTTTGCCCCGTGCCCCCCCCCCCCGCGGGGGGGGGGGGTCCCCCTTGGTCCCCCCCCCCGGTCCTAAGCTATAGGATTGTTGAATCTAGTTCTCATTGAAAATCATTACTACAATATAATGTAATTCCCATGTCTATAGTGGGGTTTAGGTACTTGATGTTCCTTCGAAAATATTTTATTGAAGATCTCAATGCATGTAACAATAGATTCAACCTTGTAAATTTCTTGAGTGGTATCTCATTATAATTTTTAGCTAAAAATTCTATCTTTCCCTACATAAGGAAGTTTAATTAAGTAATTTGTTCCAACACATCCTTCTTTTTCTCTTAATAAAATTATTCATAATCATAACATACTCAACACGTTATTTTAGTAAAAAGTGTACCCAACATAGCGGAAAACATAGTTAAGTGATCAGTACCCAACTAAAAGCTTTTAAAATAAATAATTTGGTTAAACAAATTCTTCTATATTTCCTTTACTTGTCATTCATCCACAAAATATAACGAAGTAGAAAAGTCTTTTCATAAATAATATTTTTATAACACATATTTACAAAAGTTTCCTTCTCCGTAAAGTTCTTTCACAATTCTTCCAAGATAATAAACATGTGAATATTACAATTACAAAGCTTCCAGAACCATGTTACGTCAATGGTTCTAATTCAATTACAGGATTTCAATCAACTCTTCTTTATCTATCTTGGTTGGATCTTTATTGTTTGCTTCCAATTCTTGAAGCCTCCTCAAACCAATGAGAAGTGGATGTCCATAGGGATCTGGAAAACTCCCCTAATAATGATAGTGCAATCCTAAGTGCATGATAAAAGTTCTTAATGCAAACAACCAGACAAATATTATAGAGAAACTTAGTCAATCAAGCTCTCCCTTGGCAATTAGAAATTAAATAAATAGAATCTCAATTCGTGCTATTGCAGTCCTATATACATGCAAGGTTTTCATTGCAACCAACTAGCCAAAGATTCAAAAACTTAATCAACCAATTTTTCTTAGACAAACTAGATTCCACATCCATATCATTAACCATTCATTTAAAACCACTATAAAATCTATCCTTCTTTCCAATATTTGAACAACTCAAATTACACCATAGAAGCATGTAGTCCCTCACAACAAACCATAATTAAATTAACATATATACTCTACTTATTACAAACAAGAGGTTTATTTTCTAAAGTGACCCCATAATCACTTAAGCGAACTTGGACCTTGCTTCAGAAACACTGGTCCTTGATAAAGTTTCAACTTAGATCAAACTCACAACTTTAACAAAGTAGGATAGTTCACAGTATACCACGAGAGTATACAGTCTATCTTAAACTATACTAAACTCATCCCATAAATTACTTCAATTCTTAAAGTTATAAAGGATTCCACTCTGCATATGGTAAAATCAACATGTATAAAGGTAGTTTTTAGACAACTATATTAATATTCACTCACAACCATATTGTTTCGTAAGTCTACCAAATACCGTGATAGTGTCACAAGCTTTCTATGTCCAACTAGAAGGATTAGATAGTCTTAATACTTCTTTTTCTAGCATAATATGCACACATAAAGCTTCATCCTACACTTCATTCCTACTAGAAATCGTAACATAAAACAAAGTATCTACAACCTATCTTGTGTTCACAATAATACAAAACAATCCTGGGTAGCGCCTTTGACCCACAATGAACCCAATAATGGAAAATATTACCAAGGTTTACGTAAAGTTGATATCCTAGCAACAATTTAAGACTCTCCCATAATAGATATCAAAATAACATAACACTTAGATATCCAAGTGTTTATAGGGTAAACTCAATAATATATATATAGATAGATATTCACTCGAAAGCTAGTGCTCAAGAAAACTTTATAAAACGTGAGTAAAAAATAGTCAAACCAAACCAGTCTTTTTAAAGCAAAATTTAAAGGAACAAAACTTTTCTTTTACACTCGCAAAAAGCCATTTCAATAACCTATTGTGCTCTTCCCCATAGTATTCCCAGACAAACAAATATCATACATTCCACCCTTCAAAACTAAGCTCACAAGAAAGCATTCTACAACAACCCCAAACAAAGAGTTGTAAAGTAATCTTCCAATACCACTTTACTCCTTCTAGGTATACGAGGGAAACTAGACTAGTCAAAAATATTAGAAAATAGTTGGCATAAAGGTGAGGGAAAGAATTCAAATTGAAAACGATAAATTTTAGCCTGGCCAAACATGCGCCGATTTAACCATGCAGTCTTAAAAACATAAAGGACATCTACTTTTAAATTTAAAAAAATCACCAAAAGTGGAGCAACAAGACCAACCTGAAATCCTTGCCAGAGTTTCAATGATATCCAAAATGGTGCAAATCAATTTTTGGTTCTCCTTATCATCCTCTTGCCCTCTATTTTAGATTTTTTTTTTTAATTCCTCTCTATCTCCTCTTCACCCAATGACCCAGAAGCTACCTCATTGTCCATCATCCGCTTCCTTTAGTGCACTCAAAGACCACATTCAAAAACAAGAAGCTTATCTCCCTCACAACAGTGAAACCAGACAATATTCCAACTACAAGCCATAATTTTTGGAAGGTAAATCATTGATATTTTACTATTTAAATGGCAATATTATTGCTTGGCCGAGAGTTAGTGTCTCAAACTATTATTAGTTAATATCCAAGATCTTTTTTTTTTTTTTTTTTGGGAAAAAACCCAAAAGGGGATGCCACTTTCGGGTAAGACCCAACGAGGTAGGGGTATCCATAATAGCCAAGATCTTAACATATAAACAACATTAAGTATTTTCACTTAATGTATTTTTTTAAAAGAAATTATTGCTTTAAATTCTCCTCTTGCAATACAAACCAAGGTATTTAAAATATCTTTATCATAAAAATTATAAGCTTCATTGCAATATTAAAATAAATATCTCAAGAAGTTTTTTTTTTTTTTTTTAACATAAGAAAAAAAAGCTTTCAAATAAAATAAAATCAAAGAAGCAACTCGTTGATTGCACATTATTAAACCAAGTAAATATATACAAATAAAAGCATGGAAGGACTATTTGATATAGCATTTCAAATATCAACAAACACTCCATCGACTCCATTGTTTTCTTTAAAACAACCTCACTATCAAAGGTTTTTTTCCACATGCAACACACAATATGCAACTACATGAGAGAAAATTTTGCCTTCCTCAGAACCGTCATCTTTAAGAGCAATTACCATTTCCCTTTCTAACATCTCATTCTCGGTGGATAATTCTTTCCTCCACCAACGAGAAAACTTGTTCCTGCAAAAGTGCAAATCCATTAGCACATATTCATCCATAAAATATATATTTTGCAGAAACTAAACATGAAATAGTTAGTCATTCCATAAAAAGATAACATATCAATTCTTGAGTTCATCATATGCATAGGTTTTCCAAGGAAGGTTCATGATAGGTTCAGTGAACAATGAGGACATAAAGAGGTACGATGTCTTGCTTTCATCCATAGGTTCACAAATGTGGGTGAAAAAATGTTTCCTCAAGGAGATAAATAAAAAAATAAAGGATGAGTTTATTTAAATTATATGCAATAGAGCTCTGCTAGGGTTTTTGAAGAACACAAGCTTATACTGAGAGGGGGGTGAACAGGATATAAGAGCACTTTTTACTTTTCTTTCCAAATCAATATTATGCAATGTATAGATAGCAATATCAACAGTAGTAATCAAAGCAATGCACAAATCACCACACACAATAGAGACACCAATTTAACGTGGTTCACCCAAAGATGGCTACCTCCACGGAGAAAATATTTCTTATAAATTTTTCTCAAATAATCTCTTGGGAATCCTTTCCCTACAATGTTTATGGACCTCTGTCCAAAGGAGATGTTGATCCCCTAAATCAGGTTCGTGGATCTCTATCCATAGGAGAACTCCTTCTCCTCTACTCTGGTTGGTGATCCTCTAGAAGACTACTACCTCCACTACACTGGCTTGTGGATCTCTCTCCACTGAAGACTCTTGTCCCCACTCAGAAGACCTATCCTCACTACCCTGGCTGATGGATCTCTATCCACTAGAGACTACTATCCTCTCTACTCTATCACCTCCAAAGCTCTGTCTCAAATCTGCACTAAACTCAATCCTTTAATATAGCATAAATCTTCTCAACAAGTCCACTCGAACTTGCTCAAATATGCTCAACAAGTCCACTCAGAACTTGCTCAAATCTTCTCAACAAGCCCACTCAAAACTTGCTCAAATATTCTCAACAAGTCCACTCAGAACTTGCTCAAATATGCTCAACAAGTCCACTCAAAACTTGCTCAAATATGCTCAACAAGCCCACTCAGAACTTGCTCAAATATGCTCAACAAGTCCACTCGAACTTGCTCAAATATGCTCAACAAGTCCACTCATAACTTGCCCAAATCTTCTCAACAAGTCCACTCAGAACTTGTCCAAATATGCTCAACAAGTCCACTCAGAACTTGTCCAATTATGCTCAACAAGTCCACTTAGAACTTGTCCAAATCTGCTCAACAAGTCCACTCAAAACTTATCCAAATCTGCTCAACAAGCTCACTCAGAACTTGTCCAAATCTGCTCAATAAGTTCACTCAGAACTTGTCCAAATCTTCTCAATAAGTCCACATAGAACTTATCCAAATCTATATTGTAAGCTTCCACAAAAATCTCACACAAAATCAGTCCACAAGTCTTCTCAAAGACTTACCTCAAATCTACTTAACAAGTCCACATAGAACTTGTCCAATCTCATAGAAGCATAAAGAGAATTGTTAGAGACTCAATATGTTCTACACTCAATGCTCAATCACTTTCTCAACTCAAAATAGAATATAGAATAGTTTGTTTTAAGGAACTTGAACAATCACTTCACACAACCACTTGACTAGGCTCAATCAACTCTACTCAACCAATCACTTGATGAAACACCCCTTTCTCATAAACCCTAGTCCAAGCATATATCAACCAACTCAAAATGTTTCCAACAATGCTCAACAACAAATCTCACATAACAATGATACTCATGTTCTTTTCAAAACCCTAACTCAAGTTCTTCACACAACCAATGGCTTCAACAACAATGCTTATAAAACAAGGTTTTAACAAAACTCTTTATTCCAGAAAACCTTGAAGCATTAACTCAAACACTCTCGAAAAGGAAACCCTAATCAAGTCCTTTTCACTCCAAACTTATTTTCTAGAAAACCAATCAATCAACTCAACTATGGAAGAATGTGCTCATACCTTTTTCTTGATGATGAAGGGATCTCATAAATCTGCCACAACCACAACAACTTCTATGCCAATCTCAAAGAGGTTAGAAGATAAATCTTTCTCACAATATAATGTAAATACTCAATTACACCTTATCACTCCACCTTTCAAAAACAATCATCAACATACATAAAATATTTATCCAATAACACCTTATAAACTCCCAACTAAAATAAACTTAACATCCACCAAAAATTAATTCAAACCTCTTTAATTTAATTTAATGGCAAGAGAAACTTTGATAAATATCAAATCAACTTTCTTTATAATTCCAATGATATAAATCACTCATCAATAAAATAAACTCTCATTAACCCTTATTACTCCACAATAGTATAAATCAATTATCAAATTAACAACCTTTCTCAAACCCTTATAGCTCCAACAATAATATAAATCAAACACACAACTTTTCACAAACCCTTATTACTCCAACTATATCCTTTAGAAAAACCTTAGGCAAAAATTAATTATCAAAAAATTACCTTTACCTCTTAGTGGGTTTCGAACCCATGATCTCTGCCTCCATGAGTGCTCTAGTTATGGCTTTGACTATCGCATGTGCTAGATGCATGGTTAAGAGCTTAAATGCTCTTTGTCCTCTTTATCCTCGGCTAGCATGCAAAACAAGGTACATGCAAAATATTTCCCTTGGCACTCAAGACACACACCACTCCACGTGAATCGATCATGGACTTCTCAACTCCCAACGCCTTTGCAAAATGTGTGCTACCAATGGACCACTATGTCCTTTACATTTCAAACAATCTACTCTCTCCCTTATCTCTTTCACTTGGTGCTAAAGACAAGTGAAATTCTTGTCTTCTTCCTCAATGAATAATCAAATGCACAAAAATGTTTCACTTTATCGCATGAAATAATAATGTCGAGGGGTAAGTTTCAAATGCCTCTTTGGCATTAATTTATACATAAAAATCCCTTTGCTTCTTAGACGTCGATGCTCCCACTTCTTGATGACGTCGACGCTTAACCTTTATAATTTATAAATTATTTAAATTCTAAAGAATTTAAATTTTATAAATTATATTTATAACTTTAGCTTTAATGAAATTAAAGCCTTCCTTGGGTTTAAACTTAAACCTTTAATTTGTAAAATATTCTGCCATCATGGGTCTTTTAAAAACTTAATTGCCATCTCAATGTGTGAGGAGACTTTTATATCCTCATAATGATTTTAATAAAATCATTTAATCTTCCACCATGGGTTTACCATAAACCCTCATAAAATATTATTTTTCCAACTTTCTCTTCAACTCTTCACATTGTTCCTGGTGCTATTGATGGTGTGCTCCATGGTATTAATGATGAATTTTCACCTTGACATCAATGACAACTAAATGAACTCAAAATGTCCAACAATCTCCCCCTTTGTCATTGATGGCAACCCAATTTCCTTTTACTAAAAACTTGACCTTTCCTTTGTTCTGCTCCCCTTGGGACATTGCTCCCCTGGCTCAATGCTCTCTCAAATATCAAATCTCTCCCCCTTTGACATCAATGGCAAAGGGTCACCTTTGGGGCTCGGGGCTAAGAATGAGCCTCTTAGCTTAGCCCCTCCCCCACCTTCTATTGAGGTGGTTAATTCTGGGGTGGGAGTATTTCTACTCCTAGAAAGCACTGTTCTTTACCTTTATCCTCTTTTCTTCTTATCTGAATTTTTTGATTCCTTTGACTATTTCTATCCATGTCCATGTTCCTTTCCATGTCTACATTCTTGTTCTTTTTCATATCCATGTTCATGTTCCTGTTCATGTTTCTGTTCATATCCATGTTCCTATTCTTGTTCTTGTTTCTGTTCATTTCATGTTCCTGTTCCTATTCCTATTCGTTCCTGTTCATATCCATGTTCCTGTTCCTATTCCTATTTCTATTCATATCCATGTTCTTGTTCCTGTTCCTGTTCATATTCATGTTCCTATTCCTATTCATGTTCATACCTATTTTTGGAATGTCTGCTCTACACCACTTTGCTATGTGACCATCATTATTGCACTTATAACACTTAATGTTATTATTCCTTGGAGGTGCAAATGTCTTAGGATTTCTCCTAGTGAAGCCATATCCTCTTCTATCATGAATCCTACAATTCATTGCCTTGTGACCAAACTGATTACATGAGTAGCAATACCCATGGAAAGGCTGTCTGTTCCCATATTCCTATCTTTCATGTGTCCTGCACTGTGAAGCCATGTGCCCAAACCTATGACATGAAAAGCATCTTCCATTGAAGTTTCCTTGTCTTGACCTCATTGGTCTCTTAGTCTCTCTTGACCTATTCTGATTGTTGTTCCATTTGTATCTTCTCTGTGCATTGTTCCTATTTTTGTTGAACTCTCTATTGTCCAACTCATCCTTGGATGTCTCACTTTCTTTTACATTGTCTTCTTCTAAGTATCTTCATCTGAAGTTTCTTCTCCTCCAAAACTTGAAGTTGACTCTCCTTCCCATTTCTTTTGAACTTGTTCAAATCCAAGACCTGTTTTCCTTGATGTAGTCTTTTGTGTCTTGATGAACTTATCCAAGTTCTTTGAGCTATTTTTAAACCCTTTCATCTTGATCTTGGAGTCCTCTAAATCTTCTTTTAGTAGTGCCACTTCTTGTGCTAACTTCTCACATTCCAAGATCTTTGCTTCTAACTTATCTTTGAACCTCTTTGCCTTAGCCTTTGATTTTTCTAAATCCTCTATGAGCAATCTTCTCTCTTCATCACATTCTTGAAACTGAATTTCAAGTTTAGAGTGTTGCTTTCTTACCTTCTTTACCATGTCAAGGGCATAAATAAGTTCTCCCTTGAGATCATAACCATCCTTTTCTGAATATTCCTCTATTTTTTTACCTTTGTCCACATCTTTATTTTATTTTGGCTTGTCTTCTATAGGATCACTTACTTCTTCTTCTAATGCCATTAGAATATTTTCATCTGGTCCTTCAAGTGCATTCTCATATTCATCATCACTAAAACTATAACCATCCCTTGTACAATCATCTTCAAGATGTCCAAAGTTACCACATCTAAAACACTTGAGAATTACTGGAGTCCTTTTCTTAACTTGCTCTTTTTCTTCAATCATAAATAGGACTTCATCTCTATCATTGTCTGAAAAACTAGCATCACTATCACTTGAGTACTTACTTGCCTTATCCACATAGTAGCTCCTCTTTTGTCTTTGAAAGAACTTCTTTCCTTGTCTGCTTTGTCCATCCTTGCTTTTCTTCTGGTGCCTATATCTTTCTGATTCCCTGTACCTGTGATCCTATTTTTCTTCACCATTGTTGTTTTTGGGTTCTTGACAATCTGTTGCAAAATATCCATACTTTCCACAATTGAAACACTTAATAGATCTTAGATCTCTGGATCTTCTGGAATATTTATATTTTCTACCATAATTAGCTTCTTCATCACTGGATGACTCATTGCTTGATTCTGACATCTTACCTTTTGCCTTCTTGATTGCTTTGAAGGTTGCTTCCTTCTAGGGAATGGAATATTTTGTTCTTATCTCAAAAGTTGTAAGCATACCAAGAAACTTATCTCTTGTCAAAGAATCACCATCCATTGACACTTCTATAGCAGAAACCTGTTCACTAAATCTTTTTGGAAGAGTTCTTAAGACTTTATCACAAACATCTGATTCATCAATCTTCATTCCAAGTCCTTGCATATCATTAACAACCTCATCAATTCGAATTAGATAAGCACTAATATTTTCCTCATCGTTCATTCTTAATGCTTCAAATTGTCCTTTGAGATTTTGTATCTTTGCTTTCTTGACACTTTTATCTCCTTCATATATACCTTGCAATTTATCCCACATTTCTTTTGCAGTTTTACAATGCATAACTTTCATAGACTCTGTTCTATGCAAACCTCTCACAAGTGCATTCATTGCTTTTGAATTATAGTGTTGTAGAAGCTTACCTTCCTTATCTGTAGGAGGATTGACTAAGGGATCATATCCAAATTCCACTACTTCCCAAACTTCATTGCCAAGTGCCATTAGGTAGATCTTCATCATCATACTCCAATACATATAGTCACTTCCATCAAATACTGGTGCTAAATTATTTGAGGACACCTCCTTAGGATCCATTGTGTTCTTGTTAGCTTTTCCTTCAAGTTGTTAAACTCTTATGAAGGAACCCGCTCTGATACCAATTGAAGAACACAAGCTTATACTGAGAGGGGGGTGAACAATATAAGAGCACTTTTTACTTTTCTTTCCAAATCAATATTATGCAATGTATAGATAACAATATCAACATTAGTAATCAAAGCAATGCATAAATCACCACACACAATAGAGACACCAATTTAACGTGGTTCACCCAAATATGGCTACCTCCACGAAGAAAATATTTCTTATAAATTTTTCTCAAATAATCTCTTGGGAATCCTTTCCCTATTACAATGTTTATGGACCTCTATCCAAAGGAGATGTTGATCCCCTAAATCAGGTTTATGGATCTCTATCCATAGGAGAACTCCTTCTCCTCTACTCTAGTTGGTGATCCTCTAGAAGACTACTACCTCCACTACACTGGCTTGTGGATCTCTCTCCACTGAAGACTCTTATCCCCACTTAGAAGACCTATCCTCACTACCTTGGCTGATGGATCTCTATCCACTAGAGACTACTGTCCTCTCTACTCTATCACCTCCAAAGATCTATCTCAAATCTACATTAAACTTAATCCTTCGGTCTAGCTCAAATCTGCTCAATAAGTCCACTCAGAACTTGCTCAAATATGCTCAACAAGTCCACTCAGAACTTGCTCAAATATTCTCAACAAGTCCACTCAAAACTTGCTCAAATATTCTCAATAAGTCCACTCAGAACTTGCTCAAATCTTCTCAACAAGTCCACTCAGAACTTGCTCAAATCTGCTCAACAAGTTCACTTAGAACTTGCTCAAATCTGCTCAACAAGTCCACTCAGAACTTGTCCAAATATTCTCAACAAGTTCACTCAGAACTTGTCCAAATATGCTCAACAAGTCCACTCATAACTTGTCCAAATATTCTCAACAAGTCCACTTAGAACTTGCTCAAATTTTCTCAACAAGTCCACTCAGAACTTGTCCAAATATTCTCAACAAGTCCACTTATAACTTGTCCAAATCTACTCAATAAGTTCACTCAGAACTTGTCCAAATTTGCTCAATAATCTCACTCAAAACTTGTCCAAATCTTCTCAATAAGTCCACATAGAACTTATCCAAATATGTATTGTAAGCTTCCACAAAAAGCTCACACAAAATCAGTCCACAAGTCTTCTCAAAGACTTACCTCAAATCTGCTTAACAAGTCCACACAGAACTTGTCCAATCTCATAGAAGCATAAAGAGAATTGTTAGAGACTCAATATGTTCTACACTCAATGCTCAATCACTTTCTCAACTCAAAACAGAATATAGAATAGTTTGTTTTAAGGAACTTGAACAATCACTTCACACAACCACTTGACTAGGCTCAATCAACTCTACTCAACCAATCACTTGATGAAACACCCCTTTCTCATAAACCCTAGTCCAAGCATATATCAACCAACTCAAAATATTTCCAACAATGCTCAACAATAAATCTCACATAACAATGATACTCATGTTATTTTCAAAACCCTAACTCAAGTTCTTCACACAACCAATGGCTTCAACAACAATGCTTATAAAACAAGGTTTTAACAACAACTCTTTATTCCAAAAAACCTTGAAGCATTAACTCAAACACTCTAAAAAGGAAACCCTAATCAAGTCCTTTTCACTCCAAACTTATTTTCCAGAAAACCAATCAATCAACTCAACTATGGAAGAATGTGCTCATACCTTTTTCTTGATGATGAAGGGATCTCATAAATCTGCCACAACCACAACAACTTCTATGCCAATCTCAAAGAGGTTAGAAGATAAATCTTTCTCACAATATAATGTAAATACTCAATTACACCTTATCACTCCACCTTTCAAAAACAACCATCAACATACATAAAATATTTATCCAATAACACCTTATAAACTCCCAACTAAAATAAACTTAACATCCACCAAAAATTAACTCAAACCTCTTTAATTTAATTTAATGGCAAGAGAAACTTTGATAAAAATCAAATCAACTTTCTTTATAATTCCAATAAAACAACCTCTCATTAACCCTTATTACTCCACAATAGTAAAAATCAATTATCAAATCAACA
This sequence comes from Wollemia nobilis, assembly GCA_028583015.1. Lineage (NCBI taxonomy): Eukaryota > Viridiplantae > Streptophyta > Pinopsida > Araucariales > Araucariaceae > Wollemia > Wollemia nobilis. The sequence goes on along the minus strand of JAQPPZ010002036.1, from coordinate 1,309,880 downwards.
ACCTTTCTCAAACCCTTATAACTCCAACAATAATATAAATCAAACACACAACTTTTCACAAACCCTTATTACTCCAACTATATCCTTTAGAAAAACCTTAGGCAAAAAATTAATTATCAAAAAATTACCTTTGCCTCTTAGTGGGTTTCGAACCCACGATCTCTGCCTTCGTGAGCGCTCTAGCCATGGCTTTGACCACCGCATGTGCTAGACGCACGGTTAAGAGCTTAAAGGCTCTTTGTCCTCTTTGTCCTCGAATGGCATGCAAAACAAGGCACGTGCAAAAGGAACTTCCCTTGGCGCTCAAGACACACACCACTCCACGTGAATCGATCATGTGCCTCTCAACTCCCAATGCCTTTGCAAAATGTGCACTGCCAATGGACCACCGTGTCCTCTATGTTTCAAACAATCTGCTCTCTCCCTTATCTCTTTTACCTGGCGCTAAAGACAAGCAAATTCTTGTCTTCTTCCTCAACGAATAATCAAGCACGAAAATACGTTTCACTTTGTCGCATGAAATAATAATGTCGAGGGGTAAGTTTCGAATGCCTCTTTGGCATTAATTTATACACGAAAATCCCTTTGCTTCTTAGACGTCGGTGCTCCCACTTCTTGATGACGTCGGTGCTCCCACATTTATAATTTATAAATTATTTAAATTCTAAGGAATTTAAATTTTATAAATTATATTTATAAACTTTAGCTTTAAAGAAATTAAAGCCTTCCTTGGGTTTAAACTTAAACCTTTAACTTGTAAAATATTCTGCCACCGTGGGTCTTTTAAAAACTTAACTGCCATCTCAATGTGTGAGGAGACTTTTATATCCTCATAATGATTTTAATAAAATCATTTAATCTTCCACCATGGGTTTACCATAAACCCTCATAAAATATTATTTTTCCAACTTTCTCTTCAACTCTTCGCATTGTTCCTGGTGCTATTGATGGTGTGCTCCATGGTATTAATGATGACTTTTCACCTTGACATCAATGACAACTAAATGAGCTCAAAATGTCCAACAATTTTGAGGATGGGAATGCTAGGGTTTTGAGTATCAATATGGTCCCCAACCCTAGCGGACCAATGCACAACATTGGCATTGTAGAAGAGAATGCATGTGATAATGGCTCCTCTCAACTGATTGTGCATGTTTATGCTGAGAATGGTCCACAAGGTAACCCTCATTCTCCTGATGTAATTCTTCCATTGCTTGAATTTGATTTTGCATGTCACTATTTAGAATCATTCACCCTTGTTGGGTATTTTGTTGGACGCATCCCTAATGAGTCTTCCCTTAGGGCCTAGGTTAACATAGCTTGGACTCCTCATGGAGTCCAACTAACAATGGTTCAAAATCTTACAAAGCACTTTTTTTTTTTCACTTTGCGAAAACATCCCACACTAAGGCAATTTACGAACATGGCCCATGGTACATGAGAAGCTCTCTACTTGTTTTTTCTCCTTAGATCCGTGACTTTTTTGTTTCTATGAAAAGATCTACCAAAGTCCCTGTGTGGATGGATTTCCCATGACTCCCTCTACCTCTTTGCCCTTTCTCAATCGCATAGCAGCCCCTCTAAGGTGTGTTATTTTGGTGGATACGAACAAATTTTTCAATACATACCCTCAAAAATGTGTTTGCATCGAGATTGATATTTCTCAAGATCTCAAGGAGACTATTGACATACAAGTTGGTGACACTGTGCTATCCTAGCGGGTCCTCTACATTAATTTTCCCAACACATGTTTTCAATGCCAATCCTTAGCTCACAATATTAGAGATTATCTCTTGATGCCGCATAACAGGGACAAGCAAAGCCCCACTACACCGAGTGCACCCACTCCTCAACCTCAAGAGGATGGTTGGCTCACGGTGGGAGGGCGTAAAAATGCATGTTTAGCTACTTCTAAAGGTACACAATCCAAGTTTACACATGTCTCAAAGTTGATATAAAAAGGGTATGAAAAGGAAAAATTTGGTCCCCCAACCGAAACTGCCAATAATGAGGCTCCTCAGTCTCAACAAATTAATACCCCAAGGGTTGCAATAGTGATTGCTTCATAGTCTACCCAACCATCTAGTCCTCCAGTACATTCCTCCTCAGCTAGTGCAAGGTGTTCCAACAACCCGAGAAAGGGATCTGCAAAAGAAGATACCGCTCCAGAGAAGCAACTTCATATGACCAGTGTTTAGTTGGGTAGTTATGTTCTTGATTCATCCAACAACTATAGTGTGTTGGAGTATCTTAGCGGTAGTGAGGATATACCACTCATCGATGGAATTGGTGGTTACTACAAAGGAAGCAAAATATAAATATCCCTCCCTTTCTATGTGGACTCATCGTTCTCGTAGTCCTTGACAGGGGAAAGAAGATGAATACAGTCTACCCAAAAAAGGGTTTCACCCATCTGACCCAAGAGTTCCATCATCTTTGAGGTGTTGGCTTTGAATAGATACGGGATGATGGAGCAGTAAGTCTACTTGGTGTCTAGAGTTACACTTTTATAGTTTAGAATTTTTTACTCTAGTTTATTTTTCTATGCTTAGTTATGTTGTTTTTTTACCCTTTTAGGGGCTGATTCCGGTTTTGATCATATGGGCGGCCTTGCACCTCGAGTTGTGATCTTTCCAACTCCTTTTTATTGTATTATCTTTTATTTTTATTGAATAAAATTGTTGGTTCCAATAAAAAATTATATGCAATAGTTGGTCATCATAAAAGTACAACCATTGGATGTCATGCAAAAACTTGAACTTGTGTCTTCGTAAAAAACAAAATAACTTGAAATTCATATTGATACAATTTTAATAGTAGTTTTTGTATTATTATTTTTTTCTAGATTAATTAAAAGGTCAGGTTTTGAAAGGGTTGTCCTTTATCAATTAGTTACATTGAGCTATACAAACCCTTTGGTGTCAATCAGATTTGAATCTTTGTTTGAGTTAAAACTAAATATATATAAAAACAATTGTTTTATTTTTGCACAATTAACTAGTCATTTATTGATGTAATTTATTTATATAATTAATAAAGCATCTTCAATATAATAAAAATAGATTTGTTTTAAACCCAATTCATATGGGTATGGTCCTCCTATTAAGACTAATAATATTCATATTAAGTCCTTGAAGGACTTCTTAGTGGTTAAAGCATTGGTCTCTCTTTGAGGAGGTCTAAGGTTCAAACCACAATATACCTAGAAGGGATAGGCTGAATGGTAGCAGCTAAGTGTTTGTCTCTTAATTGCTTCAAATTGATGCCTTGGAAGGTTGGGGTCTCCGTTGACTTTGTCTAACCCAATAGACCAAGGTTTATAGTGAGAACATCCAATGAGGTTTCATTGACTTTGTCTAACCTAAGAGGCTAAATTTTATAATGATAGCATTCAATGATATTACCAATTTCCATATTCATATTAATTAAACCATACAAAAAACAACCTACACCAACCTACACGAAAGAACACAATATTTAATCTTGGAATCTTGGCATGTCGCATCAAATATTTATGCATATTTCGAGAGTGGTCAAATATTTATGTATATGTGGAATTCGAATCATAAATACATTAAATATTTACATAAACCTCATGAGAAAGCGGGAATTACAAGATAAACCAAGATAATCTTGCTTTAAATTCTCCTCTTGCAAGATAAACCAAGGTATTTAAAAGATCTTTATCATAAAAATTATAAGCTTCATTGCACTATTTAAAAAAATATCTCAAGAAGTATTTTATTTATTTTTTAAACATAAGAAAAATATATTTCATATAAAATAAAAGCAAAGAAGCAATTCATTGATTGCACATTATTAAACCAAGTAAACATATGCCAAGCAAAGCATGGAAGGACTATTTGATATAGCATTTCAGATATCAACAAACACTCCATCGACTCTGTTGTTTTCTTTAAAACCTCACTGTCAAAGGTTTTTTTTCCACATGCAACACACAATATGCAACTACATGAGAGGAAAGTTTGTCTTCCTCAAAGTTGTCGCATTTAATAGAAGTCATCATTTCCCTTTCTAACATCTCATTCTTAGTGGATAATTCTTTCCTCTGCCAACGAGAAAACTTGTTCCTGCAAAAGTGCAAATCCATTAGCAACATCATATTATTCTATAAAATATATGTTTTGCAGAAACTAAGCATGAAATAGTCAGTCATTCCATCAAAATATAACATATTAATTCATGAGTTCATCATATGCATAGGTTTTCCAAGGGAGGGTCATGATAGGTTGTGTGAACAATGAGTACATCCATAGGTTCACAAATGTGGGTGAATAAAGTTTCCTCAAGGAGATGATTAAAAAATTAAAGGACAAGTTCATTCAAATTATATGCAATAGAGCTCTGCTGGGGTTTTGAGGATGGGAATGCTAGGGTTTTAAGTATCAATATGGTCCCCAACCCTGGCGGACCAATGCACAACATTGACGTCGTAGAAGAGAATACATGTGATAATGACTCCTCTCAATCGACTGTGCAAGTTTGTGCTGAGAATGGTCCACAAGGCAATCCTCGTTCTCCTGATGTAATTATTTTATTTCTTGAATTTGATTTTGCATGTCATTGTTTAGAATCATTCACCCTTGTTGGGTATTTCATTGGATGCATCCCTAATGAGCCTTCCCTTAGGGCCTAGGTTAACACAGCTTGGACTCCTCATGGAGTCCAACTAACGATGGTTCAAAACCTTACAAAGGGCTTTTTTTTCATTTCGCTTTGCAAAAAAATCCCACACTAAGGCAATTTACTAACATGGCCCTTGGTACATGAGAAGCTCTCTACTTGTTTTTCTCCTTGGACTTGTATTTCTAGGAAAAAATCTATCAAAGTCCCCGTGTGGGTGGAATTCCCAGGACTCCCTCTATCTCCGTGGCCCTTTCTCAATCATATAGCAGCCCCTCTAAGGCGTGTCATTTTGGTGGAGGTGAACAAATTTTTGAATGCATGCCCTCAAAAATGTGTTTGCATCGAGATTGATATTTCTCAAGATCTCAAGGAGACTATTAACATACAAGTTGGTGACACTGTGCTATCCCAACGAGTCCTCTACATTAATTTGCCCAACACATATTTTCGGTGCCAATCCTCAGCACACAAGATCAAATATTGTCTCTTGATGTCGCATAACAGGGACAAGCAAAGCCCCACCACACCGAGTGCATCCACTCCTCAACCTCAAGAGGATGGTTGAATGACGGTGGGAGGGCGTAAAAATACATGTTTGGCTGCTTCTAAAGGTACACAATCCAAGTTGACACATGTCTCAAAGATGATAGAAAAAGGGTATGAAAAGGAAAAATTTGGTCCCCCAACCGAAACTGCCAACAATGAGGCTCCTCAGTCTCAAAAAATTTATACCCCAAGTGTTGCAATAGTGGTTGCTTCACAGTCTGTCCAACCGTCCAGTCCTCCGATACATTCCCCCTCGGCTAGTGCAAGGTGCTCCAACAACCCGAGAATGGGATCTGCAAAAGAATATGCCACTCCAGAGAAGCAACTTCATATAACTAGTGTTCAGTTGGGTAGTTATGTTCCTAATTCATCCAACAACTATAGTGTGTTGGAGTATCTTAGCGGCAGTGAGGATATACCACTGGATGCAGAGCCATCATCGATGGAATTGGCGGTTCCTACAAAGGAAGCAAAATCTAAAGATCCCTCCCTTTCTATGCGGTTTCGACGTTCTTGTAGTCCTTGACAAGGGAAAGAAGATGAAGACAATCTACCCAAAAAAGTTTCACCCATCTGATCCAACAATTTCAACACCTTTGAGGTGTTGGCTTTGAACAGATACAAGATGATGGAGCAATAAGTCTACTTGGTGCCTAGAGTTACAGTTTTATAGTTTAGGATTTTTTTACTCTAGTTTATTTTTCTATACTTAATTATGTTGTTTTTTTGCCCTTTTAGAGGTTGATTCCGGTTTTGATCGTATGGGTCGCCTTGCGCCTCCAACTATGATCTTTCCAACTCCTTTTTATTGTAACCTATTTTATTTTTATTGAATATAATTGTTGGTTCCAATAACAAATTATATGCAATAGTTGGCCATTATATGATCTTTGGTGATGTGACCCGGGTTCAATCCGCACGATGGATGTGTATAAGAACTATTTCTCAAAGAAAAAAATAGTTGGCCATCATCAAAGTACAACCTTTGGATGTTATGTAAAAACTTGAACTTATATCTTTGTCAAAGACAAAATTACTTGAAATTCATATTGATACAATTTTAATAGTAATTTTTGTATTAATTTTGTTTTCTAGATTAATTTAAAGGTATGGTTTTGAAAGATTTATCCTTTCTCTTTTACATCAATTAGTCACATTGAGCTATACAAACCCTTTGGTGCCAATCGGATTTGAATCTTTGTTTGAGTTAAAACTAAATATATATAAAAATATTTGTTTTATTTTTGCACAATTAACTAATCATTTATTGATGTAATTTATTTATATAATTAATAAAGCATCTTCAATATAATAAAATTAGATTTGTTTTAAACCCAATTCATATCTGGGGATGATCCTCCTATTAAGACTAATAATGTTCATATTAAGTTCTAGAAGGACTTCTTAGTGGTTAAGGCATTGGTCTTTCTTTGAGGAGGTCTAAGGTTCAAACCACAATGTATCTAGAAGGGATAGGCTGAATGGCAGCAGTTAAGTGTTTTTCCGTTAACTGCTCCAAATTGATACCTTCAGTTGGGATCTCCATTGACTTCGTCTAACCCAATGGGCCAAGGTTTATAGTAAAAACATCCAATGAGATCTAGTTGACTTTGTTTAACCTAAGAAACTAAACTAATTCCTGCCATAACAACCTACCTGCACCAAAGAACACAATATTTAATCCTGGAAGGTTGGCATGTCGCATCAAATCTTTAATCTTGGAAGGTTGGCATGTCGCATCAAATCTTATATGTTGAATTGGAATCTTAAATAGGAGGAATATAAGCCAGACCCCAACTGCAATTCAAAGTCAATCCATATTTTAAGGATGAATATCTAGCGCCTTTTTTACTCCCCTGCATTAAAACACTTTAATAATAATATCGCCATTAAAGTATTAGAAGAACTACGACAGATTATAATGCACGACGAACGCGTGAAAGCTTTTGGAAGCGAAGTTTTTGACTTTGTGATAAAAGTAGCATGGACGGTAATGCAACTTGTAATTCATTGGCAGTTTGCCCATTCTGAAGTCTTGCAGTGAGACAAAGTTTTTTTGTTTGTGAGGTAAGAAGTCCTACTCTGAGACAACGTACAGTATTGGCTTTGGAAGAAGAGGGTGACAACCGTATGGAAATTTAGCCCTTGGTCAACCACATCCTCCCCTCCACGTCATCTTATCTTTGAAATTATCATACATAAGTATCTACATCAACTCTTGCTGTAATTAAAGAATGCCAATTAGGGCACAAATTTATTGTAATCACCTTAATAAAGCTGACATTAGAGAAAAAGGCTGATCGACACACAAAGGACAATTCCAACTACTGACCTGTCGTGGGATTTATTAAGCAAAGACCAACCTGCAGCTGAGGCGCACCACAATTTAGTATGGTTTTATGTATTCAGTTTAATATTGCACGCAGGCGAGGGCTTATTTCAACTTTAAAATATTTAAGAAAAAGGTTAAGAAATTTTCAGATCTCATGGTTTTAAGAATCTATATGTATTAGATAAATTTGGAAAAAAATAGTGTAGTGGAGGTTTTCATTTACAAATTCAAAAAAAATATTATAGTGGAAGTTTTCATTTTTAAATTCAAATTTAATATTCAATTAAGGTGATGATGCAGCGGCGGAGAGGGGGTCAATTAAACAACAACCTCTCCTAGCTACATCTTCAATCACTACACACATAAAAAAAACATAACCCATGAAACACAAAAAAAAAACATAATATTGTTTTTATTATATTTTAGCTGAGCTGCTCAGACATCTTCAATCACTACACACATAAAAAAAACATAACCCATGAAACACAAAAAAAAAAAACATAATATTGTTTTTATTATATTTTAGCTACCACATCAACATTACATAATTGCTCTCTATAGAGCTTTATATCTGCACGCACTTCTCAGAGTACCAATCTCCTTCTTCCATCCGAGGTTTAAACCTCTTGCAAGCACTGCACAGAGTGTCAAATTCCTTCCTCTGAGGTTTGACACCACAAACCTCCTGCAAGCACTACACCGAGTGCCAATTTCCTTCCCTTGAGGCTTCACAACATAAACCTCCTGCAAGCACTACACCAAGTGCCAATTACTTTGGAGCCCCTTGCTCACCTCTCACGCTCCACATCCACTTCTTATTTATAAACATGGGCAATGAGTTGCCAACTAAGCATTCTTATCCATTCTTTATTCGCATGAAGTTTCTAGTTTTTTTTTTTTTTTTAAATCCAGCTTTTGCATGCTTATCTTTATTTGGTCCTCCATAGTTGGCTCTTGCCAACTAGATGCTCCTGCATCAAACTCACCAAGTAACAAAAATATTGTGAGCTCCTGCTCACAAAGCTCCTACATCATACACGACCCCATTGATCTTCTGGCTCTGATACCAAATTGATGTAGCCACGGAGAGGGGATCAATTAAACAACCTCTCCTAGCTGCTCAGACATCTTCAATGACCACACATTAAAGAAAAACATAACAACATAACCCATGAAAAAAAAAAAAGTAATATTATTTTTATTATATTTTAGCTACCACATCAACATTACATAATTGCTCTCTATAGAGCTTGATATCTGCAAGCACTTCTCAGAGTACCAATCTCCTTCTTCCATCCGAGGTTTTACATCTCAAACCTCCTACAAGCACTGCATAGAGTGCCAAATTCCTTCCTCTAAGGTTTGACACCACAAACCTCCTGCAAGTACTACACCGAGTGCCAATTTCCTTCCCACAAAAACCTCCTGCAAGCACTGCACCGAGTGCCAATTACTTTGAAACCCTTTGCTCACCTCTCATGCTCCACATCCACTTCGTATTTATAAACATGCCAACTAAACATTTTTATCCGTATGACAACTAAACATTCTTATCCATTCTTTATTCGTAGTTTCTAATTTTTTTAAAAATACATTTTTTTTTTTTTTTCCCTTCTAAAAATCCAACTTTTGCATGAGTTGGCTCTTGCCATAGATGCATCAATGTTATGAGGTTTTGATTTAAAATTCAAATTCAATATCAAACTAAAGTGTTATACTTAGACTCCATCACCTCGAATTATTGTTTCTTTGACTTGGGTTTCTTGAGCCTCAAACATAGTGAACCCCTCTGCCTTTGCCTCTTATAACCATTTTCAACTCTATATGACACCCCTCACTGACATTACAAAATTGTTCAGTGGAGGAGAAAAGACCCAGATCTATGGCTACTATTTTTATGCATACAAAGGTGCCATTGCCATTGCTGGTAATCCTTATATGCTCCCTTGTCTCTTGCTATTCTGACTTATCCACCAGAGCTACTGATCAGCAAGCTTTGCTTTCATTCAAGGAGTCCATTGTCTATGATCCACACAACTCATTACAGAATTGGGGCTCCAATATTAACCTCTGCAATTGGACAGGGGTCCACTGTAATTTAAAGACCCAAAGAGTGGTTGCCCTCAATATTTCAGGTATGGATATACAGGCTTCTGTCTCCCCTTTATTTGCAAATATTTCCTTGCTTGAGGTGCTAGACATATCAAACAATCACTTCCATGGTCCTATTCCCGCACAGTTGGGAAGTCTTGGTGCCTTAAAAGAGCTTCTGTTAGATGACAATGTGTTAGAAGGCCCAATTCCAAAATCGATAAGTGATTGCTCCAATTTAACGGTTCTCTCTTTGTCAAAGAACAATTTGAGTGGACAAATTCCTACAGAGCTAGGTCGGCTTAAGAACATTCAAATACTTGACCTTGGGGTAAATAATTTCACAGGGAAGATACCTTTAACTTTCGGGAACCTCTCTAACTTGCTTAGTTTGGATTTGGGTGAAAACAATATGTATGGGTCAATTCCTGCTTCTCTCTCCAACTGCACTTTCCTCAATCAATTGGTTTTGAAAGAGAACCAACTAAGTGGATCCATTCCGTCAGAGTTTGGTGCTAAACTCACCAACTTGCAGGAATTACATCTATGGGGGAATAACCTAGTGGGAAGAATACCAGTGTCCCTCACCAACTGTTCCCAACTCAGGCTACTCTTTCTCAGCGAGAACCTGTTAAGTGGACCTGTGCCAACTGAGCTTGGTAAGTTATCCCTCCTTGAGAGCCTTCAGCTGCATGGAAACCAACTTTTGAGCACACCCACCTTGCCCTTTCTGACTGCATTGATCAATTGCTCCCACCTGCAGAAACTTGATGTGTCCAACAATCGTCTGGGTGGGGTGTTGCCTGCTTCCATATCTCTACTCTCTGACAATCTCATATTTTTAGACTTGTCAAACATCAGTTTAGGAGGAAGCATACCACCACAAATTGGCAACCTCACAAGCTTGACATATCTGGCTTTGGCTGACAATCTCTTGAATGGCAGCATTCCATCAGAATTGAAGATGCTTCACAGGTTGGAAAGACTTCGGCTGCGGAACAATAAGTTGCAAGGATCCATCCCAAGCGAACTTTCTCAGCTAAGAAATATAGGAGCCTTATCCTTTCGCCAAAACATGCTGTCTGGACCCATACCTCATTCTTTTGGTGAACTTCAAAACCTAAGAAGGTTACTGCTTTCTGAAAATCAGTTATCAGGAAAGATACCTCCTACATTGGGGAACTGTTGGCGAATGGAACTGCTGGACTTGTCATGGAACAGATTCACTGGCAGCATCCCTCGGGAGTTTGCAGGTCTCTCAAATCTCCAATTCTATTTCAACCTGTCTCATAATGCTCTCGAAGGCTCTCTGCCCTCAGAAATTGGCAAAATGGTTATGGTGCAGACAATAGATGTTTCTTTCAACAGGTTAACTGGTCTTATCCCAGAGGCATTTGGAAGTTGCACGGGACTAGTTAGACTAGATCTTTCTCATAATTCACTACAAGGTCCAATTCCACGAACACTGAGTGAAATAAGAAGTTTGGAGAAGCTAGATCTTTCTTCAAATAACTTATCAGGCACAATACCAAAGCCCTTGGGAAAACTTTTTATGCTTCATACTGTGAATTTTTCATTCAACAACTTGAGAGGAGAAATCCCTACAGGTTTTGCAAATGTAACTTTCAAGTCATTTATGGGAAACCCTGGCCTCTGTGGACCACAATCATATTTCCTCCCATGTCAATCTTCCCCTTCTGGGAAACAGAGAAATCATTTGCTTTTCAAGATTATGATAATACTTATGGCAGGTGTTGCAGCTTCTGTAATGTGCTGTTTACTCATTGTGTTCTTCAAATCTCGGGGCTTGCATAGCAGGAGATCCAGTCTCCAGAGAACTCTCAGCTTCCAGCATGGGCCCCAAATGATTTCATATGAGGATGTTTTAAAAGCAACTGATGGACTCAATGAGGACAACTTAATAGGAGTTGGTAGTTTTGGATCAGTCTATAGAGGGATTTTGAATGATGGCACATCAGTTGCTGTCAAGGTCCTCAAATTGCAGAGTAATGAAGCCCACAAGAGTTTTATCACAGAATGCAAAGTTTTTGGAAGGGTTCGGCACAGGAATCTTGTCAAAGTTATAAATTTTTGTTCGTTGCTTCACTTCAAAGCTTTGGTTTTACAACTAATGCCTAATGGTAGCTTGGAAAACCATCTGTATCCTGGTGGAGATAAGACCGAAAATGAGGATGGGTGTAGATTAAGCTTAAGCCAAAGATTGAGCATTTCCATGGACATAGCTCATGGCATGGCATACCTCCATCACCATTGTTTTGTACAAGTTGTGCATTGTGATTTAAAACCCAGCAATGTGCTTCTGGACACTAATATGACAGCACGCATATGTGATTTTGGGATTGCACGGTTAGCCTGTCCGGACATGATGGACTCATTCACTTCCACATCTTCTTTGCAAGGATCTATTGGCTACATTGCCCCAGGTATGAAAACTTAGAGTATATATAAACCAAATGCTTTTGCTTTTCTGGAATTCTTAGTCATGTTTTGAGAACTAGTTGGCTTGGATGCAGAGTATGGATTGGGGAGTAGTGTTTCAACAAAAGGTGATGTTTATAGCTTTGGCATTGTTTTACTGGAGATTATGACAAGGAAAAGGCCTACCGACAGCACGTTTTTGGGAGGACTCAACCTGTCTAAATGGGTCAGCATGGCCTGTCCTCATAGAATGGTGGAGGTGGTTGACACCAGCCTGCTGAGAGATGCAAGTGATGAAGCAGAAAACTGTATTTCTCAACTCTTGGCACTGGGTTTGGCATGCACAAATGAATCACCTGAGCAACGACCCACTATGACAGAGGTGGTAGCAATCCTACAAGGAATTAGGCAGAACTTAGTAAGAATGACCGAGCCTCCGGCATCATCATTAAATATATTATCATCAATAGACAGTCTGAGCCTTTTAGAAAATGGTTCTGAAGCATTTGAAACCCGACGCTTTGGAGTATATGAAACCCAAAGCTCTGAAGCATCTGAGACCCAAAGCTGTCTTACACTTTAGGAGCCGACAAGCACAAATTTAAGAACACATTGGCTGCAAAACATACAAGATACGAAAATACAAATGTATAAATGAATGTAGTCTGTTTTTCCTTTTTTGGGCTGCAAAACATACAAGATACGAACGTATCTGATATCATTTGAAGTTTGTGTTCAGTGTCCTTGTTTGATGCAGCAAGTCTGCAGTTTATCCTTGAAAGCAAGCCCATATTTGAAGATCACTTATCGGTTTCCTGCTATGATTCTAAACACCTATCTCCCAAAGAGAATCCCAATTGCTATGTGATTTGGGATGTTTTCTTTGATGCAATAATCTATCCTCATACCATAGATATATGACTCAAATGAAGAAATTGAAATTAAAGACAACATATTCTTCCATCTATCTGCATTCTCGTAACTGTTCTACTTTGTTTCAATTGAGAATGAGTAATAGTGATGGATGGATAACACTGTTGCTTCTAATCCAAAGTGGACCATGTTAAAAAGTGAGGTAGCAAAAATAAATAAAGAAAGAAGTGTTCACCGAAAACACTGCAAGGAGAATTTATTGAAGCATTTGTTCGATGTCAGAAGAGAAGAGAGGTATTAATGTGAACAAAATTTATCATAGGAATATACTACTGGACATAAAAGAATTCTTCGACTCATAAAGAGTGGGTAAGCTTCCAATGTCTTGATTCTGTCAGTGTAGAAAAACAAAAGAATTCTCTAACTCATAAAAACTGATAAAGCTTCCAATGGCTTCCATTAACAGGCCATGAAAGAATAGAATAATTAATATAGCATTTTCAAAGGAAAAAAACAAAATTTTAAGCTCTCGTCTGTATTCAGACTCGTCTGTTATTTTCAATTTCAAATGATGCAGATCCAAGTATTTGACTACAGTATTTGTTGACAGTAGATTCGCTGCCAATGTTGATTTGTTGAATAGACTTAGACAGTAATCTGCATAATGTTTATTTATAAATATTTGAACCTATCTCCTAGATTGACCAATATATGTGTTAAAAATAATGTTTAATTTAAAATATCAAAAATGTTGTAAAAAATAGTGGTGTGTGAAAAAAGCATGTGAAGTGCTTTTCTGTTGTTTATTGAGAAAGAGAAAAGACGGTAGTTGCAATTGCAAAAATAGAAAAGAAAGAGAATGATAAAAAAGAAGGGGACACAAATATAGGAAAGTCTTGTTGTTATTAGCATTAAGGATATATATATATTGAATGTTATTAGCATTTAGGAATGTTAATTGTTTGAGTGAAAGGAATTGTGATTCAGATTTTGTGATTGAAGTTGAAGTAAAGAGCTATTGGATTCAACACTTGTTTTTTTGAAGTGTTTGTTCAAGAATATTTGTGTTAAAGTGTTTGAAGAAATCTACTTTATAAAGTTGCAGGAAAATTTCTAGATGCACAGTCAAGTTTGAGTAGTTTGGGAGATTTTCAATGGCAATGGTAAATTCACAACTGCTAGCTCCTTCATTTAATTGTGATTGTAGGAAGATGAATTGATATAGCTGCATAAACAATGAATAAAGTTTTGTCTATTTGTGTTATTTTATAGTTCTTATGCAAAGTTTTTGATGACATGTGTTTGTGTAATTAATAAGTTCATGAAATGCAAATGTAAGACAAATAAACTTAAAATGTAAAGTCATGAGGTGTTAGGGTAGTTAGTTGGAGAATGTTGAGTATGTAACTACCTTCCCGATTGTAGGAAGTTGTATAATAACCTTACCCCCCAATTCAAATGTGGTAGAAGTTATGTGTAATTAGACATGTACTTGTGAGATACTTGTGCCAAGTCGTCTGAGCTGCTATGCAAGGCCGTCTAAACTATTGTGCAAGGTTGTCTAACTATTGGACCAAGCTGCCTAATATATGTTGTGCACATAGTGTATCCATTTGTAATTGTAAGTTATTCACATTGTATATTTTGTTTATTTTTTATGTGGTAATGAAATTGTGTTGCAATATGTTGTATTCCATTTCTACATTCTAGAACCATTGCCTATTCAAATTTGGGTCAAAATTGGTGACATGGAGTTGTGACAAGCAAATCACTTAGGAAGCACAACGACAATGGAATGATTACAATTCAACCAACAAATAATGTAGTTTCTCTCGGAAGGAGGACAAATTGGAGGTCACAATAGATAAAGACATAAACTAGTTTGTTGATGTTGATGAAGGGTCGACACATAAAGCAGGCATGCAAGTGGATTTGCAACTAGACGTACAAGTGGACATGCGTGAAGGAGACATGCAAGGGTTTGTATGTAGAGTTGTCTGACGGTGGCAGTGAGTTGCGTGTCGATGACAGTTAGTTGCATTACAATGACAGAGAGTTGTGTGATGACAATGGAGAGTTGCATGATGACCATAGATGTAGAAATGGATGACCCAACTTCGAATAGGCAATGACACCAGAATGTAGAAATGAATGACCCAACTTCAAATAGGCAATGGTGGGAGAATGTAGAAATGGAATACAACATACTACAACATAATTCTAATACCACTTAAATGAACAAAATATGCAATGTATCTTATAGTTACAATGCATATATTAACACAACATATATCAGACTACCTAGCATAGCAGTTCAAACTACCTAAAACAATACCAAGACTATTTGGAATAACACTTACACTGGCTGAAACAACATTAAATTTGCGTAGTACAACACTTAGATGAACTGTAGCAACATTTAGATGGACTCATTCATATAACCTGCAACAACACTCAAACAGACTACAACATTCAAATGAACTACAACAACATTCAAATGAACTACAACAACATTCAAATAGACCGCACAAGTATCTAAAGAATACATAATTGGTTGTAAAGCACTTCTACTACCATATGCAATGCCAATGTACAACACCCACCGTCAATACCATGTCAACAACACAAATGAATGAGGGGGGGTCTTATTTATATAACTGAGGTAGTTGCATCCTCTAACTAACTACCTACCTAACTCATCATTTTTAAAACTTACTTTTGAAATGCATTTGACTTACATTTACATTTCATTTCATTTATTTGTACATAACTAATACTTCACTTAACATTATATACTATCACATGAACTATTACATCACTTCACCAAAAACTTTGTATATGAACTACAAAATAACATAAAATGATAAAACTTATTCACCGGTTATACAGACATGTCAATTTGTCTTCCTACATCTATCCCCTCCTCTAGACTTGTCGACATCCTTGATGTTAGGATTAAATAATAAAACACAAACAATAATAAACGTGAAAATAAAATGCATAAGAATACACAAATACAAGAGACATAGATTTACATGGTTCACCCAATATGGGCTACCTCCTCGGAGAAAATAACTAGGCCTTTTATTTCGTCCAGAAAAATGAAGGGATACAACCTACAATAGATTCGTTGTAACTTCCTCTTCGCTCTATCACTATCAATTACAATACTTGCACTCTTTATTAAACCATCGCACGAAAACATCTTTATAAAATAGAGTTACAATTTAGGGCAAAAACATTCGCTTAAAATCCGTCGTCCAATCTATGACTTAATAATAAATGGTCCACATTTACAAAGAGAAAAAAACATCTATTTTTGGACCCCCCTGGCGGACAATAGTAAGGGGGGCATTACACCCCCCCTTCGTGGAATGGGTCCAAGTGCAGCTGAAAACAAAACCTCCAAATTAATCAGGCTCCACAACCAACACTTGACGACATATGAGTTGAACATTGGAGATAGAAGCATTGAACATCATACTGGAAGCTCTTGTCACACTCCTAATTTATTCTATTCCAAATATATTCTATAATTAGCATCATTTTAAACTACTGCCAACAATACATTGTTTTGTGATTGCTCACTCCAATTTTTGCAATTAGTCATATCATCAACATGATAGGCAATGCTTATCACCACATTTTTCAAGGATCAAGGGGGCGGAATCCCCCTTGCAAGGTCAAGGGATAGTGTCCTTTGCAGGGTTGAGGGGCAATACCCTTCACACATACCATTAAGTAAAACTTTGATATCCTCACTAACTAAAATTTTCTCCTTTTCTACATTTTGGCAGTCTTTACTCAAGCCACTTAACCAACTTCCCTTAACTTTGAATGACTTCTCTTTGGCTTTAGATGACTGCTTCTCAACCTCTAATAGGCATCCCTTGGTCTAAAATGACTCACTTCCTAGTTTGGAAAACCCACCTCCTGAGTTCGATGGTCTTGGGCCAGAAAACCCACTTTCTACATCAATCAATTCGATTTTGGATAACTTAATTCTAGATAATGCTACCTCAGACACCTTAGATCTATATGGCATTCCATTGTATGACCTCCTTCTACGCGGCCTTGCCTTAGATGACCTAGCTCTATATGACCTACTCTTTTGCTTAGATGACCTAACTTTGTATGGTTTGCTTCTAGACAACCCTACCTTAGATGACTTAGCTCTATACAACTTGCTTCTAGATGGCCTTGCCTCAAATGATCCAACTTTGTATGACCTACTTTCAAGTGATCCTACCTTAAACAACTCAACTCCATATGACTTGCTTCCAGATGACCCTACCTCATATGGTCTAACTCTGTATGACTTGCTTTTGAGTGACCCTATCTTAGATGGTCCGAATTTATACAACTTGCTTCTAAATGATCATCTTAGATAGCCCAACTCCATATAACTTGCTTCTAGATAGTATTACCTCAAATGACCTAGCTCTATACAACCTACTTCTAGATGGCCCAACTCTGTACGACATACTTTTGAATGATCCTACCTAATATTGTCTAGATCTATACGACCTGCTTTCAAATAGTCTTGCCTTAAACAACCTAAATCTGTACAACCTACTTTTGGATGGTCCCACCTCATATGGCCAAGGTTTGTATAATCTACTTTTGGATTATCTTACCTTAGATGACCCAACTATTGCTACAACCCTAACATAGCCGACTATGTTAGGTTCCAATGGAGTTAAATAGTTTCACTATTTAAATAGGATGGATTTATTTTTATTAATCATCTCTTTAAAATTATTTTATTCATCTGCATTCTGCATTATTGCCTTCACGGCGAGGGTGTGCCCACCTTGAGTGGCATTAAATTTAATTAATTCCGCATTCGCTATTTCTATCTCGAATTATTTTCCATTCGATAATTTCATTGTTCGCTGGAATCATTTACACACTGCATTAAGTATTCAGAGTAAGTGGTAGAAGGAGAGGAAGGAGTAAGTGTGCTCTTTCATGTGGTATCAGGTTCAGGCTTCGAGCGGGCATTGTGGTTTTCTCTTCTACCAACAAATGCAGTCTTAGGGTGAAACTCACGAACAACAACTAAAATCTGAATAAAAAAAAAAATAGTAGCCTCACGGACAAACGCACATCGTCGACGGTGATCGCTACACCGTGTTGCATACGTAGACCCTCTCACTTTATTCTGACCATTTTCAAGCCTCCAAACTGTGTCTGTTCATCGATGCAAAACTGCTTACCAGACGTCACCGAACAGAGCCCTGGTCGTAGGCGTGCCCCAAACGACAGCACAACAAACCTTGCACGTTACCTTACGATGCGTATTAGGTTTAACGAGCACACAAAATAGTGTGAAATCGCTTGAAACTGGAGGAAAACATAGCGCCATACCGGAATACAACCGCGGGCCAATCAGACGCGAAAATTAAATTCTCGGGCTAAGGTTTAAGGTACGTCAAAATTTTTATTTTCTTTCGTGTTGGGATATTTATCCCACATCAACTGTGTGGAAGAAAAAGTGGCCTTTAAAACGTAAGCAGCGCATGTAGTTAAGTGTGACTACGGTCACACACAACTCTTCCTTCATGCATAACGGTGCTTCTGTTCTTCGCCAAGTGTCATCCTTCCGTGTGTCCTTCCGTGTGGTCTTGCGGTCAAGTCAATTGCTCCACGTGTTCTTAAGTTTAGTTCTTCGTGTCGTCCTACAGTCATCATTGTATTCTATTGTTGTCGCGTCCTTCTAGCTATCCACAGTCCAGCTATCATGTGGTCGGGTCCTGCATTCGTTGTTGTTATTCTGTGGTTGTCGCGTCCTTCCTAGTCCAGCTGTCACGTTTGGTCGGGTCCCTCCATCGTATCCAGTGCCATATCTCCTTCGTGTCGCGTCAGTGGTGGTGTTTCCTTCGTGTCGTGTCAGGCATGGTTTGTCGTATCCAGGTCCGGTCTCACTGTCACATCGGGTCATTCGAGTCTAGTTGTATCATGGTCGTCTAGTGCCCGGTGTTGGGTTAGTAACTCAACGTCTTCTATAGGCTCTCCCGCCGCTACCGCTTACCTATTGGAAACTAGCCGTTGGAGTTCGAATTCAAAGTAGTTGGAGCCATTCGCAATTGAAAATTCTGACTCAAATTCAAAACTAGCCGTTGGAAATACAAATTCAAATCCGCATCGCAGTTGGAGCGACAGTTGAAGCGAAAAACCAACCAATTTTTTGCCGAAGTAACCAAAATATTTGGCAGCAATCAAAGGCAAAAATTTTAAGCAAGAACATATTAACCAGTGCATGAACAGAAGTTGGATCAAAGGATCTGACGGACGATTAACAAGCTTGGAAACCCCCAACAATAATGCCAGAAGAGCTCGTCGAAGCCCAGGTACAAAAAATTCGCCTTCTCCGTCCGAAATGGGTAGTTTTAATCCGAGTCATCCTAATGTTAGCCCAATGGCATCCAATTCTTCTCCAGATTCAGCACAAGAAAACGTCACCCAAGTAGACAGTAATCATCCAGTGCTCAACGATCAATTATTAAAATATTTAATAGTAAATCTTCAAATGATGACCGCAAGTTTCAATGCATCTCAGAAACCATCCCAACCAAATCTGTCTAGCTCCAATAATTGGAGTACGAATGTCTACAATGATGACTACACACACCATCGAGGTCAAAATAGTCAATCCCTGACTCACAATGGTCACCAAAATAATGAGGATAGGGGTAATGAAGACAATGTTGAGCAACAAAGAGGGTTTTACAGACCCTATCAAAATAACAACCAGAGATAGAGAAGTAACGAGGAACAAGATAGAAATAATGTCCACCAACCAAGAGGTCCAGTGGGCGTCAATCATCCACGCATTGACATGCCTACATTTGAAGGCCAGGATCCACGTGGGTGGATTGCAAAAATGGAGGGCATCTTAGAATTTTACAAATTCCAGGGCATGGACAGGGTCCCTTTTACAACAACCAAATTTGGCACTGAAGCTTATCAATGGTTTACCTGGTATAAACGTGAAGAGCCCCAAGCTGCATTATATTGGGATACTTTCAAAAGAGCCTTTCTTCATAGATTTGACAAAGGTCCCACGGGTTCCTACACAGTACGATTATTGTCACTCAGGCAAACAGGATCAGTAGGGGCCTATATTTTCGAATTCACCAGTATGCTTTCCTATGCAGAAGACCTACCACAGGACGTGGTAGTAGCAACTTTTCGAAATGGATTAAAAGCACATATTAAAGTTGAGGTAGATCTACAAAATCCATCCAAGTTGGATGAGTGTATAAGAATTGCTGACTTAGCAGAAACCAAGGTGAACATAGGATCATCCACACGTCGTGATGCATATGGTCGACCTCCATTCCGCAACAACTCTTTTCGCAAAAATGATCAACCGTCACGATATTTCTGTTACAAATGTCGCAGTCAACATCAAAAATATCAAGCATGTACACCATGACAAAATTTTCAAATTGAATATGCCGACCAGGAAGAAGAAATAGAGGAGTACGACGCACCTGAGGATCTCCCAGTTGAGGACCAAAATACACAAGATGAAGTTGTCGTTGAGGAGGATACCATGACTATTTCAGTACATGCTCTTATGGGGTTATCTTCTCACCACACAATCAAGGTGGCAGGTTTCATTCGAAAGCAGCAGGTGACAGTACTAATTGATTCTGAAAGTACTCACAACTTCATTGATGCAAGACTTGCAAGAACATTGGGTCTGCACGTCTTCTCTTCCAGTCAAGATCGGTTTCAAGTCCGAACGACGAGCAGGGAAGTTTCTCAATGTCTCGGTAAGACATCTTCTATTTCACTACAAATGGGTACGTATACTTGGCAAGGTCCTCTTTTTGTTATGGAATTAGGAAATTCAGAGGTTATTTTAGGTGTTGCATGGATGGAACAATTAGAAACCACCGTAGGTTTTAATCACAAACATCGCTTTGTGGAATGGCAAGCCAATGGGAGGACCATCCGTCTTCAAGGACTACCCACACCTCCATCAAAAGTTGTAAGCTCACATAGCATGGAAAAGTTGTTAAGAAAATATGGTGGGGGATTCATAGCCCGAATCAATTGCATTGAAAAAGTCGAACAAACTATGTCAAAACTTAAAGAGGAAGATCTTCAACACATTGTGTCTAACTATGAGGATGTTTTTCAAGAACCCACAGGCCTACCTCCCCAAAGATCTCATGACCATGCCATACATCTAGTTCCTGGTAGTCTTCCACCCAATGGTCGTCCTTATCGATATCCTCAACCCCAGAAAATAGAAATTGAGAAAATTGTTCAAGAACTTTTAGACCATGGTGTCATTCGTCATAGTACTAGTCCTTACTCCTCACCTGTCGTCTTAGCTCGTCGAAAAGACAATTCTTGGCGTATGTGTCCAGATTTTCGTCCTCTCAATAAAATCACAATCAAAGATAAGTTTCCTATTCCTGTCATTGATGATTTACTAGATGAGTTACATGGTGCCAAATTCTTCACCAAATTGGACTTACGTTCAGGGTTCCACCAAATTCGAGTTAGGGAAGAGGATATTCCCAAAACAGCCTTTCGAACTCATGAAGGTCATTATGAATTTTTGGTCATGCCTTTTGGTCTCACTAATGCACCATCTACATTCCAAAGTCTCATGAACCAAGTGTTTCGTCCATTCCTACGAAAATTTGTTCTAGTCTTCTTTGATGACATACTCATCTATAGCAAATCATGGAAAGATCATCTAGTACATGTGAACAGAGTTCTCTATATCCTACGCAAAGAAAAATTGTTTGTCAAGAGATCTAAATGCTCCTTTGGTGTTCAAGAAGTTGAGTACCTAGGTCATATAGTCTCTCACGAAGGTGTTAAGGTAGATCCCAATAAAATTAAGGCAATACAAGATTGGCCCTTGCCTAAAACCATCAAAAAACTTCATGGTTTTTTGGGTCTCATGGGATATTACTGCAAATTTATGCGTGACTATGGTAAAATTGTGGGTCCTCTAACGGCTCTCACCAAGAAAGATGCTTTTCAATGGTCAGTAATAGCTACTAAAGCTTTCGAGGCTCTCAAAGAGGCCATGTGTACGACTCCAGTTTTGGCCACTCCAGATTTTCAAAAACCATTTGTCATTGAATGCGATGCTTCAGGAACAGGTATCGGTGCAGTACTAATGCAGGAGGGTCATCCCTTGGCGTTTGAAAGTAAACAACTATCAGGGAAAAATTTGGGTAAATCCACCTACGAAAAAGAAATGTTGGCTATTTTACATGCAGTGGAAAAATGGAGACATTACTTAATCAATAGCCGTTTTATTATTAAAACCGATCACAACAGTCTCAAGCATTTTTTAGAACAAAGGTTTTCTTATCCCGAACAAAATAAGTGGTTGACTAAATTATTGGGATACGATTTTGTGATTGAATATAAAAAAGGTAAAGAAAATGTGGTTGTGGATGCATTATCTAGAAAATACGAAGATGAAGTAGTTATTAATGCCATTTTAGGACCATGTTCATAGTGGGTGTCTCAGTTACACGAAGAATGGTTGTCCAACAATGAAACAACTCAAATAATTCAAGAGTTATCTATGGGTTCCTCTAAATACCCTCTTTTCGCTTATGATGGCCAAATATTACGTAAGAAGAATCGTATTTACATCCCTCATAATTCACCAATCACAGTATAGATTCTAGAAGAATCACATGCCTCTCCTTCAACAGGACATTCCGGGTTTTTGAAAACCTACATGCGGGTTAAACAATCCTTTTGTTGGAAAGGATTAAAGGCTGAGGTTAAGCAATGGGTAGCTGAATGTGAAGTATGCCAACGCAATAAGGGGGAAACAGTCAAATCACCAGGATTACTTCAACCGTTGCCTATCCCGGATCGCCAGTGGGAACATATTTCCATGGATTTCATTGAAGGTCTTCCTAAGTCAGAAGGAAAAATAGTAATTTTCGTGGTAGTTGATCGCCTTTCCAAATATGCTCATTTTCAGGCTTTACAACATCCATTTTCAGCAAGCAAAGTGGCCAAGGTATTTATGGATTCAATTTTTAAATTACATGGTATGCCCAAAAATATTGTAAGTGATCGTGATCCCATATTTACCAACAATTTTTGGAAAGAATTGTTTCGACTTAGTGGTACCAAATTAAGTATGTCTTCTGCATACCATCCACAAACAGATGGTCAAACAGAGGTAGTTAACAAATGTTTGGGTACCTACCTAAGATGTTTTGTTCAGGATAAACAATATCAATGGAGTCAATGGTTGTCATTGGCGGAATGGTGGTACAATACTTCTTATCATTCTTCCACTAAGATGTCTCCTTTTGAAGCATTATATGGAACAAAGCCACCAACAATTGCCGATTATGTACCAGGATCTTCCAAAGTGGCTCAAGTCGACGATTGGTTCCAAAAGCGACAAGCAATGTTCACTATATTAAAGGATAACTTGATACAAGCACAAAATCGTATGAAGCAACAACAAGACAAGCAACGATCAGAAAGAACATTCAACATTGGTGATATGGTGTTCCTACGTCTTCAGCCATACAAGCAACTATCATTAAAGCTCAAATCCAGTCAGAAGCTATCACCATGATTCTATGGTCCTTATAAAGTTGTGCGACGCATTGGCGAGGTAGCATATCAACTCGAGTTACCCCAATCCTCTCGCATACACCCAATATTTCATGTCTCCTATCTAAAAAAGGTGATTGGCCAGAAGGTACACTCTCAATCAGAATTACCAGTGTTGGATGAAGAAGGGTGTATCCATCTACAACCAGAAGAAGTGCTACAAACTAGATCACGTAGACTCAGATCTCATCACATCCAAGAGTTTCTCATCAAGTGGCAGGATTTACCTGAAGAAGATGCAACCTGGGAGGCTGAAAATATTTTCCAGTCATTCCCAGCTTTGAGGACAAAGCTTTTCGAGTAGGGGAGTCATGCTACAACCCTAACATAGCCGACTATGTTAGGTTCCAATGGAGTTAAATAGTTTCACTATTTAAATAGGATGGATTTATTTTTATTAATCATCTCTTTAAAATTCTTTTATTCATCTGCATTCTGCATTATTGCCTTCACGACGAGGGTGTGCCCACCTTGAGTGGCATTAAATTTAATTAATTTCGCATTCGCTATTTCTATCTCGAATTATTTTCCATTCGATAATTTCATTGTTCGCTGGAATCATTTACACACTGCATTAAGTATTCAGAGTAAGTGGTAGAAGGAGAGGAAGGAGTAAGTGTGTTCTTTTAACTGTGTATGACTTGATTTTGGACAACCCTGTCTTAGATGAACCAACTCCATACAACATGCTTCCAAATGGTCCTACCTTAGATAACCCAACCTCGTACAAACTACTTTTAGACAACCCTACCTCATATAACCTATTTCTGTATAACCTACTTTCAAACAAACCTGTCTCAAATGGTCAAATGTCATACAATATATCATTTAGTGGTTTGTATCATTCACTCCATCTACATCATTCACTTCACCATCTACATCAATTATTCTATGCAACATCCTCTTATTGGAAGCTCAAATGTCTATTAATCTCTATTTATTCAATTGTAATCAAGTTCACCTCCTCAATTGCAACTAGGTTTAATAAGTTCATCTTCTTTGCTTCCTAGCTAGGGTTGAAAATATTATCTATTTATTTGGACTCTGTACACATCATTAGCTCATCTTAACTCATAGCACTTTGATATTCATGTCTAAACTACCCCTACCAATGGCATTGTCAACATTGCACAATGGGTCTATCCTCATTATCATATTTAATTCGATGTCTTCTAGTTTTTTGGTAGTTGTCATAGACCACATCACCAGTGGAATCCCCTTGGTACATTCTATCTTTGTGCTACATATTATTTTAGCAATGATCTTATGCTCTTTGATTCATGCTCATCCTTACATTTATCGTTCTTCTCTCTAGAGGTACATCCTTCATTAACTTCTCAACC
Source organism: Wollemia nobilis (assembly GCA_028583015.1). NCBI lineage: Eukaryota > Viridiplantae > Streptophyta > Pinopsida > Araucariales > Araucariaceae > Wollemia > Wollemia nobilis. The sequence continues at coordinate 1,284,977 of JAQPPZ010002036.1, read as the reverse complement.
CCAGTACTTTGACAATGAACTACTCTTATTCCTAAAATTGTCTCTCACTATAAAAGTCACTCAACATCAGAATAACTTTCATCTTCAAGGTCACTCTCATATGCATTAACATGATCCCAACACTTTAATGATGTCTTTGCATCATTTTTCAAGTTCAATGCTTGTTCTAGTGCCTCTTGATATGATGTCAAGGGGACCACCTTGATCTTATTTCGATACGTAGGAAGAAGTCCCTCCACGAACCACCTCTTCTTCAATGCATCTAATGGATCTTCCTCCAAATGGGTAAACAACCCACTCAACCTTCGATTGTATGAACAAGCAAGCTCTTTCTCACATTTTTCCATTCTATAAATTTTATAAATGACCTCATCGTCATTATGGAACAACCAAAATTCCTTCATGAATGCTTCATGCAACTCATCCCACATTGGGTACTTGCTCTCTAACAATATCATGTACCAATCCATTGTGATTCCAGGAAATATCATAGGTAATAACCTCCTTTAATCTATATCATTATTTTACCCATTCACTTTCAACATCATGAGGCAAATTTTTTAATATTTGTTGGTGTCTTATGTTTTCCCTCTATAAAATATTGGACACTTACATGATATGCCAAAATTGGTCTTTGTTTTGATAGGTGCACTTGAAATTGGTAGTGGTTGTTCACATGGATCTCGTTCATGTACATCATCAAGTGCACCACACCACTATTGCTCTTGTACCAGACTCTCATCCTGTACACCATAAAATATGCCAACCTGTAGTTGCTATGATTTCAAAGTGTTGTTCCACTCACCATCAAATACACCAACCTATAGTTTATTTAGTTCCAAACTCTAATATTATGCACTATTAAACACATCATTTTGCATTTTCTTCGATTTCAAACTCTCGTCCCACTCACCATCAGGCACATCAACTTGTAATTGTTTTAGTGCCATACATACTTCATTGCCATGCAATTATTCATCACCATATAACTTGCTATTATATTATTTGTTGTCGATATTAGGAAACTCTCTATTATCATCACATAATTCACCACCATCGACATACAACACTTTGTTGCCAACATGCAACTCGTCACCATTGTCATGCAAATATTTGTGTACAAACCATTGCTTATCTCCTCTACGTGTGTTTGCTTGTATGTTTGGTTGGTCATCCACTTGCATGTTTACGTCATACATTGGTCCTTCATTAGCATCAAGAAACAAGTATGCATCTTCATCTATTTTATCAACTGCATCGTAGTCATATCATTGTTGTCATTGTGCATCTTCCCAAATAATTTTCTCACCACATAGGCAATGGTGCTAGAATGTAGAAATGGATAACCCAACTTCGATAGAAAATAGCATCATAATGTAGAAATGGGTGACACAACTTTGAATAGACAATGGTGCTAGAATATAGAAATGGACCACAATATACTGCAACATAATTCCATTACCACTTAAATGAAAAAATATACAATTCAAATGTATTACAATTATAATGCATACATTCTACATATAACATATATTAGATTGTCTAGCACAACGGTTCAAAATGCCTAAAACAACACCTATATTATTTTGAGTCACTTAAACTAGCTAGAACAACATTGAATCTACCTAGAGCTTTATAGGTTTCATGCTTCCTCCTATTGTATCCTCCATAGGTAGGGTCTAGGACATCTTGTCATCCTCAAGGAATCATGTGTCTATATCATATTTTGTTTACCATTTACAAGTCAATGTAACTCGAACCACAACACAACCAATTGCTACAACTATGCCTATCATATATTCCTTTTCTAATCTATTATTATCAAAATCATATTCCTATTGCTTTAAACATTCCCTCTACTAATACTTTTGATCCAAGTGGTTTGGAAATAAGATATATGATGCCACCTCTATTGTATTTTACCCAACGTTCTAAGCCTTAATCATATATTAGTTCACAACACCATTTGATCATACCTCAAGCACCATCAAATCTGATTCCCCTCGAACTTCAAAAATTATCCTCCCAAGTGGATCAACTAAAAAAAGAAATCACCTCCCTCTAAGTATCCTTATCTAACCATAATTACTCTTATAAATACTTATGTAATCAACATTTGAACCCCCATCGTATCTAGCCGACCCTTCCCTCCTAACTTTAAAATCACTAAATTTCAAATGTATTAGGGAAGGGAAGACCCCACTAATCATATTAGACTTTTTTGAACCACTTGTAGCAACATTGCTTACAATGAGATGTTGCTTCTTAATATTTTTTCAAAAAGCCTTAGTGGTCTACCCTAGAGTGGTACTATCAGATACATTGACACTCACTTAAAAGCTATGAAGATCTTGTAGAGATGTTTGTCCAACAATTTTTAATCTATATTGAAGAAAAGATAAAAATAAGTTATCTTTATAGTAGTTGCAAGCTTACTACAATGGTAAGGACTTTGGCCTCTCTTTGAGAGGTCCAAGGTTCAAACCCTACTTAGTATGAGGGGATCGAGACCCCTCATAAAAACATGTGTAAAATTATATAAAAAAGAAGTGACCTTTATCAACTTAATCAAGCTAAGGATGAAGTCTTCACATTTTATTTAGCTAAATGATGAGCCCTAGTGGGGAGGCTCCAATATGTTTCCCAAAAGAAGAACCTCACTATTTTCATACACAATCTACATGATCAATTAGTCTATTTATTATAAATGACCAACATATCCTCTTTTGAATATGCAATGGATCTAGCTAAATATGTGGAAGCCACCCTTATAAGAAGAGGATAACTTAGAATCAAAAGGGAGGAAGAAAAGACATTATCCTCTAGTCATAAAATTCAATACAAGAATAAGCATGTCATGGGCAACAAAGTCATAGACTCTTATTAAACCAACAATATGAATTCAATAGCACCAACATTCCAAAATCTTGTTCTAACCAAACAATAGAAGCCTAAGCATAATTTCACCAAATTGGATTATCCTCTTTTCATTTTTTTACTTCTTGAAGGTAAAATAATAAAACTTCCACCTATTAAGCCTATGGATACACCTAAGGAACTACCTAATTGGTATTGTCATGATGAAAATTATGAATTCCATCATACCAATGGCCATAAAATTGATAGGTGTAATACCCTATGTAGTCATATCCATGATCTTGTAGGGGGAATAAATTTTTATTAGTGGCTCTAATACCCAATCCGTTACTAATAAAGACCTTGGAATCTTCCAAGATCCATTGCCCAATCATAATCAAAGGACAAAAAAGAACATTTATACCTAGAAAATGGTAGGCACAATCAATTTATCTCATGCTTATACTATAATATACAATGGCATAAGTACCAACCATCCAATAAACCTTGTCAACCTCCCTTTGTTCTTCTTCCAAGAAATAGAGCCTTAACCTTTAATGGACCACCTCTAGTATTTTGAACTTAAAACAATAACCAAAATGCTTTTGATTTATGTCACCAACTCAAAATCATATTTGCTAAGATCTCTCTTGAACTATTAAAAATCTCCCTAGTCCATAGGGGCATTCTCCTCAAACTTTTAAGCAAGCAAGAGATCCCTTAAGACCTTTCCCCCAATTATATAATCAAGATGGTGGGATCTATTGGGGTCAATAATGTAGTCATATCATTTCATGAAAGTGATATTCCTTCATCATATATGGATAGATGATTATCACTTTATATCACAACTTAAATTGGTGACAAGCTCAGTAAACCAATAGTTTTGGACAATGGTTCATGCCTAAGCATTTATAACCTAAATTTATCAACAATTTTGATTTAACCATACAATATTTAGAAAAATTTATCCTTCTAATAAGGGCCTTTGACAATAAGAATGAGAGGTTAGTAGCATGATAACCTTACCCCTCGAAGTTGGCCCTCTAATTATTAATACACTCTTCTATGTTGTTTATGATGACATCCTATAACATTCTTCTCGGATGATCATGGATCCATGCAATGCGAGTTATCCCCTCCACATTACATAAATACCTTAAATATAAATATTAGGGAAGGATAGTACATGTTTCCAAACAACTGTAATTGAGAAATATAAGGAACATATTTTCCTTCCCTTAGTACATATCCATCATCTTCTACTTCTCCCCTAGTCAATGATGTATTAAGACCACTCAATCTCAATGATCAATCAAACTGAAACTTTAAATTATATGAGGGTTCAAATATAAAACCCATTAGTACAAATAATAATGACCAGTGCTACAAGGGCCTACACGATGTTGTGCACCATGGACCCTGATTTTTAGAAAAACATCTCTACAGTCTAGTGTATGCCCTTTTGGGTAGAGAACCATTTTAGTAGATGGCGCTGCAACTACATGTTGGTCGGTTGGGAGGAAGGCTAGGTAGCTAGAACCACAATTAGGGGGCTAGGAGAAGGAGGTTGGGTCAGATGAAGGATTAGCAATAATCGACTATGTTGTTGGATGGTGTGCTAATTTAGTTCATTCTAGGTTGTTGGGTTTTCTGGTTTGGCTAAAGAAATTGTAGTAGCAAGCTGGTTTATTGGGTGGAAGGCTGGGATCAGTTGAAGGAACCATAATTGGGAGGTTGGGTGGAAGGTTGGGTTAGCTAAAGAAACTGTAGTAGCTGGCCATGTTGATGGGTGGAAGGCTAGACTAGTTGGTGGTTGGGTGCTTAGGCACCAAATTTTGTTTTTCTCCCATTGAAGGGATGTTTATCTAGTTGGGTTGTGCTTTGTTTACAAGGCTCCTATTGGATAGGAGATTTTCTCTATTGGTATAAGGCTTATGGTGGTCGTGATAATGCTTTTGAGCCTTTGATTCAATTTGGTTTTGGGATTGGTGAGTGGTCAGATGTTGGGGGGTGTGGTGTGACTAGTGTGAGATCTACATATCTTGCTATAAGTTGCAAGGCACACCAACCAGCTGTTGGATGCCAACGTAGATCCAGAAAAATATATTGATAGTTGACAACCAATTTTAGCTCCCATGGATGGTTTTAAGCATTATATCTCCTGTGTGTTAAGAGTAGATTCAGTTTGGGTGTTTTAGTTGCAGTATTTCGATTTGTTAAATATTTTTTCATTTTACCTATTGATTCATTATTTTAGACCCTAAACAAGGTTTCTGGGTTTGGCAAATTCTTCTCATTTGGGGTAGAATTATATTATAAGAGGAATTTTCTAGCAAAAGTGTGATCCTGTTGCATAAATTTCTCTCGACTAGTTATTCGGGTATCTTGTGTTTGGCGAGATGATTTTGTCTTTCCTCTTTGGTATTCTTCGAGCACTCCTAGTGATATTGCAATTTTTTTCCTGAGCACTCAATTTATTTTTTCAATTTGGTTATTGGTGGGACTACAATATCCATGAGGCCTAGGATGTAGAGTCTTTATATTAGATTCTTGTTCCCTTGTTCAAAGTTTCATAAACCTAGCAAAACCCTATGGTCCTTTATTTGGAACCAGATCCAAATGTAAAAGGTTTTGGGAGACTTTCAAAATCGTGTTATTATAGGTTTGATGATCCTTTAAAAAATCCCTTATCAAGGTTTGGGGAGGCTTTCAAAACCCCCTTGTTAAAGGTTTAAAGATACTTCCAAAACCCCTTGTGGTTCTAGATTGCTGATTGCTGCTATTGGGGCCCTGTTCCGTATAGGTGCTTTTTTGGTAAATTTATGTTTGAATACCCTTGGTTAGTTATCTACTTATTATCTTGAGTAGGAAGTTTCTTCTGTCGATAATCATTAACTATAAATATTCTCTTGACTGACTACCTTGGTTCCTGTTCATCCCTTCTTATTTGATAGGGTTTCAACTACTTATTGGGTCATGTATCACAGGAAAGTTGGGTTCCATGGCTTGGTTCTCCTGGTGGGCAAGACATGTTTTACTTTAATTCCTTGAGTGCTCTTGGAAATTAGAATTCATTTAAATTTTGAGCGCTCAGTATCAATTTTAAATTTCAAAATGAAAAAGGTGGGATTGAAGGATCCACAAGATTTGAGATGTTGGTTTCTTTTGTCAGATGCTAGATTGGTATTCCTTGGGGGAAACAGTTATATTTATGTTCTTCTTAGGTGCTCATTAAATATCTTTTGAAATGTTGAGGGACCCTCCCAAAACCCTTTGTAAAAGGTTCAGGGACCCTTTTAAATCCCCTTCTTTTATCAAATAAAAATAATAATGACCAACATGGTAATCAAGATAAATATAATAATAATCAAAATAATGACCCATTTTATTATGAAACTTTGTTGTTATTAAAAAAAATTATTCACCAACATGCAAAAATATTAAATCATTCATCCACAAATAATATCCACAATAATAACCACACAATGAGACAAAGATATATAATACCCTTAAGATAGGGCAACACCAATAATACTCCTTAAGTAAGGAATAACTCCACAAGATCTCCCAAGATGAGAGTGCCACTTAGAGAGGGAAAATTCCCATAAGCCACTATGGATAAAGACAATTACATATGATTTATCTCCATGGTGATTACAATGACAAATATCTTTTCTTTATGTATACATCTTCTAATTCTACTTTGGGGAGCTAACTTCTAATATAATATTATATTATCTATAATATAATATAATATAATATTATAATACAATCAACCTTGGGTTATGTATGGTCCATTCCAACCCTTATACAATATAATAACATATCCCCAAATATCTATTCCTAGGTACTCTAACATGCTTGTTACGAAACTTTATTTTCATTAACAAAAGTCATTCATAAATATGCACAAATATCAAATTATTCATCCACAAATAATATCCACAATAATAATCCACACAATGATAGAGATAGATAATACCCTTAAGGTAGGGAAATACCGATAATACTCCTTAAGGAAGGAATAACTCCACAAGATCTCCCAAGATGAGAGTGACACTTAGAGAGGGCAAATATCATAAGCCACTTCATAGGCAAATATGATTACATATGATTGATCTCCATGATTGCAATGACACATATCTCTTCTTTATATATCCATATTCTAATTCTACTTTGGGGAGCCAACTACTAATATAATATTATATTATCTATAATATAATATAATATTACCTATAATATAATATAATATTATAATACAATCAACCTTGGGTTATGTGTAGCCCATGCCAACCCTTATACAATATAATAACATATCCCCAAATATTTATTCATAGGTACCCTACCACAATTTTGGACCTAGCCAATCTCTTACTTTCTCCCTAAACCTTAGGTTTACCTACTACAAAAGGCATGACAATACAAATATGAAGTTATTCCTTTGTTTAAGCTAGTACTACTAACAAAAAGTAAATTCATGGTAGTAACACCTTCTCGACTAATGATAGTCTACCTCATATCCTATTCCTAAATAGATATTGGTCAAAATGGGATATCAAGGCAAAGGTATAGGCCATCATTATTAGGGCATAAAAAAACCCTTAGAGGCTAAGGCTTAACTAGGACGATGTGGGATAAGTTATATCCCTAGCAAGAACGAACCAATTCCTACTTTGCTATTATCTGAGAATGATGATGAAGCCAATTATTTCTTTTGGGAACCCCATAATGACACCATTTCATTACATGGGTTACACTGAGACAAGAAATATGAAAAGGATATTTGGTCACTCCTTGGCTTTGGTCCATGCTGATTTGCATATTTTTCTAGTGTAAACATGATAATGGTAATCCACCCTAAGCTAATCACCAATGAAAGTGAATGTGATATGGAAGGTCTTCCCTATAGTCCTTTCGATAACTATGAGTCCTAATTTAGAGGATCATCTTCCCAAATATCTACTATCACCACCTCACAGTTACTAGATCATGAGTAGCTATCTCTCATCCTAGCTAACTTTGAGAGCCTAGGAGTCCTGCTCATCCCTTCTCAACTTGAGGATAAGTCACACATCCTATTGGATGAAAAATGGATGTTAATATTAGCATTGAAGATCTCCCTAACATCCTAAAACTTGAAAATGTCCTATCCATTGAAAATCATGAAGAATATACAAAAATCCTAAAAAAGTTTAGTGACATCTTCGTTGGACCTATGTTGATACACTAGGATTCAATCCCTCTCTTATTGTTCATCACCTAGTCATGCAGTTGGATGCTAAGCTTGTTAAATACAAGCTACAAAATGCATCCTAAAATCACTCTTCTTGATATGGAAAAACTTCAAAATCTCCTAAACGAGGACAATATTGATAGCCTAATGAATTCATTTTCTTCTATATCATCACTGAACTACATGATAAATATCATTATCATCCATAGTCCTAATAACCTAATTAATTCAATCATTATTCCCCCACTTGATATCTTCATGTGAGGTAGTTAAAATATGATCTCTCATCTTTTTCTTCCAAACTACAACCATTTGGTCACATGATGATTGTTGTGAGCACAAGAACACAAGCATTCAAGGCTTCTTTGTGGATCCACTAGGTAATGGCCTTTGGAATTCCATTACCCTATGGGTATATAAAGTGCTAGGGTTGGCATATTACATATTTTGATATCTATGATGGCTACGAAAAACCCGCATAGCATTGATAATAAGACTGCCTTACTAAAACTCACTTATCTTCATCTTTCCTACATATGAGAACATATGACTCTTGAACATAATAAATTTCCAATTAGAGGCAACCAAATTCATTGACATATATATCTTACATAGATTTTATTTTGAAACACCCCCTTAGGTGAGCATATTATCTTAAAAAACCCTCTTGGGTGAGCATCTTATCTTGAAGCAACACCTTGGGTGAGTATTTTTAAAAACCCCTTGGGTGAGCACTTATATCTTGTGAATAACATAAGCTTATACTAAGAAGGGGGATGAACAGTACAAGATAGTTTTTTTTACTTTTCAATCCAAATACTAGCATCAACAATATCAAAGTAGTAATCATTGCACACATCATCACACACATGAGAGACATGATTTAACGTGGTTCACCCAATGTGGGATACTCCACTGAGAAAATATTCCTTATAAATTTTCTCTATAAATATTTTGGAAATCAATTTCCTATTACAATGTTTATGGACCTATGTCCAAAGGAGACACCAATCCCTTATGATTTGATTTGTGTATCTCTCTCCATAGGAGAACTCTTTCCTCTTTTCTCTAGTTCATGGAACTTGATCTAGGAGAACTCTATCTCCTCAACTTGTTTGTGGATATCTCTCCATAGAAAAAATCTATTTTCCCAGCTGGTTCATGGATCACACTCCATAGGATACCTCTGTCCTCACTGCTCTAGTTTTTGGATCTCTCTCCATAGGATAACTCTATTCCCTTTGATCTGCTCAACATTGCTCACAAATCTACCTTAAAAAATGTTCAAAATATACCTCTAACCTACTCACAAGTCTGCCTTGAATCTGCTCAAAATTTGTCTCAAAGCCTACTCAGAATCTGCCTCTAACCTGCTCATAAGTCTACCTCAAACCTACTCAAAAATTTGTCTCAAAGCCTTCTTAAAATCTACCTCTAACCTACTCATAAGTTTACCTCAAACCTACTCAAAATCTATTTTCAACCCTAGTATAAGTAGTTCATAATTTCTAGTACAAATGTCTCAATTTATTTTAATCATGCAATCCCAATCGTATTTTCAAATTCTATCTCAAATCATTTATCCATGAACCCCAGGTCTTGATGGTTTTCCTATTGATTTCTACCAAGAGTTATGGGATATCCTTCATGTTTATTTATTAGAGGTGGTGGAAGAAGCCAGGAAAGCCAAAGAAATTTTGAATGTTATCAATAAAACTTATATTACTCTTGTTCCAAAAGCTCAAGCAGTTGATCATATCTCAGTTTTTAGACCTATTGCTTTATGTAATGTTCTTCTTAAAATCATTACTAAAATTATGGCAGAAAGGTTGAAGCCTATTTTGCATAAGATTATTTCCCCAGAGCAAGGGGGTTATGTGGAAGGACGTAAAATAGTAGATGAGATAGTTCTTGCTCAGGAAGCCATCCATTCCATGGATATGCAAAATTATCCTTCCATGTTCATTCGGTTAGACTTATCCAAAGCTTATGACAAAGTGGATTGGCACTTCCTTATCAAAATTTTGAGGCAATTTTGTTTCTCTAAGGATTGGATGGATTGGATTATGGGATGTATCTCTTCAGTTTCCTACTTAGTTCTTATCAATGGCGAGGCCTTCTCGGTCTTTCCCGACTTCTAGAGGTATTAGGCAAGGTGACCCGCTATCCCCTTATTTATTCATCATTCTTGTTGAATGCTTGGGTAGGACTATATCCAAAAAGAGGGAAAAAAAAACCCTTGAGGGAGTTACCATTGCTCATGGAGCTAGACCTATCTCTCATCTTCAATTTGTGGATGACTCTACTATTTTAGGTAAAGCTACAGTTAAGGAAGCTTCTAATATTAAGCAAATCATTAGTTGTTTTTATAAGGCTACTGGGCAGTTGATCAATGAAGACAAATCTAAAGTTATTTTCTTTCATTGCTCTTCTATACAGGAATCCATGGTCTTGGATAAGCTAAGACATAAGAAGACCTCTCTTCCAATCACTTATTTAGGTATTCCCATAAATATTCAAAGGCAGAAAAATAAATATTGGAATTGGTTGTTGGACAAAGTCAAGAAGAAAATTGGAAAGTGGACCAACAAGTGGCTTTCTTATGGGGGTAGAATCACCTTGGTAAAATTAGTCCTTCAAGCTATTCCTATTTATGTTTCTTCCATTTTGAATATTCCAAAGGCTGTTCTTCAAGAATTGGATCAAATTAGTCATCGTTTCCTTTGGAGTGGTACTAAGGAGAAAAGAAAATGGGCCTTGGTGAAATGGGATACTTTATGTCTTCCTAAGAGTGAAGGGGGGTTAGGTTTACGGTATTCAATTAATAACAACAAAGCTTTAGCTGCTATATTATATTGGAGGATGTTGCATAACCCCAATGCTCTTTGGGCCAATAATCTCCATGATAAATATGCTGAGAACAAAAGTCATGAAGACCTTGTTCGCTATCAACTTCCTACCAAAGGTTCTCCCATTTTAGCAGTTCTTAAGACTGGTGAGGATTTGATAAAGAAAAAATTATTTTGGATCATTCATAATGGTCAACATGCAAATTTTTGGACAGATTCTTGGGATGGTCACAAGCCTTTGATAAATCAATTTCCCGATTGGAGGCCTTGGATGGAGGAGCTTCACCGAGCTAATTGGATAAAGGTGGCTAATTATTGTCAGTACCATACTGGTAATTCAAAGGTTGGTAGATATTGGATCCCTATTGAGGACTAGCCTATTCAAATACCAGAAAGGCAAAGACAAGATATCCAAGGCATCCTTCATATGAGATTCCTCTCTTGGTCCCATTAAAAATATTGTTTTGTATGGAACAACATTACTAAGGGTGAGTATTCAGTTGCTCAAGGTTATTTGACCTTATGCCATAATAATCCCAACCATTCTTCTGACATATTTTCTCAATTGTGGGCTCAAAAGATTTGGCCTAAGGTGAGGTTCTTTAATTGGCTTTTATTGCATTGTAGGGTGCTTACTGGTGAGCAACTTATGAAGCGTGGTTTTCATGGCCCTTTTAGATGTGAAATTTGTGAAGAGAATGTAGAAAATATCAACCATATTTTTATTGAGTGTACTTTAGCCTCTGAGCTATGGAGGAGAATGGCCACTTTACTTGGCTTACAGTGGTCCAATTTTTTTACTTTTGAACGACTTTGGAGGGATTGGCCTAAACAAGAGGGTGTTGATCATTTTATTAGGCAGTTAGTTTGGATGGGTTCTACCATTCTTCTTTGGAATATTTGGAATGAAAGGAACAACCAAATTTTTAATCAAGATAGTAAGGATATTCACTATATTTGGCAAAATATCATAGCCAACTTAGTTGAATCAGTCCATCATCTCATTAATCACCCCCAAAACTCCCACCAAATATGGGATCAAGTGATGCAAAGATTGAATATTAAACCTTCTAAGGGCAACCATCTTAAAGGGAATGTGAGTATTAGTAAATTGGATGGGAATAGAAATTGGAAACCTCCTCCTAAGGATTTTGGAAAAGTCAATATCGATGGAGCCTCTAGAGGGAACCCCGGAAAAGCCGATGTGGTAGGAATTGGTAGACTTTCGGATGGCTCCCTAGTTTTTACTTTTGCTTGAGAATTTGGGTATTCTTTCCAATAACCTTGTTGAGGGGTATGGTATCCTCGAGAGGTCTTCAGGAGGCTACTAAGGTTGGATGGGAAAAGGTGTTAGTTGAGTCCGACTCTCAACTTATGATTAATCTCTTGAAGAATCCTTCTAAGAATCATAAGGTGCATTGGAGAATAAAAAGAATTATTGAGAAGATTCGGTTAATACGGATGGGATTTTTGAAAGTTGATTACAATCATGTGGTCAGAGATCAAAACAAGAGTGCAGATGCTTTAGCTAATTGGGCTTTGGACAAAGGTGATCTTACTTGTTATGGCCACCCTCCTATATGGTGGGCTTCTCAAATTTTGGAAGCTCTTATTTCTATCATTTCTTTGGATGGCTCCAGTTTTGAAGGTACCTAGTTTCTTCTTGTTTTTTTTTTTTGCTTCTCTTTGGTTCATTCAGTTTTTTTTAGTTCCCTAGCTCTTTCTATTCTTTATTTTGTTTCCTCTATTGATTCTTGCCTTAATAGTCTTCTGGTCTAGGTAGGTATTTGTTTTGTTCATTTTTTATTTCTTTTTTCCTTTTTGTTTTTTTTGTTTAGTTTTTTAAGGTGGGTGGGTTGTTTTTATTTTGTTTTGTTTTTGTGTTCTTTGTGTTGTTTTTTGTTGTTCTTGTGTTTTTGTTGTTTTGTTTTTTTTTTTTTAATGTTTTTTGTTATTGTTATTGTGTTTTTTTTCGTTCTTGTTCTTGGGTTTCTTTTTGTTTGTGTTATTTCGTGTTTTTATGGGTGAGTGTTTTCTATATATTTTGTTTTTTTTTATTGTCTGTTGTTGGTTGTTTTTTATTTTTATTTTTGTTTTATTTTTTAATTTTTTAGGTTTTGGTTGTGTTTATTTTTCTTGTTTTTTTTTGGGTTATGTATTTGTAGTGTTCTGTTGTTTTTGTCTTGTTTGTGTTTTGTTATGTGTTTCTTGTGTTTTTCTATGTGGTTTGTGTTGTGGTTTCTTTTATCTTATTGTCCTTGTTTGGTTGTGCTTTTGTTTTTGACACACTCAAGGATCATGTTTTTTATTTTATTTTATTATTTTTGTTGTTATCTGCTTATTTTTAATTGGGTTTGTGTGTTTGTTTTCTCCTTGAGTGTGTCAAAGGTGGTAGGCCAGGTCCGAGTCCTGGGCGTTTTTGGCGGAATGGATACCCCTGCCTCCTTGGGTCTTACCCAAAAGTGGCATCCCTTTTGGGATGTTTTCCACACACAAAAAAAATTCATTTACCCATGAAGCACAAGTTCTAACTCAAATATTTCCAACAATGCTTATCAAACAATCCTTTTCACTCCACCTTATGTTTCAGAAATATTCATTCAACAAAACACCTTAAATAAGGGATGATATGCCCATACCTTTTTGCTTGCTCTTATGGAGATATGTCTTCAAAAATTTATCTCACACACAATATCTTTTGCAACTATAAAAGGTTAGCACAACACTTCTTTATGAGTTAGCAATCCTTCAATATGTGTGCCCAATTAAATTCCAAACCAACTCTCTTGGTTTCTCAAACTATAGCATCAACTCATAAAATCAAACCCTTCAAAATATATGCAAAAATACAAACAATTAAAATACCTCATACACCTTTTAACTCCCTCTTAACTTCTAAACACATTCATAACAAAATTAACAAGGATTCTTATTACTCCAATAGTTCACTTTCAAAATAATTCATTATAATTTCCTTCAAAAATTAAATGCATGAAATAATAATAAAAAATAATTCCCTTATATCTCCCAAGGCCAATAACGCTCACAATAATCAATTAAACCACATGCACCTACCCTCAACCTTAGCAATTACCAAAATCAATTTGCACTTACCAAAAATACTATCGCGGAGATTCGAACATAGCGCAGCTAGCTTCCCTTGGGCTACCACTAGGCCAACCACCCACACAAGGACCTAATGCCACGATGCCCTCTTTAACCACTGCTCACCCTTCTCGCTAGCAAAAACAAAAATATTGCCATCGGGATTTGAATGCAGGATCTACCATCCACCAGCGCCTTAGCGCGCTATGGGCTACCACTAGACCAACCATCCACACAAGGACCAAATACCACCATGTGCTATCTAACCACTGCTCACCCTTCTTGCTAACAAAACAAATAAACTACTACCACTAGGAATCAAATGCGGGATCTACCATCCGCTAACGTCTTAATGCTGCCAAGCCTACCGCTAGGCCAACCACGTGGTTGGTGATAGGGGCATACAACCTTGTCCCTTTATTCATCCACGCTCTTCCTTTTGTTTTCAAAATAAAAACTTCTTCCACCTTGCTCATGAAATTCACATCAACAATTAATATTAATCATTCACAACATGCATCGAGAGACTTATCTTTTGGCCTCCAAACTTTATCATATAAATACCAATTTTTCTCCATGCTAGGACGTCGAAGAGAGTTTAATAATTTAAAATTTATTCTTGGCGCCAAACCCACTTAGGGTTATAAAATATTATAATATAAATATTATAATTATTTTATAATTAACCTTAGGCTTTCTCTTAACAACTTTAATATTATAATAATAAATATTATAATATTATTTCCTTTGGGCCTAGGTATTTCCTTCCTTTGGGATATTTAGACAATATTTTGACCAACCATGTGGAGCTTTATACCAAATCTCTTGGGCTTAAAATATAAATATTTTAACCCTCTTTTTATCAATTCCCTTGCACTGAGATGAACTAACTTTTGACATCAATGACAACATAATTACTCAAAATTTCCAACAATCTCCCCCTTTGTCATTGATGGCAACCCTTTTCTAAAACTTCCTTTTTCAAACCATTTGATTCCAAATCTGCTCCCCCTGACTGAATGCTCTCTCCCTTACTCAAATCTCTCCCCCTTTGACATCAATGGCAAAGGGACTCCTTTGGGGCTAAATATAAGACTCTTAGCTCAGCCCCCTCCCCACCTCCTCTCCTTGAGGTGATTAATTTTGGGGTGGGAGTAAAACTACTCCCAATTTTCTTCTAAGATACTCAAAAGTTTCCTTTGGAAGTGGCTTAGTGAAAATATCCGCAATATGTTCCTTTGTAGTAACATATTCCAATTTGACTTGCTTATCCATCACCTGTTCTCTCAGAAAATGGTATTTGATCAAAATGTGCTTGGTCCTGGAGTGCATCACTAGATTCTTTGAAATGTTTATAGCACTTGTATTATCACATAGTATGGAGATGGGATGATCATGCTCTATCTTGAAGTCCTTTAAAGTTTGCTTCATCCATAATACCTATGTACAACAAGCAACCACTACAATGTACTCTGCTTCTATTGTGGATAAAGATATTGATGCCTATTTCTTGCTTAGCCAAGAGACTAAACAATCTCCAAGAAAGAATGCTCCTCCACTTGTGCTTTTTCTATCATCAATACTACCTGCCCAATCTGCATCTGTATATGCTATGAGAGTAAAATTATCACTTTTGGGATACCAGAGTCCAAAATCCATAGTCCCTTTTAAATACCTGAGAATCCTCTTTACTGCCATTACATGTGTTTCCTTTGGTGCTACTTGAAATCTTGCCACCAGTCCCACTACCTGCATTATATCTGGTCTTGTAGTTATGACATATAGCAAGCTGCCAATCATAGATCTATACAATGTCTAATTTGCCTCAGGAGATTCATCATCTTTACTCAACTTGCATCCTGTAATCATGGGGGTACTTACTGGTTTGCAATCTTCTAACTTGAATTTCTTCAACATCTCTTTTATATACTTGGTTTGTGAGAGAAATACACCCTTCTCTGATTGTGAAATCTGTAGTCCAAGAAAGAAGGACAACTCACCAAGCATTGACATTTCAAATTCATTCTGCATGCTCTTTGCAAATTTCTAACACATCTTATCATTGTTGCCTCCAAAAATAATATCATCCACATAAACAACCACAATTAGTAAGTCATTTCCTTCATTTTTGATGTATAAGTTATTGTCCACTATTCCTTTCTTGAAACCCTATTCCTGAAGATACTTATCCAACCTTGAATACCAAGCTCTAGGAGCTTGCTTTAGTCCATAAAGTACCTTCTTTAATCTGCATACATGATCTGGCTTATCAGTTAGGTTGAATCCCTCAGGGTTGCTCAATGTAAACCTCTTCTTCCAAGACACCATTGAGAAAAGCTGATTTAACATCCATTTGATATACTTTGAAGTTTTTGAAGCTTGAGAAAGCTAAAAATATCCTTATGGCCTCAAGTCGTGCAACAAGAGCAAATGTTTCATCAAAATCAATCCCTTCAACTTGTGCATAACCTTTGCATACTAATATTGCTTTATTTTTGACTACCTGACCATCTTCATTTAACTTGTTTTTGAAAACCCATTTAGTGCCAATTACATTCTTATCTTTTGGTCATGGGACAAGTTCCCAAGTTTCACTTTTTTCTATTTGATCCAGTTCCTCATCCATTGCCTTGACCCAAAACTTATCTTCTCTTGCCTCATTGAAATCCTTGGGCTCAATTTTAGATAACAAAGAAAAATTTGCATGCTCACTTGTTCCTATTATCTTCCTCCTTGTCTGTCTCTCATCTGGATTTCCAATGATTAGATCTCTTGGATGATTTTTTTATACATACCTGGATGGAGTCTTAGGTAGTGTTCTTTGAGTTTCTTCTTCCTCTGATTCTTCACCTAATTCTTCTTGGCAACTTTCTTCTTCAATTTCTTGAGTTGGTTCTTTTGACCCTGTTTGTTCATCAACTGTCACATTTATACTTTCCACAATTGTATGTGTTCTCTTATTATAGCACCTATAGGCTTTGCTTTTAGTGGAATAGCCAAGGAAAATACCCTCATCACATCTTGAATCAAACTTACCCAAATTTTTCTCTTCCCGTATTATGTAGCATTTGCTTCCAAAAATTTTGAAATATTTTATAGTAGCTGGTCTCCCTTTCCAGAGCTCATATGGGGTTTTGTGATGATTTACTCTTACTTGAGCTCTATTGATGATATATGATGTTGTATGAACTACATCTCTCCAAAAACCATCTGAAATATTAGACTCATTCAACATAGCTCTGGCCATATTTTCAATAGTCCTATTTTTCCTTTCAACCACTCCATTTTGTTGAGGAGTTCTTGCTGCTGAGTATTCTCTTTTGATCCCATGTTGTTCACAAAAATTTACGAATTCACTTGAAGTAAATTCTCCTCCTCTATCTGATCTTAAACACTTAATCCTTCTACCTGTTTCATTTTCTACTAATTCTTTGAATGCCTTGAACTTCTCAAAGGCTTCTGATTTTTCTTTTAAGAAGGCTACCCAAGTCATTCTGGAGAAGTCATCTATAAATAACATGAAGTAACTTTCACCTAGTAGACTCTTTGTCCTTGTAGGACCACATAGGTCAGTGTGAACTAGTTTTAATGGTTCAGATGACATAAATTCTTTTGACTTGAAACTTGTTCTTGTTTGCTTTCCATGCTGACATTGTGCACAAATCGTGTTTTGTGGCCTTTTTATCTTGGGTAAATATCTGACTGCCTACTTGTTGCTTATTTTCACTATGTTGTCAAAGTTCAGATGACCCATTCTTCTATGCCATAACCAACTCTCATCCTCTTGTGATAAGAAACACTTTTCTCCCTTAATCTCACTTAGCATGTAGAGATTGTTGGTAGTTCTATTTGCATTTGCAATGAGCTTTCCAGTTTTAGATTTTCTAATCTCACATTTATTTGGATGAAAAGTTACTGTGTGCCCTTGATCACAAAGTTGGCTTACACTTAGTAAATTGTGCCTTAATCCCTTGACATACAATACATTCTCTGTCTTTGTTTTTCCATTATCTAAACTCAAAGTTCCTTTCCCACAGATTTTTGTTGAACCATTGTCACCGAATTTTACTGATCCTCCATTGATTTCTTTAAGTTCAAGAAATTTATCCTTGTCCCCTGTCATATGACTTGAACAACCACTATCAAGAAACCATTGTTTTCTCTTATCTTGCACATGAAGGGTTGTTTGTACCAACATTGAGTTCACTTTCTCTTGCTCTTTTCTCTCTCTCCTAATTGTTGAAGTTGTATTCTTTTTGCTTAATTTAGGAAATACCATTTTACACCATTTGGCCTTGTGCCCAAAGTTATTGCATTTGTAACATATGATATTATCATTCATGAGAGGTGCAAAAGAATTGAAATTTCTATCAACATTATTTTTCACATAACCAATGCAATGTACAACTTTATGACCATATTTGTTACATGAAAAACAATAGCCATGGAAGAGATTTTGTAACCTGTTGGAGTGCCTTGAATAATATGGTCGCATACTTCTTCTTTTGTTGTTCCTGTACTTGAATTTTATCCATGGATCTTCCTTGCCTTCTTCCTTCCTGATATTTTTGCCTTCCACTGCATTAGCATAAGTCATGAGTTCTTCTTTGTTTGATGTCTTTGTTCCTTGGGAGCTTGACTCCTCTTTCTATTTCCCTACCTTTATGTCTTGCTGTAATTTACCCTTAGTCTTTTCAACTTCCTTTCTTAGAGAAACAATTTCCCATTCCAATATTTCACATTCTAATTCTCTTGCCTTTAATTGTTCTGCCATATCCTGTTCAATTTTCTTTCCCTCTTCAACTTTTACCTTGAGCTCTGTGAGGTTTTGTAGAAGTTCCACCTTTGCTTCCTCATCCTCTTGGATTTGATCCTTCAAACTTGAATTCTTCCTTCTAACCTTTTCCAAGTTTCTAAGAGCAGAAAAAAATTCCTCTTTTATGTCGATCATGGCCTCTTCTCCATTTTTTGAGGTCATGTATGTTCTTGTGGGATCTTCCTTCAAGATGTTAGGCTTTTTATGAAGGAGCCCGCTTTGATACCAATTGAAGAACATAAGCTTATACTGAGAGGGGGGGTGAACAATATAAGATAAAACTTTTTACTTTTCAATCCAAATACTAGCATCAACAATATCAAAGCAGTAATCATTGCACACATCATCACACACATGAGAGACATGATTTAACATGGTTCACCCAATGTGGGCTACTCCATGGAGAAAATATTCCTTATAAATTTTCTCAATAAATATTTTGGGAATCAATTCCCTATTACAATGTTTATGGACCTCTATCCAAAGGAGACACCAATCCCCTATGCTCTGATTTGTGGATCTCTCTCCATAGGAGAACTCTTTCCCCTTTTCTCTGGTTCGTGGAACTTGATCTAGGAGAACTCTATCTCCTCAATTGGTTTGTGGATCTCTCTCCATAGAAGAACTCTATCTTCCCAACTGGTTCACGGATCACACTCCATAGGAGACCTCTTTCCCCACTGCTCTGGTTTGTGGATATCTCTCCATAGGATAACTCTATCCCCTTTGCTCTACTCAACACTGATCAACACTGCTCACAAATCTGCTCATAAATCTACCTCAAAAACTATTCAGAATCTACCTCTAACCTACTCATAAGTCTACCTTAAATCTACTCAAAATCTATCTCAAAACCTACTCATAATCTACCTCTAACTTGCTCATAATTCTACCTCAAACTTGCTCAAAATCTATCTCAAAACCTACTCAGAATCTACCTCTAACCTACTCATAAGTCTACCTCAAACCTGCTCAAAATATATTTTCAACCCTAGTACAAGTAGTTCACAATTTCTAGTACAAATGTCTGAATTTATTTTAATCATGCAAGCCCAATATTATTTTCAAATTCTATCTCAAATCATTTACCCATGAAGCACAAGTTCTAACTCAAATATTTCCAACAATGCTTATCAAACAATCCTTTTCACTCCACCTTATGTTTCAGAAATATTCATTCAACCAAACACCTTAAATAAGGGATGATATGCCCATACCTTTTTGCTTGCTCTTATGGAGATATATCTTCAAAAATATATCTCACACACAATATCTTTTGCAACTATAAAAGGTTAGCACAACACCTCTTTATGAGTTAGCAATCCTTCAATATGTGTGCCCAATTAAATTCCAAACCAACTCTCTTGGTTTCTCAAACTATAGCATCAACTCATAAAATCAAACCCTTCAAAATATTTAGCAAAAATACAAACAATTAAAATACCTCATACACCTTTTAACTCCCTCTTAACTTCTAAACACATTCATAATAAAATTAACAAGGATTCTTATTACTCCAATAGTTCACTTTCAAAAATATTTCATTATAATTTCCTTCAAAAATAAATGCATGAAATAATAATAAAAATAATTCCCTTATATCTCCCAAAACCAATAGTGCTCACAATAATCAATTAAACCACATGCACCTACCCTCAACCTTAGCAATTACCAAAATTAATTTGTGCTTACCAAAAATGCTATCATGAAGATTCGAACACAATGCCTACCACCTACCAATGCACTAGCTTCCCTTGGGCTACCACTAGGCCAACCACCCACACAAGGACCTAATACCACGATGCGCTCTTTAACCATTGCTCACCCTTCTTACTAGCAAAATAAAAATGTTGCCATCGAGATTCGAACGTAGGATCTATCATCCACCAGCGCCTTAGCGCCCTATGGGCTGCCGCTAGACCAACCATCCACACAAGGACCAAATACCACCATGCACTATCTAACCACTGCTCACCCTTCTCGCTAACAAAATAAACAAACTACTACCGTCAGGAATCAAATGAGGATCTATCCGCCAGCATCTTAATGTTGCCAAGCCTACCGCTAGGCCAACCGCGTGGTTGGTGATAGGGGCATACAACCTTATCCCTTTATTCGTCCATGCTCTTTCTTTTTGTTTTAAAAATAAAACCTTCGTCCACCTTGCTCACGAAATTCGCATCAACAATTAACATTAATCACTCGCAACATGCATCGAGAGACTTGTCCTTTGGCCTCCAAACTTTATCATATAAATACCAATTTATCTCCATGCTAGGACGTCGATGGAGTTTAATAATTTAAACTTTATTCTTGGCGCCAAACCCACTTAGGGTTATAAAATATTATAATATAAATATTATAATTATTTTATAATTAACCTTAGGCTTTCTCTTAACAACTTTAATATTATAATAATAAATATTATAATATTATTTCCTTTGGGCCTAGGTATTTCCTTCCTTCGGGGTATTTAGACAATATTTTGACCAACCATGTGGAGCTTTATACCAAATATCTTGGGCTTAAAATATAAATATTTTAACCCTCTTTTTATCAATTCCCTTGCACTGAGATGAACTAACTTTTGACATCAATGACAACATAATTACTCAAAATTTCCAACATCTTGAAACACCCATCTTCAGTGAGCATGTCTCATATTTTGAAACATCGCCCTAAATATGAACATTGAAACACTCCTTAAGCACCTAAATTAAGAGTAAGCATTATAGCATACCAATATTCTAGCAAGTTGGATACTAGCATTGCTATCGTATTCATATGCCTGTGCAATTTCTTCACTTTTTAAATAGAAAATTTCCACTTCATACTCTATGATTGTGACATCCTTCTCCTTCATGACTTTCATTAATTGTATTTTCCATTTTATTAAATTAGAAATCCAACCCTACATGTTTTAATAGCATAGGGATCATCTCTTCTCCTTCTCATGAATAGTCCACGTACGCGTATACAATATAATACACATGATCTCAGTCAACAATAACATAATAGATAACACCCACTTGGGGTTGGAAAAAATTATTGAATGACTAGCTTCATTGATTATAGCTCTCACCATATCAAACTCCTCCATGTCTATTTATATTTGTACAAGGTAAGGACAATTGCTACCACTAGGTTTAATGTTATCATTCATAGTGCTTCCCTTGTGATTACTCATAATCCCTATCATGACACCTTCCTTGATGCCACCCATGGTGTCATATAAGGCATCATATATAGAGACACCCTCAACTTCACCCATCACATCATCCATGATGCTTTCTCTTTCATAGCCTATGGTTATGTTTATGGTACTACCTATAGTGTCACCTCTCATTCCATGTATAATACCTTCTATGGTGCCTCCCTCTAGGATACTCCTAATGTCATCCATAGTGTTACCCTTGACATCACCTGCAACTCCTTCCACAACATTATCCCTAGAATAGATAGGTCTTGGTACACCCTCAACCCCATCAAAATATTTCCTCCTCCATCATAGAAGAGACTTCTAATGTACATACAATATCTTTCCCTAGATGACATGGTGATACCAAGTAGAATTGCCTTGATCCTCTTTTTTGTCTCTTCCTATACAATATACTCTACCAACCTTCATTAGATATGCATCAATTTGCACTCTAGCTCCTCTACCCTTATTTTCAACTCCACCAAGCAAATCATTTTCTTGTCTAGTAAATCAAACAAGACTCCTAAAATCTCCTTAATATATCCTATATCCCTCTTTGATGGCACTACCTTTCCCTCCATCTACTATTGATGGGACTTCTCACCAATTATCTCAACTATTTCTCATGCCTTAGCCCTAGCCAATATTTATGCTAAAGCATCTCTCCACATATGTTTTCTTTCCTACCTCTTTCTAGGCCACTGAACACCGCCTGTAAGCTAGGCATATTAGAAAAACCATGCCTAGCCAACTCATGCATCACTATAAATTTATCAAGCTTCGATATGATAGTGAAAATTAGTTCTTGCTCTAGTAGTATTTTTTGTTCACCTACCCTAGTGTGTAACAAAAGTAATGAGGCACAATGAGTTGGAACTCATTACTATCTTCCCCTATCTTAATATACACTAGAAACTAGAAATGTTGCCCTATGAGTATTGAGAATATCCCCTCACTCATAAAATACTTTAGATAAAACTATGTGACCATGCCATATGGAATTAAAACGATGTCCTCAATAGGCCCTTCATGGTTTGTATGCAAGTTTTCTCCTTTTAAGTTTGGAATAAGGATTTGAAAATCCTCTCAATAGATATGGGTTCCTTGAAATATCATTACCTTACTATGGACAATCTTATGAGACTCAAAATCATGGCCTTAGACACCACTTCTAGACCTTGGACAGCTGTAAGATTATCCCGAAGATTCACAACAAATTCTACTACGACATAATCATCAAAACCTTGTAGACAAAAAAATAATTCATCCATCCCACCCACTCAAAAAGGGTCACTACATTTAGATGTTCATTGAGTTTAGTGGCGCCCACTGACTCATGTAAGATTAGCTTCCAGTTAACACCCATCCTTCCAAAATTTGTAGTTTCTCTCAATTGCTCTTATAACTATGCTATTACTTCACTCAGTTTATCACTATTTAGCCCATAGAGTGATCACCCAATTATAGAAAATGATATAAGATTCTATGTTACAATAAAATCATATGTAGCATATCCATAGGAGCATGGTGAGTGATGACACACCATATGAAAATGATACCTCACACAATGTGCACATCATCTCAACATAGTATTTGTCCACCTTGCTATCGAGTTGTAGTTGCTTACATTTAATTTGTCAATCTAGGTTAGATTTAAAGAACAATAATCCCATATAGATATTCCATAATTCTTAATTATTGACTTTATTCCATTTCCTTAGTTTCATTTGCAGGAAATAAAAGTCACAAAAAATGAAATTTTGCTTAATGTAAATAAATACAATTATGACTTATTCTAAGTTTATGTGGATCCACATAATGATTTAATAATGCATTATTTATCTAATGTATTATATAGTTTTATGATATGCAATTTTAATAAAGTTTATGTTCTAATTTTATTCTATGTTTTAATTCTATCTACTGTGTTTTTGGAAGAAGAGATTTAGGGACTAACCTTTCAAAGTGGGCCCTACATCATCAAGGTTAGTATTAACCTCTTCCTCTTTCTATACTCTATTTTAACTTTAATAAGCTATTTTCATTAAATTAATCTAATGCTGCATAATTTATATGTGCAGGAAATAAATGAAAGTTACAACAAAAAGCAAAACATAAGGAAGACAAAGAACTATTTTACCATACTCATAGGAGAAAGAAAATGATGCTAACTGTATTATTTTATTCCAATCCACATGAATCGTACAATGTAAAATGGCTGTAGCAATTTTCTCTCATTATTTCCTGCATAATTGTGTGTACCTTTCTAACATGGAGAGTTTTTAAATTTATAGCTTTACATTATGCTCTTACAATAGAAGCTTCAACTTCCTTTTGTTACACATTGAATGAATTCATATTGGACTTCTAAAAATACATAACAACATAATCACTATAATAAACGTAGTACAACAACTATGTAACAACATAATCACTAATTTAGACTTAGTACAACATCTACGTAACAACATAATCACTAATTTAGACTTAGTACAACAACTACATAACAACATAATCACTAATTTAGACTTAGTACAACAAATTCATCCTTTTATTTAGGAAAGGACATAATTATTATAAGCATAAATATAACTTTATAACAAATCGTATAACAAATTTATATGCAATCATCCCAAATAAAGAATGATGAGTCACTCATGTTTGATTCTTCCAACTGCCCATGTGGCATTTGATCAAGCTGGTAGTATATGTGGCGTGTTTATTACATGAAACAAATTTATGAAATCTACAGGTTTTTGTAGCCACTTTCCAGGTTTTCGTAGCACCTTTTTGTAGGCCCATTTTTCTATGATTTCCCATGGATCACTCCAATGGTGTTTGGCTATAGCATTCCCCTACGAGTTACCTACAATATCCACCTACTAAAAGCACAACAATCTCATGCACTTTATGTAAAATTACCAACATTTAGCACATAAAGTTTTATAAATTAAATTCATCAAAAATCATATAAATTACGCATAATAATTGGCAAAAGTCATTCATAATCATCATATTTATAACTTAGACTCAGAAATAAAACTGCATTTCATAGTCAATTTCAACACTCATCATTCCCCCAAACTGAAGGAAGTGCATGTCCTCATGCACACAAAAATAGCACTGCCAAAAACTAGAAAGACAAATCATACATAAATAAGATAAACATAACTATGCAATTTTTGTGGCAATATATATTAAAAATCAAATGTTTTTAGCCTTGATCCAGGATGAAGCTCGGGTTGGAACAAGTGTTCTTTTACCTTCAATTTCTCGCGTTTGATTTTTTATTTGTGCTTTGGTTGCAAAATAAATACTTGCAGAGAAAAATTACATATACGTTTATCGTTATTAGGTAGAGAAAATATTCAATAATTTAAAAACAAATTCAATATTTCAAATTTGTGTTGAGAAAAGGTTCATATAGTACTTTGTTTCATATTTCATTTACTAGTATTTTGCTATATTTCTCTGTGAATTATTAGAAATTTCAAATAATGGAGTTCATATATTAGAAGATATATTTTAGTAATTTGATGTGACATATCTTAAAAAAAACATTTATTATGTTCATAATTTTTTTTTTCACTTTTCTTTGCAATTTAAAAAAAATTGAAACAACAATTCTTACATTCGATTTTTGCTTCTCCTCTTTAGTGTTTGCCTACAATTCTCATCGTTCCCCTTATAAAAAATCATTTCCACTTCAGCTTTGTCCCCTATACAGTGTCTCTGATGCGATTGTAGTGTAATTATCATTAAAAAGCCAAGATTTTTCTATAATTCAATCAATGGTCTTTAAGCTCCATCTGTGATGCTCATCCATTGCACTGTACAACCAGGTGTTGATGATCAACATTGCTTATGCGAGGTGGTCATCTCCCTTAATTCTAAATATGGCATGCTATCAAGGCGTGCTAATGACCCATCATCTCTCCATAATTCATGGTGTCTAGTTGTCCAAGTTCGATGTTATCTTCAACAATGTCTTTCGACGGATGACTTATGGTGCTTTGGTTGATAATCACTTTTAATTGGTTTATTAAGGTTCATGATAAAGAATTTTGATTTTTACCTTCTTCCTTTAATTTACATTTGATAAGTTTTGGTAAGTTTATTTCATGATTTGTATTGATATTATCCATGTATACCTTCACCATCTAATGTCGGTGAGCTTGGTCAAATACACAGTCAAGGATTTTGATTTGACAAGGCTAATAAACCAGGGGCCATGTGGAGTGGTGTTATCCTTGACCTTAGCTACCTGTGTGCCCTTTGCACCATGTGGAGCATGGATCTGTGCTCGATGCATTCAATGAGTACCTCATGGATGTGATAGATTCATCCACATCATCTATATTTCCATTATGCTTTAAAGTAGAATGTCCAAGAACACAACTAGCCAACTAGCCAACACAACACATAACCTAGAAGCCAAAAAAATTGAAATGTATGGTAATAAAATCAGATTCACCTTGGATAAATAAAATTAACTGAAGTAGGAGGCTAGATCGAAGGGTATGCAATAGATTGCAAAGAAGTGGGATGACTATTCTGGTGAACTATAGTGGTAAAGTGGGCTACTGGGGGTAAAGAAATCATCGTCATTGTGAACATTGCAAACAAAGTAATCCATAAAAAATGATTTGATTTGTTACTACAACCTTCGCCCATAATTTTTTTCTTTTTTTTAAGCACACACACTTGTCTGAATCTACGTCAAAAACTGTGCATGAATATTTTGAGTTGTTCTTGTCTCTTGCATTGGTCTATGGGTATGTTTCTACCTTCCTAGAAAGGTAATTAAATTTAAAGGAGTTATTGTAAAAGGGTCGACATCAAATGACATTGATGGCTTGTCTATGTTGGTGGAGCTGCTCTCCAATATCGTGCGCTGTTTACAGAAGGACACCAAGATGTTGTAGGAGAT
This sequence comes from Wollemia nobilis, assembly GCA_028583015.1. Classification (NCBI taxonomy): domain Eukaryota; kingdom Viridiplantae; phylum Streptophyta; class Pinopsida; order Araucariales; family Araucariaceae; genus Wollemia; species Wollemia nobilis. The sequence continues at coordinate 1,257,986 of JAQPPZ010002036.1, read as the reverse complement.
CACCGATTGGTCTTGACTATGATAGCAAGAGGAGCTAAAAGCGCTTGATGAAGGTGCTAAAGTTATTTAAGCCATAAAATTCCACATCAGTGCGTGCAATATTTTGTAGTATTACCTGGAGTCTGAAATAGTTGCATGTGTTGCATCATAGGAGTACAAGGGATATAAACAACAAATAAACAAAACACCCACAACACAACAACTTTGTGTATTGTCTAGGTTTTTCTCCAGGTAGTGCATCCGAGTACCCATGCTTTGCATGATATGCTTGGCATTTTTAAGAAGCCTATTCATTCATTTCCCATCTCTACACAATCTGTCGCTTTTGTCAACCTTGGATAACCATCAGGAAAAATAGGAGAATTTGCTTTCATTTTTGTGCTTATCTACGACAACAATTACAATATCTAAGTTATGCCCTTTCGCGATTGTTATGTTAACTTTGAGCCTTGCACTGCGTGTGAAAATATACCATGGTTTTTAGATTATGCCCTTTTGTGATTTGCTGACTGTGACTAAAATGTGTCCGTGAAGGTGATCAATGAGCATCCATGGTTTTGTACTGGCATCCTTTCAAATGGCGTATGATTAAATTTTTGCTCTTGTGCCCCTAGAGATAAATATCGGGTCGTCCATATCTCATACGCTCAATTTCCAAGGTTCGATTCATGACTTGACATCCACACTAAAGCTCATGAGGTAAAAATACATGAATTTTACATTAAATTTATTTTACATGAAAAAGTTTCTGTAACAAAAGTTGAGGATGAAATTTTACATTAAATTCCTTTTTCATGCAAAAGCTTCGATAAAAGTCAAGGATGACCATATTGTAGAGCTATTTATTAAAAGTCATAATATTTTATATACTATAATATTTTATAAACCATCACTTAAGACATGTGGCTTCAGCTTGTGGCGCGAATCCGCTATAGCCATACACTTCAAAAAAATTCAATGAAAACATGCCTATGAAAACACACTATAGAAACAACTACAGAAAATATCTATAGAAACTAGCTACAAAAAACAACTACAAGAACTAGTTACAGAAAAAAACTATAGAAACTAGTTACAGAGAAAACTACAAAAACTAGTTACAGGATCATAGGAATACTTTACCTGATTTCTTCCCAATTTTTTTTCAAACTGTATCATGGAATTTATTGCAGTAATCTTTTACTTCTCCCCCCAAACTGTATTTTTGGTTATATAGCCAAAACAAGATAAGGAGAAATATTTTTATTCATAAGGGTTTATATGTTGGACATCTCATATTTACCAACAACCTATGACGTTACTCAGCCTTCTAAGTTGGCATTTATTTAGATATAATAATATAATAATATATACTAATTTTAAAAACTTTTCTTGTAATAAATTATACATATTATATTAATTATTTTAATATTTAATATAAATAATAGAAATCTAATAAGTGAATATATATATATATATATATATATATATATATATATATATATATATATTAATTGATTTGGTTATTGTGAGAAACCCCTATGATCGATGTACAGGGCTAATTTAACACAAAGCCACCACACACCCACCCCCTCACACACTTGCCCATGCCACGGTTTGAACCTTGAACCTCTCAAAGAAAAGCCAAAGCCCGAACCGTTGCGTTGCACCCCCGAGTGCAATAAGTGAATAATATTAAGTACAATAATGTTTTGTAAATTTATAATAATAAAAATGACCAAATATTATAGAAGTATTTCAATTAGATTTTATATATATATATATATATATATATATATATATATTTAATCTTTATTTTTTTTAATTTACATGGTGGAATCGATAGCCGCCACGAATCCGAGTAGGCTGTCCGGATTTTATGGCCACCATAGTATTCTATGCTATCCACCCCGGAATCCGTCACACAGTTCTTAGCGTAGTCCTCCCCAATAACCACCATGCCACAATCATTTTAAACCTTTTACATCGCTGAAATCACTAGGAAAGGGACAAGCGTTCAGTCCGGTGAGGCCCGAGATTTGAACCTTGGACCTCTACCTCCCTTACGGGGTTTGGTTGAACCAATTGGTCTACACATCGGACCTATTTAATATTTATTTTTATTATTATATATTTTTTAATTTTTAATTTTAAAAATATTATATTACCGCCTTGTTTCTCCCCAAAACTGAATTTTTGGCTATATAGCCAAAACTAGATAAGGAGAGAAATTTTTATAGAGTTTATTTTATGGAAAATATTTAATATATATATAATTTTTTCAATATTATTTTATTTACCTAGTCAAAAATATGGGGGTATTTACTTATATACTAATTATTTATTCATGTCAAGCCATCAAATAAGTTTGTAGGATAATAAATCTTCTTAGAATGGAATTGCTTGTTCCCAATAGCAAAGATATTATGCAAAACTTTGATGTCTAATAACAAATCCTTCCAATGCCCTAAAAAGGTCAATTTCTTGTTCTACTTCTTTTAGCTTCATTGAGGAGTTCTACATGAGAGAAGGATAATAATGAATTTTAAACCAATATCAATCATCAATACTTTGGTTTGCAAAATAGGTCTTCATTAGTGGTTAGACATATTTTAAACCCATTTTGGAAGAGGAGAAATAAAATAGTCATTCTGGTATCATCTTGATTTACCATTTCATGGCCTATTTTTATAGAATTGTTAATTTATTTTTTAGAATTGCAGGGGTACAAAGCTTTGGGAAATTGGATTTCCAACCACTCTATCAAAGTCCTGATGGGAATTGTCACCCTATCCTTACTGCTTTATCCCTTTAAGTAAAAATTAAGGCTTTGGGGATTCAGATCACATCTCCATCTAGATGGAATTATAATTCTATCCTTACGCCCTTTTATTTTATGTTATGTGTGGCTTCTATTGGGGGCCACTCCCATTATAAAAACAAAACATTACATTGCTCTCATTACATTTCTAACAGGTTAATTAAAGCATATCCAAATTTTTCATTTTATCGAAGATATTTTTCATTTACTCTTCTATCAAAATATTCTTCATCTTCCTCAAACTGCTAAGTTTTCATAATCAACTCCTTTTATATCAATTGCCTTCAAAAATTTAAATTCTATCAAGATGAAATTCAACACTGCAAATGGTAAATATTTATTGCCCAGCTTCGATATCCAAAAATATCTTGTCTATAACAACCTCACAATTTCTAAATACTTTTTTTAGGGTTCTTATTCATTCCCCTAATATTCCAAGATATTATTTTCATTGTTATTTTTTATTTTATTTGTGGGTTTAGCCCCACTTCTTGTTAACACTTGTGATATTTGTTTTTGTTTTCCCATATCAATATCCCTTTGTGTTTCTTTTTCTCTTTGTTTTTGCTTCTTGGGTCTTCCTTTTTTTTCATTCTCAACAATACTTTCATCTTCAAAAATCTCTTTAATCTTCTCACACTTCTCATAAAAAGACTTATCATCTTTAGGGTTACCTTGTTTTAAAGGTTTTGAAGTGCAAGGAATAACCTCAACAACACACTCTTCTTTATATTTCCCTGGAGACCCTAAAGCACAAGGATGCTCTTTTGTAGCAATTACCTTCTTATTTTGCCCTAAAATCCCTAAATTGTTATGGGTTTCCTCCAACCTCATTTCTATATTATTATGCTCTTGAAACCTTAAAGTGCAAGGGATAACATCTTCACCACTTTCACTTTTATTACCTGAAAAGGATTCTATACTACTTGAGGAAAATGAAGACAATTTACCTAGAATAAACTTGACTTTTTTGTTGTCTTTGTTTTAGGTTTTATCTCCACATCTTCTTTTGCACCTTTAAATCCTTCTAAACTTGCCAATTGATATTGTCGATAGGATTTCTTTGCCTCTTCTTTTGGAGTGGAATATCCTTGATCTAATCTAGCTTCTATTATTGAATGATTTCCTTGCTTTATCTTGAATTTTAACTCATGGCTAGAATTTTTTATCTCTTTATTCATAGTTTTTACTTTGTAAACTCTTGTCATGTGTCCAATCTCAAAATAATTGTGGCAACAAAATGTAATATTTTCATAATCTACTTGTTGATCCCATTCTCTTGATTCAGATTTAATCTTAATGGATTGTGGCAAAGGTTTTGAAATATCCATAACAACACATATTCGAGTATATATAGCATGCTTTTGCTCCTTAGTTTTGGTCCTTCCTTGATGAATTCCCCTAGGTTATTTCCAATATTTTTTAGAACATCCTTATTTATAAGTTGATATGAAAGTCCAAAAATCCTAACCCACAATGGAAGCTTCATAATAGTTTCTGTCTCAATTGAAAAAAATTCATTCCATGGTCTTAAATAAAGTGTATCTCTTCCCATAAACCATGGACCACCAACCATTATTTTATCTCTAATTTTTGAACTAGAAAATATGATGAGGAAAAAACTTTAGGAAGAAAAGTCAAGAATAATTTGAATTCAATCTCCACTTTCACTTGATCTAATTTTGAATCTCCAAAAACCCTGGCCATGATCTATAGAACTTACATATTATCTCTCTACTTTTAAGAACCATTATATCATGCTCAATCATCTCATCCTTGATACTTACTTCTGGTGTACCATATGCAACCTGTATCTAAATTGCCATGTATTTGATCTTTCACTTATCTCTAGCTTGGGCCTTCATATTTCCAACAAGGGTATTTTTATTTTTGGCTAGGGCATCATGACTTCCCATTAGGGCTTTCAAAAATGACTTTCCTTCTATAATAGCTAATGGGACTTGCTCTTGGCTTGCACTCCCTCTTGGTTTGCACTCCCTCTTTGCTTGCACTCACTCTTGCTCCTAGCTTGCACTCTCTCTTGCCTCACACTTGCTCCCGGCTTGCACTCCTTCCTAGATCACAATTGCTTATATATTATTTTTCTTGGCGTTCCTTTGCTTCAATAATTTTTTTGAAACAATGTTCCATGCATTCGTGGTAAGGGTTTGAAGCATTGATGCACTCTGGATGAACTTGTTGCTCTTTAGCCATGATTGAATCATAGATTACACTTCCTCTTAGTTTGCACTCCCTTTTGATTCACACTGCTCACTTCCAACTTGCACTCCCTCTTGGCTCACAATTTCCTTTGTCTCTTCTTTCTCCCAACATTCATTGGATTCAATATTTGTTTTGGAAATAATGTTCCACACATTCATGGTAAGGGTTTGAAGCATTGATGCACTCCGGATGAAACTTTTTCTCTTCTATCAACTGCTACACTTACTCTTGGCTAGTGATTTTACTCACTTTCGAATGCACTCACTTGCACTCGCTTTCGACTGCACTTAGTCAAACTTGTTTCTGCACATCCTCCCTGATAGTGCTTACACTTACTGATGGACTTACTCCTATCTTGCGCTCACACTTGTTGCTGCACTTACTCCTATATCGTGCTCATGCTCACACTCACTGCTGCACTTACTCTCAGCTCATGCAATCGCACTCACTGCTGCACTTACTTTTGGCTTGCACTTGTTGTTGTACTTAATCCCAACTCGCATGCTTGCATTTACTCCTAGATCGTGTGCTCGCACTTGCTGCTACACTTACCTTACTTTTTATAATTAATGATACCATCATGACTAGTTATCCTCCTTCCCGTAAGGTAAGAGCATGCCTTCACACACTAAATCTGACTTCTTTCTTAAACCTGATATTGTGATTGAAAAGTGATGAATAATAATATGAAAATATTGTAGATATTAGAACTCCATCATGAAACAAAGGAAACATATTTAAAGAACATAAATTGATCTTCTAGTTTATTTTCAAAAAATATTACTATTCCATGATAATCTCCTTTCATTGGCCAAGGAGAACAAATATTTTTGCCATCCATATTTTTTATTAGAACCTACTCATCCAATGAACCATCTCTTTGAATGCACTTATATGTATTTAAAACATTTAATTGTTCTAATTGTGTGGACCTAGTGAACCATCTCTTTGAATATTATAATCCTAGGAGTAACGTCAAACTTGATTTGCCTGTTGATTCTATTGCAAATTTCTTCAATTAAACCTTTTAATTCAAAATCAAACAAGGTATGAAATTTTAAACCCCATGGATCAAAATTGATATTAGTTTACTGATAAACAATACTTAGTTTGCTGATAAACAATACTCCTAAATAAGTTTAAGTGTATTAAAATTATTCTCTTTCTATTAAAAAGTTCATGGATGTCATTGATTAGATCTAACTCTTTAGGGGTCATATGATGTTCTTCAAATGTAAAGTATTGTTTTAGAAAATGAATCAACTAAGTGAAAAAATCTTATCCTTATATTATGCTAGGAATTTCAAATTTAGTTTATTGTTCTAGAAATAGTCTTCTGAGGTCTATTAAATTAAACTAACTAATGCAATTTCCCACCATTAGAAATATTTACTATTTTTTTAATATTTTTGTTTTTGTTTTTGTTTTCAAAGTGTAGCTTTCAGAAAATAAATATTTTTAAACAAAGCAATCTTACTATAATTAAGACCAAGTCTGATTTTACAGCCAATCTTAACACAACAAGGGAAAGTAAAATTTCTATTCTAAAACAATTCTTATTGTAACTAAAACCAGGTTTGATTTTACATCCAATTTTAGCACAATAAGATAAAGTAAAGTGTTGTTGTTACCACTTTATTTTAAGGAACATTTCACTATGATTGTTTTAACAAGGTCAGAGAATCCATACCTAAGCTAGTAACAAGCACACTGTGTTGAAAAGTAAATTTGCTTGAAAGTAAAAGTGCTGAAATACAAATAGTTGTTACTACTTGGTAGCTTAGGAACTATTCGGTAACGCTCTCACTATCGCACCTACTCCTTATTTTCACAAGTCAAGGGACCTGGACCGAAGTATGTAACAACCATAAATTAAAATAACTTGCAAAAAGAAAATGCTAATCTAGGAAAGCAATAAAAATCAATTCTAAGAAAATGGAACCTAGAAGTATTGAGATTAAGACACTTGTTAAAACCCTATTATCCCAATCTCGAGCTACATGAACATGGAACTCCTTACCATTCATGCAAGTAAGTCTCCTTCTTACCCCATCAATATTTGATTAAAAATTACAATATTGTTCTCCTCAACAACGATGCCAAAGTATTGAGTTGTAGTTGCTTACATTTAGTTTGTTACATAAACTTATTGAATTTATTCCATTTCCTTAGTTTTGTTTGTAGGAAATAAAAGTTATAGAAAATGAAATTAAATGAAATTGTGCTTAATGTAAAGAAATGCAATTATGACTTATTCTAAGTTTATGTGGATCCACGTAATGATTTAATAATGCATTATTTATCTAATGTATTCTATAGTTTTATGATATGCAATTTTAATAAAGTTTATGTTCTAATTTTATTCTATGTTCTAATTCTATCTACCATGTTTTTGGGGGAAGAGATTTAGGGACTAACCTTTTGGAGTGGGCCCTGCCTCCTCAAGGTTAGTATTAACCTCCTCCCCTTTATCTACTCTATTTTAACTTCAATAAGCTATTTTCATTAAATTAATCTAATATTGCATAATTTATATGTGTAGGGAAGAAATGAAAGTTGCAACAAAAAGAAAAATATAAGGAAGACAAAAAACTATTTTACCATACTCATAGGAGAAAGAAAATGATGTTAACTATATTCTTTTATTCCAATCCACATGACTCGTACAATGTAAAATGGTTGTAGAAATATTCTCTCATTCTTTCTTGCATATCTGCGTGGACCTCTCTAACATGGAGAGCTTTTTAATTTATAGCTTTACATTATGCTCTTACAATAGAAGCTTCAACTTCCTTTTGTTACGCATTGAATGAATTTATATTGGACTTCTAAAAATATGTAACAACATAATCACTAACTTAGACTTAGTACAACAACTATGTAACAACATAATCACTAATTTAGACTTAGTACAATAACTACGTAACAACATAATCACTAATTTAGACTTAGTACAACAACTTTATCCTTTTCTTTAGGAAATGACATATTTATTATAAGCATAAACGTAACTTTATAACAAATATCATAATAACTTTATATGCAATCATCCCAAATAAAGAATTATGAGTCGTTCATGTTTGATTATTTCAACTACCCACGTGGCATTTGACCAAGTTGGTAGCATATATGGCGTGTTTATTACACTAAATGAATTTATGAAATATACAAGTTTTCATAGCACCTTTTCGTAGACCTATATTTTTCATGATTTCCAGATAACTCCAACAGTGTTTACCTGTAGCATTACCTTGTGAGTTATTTGCAATATACACCTACTAAAAGCACAAAAATATCACACACTTTATGTATAATTACCAATATTTAGCACATAAATTTTTATAAATCAAATTCATCGAAAATCATATAAATTGTGCATAATAATTGGCAAAATTCATTCATAATCATCATATTTATAACTTAGACTCAAGAATAAAATTGTATTTCATAGTCAATTTCAACACTCATCACTTGCAGTATTATCACCATTCCCTTGATCTTGCATCACCTATCACATCGATCATTTTGCCTATGCAAAAAATCCATTTCTTTCTTTTTCCATATGTTGTAGAGGAAATCTAGCATTGCAATTATCATAAGGATATTTGCAAGACAAGACATTATGATCGCTCAACCAACATTGTGAATGTGCGCACCAATAGACAAACACCCTTCATTCCTTGTCATGTGCAACCGTGTGTCTTGTTCTTGCATCGATGATTTTTTGATACCCTTTCACACATTTTTATTTCTTCAAATTACAAATACCATTACAATTTTAGTTTATCAATTAATTAAATTTACTATGCCATTTTCAATAACAACATTCACACATAGCTGAACAAAGAAAAATAATCAAAATATTTTAAATATTTATTTCTCATAAAAATATATTATAACAACTAATACATAACCCATGCACTCTTAGTTAGAAGACCAATTTTGAGCTACCCAATTATTGAAATTATAAGTCATGGTATATGGTTTGCCTTAGACACCATATAAACCTGTTGGTCCAACATTTACGAGAAATACCTTGTGAATATGATCCTCACTATATTTCAAGGATATCTTGTAATCTAGGATGGAATGCCATAATAGTCAAAAAAAATTTCCTATACAATGAAGGCCATAATACTCTAGTTGACTTACCAAAAAGTAGGCTTTAACTACTATGATAGCCTACTTGGTAGCTGAGATGTACCTCCTTAAAATTTTAGGTATCTCTTTAAGTCTCAATCTACTCCTACTAACTTCCCCTTCATTGTATCTCACTAACACCTTCTTGAATCACTTTATAACAAAAGGTACCCCATGGAGTTATGAAAGTTATCTTAGACTAGTCCTTAGGGGCTATCATGATCTTATTGTATCTCGAGAAACCATCCATGAGTGATAGCATTCCACATTTGGTAAAAAATATATTATCATATCTATATTTGGGAGGGAAAAATCATCCTTTGGATATGCTAAGTTAATGTCCCAAAAGTTACTACATATTCTAATCGTTCCTTCCTTAGCTACGAGAATGATGTTGGAGATCCTATAAAAATATTCGATAGCTTTGATAAAACTGACGTCAAGGATTTTTGGAGCTCCTCTTTTATTAGAAGGGTAACCTTAGGATGCATCCTCCTAAGTTTATGCTTAACAAGCTTGGAATTAGGTCTAACTACCAAATGATGCATATCAAGAGAGGGATCAAACCCCAACATGTCAACATATGACCAAGCAAAAATATCTTGGAATTATTTTAACAAATTGGTCAACTGGTCTTTCTCGTCCATGGACAAGGATTTACCTAATTTAAGGATTCTAGCACTTTCTTCAAAACCTATATTAACATCTAGGGTCTCCTCAATGAGGACGTGAGATTAATAATCATAATGAGGAGGGGCAAAGACCACTCCTAGTTTCTCAAAGTCTTCAGGAGGCATAGGAATGAGGTCAACTTGAGAACCAAAAGACTCAACATGGGTGACACAAGGGACTGACCCATCAAAGAAGAAGTTATTTTTGAGGATATCTTCATGATCCATAACACAAAGGGTATCTTCTTTGGAATACTCCCCTTGGGTCACAACTAACTTAGGGTGCACCAAATTTATCACATTGCAAAACAAAATATTAGAGAGAGAAGGTGTTCCCTCATATTCCTTACTCCACTCTAAGCCATGATGATCCATAAATTCAGCATAAGTAATGACTTGATCATCATAAATTGGTAATATTTAGCATTTATTGGGGATGTAACATATGCCACATCACCCAGGCCAAAGCTCAAATTTCAAAGGTTCTTAAATACCTTTCTATTGGGGCCCCAAGCCCTTACCTACATATCCCATACTAGATAGGATTTGCTTAGAAAGTTGGTAGTCATTGGATATATAACAATGGGCAAAGGTTCACTCTACTCGAAAAGGGTTACTACCATATATCTTTTCTTTGAGGGACATACCCATGTAGACAAATGTACACATACTAATGTGTACTACTTGACCCTTTTATGAGGTAAAACCATAGTTCAAGGTGAAGGTGACAACTTGGCTAGATCTAGAAGAGGACTATCATCGAGCATATTAGCTTGATCCTATGATGAGATTATGATTGATGGTTCCTCATTTATTTTGAAATTCTTAAACTTCTTGGTGATCTAAGAATTTCTATGAAGAGACATAGATGGACAAAAATTGATGCTAGATTGAGCTTTCTCAACCATTGAATAATATTGAAATGGATGAGGATTTCTCTAAATGGTGATAATATGATTTTTAAACTCATACTTCAAACATTAATGAAGAGTATAAGGGACATCCCTCGTTGCATGAATCCAGGGGCATCCAAGAAGAAGATTAAAATATGTAGGGTAAGATACCATATAAAATGAAGGATCTAAGATCTTGGATCCTGCTCTAAGGGGAGGGATAAAATATTGCAACCCTCTTGGGACTAGTTGTTGAAAGCTTTTATGATGAGATCACATTTGGTTAAATCTTCCTCCTTAGGTCCAAAATTTTGAAAAAAATTATAAGTGCATATATTGAGGGAGGAACCATTGTCCACCAAGATCCTCTTGATGAAATTTATTCTATATACCCAATGATGTAAAGAGGAGAATCCCCTTGCAAATTTGAGGAAGGAAGCTTGTCATCATAAAAAAATGTGTGATTTATCCCAAGAGTACCTACAACATTGGCTAGGTTTATGGGGGGAAGATCATGTGGGACACATTATTGACTTAAAAGCTTCAACAAGGCTTCCCTATGAATAGGAGAAATTTGTAAAATCTCTAAGAGAGATATCTTGGCTTGTATGTTACTTAGCTATTTTTGAATGTTGAAGGAGACTTTTGGTTTTGGATTCAACACTAAGGTTGGTTTTTCTACACTTGTGCTCCTTTTATGGATATTCTTGAGAACTAAAGATGGTCTAGATGATTTGTTAGATGTAGAACTTATATCTTGTTGATATTGTTGAGTTGATTGAGTTTGAGCTTATTGTCTTGTAGTAGATGTTATCATACCAACCATGTTATTGTAGGGGGATGGTACATTATGATATGACACTTGATTAGTTTTATGTTGCCCATGATTAGGTAGGGGATATTTTGAATATCCCTATATCTTGATTAGTTGTGGGTGTTTTTTGAGTAGGAGGTTGATTAGTTGGAGGATTGTGGTTAGAAGTAGGTTGGGATTCATCCATAACAAGATGACCCTCATCTATTAAGTCTTGAACCACATGTTTCAACCTCTTACATGAGGTTTTTGTGTGCCCCTCCACCCTATGATACTCATAATGTTGAATAGTAATATACCAATCTATCACGGTATCAGGTTGCCTTATGAGAGGTAACTCGATCATCTTAGCTTCCAAAAGTTGCTTAAGGACTAATGAAATAGGTTGGTTGAGTCTAATAAAATTCCTTGGTGGGGTTTTTGGGGTTTTCTAAGTACCAAATTCTACAAGGTACTAGTAGCATTAACATTGTTGGTTTACCTATTATCCGTTACCCCATCATCAACTACATGCTTGTTCTTATATTGGACTTTTTTGGTCCTTTCTTCTTTCCTTAACTTGATTTTACCTTTTCGAATGACAACCTTATCTACTCTTCTTTTCAAATCTATTACTTGTTCAAAAGAGGTTACAGTTGCTTTTTCCAATTCATATGATATCTGCTCTTGTAGGTTTCCAATAAAGATCTCTAGCATGTCTTGAGGAGGTAAGGTGTACCTTAATTATCTAACTAAACTTCTCCATTAAGACAAAAATTCCACAAAACTTATCCTTACCTTGCTCCAGGAGATATAAATCTTGAATGGTTAATTCTTTCTCCATATAAGCTCAAAATTGTTGAACAAATAACTCAGTTGTTTCCTTGAAGTTCCTCAAAGAATGATGAGGTAGTTAATAATATCATTCCAATATCATACCACCAAGAATCTTAGAAAATGTTTTTAGCAACAACATATCATCGTACATGATATCATGGCATGTTGTTCTAAACATCCTTAAATGTTCTATAGGGTCCTTTGTTCCCTTATAAATAGGTAAAACTAGCATTGGAAAATGCTTAGGGTAGGGTCTACCAGCTACCATGGGATCTAGCGATTGATTGCACATTTCCTTATAGTTGTAGGTGAAACTTGGCACTTGTAGTGAATCCATTCTTAATGCCAATTGTTTCACTATACTTGTCAAGCTTTGTATATCAGGATTGTTGTTGTGCAATACCCCTAGATTTCCTAAGGGTAGGTTATATGTAGGTTGTTGAAAGGGAACTTGGTTAATGTTAGAGGTATTGACATTGTTATGGTATGGGTTATGGAAAGGGAATTTTTTGTGTAGTATATTGATGTGGGATGTAGTTCATATTTAATGGAATAGAAGAAGGAATACTAAAATTAGAAAAATGAGAAGAAAATTAAATATTAGGGTGAAATGCACTACTAGTTGGAGGAGAATACGAAATTTCTCCAATGTTGGTGATTATTGTAGTGGCATATGTAGGTTTATGAAACAAATTAAAATGATTCTTGAGTTGAAACAAAGGATTGACACAATTTTAAGAGGTGAATTGGTTTTATGATGAGATGTTCCAACTTCTTCGAAGTGGGTGTCTTCATCTACTACCTTATCCAACACTTGTTTGTTTCACCTATTAAAATGTAAGAAATGATTATATGATTTGAAGGTGAATTGACTGTGAGGCATTCAATAGGATCAAAGTCCTCACTAGTATCTTTGTCCTCTTCTTATTCCTCTATATTAGGGTTCTTCCTATAAACTTAATCATCCTCATGGCACATAGGATTCTCTTCAGGCTCTATCATATTTCACTTGATCCTAAGGCTTGGGTCCATAGGATTAAGAGAAAGAGTAAGGGGAGAGAAAAACTAATACAACACTCAAAGAACACAAGAATTTTTTTAAGTTTTTGTTTAGTCTTTTTTATTTATGCAAACAAAGTAAATGGTCTTGCTTCTAGTTTAAAAACTAGAACAAAAATAGAAAAATAAAAAGGCTTCCTATATTGGCCACTAAGAATGTGTTTCATATCAGGTTCATCAAATATGTAGAGGGGGATAAACTTCCCTGCAACATATGATTCTTGATCATGATGGTATGTTGATTCCTCTAGATTCAGGGCTTGAGGGATCAAAGTGTTCACCAAGAATGGTTTTATGATTCACTCCAAGTTTGAGGTGGAAATTTTTTATGTGTTTATTGAACAAGCACCTATGTTTGGTCTTACTAAGATCTAAACTAGGAAGAATTAAAGAATAATGTAGGGCAAACAATAATGCAAGCAAAAAAATGACTATTCCTAGAATGATTCTTAATTTCAATGAGGACTAAAATCCTAAGCTTTGCAAGTAAATACATATTTTTTCTTTTTAGCAAGAGTTCAAGAGAGTGCATAAATAAAATCAGCCTAAAATGCAAAACCACATGCTTTTATTTATTGATGCCTAAAAACAAAACCAATTTATTTATTTTTATTGATGATTCAAATATAAAATAGAAATGGACCAAAATGGATAAAAAAATAGTTAAAAAACAACCTAAATATCTATCAAAGCACTTAATTGATCTAGTGGTTGATCCTAGCCAAATTTTGATGCACCTTATCGGAGCCATAACTGGTGAACCGTACGCCTGTTGGCCCTAAAATTTAATAGGTGGTTTTGTGTGTGTGTTATGCATCAAGAAAATATTTTATTGGCCTAACTTTCCAAAAAAGTGTTTTCGGGACCTAACTCCTCCATCTAGTGTCCCAAAATTAGCTTTTAGAATAGGTTCTCGGGTTTTTTGGGTTTTTTTGGCTGTTAGAAGTTTATTATATTTTGTTATACCTTAATTTGAGACTTAATATTTTAAAGTAAGGTTTATTATTGTAAGAGATATGTGTACACCAAATTTGGGCGCAATCCGACTCATTTCTATTTTTAGAAGTTTTTAGAAAGGATCTATTTTTAGTAGTTTTAGAAAAAAGACATTTTTAGGGTTTCTTTGGTTTTTGGTTGCTATATGATGGATTGTAATATTTTGTAGAAGGGGTGTGAATTTAGGAATGAGAAGAATATCAATTTGTAGTTTTCTTCCATTATTGCATTTGTGTTATGTGATTGGAGTCCATTTTTTGGTCTCTTATAGCTGAGTTTACACCATTTGGTATCAGAGCGGGTGTGATATCGCTAGTGAAGGAAGGATGCCACCTAGAAGATATTCCCAGATGAATAGGTATATCAAGGATATGAATGTAGAAATAGCATGGCTTACTAGTGTGATTGATCACATAGGAGAGAGATGTCCCAAGGCACATGTAGATCAAGGATCTGATGATGAAAACATACCTGAGGAACATGGATTTGAGGTCCATGCAAAAGCAGAACTAGAGGGCCCAGAGGAAGAAGGGCACGGTTTTGAAAATCGACTGATACGAGCTCTAGAGGGGCTTAAGGGAATCAAGATGATATCAAGATCGAGGTTCTCGAATATGTTGGTGGGTTGAAACCAAAGGAGTTGATCGATTGGATCAATAGCCTAGAAAAATATTTTGAATGGAGTAACCTTGCTGAAGAGAAAAATGTTAAGATCACATGCACAAAATTGAAGGGACATGCATTGATTTTGTGGGATCATTTACTGACTACACGCCAGAGGAATGGAAAGGAAAAAATCAGGGATTGGACAAAGATGAAGAAGAAGTTACAGAAAAAATTTATAGCTGTAGACTACTCCCAAACCCTATTTCATAGATTTCAGAATCTTTGACAGAAGGATCAAAGCATTGAGGACTATACTAATGAATTCTACAAGTTATCCATTCGAGTGGAGCATAATGAGATGGAGGACCAAAAGGCTTCCAGGTATGTAAATGGCCTAAGTTTTGTTGTTCAAGATGATATGAGCATGCATCGCACTCTTACAGTGGAGGATGCATATCAAATGGCCCTCAAGGTAGAGGAGAAATTGAAAAGGATTAATAGAAGAGGTAATAAGGGATTCACGCCCTCTTCAGGTCGGGGTCTAAGTGGATCTAATTTTCTCAAGGGAGAATCCTAATACCTGCTACACAAGAAGAAGATGGGAAAAATATAAGAGAAAGAGGATACCAACGAGGTAGAGGTTACGATGGTGGACAAAATGGGAATGATCCAAGGAGGTCGTATACCTGTTATGGATGTGTTGAGGAGGGGCACAGAGCATTTGAGTTTCCCCAACATGATGTACAATAAAGGGGTCAAGGAGGATAGGGAAGGGTCAATCTGGTTGAGATGGAAGAGCAGGATGAGGATGAAGTTGTTTCTAACATGGGGGAAGCCCTTATGATAAGGAGGATGTTGATTGCTCCTAAGAAATAGATGGTGCAGAGCAAAGAAAATGGGAAGACTATAAATGGTGAAGATTATTGGTTGTAAACAAACATATTTCAAATAAGGTGTACATCAGGAGGGAAGGTATATAACATTGTCATTGATGGTGGTAGCTGTGAGAATATGGTGTCAAACGTCATGGTTGAAAAAATACACATGAAATGTGAAAAACATCCTTATCCATATCACATCTCATGGGTTAAGAAGGGGAATGAGGTAATAGTAGATCCGAGGTGTTTAATTGAATTTTCAATTGGGAGCACTTACAAGGATGAAGTGTGGTGTGATGTGATCTCGATGGATGCATGTCACATTCTATTGGGAAGACCTTGGCAGTACGATAGGTATATTAACCATAATGGGAGAAAGAACACTTACACATTTTGTAAGGAAGGTGTAAAGGTAGTTCTTGTGCCTTTGAAGGAGGATGGGCCGAGTGAGAGCTTGTTGACGATGAAGGAGTTTCTTGCAGAGATCAGGGATGCTAGCTTCTATTATGCTTGAACAAATAGGAAGCTAGAAACATAGGAAGTGGTTATGCCTACAGTAGTACCTAAGTTGCCAAATGAATATAAAGATATCACACCAGAGGAGTTACCAGATGGGCTACCACCAAAAAGGGATATCCAACATCACATGGATTTTATTCCAGGATCAGTGCTCCCAAATCAGGCAGCTTATCGGTTGAACCCAACACAAAATGCATAGTTGAGTAGGCAAGTGATAGAGTTGATAAAGAAGGGTTTAGTTAGGGAGAGTATGAGTCCATGTGCGACTCCAGTATTGCTGACCCCGAAGAAATATGGTGACTTGCGGATGTGTGTGGATAGTAGAGCCATAAACAGGATCACAATAAAGTATCGGTATCCTATGCCAAGAGTGGATGATATGATGGATGGATTGGCTGGAGCTAAATACTTCAATAAAATTGGTCTATAGAGTGGCTACTACCAGATCAGAATTCGATAAGGGGAGGAATGGAAGACAACTTTTAAGACAAAACATGGATTGTACGAGTGGATGGTGATGCCATTTGGGTTGTCTAATGCACCTAGTACATTTATGCAGTTAATGAACAAAGTACTGCAAGAATATAATGGTAATTTTGTGGTTGTGTATTTTGATGATATTTGATTTATAGTAAAAGTGAAGAAGAGCATTTATTACACTTGAAATTAGTGTTAGAAGTGCTCAGGAAGGAGAAATTGTATGTCAACCTAAAGAAATGTAGATTTCTTCAAGATAGTTTAGTGTTTTTGGGATTTGTAATCTCGAGAGATGGCATGAGGATGGATGATGATAAAGTGAAGGTGATTCTGGAATGGCCTATTCCACGATCTATAATAGAATTAAGGAGATTTCATGGACTAGCTACCTATTATAGGAAGTTCATCAGGAACTTCAGTAGTATAGCTGCCCCTATAATTGAGTGCACGGAGGAGAAATTGTTTGTATGGACTACGACAACAACAGAGAGTTTTGAAATATTGAAGAAGAAAGTGTCGAAAGCCCCTATTCTAGTGTTACCAAATTTTAGTAAGGTTTTTAAGGTTTATTGTGATGCCTCATTTGTTGGGATTGGTGGTGTCTTAAGTTAAGAGGGTCGACCTGTAGCATTTTTTAGTGAGAAGCTGAATGACGCAAGGAAGAATTATTCTACATATGATGTGGAATTTTATGCAATTGTACAAGCATTGCAACATTGGAGGCACTACTTAATCTCAAAGGAGTTTGTGTTGTTTATTGATCATGAAGCATTAAGGTATGTAAATTCTAAAAAAATATTAAATAGAAGGCATGCCAAATGGGTTTCATTTTTGCAACAGTAAACATTTATCTTGAAACACAAGTCGGGAAAACAGAATAAGGTTGCTGATGCATTGAGTAGGAGAGTCTTGTTGTTGACCACTATGGAGAATGAAGTGGTAGGATTTGAGGGGATTAAAAATATCTGTATGAATCTGATGCGGATTTTGGGAATATTGTGCAACAGTGTAAAAGTGCGGTAGGGGGCAAGTCTCATACTATTTTTGAAGAGTATTTTTTTTAGAATGGTTACTTGTTTAAGGGTAATCGATTATGCATTCCCAATGGCTCTATGAGAAAGAACATATTGAGGGAATTACATAGTGGGGGTTTGGCTGATCATTTTGGAGTAGCCAAAACTACCACTCTTATAGAGGAGAAGTACTATTGGCCAAAAGTGAAGAGAGACATAATCAAGTTTATCTCTAGATGCAGAGTATATCAAATGGCTAAGGGCCATACTTAAAATACAGGGTTGTATATGCCATTACTAGTTCCTACAGGACCATGGACCGATCTGAGTATGGATTTTGTGTTGGGGTTACCCAAGACACAGAGGGGTAAGGATTCAATTTTTTTGTGGTAGACAGATTTTCAAAAATGGTGCATTTCATTGATTGCTAGAAAACTAATGATGCAACTAGGACTGCAGTCCTTTTCTTTGATGAAATTGTGCGGTTGAATGGTGTTCCAAAGACTATTACTTCTGATCACGATACTAAGTTCTTGAGTCACTTTTGGAGGACGTTGTGGAAAAATTTGAACACCAGGCTGCAGTTCAGTAGTGCTTACCACCCATAAATCGATGGGCAAATAGAGGCAGTGAACAGAAGCTTGGGAAATATTTTATGATGCATAATGAGAGAAAAACCAAAACAATAGGATTTAGCCTTGTCACAAGCTGAATTTACATACAACAGTTCAGTGAACATGTCGATAGGTAAATCTCCTTTTCAAATTATTTATGGTCAAAATCCTAGAGGTGTATTAGATTTGGTTGAGTTACCAATTAAGGAACAAGTTAGTGATGATGCAGAAGCATTTGCTAAGCATATCCAGAAAGTGCAAGAGTCAGTGAGGGAAAAATTGCAAAGTAGTAATGCTCACTACAAAGAGTCTGTTGATACACACATAAGGGTGAAAGTGTTTGAAGAGGGTGATATGGTCATGGTTCATCTTAGGAAAGAAATATTTCCTAATGGGACGTATAACAAATTGAAACTTAAGAAAATTGGGCTATGCAAGATTTTGAAGAAGATCAATGATAATGCCTATAAATTGGATCTACCTGATGAATTTGATATTTCACCCATTTTTAATGTTTTTGATTTATTTCAATATCTTGGTACTATTGAGGATGGTGAATTACAGGAGACAATAAATTGGGTACGATAGATGTCTAAGAAGAAAAAATACAGAGTTGCATAGGTGCTCAATCAGAAGGTGATCACCACCAGACATGACATGGGAGCTACAAAAAATTCTTGGTTAAGTGGGAACGATTACCATAGTCTGATAACACTTGGGTTTCAGATTCAGAGCTAAATAAAATTGATAACCATAAGCTATAGGATTTCAATTCAGCTAAACTCACAGGAGCTGAGTTCTTTTTCACCAAAGGAGAATGATGCACCTTGTCGGAGCCATAACTTGTGAACCATACACCTGTTGGCCTTGAAATTTAATAGGTGGTTTTGTGTGTGTGTTCTACATCAGGAAAATATTTTATTTTCCTGACTCTCCAAAAAAGTGTTTTCGGGACCTAACTCCTCCATCTAATGTCCCAAAATTAGCTTTTAGAATAGGTTCTCGGGTTTTTTTGGCTATTAGAAGTTTATTATATTTTTTTATACCTTAATTTGAGACCTAATATTTTAAAGTAAGGTTTATTATTGTAAGAGGGATGTGTGCACCGAATTTGGGTGCAATCCGACTCATTTCTATTTTTAGAAGTTTTTAGAAAGAATATCTGTTTTTAGTAGTTTTAGAAAAAAAATGTTTTTAGGGTTTCTTTTGTTTTCGGTTGCTATATGATGGATTGTAATATTTTGTAGAAGGGGTGTGAATTCAGGAATGAAAATAATATCAATTTGTAGTTTTCTTCCATTATTGCATTTGTGTTATGTGATTGGAGTCCATTTTGTTGGTCTCTTGTAGTCGACTTTACACCAAATTTATTCCCAAAATGTCTAATAGCAAAACAACTTCAAAACCCTTGAAAAATTGATCAATGTTTGGGGCCTGCTTAGGTTGCTATGTGACTAAGTTTGAAGGCACAACAATCAATCCATCTTGGTCCTTTTAGCTAACCATCTGGAAATGAAATAATTGTTGATCTTTGAAATAAACAAAGCAAGATGTAATAGATATGAAACAATGAAATAAAGTGTAGGTAAAATGAGCATGATAGAAAGATAGTATCTAAAGTGCAAACTAGGGTTTTGGTAGGAAAATTCTTACCCCTAAGACCTAGTTGACCAAATTCACATCCCATAAGGGGAATTCATGAATCATTCTTGCCAAATTCAAACCCTAAATAGATCAGGATTGAATTTGGTTTAGGGTACTTTTGGCTTACAAAAAACCAAAATAATGATATAAAGTAGAACAAAACAGTTCTAAATGATTAATAATGCAAGAAATAACCTGATTAGCTGATAGAGAAATTAAGGAGCAATGAGAAAGTAAAGGCAACAACCAAAATGGTAGACCTCTCCAATAATCAAGGCTCCTCCACTTGTTCACCAAGAGCAACTAATCCAAGAAGCACAAAAGTAGAGCATTCACAATAGAAGGGCACTTAAAAGCATTGAAAGTTATATCACAAATGAGAGAGCTCCAAAAAATAGGAGATTGCTAAATTCTATCTAGATGTCTCAAAATCAAGATCCAATCCTCTTATTTATAAGAGGTTCGAAGGGCTAAAATATGGAAAAACAAAATTTAATCATAGTTAAAGGATGACATCATAAAGAGCCAATGTAGGAGGGGGGTTTGAGATAACTCCAAGATTACCAAATTCATGCCTTGTACGGACCTATAGGTCAAAATGGCTACATCAGTGATAAAGCTAAGATTTAAAAAAAAAATGACTAAGCATTGAGAAATTAGTTTAAAATTATTATCAAATATGGGTTAATAGAGCCAAAGAGATGAAATATCATGGTCATGTGACCAAAGCCTCCTCAAATCCATGGTTAGAGTAAACAAAGCATGCCTAAATCCAAAAAGAATGATGGTCTTGAATTTTCTTGAAACCGCGGTCAACATGATCAAATAGGGCCTAGATTGAAAATTAATCACAGTCAAGAAATGCTAAAAGCTATGGTGAATCTAGTCAAACAAAAAAATATTTCTAAGAGAATCATAGCCACGAATGTGCTCAAATCCATGGTCAAATCAGTCAACTCAACAATTTTATGGACTCAAGCCACGACTGCTAGCTACCTTTATGTCGTGGTCAAAGTAGTCAATGTGCATGAATTCTAAGTTCTAATTGTAGCCACAAGCCAATATTTCCTAGCAAGCAATTGAAAACATGTCTCATTTCCATGATTAGCATAGTCAAACAGTGCATAAGGCAAAAAGGAGTCATGGTCATGAACTTACTCAAAACTTTGATCAACACGGTTGAAGTGAAGCTCAAATCAAAATAGAACCATGGCCATGAGCCTAATCGAGACAATGGTTAAACCAATCAAACAACATTATATTCTCAAGTAAGCCATAGCTATGAATCATCTCAATGCCATGGTCAAAATGGTCATAAGGGGAAATTTTTTTATTTCAATCACAATCACAAGCCAATATTTCCAAGCTGCCAATATAGAACATGTCTTAAATCTGTGGTCAAATTGGTCAAACGAGTCTAAACTCATAAATAAACCATGGTTTTTACCCAAGATAAGGAAGAAGATATAATCCCATGATCATGGTCAAAATGGTCAAAAGAGTTTGAAAACGAGTGGCAACCACGATTTTAGGATGAGTTAGTAGGGTTTGACCAAACAACATGCCAACTATCATAAAGAGTAACAGGAAAACTCGATTGCACCCGTTCAAAGCTAAATCAATGGACAAAATTGAGACTTCTCAAGAAACATAAATAAAAGAAGATTTTTATCGTGTCCTTGCAATAGGTAAAGGAGAAAGAGAAGGTATCTTTTCATATATATTAAGTAGAAGATGAAACATTAGAAAGAGAAGATGAATCAACAAATCCAAAAGCCTCTAGAATGATTCAACCAATAAAATTTTGTTGAGAACCTACAATAGAGAATTATTGCAAGAATAGGGGATGTCTCAAATTGAACTTTAGATAACAAATTCTTGGTCAATTCACATGCACATAGCTGGAATCCAAGAAAGTTACATAAACCAGTTGTAAAAAAAATCTTCAAAACAACGAAGTGGATCAAGATTGATTCCCTTGATAAAATAAGAGGTTTCCATGTAAGCATTTTGCATGCTTGATACTCTAACCTCCTTGTAATGACTAATTCAAATTTTCATTGTAAAAAATATATAAATAGAAGCCATGGCCTCATTTCAAAGGTCAATTTTGAAGTGTTTGCTTGCATTATTGTTGTAACTTCATATGTTGATAAATAAAGGAGCATTACTTGGAGTGTTTTCCTCATCTTTGCCATTCTTCTTCAATTTCCTGGTAACAATTCTATGAAGTCATTTTTATGAATGTTGCTAAGCTAGTTTATTCTGTTGTTATTGGATTGCTAACTTAGGGCAATTGGAATGATTCACCTCTAAATGTATGTGTAAGAATTTCTTTTTTTTTAATTGAAGGATTAGTGTATTCTATTGATATTGGATGGCTAATACCCTAGATGTTTGGAATAATTATTAAGTATGTAATTTCTTCTAAATGTGAAGTTGACAAACGGTGAATTTTGTTAGTTTCATTTAATCTTCTTGAACTTGATCTACAAGAGTTGCTCAGTGGAAGTTTATATTGTTAGCTTTATTCATCCAACTATTCTTATCCCTTCTACTACCTTAATTGAGCTTAGAAGTCAACATTAAATAGGTTGACAAGGAACTAGCCTACTCTAGAGTTTGGGTCAAAGTATATTTGACTCATCCAATGTTGGGCTTGGGCTATTATTAGTGGGTGCTCATATTTCAAATTCTAATAGATAATAGTTGTTATGCAATTTCATCTCAGTGTGAATCTGAGCCACAAACATGAATTTGGTAAAGCTAGGGAAAAGAGGTAAAGTAGAAGGGGAAAAGGGGCTAAAATTTACACTTATAAAGTTTGAGTGGCTTCCTAAGGATCCAAGGGGAAATGACTCATTTTGATGGATTCATTTTTCTATCTATAGCTATTATGGGGAGAGGAACACACAATATTGGGTCATTATGGATGAAAGGGTCATGGTGCTTGCTCACTATGGATGAAAGGAGTTTGTGTCATTTTGTTTTTATGGATAAAAAGGGTTGGTGATATTCTAGGATGCATGTGGTTAGATGCACATTGCCTAAGGTAGACAATTGCATGATTTTAGAGAATTGAATATAATAGAAATACGAGCATATGTGTGCTTATTGAAGAGCTCTTTTTGTCCTATTTTGATGAAGATATTTTAAAATAGTTTTCATGCATTTTAAAAGGATTTAATTGTTGTAAAAAGATGCGGATTATGGTGCTATGGGCATTATAAACTTTACAATATCTTAAATTGAGTCAAATTGGTTGCTAATTTTTTAATGGAACATAGGCATATTTGTATTTGTTGAAATGCTATTTTCAAGCCTATTCTAACAAAAGCATTTATCTATAGATTTGTAGAGTTTGGAGTAGATATTGATTCCCTAAGGTTACAATTAATTAATACACAAAATTAGGTGTTTAAATTTTACCCCTTCTAGACGCATTCATTACATAATGAATGCATAAAAAATTAATATAGATGCCTCAATTTTACAAGGGGAACATAATCTGGTTTACAAGGTGCATAAATACCAATTGATATAAAAGGTGATTTTTCTTAGTCTATCCCCTCGTGTTTCAAAGGAAAATATCAAATTGTTTGGAGAAAAATCGAATAACATGCATGTGAGGAAAAAAAAGGTGAATAAAGTATGGTATAGATTTTTAGGTGGGAAAATAATTAAGAATGGAGTGGAATAGGAAGTGTGAATGGGTGGAGTATCAAAATAGATAACTCCAAATAAGATTGATGGTTGGTGTAGATTACAAATTTTTCAACTTAATCATTAAAGAATATGGCTCCCTATTTGGAAATCTCAAGTGTTTGGTGAGATGGAGAAGATTGAATAAAACTAGTGCCACATACCAAAGAGCCATGACATGATATATGATCTTGTTGAAGACTATATAGACGACCTCCTTGGTCATTGCATACATTAATAAACTCATGCTCAAGATGTAAGATGTATCTTTAAAAGAATTCATATTAAGCCCTCCAAGTGTGTGTTTGAAGTCATATTTGGCAAGATTTTAGGCTTCATAGTGTCTAGGTGTGGCATTGAAGTGGACCTTGCTATGATAGTGATTATTACTAACATGCTTCCTACCTATAACCTATCCAAGTTTTGTAGATTGTAAGGTAAAAATCAAGCTATCCATTGATTCACAACCTAGTTAGTCGATAAGTGTTAGCACTTAAGATTCTTAAGAAATATATAGAGTTTACGTGGGATGCTAAGTGTTAGAGAGCTTTTGATGAAATCAAGAAGTATCTCACTTCCTCACCTATCCTTGTTCCCCCTAGAAAAAATAAGAATTTGATGCTTTACATAGCATCCATAGTCCATGCTTTGGGGCTATGCTCACTCAGCATGATGATCATAACAAAGAGAAAGCTATCTACTATATTGGTAGAACCTTGTTTAGATATGAAACCTGGTACCCCCCTTAGAGAAGCTTTTCCTCATTGTAGTGTTTGCTTCTCAAAAGTTGAGACACGACATGATTAGCCATAAGATATTTGTAGTTATGAAGTTTGACCCTCTTTGATACTTAATGTTGAAGCCCCATCTTTCAAGTTGAGCTACTAAGTGGGTTCTAGCCCTTAGTGAGTTAGACTTAACCTTTATAGGTTAGAATGCTATAAAATATTAGGTGATCGCTAACTAACTAGCCACTACTCCTCTAGAAGCCTCTCATCCCTTAGTCATTGAGTTTCTCGACAAGTACCTTAGCTTAGAAGTAGAAGAGCCTGAGTCTTGGACTTTATTTTTTGATGGAGCCTAATGTGTAAAGGGTGTTAGTGCTAAAATCATTCAAGTTACCCCACAAAAATAAATCATTCCCCTTTCCTTCAAGCTTCTCTTCTCTTGCACCAATAATATTATAGAATATTAAGCTTTAACCTAGGTCTTAGAGTTGCCTTAGCCTTGAAGGTTAGTGTCTTATCCATCTTTGGTGAATCTCAACTTGTGGTTAATCAAATCAATAATATATATCACACCATAGATGATACACTAAAAACTTACAAGGAAATTGTTGCCTAGATTTTATCTACCTTTGATAGGGTAATCATAGAGTTTGTCCCTAGATCCTCCAACCACCATGTCATTGCCATAGCCACACCTACATCCCTTATACACTTGGAGTTAGAAGATGATCAAGCGATGCTTATTATTTTTCAACTTTGAGAGCCTATGTTCCTTAGTTCTAGCCTAATTTTGTTAGATATCCTAAACATCAAAGTTTCTCAATTTGAGCCTTGGTACACATACCTCTTCAAATTTCTTAAGGATGCTTCAATACCTAATGGATTAGACCGTAATCAACACAAGCTTCTATGTAAAAGAGCATGACAATTTGTGATAATTAGAAGTACTTTATACCAACATTCTTTTGAAGGTATCCTATTGCAATGCCTTAACTGTGATGAAGCCCAACTAGCCCTTAGTGAAGCTCATGAAGGATCATGTGGAGGCCATTTTAGCAATAATGCTATTGCTAAGAAGCTCCTTCAAATAGGCTATTATTGGCCTTCCATGGAGAAAGATGCATGTGACTATGTTCGATGTTGCAACAAGTGTCATTACCATGATAACCTTGTTCACGATCCTTCTCAAAAACTTCAAATATTTCTTCTCCTTGGCCATTATCGTAACATCCCTCCCAAATTTACCTACTAGTTTGCTTACTTTATTTGCAAGAATGAGGTATTGCTGAAAATATTTGTGAGTGTAGGTGCATATTTTCACTCCATAGCAAGCAAGCCAGATGAGGAGAATACCCACCTCTAGCGAAGACAGTGGTTATAGGCGCTAGGTAAGGTGGGATATGATGTTGTGCTTAAACGCACCATGGCTCGTGGGTACATTGAAGCCCACTGAAATAAAGGTATATAGGAGCATACTGCATGTGTTTACATTTTAAAGTGTCATTGTTTGTAATTACATTAGGAATGCATGGTAAAGAGTTAGAAGATTAAAAATTTAAATTGTTTTTTTTGAAACACTTTTATTTTATCTATAATAATAATAATAATAATATATATATGTAAATTGTAAATATCTAATATATAATAGATCAAATAATTAAATGAGATAAAGTTTAAAATTGTTTTTAAAAAATGAAAAATAATAATAACAACATTATATGTTCTTCCTCGGAGTGCCCAACGCTTCAACACACGACACCACTTTCGCTTTGCATGAACTATCATAGGTGTCGCTTAAGAATTGAACGTTGAAATCTTTAAAGAAGGACCAACTAAGTCGTTGAGGGTATTCTATTTTCCTTCTGTGTTATCTTTGTCAAATTGTCTGGTTTAAATCTTGAAAGTGATCCGAATAAACCAGCAGCTAAGCAGACCAGGTTAGATCTTTGTGCTTTAACCCTTTGTATTGATTATTGTATGCTGTCGGATTCTATGCGTTAAAAAAAATGTTGATATGTGAATGTTTGTGTTGCTAATTCTGTTGGAAAGAATTATTAGTGTTTTTCTTATAGAAAATATATAAAATTATATGAGTATAAAACCGTGTTAAGAGCTGAAACGAAATTTGTATAAATATGAAATAATCCAGAATCGCGAGTAGGCGAGAAGCTAAAAGATTAATTAATTATTCTTTTTTTTTTAACTTTTTTTTTCTGGATTGGGGTTCTGATTGCATTGAAAAATAGGGAATTGCACTAGAGTGTGTTTTTTCATTGTTTAGCGTATGACCATTGTCAAACTTCATATACACCAAGTTAAAAGAATATGAGCGAATGAGTGTCTGTGTTTTCAAGTTGGAGAGGCCGTCTCAGTTGGATGACTACGTCGCTGTTTTTCAGAATGGAAAACTTTTTTTTTTTTTTCAGAGATAAAGTAGAGCATGGGAAAGTTATATTAATTGTTGTTTTATTATTATTATTTTAAAAATATAAATAGCTGTTAAAATTTTACTATTTTCGTGTAATTTATCTATTGATGAAAAAATATCAAGCTTCATTCTGGAAGAAGCGAAGTCGGCTATGAAATGCAGAAAAGTAAAAGATAAAAACATAAAGAATCTGCTATGGTGAAATTCTGCCGTGATATGAATTATATGTGAAATTGAGCAATGTATTTTGGTCTATTTTTAAATTTATGTCATAACCTCTCTGAAAGGTAGCACAACCTATTAGGACACTGAAAAAACAAACTAATGGGTAAAAAAATTCTGTCAGAAAATGGATTAGAATGAATTACATGTTTTATTAAAGGTTTTTATTGTGAGATTATAATCTTAACCATATTTTTTTTTTGGGGGTGTTTGATCTTCATTTTAAAGTCAGAAATCGTAGGTCTGTGAAGGTGACGTGAGAGATAGAAGTTTATAATTTTCTTTTACGCTTTCACCCTAACGGCAATAATGCAAATTGCTGCAATAGTAATTTTTTTTTTTTTTTTATTATTATTGGTGGTGGCCACAAGGGGTAAACAGATTGTGACCACGAGGGAACCATCACATAACATATCCGCAACATGTGAGGCGAGAGATTTGAACCTGGGCCTCTCAGCAACTAGAGAGGTTTAACTACCCACATGCTCTCCAACTCCTCTACATGGGCGGATGCTGCAATAGTAAACCTTGCAAGTTTGAAAGAAGATACAAATTAAAACAAGCTAGTGGATAACTCCGAAAAATTTAACTGCACTTGTGCTTAGGTTAATCGCTCGTGGAATTTCCAATATTATAGAAAAGGGAAGTTGTCCATCGTGAGATACTATAAGTCTTAGCTTCAGACTCAAAAATCATTTCTAAATCATAGGGTGTTTATGATTGCGTACGTGGAGCATGCGTGATTACCTTGGGTGGACCAAACTTCCTTTGGGGGTTTCTCTTAAAATTTCTTAATGTTCTATAAATGATTACTTTCGAAAAGAATGATTTAAGTCAAATATATGGAATTTTATTTATGCTAGAAGATAAAGATTAGAAATTGTGACATGGAATTTTATGTATGCTAGAAGATAAAGATTTCAACAAAAGTGAGAGTCTTAATTTTACTGTGCCGATCTGTTATGTGGAAAAAAAAGAAAAAGAAATATATATTTATTTAAGATGCAGAATGAAAAAGAAATATATATTTATTTAAGATGCAGAATACTTTGCTGCCTTTATGAATATAAAATAGATAGTTTAATTTTTTTTTTTAAATTAGGTATGATTAATTGACAAAAGTGAAATTTATTATATGTATTTTGGTTTAAAAAAAAAGAAGCTAAATTATAATTCTAAAAGAGTTCTTATTGTTATATTTTTCTTGAAACTAACTTTATGAATACAGGTTTATATTCTATTTTATTTTTCAGGAAATTTAATAGGAAAGTGAAATAAATCTTTTATACCATTTAGTTTTGATTTCAAACTTTTATGCCATTTAGTCCTAATTTCAATTAAATTAGTTTGAAAGTTAATAGGAAATGAAATGAAAGATTTTAATTACGTCCGCTAGACCCAAATATGGTCTATGGGACCTCAAATATGGAAGTACAATTACTCAAATCATATCATATGATATTTAATATCTGTGAGAAGGATCGGGACCTCAAATATGGAAGTACAATTACTCAAATCATATCATATGATATTTAATATCTGTGAGAAGGTTGATCCTTCTCCTGCTGATTTGTGTTAGCAATTCCCCAACTTTTCAAGTGTTTCTTTGTATTTCTCACAGATATCTGAAAAACTCGGCATTTATAGATGAAGTGTTCCTCTGTCTCTACTGCCCCTGTGCTACATCCCAACTTTTTTTATTTTATTCTCTTCAAATAAATTTGCCATAAACTCTTTCCCAAGTGTTTCTTTGTATTTCTCACGGATATCTGAAAAACTCGGGCATTTATAGATGAAGTGTTCCTCTGTCTCTACTGCCCCTGTGCTACATGGAGTACATATCCTTTCTTCCCATTGTTCTTTGGGTGTTGTCCATCTCCATGTTTCACATCTAAGCCTATGAGAGCTAGTCCTTATCTGAGCAATGAGTATTTTTTCCTTCTACTTGATTTCAACGCCTATATACACTTTTTTTTCTTGTATATACACTTTTTTTTCTTGTATATACACTTTTTTTTCTTGTATATACACTTTTTTTTCTTGTATATACACTTTTTTTTCTTGTATATACACTTTTTTTTCTTGTATATACACTTTTTTTTTGTATATACCCTTTTTTCTTGTGGTCATACATTGGGTTAAAATTTGCAATATAATATTGTCTTTTCCTGCTTGCATTTTTCCACATTCCACTTCTGAACTTTTCATTCACATAATTTTTTAGGTCTTTGTTGACATTTGGGCATTCACTTATGTTGATTTCCCAAAGTTGCATCCATTTCTGATTTTGTTTCATCCATGTATTCTTTCACCTATGCAACTCTTCGTCCCTAGCTGCCCTAGGTCATCTATCATTTGTCATGTTTTCTTTTTTTTTCAAGTAACATAATAGCTTGGTCATAGCAATTGCTTTTAAAGGGAACATTCCAGTTTCCCCTAGAATACTCTTCGTCCCTAGTTGCCCTAGGTCATCTATCATTTGTCATGTTTTCTATTTTTTTCAAGTAACATAATAGCTTGGTCATAGCAATTGCTTTTAAAGGGAACATTCCAGTTTCCCCTAGAATAATTTCATAAGGGGTTGTGGCCTTAATTTTGAGAAAGTTTGTGATTACATATTTTTGAATCCTTTCTATTCGCGTCCATTTTTTATTTGTTGTGCCACTAGCCCACACCTTGCAACCATATAACAAAATTGGTGTAACACATCTTGCAACCATATAACAAAATCGGTGTAACAAGTAGGCCAAATAAAACCTTGGTGGTCTTCTAGTCCCACAAATCGACATTCCTACACCTGTTTTGAAGTGCATCATATAGTGCTCTCCAACCACTTTGAGTTCTTTTCTTTTCATCCTAGTGCATATAGTATTAAGGTTTGGGATGGAACAACTTTCAAACCTGTCGAATTGGCGGTTTTTATTTGGTGGGGTGAATATCCTTGCAGCTCCAGTTCCATATCATTTATTCATTGTAATAATATGGATTCCAGGTTGGATGCCACTACAATTCCATGCTCTCCAACCACTTTGAGTTATTTTCATTCTACATGTATTCTAATTAACTTTTCCAGGTATTTTTATTCTACTACTACATCAAGCGGTTCTCTTGCAAACTAAAATTTGAGTTTGTTTTTTCTTTTTTGATGAAAAAATCATAATTTTTGTTTTGCTCGTGTTCACCTGAATCCTAACTTCTTTACAAAAGAGTTCTAGATCTTGAAGGTGATTTTCTAGATCTTTGGCTCTTTTTGCCACACAAATTACATCATCCTTGTACATGAGGAGTTTTACCAAATGCACACCCTCTCCCCCAAATTTGTTTATTCTGACTTGTCAATGTACAGCCCAAATAAGGTCGGAGATAGAGGGCAACCTTATTTGACACCTATGTCACTACCAAAACATTTAGATAACCCTTCCTGTGTTTTGATTAGTTTGTACCCTTTACCATATAGTTTGTAGCCTTTACATGCTCATATAGGGCAACCAAATTTGGCTAAATGCACACCCTCTCCCCCAAATTTGTTTATTCATTCTTCTAACTTGTCAATGTACAGCCTAAATAAGGTCGGAGATAGAGGGCAACCTTATTTGACACCTATGTCACTACCAAAACATTTAGATAACCCTTCCTGTGTTTTGATTCTATCTTGAAGGTGATTTTCTAGATCTTTGGCTCTTTTTGCCACACAAATTACATCATCCTTGTACATGAGGAGTTTTACCAAATGCACACCCTCTCCCCCAAATTTGTTTATTCATTCTTCTGACTTGTCAATGTACAGCCCAAATAAGGTCGGAGATAGAGGGCAACCTTATTTGACACCTATGTCACTACCAAAACATTTAGATAACCCTTCCTGTGTTTTGATTAGTTTGTACCCTTTACCATATAGTTTGTAGCCTTTACATGCTCATATAGGGCAACCAAATTTGGCTAAATGCACACCCTCTCCCCCAAATTTGTTTATTCATTCTTCTAACTTGTCAATGTACAGCCTAAATAAGGTCGGAGATAGAGGGCAACCTTATTTGACACCTATGTCACTACCAAAAAATTTAGATAACCCTTCCTGTGTTTTGATTCTAGCCTTTACATGCTCATATAGTTTAGCCTTTACATGCTCATATAGTTTGTACCCTTCCTGTGTTTTGATTAGTTTGTACCCTTCCTATGTTTTGTACCCTTTACATGCTCATATAGTTTAGCCTTTACATGCTCATATAGTTTGTACCCTTCCTGTGTTTTGATTAGTTTGTACCCTTCCTATGTTTTGTACCCTTACATGCTCATATAGTTTCTGAACTGTTGCCCTGTAGTCTGTGAACTATTGCCCTGTAGTGAATTGGAACCTCTAGCTCTTTCATTTTGCTCCATAATGTCTTCCTTGGCATTGTGTCAAATGCCTTTTTTTTTAAGTCTACAAAACAAGCCTTTTTTGTCCTATAATTTTTCTATTTTTTTTCTATTTTTTCTATTATGTGTCTGAGATTGATACAGTGAAATAAATCTTTTATACCATTTAGTTTGGTTTCAAACTTCTCTTTATTAAGCTTGATACAGTGAAATAAATCTTTTATACCGCTTGATACAATGAAATAAATCTTTTATACCATTTAGTTTTATACCATTTAGTTTGGTTTCAAACTTCTCTTTATTAAGCTTGATACAATGAAATAAATCTTTTATACCGCTTGATACAATGAAATAAATCTTTTATACCATTTAGTTTGATTTCAAACTTTTATGCCATTTAGTCCTAATTTCAATTAAATTAGTTTGAAATTCTTGATTAGCAGGTTGAATATTAAATTTCTAAACATTCTTTGTAAATTTCTTATACCATTTAGTTTTGATTTCAAACTTTTATACTAAGTTTGAAATTCTTGATTAGCAGGTTGAATATTAAATTTCTATACATTCTTTATAAATTTCTTATACCATTTAGTTTTGATTTCAAACTTTTATACTATTTAGTCATAATTTCAATTAAATTAGTTTGAAATTCTTGATTAGCATGTTGAATATTAAATTTCTATACATTCTTTATTAGCAGGTTGAATATTAAATTTCTATACATTCTTTATAAATTTCTTATACCATTTAGTTTTGATTTCAAACTTTTATACTATTTAGTCATAATTTCAATTAAATTAGTTTGAAATTCTTGATTAGCATGTTGAATATTAAATTTCTATACATTCTTTATTTGATAGAAGTGTAATTTCAATTAAATTAGTTTGAAATTCTTGATTAGCATGTTGAATATTAAATTTCTATACATTCTTTATTTGATAGAAGTGTGAGTTTAGTTCGAAATTGTTTCAATTCTTTTAAATAGTCGGATAAAGTCTAAGCTTTAAATCTAGCATAGCTAAACCCTTGATTTCATCCATTTAAGCATAAATTTTAAGCTTTAAACCCTTGATTTCATCCATTAAGCATAAAGTTTAAGCTTTAAACCCTTAATTTCATCCATTAAGCATAAAGTAAGCTTTAAATCTAGCATAGCTTGACCATCCATTTCATCCATTAAGGATAAAGTTTAAGCTTTAAATCTAGCATAGCTTGACCATCCATTTCATCCATTAAGGATAAAGTTTAAGCTTTAAATCTAGCATAGCTAAACCCTTGATTTCATCCATTAAGGTTAAACTTGCTTTAAATCTAGCATAGCTTGACCATCCATTTCATCCATTAAGGTTTAAGCTTTAAATCTAGCATAGCTAAACCCTTGATTTCATCCATTAAGGTTAAACTTGATTTCATCCATTAAGGATAAAGTAAGCTTTATTTCATCCATTAAGGTTAAACTTGATTTCATCCATTAAGGATAAAGTAAGCTTTAAATCTAGCATAACTAAACCCTTGATTTCATCCATTAAGGATAAAGTAAGCTTTAAATCTAGCATAGTTAAGCTTGATTTCATCCATTGATGTTAAGCTTGATTTCATCCATTAAGGATAAAGTAAGCTTTAAATCTAGCATAACTAAACCCTTGATTTCATCCATTAAGGATAAAGTAAGCTTTAAATAGCATAACTAAACCATTTCATCCATTGATGTTAAGCTTGATTTATCCTTAAAATCTAGCATAACTAAACCCTTTATTTCATCCATTAAGGATAAAGTAAGTTTAAATAGCATAACTAAACCATTTCATCCATTGATGTTAAGCTTGATTTCATCCATTAAGGATAAAGTAAGCTTTAAATAGCATAACTAAACCCTTGATTTCATCCATTAAGGATAAAGTAAGCTTTAAATAGCATAACTAAACCCTTGATTTCATCCATTAAGGATAAAGTAAGCTTTAAATCTAGCCTAGTAAGCTTGATTTCATCCATTAAGGATAAAGTAAGCTTAGCATAACTAAACCCTTGATTTCATCCATTAAGGATAAAGTAAGCTTTAAATCTAGCATAGTAAGCTTGATTTCATCCATTAAGGATAAAGTAAGCTTAGCATAACTAAACCCTTGATTTCATCCATTAAGGATAAAGTAAGCTTTAAATCTAGCATAGTAAGATTGATTTCATCCATTAAGGATAAAGTAAGCTTTAAATCTAGCATGATGAGCTTGATTTCATCCATTAGGGATGAGGATGAGCTTGATTTCATCCATTAGGGATGAGGATGAGCTTGATTTCATCCATTAGGGATGAGGATGAGCTTGATTTCATCCATTAGGGATGAGGATGAGCTTGATTTCATCCATTAGGGATGAGGATGAGCTTGATTTCATCCATTAGGGATGAGGATGAGCTTGATTTCATCCATTAGGGATGAGGATGAGCTTGATTTCATCCATTAGGGATGAGGATGAGCTTGATTTCATCCATTAGGGATGAGGATGAGCTTGATTTCATCCATTAGGGATGAGGATGAGCTTGATTTCATCCATTAGGGATGAGGATGAGCTTGATTTCATCCATTAGGGATGAGGATGAGCTTGATTTCATCCATTAGGGATGAGGATGAGCTTGATTTCATCCATTAGGGATGAGGATGAGCTTGATTTCATCCATTAGGGATGAGGATGAGCTTGATTTCATCCATTAGGGATGAGGATGAGCTTGATTTCATCCATTAGGGATGAGGATGAGCTTGATTTCATCCATTAGGGATGAGGATGAGCTTGATTTCATCCATTAGGGATGAGGATGAGGATGAGCTCATCCTCATCCTCATCCCCAATGGATGAAATCAAGCTCATCCTCATCCTCATCCCCAATGGATGAAATCAAGCTCATCCTCATCCTCATCCCCAATGGATGAAATCAAGCTCATCCTCATCCTCATCCCCAATGGATGAAATCAAGCTCATCCTCAATGGATGAGCTTGATTTAATGAGGATGAGGATGGAGGTTGATTTCATCCTCATCCCCAATGGATGAAATCAAGCTCCCAATGGATGAAATCAAGCTCATCCTCAATGGATGAGCTTGATTTAATGAGGATGAGGATGGAGGTTGATTTCATCCATTAGGGATGAGGATGAGGATGGAGGTTGATTTCATCCATTAGGGATGAGGATGAGGATGGAGGTTGATTTCATCCATTAGGGATGAGGATGAGGATGGAGGTTGATTTCATCCATTAGGGATGAGGATGAGGATGAGGATGAGCTTGATTTGATGAGGATGAGGCTCATCCCTAATGGATGAAATCAACCTCCATCCTCATCCTCATCCCTAATGGATGAAATCAACCTCCATCCTCATCCTCATCCCTAATGGATGAAATCAACCTCCATCCTCATCCTCATCCCTAATGGATGAAATCAACCTCCATCCTCATCCTCATCCCTAATGGATGAAATCAACCTCCATCCTCATCCCCATCCCTAATGGATGAAATCAACCTCCATCCTCATCCCCATCCCTAATGGATGAAATCAACCTCCATCCTCATCCCCATCCCTAATGGATGAAATCAACCTCCATCCTCATCCCCATCCCTAATGGATGAAATCAACCTCCATCCTCATCCCCATCCCTAATGGATGAAATCAACCTCCATCTCATCCCCATCCTCATCCCTAATGGATGAAATCAACCTCCATCTCATCCCCATCCTCATCCCTAATGGATGAAATCAACCTCCATCTCATCCCCATCCTCATCCCTAATGGATGAAATCAACCTCAAGCTCATCCCCATCCTCATCCCTAATGGATGAAATCAACCTCAAGCTCATCCCCATCCTCATCCCTAATGGATGAAATCAACCTCAAGCTCATCCCCATCCTCATCCCTAATGGATGAAATCAACCTCAAGCTCATCCCCATCCTCATCCCTAATGGATGAAATCAACCTCAAGCTCATCCCCATCCTCATCCCTAATGGATGAAATCAACCTCAAGCTCATCCCCATCCTCATCCCTAATGGATGAAATCAACCTCAAGCTCATCCCCATCCTCATCCCTAATGGATGAAATCAACCTCAAGCTCATCCCCATCCTCATCCCTAATGGATGAAATCAACCTCAAGCTCATCCCCATCCTCATCCCTAATGGATGAAATCAACCTCAAGCTCATCCCCATCCTCATCCCTAATGGATGAAATCAACCTCAAGCTCATCCCCATCCTCATCCCTAATGGATGAAATCAACCTCAAGCTCATCCCCATCCTCATCCCTAATGGATGAAATCAACCTCATCCTCATCCCCATCCTCATCCCTAATGGATGAAATCAACCTCATCCTCATCCCCATCCTCATCCCTAATGGATGAAATCAACCTCATCCTCATCCCCATCCTCATCCCTAATGGATGAAATCAACCTCATCCTCATCCTCATCCATTAGGCTTAACCTCATCCTTAATGGATGAACTCAAATCAAGCTTAAACCTTGATTTCATCCTTAATGGATGAACTCAAATCAAGCTTAAACCTTGATTTCATCCTTAATGGATGAACTCAAATCAAGCTTAAACCTTGATTTCATCCGTTAAGGTTAAACCTTGATTTCATCCGTTAAGGTTAAACCTTGATTTCATCCGTTAAGGTTAAACCTTGATTTCATCCGTTAAGGTTAAACCTTGATTTCATCCGTTAAGGTTAAACCTTGATTTCATCCGTTAAGGTTAAACCTTGATTTCATCCGTTAAGGTTAACCTTGATTTCATCCGTTAAGGTTAACCTTGATTTCATCCGTTAAGGTTAACCTTGATTTCATCCGTTAAGGTTAACCTTGATTTCATCCGTTAAGGTTAACCTTGATTTCATCCGTTAAGGTTAACCTTGATTTCATCCGTTAAGGTTAACCTTGATTTCATCCTCATCCTCATCCATTAGGGATGAGGATGAGGATGAGGATGAAATCAACCTCATCCTCATCCTCATCCATTAGGCTTAACCTCATCCTTAATGGATGAACTCAAATCAAGCTTAAACCTTGATTTCATCCTTAATGGATGAAATCAAATCAAGCTTAAACCTTGATTTCATCCTTAATGGATGAAATCAAATCAAGCTTAAACCTTGATTTCATCCTTAATGGATGAAATCAAATCAAGCTTAAACCTTGATTTCATCCTTAATGGATGAAATCAAATCAAGCTTAAACCTTGATTTCATCCTTAATGGATGAAATCAAATCAAGCTTAAACCTTGATTTCATCCGTTAAGGTTAACCTTGATTTCATCCGTTAAGGTTAACCTTGATTTCATCCGTTAAGGTTAACCTTGATTTCATCCGTTAAGGTTAACCTTGATTTCATCCGTTAAGGATGAATCATCAAATCAAGCTCATCCTCATCCTCATCCATTAGGGATGAGGATGAGGATGAGGATGAGCTTGATTTGATGATTCATCAAGCTCATCCTCATCCTCATCCCTAATGGATGAAATCAACCTCATCCTCATCCTCATCCCTAATGGATGAAATCAACCTCCATCCTCATCCAAATCCCTAATGGATGAAATCAACCTCCATCCTCATCCAAATCAAGCTTAAACCTTGATTTCATCCAAATCAAGGTTAAGCTTGATTTCATCCGTTAAGCTTAAGCTTGATTTCATCCGTTAAGCTTAAGCTTGATTTCATCCGTTAAGCTTAAGCTTGATTTCATCCGTTAAGCTTAAGCTTGATTTCATCCGTTAAGGTTAAGCTTGATTTCATCCGTTAAGGTTAAGCTTGATTTCATCCGTTAAGGTTAAGCTTGATTTCATCCGTTAAGGTTAAGCTTGATTTCATCCGTTAAGGTTAAGCTTGATTTCATCCGTTAAGGTTAAGCTTGATTTCATCCGTTAAGGTTAAGCTTGATTTCATCCGTTAAGGTTAAGCTTGATTTCATCCGTTAAGGTTAAGCTTGATTTCATCCGTTAAGGTTAAGCTTGATTTCATCCGTTAAGGTTAAGCTTGATTTCATCCGTTAAGGATGAAATCCACCTCATCCCCATCCTCATCCCTAATGGATGAAATCAACCTCCACCTCATCCCCATCCTCATCCCTAATGGATGAAATCAAATCAAGGTTAAGCTTGACTTCATCCGTTAAGGTTAAGCTTGACTTCATCCGTTAAGCTTAACCTTGACGGATGAAGTCAAGCTTAACCTTGACGGATGAAGTCAAGCTTAACCTTGATTTGATTTCATCCATTAGGGATGAGGATGGGGATGAGCTGGAGGTTGATTTCATCCATTAGGGATGAGGATGGGGATGAGCTGGAGGTTGATTTCATAAGTCAAGCTTAACCTTAACGGATGAAGTCAAGCTTAACCTTAACGGATGCTAAATCTTGATTTCATCCGTTAAGGATGAGGATAAGGCTAAAGCTTGATTTCATCCGTCAAGCTCATCCCTAACGGATGAAATCAAGCCTTAGCCTCATCCCTAACGGATGAAATCAAGCCTTAGCCTCATCCCTAACGGATGAAATCAAGCCTTAGCCTCATCCCTAACGGATGAAATCAAGCCTTAGCCTTATCCTCATCCCTAACCATCCCTAATGGATAAGGCTAAATCTTGATTTCATCCGTCAAGCTTAACCTTATCGGATGAAATCAAGATTTAGCCTTATCCTCATCCGTTAAATCAAATCAAGATTTGATTTCATCCGATGAGGATAAGGCTAAAGCTTGATTTCATCCGATAAGGTTTACCGGATGAAATCAAGCTTTAGCCTTATCCTCATTCTTAACGGATGAAATCAAGCTTTAGCCTTATCCTCATTCTTAACGGATGAAATCAAGCTTAAGCCTTATCCGATAAGGCTAAAGCTTGATTTCATTCGTTAAGGATGAGGATAAGGCTAAAGCTTGATTTCATCCGTGATAAGGCTAAAGCTTGATTTCATCCGTGATAAGGCTAAAGCTTGATTTCATCCGTCAAGCTTAACCTTAACCGATGAAATCAAGCTTTAGCCTTATCCTCATCCTTAACGGATGAAATCAAATCAAGCTTAAAGCTTATCCTCATCCTTAACGGATGAAATCAAATCAAGCTTAAAGCTTATCCTCATCCTTAACGGATGAAATCAAATCAAGCTTAAAGCTTATCCTCATCCTTAACGGATGAAATCAAATCAAGCTTAAAGCTTATCCTCATCCTTAACGGATGAAATCAAATCAAGCTTAAAGCTTATCCTCATCCTTAACGGATGAAATCAAATCAAGCTTAAAGCTTATCCTCATCCTTAACGGATGAAATCAAATCAAGCTTAAAGCTTATCCTCATCCTTAACGGATGAAATCAAATCAAGCTTAAAGCTTATCCTCATCCTTAACGGATGAAATCAAATCAAGCTTAAAGCTTATCCTCATCCTTAACGGATGAAATCAAATCAAGCTTAAAGCTTATCCTCATCCGTTAAGGTTAAGCTTGATTTCATCCGTTAAGGTTAAGCTTGATTTCATCCGTTAAGGTTAAGCTTAACAGATGAAATCAAGCTTTAGCCTTATCCTCATCCTTATAACCTTAATGGATGAAATCAAGCTTAACCTTAATGGATGAAATCAAGCTTAACCTTAATGGATGAAATCAAGCTTTAGCCTTATCTTCATCCCTAACGAATAAGGATGAGGATAAGCCTAAAGCTTGATTTCATCCGTTAAGGATGAAATCAAGCTTTAGCCTTATCCTCATCCTTATCCGTTAGGGATGAGGATAAGGCTAAAGCTTGATTTCATCATTAACGGATGAAATAAAGCTTTAGCCTTATCCTCATCCCTAACCGTTAGGGATGAGGATAAGGCTGAGGCTTGGTTCCATCCATTAGGGCTGGGGCTTGGTTCCATCCATTAGGGCTGGGGCTTGGTTCCATCCATTAGGGCTGGGGCTTGGTTCCATCCATTAGGGCTGAGGGCGAGGTTCCATCCATTAGGGATGAGGGCGAGGGCGAGGTTAAAGCTTAACCTTATCCTTAATGGATGGAATCAAGCTTAAGCCTTAATGGATGGAACCTCGCCCTCAGCCCTAATGGATGGAACCTCGCCCTCAGCCCTAATGGATGGAACCAAGCCCCAGCCCTAATGGATGGAACCAAGCCTCAGCCCTAATGGATGAAACCAAGCCTCAGCCCTAATGGATGAAACCAAGCTTTAGCCTTATCCTCATCCCTAACGGATAAGGATGAGGATAAGGCTAAAGCTTGATTTCATCCTTAACGGATGAAATCAAGCTTTAGGCTTAACCTCATCCCTAACGGATGAAATCAAGCTTAAGCTTGATTCCATCCATTAAGGCTTAAGCTTGATTCCATCCATTAAGGATAAGGTTAAGCTTTAACCTCGCCCTCATCCCTAATGGATGGAACCTCGCCCTCATCCCTAATGGATGGAACCTCGCCCTCATCCCTAATGGATGGAACCTCGCTTGACCCTAATGGATGGAACCTCGCTTGACCCTAATGGATGGAACCTCGCCCCAGCCCAAATGGATGGAACCAAGCCTCAGCCCTAATGGATGAAACCAAGCCTCAGCCTTATCCTCATCCCTAACGGATAAGGATGAGGATAAGCCTAAAGCTTGATTTCATGAAATCAAGCTTTAGGCTTATCCTCATCCTTATCCGTTAGGGATGAGGATAAGGCTGAGGCTTGGTTTCATCCATTAGGGCTGAGGCTTGGTTCCATCCATTTGGGCTGGGGCGAGGTTCCATCCATTAGGGATGAGGGCGAGGTTCCATCCATTAGGGATGAGGGCGAGGTTCCATCCATTAGGGATGAGGGCGAGGTTCCATCCATTAGGGATGAGGGCGAGGTTCCATCCATTAGGGATGAGGGCGAGGTTCCATCCATTAGGGATGAGGGCGAGGTTAAAGCTTAACCTTATCCTTAATGGATGGAATCAAGCTTAAGCCTTAATGGATGGAATCAAGCTTAAGCTTGATTTCATCCGTTAGGGATGAGGTTAAGGCTAAGGCTTGATTTCATCCCTTAAGGCTAAGGCTTGATTTCATCCCTTAAGGCTAAGGCTTGATTTCATCCCTTAAGGCTAAGGCTTGATTTCATCCCTTAAGGCTAAGGCTTGATTTCATCAATGGATGAAATCAAGCTCATGAGGATGAGCTTGATTTCATCCATTGAGGATGAGGATGAGCTTGATTTCATCCATTGAGGATGAGGATGAGCTTGATTTCATCCATTGAGGATGAGGATGAGCTTGATTTCATCCATTGATGAAATCAAGCCTTAGCCTTATCCTCATCCCTAACGGATGAAATCAAGCTTAAGCTTGATTCCATCCATTAAGGCTTAAGCTTGATTCCATCCATTAAGGATAAGGTTAAGCTTTAACCTCGCCCTCATCCCTAATGGATGGAACCTCGCCCTCATCCCTAATGGATGGAACCTCGCCCTCATCCCTAATGGATGGAACCTCGCCCTCATCCCTAATGGATGGAACCTCGCCCTCAGCCCTAATGGATGGAACCTCGCCCCAGCCCAAATGGATGGAACCAAGCCTCAGCCCAAATGGATGGAACCAAGCCTCAGCCCTAATGGATGGGCTGAGGCGAGGTTCCATCCATTAGGGATGAGGGCGAGGTTCCATCCATTAGGGATGAGGATGAGGTTAAAGCTTAACCTTATCCTTAATGGATGGAATCAAGCTTAAGCCTTAATGGATGGAATCAAGCTTGATTCCATTAGGGATGAGGTTAAGGCTAAGGCTTGATTTCATCCGTTAAGGCTAAGGCTTGATTTCATCCGTTAAGGCTAAGGCTTGATTTCATCCATTAAGGCTCATCCTCATCCTCAATGGATGAAAGCTTGATTTCATCCATTGAGGATGAGGATGAGCTTGATTTCATCCATTGAGGATGAGGATGAGCTTGATTTCATCCATTGAGGATGAGGATGAAATCAAGCTCATCCTCATCCTCAATTGAGGTTAAGCTTGATTCCATCCGTTGAGGTTAAGCTTGATTCCATCCGTTGAGGTTAAGCTTGATTCCATCCGTTGAGGCTAAGCTTGATTCCATCCGTTAAGGCTAAGCTTGATTCCATCCATTAAGGCTAAGGTTAAGTTTTAAGCTTGATTCCATCCATTAAGGCTAAGGTTAAGGTTTAAGATTGATTCCATCCATTAAGGATAAGGTTAAGGTTAAA
Source organism: Wollemia nobilis (assembly GCA_028583015.1). NCBI lineage: Eukaryota > Viridiplantae > Streptophyta > Pinopsida > Araucariales > Araucariaceae > Wollemia > Wollemia nobilis. Next base: position 1,216,175 of record JAQPPZ010002036.1, on the reverse strand, counting down.
CCTCGATTCCATCCATTAAGGATAAGGTTAAGGTTAAACCTCATCCTCATCCCTAATTGATGAAACCATCCATTAAGGATAAGGTTAAGGTTAAACCTCGATTCCATCCATTAAGGATAAGGTTAAGGTTAAACCTCATCCTCATCCCTAATTGATGAAACCAAGCTTTAACCTCATCCTCATCCCTAATTGATGAAACCAAGCTTTAACCTCATCCTCATAAGGCTAAAGCTTGATTTCAAGGCTGAGGCTTGGTTTCATCCATTAGGGCTGAGGCTTGGTTTCATCCATTAGGGCTGAGGCTTGGTTTCATCCATTAGGGCTGAGGCTTGGTTTCATCCATTAGGGCTGAGGCTTGGTTCCATCCATTAGGGATGAGGCGAGATTAAAGCTTAACCTTATCCTTAATGGATGGAATCAAGCTTAAGCCTTAATGTATGGAATCAAGCTTAGGCTTGATTTCATCCGTTAAGGCTAAGGCTTGATTTCATCCGTTAAGGCTAAGGCTTGATTTTCTCAATGGATGAAATCAAGCTCATCCTCATCCTCAATGGATGAAATCAAGCTTGATTTCATCCATTGAGGATGAGGATGAGCTTGATTTCATCCATTGAGGATGAGGATGAAATCAAGCTCATCCTCATCCTCAATTGATGTTAAGCTTGGTTTCATCTGTTGAGGTTAAGCTTGATTTCATCCGTTGAGGTTAAGCTTGATTCCATCCGTTGAGGCTAAGCTTGATTCCATCCATTAAGGCTAAGCTTGATTCCATCCATTAAGGCTAAGCTTGATTCCATCCATTAAGGCTAAGCTTAAGGTTTAAGCTTGATTCCATCCATTAAGGCTAAGGTTAAGGTTTAAGCTTGATTCCATCCATTAAGGATAAGGTTAAGGTTAAACCTCATCCTCATCCCTAATTGATGAAACCAAGCTTTAACATCATCCTCATCCCTAATTGATGAAACCAAGCTTTAAAATCATCCTCATCCTCAATGGATGAGGATGAGCTTGATTTCATCCATTGAGGATGAGGATGAGCTTGATTTCATCCATTGAGGATGAGGATGAGCTTGATTTCATCCATTGAGGATGAGGATGAAATCAAGCTCATCCAAGCTTGATTTCATCCATTGAGGATGAGGATGAGCTTGATTTCATCCATTGAGGATGAGGATGAGCTTGATTTCATCCATTGAGGATGAGGATGGGCTTGATTTCATCCATTGAGGATGAGGATGGGCTTGATTTCATCCATTGAGGATGAGGATGGGCTTGATTTCATCCATTGAGGATGAGGATGGGCTTGATTTCATCCATTGAGGATGAGGATGGGCTTGATTTCATCCATTAGGGATGAGGATGGGCTTGATTTCATCCATTAGGGATGAGGATGGGGATGATTTCATCCATTAGGGATGAAGATGGGGATGATTTCATCCATTAGGGATGGGGATGGGGATGATTTCATCCATTAGGGATGGGGATGGGGATGAGGATGAGGTTGGTTTCATCCATTAGGGATGGGGACGAGGATGGTTTCATCCATTAGGGATGGGGACGAGGATGGTTTCATCCATTAGGGATGGGGACGAGGATGGTTTCATCCATTAGGGATGAGGACGAGGATGGTTTCATCCATTAGGGATGAGGACGAGGATGGTTTCATCCATTGGCGATGAGGACGAGGATGGTTTCATCCATTGGCGATGAGGACGAGGATGGTTTCATCCATTGGCGATGAGGACGAGGATGAGGATGGTTTCATCCATTGGCGATGAGGATGAGGATGAGGATGCAATTTGGTTTCATCCATTGGGGATGGGGATGAGGATGAGGATGCAATTTGGTTTCATCCATTGGGGATGGGGATGAGGATGAGGATGCAGGTTGGTTTCATCCATTGGGGATGGGGATGAGGATGAGGATGCAGGTTGGTTTCATCCATTGGGGATGGGGATGAGGATGAGGATGCAGGTTGGTTTCATCCATTAGGGATGAGGATGAGGATGCAGGTTGGTTTCATCCATTAGGGATGGGGATGAGGTTGCAGGTTGGTTTCATCCATTAGGGATGAGGATGAGGTTGCAGGGGGATGATTTCATCCATTAGGGATGAGGATGGGGATGATTTCATCCATTAGGGATGAGGATGGGGATGATTTCATCCATTAGGGATGGGGATGGGGATGATTTCATCCATTAGGGATGGGGATGGGGATGAGGATGAGCTTGGTTTCATCCATTACGGATGGGGATGGGGATGAGGATGAGGTTGGTTTCATCCATTAGGGATGGGGATGAGGATGGTTTCATCCATTAGGGATGAGGATGAGGATGGTTTCATCCATTAGGGATGAGGATGAGGATGGTTTCATCCATTAGGGATGAGGATGGGGATGGTTTCATCCATTGGCGATGAGGATGAGGATGAGGATGGTTTCATCCATTGGGGATGAGGATGAGGATGAGGATGCAGGTTGGTTTCATCCATTGGGGATGAGGATGAGGATGAGGATGCAGGTTGGTTTCATCCATTGGGGATGGGGATGAGGATGAGGATGCAGGTTGGTTTCATCCATTAGGGATGAGGATGAGGATGCAGGTTGGTTTCATCCATTAGGGATGAGGATGAGGATGCGGGTTGGTTTCATCCATTAGGGATGAGGATGAGGATGCGAGTTGGTTTCATCCATTAGGGATGAGGATGAGGTTGCAAGTTGGTTTCATCCATTAGGGATGAGGATGAGGTTGCAGGTTGGTTTCATCCATTAGGGATGAGGATGAGGATGCAGGTTGGTTTCATCCATTAGGGATGAGGATGAGGTTGCAGGTTGGTTTCATCAATTAGGGATGAGGATGAGGATGCAGGTTGGTTTCATCAATTACGGATGAGGATGAGGATGCAGGTTGGTTTCATCCATTACGGATGAGGATGAGGTTGCAGGTTGGTTTCATCCATTAGGGATGAGGATGAGGATGAGGTTGATTTCATCCATTCGGTATGAGGATGAGGTTGATTTCATCCATTCGGGATGAGGATGAGGTTGATTTCATCCATTCGGGATGAGGATGAGGTTGATTTCATCCATTCGGGATGAGGATGAGGTTGATTTCATCCATTCATCCATTGGGGATGGGGATGAGGATGAGGATGCAGGTTGGTTTCATCCATTGGGGATGGGGATGAGGATGAGGATGCAGGTTGGTTTCATCCATTAGGGATGAGGATGAGGATGCAGGTTGGTTTCATCCATTAGGGATGAGGATGAGGATGCAGGTTGGTTTCATCCATTAGGGATGAGGATGAGGTTGCAGGTTGGTTTCATCCATTAGGGATGAGGATGAGGTTGCAGGGGGATGATTTCATCCATTAGGGATGAGGATGGGGATGATTTCATCCATTAGGGATGAGGATGGGGATGATTTCATCCATTAGGGATGGGGATGGGGATGATTTCATCCATTAGGGATGGGGATGGGGATGAGGATGAGCTTGGTTTCATCCATTACGGATGGGGATGGGGATGAGGATGAGGTTGGTTTCATCCATTAGGGATGGGGATGAGGATGGTTTCATCCATTAGGGATGAGGATGAGGATGGTTTCATCCATTAGGGATGAGGATGAGGATGGTTTCATCCATTAGGGATGAGGATGGGGATGGTTTCATCCATTGGCGATGAGGATGAGGATGAGGATGGTTTCATCCATTGGGGATGAGGATGAGGATGAGGATGCAGGTTGGTTTCATCCATTGGGGATGAGGATGAGGATGAGGATGCAGGTTGGTTTCATCCATTGGGGATGGGGATGAGGATGAGGATGCAGGTTGGTTTCATCCATTAGGGATGAGGATGAGGATGCAGGTTGGTTTCATCCATTAGGGATGAGGATGAGGATGCAGGTTGGTTTCATCCATTAGGGATGAGGATGAGGATGCGGAGTTGGTTTCATCCATTAGGGATGAGGATGAGGTTGCAAGTTGGTTTCATCCATTAGGGATGAGGATGAGGATGCGAGTTGGTTTCATCCATTAGGGATGAGGATGAGGATGCGAGTTGGTTTCATCCATTAGGGATGAGGATGAGGTTGCGGAGTTGGTTTCATCAATTAGGGATGAGGATGAGGATGCAGGTTGGTTTCATCAATTACGGATGAGGATGAGGATGCAGGTTGGTTTCATCCATTACGGATGAGGATGAGGTTGCAGGTTGGTTTCATCCATTAGGGATGAGGATGAGGATGAGGTTGATTTCATCCATTCGGTATGAGGATGAGGTTGATTTCATCCATTCGGGATGAGGATGAGGTTGATTTCATCCATTCGGGATGAGGATGAGGTTGATTTCATCCATTCGGGATGAGGATGAGGTTGATTTCATCCATTCGGGATGAGGATGAGGTTGATTTCATCCATTCGGGATGAGGATGAGCTTGATTTCATCCATTACGGATGAGGATGAGCTTGATTTCATCCATTACGGATGAGGATGAGCTTGATTTCATCCATTACGGATGAGGATGAGCTTGATTTCATCCATTACGGATGAGGATGAGCTTGATTTCATCCATTACGGATGAGGATGAGCTTGATTTCATCCATTACGGATGAGGATGAGCTTGATTTCATCCATTACGGATGAGGATGAGCTTGATTTCATCCATTACGGATGAGGATGAGCTTGATTTCATCCATTACGGATGAGGATGAGCTTGATTTCATCCATTAGGGATGAGGATGAGGATGAGGATGAGCTTGATTTCATCCATTAGGGATGAGGATGAGGATGAGGATGAGCTTGATTTCATCCATTAGGGATGAGGATGAGGATGAGCTTGATTTCATCCATTAGGGATGAGGATGAGGTTGAGCTTGGTTTCATCCATTAGGTATGAGGATGAGGTTGAGCTTGGTTTCATCCATTAGGGATGAGGATGAGGATGAGGTTGGTTTCATCCATTAGGGATGAGGATGAGGATGAGGTTGGTTTCATCCATTAGGGATGAGGATGAGGATGAGGTTGGTTTCATCCTTTAGGGATGAGGATGAGGTTGGTTTCATCCATTAGGGATGAGGATGAGGATGGTTTCATCCATTAGGGATGAGGATGAGGATGGTTTCATCCATTAGGGATGAGGATGAGGATGAGGATGCAGGATGGTTTCATCCATTAGGGATGAGGATGAGGATGAGGATGCAGGATGGTTTCATCCATTAGGGATGAGGATGAGGATGAGGTTGCAGGTTGGTTTCATCCATTAGGGATGAGGATGAGGATGAGGTTGCAGGTTGGTTTCATCCATTAGGGATGAGGATGAGGATGAGGTTGCAGGTTGGTTTCATCCATTAGGGATGAGGATGAGGTTGCAAGTTGGTTTCATCCATTAGGGATGAGGATGAGGTTGCAAGTTGGTTTCATCCATTAGGGATGAGGATGAGGTTGCAGGTTGGTTTCATCCATTAGGGATGAGGATGAGGTTGAAGCTTGGTTTCATCCATTAGGGATGAGGATGAGGTTGAAGCTTGGTTTCATCCATTAGGGATGAGGATGAGGTTGAAGCTTGGTTTCATCAATTAGGGATGAGGATGGAATAAAACTTAGCCTCAACGGATGGAATCAAGCTTAACATCAATTGAGGATGAGGATGAGCTTGATTTCATCCATGGATGAAATCAAGCCTTAGCCTTAATGAATGAAATCAAGCCTTAGCCTTAATGGATGAAATCAAGCCTTAGCCTTAATGGATGAAATCAAGCCTTAGCCTTATCCTCATCCCTAACGGATGAAATCAAGCTTAAGCTTGGTTCCATCCATTAAGGCTTAAGCTTGATTCCATCCATTAAGGATAAGGTTAAACTTTAACCTCGCCCTCATCCCTAATGGATGGAACCTCGCCCTCATCCCAAATGGATGGAACCTCGCCCTCATCCCAAATGGATGGAACCAAGCCTTAGCCCTAATGGATGGAACCAAGCCTCAGCCCTAATGGATGGAACCTCGCCCTCATCCCTAATGGATGGAACCTCGCCCTCATCCCTAATGGATGGAACCTCGCCCTCATCCCTAATGGATGGAACCAAGCCTCAGCCCTAATGGATGGAACCTCACCCTCATCCCTAATGGATGGAACCTCACCCTCATCCTCATCCCTAATGGATGAAACCATCCTCCATCCTCATCCCTAATGGATGAAACCATCCTCCATCCTCATCCCTAATGGATGAAACCATCCTCCATCCTCATCCCTAATGGATGAAACCATCCTCATCCTCATCCCTAATGGATGAAATCAATCTCAACCTCATCCTCATCCCTAATGGATGAAATCAAGCTCAACCTCAACCTCATCCTCATCCCTAATGGATGAAATCAAGCTCAACCTCAACCTCATCCTCATCCCTAATGGATGAAATCAAGCTCAACCTCAACCTCATCCTCATCCCTAATGGATGAAATCAAGCTCAACCTCAACCTCATCCTCATCCCTAATGGATGAAATCAAGCTCATCCTCAACCTCATCCTCATCCGTAATGGATGAAATCAAGCTCATCCTCAACCTCATCCTCATCCGTAATGGATGAAATCAAGCTCATCCTCAACCTCATCCTCATCCGTAATGGATGAAATCAAGCTCATCCTCATCTTCATCCGTAATGGATGAAATCATCCTCATACTCATCCCTAATGGATGAAATCATCCTCATCCTCATCCCTAATGGATGAAATCATCCTCATCCTCATCCCTAATGGATGAACTCATCCTCATCCTCATCCTCATCCTCATCCTCATCCCTAATGGATGAACTCATCCTCAAGCTCATCCTCATCCTCAATGGATGAAATCAAGCTCATCCTCATCCTCAATGGATGAAATCAAGCTCATCCTCATCCTCAATGGATGAAATCAAGCTCATCCTCATCCTCAATGGATGAAATCAAGCTCATCCTCATCCTCAATGGATGAAATCAAGCTCATCCTCATCCATTGAGGATGAGGATGAGCTTGATTTCATCCATTGAGGATGAGGATGAGCTTGATTTCATCCTCATCCTCAATGGATGAAATCAAGCTCATCCTCATCCTCAATGGATGAAATCAAGCTCATCCTCATCCTCAATGGATGAAATCAAGCTCATCCTCATCCATTGAGGATGAGGATGAGCTTGATTTCATCCATTGAGGATGAGGATGAAATCAAGCTCATCCTCATCCTCAATTGAGGATCTCCCTTGTGTGTTCCACTAGTGTGGCCCATGGAGGTTTGGTCCTATTGGCGCAATCAAGCTCATCCTCATCCTCAATTGAGGTTAAGCTTGATTTCATCTGTTGAGGTTAAGCTCATCCTCATCCTCAATTGAGGTTAAGCTTGATTTCATCCGTTGAGGTTAAGCTTGATTTCATCCGTTGAGGTTTAAGCTTGATTTCATCCGTTGAGGTTTAAGCTTGATTTCATCCGTTGAGGTTTAAGCTTGATTCCATCCGTTGAGGTTTAAGCTTGATTCCATCCGTTGAGGTTTAAGCTTGATTCCATCCGTTGAGGTTTAAGCTTGATTCCATCCGTTGAGGTTTAAGCTTGATTCCATCCCTTAAGGATAAGGATAAGGTTTAAGCTTGATTCCATCCCTTAAGGATAAGGATAAGGTTTAAGCTTGATTCCATCCCTTAAGGATAAGGATAAGGTTTAAGCTTTATTTGATTTCATCCATTCCTTAAGGATAAGGTTAAGGTTTAATCTTGATTTTATTTCATCCATTCCTTAAGGATAAGGTTTAAGCTTGATTCCATCCATCCCTTAAGGATAAGGATAAGGTTTAAGCTTGATTCCATCCCTTAAGGATAAGGATAAGGTTTAAGCTTGATTCCATCCCTTAAGGATAAGGATAAGGTTTAAGCTTGATTTCATCCATCCATTAAGGATAAGGTTAAGGTTTAAGCTTGATTTCATCCATCCATTAAGGATAAGGTTAAGGTTTAAGCTTGATTTGATTTCATCCATCCATTAAGGATAAGGTTGATTTCATCCATCCATTAAGGATAAGGTTGATTTCATCCATCCATTAAGGATAAGGTTTAAGCTTTAACAACATCCATTAAGGTTAAACTTGATTTTATTTCATCCATTAAGGATAAAGTAAGCTAATATAGCATAGCTAAAATCTAGCATAGCTAAGGATAAGGTTTAAGCTTGATTTCATCCATCCATTAAGGATAAGGTTGATTTCATCCATCCATTAAGGATAAGGTTTAAGCTTTAACAACATCCATTAAGGTTAAACTTGATTTGATTTCATCCATTAAGGATAAAGTAAGCTAATATAGCATAGCTAAAATCTAGCATAGCTAAACCCCTTGTTGATTTCATCCATTACGTCCATTACGGATAAGGTTTAAGCTTTAACAACATCCATTAAGGATAAGGTTTAAGCTTTAACAACATCCATTAAGGATAAGGTTTAAGCTTTAACAACATCCATTAAGGATAAGGTTTAAGCTTTAAATCTAGCATAGCTAAACCCTACTTGATTTCATCCATTAAGGTTAAACTTGATTTCATCCATTAAGGTTAAACTTGATTTCATCCATCTAGCATTAAAGTAAGCTAATCTAGCATTAAAGTAAGCTAATCTAGCATAGCTAAACCCTTGATTTCATCCATTAAGGCTAAACTTGATTTCATCCATTAAGGATAAAGTAAGCTAATCTAGCATAGCTAAACCCTTGATTTCATCCATTAAGGTTAAACTTGATTTCATCCATTAAGGGATAAGGTTTAAGCTTTAAATCTAGCATAGCTAAACCCTTGTTGATTTCATCCATTAAGGATAAGGTTTAAGCTTTAAATCTAGCATAGCTAAACCCTTGTTGATTTCATCCATTAAGGATAAGGTTTAAGCTTTAAATCTAGCATAGCTAAACCCTTGTTGATTTCATCCATTAAGGATAAGGTTTAAGCTTTAAATCTAGCATAGCTAAACCCTTGTTGATTTCATCCATTAAGGGATAAACTTGATTTCATCCATTAAGGGATAAACTTGATTAAGGGATAAACTTGATTTCATCCATTAAGGGATAAACTTGATTAAGGGATAAACTTGATTTCATCCATTAAGGGATAAACTTGATTTCATCCATTAAGGGATAAACTTGATTTCATCCATTAAGGGATAAGGTTTAAGCTTTAAATCTAGCATAGCTAAACCCTTGTTGATTTCATCCATTAAGGATAAGGTTTAAGCTTTAAATCTAGCATAGCTAAACCCTTGTTGATTTCATCCATTAAGGATAAGGTTTAAGCTTTAAATCTAGCATAGCTAAACCCTGGTTGATTTCATCCATTAAGGATAAGGTTTAAGCTTTAAATCTAGCATAGCTAAACCCTTGTTGATTTCATCCATTAAGGATAAACTTGATTTCATCCATTAAGGTTAAACTTGATTTCATCCATTAAGGGATAAGGTTTAAGCTTTAAATTTCATCCATTAAGGGATAAGGTTTAAGCTTTAAATCTAGCATAGCTAAACCCTTGTTGATTTCATCCATTAAGGATAAGGTTTAAGCTTTAAATCTAGCATAGCTAAACCCTTGTTGATTTCATCCATTAAGGATAAGGTTTAAGCTTTAAATATAGCATAGCTAAGCCCTTGTTGATTTCCTCAAGCTTTAAATTGTTGATTTCATCCATTAAGGATAAGGTTTAAGCTTTAAATATAGCATAGCTAAGCCCTTGTTGATTTCCTCAAGCTTTAAATCTAGCATAGCTAAACCCTTGTTGATTTCATCCATTAAGGATAAGGTTTAAGCTTTAAATCTAGCATAGCTAAACCCTTGTTGATTTCCTCCAGCTTTAAATCTAGCATAGCTAAACCCTTGTTGATTTCATCCATTAAGATAAGGTTTAAGCTTTAAATAAACCCTTGTTGATTTCATCCATTAAGGATAAGGTTTAAGCTTTAAATCTAGCATAGCTAAACCCTTGTTGATTTCCTCAAGCTTTAAATCTAGCATAGCTAAACCCTTGTTGATTTCATCCATTAAGGATAAGGTTTAAGCTTTAAATCTAGCATAGCTAAATCCTTGTTGATTTCCTCCAGCTTTAAATCTAGCATAGCTAAACCCTTGTTGATTTCATCCATTAAGGATAAAGTTTAAGCTTTAAATCTAGCATAGCTAAACCCTTGTTGATTTCATTAAATCTAGCATAGCTAAACCCTTGTTGATTTCATCCATTAAGGATAAAGTTTAAGCTTTAAATCTAGCATAGCTAAACCCTTGTTGATCCATCCACTAAGGATAAGGTTTAAGCTTTAAATCTAGCATAGCTAAACCCTTGCATTGATCCATCCATCCATTAAGGATAAGGTTTAAGCTTTAAATCTAGCATAGCTAAACCCTTGTTGATTTCATCCCTTAAGGATAAGGTTTAAGCTTTAAATCTAGCATAGCTAAACCCTTGTTGATTTCATCCATTAAGGATAAACTTGATTTCATCCATTAAGGATAAACTTGATGAACCCTTGCATTGATCCATCCATCCAAGGTTTAAGCTTTAAATCTAGCATAGCTAAAACCTTGTTGATTTCATCCATTAAGGATAAGGTTTAAGCTTTAAATCTAGCATAGCTAAACCCTTGTTGATTTCATCCATTAAGGATAAACTTGATTTCATCCATTAAGGATAAACTTGATTTCATCCATTAAGGGATAAGGTTTAAGCTTTAAATCTAGCATAGCTAAACCCTTGTTGATTTCATCCATTAAGGGATAAGGTTTAAGCTTTAAATCTAGCATAGCTAAACCCTTGTTGATTTCATCCATTAAGGATAAGGTTTAAGCTTTAAATCTAGCATAGCTAAACCCTTGTTGATTTCCTCGTTGATTTCCTCAAGCTTTAAATCTAGCATAGCTAAACCCTTGTTGATTTCATCCATTAAGGATAAGGTTTAAGCTTTAAATCTAGCATAGCTAAACCCTTGTTGATTTCATCCATTAAGGATAAGGTTTAAGCTTTAAATCTAGCAAGGCATTAAGGATAAGGTTTAAGCTTTAAATCTAGCATAGCTAAACCCTTGTTGATTTCATCCATTAAGGATAAGGTTTAAGCTTTAAATCTAGCAAGGCATTAAGGATAAGGTTTAAGCTTTAAATCTAGCATAGCTAAACCCTTGTTGATTTCATCCACTAAGGATAAGGTTTAAGCTTTAAATCTAGCATAGCTAAACCCTTGCATTGATCCTTATCCTTAATGCTAAACCCTTGTTGATTTCATCCATTAAGGATAAGGTTTAAGCTTTAAATCTAGCAAGGCATTAAGGATAAGGTTTAAGCTTTAAATCTAGCATAGCTAAACCCTTGTTGATTTCATCCACTAAGGATAAGGTTTAAGCTTTAAATCTAGCATAGCTAAACCCTTGCATTGATCCATCCATCCATTAAGGATAAGGTTTAAGCTTTAAATCTAGCATAGCTAAACCCTTGCATTGATCCATCCATCCATTAAGGATAAGGTTTAAGCTTTAAATCTATCATAGCTAAACCCTTGTTGATTTCACCCATTAAGGATAAGGTTTAAGCTTTAAATCTAGCATAGCTAAACTCTTGCATCCATCCATCCATTAAGGATAAGGTTTAAGCTTTAAATCTAGCATAGCTAAACCCTTGCATCCATCCATCCCTTAAGGATAAGGTTTAAGCTTTAAATCTAGCATAGCTAAACCCTTGTTGATTTCATCCATTAAGGATAAGGTTTAAGCTTTAAATCTAGCATAGCTAAACCCTTGCATCCATCCATCCATTAAGGATAAGGTTTAAGCTTTAAATCTAGCATAGCTAAACCCTTGCATCCATCCATCCATTAAGGATAAGGTTTAAGCTTTAAATCTAGCATAGCTAAACCCTTGCATCCATCCATCCATTAAGGATAAGGTTTAAGCTTTAAATCTAGCATAGCTAAACCCTTGCATCCATCCATCCATTAAGGATAAGGTTTAAGCTTTAAATCTAGCATAGCTAAACCCTTGCATCCTTGCATCCATCCATCCATTAAGGATAAGGTTTAAGCTTTAAATCTAGCATAGCTAAACCCTTGCATCCATCCATTAAGGATAAGGTTTAAGCTTAAATCTAGCATAGCTAAACCCTTGCATCCACCCATCCATTAAGGATAAGGTTTAAGCTTTAAATCTAGCATAGCTAAACCCTTCTTGATTTCATCCATTAAGGATAAGATTTAAGCTTTAAATCTAGCATAGCGCTAAACCCTTGTTGATTTCATCCATTAAGGATAAGGTTTAAGATTTAAATCTAGCATAGCTAAACCCTTGATTTCATCTTGATTTCATCTAGCTAAACCCTTGATTTCATCCATTAAGGATAAAGTTTATCCTCAATTAAGGATAAGGTTTAAATCATTAAGGATAAAGTTTGATTTCATCCATTACGGATAAGGTTTAAGCTTTAAATCTAGCATAGCTAAACCCTTGTTGATTTCATCCATTAAGGATAAGGTTTAAGCTTTAAATCTAGCATAGCTAAACCCTTGATTTCATCCATTAAGAATAAAGTTTATCCTCCATTAAGGATAAGGTTTAAATCATTAAGGATAAAGTTTAAGTTTTAAATCATTAAGCTCCATTAAGATAAGGTTTAAGCTTTAAATCATTAAGATAAGGTTTAAGCTTTAAATCATTAAGATAAAGTTTAAGCTTTAAATCATTAAGATAAAGTTTAAGCTTTAAATCATTAAGGATAAAGTTTAAGCTTTACCCTTGATTTCATCCATTAAGGATAAAGTTTATCCTCCATTAAGGATAAAGTTTAAGTTTTAAATCATTATCCTCCATTAAGGATAAGGTTTAAGCTTTAAATCATTATCCTCCATTAAAGATAAGGTTTAAGCGTTTAAGTTTTAAATCATTATCCTCCATTAAGGATAAGGTTTAAGCGTTTAAGTTTTAAATCATTATCCTCCATTAAGGATAAGGTTTAAGCTTTAAATCATTATCCTCCATTAAAGATAAGGTTTAAGCTTTAAATCATTAAGATAAGGTTTAAGCTTTAAATCATTAAGATAAGGTTTAAGCTTTAAATCATTAAGATAAGGTTTAAGCTTTAAATCATTAAGGATAAAGCTTACTTTATCCTCCATTAAGGATAAGGTTTAAGCTTTAAATCATTAAGATAAAGTTTAAGCTTTAAATCATTAAGGATAAAGTTTAAGCTTTACCCTTGATTTCATCCATTAAGGATAAAGTTTATCCTCCATTAAGGATAAAGTTTAAGTTTTAAATCATTATCCTCCATTAAGGATAAGGTTTAAGCTTTAAATCATTAAGGATAAAGTTTAAGCTTTACCCTTGATTTCATCCATTAAGGATAAGCTTTAAGCTTTAAATCTAGCATAGCTAAGCTTTAAGCTTTAAATCTAGCATAGCTAAACCCTTGATTTCATCCATTAAGGATAAAGTTTAAGCTTTAAATCTAGTTTAAGCTTTAAATCTAGCATACCTAAACCCTTGAGCTTTAAATCTAGTTTAAGCTTTAAATCTAGTTTAAGCTTTAAATCTAGCATACCTAAACCCTTGAGCTTTAAATCTAGTTTAAGCTTTAAATCTAGCATACCTAAACCCTTGACCCTTGATTTCATCCATTAAGGATAAAGTTTTTCCTCCATTAAGGATAAGGTTTAAGCTTTAAATCTAGCATAGCTAAACCCTTGATTTCATCCATTAAGCGTATTAATTTTATGACTAACTTTTCTTATTTTAAGAAAAAAAATTAGTCTTTTAGAGAAAGACTTTACTATTCAAAAAGAAATTTGAAAAGTTATATTACATGGAGGATTTACCTTTTTCACCATTTTTCGTATTTAAAAGGTGTTGCATGTTAATTAAGCGTATTAATTTTAAAAGGTGTTGCATGTTAATTAAGCGTATTAATTTCATGACTAACATGACTAACTTTTCTATTTTAAGAAAATATTCCTCTTTTCGAGGATTCACCTTTTTCGTATTTAAAAGGTGTTGCATGTTAATTAAGCATATTAATTTTAAAAGGTATTGCATGTTAATTAAGCGTATTAATTTCATGACTAACATGACTAGCTTTTCTATTTTAAGAAAAGATTCCTCTTTTCGAGGATTCACCTTTTTCGTATTTAAAAGGTGTTGCATGTTAATTAAGCGTATTAATTTCATGACTAACATGACTAACTTTTCTAACTTTTCTATTTTAAGAAAAGATTCCTCTTTTCGAGGATTTACCTTTTTCGTATTTAAAAGGTGTTGCATGTTAATTAAGCGTATTAATTTCATGACTAACATGACTAACTTTTCTATTTTAAGAAAAGATTAGTCTTTTAGGGAAAGACTTTTCTTTTTGCGTGTTGCATGTTAATTAAGCGTATTAATTTCATGACTAACATGACTAACTTTTCTAACTTTTCTATTTTAAGAAAAGATTCCTCTTTTCGAGGATTTACCTTTTTCGTATTTAAAATAGAAAAGTTAGTCATGTTAGTCATGAAATTAATACGCTTAATTAACATGCAACACTAAGAAAAGATTAGTCTTTTAGGGAAAGACTTTACTATTCAAAAAGAAAAGTTATATTACATGGAGGATTTACCTTTTTCGTATTTAAAAGTGTTGCATGTTATTAATTTCATGACTAAGAAAAGATTAGTCTTAATTAAAATTAGTCTTTTAGGGAAAGACTTTACTATTCAAAAAGAAAAAGAAAAAGAAAAGTTTATTACATGGAGGATTTCCCTTTTTCGTATTTAAAAGGTGTGCGTATTGTTAATTAAACGTATTAATTTCATGACTAACTTTTCATGACTAATTAAGAAAAGATTAGTCAAATAGAAAAGATTGGTCTTTTAGGGAAAGACTTTACTATTCAAAAAGAAAAGTTATATTACATGGAGGATTTACCTTTTTCGTATTTAAAAGGTGTTTTTAATAGGAAAGTGAAATTGTGTATGCCATTTAGTTTTAATTTCAATTAAATTAGTTTGGAATTCTTGATTAGCATGTTGAATATAAAATTAGTTTTTTTTTTTTTTTTTTTTTTATACATTCTTTATTTAGTTTGAAATTGTTTCAATTCTTTTAAATAGTCGGTTGAATATAAAATTAGTTTTTTTTTTTTTTATACATTCTTTATTCGATAGAAGTGTAAGTTTAGTTTGAAATTGTTTCAATTCTTTTAAATAGTCGGTTAAAGTCTAAGCTTTAAATATAGCATAGCTAAACCCTTTATTTTAAGAAAATATTAAACTTTTAGGGAAAGATTTTACTATTTGAAAATAAAATTTTTGATTTTAAATTTTATGCCATTTAGCCTTGATTTCAATTAAATTAGTAAAATTATACATTCTTTATTCGATAGAAGTGTAAGTTTAGTTTGAAATTGTTTCAATTAAAAATTTAAATATAGCATACCTAAACCCTTCTTTTTAAGAAAAGATTAAACTTTTAAGGAAAGACTTTACTATTCAAAAAGAGAATTTATATTGCATGGAGGATTTGTGTTTTCGTATTTAAAATGTGTTACATGTTACTCGATTTTATTCTTTTAAAGCTTTAAATATAGCATAGCTAAACCCTTTATTTTAAGAAAAGATTAAACTTTTAGGAAAAGACTTTACTATTCAAAAATAAAATTTATATTATATGGAGGATTTATTTTTCGTACATAAAATGTGTTATATGTTATTCGATTTTATTCTTTTAATGTAAAATTTTTCGTATGTAAAATGTGTTATATGTTACTCGATTTTATTCTTTTAATGTAGAATTTCCATTGCTTGATTATTTAATATTTTATGGTGGGAATGAATAAAGTTAATTATAAACATAAGCTGTCGAGGGTGTAATCAATAAGTGTGAAGTATCACCCGAGTTTTCTTTATTTTCCTCCCATAGGATGTCGAACTTTACATTTAATCATTTTGCTCCCATAGGATGTCGAACTTTGCATTTAAAAAAGTATAGTCCTATTCTAGATTATAGGATGTCGAACTTTACATTTAATCATTTTGCTCCCATAGGATGTCGAACTTTGCATTTAAAAAAGTATAGTCCTATTCTAGATTAGGGAGTGGTGTCTTAATAAAATGGTATTTAAACATGTATCAGGATTTTAAAAGGATTTCTTTGACTATAACATGGGTTGTAGAACGATCATCTTTTTATTTTTTTAATAAAAGGTTCTTCTTCCAATTTTTTTATTAGAAGGAGTGAACTTATATTTTATGGAAAAACTTCTTTTATTTTAAGATCTGAATGGATATCAAATTATAGCTTTTCTTTGTATTTAAGAGACTAAAATGAAGTTTTTCATAGCTATTGTTTTATAGCTTTGGAACTTTGGTTTTTATAGAAAACCAAATTTTTATGTCTATACTAAGCAAGGCTATTTTGTTCCGTTGAGCGGGATGGACGTTTACGCGTAGTATTATGTTTTAGTTTGTAAAATAGATATTATGTTTCTCTAATTAGGATGGAAGCTCCTAGTAGGGAAAATGTGGTGAACCAACATCAATAGGAACCAAATTAAGTGGAGATATGTGAAACCATCTATGATAACTAACATCAACTTAACCTAGTCATCGAGAAGGATAGTCATCGAGAAGGATAGGAGATGGATGATGTACACAAATATTGATGTTATGGTATAAAAAGATAATAATGCCATCAAGGAGGATGAGCATCCATTCAACTTCGATAGTTTGTAGTGGAAGCTATTGTGAATCGAGGTCAACCCTTCTTTAGTAGTACTAGAAGAATCAATGGATCTCATGCTATCGAGAGTAATAAATTATAGAATGAGACATCATTCTAGGTTGTCGTATCGTATGATGTAGTATGTGAGGGTTCTCATAAACCATAATCAGTTGTAGAATTGTCAATAAAACTTAGGACCAAAGAGCTGGTTCTAGGGTTGGAAGGTCTAGCGAGAGGTAACATTACCATCAAATAGGGTTGGTCTAAGACATCTGGTCTGTAAGCCAGAGTATTGGCGAACCCTGATAACATCTTAGATGAAGGTCAATAATCAAGCATTGGCATAGCTATGATACATTTAGCATAGACTTAAAGGTTTAATCATGTTTTAAAAATTGGGTCAGTGGACCATTAGAACAAAATAGATCATAGATCTAAGTCCTCCATGCTATGATACAAGGAAAATAGTGCATCCACCCTTCTAGGTGAAATAGTCATCGAGAAGGATAGGAGATGAATGATGTACAAAAATATTGATGTTATGGTATACAAAGATAATAATGCCATCGAGGAGGATGAGCATCCATTCAACTTCGATAGTTTGTAGTGGAAGCTATTGTGAATTGGGGTCAATCCTTCTTTAGTAGTACTAGAAGAATCAATGGATCTCATGCTATCGAGAGTAATAAATGATAGAATGAGACATCATTCTAGGTTGTCGTATCGTATGATGTAGTATGTGAGGGTTCTCATAAACCATAATCAGTTGTAGAATTGTCAATAAAACTTAGGACCAGAGAGCTGGTTCTAGGGTTGGAAGGTCTAGCAGTAGGTAACATTACCATCAAATAGGGTTGGTCTAAGACATCTGGTCTGTAAGCCAGAGTATTGGCGAACCCTGATAACACCTTAGATGAAGGTCAATAATCAAGCATTGGCATAGCTATGATACATTTAGCATAGACTTAAAGGTTTAATCATGTTTTAAAAATTGGGTCAGTGGACCATTAGGACAAAATAGATCATAGATCTAAGTCCTCCATGCTATGATACAGGGAAAATAGTGCATCCACCCTTCTAGGTGATATGGGCCCTAGAAGGCTAATTCTATGCCGAGATCTAGAGCCTGAGAAAGGAGAGGATGAAACTCATGTATGGAAGTCTATAGCGAGAAGTTGGCCGGTCCTAAGCACTTGAGATTTTGTTTGTAGTGGTATAAGAGCTCAAAATGTGAATATCTATGCCTAAGTACTAATACAAGTTGGGTGTGCTTACTTCAATGTATGACATATGTGTAATGATAAATCATAATTTTGAAATTGTATTTTTGACAACCAGGTGAGTAGTCATGGGTTTTTACAATTGGTATCAAAGCCTATTGTATTTTTGACAACCAGGTGAGTAGTCCTGGGTTTTTACAATTGGTATCAAAGCCTAGGTTGCAAAAAAAATTGATTACAAATATATGATTGATTTTTTAAATTGACATATCTCTTTTTCATAAGGTATGGCGGGGACCTCAAAAAGAGCAAGTACTAATATACAAAAGGGGATTGCAGAAGTACCGATAAAGGGACTAAGATGACTTTTGAGAGAGTTAAAATGAGTACAAACTACCGAAATGCCTCAAAGGTATGGTGGGTACCTCAAAAAGAGCAAGTACTAATATATAAGAGGGGATTGTAGAAGTTTTGATAAAGGGACTAAGATGACTTTTGAGAGAGTCAAAATGAGTACAAACTATCGAAGTGCCTCGGTGTATAATAAGAAAAGAGAAAGATCCAATAGAAGCAAGGGGATTGCAGAAGTTTTGATAAAGGGACTAAGATGACTTTTGAGAGAGTCAAAATGAGTACAAACTATCGAAGTGCCTCGATGTATAATAAGAAAAGAGAAAGATCCAATAGAAGCAAGAGTTACATAGAAGGATGAGAACATAACAAGAATGATTTAGCTAATGCAAGAGTAGCTGAATCAATAGAAGGAACAAATGGAAATGCAAAAGGCTCAAATAAATGAGTATACGGAACAACAAAGGGCTTAGATGTCCCAACAATAGAAAATTATCACACAACAACATAAAGTAATTAAGAATCTGATTAAAAGTAAGGAGTTAGATAGGATAAGTGAATTTCTTGAGGGATCTTCGAGGAGGAAGGTTGGTGTAGAATTGTAGAAGGAAATTAAGAAGCTAGATATTTCCAATTTTGATGGAAAGGGAGATGGTGAAGCAGTTGTTAATTGGTTGAGTGAAGCTGAAGGGTACTTCTCTATCTAGCTCCTTTGTGCAGAATCCAAAACTACATGGGTAGTAGCCCACTTGACTGGTCCACTAGAGATTGGTGGACCACTTATAAGAAAATCAGTCAGAAAGAGATTGTTGACATCCCTTGGGATGCATTTTAGATGGAATTTAAGGATCAATTCCTTACGCCACAATTCTACATTGAGAATTACATCAAATTCATCAACCTACATAAGGAGAACATGTCAATGATTGAATATTATCAAAGATTTGTCCAACTGTTGAAATATGCACTAGAATATGATAAGCGTGAGGAATTAAAAATCCTACAAATTTGTATTGAATTTATACCCCAGAATTCAGAAATATGTTGATCGGGGTAAATCTAAAAAATTTACAAAAACTTTTGATGTTGCGCGCTATGAAGAGATAAGCCAGAAAAATAAAAAGCTTTACTTCCAAAAGTTTGAAAAGGATGAAGTGTTAGGATCCTCAATCCTAACATTATTAGTTAGTATTATTAATCATTTAATTATTATATTATTAACTCATAAAGTGAACCATCACAACCTTTCATAACATGAACCATCACGTCTCTTCACCAACGTAGCTTTAGGGTAGATATATATATTACGTTGGACATCCATATCAAATCATAGAATATATATTCTAAAGGAGGGAGCCCCATTTGAGTGGCCTACGATTACATTTACATTAATTTGTTAATAATTTTATAGTAAGACATTGGGGTCTTACCATTTGGTATCAGAGCCAATATATCAAATGGCCAATGGAGGAATATATCATGATACCAACCTAATTTTGCTACTTAATCTCGCCCACCTACGTCAAGTCACATCAGTGCATGCATATAAAATTCAATTCCAGGATATCACCAATCACATCATAGGGTTGGATGAATTAGTTCTCGTAAGAGGTTTCATCAATGGATTAAAATAAGAAACTAGAGTGGCGATCATGATGTACACTCCTCGCACTCTACGGGTTGGATGAATTAGTTCTCATAAGAGGTTTCATCAATGGATTAAAAGAAGAAACTAGAGTGGCGATCATGATGTACACTCCTCGCACTCTACAGGAAGCCATTGGATTAGCCTTGTTAGCTGAAGATAAATTTAATGTTCAACGTCAACACAGGGAACAACCTATTGAAAAATCATCATTCCTACCCACTATCCTAAAAACTAAACCCTTTCTAGTTAAGTACCTTAGCTTCCAATAAATGGAGGAGCGATGAGCGAAAGACCTCTGTTGTACTTGTGATGAGCAATTTGGGCCTCATCATCGTTGTGCTACACCAACATTGTATTTATTAAATTTAGATGATTCTTTTCCCTCCATAGGGGCCAAAGATGAGATAGATGTACAATTTTTGAATGTACTTGATTCCTATCATTCCATAGAGGGAGAAGGTGAGGTAGATGTGTAAGACATGAGCAAAGCACCTGATCACAATAATGAAGGTAAAGATATCGATGTACAAGAAGTGACCAATGAAGGCAAATCATACACTCTAACAAGACCACACACAAGTTCTTCAAAAATAGTGAGTTCTCACCACATGGTAAAACCTATCCGAAAACAAGCTAGAAAGATGACTACACACTCATTTTTCATTAACCCTCTTAGGGAACAACAGGAAGATGCAAAAGTGTTACCATCACTTTTGATGCATCATTTTGAAGTGTTTGAGGAACCCCAAGGGTTGCCCTCCCATCATCATCATGATTTTCCTAAAGAATATTCTACTATTGTTCTTTTCAACCCCCAGCCAACGATTCATCCTTATCGATATCCCTGCCTACAGAAGGATGACATTAAAAGAGTCCAAGAACTTACGCAAATTCTTCTTGGAAAACAAAGGACAAAGCTTCTCACTTTGAGCTTTGTCTTGGAAAACAAAGGACAAAGCTTCTCACTTTGAGCTTTGAGGACAAAGCTCTTTTTAAGGAGGGTGGCATGTTAGGATCCTCAATCCTAACATTATTAGTTAGTATTAGTTAGTATTAATAATCATTTAATTATTATATTATTAACTCATAAAGTGAACCATCACAACCTTTATAACATGAACCATCACGTCTCTTCACCAACGTAGCTTTAGGGTAGATATATATATATTACATTGGACATCCATATAAAATCATCCAAGAAAAGAATGAGAATATAGATTCTAAAGGAGGGAGCCCCCTATAGTGGCAAAGCGATTACAAGGGAGCCCCCTTTGAGTGGCCTGCGATTACATTTACATTAATTTGTTAATAATTTTATAGTAAGACCTTGGGGTCTTACCATGAAGCTAAGAAGAGCAGTTACCCAGAGCCCATTAAAGGAAGGGATCAATATAAGAGAAGTAGATATAATAACCAATACAAAAGAGATAACAGGTTTAAAGGGAAATATCAGGGTTACAAAGGACAAGACAGAAGAAATTTTCTAGAGAAAGCTACACAAAGAGCTGGGACTTCAAAAATAGAAAAGAATGGTTCTAACCGGAACAAGGATGGAAAAAGAGGAAATAATAGAGGTCTAAATGTGTGTTGTCTATGGAGAAATAGATCATTATGCTAGTCAATGTATGAAAAAAGTAGACAAAAGAGAACCAGGAAAATGATCCTCTTAATATTTAAGCAGCTGCACGTAACCACATCCTTTTATGAGGAAATGATATGACAATTTGAATTTTGTCAAAAAAAGAAAAGAAAAGAAAGATCCAGTAATAATTTTATTATTTAAGCAATTTGAGGGACATATTGGAAAATCCTGGGATTATGTCAAATAGGTGGTAGACCGAGTATGGATATGGTCCAACCTATTTATAGAATTAATGTTTAGTCAGCACTACTGGTATTCAGTGATTGATAAGATAGACTGAGAGGGTAAATCAATAGAAAATTAATATATTGCAGGTTGGGAATAACCTTGTTAAAAATCCTATATAGGCGTAAGTATGAACACTTTTTAATTTGTGATAATTGGATGATCAAGCATGATCGGACTAGATATTATAAAAAAAAGAGGTTCAACTAAAAATCTGCCAATGGATAAAAGAAGCCACAACCTACAAATTAATAGAACAACTATGTTGATTGTGCTAAGTATTACACAAAAGTCTACTAAACTTACCCTCAGATTCGTAGATCCATTTGAGATCATTGCCAAAATTAGTCCTATCGCATATGAGCTAGCCCTGCCACCTAATTTATCCTAATCCATAACACTTTCTATGTGTTCCTTCTTCATAAATACATGGATAACCCCTCACATGCCTAAATATGTTTTACTTGTAGATGTTGGACCTACAATGCATTGATAACCGCCTAATTCGAATTATTGGTTTCAGAATGAAACCACTAAGAAAGAGAAATATAGAGCAATATAAGGACCAATAGGACCACTACTCCAATAGGTATACCACATGTGTAGATGTGGCTACTATGGAATAAAAATTTCCTTACTTATTGAGAACTAAGAGATAATTTTATATATGCTTTTGTTCATATTATTTATGACTGTATACAATGAAAATAGGCTTCAAGACTATGTTTTGATTTGAGGAGGTGTGATTTTGTCTAGTCACAAAGCTACTCGACAAACTCAAAATTATGATTCTCTTTTGAAAATAATATTATATATCTCCAAGGTTCTTATGTTATATCTAACATATGAATAACTCTTGATGTACTTGAATAACTCTTGGATTTTGGATTTGTGAACTACTATTTACAAGGGGCCTGGAATTAGGTAAATGATTTCAAGTTTATCATGTATAATATGCTTTGATATCAATTCAACAAAATAAAATTTGTTTTATGATCTTAGGTTAAAGTATATCAAATTTTATTTCCTCTCTTCAAAGAATCTAGCATTTTATATTAAATTTCAATTTAACTTTAATAAAAATCAAAGTAAATGAAATTTTATAAACTTGATAAACCTTTGGAACATATAGATTTATAATCAATTCACTTTCCAAATTTTTATTTGATAAAGCAATAATTTATTAAAACTCCCTTATGAATATTTGATAAAACAATAATTCCTTTATGAAATATCTAGGTGAATAAATGAAATAAGGTCTTTCCCAATTTATAAGGTTTCCAATTTATAAGGTTCCAAATTTATAAGGTTCCAAAACCTTGTCAATGATAAAATATTAGGGCTTAATATGAAACTAATCTATAAACTTTGGATTTTACGTTAAAATAAAGTTTATAAATTAGATTTGCTTATAATATTTATCTTTTGATATATTTATGAAATTAAATATTCAAAAGAGTAAATGTGATCTATGGATTTTTGAAATAGATAGAACTATATTATAGATAAAATCCAAATTGAATTTTAGAGATATCAATCCGAGTTCCTCAATCTTAAATAAGAATATTAAGGTGAGGTATAGAATATTCATTTATCCCTTCTTAAATTTATTAATTAATGTAATATCCAAATTATAAATTTAATTATAACTTAGTCATATAATTTTACTTTATAAAATTATATTAAGTTATAATATATAGTTTTCAGAATGAAAATAAAATAATAAAAGATTTAAGCTTTAGAAATTAAACTAATGTCTCGGACAAATTCAACCGAACAAATTTTCATTTACAAAATTCTAAAAACAATCCAATGTTCACCAGTGAATTCAAATAAATTGATGCAATCTTCTAAGGTATACAATAAATTGATGCAATCTTCTAAGGTATACAATAAATTGATCCAATCTTCTAAGGTATACAAACTATTAAGAAATTGCAATAAACACTTTATTAATTCCAAATACAGTCCAGTCTGTCCACAAATATGGATCCAAAATGCTTCAACCGAACAAATTTCCATTCACAGAATTCTAAAACCAATCCAATGTTCACTAGTGAATTCAAATAAATTGATGCAATCTTCTAAGGTATACAAACTATTAAGAAATTGCAATAAGATATTTATTAATTCCAGTTACAGTCTGTCCACAAATATGGATCCAAAATGCTTAAAACAATTTATAAAATCTTACAATAATTTTCATTGTTCTGCAAATGGCCTTCTCTATTTTACTTCAACAAATGTGTAGCTTTGCTCCTTCCAATCATTCCTCTCTTTCTATGTATAAAAATGTTTGGCCCTTTCCATGAATCTCAATGATTAATTTATAATTTGAAAATTTTAGTTATTTCGTTTCATCACCAGGAACGGATTTTATAACTTTTATAACGATCTTCTTCAAATCCTTGCCTTTGTATTACCTGTATAATGAAACAATAATCATAATATCAAAACAAAACCAAACTTTAATTTCTCGTAACTTTTCTTTTTTTCAAAAGTATTTCAAAGTTCTCATATTCTTAAATTAACCTGTTATTTATTTATTTTTGGTGAAATTCTTAAATTAACCTGTTATTATTATTATTATTTTTTTGGTGAAATTGACATCTGGAATTTTGCAAGTTTGGTATTTCAAAGTTCTCATATTCTTAAATTAACTTGTTTTTTTTTTTTTTTTTGTGAAATTGACATCTGGAATTTTGCAAGTTTGGTATCATTAGAAAGAGAAAATCCATATCTTTTTACCAAGTTTTGAATGAGATCAAACAGAGTTCTCTGTCTCAAGATATGTTCATTTCAATTTTGCACTAATTTTAGGGTTAACCCTAAAATAAAATTTAATTATTTAAATGAAAATGAATCATTTAAACCTTTGAAAATGATTTTAATCAAATTATTTCATTTAAACCTTATTTCATTTAAACCTTTGAAAATGATTTTAATCAAATTATTTGATTTGAAATAATGCAATTAATATGCAAATAATCAAAATATTCAGTTTTGAAGTATTGCAACTACATTTAAACCTTTAAACCTTCAAAATGCGTAATTCCAAAGTGAAAGCAAAAGCAAATTTTACAAGACCTTGATGCGAGCAAAATCAGATAAACAATTTTTTTTTGAAATCACAAAATTTAAGGTGGGTCTCCAATTTTGGGGTCATTGTGAAGGACGTCACAACATTTACGACTTTGCTGGTAAATGTTCCTAGACATTTTTGACTAAAAACCAAACTCTGAAAACACACAAAACACGAATATTAGAATCACAAGCATTGATAAGCATAGACCAATACAAATATGAATTACTGGAATCATAGATGATTTATGAAAAATGTGATGTATTACTGGTTGGGATCATGTGATATGTATTAATGATCTTTTTGAATATAAATCTTTGCTTTGGCCATGGTTATCATCGTACTTTAATCAGGGGCCCTAAAATGAACATTCGTAAAAATAAGATGATATGAAAATGTTTTTGACGTAAACTGAAACATATATTAACAGGATGTAATAATATGTTTTACAAAGACTCAAACACTCTAGTACAATAAAAAAAACACACTAAAACTTATCTAATGCTCTTAGGACCAAAAGTGTGGGCTCTGAGTTCCTTACCAGATCAAGAGCTCAGTTATGACCTTACTATCATCCAGAACTAGTGTGTGCGCAAGTGAGTTCATTACCTCATTTTGACCAAAATGATTAAACCTCTTATGAAAGAAACACAAGGCTAGCCTGCCCGTTTGAAACGATTATAGGTCTCATTTTTCAATGAGACATACCACCATGCATGAGCGTACTCCACTGCCAGTCAAGCGTCTATAGCCCCGATGGAGGTTAATCCCATAGTCCATATTTTGACTTTTAATTTCTTGAACCTTGGGGACGACTATCCTTCCTTCTGACAGACGAGTAGTACGAATCCTAATGATCCATTGATAAATTATGTGTTTAGCTTTAACTTTTGATTTCTTGAACCTTGGGGACGATCATCCTTCTTTCTGATAGACGAATAGTAAAAATCCTTACGATCCATTGATGAATGGTGCAAAGAGACTTAGAGTTATGGGGAATTGGATTCTCAACTGAAGTGTGATAAGAATTTAACCCTATCTTTACTACTCTGAATTTGTTTGGATTTTCACAAATTTATGAAAAACAATGAATTTTATGGACTATGTTGTGTGATAGGACTGACAAGGATGGTCCTTTTCACCTTACACTTTCTTCCAATGATGGTTTTGACCATTTTACCCGAAATGGTTTTAATATGCATGAAATGTGTTTGGTTCCAGACAATTTCAACATCAGTCCTCGATCTCGAGACCTATTTAGTGTATATTGTGCAATGATCCTAAGAGAATATGACATGCTTTTCGGTGGTTGCCTACCATACTAGAAATGGCTGAGTGACTAAAACATTTAGGAATCCTAAAACTATGGTGTGTAAACATGAATCTTTTATCTTTTACAATTTTGTTCAAAATGCCTTTGTGAAAGTGCCCTTGATTAAAGCAACATGACTTTTGATAAAACTAATTAAAACTTTTGAATTTTATAAATGATATTTCTATGGGATGTGAAATATGGAATGCGAGGGTGATATATGCAATATTATGAAATGTGTTATGAAATGTGAGTGCATGTAAGGATATGAATTTTTTGCGATAAAATTCTAGTATTTCATACTTGCTTTATCTTTCTTCACATTCATAAGGACATAAACCAATATCTCGCTTTTCCTTTTCTACAGGTTTCACAGGTTTTCAAACTAGGTAATCTCATCTTATGCGGTCCAGGATCAAAAACCAAACACAACTAGCAAATGACCAATATCTCAATCATAACTACCTTACTTTTGAAAAACCCACTTTGAAATTATATCAACTTGAATCACACTTTAAAATCATGAAGTTCTAGCAAATGACCAATATCTCAATCATAACTACCTTACTTTTGAAAAACCCACTTTAAAATTATATCAACTTGAATCACACTTTAAAATCATGAAGCTCCAAAACTGGAAAAGTTAATTTATCGTTGTACTCAACAAAACACAACAAAACGTGATAAGAATTAACAACAAAACAACAAAACATCAACAACATCGCACATTAACACATCAACAAAATAATTAACTAACAAAATCACAAAACAACCAACTAAACAAAACACAAAAACAAGAAAATAAAATCCAAAAGACTATTTACAAAAATATACATTATGTATTTACAAAAATATACATTATGTACAAGACACTGCAAAATTTTTGCCATCATTTTCCTGGATCCCAAACACGATAGGCACACGTTAAAAGACATATATCATTATATGCATGCCAAAATTTACATAGTTTTAACCAAATGAGGATTAGGCCAAACCATATAACAAATTTCATTTTTTCGGCCAAACCATAACAAATTTCATTTTGCCTTTCACACCCCACTGATTTGCTTCAAACTTATAAAAAATTCCATCTTTTAAGATTTAATTCCTCTATGATCTTAGGCTTATTCAGGGAATTTCAAACCTTGATTCATCACTTTGACTTAAATTCTCATTTTCACAAGCATATAGGATTTCTCTCAAATAGAAAGCTGCTATTTCTAAAATTTTTAACGTAAGATCATCATCTATGTTTTTAGGCCAATCATATTCAAATAACTATTTACAAAAATCTAGGATATTTACAAAATAAGAATCATTATAGTTTTGTATATTGAATTGTTAATTGTTGTTGAGCTTGGTTCAATGATTCAAGCATGTTTTATTTTTTATTTAGCAATACAGTCCTTTTGGTGGTGGGAATAAGAATTTCTTTTATTTTTTCATCAACCTCTAATGACATCTCATCATAAATAACAATGAAAAACAATAAATGATTATGCAAAAAATTACCTAATTCTTGAATGTTTGAATACAAATGATAAGATTCTATCTTTTGTGCACTTTCATTTACCAATATTTGATGAGACCTTATAGTCTTTTCTTTTTCTCCATGATATCTATCATCACCACCATCATTTCGTATTCCTTCATCAATAACCTACTTTTCAGAAGCATCAAAATTTGGCATCCAATCAAGAATGTGTCCATCTATTCCACACCATAAATCTTGTTGATCAAACAAAGTAATAGTTTCTTTAGGATGAGTAGGAACTTCTAATTCTTTGCTAGCCATACATGAAGTTTCTTCATTTAAGTATTCAATACAATCCTAAAAATTTTCACTCAAACCTTCAGCATTCAAGAATTAAAGAAAATAATTTACCTCTTCTTCATATAAAATAGATGAATCATATAAAGGTTTTACCATTTCTTTCCTTTCTACTGCAGAATAATTTTCTACAAACTCATGTTCAGAATGATCAACTCTTGGAACCTGTTCTATTTTTGAAATTGGCATATCACTTTCTGATTGCATAGGAATTACGAAACCTTATTTTGAACTAGAAGTTTCAACATCCTGCATAGCAAGTGAAACAAAAAATTTATCATTAGGAGTGTGAGAAAACAATGATTCACCATACATACCCCATCCATTGTAATAATTATCTTCAAAATATAAAGGGTAAGATTCAACCATATCTTCACATTTTGTAAATTTAACAATCGAATGCTCTTCAAATTCACTTTCTTCACCTTCGAAAAACCTATCCTCAATAATAAACTCATCTTCCTCAAGTAATAAACTTTTATGATCGATCATAATTAAACTGTGTCTAGAATATTTTAATTCTGGAGCTTCAATTGTTTCATTCAACTCTATGGAAGATTATATTCTATCATATGTTTCAAAGCTAGTTAAATCTAAAACTCCTCCAATATCTGAAGACTCGTGCATTTCTGCATTTTGATAAACTTGATTATTACAATCCTCATCAATGGATATTGGCTTTGAAACTTTTACTTCCTCTTCGATAATATTGAAAGTGGTTGAAAAACTAGGACATTCAATTTCATTCAATGGTGTCGATAAATGCATATCATGACTCATAGGTGATACTTGATTTGAAACCTTAGGGTGATGTAATGATAATCTACCCACATCTATTCCTCTTGAAATCAACCATACACCTTAGATAAGGATAAATCCTTAGGAAACATTTCTAAACACTTAACCGTAAAAGATCTAAAGCTTCCAAATAAATTTGAACAACTTATGAAACCTATCATTAAATTGATTTATGGATTCATTAGGCCTTTTACGAATAGAGGAAAATTGATTTGATAACAAATCTGTGTCAACCAATTTTCTGAAGTGTTCAAGGACCATTTTTTCAAGTTGATTCCAATATAAACCAATATTTAGCAACTTCAGACAATGTGTATAGAAACATTCTACAAACATTCTATAGAAAACATCTCCATGCACAATTTGAAAACTAAGCATAATATTTTTATATGCTTGATTATGTTATCTGGTGTAATCGTTCTATCATGTTTATAAAATGGTAAATCATTTTTTGTCATTGAACGAACTTTAACAACTTTAATATGCAAGGCTATGTATGAAAATTCATAAAAATTGCATCATAACCTAATTTTTGAATTTATGATAGATTAACGTTAATACAACATAAATTGAAAATTTCAAACAATTTTATTTCTTTTTATAACAAATTGCACATGCTAAAATTAAAAACATTACCTTCATTACCTTTCATGCTCTCCTTTTAGCGTAAATTTGTCTAGCGTCAATTTGTTGATGTGTGATTTTGTCCAGTCACAAAGCCACCCGACAAACTTAGAATTATGATTCTCTCTTGAAAATAATATTATATATTTCCAAGGTTCTTATGTTATATCTAACATTTCATATGTATATACATCAATGAACTACCCTTTGAATAACTCTTGGATTTGTGAACTACCTTTTGAATAACTCTTGGAATTGTGAACTACCCTTTACAAGGGGCCTGGAATTAGGTAAATGATTTCAAGTTTATCATGTATAACATGCTTTGATATCAATTCAACAAAATAAAATTCGTTTTATGATCTTAGGTTAAAGTATACCAAATTTTATTTCCTCTCTTCAATTTAATGTCTCAAAATGCTTTAAATGAAATTAGCATAAAAATAATCTAGCATTCTATATTAAATTTCAGTTTAACTTTAATAAAAATCAAAGTACATAAAATTTTAGAAACTTGATAAACCTTTGGAACATAATAGATTTATAATCAATTCACTTACCAAATGTTTATTTGATAAAGCAATCATTTATTCAATCTCCCTTGTGAAATTATAAATGAAATTATAAATTAAATCAAACCCAGAATAAAATTTTATAAACTTGATAAACCTTTGGAACATAATAGATTTATAATCAATTCACTTACCAAATGTTTATTTGATAAAGCAATCATTTATTCAAACTCCTTGTGAAATTATAAATTAAATCAAACCGAAAATAAAATTTTATAAACTTGATAAACCTTTGGAACATAATAGATTTATAATCAATTCACTTACCAAATGTTTATTTGATAAAGCAATCATTTATTCAAACTCCCTTATGAAATTATAAATTAAATCAAACCCAGAATAAAATTTTATAAACTTGATAAACCTTTGGAACATAATAGATTTATAATCAATTCACTTACCAAATGTTTATTTGATAAAGCAATCATTTATTCAAACTCCTTGTGAAATTATAAATTAAATCAAACTGAAAATAAAATTTTATAAACTTGATAAACCTTTGGAACATAATAGATTTATAATCAATTCACTTACCAAATGTTTATTTGATAAAGCAATCATTTATTCAAACTCCCTTATGAAATTATAAATGAAATTATAAATTAAATCATATAAATTAAATCAAACCCAAATTAAATCAAACCCAGAAGAAGTGAATAAATGAAATAATATCTTAGATAATCATTTATTCAAACTCTCTTATGAAATTATAAATAAAAAACCAAATCAAAAACACAGAAGAAGTGAATAAATGAAATAATATCTTAGATAATCATTTATTCAAACTCTCTTATGAAATTAGATAATCATTTATTCAAACTCTCTTATGAAATTATAAATCAAAAACCAAATCAAAAACCCAGAAGAGGTGAATAAATGAGTTCCAAAACCTTTTCAATGATAAAATATTAGGGTTTAATATGAAACTAATCTATAAACTTTGGATTTTATGATAAAATAAAGTTTATAAATTAGATTTGCTTATAATATTTATCTTTTGAAATATTTATGAAATTAAATATTCAAAAGAGTAAATGTGATCTCTGGTTTGAAATTTGGATTTCTGAAATAGATAGAACTATATTATAAATCAAATCCAAATGTGATCTCTGGTTTGAAATTTGGATTTCTGAAATAGATAGAACTATATTATAAATCAAATCCAAATTGAATTTTAGAGATATTAATCCGAGTTCCTCAACCTTATGAGGAATAGAATATTCATTTATCTTTTCTTAAATTTATTAATTCAAATATTAATTACTGTAATATCCAAATTATAAATTTAATTATAACTTAGTCATATAATTTTACTTTATAAAATTATACTAAGTTATAATATATAGTTTTCAGAATGAAAATAAAATAATAAAATATTTAAGCTTTAGAAATTAAACTAATGTCTTGGACAAATTCAACATAACAAATTTTCATTTACAGAATTCTAAAACCAATCCAATGTTCACCAGAACAAATTTTCATTTACAGAATTCTAAAACCAATCCAATGTTCACGAGTATTCACACAGTGAAATCAAATATATTGATGCAATATTCTAAGATATACAAACTATTAAGAAATTACAATAAGCACTTTATTAATTTTGAATACAGTATTAATTTCGAATACAGTCTCTGCACAAATCTAGATCCAAAATGCTTAAAACAATTTATAAAATCTTACAATAATTTTCATTGTTCTACAAATGGCCTTCTCTATTTTCCTCCAACGAATGAGTAGCTTTGCTTCTTCCAATAGTTTCTCTCCTTCTCTGTATAATGTCAGGTCTTTTTCATGAATCTCAATGATTTATTTATAATTTGAAAATTTTAGTTATTCCATTTTATCACCGGGAACGGATTTTATAACGATTTTCTTCAAATCATTGCCCTTTATTACTTGCATAATGAAACAATAATCATAATATCAAAAAAAAACCAAACTTTACTTTTTTGTACCTTTATTTTTTTCAAAAGTATTTCAAAGTTTTCATATTTCTAAATTAACCCGTTATTTTATTTTATTTTATTTTATTTTTTATTTTTTGGGTGAAATTGACATTTGGAATCTTGCAAGTTTGGTATCATTAAAAAGAGAAAATCCATATCTTTTTACCAAGTTTTGAGATCAAACGGAGTTCTATGCCTCAAGATATGTTCATTTCAATTTTGCACTAATTTTAGGGTTAACCCTAAAATAAAATTTAATTATTTAAATGAAAATTAATCATTTAAACCTTTGAAAATGATTTTAATCAAATTATTTCATTATTTTATTTTTATTTATTTATTTATTTATTTTTTGGGTGAAATTGACATTTGGAATCTTGCAAGTTTGGTATCTTAAGTTTGGTATCATTAGAAAGAGAAAATCCATATCTTTTTACCAAGTTTTGAGATCAAACGGAGTTCTATGCCTCAAGATATGTTCATTTCAATTTTGCACTAAATTTAGGGTTAACCCTAAAATAAAATTTAATTATTTAAATGAAAATTAATCATTTAAACTTTTGAAAATGATTTTAATCAAATTATTTTATTTAAACCTTTGAAAATGATTTTAATCAAATTATTTGATTTGAAATATTCAGTTTTAAATTGCAACTACATTCAAACCTTTAAAATGCAAATATGTTAGCAATTCCAAAGTGAAAGCAATTTTTCCAAGACCTTGATGCGAGCAAAATCAGATAAACAAAAATTTTCCGAAATCACAAAATTTAAGGTGGGTCCCCAATTTTGGGTCGTTGTGAAGGACGTCACAATAGGATGCATACTAAAAAGTAAATAATTTGATTTTATACTACCTAAGTATTTCAAATATATTGTGATTTTGTTTAATTCCTAAAAACACAGGGTCTGTTTTTACTTCTAGAGGGGAAGAATGTAACATCCCTCTCAAATTTACCTACTAGTCTACTTACTTTATTTGCAAGAATGAGGTACAACTGAAAATATTTGTGAGTGTAGGTGCATGTTTCCACTCCATAGCAAACAAGTTGGATGAGGAGAATACCCACCTTTGGCAAAGACAATGGTTATAGGCGCTAGGTAACCATTAGGCGCCAGGTAAGGTGGGATATGATGTCGTGCTTAAACGCACCATGGTTCGTGGATATATGGAAGCCTACTTAAATAAAGGTATATAGGAACATAATGCATATATTTACATTTTAAAGTGTAATTGTATATTTACATTTTAAATTGTAATTGTCTTTAATTGCATTAAGAATGCATGGTAAAGAGTTATAAGATTAAAGATTTAAATCATTATATTTGAAACACTTTTATTTTATCTACATATAATAAATGATGATAACTCTATAAATAATTAGAAATATATTTATAATAATAATAATAATAATATATATACATATTTAAATTATAAATATCTAATATTAAATAGATTAAATAATTAAATAAGATAAAATTTTAAAATTGTTTTTAAAAAAATAAAGAATAATAATAAGAACATTCTATGTTCTTCCTCGAAGTGCCCAGCGCTTCGACACACGACACCTCTTTCGCTTTGCATGAACTATCATAGGTGTCACTTAAGAATTGAATCTTGAAACCTTTAAAGAAGGACCAGCTAAGTCGTTGAGGGTATTCGAATCTCATTCTATTTTCCTTCTGGGTTATCTCTATCAAATTGTGTGGTTTAAGTCTTGAAAGTGATCCGGATAAACCAGCAGCTAAGCAGACCAGGTTAGGTCTTTGTACTTTAACCCTTTGTATTGGTTATTGTATGCTATCGGATTCTATGCGTAAAAAAAATGTTGATATGTGAATGTTTGTGTTGCTGAATCTGTTTGGAAAAACTTATTAGTGGTTTTTCTTATAGAAAATATATAAAATTATATGAGTATAAAACCGATGAGAAACGGAATTTGTATAAATGTGACATAATCCAGAATCACGAGTAGACGAGAAGCTAAAAGATTAATTAATTTTTTTTACCTGGATTGGGGTTCTGATTGCATTGAAAAATAGGGAATTGCACTAGAGTGTGTGTTTCCATTATACAATCATTGAGTCATCCTGATCCTTGTTTAGTGTATGACCACTGTCAAACTTCATATACACCAAGTTAAAAAGTTAAAAGAAGATGAGCAAATGACTTTGTATTTTCAAGTTGGAGAGGTCGTATCAGTTGGATGACTACGTCGCTGTTTTTCAGAATGGAAAACTGTATTTTTTTTTCCAGAGATAAAGTAGAGCATGGGAAACTCAGGTGTTGTAGGTGTAGGTGAGTTGGAGAGAGCATGGGAAACTCAGGTGTTGTAGGTGTAGGTGAGTTGGAGAGGAGAAGGGAGGTCCCAGGTTCAAATCTCCACCCTACCAAACTCCACCTTACCAAAAAGATGAATTGGGTATCCAAAATCCAATTGATAATGTTGGTGCGGGCAGGGTCGGGTTGTGACTCTGATGGTGTAGAACCCTGTTCGTGGTCTCTCAGACCAAGGTGACCAAGGTGTGAGGTTTTTCGCTTATTAAAAACAAAAAAGTAGAGCAGGGGAAAGTTATATTAATTGTTGTTTTCTTATTATTTTTTAAAAATATAAATAGCTGTTAAAATTTTACTATTTTCGTGTAATTTATCTATTGATAAAAAAATATCAAGCTTCATTCTAGAAGAAGCGAAGTCAGCTATGAAATCCAAAAAAGTAAAAGATAAAAACATAAAGAATCTGCTATGGTGAAATTCTGTCCTGATATGAATTATATGTGAAATTGAGCATTGTATTTTGGTCTATGATTTTTAAATTTTTTGTCATAACCTCTATGGAAGGTAGCACAGCCTATCACAATGCTGGAAAAACAAACTAATGGATAAAAAAATTCTTTCAGAAAATGGATTAGAATGAATTACACCTTTGATCAAAGGTTTTTATTGTGAGATTATAATCTTAACCATATTTTTTTTTGGGGGGGTGTTTGGTCTGCATTTTAGAGTCGAAAATCGTAGGTCTGCATCGGTGACGTGAGAGAGAAGTTTATAATTTTCTTTTAGGCTTTCATCCTAACATCAATAATGCAAATTGCTGCTGCAATAATAAACCCTGCAAGTTTGAAAGTAGATACAAATTAAAACAAGCTAGTGGATAACTCTGAAAAATTTAACTTCATGGTAGAATTTCTAATATTATAGAAAAGGGAAGTTGTCCATCGTGAGATATTATAAGTCTTGGTTTCAAACTCAAAAATCATTTCTAAATCATAGGGTGTTTATGATCGCGTACGCGGAGCATGCGTGATTACCTTGGGTAGACCAAACTTCCTGTGGGAGTTTCTCTTAAAATTTTTGAATTTTCTATATAAATAATTACTTTCGAAGAGAATGATTTAAGTCAAATATTGGAAATTGTGACATGGAATTTTATGTTTGCTAGAAGATAAAGATTTGAAGGAAAATGAGTCTTAATTTTACTGTGCGGATATGTTATGTGGAAAAAAAGAAAAAGAAATATATATTTATTTAAGATGCAGAATAATTTGACGCCTTTATGAATATAAAATAGATAGTTTAATGTTTTTTAAAAAAATTAGGTACGATTAATTGACAAAAGTGAACTTTATTATATATGTTTTGGTCAAAAAGCTAAATTATAATTTTGAAAGAGTTTTTATTGTTATATTTTTCTTGAAACTAACTTTATGAATACAGGTTTATTTTCTATATTCTTTTATACATAATAGGAAAGTGAAATCTTTTATGCCATTTAGTTTTGATTTCAATTAAAATAGTTTGAAATTCTTGATTAGCATTTTCAATATAAAATTAGGTTTTTTCTTCTATACATTCTTTATTCGATAGAAGTGTAAGTTTAGTTCGAAATTGTTTCAATTCTTTTAAATAGTTGGGTAAAGTCTAAGCTTTAAATCTAGCATAACTAAACTCTGATTTCATCCGTTAAGCATATTAATTTCATGACTGACTTTTCTATTTTAAGAAAAGATTGATTAAAATTTTTGGGGAAAGACTTTACTATTGAAAAAAAAATTGTTTCAATTCTTTTAAATAGTTGGGTAAAGTCTAAGCTTTAAATCTAGCATAACTAAACTCTGATTTCATCCGTTAAGCATATTAATTTCATGACTGACTTTTCTATTTTAAGAAAAGATTGATTAAAATTTTTGGGGAAAGACTTTACTATTGAAAAAAAAATTGTTTCAATTCTTTTAAATAGTTGGGTAAAGTCTAAGCTTTAAATCTAGCATAACTAAACTCTGATTTCATCCGTTAAGCATATTAATTTCATGACTGACTTTTCTATTTTAAGAAAAGATTGATTAAAATTTTTGGGGAAAGACTTTACTATTGAAAAAAAAAATTATGTTACATGGAGGATTTACCTTTCATATTTAAAAGGTGTTACATGTTATTCGATTTTATTATTTTAATGTAGAATTTGCATTGCTTGATTACTTAATATTTTATGGTGGGAATATATATATATATAATAAGTGTGAAGTATCACCCGAGATTTATTTATTTTACTTCCATAGGATGTCGAATTTTGCATTTAAAAAAGTATAGTCGAATTCTAGACTAGAGAATGGTGTCTTAATAAAATGGTATTTAGACCTGTATCAAGATTTTAAAAGGATTTATTTGACTATAACAAAGGATTTATTTGACTATAACATGGGTTGTAGAACGATCATGTCCTTACTTTGAGATAATTTTGTTATAAAAGATTCTTCTTTTTGTTATAAAATATTCTTCTTCCAAATTTTTATTAAAAAGGAGTGAATTTATATTTTATGGAAAAACTTTTTTTTTTTTTTAAGATTTGAATGGATATCAAATTATAGCTTTTATTTGTATTTAAGAAACTAAAATAAAGTTTTTCATATATATTGTTTTATAGCTTTGGAACTTTAGTTTTTTTTTTTTCTTAGAGAAAACCAAATTTCTATGTCTACACTAAGCAAGGCTATTTTGTTCCGTTGAGTGGGATGGACGTTTACCCATAGTATTATGCTTCATCTGGTAAAATAGATAATGCTTTTCCGATTAGGATGGAAACTACCCAATACTAGCATCTGCTAATAGATGCTAGTAGGGAAAATATGGCAAATCAACATCAATAGGAACCAAATTAAGTGGAGAGCATCTGCTAATAGATGCTAGTAGGGAAAATATGGCAAATCAACATCAATAGGAACCAAATTAAGTGGAGATATGTGAAATCATCTAAGATAACTAGCACCAACTTAACCTAGTCATCGATAAGGATAAAGGATAGATGATGTACAATAATATTGATGTCATGGTATACAGAGATAATAATACCATCGAGGAGGATGAGCATCCACCCAACTTCACCCAACTTCGATAGTTTGTAGTGGAAGCTATTGTGAATCGGGGTCAACTGTTCTTTAGTAGTACTATAAGGATTAATGGATCCCATGCTATCGAGAGTAATAAATGATAGAATGAGACATCATTCTAGGTTGTCGTACAATGTAGTATGTGAGGGCTTTCATAAACCATAACCAGTTGTAGAATTACCAACAAAACTCAAGACTAGAGAGCTGGTCCTTAGGGTTGGAAGGTCCAGAGGTAGATGGTATGGGTAAAATTACCATTAAATAGGGTTGGTCTAAGACACCTAGTCCGTAAGCTAGAGTATTGGCAGACCTTGATAACACCTTAGATGAAGGTCAATAATCAGGCACTGACATAGCTACACTAAATTTAGCATAGACCTAAAGGTTTAATCATGTTTTAAAAATTGGATCAGTGGACCATTAGGACAAAATATATCATAAATCTAAGTCCTCCATGCTATGAGATGAGAAAAATAGTGCGTCCACCCTTCCAGGTGATATGGGCCCTAGAAGGGTAACCCCATACCGATATCCAGAGCTCAAGAAAGAAGATGATGGAAGTCATGTATGATAGTCTATAGCGGGAAGTTTGTCGATCCCTAGCACTTGAGATTTCGTGTGCAGTGGTATAAGATCTTAAAGCATGAACATCTACGCCTAAGTACTAATATAGAGTTGGGTGTGCTTAATTCAATGTACGATATTTGTGTAATGATAAATTATAATTTTGAAATTGTGTTTTTGACAACCAGGTGAGTAGACCTGGGTTGTTACAATTATCCATGTGGGGATTGGACATTATAGGGAAGACTAACCCCATGTTATCTAATGATCATAAGTTTATCATCATGATAACCGAGTACTTAACTAAGTGGGTCAAATCCTTGCCTTTGGCCATAGTGAATGGAACTCAAGTCTTTAAGTTGATCTTCAACCAGATCCTTTGTAGGTATAGGATTCCTTTGGTTACTCTTTCTAACAATGGTATTCCTTTCAAGAACAATAATATCCATAAACTTTGAGCTAAACACAAGATTCAACACAAGTGGTCAATTCCATATTACCCTCAAGGTAATGGTCAAGCTAAAGCATCCAATAAGTCTTTAGTTAATATCCTCAAGAGGCTAGTAAGACTGATCACAACTGGCATATCCAATTGTATCTTACCTTATGCGCCTATCGTAGTAGCGTTCAAACTCCTACATGTGCAACATGTATGTCTTGGTATATGACATCGAGGTAGTCTTCCCATTTTATTTATAAGTCCCATCCTTGAATATATTGTTCTCGATCGATGATGAGTATCGTTTAGAGCATCTAAACTAATTAGAGCCATTGGATGAGAAGCACATTCATGTCTTGGAGCATCTTCGAGCCTATCAAAATAGGCTTAAGTGATCTTAATCCAAGAAAGTTTTCAATCTCCGCACCCCTAATACCCAAATCATTTCCCTTTCTTCTATCCCATTAGACAATGATTTTTTGGGATGAAGTTTATGAGAATTATTTTTTATCTAATGATTATTTGTACATGTATATGCAACGTTAAAATCATCGACAATAAATAACTCTCATCTTCTTTTCTTGAATGGTATTTTTGTTGCTTTTGTTTTCTCTCATTCCTATATGGTGCCATGACCATAGAGATTATGTCAAGGAAGTATGTTTTGTCCTCCTCTATCTTGTGTAATGATATGTCAATGATAATCCTTCTCTCTAACTACTCTCTATTATTATAGCACCCTAGCATTTTTTTGTCTTTTCGCCCAATGTCTTGTGGCTCCCTCACAATACAATATGATGATACCTATCTTAGCTATCTCTAACATCTCGATAGATCCCTCATTTTGTACTTTCAAATTTTCCAAAAGATGATTGAAAATTTTCCCAATATTACATATTGCTTACTTCATATTTCTTCACATATTTCTTTCCTTTTCTACTTCCATTAGATAGATAAGTATATCATAAATATTTTATTCAACTATTATTATTGACTTATTCACATTTAAATAATTTTTTATATCATTATTGATTGCATGCATTGCATGATTGCTTAGACTTTCCACAATGATGATAACTAGTTAGGTTAGCTCATCTACATTACACTTACATTATGGAATTTATGCTAGTAGGTCCCTACCCTTAGGACTTTGCTCTGCTATGATGCAATAATTACCTTTGTATCTTATGTTAGGAATCATGTGCTACCAAGCTTTTGTGTTGATTTTATGATTTTCTCCTAGTGCATTACCCCTCAACTAACTCATGCCTTTTGTGGGTTGGAAGATGAGAATTATTTTTTGCTCAAATATTTTTTATACATAAGTGCATGACACTAAACCAAATTATGAGAAACAACTCCCATATTCCTTTCCAAAAACCCTTGAGTTGTTCAATGTTTCATTTTTACTATTGCTCTTGCATAAGTTATTACTATCATGATTGCATTTAGCATATGTACATGATTTCTCGATGCAATGATAACCCTAAAAATATAGTAGATGACATGTCTCTATTTTGCATAAGTTGTTTATTTACATGTAACAAATATCTTTCCAGATGATGTCTACTCATAAAAATTGTAGGAAAGGATGGTTAACCCTTAAAAAATTTAATCTAATTCTTTTAGGACTCTTATTAGTGGTGATGACTTTTAAGCCTACTCCATTCTCTTACGAGCTCTAATAAGGTCCTAAAGCAATATAAATATTACATTCATAATTCATTTTTTTTTAAATCAACTAAAGTACCTCACACAACTTTAAAATCTCTTTGTTGATGGATTCAAATATTCCAAGGTCCTAAACCAATAAAAATATTACATTCATAATTCATTTTTTTAAAATCAACTCAAGGACCTCACACAACTTTAAAATCTCTTTTTTGATGGATTCAAATATTCCATTCCCTCATGAGCTCTAATGAGGGACTCAAGAAACAAAAATTAAGGATAAATTCCTTCACTAAGCTCTAATGAGGGACTCAAGAAACAAAAATTAAGGATAAATTCCTTCACTAAAGTCATTGCAAAACATACACCACATGACAAATAAATTGATGGTAAGGTTTCTCATAAAACAAACATCAAATAACAAACATGTGTTATTATACAACTAAAACCATCAAAAGGGTTTCATCCTATTGATCTTGCTCTCTACAACAACTTTAATAAAGGGAACAAGTAACCATGGATAAGCAATGAAAAATGATACAATGATGTTCCCTTCATTA
Source organism: Wollemia nobilis (assembly GCA_028583015.1). Taxonomy (NCBI): domain Eukaryota; kingdom Viridiplantae; phylum Streptophyta; class Pinopsida; order Araucariales; family Araucariaceae; genus Wollemia; species Wollemia nobilis. Next base: position 1,175,572 of record JAQPPZ010002036.1, on the reverse strand, counting down.
ATGTTGTTGATGGGAAATAATATCATGGTTCTAATTGTAACTTTAATGATCTTACAATTGGAAAAAATCTTCACCAAATCTAGTATCAATGCTAGCTTTCTCTCTTTAAAGAGATTTTAAACCTAGCCATGTTGCTTCACAATTACAAAGGACATTGTAAAGGTGCCTACTAAGATGGCTAGGATTTCAACTCCATATAAGGATTGAAAGAAATATCTTAATAACTTATCAAACATCATCAAGTTGGGGACACTCATTTACAAGAATCAATACATTATTTTTAAAGTCCATTGGATCGATAATAATCTAGGCACACATTATGTTTAAAGTCCTTCATATTTTATAAAATCCAAATACATTACAACAAATAAAGCATAAAGTCCTTTAGATATATCATTATCTAGACACACATTAAAGTTTTTTTTTTTGGAAATACTGATTAATTCTTCCAAACAATATAACTATTATTACAGAAAAATCCTTAGCAATCCTAAGAACATGTGCATAATTCTACAAGGTCAACAATGGTCAAGCCTTGAGGGTTTGCCTTGAGGGTCTAGCCAAACCAAACCCTTGGAAACCCTAAGGTATTTGTACATAATCAAATTAAAGCCTTATAAACCCATATAAACCCTAGGAACATGTAAATAACTATACAAGATTGATAATAGTCAAGCCTTAGAGGTCTAATAAAATCAAAGCCTTAGTAGCCCTAAGGTATTTGTACTTAATTTTTAAAAAAATATAACAAAGCAAAAGTCCTAGCAACCCTAGGAACAATAAGACTATCAATGATCAAGTCCTAGAGGTCCAGGTAAATTAAATTCCTAATAACCTTAGGCACCTATACAAAGCTTTTAAAAATATCATTATTAAAATCCGTCAAAATCCGTCAAACCTTCTTAGTCTAGGAAAATAAAGGCTATAAGAATCCACAAAATACTTATTTGAAGGTAAACCATTAATATCACGTTTATGATAATAAAAGCAAGTAAAATATAGTTATTGAAATAATTAATCATCATAAAATAAACACATTAAAAAAAAAGTATAGGTCAACAAAAAATAATAAATTCATAAGTATCATTGAATCATATATATATATATATATATATATATATATATATATATATATATATATATATATATATTCATAAGTATCATTGAATCATATATATATATATATATATATATATATATATATATTATATTCATAAGTATCATTGAATCATATATATATATATGTCATCCTGATAGTTTGACATATCATGATAAAAAAAATGATGTGCTCAACCAATAAACAAAATCATGAGAGTTGGTGTATTAAAATTCTAAAATTGGTATACTCAATAGCTAAAACTATACCATAGCTAAAATTGGCTTTAGGCCTACAAAATCTCACCAATCAAGTCTGAGAACCCATATCCCATATCATTGAGAATCCTGAGTGGTAGATCACAATCAAGAGCAAGACCTAGAAGGAGCCCACAAAGAAGGAGGAGACCTCTACTCTAGAGGGACCACAAAATAATACAACAATCTATAATGGATATACTTAACCTGCTTTACCTCCAACTCATATCTAACTATACTCAAGCAATCAAACATCACTAGGGCATCTATAGCTCTCAATGCTACCCTGACACCATCCGACTCCTATGTCAACTATGTCACCCAAGCTAGTGCAACATCTCAATCTAATATAGTAGTGTCTCTTTGAGATGTAAGCTGAACCATCCTAGAATTTCTCTCTTCCCTAGTGGTATCAGGCTCTAAGGGACCGTAAATGCATCCCTCTCAAAAGTAAACTAGGAGGTCTACAAGAATTTCTACTCTCACTAGCCTTAAAGGCATATGATCTCTATGATCAAGGAGTCAATATTTCTTTGCATAGTATCTCTCTTCAAATTTTCCATCTCTACCATTATCCTGTTAGGACCTGTTCATGTATTGTATCTCTAGGGAATTGGCATAGATCTTAAAGGTTATACATTAAGGACCACCTGATCCCTCTCTCACAATCACCTTCTCACTACCTTAACATGTCTTAAAAAATTTTGAGGACCTTCTCTAGGTGTGGTGGGTGTCAATATTTAGGGGTGAGCACCTCAACACCATTTCCTCTATGTAATAGAAGCTCCCATGTCATCAACTATAGGGTTGATCACCAGAGGATAAAAAATATCCTCATCAGGAAATATGGTAAGATTAGACCAATGTCCAACATCCCCCTCATCACTCTTTACTCTCTTATACTAGTACTCTTCCATATCTAAATTATCTTTGTATGATTTGAACTACATCAAGACTATATCTTGGTAGATATAAAACTCTAGTATCACTAGGCCTAATCATCCATGAAATCTATCAAACCTAAGAAAGCTTAAAATCATCCTCTACCCATCTTGAGTACCTTCTCTAGGGTCTTTACACAATCTAGTTAGGGCCTAGCTTGTTTATGGCCCATAATACCATAGTCAACATCCCTCTAGTGGGATAACAAAAAATCTCAAAAACATGTACCTACATGTTTGTAATTGGGGCACCTACGTCAACCACATGTCCAAGTAATCTAAAGAAGTGATGGATGACGATGTGCTTACAACACCATACCTGAAGAGGAGTATAAAATATATGACTTTTTCCCTTTCTATACACAATCTAATGTAGAACTATATATAATGGGCCAAGACAAAAGGACCTAAAGTATACTTAATATGATCGTCCGTCATTCCCATAATCATGCTAGACCATGCTCATGGTAGAAGGCAACCACTCATGTCTCCCAATAGCAAACTAGAAATTATAGTGCTCAATAGTATTGTCAAAGCATCAATATGCCTGCTAGTGAATAATTTGCTAACATGGATCTCATGACCCATAATATACTAGTATGGATGGCCATAATAGATATAGAGGGATGAACTTTGATCCATACTCAAAAAAATTGGGACTCCTTAGCTAGGAATACTCAATATCCTCCATACATCCTCTAGGGTGATCGTTATATCACCCATCAACAAAAATAAGATCTCATACTCTAAATTCCATCTCTTAGCCAAAGTTGTTAATAGAGCACGATCAAACTCTAGCTTGGGCATCATTGCTAAATACCCAAGACCAACATTGTCTAGAATAGCCCTATATATTGAGGTCACTACATTAAGAGTAGTTGAGAGAGCCAAAAAATGTTGCTCTCTATGTTACAAGATACCAATCTACATCCAAAAACACCTATAAATTAGTCATACATTTTTTTTTTCAATTTTGTAGGCTTTTGAAAAAACATTTGCCCTTGCCAAAAAACAAAATTATCGCCAAACAAAATTTTTTCAAAAATTGCAAAATCATAGACCAAAGGTGAAATCATAGACAAGTTTATCTCCCAAAAGGTGAAATTATTTATGACAAGTTTGTCACCCAAAAGGTAAACTCACTACCTAAAATTTAAAAGACTAAAAGACTAAAAGTTGAAAAGGGGCACAATGTTTGAGACATACATGAAGAGGTGCTCGTTAGGCACCTCCCATCCCTTGAATCAGGTCCATGAAATGTATATGTCATTGTTGGTGAGCCATCAAAATTTAGTTGAAATTTTCTCGATAGCTCTAGATCACTAAGCTATGTGATAAAAATGAATTCAATTTTACCCCCTTCCTACCTAATATAGTCTTCTAGACTTCCAAAATCACCTCTTCAAAAATTGCACAATTGCCTTTATCATAAAATGTTAATGTCAAATGCTTCTTCTTTTCATAAAATTGGAGTTATTAAGAGGTAATTTTGAAGCATTTATTGGATAATGAAGGCCTCAAAAGGTGAAAAAATGTAGACATTTGATTTTTCTGATTTAAATACATCATGAGATTCTATAAATTTTAGATTTAAATACATCATGAGATTCTATAAATTTTAGAAATCTATTCAAGACATTGTTTCAACTCTTCACCTTGAATTTTGAGTTCCCAAGAGAAAAATTTTACCTATAGAGAAAATAGTTGATAATTATTTTTCCACTCTAGAGGTGAACTTTCCCTAAAGGTTAAAAATTAAAAATTTTCCTCCAATAGTAAAAAATATAAAATTATCAACTAGAAAATTTTGTTGGCAACAAACTTTTGTTGGCGATAATTTTTCCAACAAACTTACAAAATAGTAAGTTTCTCATTTGAATGGCAAATCTTATCCATGCCAACTAAGACGAGGTAGTCATGCCTCATGAATATTACTAATTTGGCATAAAAAAAAATTATCTTATCTCATCAACTTCTTTCCATCTTACTTTCTTGCCAAATTGGATGTAACGACCCTCCTTGGTAGGACTTGTTCTTGATACTTGATTTATGTATTGATGAGTGGATATCAAATGCATAATCTCATTTTATGTTATCAATATATGTTGATATTTACACTTTATAATTTGGTTATACTACATTTAGAATATGGTACTGCTGATTAATTTTGTGAATGCAAAACCAGGGACCCTCATGGGTGTATTGGTATGGGACAACCACCAGAGTTGAGAGAAAAAGGGAAATGATGGATGATATTATCATCAATATATCAAAGGTAAAAAATAACCCTTCATATAGGTGCATCAATTATGTATATGTTGGTTGAATGCACCAGTGGGCAACCTGGTGCAAGGAGGTTGTTATCTCCAAAAGAGTCATCCTTAGTAGGTTGGTAGTATCATAAAACTACCTACTTAAGGAAAAAAACTATTGTGCTTATTATTGATTGCATATTAGATTTACAAATTATTATTGGGATGCATGTGATTGAAGTATGAAAATTGTTTGGATAATATTAATAATATTGTGGTATTATTATTATTTGGTATATTTTAATATCGAATTAACATTCTGTATTAATTAATTTAATTTATTAGCTAAGAAATTAATTTGACTAATATATTGTCCTATTGTTAGTAGTAAATACTAACATTAGGAGGTAATAATATTATTGGATGAGCTAAGTGGATGGATTACTAATGTATTAATAGGCTAATACTAATTTAATTAGTTATCTCTATTAATATAGACATGAGTCTTGATTAATAGAAAAATTCTAATGTATTAAATTAGAAAGGTGGTGAAGCATCTTGTTGGAAATTGTTTCAATGTAATATTGAAAAATATTTATTTTAAGTAAAGTAAAGGTGTGCTAGAGGAAATCCAAACTCAATTGTTGAACTCCCTGGCCTCTCTAGAATATGTTATTGAATCCATGTTTTTCCAAGCTTTGGGATTCTTTTGGAAACAAGCGGATGAGATAGATTGAGAATGAGGAAAATAATCACGAGGTGAAGATTTGAGAAGGAGCAAAAGAATAATTGGTGAAGGCATTCTCTTTCTTATCTTAATTATGCTGCTAAAATTTCATGTAAGCCTGGTGCAATTGGTTTCACTGTTGTTATGGCTTTGGCTTGTTTTTACATATATTTTTGCTTTGTGTTCATTATTTTTTAAGTAATATTTAGGTGTGAAATAGCCAACAATTTAACTAGTTGATAGGGCAACAACTGTGGCTTTTTTCTTGTTATATTGTATTTGTAGTCGATATTTTTGAAGATAACATTAAGTGGGTAACTTGGAAAGTGATTTGACACGATTTGATTTCCAAAGGGGCTTAAAAAGGGTGCAACAAATTTTTGTAGAGTTGCATTGTTGTTTTTTCTTGTTGCTTTAACCAAAGTAGATGAGTGTTACTTTTATTTAAGTTAGACAATATGGTAAGTAGGTGTTGGTTGAAACTAGTATGCTCTTCTAGCCTATGATTTGTGAAGACATTTATGTAATTGATTTATCCTTATTTTGATAACATCTTTCCTTCTAGAGTATGATCTTCCTTTTAAAAGGATTTGTTATTAGAGTCTACAGATTGGTTTGATGTGGTTGGAGTCTCTGTATCTTGCGTCATTGCTAGGATTGAGTGTGTGTTCTTTTTCATTGTTGTTGTATGTTCCTTTATTATGCTGGTTGCTAACATCCTTTTAATTTGGATGTTAATAAAGTGTTTTGTTGTCTAAATTTTTATCATTAGATTAGATGATTTAGATGAAATAATTTTTGTATTAAATTATCATCATTAGATTAGATAATTTAGATGAAATAATTTTTGTATAACATTAGCATAATTGATAGTAGAAAACTATCTATTATTTAAATGTTGCTTTACTAATGATGATTAAAGGTCTTGTTGTTATTCATTAATAACTAAATGGGTATTGGTGAATCTTTAAGTTGTAGTTCTAAGAGAAATAGATAATTAATGCATTGTTAATCATTAATAACTAAATGGGTATTGGTGAATCTTTAAGTTCTAGTTCTAAGAGAAATAGATAATTAATGCATTTTGTTAGAAGAACAAGAGAGATTATTTTAGATATAATAACAAAAGATATTATCTTTTCAAGTTTTGAAAAGAAAAGAATATTTTGTTTATATGGTAGAGGTAATTTGGTATTTGCTTTATGTGGGTTCAAGAATGATGAATATATTTATGGGAGTTGTATTTGTTTAATAATGAATTTCTGAGGCTTGAGTTTATAAGGAATTCATTATTGAGGGAAGTATGAGATTCTCTCTTTGGTTGTATGGATTGCATCTTTTATGGTTGTATGTGCTTGCATAATGCATGTTAAGTTGCATATGCATTTTAATGAGCTGTCCTAATCCCTTGAATTCTTGATCAAGTTTATGGGAAAAGATCTTCAAGAGGAGGTCCTTGAAGAAAAAATATGATAAAGGACCATTATATTTATGAAATGTAATAATATTAGTGAATAATTGATTATACTTATTGAGTTAATGCAATTGAAATTATGTAAGCTTGTGATGAATAAAAAGGGTGTATTGTTGTTATATTAGTCCTAGAATGGAAGGTAAAGTGTTGATATTCTTGTATGTTAAGATCTTGCTATATTTGGTTAAATGGAATAAATGTATGTTTTCAAAGAAATGTTGGAATATATTTTATGGATTATAGTTTTATTTTCTTTAAAAAAAATGTTGGTTATTCTTACATAGATGGTAAAGGAAAAGCTAAATGATATTGCTATATTTGGTTAAATGGAATAAATGTATGTTTTCAAAGAAATGTTGGAATATATTTTATGGATTATAGTTTTATTTTCTTTAAAAAAAATGTTGGTTATTCTTACATAGATGGTAAAGGAAAAGCTAAATGATAGTTCTATGAATGGAAGTATTTATATTCTAGAAAAGTGTTATGATGCATTTATTTATGTTTCACTTATAGCCCTTTAATTCTTTTGAGAGATATAATATTTTATTTTCAATGCTGGGTTTGGATGGGAATCCTTGGCTATGAATCTAGATCGATATTAGGACCCTTGAGTCAAGAAGTATCCCAAACCTTGGGAGGGGATGCATGTGATGAAATAACCAAGTATATATCTAGGAGGAGTTATTGTGATGTGATAACCAAGTATACATCTTGAATGGTGAGGCTCAGGTGTACCCAAAGTGGTGAGGCTTGGACATATTCCTAGTAGTGATGGTGTAGAACTTCCTAGAAGTATAGATTAACATAATCAATGAAGTAAATCAAATATCTCTTGCCACTTAAGGAGGGCTAAGTCCTTTGCCACTTAAGGAGGGCTAAGTCCTTGCGAGTACACAAATGAATGATTGTATAAAATTAGATGATAAAATGTAAATCATGTTATACTATAAATATGGATAAATCAAATCAATGAATATAGCCGACTAACTATTATATTGGAGTCATAACATGGTTCCCCTCCTCAAAAAGCTTTATCCTCAAAGCTGGAAATGACTCAAAAGTACTTCATGGTTCCCATGTAGCATCTTCAACTGGGAGATCTTACCATTTGATTAGAAATTCTTTAACCAGGTGAGCTCAAAGATGATGTGATCTGGTTTGCAATATTGCTTTTGGTTGAAGAGTTATACATCCTTCTTCATCTAGTACTAGGAGATCTATTTGGAGGTGCACTTTTTGGCCAATCACTTTTTTGAGATAGGAAACATGAAAAAATGGATGTATATGAGAGGAAGGTGGAAGCTCCAATTGATATGCTACTTCACCTATGCGACGAACTATCTTGTAGGGTCCGTAGAATCTAAGGGCCAACTTCTGACTAGTCTTGATATTCAAATAGAACTGCTTATAAGGTTGCAACCACAAGAAAACCATATCTCCTATATTGAATTGTCATTTTGAATGATGTAAGTCTTGTTTCTGCTTCATATGATTTTATTCCTGGATCAAGTTGTCTTTAAGAATTTTGAGCATGGACTGATGATGCTAGAACCAATCATCAATTTGAGCTACTTTGGAAGATCCTGGAACATAATATTAGATTGTTGGAGGTTTTAATCCATACAATGCTTCAAATGGTGACATCTTGAGGGAAGAATGAAAGGAAGTGTTATACCACCATTTTGCTAATGAAAGCCATTGAATCCATTGATACTACTTATCTTGATCAAAGCAATGCAGATAGGTACCCAAACATTTGTTAACAATTTTAGTTTGACCATTGGTTTGGGGATCGTAAGAAGAAGACATTTAATTTGGTACCACTGAGATGGAATAATTCTCTCCAAAAATTGCTAGTAAATATGGGATCACGATCACTTACAATAGTTTTGAGCATTCCGTGTAACTTAAAAATGGAGTCAATAAATACTTTGACAACTTTTCTTGTTGAATATGGGTGTTGTAGAGCATTGAAGTGGGCATACTTGGAAAGACGATCCACTACTACAAAAGTTACTATTTTACCTTCTGACTTAGGAAGACCTTCAATAAAATCTATATATATGTGTTCCCACTGGTGGTCTAGAATTGGTAAGGGTTGAAGAATTCCTGGAGATTTGGTTGTTTCACCTTTATTGTGTTGTCATACTTCACATTAGACAACAAATGAATTGAAATCATATTTTAATCCTTTCCAATAAAAGGATTGTTTCACCCGCTAATATATTTTCAAGAATCTTGAGTGCCCTGCTGATGGAGAAGCATGTGATTCTTCAAGGATCATGGATTTAATAGTGGAATTTTATAGAATGTAAATGCAATATTTCTTTTGTAACACCTTGTCAATATATGAAAAATAAGGATGCTTTGATAATACTTTATTCATATCTTGAATAATTTGATCTATTTCGGTGTCAACCAACCATTCTTCTTGGAGTTGAGAAACCCATTGAGAACTAAAATCGAAAATGACGTTGATGGAAAACTCTTCTTCATATTTACGGGATAATGCATCTGCTACTACATTTTATTTGCCCTTCTTATATTCAATGATGAAATCATATACCAATAACTTTTTCATCCACTTGTTTTGTTCTGGATAGGAGAAATGTTGTTCTAGAAAGTGCTTAAGACTACTATGATCTATTTTTATGATGAAGCGAGTGACTGCTGAGTAAGTAATGCCTCCATTTATCGATGACATGTAGAATAGCCAATATTTATTTCTCATATGTGGACCTTACCAAATGTTTACCTGAAAGTTGCTTGATTTCAAATTCTTACCAAATGTTTACCTGAAAGTTGCTTGATTTCAAATTCTAATGGATGACCATCTTGCATTAAGACTACTCTAATACCTATACCCGAAGCATGACATTCAATAATGAATGGTTTGTGAAAATTTGGAGTTGCTAACACCAGAGTAGTACACATAACTTCCTTGAGTGCCATGAATGCTCAAGTAGAAATATCATACAAGGGAAAAGTATCATTTTTTGTGAGGACAGTGAGAGGAGCTACAATTTTTCCATAATTACGAATAAAATTTTGATAATAACCTATAAGACCCAAAAAAACCACGAATTTTTTGATAGTTTTGGGTAAAGGCCAATATTGAATGGCTTTAAGTTTATTAAGATCCACTTTAATGCCTTCATGAGAAATGATATGACCCAAATAGTCGACCTCTTGAACACCAAAGGAACACTTGGAACGCTTGAAAAAAAAAGTTTCTCCTTATGTAATACATGAAGAAATTTCTCCACATGTATTAAATGATCCTTCCAATATTTTCTATATATCAAAATATCATTGAAGAAAACCAAGACAAACTTGCAAAGAAATGGATGAAAAAATGATTCAATATATCAAAATATCATTGAAGAAAACCAAGACAAACTTGCGAAGAAATGGATGAAAAAAATGGTTCATGAGACTTTGGAAAGTGGAAGAGGCATTGGTGAGATCAAAAGGTATGACCAGGAACTCATAATGACCTTCATGTGTATAAAAAGTAATTTTGGGAATGTCCTCATATCTTACTCGGATTTGATGAAAACCCAAATGTAAATCCAATTTTGTGAAATATTTAGTACCATGCAATTCATCTAATAAATCATCTATGATAGGGATAGGGAACTTATCCTTGATCGTGATTTTATTGAGGCAACAAAAATCAGGACCCATGTGTCAAGAATTATCCTTATAACAAGCCAAAACCACTAGTGATGAATAAGAACTAATGCTATGATAAATGATGCCATGTTCTAATAATTCTTGGATAATATTTTCAATTTCTATTTTTTGAGGTTGAGGGTATCGATAAGGATGCACATTAGGAGGGAGACTACCAGGAACAAGATGTATGGTGTGGTCATGAGATCACTTGGGAGGAAGCCCTTTTGGTTTGTTGAAGACTTCATCATAGTTAGCCACAATGTCTTGAAGATATTTTGAGGGAATTATAGGGGTATCCAGTGCTTGAAATTCCATGCAATTGATTTGAGCTAAGAATCCATAACCTCCTTTATTAAATATATTTTCCATGCAGTTTGAACTCACCACCTTGGATTGTGGAGATTGAATTCCTTGAAGTTGCATAATCTTACCATTCTCTTTTCATTCAACATATAATTTTTGAAAATTAAAAATAACTTCTAGCTTTTCTAACAATTCGACACCCAAAATAAAATATGAACTTCCCAAGTTCATAACAAAGGGAGTTCCTTGCCAAGTGTAATTTTCCATTTGGATTGAAACTGGAGATGTTCTGCCAAAACATTGAGTGTTTCCTCCATTTGTAATTAAAACTTAAAACTTATCTTGATTGGTAGTATTAATGAACAAGTTCAATGCTTTAGCAGTTGTGATGTCAATAAAGTTGTGTACTACCTAAATCAATCAACACATTAATATGTTTATGCCTAGTAAATCCTAGTACCTTAATTGTATGATGAGTTATTATCCCCATAAGAGCATGCATTGAAATATCCATAGTGTCATCTTGTGGTGTTAGTTCACTAGTATCTACTGAGATTTGTTCTGTATACATGGGTGACTCTTGCTGGGTGATATATTCCGTTTCTTCGTCTTTATCCTTATTTTTGAACTCTATTTGAAAGGTTTGATGTGGTACACATGCTTGATATTTGGGATGATGATTACGATATTTAAAGTAGAAATATCTTGATGATTGTTCATTTTTGTGAAAAGAGTTGTTGCGATACTGAGGACGAGCATTAGAGTCTTGCCAAGATGATGTCCACTTTTAAAACTTCCATTCAATAATATTAGCAATATGCATGGTAGCATCCAAAGTGTAGGGATCATGTAGGTCCACTTCAAGTTGAATATTTTCCTTCAAACCATGATGAAATGCAAAAACCACCATAAAAGCTTTTACATCTTTCATGTATGCGAGAAGACTTGTGAATTTTGAGATATAATCTTGGATAGAACCAGTTTGTTTGAGCTCCAATAGGTGAACGATGTAAGAAGAAGAAACACCTTCATCAAATATCTTGAGGAAAATATCTTTAAATTATGGCCATAATATGGGACGTTTATGTTGACATTGTTGCCAAATAAACCACTGGTAAGCTTCTATACCCAATTTGGAAGAGGCTTAAGAAAAAATTTTGACTTCAGAAACATGATATAAGTGGAGCATACCATCCAAACAACCACGTGGATCCTCACCATCAAAGATGGGCATATTGGTACGTGGAACGATAACACCTAGAGGCCATTTCAAAAATTGAGCAACTTCACCCATATCTGAGTCACGATCATTGTGTCCTAGGGGAGGATCCTGATCCATAGTATCATTTTGTCTATGGGAATTAGTTGGAGAAGGAGGATCTTGATCCATAGTATCATTGTGTCTATGATTTTGTACTAGTTTTTTGAGAACATCTGACATTTTATTCATATTATTAGTCATTTTAGACAATCTTGTAATTTTTGGGAGCAATAAGGGATTACGAATTCATCATGTTGGAGATTCTTTTGGGATGAGTTGGAAGGATCCATGGAGTTAATAGCAGGGTGGTTGGGGTTAAAAATGTTAATGCATAAAGGAGAATTATGTTGCATACCTTTATTTCATGGAGGTCTTCTTGATGAATTTAATGATCCTTCATTTGGATTAGTGGTGTTGTGTAATATTTTATTTGGTCCTCTATTCCACTTGTCACTCATGCACTTGTTTTTGTTGGTCATCAAATCTGCCCAGGAAAATATTTGGGAAAGTGTACATGCCCTAGACCTAGACCAACATTGAAAGGTCGTGGGGAAGAGATGCCCCTCGTGCCAATCTTCAGAGAAAGGTCTGCTTCTATGCTAAAATACTTCGATGTTTAAGATAAGGGTGCAGGAAATAAATAAATAGAGTAAGGGTGCAAGAAGGAAATAAAAAGGGGTAAGGGAAGAGATGTCGATAATTTAAAGTGGGAAAGAACTAGAAGCATGATTGCTGGCCAATAGCTTGAAACAACAACAAGAAACACCAAGAATAAAATGAAAAGAACACGATATTATCCTTCCTATGTATCCTCTGGATGAGTTACAGGATTACCCTCCCCTTTCGTCGAAATTTAGAGTTTAGAGTTATGACGATTATGACAAAGTGAATATAACATAAACATGATCCACAGGCGGCATACAAGAAAACTAACACAACATTTTCCTCTCCTATGTATCCTTTGAGAAAATTTTAGGGTTTCATCCCAATCGCATGCCTAAATCCAGAATGTAGAATTACAATATGCAAATGAAGAAAGAGATAAAAGAAATAAACACAGAAGGCAGCATACAAGAGAGAAATTAGGCTCAAAGCTCTTTAGTATTAATCACAGGGATTCAAGTTACAGCAGCTTTCTTAGCAAAAATTCCCCCCCATTTTTTCATTACAATGCCTGGGTTTTTATAGAGGACCTAACCCTTTGATCCATCAATGCACAAAATGGAGGAGTACATCTTCAAAACCTGAGAAGTCGACTCTTCGCGGCTCTCGTGACTGAGCTCTCAAATATTTTACCAAAATTAGCAGCTGCGATCGGGTCATCCGGGGAAACATGCATTAATGAGCCACCTTAATGTCCTTGGCCTCTGGGTGCAGTGCTCGAGTGGCCGCCATGCTCGTCGGGCTCTCCTTTAGGAACTGATACCTCATTTCCAATTGCCAAAAATGAGTAGCTAGTTTACCGGGCACATAAAAATACATTTATGAGGCACTTGATTGCCTCGAAAAAATACCCAACTTGGAGTGTGTGCCCTTGAAGCGCTTCGCTAGATTTTTGTTCACAACTCCGCTTCACAATGGATTTGAGCCGAAGCAGATCTTCCTTCTTGGTTTACACTTCGCATGGTGGAGCTTCGCAAGGCAGCTTCGGGGGTGTTGAGTGCCGAAGCAGGTATTCCTCCTCAAGGTGGGGCTCTTCATTTCTCGCTGCTTCGTTGGAGAGACATGTCAAAACTGCTTCGCTGATGAATCATCAAAATGCTTCGCCATGATCTTCCTTCAAAACTATGGTTTAGGGTAATTTCGGCCGAAGTGCATTCTTGCTTTCGAAAAATGTTTCGTTCTTTACGGCCGCTACCGCTTCAGATGAAAATGCTTTGCATGAAAGCTAGCCAAAGTAGATGCTTCGCGACAAATTTCAGCGAAGTAGAAATGGTTTGCTGGTGGGGAGGCCTGAAGTGGGTGCTTCGATGGTTTTTTGGCGAAGTATTTTTCAATGTTTGTGCTCTTTCAACTTTTGCTTCACAAGATTTTTTCCCGAAGTAGCTGCTTGAAATGCTTCGGGTCCGAAGTAGTTTTCTCACCTTAGCAAACTCGGATCACGATCTAGACTTTCCTTCTTCGACGAAGTTGTTCTTTTGGACTGCTTGAATGTCGCTTCGCAAAACTTTCACCCGAAGTAGCTACTTGAAATGCTTCGGGTGCGAAGCTCTTTTTGTTTTCCACTTCTTTCTTTTGGCAAAGCTGTCTTCTTTCCTGAGAAGCTCTTTTCCTTAACTTGCTCGATGGCGAAGCACTTGCATCTCCATTCTATGTACAAGGGGGATGGCGATGAAAGCCAAAATTGTTGCAATGCTTGAAAATGTTGTTTCTAAAAAACAAGGGAACAAATTCATGAAATTAAAAGAAATACTTTACAAAAATTTTGATTTTACTACCCCTCTAGGGAATGTGACAAATTTGTCAACATTCTTGGTGGCTCACGGGGCAATGAGCTCGTCTCGGTGGAAGAACCCTCAGCTTTGATCCGTTGGGCCAGATTTACCTCTAGATCCTTCTCCTTTTTCTCCTTTTAGAGGTGCTTCTACGACTTCTTCTTATTCTTCTGCCTCTCCTTCTTCTTCTTCCTCCTTTGGCGAGGCTTCCTATTGTGGCGATGGGAGAAGGTGATCACGGATGCATTCCATGGTTCAACAAACATGAGCCCAAGCACCTTTTAAGAAATGCTCTCGGTCTTGTAGCGCTTTCACCAAGACATGGAACCAATCTATTTGCCCTATGTCGGCATGCTTGGCTCTTGTGCATAGATCGTTGAGGCAGGCCATGATCTTGCAATGTCTCAGAATGAAATCTGTGACTTGTCCTTCTGGAATCAGCTCTTCCCAGCTGTCTATCTCTAAGACATCACTCTAAAAATGTAGCCAAGCCGGCTTGAGTTCTTCCTTGGTCAACAGGTTCCCATCCTCATTTGTGAAACTCGAGAAACCTAATGAAGAGAGGTCCTGGAAATATCCCAGTGATGTACGCTACTCATGTTTGAATACATCTAGGAGCTCTTTTGCCTTTTATGCCTTCCTCACCTTGGAGAAGAAAGTGTGGACCGTGTCTTGAGCTGTAGACCAGTCCCTAGCGGTTCGGCTCATCGCGGTGACCTGCAAGTCTTGATATTTGACACTTTGAACCTCAAAATCTAGTTTGAGTCGCCTTCTAATTTTTTGGATGACCTCATCTACTATCGGCCCTTCTTGAGCAGCGGCATACTGGGCTTCGATAATGTAGGTCAAAATTGACAGGGCACTAGAGGCCCGAGATCTGAAGTTCTTGAGCAAGTGTGAGCGAATTTATTTTATTTGGCCCCTATCAAACAACTCTAGACTTTATTTCTCGTACAACTGCTGCTGCATCTCTAGGATTTTGCTTTCAAATTCTTTGGCCTTCAGATCAGCTTTGGCCTGTATCTGGCTCTGGGTTTTAGTTGCATTCTGCAGTTGTCTTACTTGCTATTTTAGGGCGACTACTTCCTTCTTCATCTGCTCACACTACTTTTTTGAGTCCTCCAGCTTGGAGCGGATCCTGGCTAGCTCCTCTTCCAACTTGATGTTGGTGCTCTCTGCTTCAAATCTACGCTGATTGGTGATGTTTGCATGCACGCGGAAGGTTTCAATCCTTACATGCATGGATGTAGATTCATTATCTACATTTAAGTGCTCCAGGTCCTTAGTCTTCTCCTGATAGTCATAGTCTGTTGGAGTCATCTCATCCAGAGGTTTTTGGACCTTAGGGACCTTCTTCACCTTATGCAACTTTCTGCCTTTCAAGTCAAAAATGGCACATTTTTCTACCTCGACCAAAGAGCGCCCTCTCTTTTTCCTTGCCTCCTTCATCATCTTTTCTATGTTCTGCCAGGCTTGGAGTAGCTTCTCGGCTAGAGGGCTTTCTTTAATCATGGACAACTTTGATTCAAATGAGGTTGGATCTCCAGCCAAAGGGGTGAAAAAATATAAAGAATGAACGGGGGATGCCTCACGAGTAGGTTCGGCGATGGGTGTGATGGGAGATTCGATGAAAGGAACAATGTCATGTGTAACAGGAGAACAAGAAATTGGGTTTGGCATTGGGGTACTATCTTCGTCTTGACTGAGAACCAAGGGAATGGTGGCATGGGCAGGCGAAGTAGTATCAACAGACTTGTCCCGGCCAGACGACTCGAATGGAGTGGGGCTAATGGGATCATGGGGCAGACTCAAGGTGGTGAAGGGCAACACACGAGAGGGTGATTGACTTTGTGGGGGAGAGAGAGACTACTAGGGACTCATGGCTGGGACCATGGTGGATATGCCTTGAGAAACCAGGGCAAAGGGTGGAGAGTACGTACCTTCATGCCCACCTGGCAGAGTAGTAGTAGTGACTTCCTGTGTGATCGACTCTTTCTCCTTCTGAACTTCAGTACTTGTGACCTCTATGACTTCTTCTTCAGAGACCCCTTCTTGTTGGAGGAGTTCCTCCACATTGATGAAGGTTGCTTCGACTCTTGGTGACACCATCCTTCGATATTTGCTTTGATTGGGCTAGTCGCAGGTTGTCCAGCAGAGACACTTGGGAGCTTCATGCGAGGTCGCTTCAGGTGGGTCAGAGGCACTTGAGCTTGCTCTTGCCTCTTTCTTTTCTTCTTCTCTAGTTGTTGTGTCGACCCCTTGGCACTTGTGTCATGGCTTTCCACTGTCTCGCAAGGCAATTCTTGTGGTGTAGCTTCAGCCTCTTCCTCTTCTTCTGCTTTCGAAGCATCATCATCTCTCCTTGGACTTTCACCCGAACCTGTGACACTTGGGGGAATGAAGTCAATGAAGGAGGTGGGCTTCCAAGTCCCAGCATTAGCTTCATAAACAATCATGAAGTCTTTATCCGTCTCCAATATTCCATATGATTTCATATTTTGTTGATGAACTCTCATTTTCCACCATTCTTTTAATTGTTCTACGCACCAATCTTTCAATTACTCCCTCATATTGTCTTTCATATTCCTCTAAAAAGTGGAGTTTGGGGCTGGGAAAGGATGCTAAATAGGATCAAACTCCACTTCCATAGGGTAGAAATCATGCCAGGGGGGCAAGGTCTTCATCCTTTCTAAATGCCACTCCAGATCCTTCCCATTGGGATTATTTCTTTGCTCCACGATTTTTGGGTGGGGGTAGACATGAAAATTCTTGAATCTAAGGTGGTCCCTCATCACTCCCAAGGGATCGTAGAGCCACCTCTAAGGAATCTAGAGCAGACCAAAGCTGGAAAGATTCTCCTCTAGGAAAACATGTTGCATCAGGGAAAACACCTCTATTACCCCCATTTTGAAGGGGAAGTCGTATGTGTGCGCCCATTTTCCACCATGGTCGTAGACAACATTTGTGGCATCGCTCTATTGAGCAACCTCCAATGCGAACTGGTATTTAGAGGGGTAGACAAGTAGCAGGAAGGGTTTTCTTGTGAAGCCAAATAGGTGAACCACAAGCCCTTGCATTAGTTGAAACATGTCTCCCTTCTTCTCCTTCACCACTCTGTCTCTCAAACTGAGGGGCACCCGAGGGCAAGAACCCTTAAACAAATGAATAGCAGGCCCCAAGAATTGTTGATTAAAAGAATAATATGACTCCATCCTCGCTAGGAGGAGAGTCCATTGGTACACCGGTAGAGGATCTGCATCCTTGCCGCTCAAAGAAATAGTGCTATGGAGAAAATTCTTATGTACATGGTAGAAAAACAACCAAACCAGGAAAGAGTAGGGTGCGAAGTACTGGCCCGTCCCAGAATTTTTCATGCTGGTAAGCCGTGTGTGCAAGGTTCGGGCCACCCATTCTGATCAATCGAAGAAGACTGGGTTGGTGTTCAATCTTGAAGCATCAGGGGCGTAAAATTTCCCTCTTGAAATACATTCGGCCAAAGACACCTGCTAGGGGTGCATCAAAGCATCGGTTGACAGGCCCGCCACCCATGCAATGATGGAGAAGATGTCCATGCTCTTGAACTCTATTAGGGGGAGGGGCATCTAGGGCAGCTTGCCTGAAGGGAGCCCATTTTTGAGGTTCTCTCTTAGAAATTTCAAAAGGTAGTGAACCTCTCCATTTGTTCGCTCAAGATGACATTGCGAACGGAATAGCCCTTGGGTGGCCCCTGCTACGACATGAAGGCTACTTGCACATCTTATTTTAAAATCAAAAACAACTTATGGCCTGTGGCGTCCAACACTTGTCTAGAGGAGGGCTGGTAGTTCTGCGTGATGGCACAGATTAACTCGGGATAATGGTCAGCGAGTGGGGTCAGATACCAGTAAATCTGAGAATAGTATGCGACAACCCTCTTGTTCTCTAGGGAAAGTCTGCTTGTCATAAACTCGATAGTGTTTCGGATCTCGACCACACTCTTCGAGAGTTCAGTGTTTCAAATTTTCTCCTACCCATCAATTGGTGGTTCTTCAAGTTGTTCCTCTTCAGAATCCTCCCCTTCTTCCACTAATTGCTTTTCTGTGCGGGGGTTGAGATTGACCTTCTTAGGTCTATGTTTTTGCTCTTCTTTGCCCTTCTTCGAGGCTGCTACCTTAGGCTCCTTCCCCTTCTCCTTAGATTTTTTCTTCCCCATTGAATGTTTACGACAGTAGATTTTACGATGCAGAAGACTCCAATGCGAAGGATTTCGATGCAAAGGGCGAAGGAATGCAGGCTATCAATAGGAGCTCTCAATCTTAGCATTAAAAGTTGGTGAACACCCCTCTTACCACTGAGCCTCACATTTTATAGCCTTAAAAGGCAACTACCTTAATTTATGGCACCTACCATAATTAAATTTACACTCAGAAAATGAAGGTTACCGTGCCTTTTGATTGGCTTTGCAGCGACATGGTACGCGGGCCCATGTGGTTCGATGATTTCCCCTGCATCGAGAACTTAACCTTCTGCCACCTCGTACCCAGGCGTGAAATTTTCTCACAACAAAATTCTCTCAGGATGTGCTCTGCCACCTTGACATTAAAATCGTTTACCCTGAACATTCCCCTAGGTTGTCGTCAATGTGTCCTCCAAGACACGTTTTAAACGCTCTCGCCTCATGCGTTTGTTGAATTGGCAAAGTAAAAATTGGCATTGAAGATGCTTCACAGTGAACCTTCGGTTTGAGCTCATTTTTTATTCTTCAGGCCCGAAGTAATTTTACTTCATTGCGTCATTTGATTTGCAGACGGTTAGCCCCCTTGAAGGTTGTTCTCTTTGAAAAATGCTTCACTAGAATTTCCTTCGAAAACTGCTTCGCTCAAACTTCTTTTGCGAAGCATTTTTCAAGCCTCCATTTCTTTTGATGACTTCTTTGGTTTTCCAAGGACCTTTTCAAATCCAAAGTGCTTCGCTGCGAAGCATCTTGCATCAGTTGCTTCACACAAAAACTTCTCGAAGGAGATTTCGGCTAGGCTTGGCGAAGCTGGAGTTTGTCACTGTGACTTTTAACCTCTCGGAGATCTTGAAGCAAGGTATATATACAGGAATGAAAAACTACATACAAAAGTAAAATTTGAACATCTTTTTTTTGCTACATCTTCAGTGATGAAAAGTCTTCAAATGAAGACCATTGACAGAAATTGACAATACCTGGCCATATGCATCCTTGAGGATGAAAGAATTGGCTGAGTTCACCTTCACAAACTTTGAACGGTCCGTCCCAGAAAGCGTCCAATTTGTCATGATTCCCAGGCTTGGCATTCCAAGAATCCCACTTCCATACTAGATCTCCCACTCTAAAAGTGCAGTCGAAGGACTTCTTCTTGAACCAGTATCAAGTGATCTAAGCATATTTAGCAAATCTTTGGCAGGCATTCTCACGATCTTCCTCTAGCTGCAATAGCTGAGCCAGCCTGTTTTCCATAGGATTAAATTCCTCTTCATCGTCCAGCAGCTGCAATGCAGGGATATCTACATGAGTTGGTAGGATGGCCTCCTTGCCATACACCAGAGCATAAGGTGAGGTTTTGATCGACTTCTTGATAGAAATCCAATCATCCCACAAGGCTCGGTCTAAAAGGAGGTGCCAAGTTCTTTTGTTATTCTCTATGAGCTTCCTTAGCATCCTTAACAACATCTTGTTGGTAGATTCTGCCAATCCATTACCCTATGGATAGTAATTGGAAGAGACCTCATGGTATATCCCATATTTATAGAGGGACTCATTTATGTTTGTGCCTGAAAACCTGAGACCATTTTCTATAACAATTGCTTCTAGGATGCCGAACCGAGTGATCAATCCCTCAAGGAAGGCGATGATGGTCTCCTGATCAGCATGCTTCGTGGGTGCTGCTTCGGTCCATCTAGTGAAGTAGTTAGTTGTGGTTAGGATGAACTTATGCCCAGTAGAGGAGTTCGGTGATATAACCCCTATGAAATCCAACCCCCATTGTTGAAAGGGCATTTCTACTTGTATCGATCGGAGAGGCATAGGAGTGCTTCTGCTTTGACCAACAAACTTTTGACATTGCTCACATCGGTGACAGACCACAAAGGCATCAGCGAAGAGTGTAGGCCAATAATAACTAGCTTTGATTATCTTTAATGTCGTTGCTCTTCTTGCGAAGTGACCTCCAAACAACCCTGAATGAAATTATCCTAGGACTCTCTTCTTATCCTCTTCTTTTATGCACCTAAGGAGAACACCATCAATGTTCTTGAAAAATAGGCCTTCGAGGTGCAGCGTGTATCGAAGGGACTGCATCCTGAAATGCCTCCGCTACGAACCATTTAAATGTGAAGGACATCTACCGATGTTAAAATATTCAACTATCTCATCGATCCAATCCTTCTCGTCCTCTTATTGGTTTGCGAAGCATCCTTCTACTGGTGAGTCATCCCATCGATAAGCTATCACTTCAGCCGCTACGCTCTTCACCAGTTCTTGACACAATGTGCGATCGTAAACTAATTTTGTGGGCCTAATCTCAATGTCGAACTCTTGTATCTTGCTGACCCAACCGACTCTTTTGCTACCCAATTCTCCTTGGATAATGAAGTTGCGCACATCGAGGTGAATGATAAAGACTGTAACCCAACTTTGGGAAATGAATTGCTTGAATTTTCTAAGAGACTTCATTACTGCATGCACCTGCCTTTCTATGAAATTGTATTTTTCTTCATGGGGGTTTAGCACTTGACTTAGAAACGCAATGGGGCACTCTTCTCCATTTTCCTCTTTTTGTGTCAGGACTGCAAAGATAACTCTCAGGTTCTCCTATGGCATATAGGATGAAATCCTAATTATAATCAGGGTTGGTCAGGATCGACGCCTGAGTGATTCGATCCTTGATCTCTTCAAATGCTTCTTTCCTCTCCTCCATCCGGATGAATTCCACGTCCTTCAAAAGTTTGAACATCGGCTTGATGACCTGGGCAAAATCTGGAACAAACTTTCTCATGAAGTTGATCTGGCTAAAAAAGGATTGAAGTCCTTTCTTGTTCACTGGGAGTGGGAGCTTCAATAGAGCCTCGGATCTATCAAGATCTACAGTGAGACCCTTCTCTGATATCACATGCCCCAATAGCTTCCCTTCGCTAACTGCAAATATGGACTTCTTTGGATTGATTGAAATGCCAAACTCTCGATATTTTTCGAATACCTATTGTAAATGTAAAGGATGATCCTCCCTTCTTTAGGAGAAGACGGTCATGTCATCCAGATAGATAACAATAACCTTATTCAAGAGTTCACCAAAAGCTAGATCCATGGCTCTCTAAAAAGTGGCCCCCGCATTCGAAAGGTCAAATGGCATTCGTTGGTAAGCAAATGTTCCCCACTTGGTCATGAATGCAGTTTTATGCTGGTCCTCATCCCTAACCTAGATCTAATTATATCTTGAGAAACCATCGAGTAGGGAGAAGCACTGGGCTCCAGCAACTGAATGCAAGATCTGATCTATCTGCATGAGAGGGTAGTGATCTTTGAGCGAAGCCTGGTTCAGGTTGCGAAAGTCCATGCATAGTCGTATATCTCCGTTCTTCTTTCTAACAGGGACTAGATTTGCCACCCAAGAGGAATGCTTAATGGGATAAATTATCTTTGCCTTGAGCATCTTCAGGAGCTCGGATTTCATCAGGACCTCAATCTTCGGATTGACAGGCCTTTGCTTCTGTCGAAAGGGTTTGATCCCCTCCTACAACTCAATTGTATGTTGAATCAGTTTTCGATCATATCCCTTTAGGTCTTGATAAGACCATGCCACGATGTCGGGATACCTTCTGCACAGATATTGGAACTATTCTAGCTCCTCTGAAGTGCAATATGTTCTAAATTTTATTGCTTTTTTAGGTTCGAGTTCTAAATCTTGACACTGCTTTGCATTAACTTTGATCCTGTGAGAAACTGCTCGATCATTCTGATCAAAGAGGCTTTAAAGAGTAATTAGTCCCTTGGGAACGTGGTTATTCTTTAATTGAACTAGCCCTTCATATTCCTCATCCTTAGGGCTTATTCTCTCAAATGTGGCTACTTATTGAATCATAAAATTCACAATCTACTCATCACTATCAAAAACTTGCCAATGTAGATCCCTGTCTGGGACAGAGGGCCTGTAAATCATCCTCACAGCCTTTGGCTTATGCACCATGTCTTCTGTTGGAGAGTACTTGGCTGTGATGGATGCTAGAACATCGGCATGTCGGTTCTTTTCTCATGGAATAGATTACAAATTGAGAGATTCGAACTAGTCACACAAGTCCCATACTCTATTACGGTATGACTTGAGATAGTGCTTCTTTGAAGTGCACTTGTTGGTGACTTGATTGCATACCAATTCTAAGTCTCCAAAGATTTGGAGATGCTTTATGCCTAAATTTTTTGCTTTTTTGAGTCCTAGGCATAATGCTTCGTATTTTGCTACATTGTTGGTGCAGCTCCATACCAATCGATAACAATATTTTTTCTGCTCTCTAGAATGTGATACTAAAAGAATCCCTACCCTAGCGCAATTTTTGCATAGGGTGCCATCGAAGAATAATTTCCATAATTCACCTTGGACAAAGACCTTATCTTCTAACTTGATGTGTTTCTCAGGCTTGGCGATGGCATAACATCCCATCTTAGTTTCTATCATGGCATTAAATTCTACCAATGAAAATTCATCTTCACAACTTAACCATGCAAGGGATTCCTCGACCAGGTCCACCTGCTCTATCCCCTCCACTATTTCATGCACAGGATCGCTGCTCTCTTCTTTGGACATTTTCTGTACCAGGAAGGTAGAAGGCTTCTCATTGTAGATCTTCACCTTCTTTCCTTTGAATGGAATCTCCAAGTGCGAGTAATCCATAGATAGATATCCTCCTAGCTTCATCGTAAACTCTCTCAACAAGCACATACTGAAATAGGGTTCAAGGTCGACGACCACCACCTCTTGTATAACCATGATTTGAGGCATCTTGTGTAGTCGGATAGGTATATCTTTAATCACTCCTATAGTCTTCACGGGAGTACCATCCAACTGGAGCACGTCGTGG
Organism: Wollemia nobilis; assembly: GCA_028583015.1. Classification (NCBI taxonomy): domain Eukaryota; kingdom Viridiplantae; phylum Streptophyta; class Pinopsida; order Araucariales; family Araucariaceae; genus Wollemia; species Wollemia nobilis. The sequence continues at coordinate 1,152,067 of JAQPPZ010002036.1, read as the reverse complement.
CTGCTTCGGGTATACTCCATACCTATCTCTTCGCACATTGCTTTAGGCATAATTATCATCATGACCCTGAAGTCAATCATACAATTGTGTACAACGTACCCTTCCATTTGTAGAGATAGGTAGAACAGAGGTGGCTGATTCTTCCCCATAATGGATGTGGACAGGGTCTGCACTAGGGCAAGTGGTGTTGCTTTTTTCACCTTGGTCATCTTCAATGATTCTTACAGCAAGTCCACTTGATCGGGAAACTATAGTGCGTCATATAGGCTAATCTTGGCCGGAATCTTCTTCAGCTCATCTACAATATTGTAAGCTAGGGAGTTGTGCACCTCAGGTTCTTTTTTGTCTCGTACCTAGTGCGATATTGCTCCGTAGCTTCGACCCTTTGTCGCTTGGTCAACAAAGGAAACTTGAGCTTCTCTCTAGCTTGTTCTTTAGTTTCCACTTGAGGTGGATTTGTAGGGGCCTGTTGGGCCTTCTCCTTGACTGGTGCAAGCTGAGGAGGTTCGCTCAGGGCCTGAGAAGGTTGTTACCCCTTCTCATGGTGGGCATGCACCTTTAAGGGAGCCATTTGTTTAGCAACTACCTCTATTGACCTTTTCCCTCCTCTGGTAAGGACTGCAACTTGCTCTTCTTCACCAATTACGAGGTTTTGATCCAATTGCCTGATGATGTTGACTTGACCGCAATGACTACTGCTCGCCAGTGTTTGCACATAATGTTGGTGTAGCATACAAGTATTTTATTCATGAGGATCATTACACGTGGAGCACCAATGTATGTAATCGAAAGTTCTCGGAGCTTCGTCAATCATGGCATTTCTTGTCGACGCTCTCCCTTGCTGGATTGCTTGATATTTAGTAAGCGCAGGTGTAGGATAATACCTTCTCAATAGAAACTCATGCTACACTTGCTTCTTCTTCATAATGGTCATATCATTAGATAGAGTTTGTACTATGGATTTCAGGGACTGAAACTCTTGTAGTATTTTGGCTTGCATATCTTCGGCCTTGGGAATAGACGAAAATGGAACCATCATTGGTATTGGAGGTAGGGCAGGGTTTTGAGGTGGTGCTGGCAATACAGGGAATGCCGAAGAGACAATGGACTATGAAATCAAAAATGTAGGAAAATAGATTTTTGGAGTAGCAATCTATGATACAATGGGATTCGAGTTCCAAGATGAGATCGGGTATGCAAGGGTTGCAGATATCTGCGAAGCAGCTACGCTCGCATACTGGGATTGAGGGAAATCAAAAAGTATGGGCATTGACATACTTTGGGGAAGCTTGCCCACATCTATTAGATCCATCTCTGCTCTCTAGGCCAACTCGTATAACTTGGGGAAGATATTAATGTTCGAATACCTCACCATGATGCTGATATCAGGGTTGAAATCCTGAAGGAAATAGTATGCTGCAGCTTCGTCAGTTGGCCAAAGTCCAACTGGTATCCTTTGACAAGTTCGAGCGAATCTAACATTGAAATCAATGATCTCTTCTTTTGGATGTCTCTAGATTGTTATGAACTGATGCAAAAGAGAAGATGGATCGGCGGACTCATTGAAGCTTCTCATCAACTATCCGACTAACTGGTCCCATCCCGTTATAGTACCAGGTGGTAAATATCTATACCAGTAGAGGAGTTTCCCTCTAAGAGATAGAACCAGAAGCTTTACCATAACTTGATCTTCTATGATGTCATGAATTGCCACAAGAGAAACTATGTCCTGGATATGCTCCAGAGCAGTCTTCCCAGTTCCATCGAACGTTGGAATATTCTTCATAGAAACAGGCGGAACTTGCCCTTGTCCCACTAGATTTAGCAGTCCCAAAGAATTCTATGCTGGGAACAATTTGGGTGGAGGTTGTTGTTGCTGCTACTACATTTGTTGTTGTTGTTGTTGTTGTTGTGCCATATTTGCACTTGGATTCTAAGAAACAAGAATTATCGAAGCTCCTCCTTGGTTGCTAACATGACGACTAATGTGAATGGAGCTAGGATGCTTCGGTGATTTGGGAGGTGTTGATAAGCAACACACCCCCACTGAAAAATGAGATTCCAATCCTCTTGAAAGCCCTGAAATACCATTTTGCAGCAGGGACCCTCTTGGTCATTTTCAGTTTTAAATCCAGATTTTGCTTGCCTCCTTTTTAAAGTTGTGTTTTTTCTTGCATTCTAGCTGTGTTATCCAAGAATTCACTTTTTACATGCTAGAATCATTCATGCACAAGCAAAATATTGCACCGGTACCGAGAAAATCTAAAAAACTTGCATAATTCACTGAAAAATCAAACTTTCCATTTTTGGTAGTGTCGCGATATCGCGACACTTCCATTTTCGAAAATGTTGCGATATCGCGACGGGTAAGTCAAAATGCAGCTAAGTCGGAAAAGTGTAGCGAAATCGTGACACTTTCCATTTTTGGAAGTGTCGCGATATCGCGACGTTTCCATTTTTGGAAGTGTCGCTCGCGGTCTTGGGGGCGATTGCGGGGGTCGGAGCGACGTTTTGGAAGTGTCGCGATATCATGACGTTTCCATTTTTGGAAACTGTCGCAGAATCGCTGCAGGATGAGGAGAGAGAAAGCCGGGGAGAAACATGTCGCGAAATCGCGACATGTCTCATTTTCGCGGTAGGAGAGAGAAAATGCATGAAAATCGGCTAAGTGCCAGAAAGGTCGCGATTTCGCGACATGTCGCGAAATCGCGACAGTTTTTTGGAGAGAGAAGCAAGCTGTACGGAAGGGCGCGATTTTGCGACATGTCGCGAAATCGCGACATGTCGCATTTTCACGGCAGGAGAGAGAAAGTGGGCTGCAGAATGAAAAATCGGCTAAGTCGCAAACATGTTCCAAAATCGCGGTCAACGCATGCAGGTACGAGAACTGTCGCGATATCGCGACGTGTTCTAGAATCGCGGTTGAAAATCAAGAAAGCGTACGGAGGCCAGGAAGGTCGCGATTTCGCGACATGTCACGAAATCGCGACATGTCACGTTTTCACGGCCGACGAGGGAAGAAGTTGCCGATGCGCTGGCAGGGTCACGATTTCGCGACATGTCGCGAAATCGCGACATGTCGCAGAATCGCGGCAGGAGAGAGAAAGTCATAAGTTGACCTGAAAGTGCATTCCGACGGGAAACAGAAGGCATCCTGGGGTAGCGACACGTGTCAAAGCGTGAGGCAGACATGCAGAGGCCGACATGCAAGCTTATTTTGTGGTTTTTAATCTGTTTTAACCTTTAAAGCTTCTGATTTAATTAAAATGCTAATCTAATGCATCTTTTTGTCTTTCATGCAGGATTCCATCTGGCACTTGCGGGACAACCGGGAAAGACCATAAAGGCAAAGATAAAGTGCGGATTTAGTCAAGGACCGCCATGCTAGAAGAGAAGAAGCCGGTAAAGCATTCAATAGCAAATTTATTGCAGACTTGATAGCATGAAGACAATTTCAACACAGGGATGGCTTTACGGAGATCAAATTGATGGAGAAGTGGTGACTCATCCGGCTCACCAGCAGAATTAATGGAGGCATTTATTTGCAGTTGCGGATGAATGCAAGTGGCATTTGATTTTATCTTCTCCATTTATGGCAGCTAACTGCACAGATTTGCCGAAGGGTTAAGTTCTATCTGGACTTTGATTTTAAATGGATTTTTATTGTAAAACCCGGGTCCTAGGGTTTAAGTGCGATAAGATTTAGGGTTTGAGCAAGATATTTTGAAAAGATCAGGGTCTGTCCTGAGTCTATAAATACAGATTCTAAATGTAATCGCGGGAGGCGGAGACTTAGAAATAAAAGGCTTATAAGCAATTTCTTGCAAATTTTGTGAAATCCTTTGTTTCTGGACTTGGAGTTGATGTGCTTTAGCTTTTCTGTGATAGCATGGCCAGGAGCCTAATCTTTTGTAGAGTGTGATAAGTGTATCTTCTTTTGTTATCCGTTCCATTTAAAGTTTGTTAGATATATGCTGTAAATCTGCCATTGTCAAGATTAAATATGCTGTTAGGCTTCAGTTGTTCTATTGTCTGCTAGGGGAAATTACAGATTTGAGGTTAAGTTTGTTCTAATTGCTCTGTCTTCACTGTGCGAGCTAGGCTGTCGGTGAAAGATACCAGTTTTAACCAGCTGCCCTTGGATTTATAATTTTTTGCTAGATCTGTTTCACTCTGCCTTGTGCTCTTAGTTGAAAGTGATCTTAGACTGACTGGACACTTTCTTCTTTGATTTGTTCTGTTGTGAAGCTAGTAGCATAGATAAAATTGACAGTTTGGGTTTTACAGTTGATGTTTGATAAGCTTCTCTTTTCTGCCTTACCCTACCCTCTCTTTGCTTTCGGTGAATGATCCATTTTTATTTTCTTTGTTTGTCTTTTATTTAAATCTGCTGACCCATGAGAGCTAGATCTAGAATTCAAGTTAAATCTGATTGTCAACAACTTTTGCAACTACTAAACAAGTTCAAGAACCCCCTGTAAGGTAATAGAGCAGTCCATATTGAAATCTATTCCAGAAGTGGAAAAGAGTGAATTGCCATTCGACCCAACTCTGTAACTCGCACCTTGGATAACCAGCTAGATCCTAAAGATGAGTGGGATCCGTCCCGTGGGTGTCTCCGGAGCTTCCCTGCTTCATCCTTTCCCGGGGTGTGCATGAAAGCCGGACCAACAACCTAATTGGCGCTAGAAGGAGGGCCTGTTGAACTCAGTTCAAGTATTGTAAGGGCATAACAGCAACATTTGAAGGACCCATAGTGAACTCCGGACAATTTTGTAAATTGTCAGTACAGTTTTCTAAATTGTCAGTGCAGTTTTTTAAATTGTCAGTACAGTTTTTGAAAGTTGTCAGTACAGTATTTAAAATTGCCAGAGAAGACCTCAAGTTCAGAACAGTTTTATCTCCACTTGCAGTTATCCAATTACAACTCAGAACATCACTGTCAGCCAAGTAATAATGGCAAATTGGTTGGGCCCCACTGCTTTGAATATTTCGGGTATAGCCCATGACTTGCCCAGAAATCCAAAAAGATATCTCCCCAGATATAAACATGATGGGACAAGAACTGCAGAAGAACATCTGCTAGCTTTTAAAAATGCTTTAAGATTGTTGAATATACAACATGAAGATGTTGCCTGCAGATTGTTCCCGTTCACTCTCCAGGAGGGAGCTTATGACTAGTTTTTAAACCTCACCAGCAATTCCATTACTAGCTGGGATGATCTAGAGAAAGCTTTTATATCACAGTTCGGTGAAGTGATAGATCCCAACATTTTATATCAACAATTTTCCAGCATCAAGAGAGAGTCGGGAGAAACTGTCAGGTCTTTCAATATGAGGTTCCAAAGAGCTTACGGTAGAATGACTGGCCATTACATCCCAAATGCAAATCTGGCCTTAGAAATCTACAAGAATGCATTGGATTCAGTGACCTCTATTTTCCTCAAGAGAGACATCAATATTACAACCCTGGCAGGTGCTTATAAAGAAGCCTTAATTCTTGAAAGACAGTTAGGGCCTCAAATTTTGAGCAGTCCTTTGATATCCTATGTTACACAGAACATGCCTATTTCAAACCCCATTCCACATCATGAGTTAGTGCCAACATGTCATGCTCTACCCAAGGAGACTCCGTTAACTGTGACATCCACTCAGCATGTGCAAAATACAGAGAAAAGTTCTGACAAATTCAAAGTGCAGGTGCTTGAACTGAACAGTTGTGATCTGGCACCACCCAAATCTGAAGTTTTTCCTGGTGAGTTAAATTTCCCTAGAGATCAAAGAAATATTGATATTTCTAGTTCACCCAAAAATAGTACAACCAGGGTTTCAGATTCTTTCACTTTTCTCGAAGAGACAAAAAGTCTTGTAGAGACTCCTACGGATGAAATGCAAGATTTTCAACAGTTAAAAGGAGACAGTTATGACTTGAGATGTGAGAGTCCAGAACTTAACAATGATCTAGAACTTAATAATGATCCTTCCTCATCAGAGGATGATGAAAGTGAGATTCAATATCACTATGCAGAAGTAACTGAGGAGGATAACATCATTGAGGATATGAGGGAACTTAAAGCTGACATCACCCTCTATGAACTGCCTCAGATTGTTGAACAAAAGGTTAACTTGATTGAGGCTTACTCTGGACCACCTGTTGGATTTCAGGAAAAGGAGGAAAAGATAGTAAAAATGAATGTGGTCAGCCAACTTGGAATTGATGAACTGTCTCAACATAAGCCTGCAACTTCTGAACATAATATCAAAGAAAAGGCTATAAACTGTGTTGATGCAGATATTGGAGTTTATGATTTGGCAACTGAGGAAGTGAGAACAGTTACAGCTCTAAACCATCACAACCATGATGTTTGGACATTGTACATTGATGAGGTTAAATCTAAGCAAGGCTCAGGTGAAAAGGAAAATTGTAAGCATTCTTGCTAGAGGGATAAAAATTGAAGTCCTGGATATTGAAGCAGTGCAGCAACCACAAAATGTTCAAGTTGTTAAGAACCAGGGCATACAAATAAAACATGATTTCTTTCAGTTGTCACATAATTTTGAAGATGTGGTGGTCTAGGTCTGTCAAGATTTTAAAGTATTTGATCCTGGGGGTTTTTTACATTCAGTCCTTTTGAAAGAACTCTGCAAACCCTTCAATTAGAAGCATAAACATGTTATCATATGATTTGTTATTATATGATTTGTTTAATTTGAAGGAGTTGCAGATTTGTTTTTCAAATGGGACAGGGAAGACAGTAAACACAAGTCTTTCCCAGATAGCAAATTTTTGAAGCACAGTCTGGAGTGCATTTCGTCAACAGGACCTGAAAGGTAATTTTTTTAAATTACTTGCATGGTCCAATTTTTTTTAAGGCACCATTTCTCTGCTTTCCCAACTGCTGCATTTTTTGAGTATGAAGGGAAGTTGTAACATATGTATGCATTGTAAGTAAGTCTTTTGTTTTAGTTTTATTTCTTTGTCAGTGCAGTTTTTATTTCTTTGTCTGTACAGTTTTAATCTGTTTCAGTTTAATTTTAATGCTCTACAGTTTTAATTTATTTGTTTTTCAGTTTTCTTTAATTGTTTTTCAGTTTTAGCTTGTGCAGTTTATTTCTTTTGTCAGTGCTTTTTATTTCCTTTCTTTGTCTTTTTATTTTAGCTTGCTTTTATTTTAGTCTGTACAGTCTTTTCTTCCTTGCAGTTCTTTTTCTTTGCTATCTGTACAGTTGCAGTTTATTTTATTTCAGTTGCAGTTTAGTTTATTTCAGTTGCAGTTTAATTTATTTCAGTTGCTTTAGTTTATTTCAGTGCTGTTGCAGTTTAGCTTTGCTGCAGTTCAGCAATTTTTATTTGCTTCAGTTCTTTTAGTTTATTTCTTTTATTGCCTGTACAGTTTTTATTTTCTTCCCTGCTTTTCCTTTTCTTTGCTGTCTGTACAGTCTTTTGTTTTAGTTCTTAATTTTGCTGCCTGTACAGCTGTGCTTTGCATCCTTTGTAAATAGCCTTGCAGTTTGTTTTATTCCTTTGTCTGTACAGCTGTGTAGTTTTCAGTGTTTAGTTTATTTTATTTGCAGTCTGTGCAGTTTTTATTTTGTTTTTGCTTTAAAGCCTGTGCCTGTCCTTGGAAGCCTGTACAAAGTCCTTTGGCTTCTGAAATTTTTTGTCCTTTGCCTTTGCTTGAGCAATCAATGAAAAGTCAGCCTGCTAAAAATTGTTTATTCTAAGCTGATCAATCCAGTTTCCATCCAGTACCCCATGTTGTTCACCATTCTAATTGAGATAGTCTGCTTACTCTGAACTGTAGAACTATTTTGTTATTCAGGATGAAGGTAGAGAGATGATTGGATTTTGTGTCTTGCTTGCCACAGTTGTTTTAATGATAGAAAAATTGCTATGCTGTTTTGTTGGAGGAACTCCGGCGTTGGAGGAACTCCGGGAATCCAAGAAAAGTCGGTTATAAGAGGGGACTATGGTTCATGCAATTATTTGGGTGTCACCGGAGGCTATCAATGCCTAGACCGAAAGCAGGTTCAGATTGATCAAATGATAAAAGAAAATTGTAATTTCTCTAAGGTCTCAGATATTGATATATTTCAGAGGGAGACATATAAAAAAAAAGAAGAGAGATAAAAAAAGAAAAGAAGAGAAAAGAGAAAAAGAAAAAAAAAGAAAAAGAGAGTTGAACAATTAAAAGAGGCAGCCAATATTAGATTCTGCCCTACAGTTGTAAATTGGGTCGTGTAAATCTAAAGGGTAACTCTGTCTAGGCTGTAAAAGGCTAAACTAGTAAACAGAGCTCTACTCGGTTTCCCCTTTTACAATCTAGAAAAGTTGATCAATCCAAGTTTATCATTCAATTCAGTCATCCTTGAAGAAAGTTTTATACCTTTTGAAATTGCACATCAGAAATCTTCCTTGAAGTAATCCAGCCTAGTATGTCCTTGGGAAATTTTAAACAGCTGGCAGTTAGTAGTCAATTTATTGTGAAGAATGTCTATGGCAAGGCATGATGCATGGTCTTTTTGTTTTGAAACCAGAGTCTTGGGTTCTAAAATAGTGCTACTATTTTACCCGCAGATATCGCCATTTGTTGATAAGCAACACACCCCCACTGAAAAATGAGATTCCAATCCTCTTGAAAGCCCTGAAATACCATTTTGCAGCAGGGACCCTCTTGGTCATTTTCAGTTTTAAATCCAGATTTTGCTTGCCTCCTTTTTAAAGTTGTGTTTTTTCTTGCATTCTAGCTTGTGTTATCCAAGAATTCACTTTTTACATGCTAGAATCATTCATGCACAAGCAAAATCTTGCACCGGTATCGAGAAAATCCAGAAAACAGTTGCATAAATTCATGAAAAATCAAACTTTCCATTTTTGGTAGTGTCACGATATCGCGACACTTCCATTTTTGGAAATGTCGCGATATCGCGACGGGTAAGTCAAAATGCAGCTAAGTCGGAAAAGTGTAGCGAAATCGCGACACTTTCCATTTTTGGAAGTGTCGCGATATCGCGACGTTTCCATTTTTGGAAACTGTCGCAAAATCGCTGCAGGATGAGGAGAGAGAAAGCCGGGGAGAAACATGTCGCGAAATCGCGACATGTCTCATTTTCACGGTAGGAGAGAGAAAATGCATGAAAATCGGCTAAGTGCCAGAAAGGTCACGATTTCGCGACATGTCGTGAAATCGCGACAGTTTTTTGGAGAGAGAAGCAATCTGTACGGAAGGGCGCGATTTTGCGACATGTCGCGAAATCGCGACATGTCACTTTTTCACGGTAGGAGAGAGAAAGTGGGCTACAGAATGAAAAATCGGCTAAGTCGCAAACATGTTCCAAAATCGCGGTCAACGCGGTCATCGCATGCAGGTAGAAAGCGTCGCGATATCGCGACGTGTTCTAGAATCGCGGTTGAAAATCAAGAAAGCGTACGGAGGCCAGGAAGGTCGCGATTTCGTGACATGTCGCGTTTTTGCGACCGACGAGGGAAGAAGTTGCCGATGCGCTGGCAGGGTCGCGATTTCGCGACATGTCACGAAATCGCGACATGTCGCAGAATCGCGATAGGAGAGAGAAAGTCATAAGTTGACCTGAAAGTGCATTCCGACGGGAAACATAAGGCATCCTGGGGTAGCGACACGTGTCAAAGCGTGAGGCAGACATGCAGAGGCCGACATGCAAGCTTATTTTGCGGTTTTTAATCTGTTTTAACCTTTAAAGCTTCTGATTTAATTAAAATGCTAATCTAATGCATCTTTTTGTCTTTCATGCAGGATTCCATCTGGCACTTGCGAGACAACCGGGAAAGACCATAAAGGCAAAGATAAAGTGCGAATTTAGTCAAGGACCGCCATGCTAGAAGAGAAGAAGACGGTAAAGCATTCAATAGCAAATTTATTGCAGACTTGATAGCATGAAGACAATTTCAACACAGGAATGGCTTTACGGGGACAAATTGATGGAGAAGTGGTGACTCATCCGGCTCACCAGCAGAATTAATGGAGGCATTTATTTGTAGCTACGGATGAATGCAAGTGGCATTTGATTTTATCTTCTCCATTTATGGCAGCTAACTGCACAGATTTGCCGAAGGGTTAAGTTCTATCCGGACTTTGATTTTAAATGGATTTTTATTGTAAAACCCGGGTCCTAGGGTTTAAGTGCGATAAGATTTAGGGTTTGAGCAAGATATTTTGAAAAGATCAGGGTCTGTCCTGAGTCTATAAATACAGATTCTAAATGTAATCGCGGGAGGCGGAGACTTAGAAATAAAAGGCTTATAAGCAATTTCTTGCAAATTTTGTGAAATCCTTTGTTTTTGGACTTGGAGTTGATGTGCTTTAGCTTTTTTGTGATAGCATGGCCAGAAGCCTAATCTTTTGCAGAGTGTGATAAGTGTATCTTCTTTTGTTATCCGTTCCATTTAAATTTTATTAGATATATGCTGTAAATCTGCCATTGTCAAGATTAAATATGCTGTTAGGCTTTAGTTGTTCTATTGTCTGCTAGGGGAAATTACAGATTTGAGGTTAAGTTTGTTCTAATTGCTCTGTCTTCACTGTGTGAGCTAGGCTGCCGGTGAAAGATACCAATTTTAACCAGTTGCCCTTGGATTTATAATTTTCTGCTAGATCTGTTTCACTCTGCCTTGTGCTCTTAGTTGAAAGTGATCTTAGACTGACTGGACACTTTCTTCTTTGATTTGTTCTGTTGTGAAGCTAGTAGCATAGATAAAATTGATAGTTTGGGTTTTATAGTTGATGTTTGATAAGCTTCTCTTTTCTGCCTTACCCTACCCTCTCTTTGTTTTCGATGAATGATCCATTTTTATTTTCTTTGTTTGTCTTTTATTTAAATCTGCTGACCCATGAGAGCTAGATCTAGAATTCAAGTTAAATCTGATTGTCAACAACTTTTGCAACTATCGAACAAGTTCAAGAACCCCCTGTAAGGTAACAGAGCAGTCCATATTGAAATCTATTCCAAAAGTGGAAAAGAGTGAATTGCCATTCGACCCAACTCTGTAACTCGCACCTTGGATAACCAGCTAGATCCTAAAGATGAGTGGGATCCATCCCATGGGTGTCTCCGGAGCTTCCCTGCTTCATCCTTTCTCGGGGTGTGCATGAAAGCCGGACCAAAAGGAGGATTAGGAGGAAAGCTAGCTGTTGTGCTATTCAAAATTAGTCCTTGTTCATCAAAAGTAGCCTCTTGCGAGGATGTTCCCCATAATAGTGACTCAGGGGTGACCAACCTAGAGCATTCCCCGAAGGCATCAATATCAAGCTTAAAGAACTCAATTTCCTCTCCTCTATTCCTAACTCTCCATCTTGTTTGCATGAAGGTACAGACTTAAGTATCGGTCTCTTACGACTTAAAGATTCTTAGGTAAGACAGAGTCGCTAGATGCTAAGAGTCTTTTGGCAATGAGACGAGCATCGAATCTCACTACCACTCACAAGGTGAGACTAATCGGGTCCCACCGGGTGTGCCAAAAATTGTTGATCATCAAATCTACCTAGGAAAGGATTTGGGAAAGTGTACGCGCTCTAGACCTGGACCAACATTGAAAGGTTGTGGGGAAGAGATTCCCCTTGTGCCAATATCCAAAGAAATTCTGGCTCCTATGCTAAACTACTTTGGTTTTTAAGATAAGGGTGCAGGAAAGAAATAAATAGAGTAAGGGTGCAAGAAGAAAATAAAAAGGGGTAAGGGAAGAGATTTCGATAATTTAAAGTGGGAAAGAGCCAAAAGCATGATTGTTGGCCAATATCTTGAAACAACATCAAGAAACACCAAGAATAAAATGAAAAGAACATGATATTAGCCTTCCTATGTATCCTCTAGATGAGTTCCAGGATTACCCTCCCCTTTCGTCAAAATTTAGATTTTAGAGTTACGAAGATTAGGACAAGTGAATATAACAGAAACAATATCCACAGGCGACATACAAGAAAAATAACACAGCCTTTTCCTCTCCAATGTATCCTTTGGGAAAATTTTAGGGTTCCATCCCAATCACACACCTAAATCCAGAATGCAAAATTACAGTATGCAAATGAAGAAAGAGATAAAAGAAATAAACACAGAAGGCAGCATACAAGAGAGAAATTAGGCTCAAAGCTCTTTAGTATTAATCATAGGGATTCAAGTTACAACAGCTTTCTTAGCAAAAAGTTCCCCCCTTTTTTCATTACAATGCCTGGGTTTTTATAGAGGACCCGACCCTCTGAGCCATTAATGCACAAAATGGAGGAGTACATCTTCAAAACCCGAGAATTTGGCTCTTCGCGGCTCTCGTGACTAAGCTCTCAAATATTTTACCAAAACTAGCAGCTGCGACCGGGTCATCCAGGGAAACATGCATTAATGAGCCACCTAAACATCCTTGGCCTCTGGGTGCAGTTCTCGAGTGGCCGCCATGCTCATTGGGCTCTCCTTTAGGAACTGATACCTCATTTCCAATTGCCAAAAATGAGCAACGAGTTTATCGGGCACGTAAAAATGCATTTATGAGGCACTTGATTGCCTCAGAAAAATATTCGGCTTGGAGTGTGTGCCCTTGAAGCGCTTTGCTAGATTTTCATTCGCAACTCTGATTTGTAATGGATTTGAGCTGAAGCAGATCTTCCTTCTTGGTTTACACTTCGCATGGTGGAGCTTCGCAAGGCATCTTCGGCGATGCTGAGTGTCAAAGTATATATTCCTCCTCAAGGTGGGGCTCTTCATTTCTCACTGTTTCATTGGAGAGATGTGTCAAAACTGCTTCGTTGATGAATCATAAAAATGCTTCATCGTGATCTTCCTTCAAAACTATGATTCGGGATAATTATGGCCGAAGCGCATTCTTTCTTTCGAAAAATGTTTCGTTCTTTATGACCGCTATCGCTTCGGGTGAAAATGCTTCGCACGAAAGCTAGCCAAAGCAGATGCTTCATGACAAATTTTGGTGAAGTAGAAATGGTTCGTTGGTGGGGAGGCCCGAAGTGGGTGCTTCGACGGTTTTTTGGCGAAGTATTTTTCAATGTTTGCGCTCTTTCAACTTCTGCTTTGCAAGATTTTTGCCCAAAGTAGCTGCTTGAAATGCTTCGGATCCGAAGTAGTTTTATTGCGTTAGCAAACTAGGACCGCGATCTAGACTTTCCTTTTTTAGTAAAGCTATTATTTTGGATTGCTCGAATGCCGCTTCATAAAAATTTTGCCCGAAGTAGCTGCTTGAAATGCTTCGGGTGTGAAGCTCTTTTTGTTTTCCACTTCTTTCTTTTGGCAAAGTTGTCTTCTTTCCTACGAAGCTATTTTCCTTAACTTGCTCGATGGCGAAGCACTTGCATCTCCATTCTATGTACAAGGGGGGTGGCGATGAAAGCTAAAATTGCTGCAATGCTTGAAAATGTTGTTTCTAAAAAACAAGGGAACAAATTCATGAAATTAAAAGAAATACTTTACAAAAATTTTGATTTTACTACCCCTCTAGGCAATGTGACAAAATTGTCAATAGTTTTAACCCAAAAATATTTACAAGATTTGATAAAACATTATTGTTTTTCAACTATATTTCACTCCAACTACAAAATTTGAATTTGAATTTTTTCCAATGGCTAGTTTGGAAATTTGAACATCAACAACTAGTTTAGACAACCATAATTTGAATACAAATATTACACGTTGACTTAACCATGTTTGGACAATGACTAGTTTTATCAATACCCAATGGTTACATGATAAGGCGTGGAGTGGACAAGACCCAATGGTTACATGAAAAGACCAATAGCGGACAAGACCTGACAAGACTAATAGCAGACAAGACCCCAATGGTGAACAAGATGTGGACACGACAAGCGAATACACCATACATGTTATGTAGGGATTGAGCATAGGAAACAAGTGGTTGTGTGACCGAAGTCATGATTAAAAAATGGCTTTTGGTAAATTTAAAGCACTCATGACTTACCATCCAAGCAATGTGGGATACATGAAAGGTTTACAAAAAATAAAAATAAACTTATGCAATGCGCACGACACTGTGATCAAAATATTCTTAATACATATTAAATTTCACTCTGAATTAATATACGTATTCCATTGCAAGGTAGTGCTTAGATACTCAAATTCACTCAAAATCAAGACACATATTCAATTTCAGTTGACAAAATTTTAACATGCAGGATAACTATGGCTTGTAGGTAAACTTGGGCAAAAGAAAATTTTAAACCTTAGGAAATATACATACCCGAGATGCGTGGCAAGTTGCATTTGATTGAAAGTGCAATTTTGAATTGGAATGTTCTTGGACGCTTATTATGTGTTGCAATGAACGTTTATCAAATACCTGATGAGTTGTAAATCGATTAAATGCTTTCAATCGTTAACTTTAGCTTTAATAATTCCAATATAAAAATCTAATGCTTACAAATTATTTGGTGAGATGGCACTAGACCGACTAGGGCTTAATATGAAACACTTGCAGCCTTCTACCCTACTTTTGCATGCAAATTGGAAATGACAATGCTTCACGAGGATGACATAATCCAGTGATACAACTAGTTTGATTTTGGTAATTCTTTCATTCGATTAAAGTAATGAGTTGGGATGGCTTGCGGATCATGAGTGCGGACTGTTGAACCCATGAAATTCATCTGCACGTATTGTAGAAACTTTACACTATCTTAAAATTTTGTATTAAAAAAAAAGTGTGCCCATTGCACTTATGTATTCACCTACGTCGCATGGAAAACTAGACTTGAATTTTGCTATGCTTATGTTGTATGCACTGTCTTCCAAAATTTACCAATATGTCTACACAACTTTTTAATACTTAATCTGTGTTCTCAAAATTTGGTCGTGACGTCTTATTGCATCTGAATTGAAAAGTAATTGCAATGAAATCCCAAATCGAGGCTCTGATACCACTTGGTGTAGAACTTCCTGGAAGGACAAATTAACACAATTGAATGAAGTAAATCAAATATCTCTTGCCACTTAAGGAGGGCTAAGTCCTTTGCCACTTAAGGAGGTCTAAGTCCTTGTGAGTATGTAGATGAATGATTGTATAAAATTAGATGATAAAATATAAATCATGCTATACTATAAATATGGATAAATTAAATCAATGAATATAACCGACTAGCTATTATATTGGAATCATAACAAGTGAGGACTAGGAATCATTCACAAAATAGTATAGTAGTGGTATCTTGAATGATGATGATCGGGTGACCATGCTCATTACCAAGTGAATTTTAATGGCCTTAGTTAGACTATGGAGGTATGATAAGTAAGCACAAAGGCATTACGCCAAAGTAATTCTACATAGACAAACTTATGTAGGGTTGGCGAAAATGTTTTTTTCTTTAAGTATTATAGGCCTTAAAGGATAATCCCTATGTCATGGTCAAGTTGTCCTAGTGGGAGGATCACTATTGGTATATTTTTTAAATGGTGAGTTTTATAAGGGTGAACTCTAAAAAATACAGGACGATGGCCACTCCTGTCCATTTGAGTGTTTTATGTAGCAACATTAAACTTAAAATGTGGTTATGCCTTACAATGATGAATAAATATTGGAATTTCTTTGTGAACCTTTACTTGAAAAAAAAATCTCTCTTGGTTTGATTTGGTGGGTTGTTACAGTTGGTATCAAAGCCTAGGTCATAGGCCTAGAAACTTCTATAGATAGAACCTAGGATAAGCCTTGAATTGATGTGCTACTTTGGGGAAACTTACCCTTCAAGGGATATTAAGTTGATTTGGGATAAGATGGATATTGCATACCATTTGGACCAATCAGACCAAGGTATAGAAATCCTAGAGAGTATTTTTTTTTATTGGGAATGGTACCCTGCACTGATGCAAGTGTCACCATGATCAATATTAGATGAGTGGTAATGATCATACTTAATATGACACCTTGTGGTGAGGCATGTGTGACCATGATCATTATCATATGAGTGATAATGGTCTAAGTTTATTCATGGGAAGATAAATGTTGGACATTTTGAGTCCCTAAGTCAAAGTTGTCATTGATGTCACCAGATGAAGTCATCATTAATGTCAAGGACTTCGTCAAGAAACAAAGTTGTCAAGGTTGTTATTTGATATCCAGGAAGAAGGCCAAAGGTCAAGAGAATCAGTGCAAAAGTTAAAGGCAAAAGGGCTCCATAATATCTTAATAGTATATGGAAGCTTAGTTTAAAAGGTGTTTCATAAAAATCCCAAGGAGGCTTGTGCAAAGTTAAAAAGGAGATATAATATTTATTTTATAAATTATTTAAATTCAATGAGAATTTAAATTTTATAAATAAATATTATTTACACCATGGTATGCAATGAGAAGGAAGCAATAAACTCAAAAGGATATTTGTTATTATAATATTAAGTGATATGGTTAAAATCCCAAAGTAAAATATTTATAATATTCATTATAATATTTTACAATACCCAAAGATGGGTTTGGAGTTAAAAACATTCAAAGCACCTTTATTAAGGTCCTAACCTTCGCCGACGTTACGTGGTGGTGAAAGCATTCGAAGCACCGATGTTTTACAAGCATGGAGGAAATTAATATATATACCTATGCCCAAAGGGCATTAAACTTTATCCTTGCTCGATTGATTAATATTGCATGTGAATTGGAAAGAAGAGCTCGTGAGAAAGTTTACGAATTTTGTGTGCCGACGAACAGAATAAAGTAGAAGGCATCGATCGTTCGAAAGCCAACTGGGCAGCTTGGCCTAGTGGCAAGTGGGCAGTGGCTAGAGCGCTTGTAGGCAAGGAGGCCAGCATTCGAAATGTGGTGGCTGTGCTTGGCAGTCGTGTTGGTTGAAGGTGCCAAAGGTGCACATTTTGCAAGGTGCAAGGTGGGAGACACGATTTGAAGCACGTGGTGCTTCTTAAGTTTCAAACGAGCGCGTAGCTCATGCGGTGGTTGGAGCCACGGCTAAGGTGTTTGTCATGGGCATTGTTGAGGGTTCGAATCCCTCCGAAGGTGAGGTAAATATTTTTGCATTAAATTTAATTATTGCCTAAGTTGGGAGATAAAAGGGGTGTTAGTCGGATTTTCTTAGAAGGGTTGCTAGTTGGATAGTGGTGGTTATTGAAAAGTGTCAATTAGGAGTAATAAGGAGTTTTGAATTTAGTTTTTAATAAAGTCTTAATTATCATATTGGCATATTGGAGAATTAAGACTTTTGAGTATTGTTTTAATTTTAATAAGGGGTTTTTGTGTTAAAGAAGATTATTGTGAAGGTGTTGAATATTATTTAAGTTGGAGTGATAAGGTGTAATTTTGATATCATTTTGTATTGTGTTTTGTTGAGGAAATTATTATCTTCTAACCCTTATTGAGATTGGCAAAGAAGTGAGTGTGAGTGTGGCAGATTTGTGAGATCAACTCCTTGTCAAGCAAAAAGGTATGGGCAAATTCTTCCTTGGTTGAGTTGATTGATTGGCTTTCTAGAAAATAAAGTTTGGAGTGAAAAGGATTTGATTAGGGTTTCCTTTTCAAAAGTGTTTGAGTTAATGCTTCAAGGTTTTCTGGAATTAAGTGTTGTGATTAAAACCTTATTTTATAAGCATTGTTGTTGAAGCCATTGGTTGTGTGAAGAACTTGAGTTAGGGTTTTGAAAAGAACATGAGTATCATTGTTATGTGAAGATTGATTTATAAGCATTGTTGTTGAAGTGAGTTGTTGTGCAAAGAACTTGAACTAGGGTTTGAAAAGAACATGAGTATCATTGTTATGTGAGATTTGTTGTTGAGCATTGTTGGAAATATTTTGAGTTGGTGTTTACATGCTTGGACTAGGGTTTGTGAGCAAGGGTTGTTTCTTGAGTAATTGGTTGAGTAGAGTTGATTGAGCCTAGTCAAGTGGATGTATGAAGTGATTGTTCAAGTTCCATAAAACAAACTATTCTATATTCTGATTTGAGTTAAGAAAGTGATTGAGCATTGAGTGTAGAACATATTGAGTCTCTAACAATTCTCTTTATGTTTCTATGAGATTTGGACAAGTTCTGAGTGAGCTTGTTGAGTAGATTTGAATAAGTTATGTGTGGACTTATTGAGTAGATTGGAGTTGATAAGTGAGCTGAGTGGGTTGTGGATAAATGAGATTGAAAGTTTGTGTGGACTTTTGAGCATTGATGGCAAGTTTTGTGTGGACTTGTTGAGAGATTTGAGCAAGTTCTATTGTGGACTTGTTGAGCATATTTGAGCAAGTTCTATGTGGACTTGTTGAGCAGATTTGAGCAAGTTCTATGTGTGGACTTGTTGAGAAGATTTGAGCAAGTTTATGTGGACTTGTTGAGTAGATTTGAGAATTTGAGCAAGTTCTATGTGGACTTGTTGAGCATATTTGTGCTAGATCGAAGGACTATGTTTAGTGTAGATTAGAGATAGAGCTTTGGAGGTGATAGAGTAGAGAGGATAGTAGTCTCTAGTGGATAGAGATCCATCAGCCAGGGTAGTGAGGATAGGTCTTCTGAGTGGGGATAAGAGTCTTCAGTGGAGAGAGATCCACAAGCTAGTGTAGTGGAGGTAGTAGTCTTCTAGAGGATCACCAACCAGAGCAGAGGAGAAGGAGTTCTCCTGTGGATAGAGATCCATGAACTTGATTTAGGGGATTGGTGTCTCCTTTGGATAGAGGTCCATAAACATTGTAATTGGGAAGGATTCCCAAGAGATTGATTGAGAAAATTTTAGTGAAATATTTTCTCCGTGGAGTAGCCCACATTGGGTGAACCACGTAAATTATGGTGTCTCTATTGTGTGTGGTGATTTATGCATTGCTTTGATTACTGCTATTGATATTTCTATCTACACATTGCTTAATATTGATTTGGAAAGAAAAGTAAAAAGTGGTCTTATACTGTTCACCCCCCTCTCAGTATAAGCTTGTGTTCTTCAATTGGTATCAGAGCGGGTTCCTTCAGAAGAGTTTAACAACTTGAAGGAAAGGCTAACAAGAACACAATGGATCCTAAGGAAGTATCCTCAAATAATTCAGCACCAGTATTTGATGGAAGTGACTATATGTATTGGAGTATGATGATGAAGATCTACCTGATGGCACTTGGCAATGAAATTTGGGAATCAGTGGAATTTGGATATGATCCCTTAATCAATCCTCCTACATATAAGGAAGGTAAGCTTCTACAACACTATAATTCAAAAGCAATGAATGCACTTGTGAGAGGTTTGCGTAGAACAGAGTCTATGAAAGTTATGCATTGTCAAACTGCAAAAGAGATGTGGGATAAATTGCAAAATATATATGAAGGAGATAAAAGTGTCAAGAAAGCAAAGAGTTAAAATCTCAAAAGACAACTTGAAGAATTAAGAATGAATGAAGAGGAAAATATTAGTGCTTACCTACTTCGAATTGATGAGGTTGTTAATGATATGCGAGGACTTGGTATGAAGATTGATGAATCTGATGTTTGTGATAAAGTCTTAAGATCTCTTCCAAAAAGATTCAGTGAACAGGTTTCTGCTATAGAAGTATCAATATATGGTGATACTTTGACAAGAGATAAGTTGCTTGGTATGCTCACAATATTTGAGATAAGAACAAAAGATCCTATGTCCCAAAAGGAAGCAACATTCAAAGCAACCAATAAGACAAAGGGTAAGAAGTCAGAATCAAGCAATGAGTCATCTAGTGATGAAGAAGCTAACTATGGTAGAAGAGATAAGGACTATAGAAGATCTAGAGATAAAATATCTATTAAATGTTTCAATTATGGAAAGTATGGACATTTTGCAATAGATTTTCAAGAACCCAAGAACAACAATGGTGAAGAAAAATAGGATCACAGGTACAAGGAATCAAAAAGATATAAGCATCAAAAGAAAAGCAAGGATGGACAAAGCAGACAAGGAAAGAAGTTCTTTCAAAGGCAAAAGAGAAGCTACTATGCGGATAAGGCAAGTAAGTATTCAAGTGATAGTGATGCTAGTTTTTCAGACAATGATAGAGATGAAGTCCTATTTATGATTGAAGAAAAAGAACCAGTTAAGAAAAGGACTCCAATTATTCTCAAGTGTTTTAGATGTGGTAACTTTGGACATCTTGAAGATGATTGTACAAGGGATGGTTATAGTTTCAGTGATGATGAATATGAGAATGCACTTGAAGGACCAGATGAAAATATTCTAATGGCTTTAGAAGAAGAAGTAAGTGATCCTATAGAAGATAAGCCAAAAGAAAATAAAGATGTGGACAAAGGTAAACAAATAGAGGAATATTCAGAAAAGGATGGTTATGATCTAAAGGGAGAACTTATCTATGCCCTTGACATAGTAAAGAAGGTAAGGAAGCAACACTCTAAACTTGAAATTCAGTTTCAAGAATGTGATGAAGAGAGAAGATTGCTCATAGAGGATTTAGAAAAATCAAAGGCTAAGGCAAAGAGGTTCAAAGATAAGTTAGAAGCAAAGATCTTGGAATGTGAGAAGTTAGCACAAGAAGTGGCACTACTAAAAGAAGATTTAGAGGACTCCAAGATCAAGATGAAAGGGTTCAAAAATAGCTCAAAGAACTTGGATAAGTTCATCAAGATACAAAAGCCTACATCAAGCAAAATAGGTCTTGGATTTGAATAGGTTCAAAAGAAATGGGAAGGAGAGTCAACTTCAAGTTTTGGAGGAGAAGAAACTTTAGATGAAGATACTTCAAAAAAATATAGTGTAAAAGATAGTGAGACATCTGAGGATGAGTTGGACAATAGAGAGTTCAACAAAAATAGGAACAATGCACAAAGAAGATATAGATGGAACAACAATCAAAGGTCAAGAGAGACTAAGAGACCAATGAGGTCAAGACAAGGAAACTTCAATGGAAGATGTTTTTCATGTCACAGGTTTGGGCACATGGCTTCACAATGTAGGACACATGTAAGACATGAATATGGGAACATATAACTTTTCCATGGGTATTGCTACTCATGTAATCAGTTTGGTCACAAGGCAATGAATTGCAGGGTTCATGATAGAAGAGGATATGGCTTCACTAGGAGAAATCCTAAGATATTTGCACCTCCAAGGAATAATAACATTAAGTGTTATAAGTGCAATAATGATGGTCACACAACAAAGTGGTGTAGAGCAGACATCCCAGAAATATGTATGAACATGAACATGAATAGGAACAGAAAAGAACATGAATATGAATAGGAATAGGAACATGGATATGAACAAGAATAGGAACAAGGATATGAATAGGAATAGGAATAGGAACAAGAATATGGACATGGAAAATAATCAAAGGAATCAAAAGAATCAGATAATAAGGAAAGAGGATAAAGGTAAAGAACAATGCTTTCTGGGAGTAGAAATACTCCCACCCCAGAATTAACCACCTCAAAAGGAGGTGGGGGAGGGGCTAAGCTAAGAGGCTCATTCTTAGCCCCGAGCCCCAAAGGTGACCCTTTGCCATTGATGTCAAAGGGGAGAGATTTGAGTAAGGGGGAGAGACTTGATACTTGAAAAGAGCATTGAGCTAGGGGAGCAATGTCCCAGGGGGAGCAGGACAAAAAGCAAGTCAAGTTTTGGTAAAAATAGTTTGGGTTGCCATCAATGACAAAGGGGGAGATTGTTGGACATTTTGAGTCCCTAAGTCAAAGTTGTCATTGATGTCACTAGATGAAGTCATCATTAATGTCAAGGACTTCATCAAGAAACAAAGTTGTCAAGGTTGTTATTTGATATCCAGGAAGAAGGCCAAAGGTCAAGAGAATCAATGCAGAAGTTAAAGGCAAAAGGGCTCCATAATATCTTAATAGTATATGGAAGCTTAGTTTAAAAGGTGGTTCATAAAAATCCCAAGGAGGCTTGTGCAAATTTAAAAAGGAGATATAATATTTATTTTATAAATTATTTAAATTCAATGAGAATTTAAATTTTATAAATAAATATTATTTACACCATGGTATGCAATGAGAAGGAAGCAATAAACTCAAAAGGATATAATATTATAATATTTTTTATTATAATATTAAGTGATATGGTTAAAATCCCAAAGTAAAATATTTATAATATTCATTATAATATTTTACAATACCCAAATATGGGTTTGGAGTTAAAAACATTCAAAGCACTTTTATTAAGGTCCTAACCTTCACCGACGTTACGTGGTGGTGAAAGCATTCAAAGCATCGATATTTTACAAGCATGGAGGAAATTAATATATATACCTATGCCCAAAGGGCATTAAAATTTATCCTTGCTCGATTGATTAATATTGCATGTGAATTGGAAAGAAGAGCTCGTGAGAAAGTTTATGAATTTTGTGTGTCAGTGAATAGAATAAAGCAAAAGGTGTCGATCGTTCGAAAGCCAATTGGGTAGCTTGGCCTAGTGGCAAGTGGGTAGTGGCTAGAGCGCTTGTAGGCAAGGAGGCCAACGTTTGAAATGTGGTGGTTGTGCTTGGTAGTCGTGTTGGTTGAAGGTGCCAAAGGTGCACGTTTTGCAAGGTGCAAGGTGGGAGACACGATTTGAAGCATGTGGTGCTTCTTAAGTTTCAAATGAGCGTGTAGCTCATGCGGTGGTTGGAGCCATGGCTAAGGTGTTTGTCATGGGCATTTTTGAGGGTTCGAATCCCTCCGAAGGTGAGGTAAATATTTTTGCATTAAATTTAATTATTGCCTAAGTTGGGAGATAAAAGGGGTGTTAGTCGGATTTGCTTAGAAGGGTTGCTAGTTGGATAGTGGTGGTTATTGAAAAGTGTCAATTAGGAGTAATAAGGAGTTTTGAATTTAGTTTTTAATAAAGTCTTAATTATCATATTGGCATATTGGAGAATTAAGACTTTTGAGTATTGTTTTAATTTTAATAAGGGGTTTTTGTGTTAAAGAAGATTATTGTGAAGGTGTTGAATATTATTTAAGTTGGAGTGATAAGGTGTAATTTTGATATCATTTTGTATTGTGTTTTGTTGAGGAAATTATTATCTTCTAACCCTTATTGAGATTGGCAAAGAAGTGAGTGTGAGTGTGGCAGATTTGTGAGATCAACTCCTTGTCAAGCAAAAAGGTATGGGCAAATTCTTCCTTGGTTGAGTTGATTGATTGGCTTTCTAGAAAATAAATTTTGGAGTGAAAAGGATTTGATTAGGGTTTCCTTTTCAAAAGTGTTTGAGTTAATGCTTCAAGGTTTTCTGGAATTAAGTGTTGTGATTAAAACCTTGTTTTATAAGCATTGTTGTTGAAGTGAGTTGTTGTGCAAAGAACTTGAACTAGGGTTTGAAAAGAACATGAGTATCATTGTTATGTGAGATTTGTTGTTGAGCATTGTTGGAAATATTTTGAGTTGGTGTTTATATGCTTGGACTAGGGTTTGTGAGCAAGGGTTGTTTCTTGAGTAATTGGTTGAGTAGAGTTGATTGAGCCTAGTCAAGTGGATGTATGAAGTGATTGTTCAAGTTCCATAAAATAAACTATTCTATATTCTGATTTGAGTTAAGAAAGTGATTGAGCATTGAGTGTAGAACATATTGAGTCTCTAACAATTCTCTTTATGTTTCTATGAGATTTGGACAAGTTCTGAGTGAGCTTGTTGAGCAGATTTGAATAAGTTTTGTGTGGACTTATTGAGAAGATTGGACAAGTTCTGAGTGAGCTTGTTGAGCATATTTGAATAAGTTCTGTGTGGACTTATTGAGCAGATTGGACAAGTTCTGTGTGGACTTGTTGAGCAGATTTGAGCAAGTTTTGAGTGGACTTATTGAGAATTGAGCAAGTTCTATGTGGACTTGTTGAGCATATTTGAGCAAGTTCTGTGTGGACTTGTTGAGCATATTTGAGCAAGTTTTGTGTGGACTTGTTGAGAATATTTGAGCAAGTTCTATGTGGACTTGTTGAGAATATTTGAGCAAGTTCTATGTGGACTTGTTGAGCATATTTGAGCAAGTTCTGTGTGGACTTGTTGAGCAGATTTGTGCTAGACCGAAGGACTATGTTTAGTGCAGATTAGAGATAGAGCTTTGGAGGTGACAGAGTAGAGAGGATAGTAGTCTCCAGTGGATAGAGATCCATCAGCCAGGGTAGTGAGGATAGGTCTTCTGAGTGGGGACAAGAGTCTTCAGTGGAGAGAGATCCACAAGCCAGTGTAGTGGAGGTAGTAGTCTTCTAGAGGATCACCAGCCAAAGCAGAGGAGAAGGAGTTCTCATGTGGATAGAGATCCATGAACTTGATTTAGGGGATTGGTGTCTCCTTTGGATAGAGGTCCATAAACATTGTAATTGGGAAGGATTCCCAAGAGATTGATTGAGAAAATTTTAGTGAAATATTTTCTCCGTGGAGTAGCCCACATTGGGTGAACCACGTAAATTGTGGTGTCTCTATTGTGTGTGGTGATTTGTGCATTGCTTTGATTACTGCTATTGATATTGCTATCTACACATTGCTTAATATTGATTTGGAAAGAAAAGTAAAAAGTGGTCTTATATTGTTCACCCCCTCTCAGTATAAGCTTGTGTTCTTCAATAAAACTAATTGATTGTAAGTATAATTTGGGATAAAATTGTGACTTACCCAACTCCTTTGGATAGAATATGTCATCTATTTTGAGATCCAAGAAGTTGGTGTTAGTTACATAGGAGAAAGCTACAATGCATCGTTAAAATAATTCTAAAAGAACCATGGAATCTAGTAAGAAAATTGAAACAACAATATACTCCAATAATAAGTCTAAAAGAATAATGAACTTTAGTAAGAAAACTTTAAAAACAAAGGATTCCACCAAGAGAATGACAAAGGTTGCATATATAGTTAATTTGCTACAAGAGGAAATAGATTAAATTACATTATTAGTTAGGTTTCTTCAAGAGCAAATGGAGAACCAAAAACAATATTGGAAATGATTGTTAAACAAGAATACAAAAATAAGAAAGGAAAGGGAAACCCAAGAGAGGGACCAAATTTCAAAAAAAGTAACGATGAGAACCAAGGTAATTATAATAAGAATTTTTAAAAGAAGGATAATTCAAACCCTTACCCTCAGAAGCAGAGTATTGCTGATCAAAAAAAGGATACAGGGGAGAAAATGTAGGATATATCTCATGCACCCAATATAGGTTAGTTTATTTATGGGGTCCTCATTATGCAAATAATTTTTCCCAATGGCCAAAGTTGAGCAACAGAGCTGAGGAGCAACCACACTAAATCAATGTAGCCTTAGGAAGTCAAAACCTAGATGGACAAGCAACTCCCATGCTACTGAATGGTAATTTGTTCAAAAAGAATGTTAAAATTTTAATTGATAGTGGAGTTATAGATAGTTTTATTTCCACTAGTATATATTGGGGATATGCTAAAAAGACATGGATTTTTGTCACAAGGGTGGAATGTTTTTTTTAATTTACATGGTGGAATCGATAGCTTTCCATGAATTTGGGCAGGATGTCCGACTTTTATGGTCGCCATAGTATTCTACATTATTTTCCTTGGAAGCTACCACACAGTTCTTTCTATAGTCTACCCCTATAACCACCATGCCACAATCATTTTAAACCTTTTATGTCACTGAAAGAACCAAGAAAAGGAAAAGTGTTCAATTTAGAGAGGCCTGAGATTTAAACCTTGGATATATGTCCCCCTTATGGGGTTCACAAGGGTGGAATGTTGAGTATGGGTATGGATAGACTTACTCAGCAGATCAATGATTGGCTACAATCGGGATCATCTTATCCAATGGATCCACTATTTGGTATTTATATGTAGTATTGCTACATGCCTTTGTTATTATCTTAGGAATGGATTGGTTAAAGACTCATGGAGCTCTAATCAACTTCCAAGAAATATGGATGGACTTTACTAGTAAGGATAAGAAGAGAGTAAGGGGTCAACATAGGCGAAGGACTTTTTAACCATATTTGTTATCAACTATGCAACTTAAGAAGGCAATCAAGAGAGGTGGGATGTTGTATGTAGTTAATATAAATGGCAAGACAAGAGATAATGGGGATGAGAAAATATTTAAGAGATATCCAATTTTGCATGAGTTTAAGGATGTATTTCCAGAAGGTCTCCTAGGCTTACCACCTTGATATAAATTTTATTTCACCATAGAACTAATGTCTACAATTGGTCCTATTGCAAGGACACCTTACAAGATGACTTCTATTGTGTTGCAAGAACTAAAGGTACAACTACAATATTTGTTGGAGAAAAGTTTAAATAAACCTAGTGTGTCACTCTGGGGTGCTTCGATATTATTTGTGAAGGATGGTTTCTTAAGGTTGTGCATTGATTACAAAATATTGAATAAGGTCACCATAAAAAATAGGTATCCATTGCTAAGGATAGATGATCTCTTTGATTAGTTAAAGGATGCCACTATATTTTCAAATATTTATTTGAGATCAAGATATCATCAGTTAAGGATTTGTGAGGAGGATACTCACAAAACAACTTGTAAGACTAGTTATGGGCACTATGAGTTCATAATGTTGCCATTTGGGTTGACAAATGTGCTAGCAACTTTTATGAATCTTATGAATAATGTGTTCAGAAAATATATGGATCAATTTGTTTTGATATCTATAGATGATGTCTTGATATATTTTTAAATTGGATAACATGACCAAACTTTGAGGTTAGTGTTATAGATGTTGAGGAAGAACCAAGTTGTCAAAATAGAGTTCTATGCCTCATAAGTTTAATATTTGGGGTATATTATATCTATAGAAAGAATTGCTATAGATCCTAAGAAAATTGATGTCATTTTGAGTTGGCCAACACCCACTAATGTGTATGAAGTTAGAAGCTTCATGGGAATAACTAATTTTTATAGAAATTTTGTGAAAGACTATTCAAAATTTGCCTACTCTATTACTAACCTTCAGAGAAAAGGAAAAGAGTTCAAATGGATAGATAAGTTTGAATCCACCCTTGAAACTCTAAAAAATAATCTGACTATAACACCAATTCTAAGGATACCATATTCTCTTCAGAATTTTACAGTATGTACAGATGCTTCCTTAAAAGGTTGGGAGGGCTATTATCCCAAAATGAAGCTATAGTGGTATATATGTCCAAGAAAATCAAGAAGCATAAGTTGTTTTATGCTACACATGACCTTGAGTGTTGGAGTATATTACATTATTTGGTATATGCTAATGTAACACCTTGGGGACATCATTATATTATGAGTGTGTTCTAGATTAGAGTGTGAGTAAATATTTTATGTAATGTAATAATGTGCAGGAAATGTGCAAGTGTCATATGATTGAGTGTGCAAATATGGTGAGTGTAAATATGCACAAGTATCCATTATGTAAGAGTGCACATGTGTCCTTAGAATAGGAAAGTGAAGATTCTCATAGAAGAGTGAAGGCCAAGAGTAATCTATATGAAGAGTCACATTATATTATATATATATGTGACCAAGCATTGTAAAAGAGAGAGGATGTATGTGACCTTTATTCTATATCAGTTTAATTTTTTGAGGTCATTTATTAGGATCCATTTTATGAGTTATTTATGAAGTTATTTGTGAGTTATATTTGAATAAATTATTTCCATTATTGAGTATTTTATATTGCAACTTTATATTTGATTTTGTGGTTATTTACATTAAGATTTAAGCATCAAAAGCTAACAGTGGTATCAAAGCTACAACAAGTCTTTTCTTGCATGGGTTTTTGAAAAGTTACAAATAGTCTAAGGATATTTGTACTGGTCAAGGAGGAACTAATAAAGTTGAAGATATTACTTTTAGAGAAGGAAAACCTAAGAAGATAGTATTTACACTATGTTGCAGAAAAACTAGTGAAGATTAAAAATAGATTGAATTTACCTATTCCAAGAATAAATTTGGAATATAAGGCAATCTACAACATAGTTTTAAGTCTTGGAGATAGACCTTGATATTGATAATATTAAGAGATCCAAGAAGGAATTCATGTTAAAAATTTTGATAGTAAAAACAAAATTTTATGTAGAAGACCTCAAATTGCATTTGGCTAGAGTATTTCCATAGGGTTGCAGATAAACCTATGAAGACTAGGACTCAACATAGATTTTACCACTAGGAAAACTAGTGAAGCTTATTTATTTCAGAATTTTGAAGATTTGAATAATTTTGATTGCTATTGTCTAATATTTTCTTGCTCATAAGTTTAGAAGCTTCCTATAACATATAGAAAAAAATTTCACCTTAAATTTCTTAAAATTCTATGTGCTTTCCTTGTGCAGGAATTATTTTTGGGATTGCAACAAAAGAGTAGACATTCAAGATTAAGGAGGCCCAAGAGGAAGGCTCCATTGAAGCTTGAACATTGAATATTAAGGAGGCCCAAGAGAAACGTCCCATTGAAGATTTAATATTGAAGATTAAGGAGGCCCAAGAGAAGAGGTCCCATAGCATATTGAAGAGAGAAGAGAGAATAGAGAAAGAGGCTAGAGAAGCCCTATTGAAGATTAAGAAAAAGGAGACCCAAGAAAAAAAGTCCCATTCAATATTTGAGAAAGGAGATAGGAGATTTGAGAAAGAATATTGAGGAGGCCTAGGAAAAGGTCCCATTGAAATTTGGAAAGAGAAAGAAGGAGAATAAAGAAACCCTATTGGAAAAAATTAAGAAGTGGCCATTCAAGGAGATTTGAATAAAGTTTGAGGTAGAATATTGCAAGAAGAAGAAACTCCTAAAAAGAGGTAATCACACCAAAATTCGGATAATCATTGCCATCCAATGACAAACCCAAAAGGATTTGTGAAATAGATTCAAGGAAAGAAAATTTGGCAAAGTGTTTGTCAAATTTTGATAAAGTATTTTTGAAGACTTCAAGACATTGAGAATATTGAAGAATAGGCCAATAAAGAGGTCAAAAATCAGCAAGATATTTGAGGATAAATTTAGGATAGAAGAGGCCACTATTTGATATTTTTTGAAGGTAGCCATTAAATTTTTTAAGGGTTAAATTTGAAGGAGATAAGTGCAGATTTTTAGGGTAAATTTGGAAGTGTTTTTGGACACAAAGTGAAGGGGGAATTGACAACATTTTGGGAAGAATTTGGAGCTACAAATTTCAGAAATTTTGGAAAGCAAATTGAAGGAGATAAAGCTGGTTTTTTAACAACATTCAGAGAAGATTTAGAGCTGCATATTTCAGAGGTTTTGGGCAGCATTTTGGAAGGAGAAAGAAAATATTTGAATAGCAAGTTGAAGGAGAGGAGAATGCAGATTTTTAGGCAGTAATTTAAGAAAGAGTAAAGGTGCAAAATTTAAAGTATTGGGTAGCATTTTCAAACAGCGAAATAGTGAGGAAGATAACCAAGATAAAAGTCTAGAGAGCAAGGAGAAAGAGGACTACAAGTTTGAAGTTTAAAGTGCATCTTAATAAAGCATTTTTAAAGGTTATTTTTTAATTTTGCAATCATATTTGTAAAGGTAGGAACAAAAAGAATGAAGGCACTAAAAGCCTTGGTGTTTGAAGCCAAATTCTAGAGACATATTATCACCATCAATCCTACATAAATTTATAGGAAATTATAGCAAGTTAGTAGAATATTAATATGCTATTTACGAGCCTAAAAAAAAGGAGCAAGAAGTCAAAGGAACAAGGTATATAAAGTAGTCTAAAGTTATAGCCATAGCATAGGGGGAAACCATCCAAGAGCCACCAAGTTTGAGGATGGACCAACTTGCAAAGGAGGAGGAGCCACCACATTAAAAGAAGAGCCACTAAGTTTGAAGAAACCACCGTGTAAAGGAGAGGAGCCATCAAGCTTGAGGAAGAACCACCGTGCAAAGGAGAGGAGCCATCAAAATTAAGGAAGAACCATAGAGTTTGAAGGGAAGAGCCACAAATTTTGTAAGGAGGAGCCACCAAGAAAGGAAGAGCATGGATTTCAAAGCCAACTAGAGTGGAAAACGTATTAAATCCACCACAAGTGCCATTTTGAAGAACGTAATCATCATTGATGAAGATTGAGTGTGAGCAACAAAAAATATCTCTTGTATAGGAGAAGATGTGTCATCCATTACTTGGTAAGGTGAGGAGGTTACCTAGCAAATCGAGCATTGAGAAAAAGAGAGCGCTAGCAAAATTCAAGAACCAAAGAAATCATAACATCGCCAAGGAGAGTGAAAGCATTGAAGAAATAACATCTAAAATCTAAGAACCATTTTTTACATTCATTAATAATCTAAAGACATCTTATGCCACTTGGCATGTTGAATAAGCACCAAACATTGTTGGAAGAAGAGTGAGTATTTTTTAATGATGCATTAAATGCATGTAAGGTGACAAGCAACAAAGGAGGATAAATTTCAAACTTGAGTTTGGTGAGTGCCTAAAGAAGAGCGTAGTTCATGAATATTTAAGAAGACATATATGTTGAAGGGCCAAAACTATTGTGCGCCTAATAAAGGTGATGATATTTTAAGTTTGATTTTTGAATTTTATAAAGATTGGAGAAATAAGGATTGATTTATATTTGATTTACCTAAGATTGAACTTGATTACTATATTTCCACTTTGATTAATTATATTAGTGGAGAGATAAGACATTAAATTGAGAAATTGAAATTCTAGAAACATTATAAAGGTATTTTGAGAAGTTTTGAAAATTATTTAAAAGTCAATTTGAAGTTTTGAGAATTTATTTACAAGTGTTGTAATTAATTTATTCAATTTGAGATTGGGAGAAATAAGATTTTCTATATCAAATTACAAATATTATTTTTTGAATTGCTAATTTTTTGATTTGGGAGCCAAAAGGCATTCAATATAAAGGTTTGGAAATTTGAAAATTTTATCAAAGTTATTATTTGAACATACATTTAAAATTAGGGAAATATAAGGTTTACAACATAAATTTTTTTGAGAGTACAGGTAGACATAAAATTTATTGAGAGTTTTCTTCCAAACGCTAGGGAGATATAAGGTAGTCAACCTCAAAGGTTTATAAATTTGAAATATTCATTATTCAAAGTTAAAATAATTATGAATGAAATAGTGAAAAATGCATTTAATGAAAATGGTGAAGAACTATTTCATGAACTCAAGTTGTATTCACACAACTTAATAGATACCTTTGATGGATATAAATATTTTCCTACCAATATAAAAGAAATATTTTCTTTGTTTCTTAAGGAAGCAAAAGAAGAGAATTTTATGACATTGATTGGTTATCTTCATGAAGTACTTTTCAAGACTTGGTGGAGTGCTCAGAACATAGTTGTACTTTTCTCAAAGGAATGTTTGATGATTTATCTATCATTAATTACTTTTGAATTATTTCAAGGAATGAAACAAAAGAAATAAGAACATACTAGTAATGAACCATTGAATCCAAGTCAATATTATTGTGATGATCTACTAACTCATTACATTGAAGATATACCATCAGTGAAAGTACAAAAATAAAGAAGAAGACACAAGAAAAGAAATCAGATCAAGAGAGGCAAGATGAAGGTTGAATCAAAATTCAAAGAAGATAGTTACATGATGAATCTAGATATTAATCTATAGGAGGTAGAGTGAAGAATAAAGATGAATATTGTATTGAGGACTAAAGTCTTCAATAACTAAATAATGTAATACAAGGGGGACGTATATTACATTATTTGGTACATGCTAATGTAGCACCTTGGGTACATAATTAGATTAGGATTGTGTTCTAGACTAGAGTGTGAGTAAATATTTTATGTAATGTAATAATGTGTAGGAAATACACAAGTGTCATATGATTGAGTGTGCAAGTGTAGTGAGTGTAAATGTGCACAAGTGTCCATTATGTAAGAGTGCACATGTGTCCTTAGAATAGGAAAGTGAAGAGTCTCATATAAGAGTGAAGGCCAAGAGTACTCCATATGAAGAGTCACACTCTATTATATATGTGACCAAGCATTGTAAATGAGAGAGGATGTATGTGACCTTTATTCTATATCAATTTACTATTTTTGAGAGCATTTATTAGGGTCCATTTTATGAGTTATTTATGAAGTTATTTGCGAGTTATATTTGAATAAGTTATTGCCATTATTGAGTATTTTATATTGCAACTTTATATTTTATTTTGTTATTATTTATATTAAGATTTAAGCATCAAAAGCTAACATAGAGTTGGTACTGCTTGTTCATGCACTGAAGTTATAAAGACACTATTTTTTGGAGAAACCTTTTGAGCTAAGGAAAGACCACCAAATTCTAAGGTATATCTTTACCTAACCTATGTTGAATGAAAGACAAATAAGGTGGAAAGAGTTCCTAGAATAATATGAATTTGGTATAAATTATATCAAAGGAAAGGAAAATAAGGTTGATGACACATTAAGTAGGAGACGACACATGGTAGCATTGTCTTAGAGTCATGTATACTTGATGGACAAAGTCAAGGAAATGCAGATACATGATCAATATTGGATTGAAATCCAGGCTAAAATTGAGATAAAGCTTGAGTAAAATAAGGATTTTAACATAAAATATGGACTCTTATGTTTCAAGGATAGGGTTGTCATACCCAAAACTAATGATTTAAGGAGAATTATTATGCAAGAGACACATAATTCTCAATATTTTGCTCATATGGGAGGTACAAAGATGAAATAAAACATGAAAAATATCTTTTATTGTTCTAGAATGAATTATGATATCACTAGTTTCATTGATAGATGTTTGGAATGCTAGAAGGTTAAGGCAAAAAATCAATATCCAACAAAAAAAATATACCCACATGAGATACCTACTAAGAAGTGGTAGGCTATATCTATGGATTTTGTTATGGTTTTACCTAATATTGGGTACCAACATGATGCAATACTTGTGGTGGTAGACAACTCGACTAAGGTTACATATTTTATACTCTAGAACATCAAGGATGATGTACCGATTGTGGAAAATAGGTTTGCCAAAGAAATTTTTAGGTTACATGGTTTTCCTGAGGTGATCATATTAGATAGATATTTTAGGTTTACATCAAAATTTTGGTAGGCTCTTCATCATGCAATGGGAACTAAATTTAATATCAGTTCTAATTACCATCTAGGAACAAATGGAAAAAATGAGAGGGCGAACCAAGTCCTAGAATACATGCTTCACATGTATTACATGGATTAAAATTCTAATACATGAAAGACTTTTGTATCTAGTTGAATTTGCATATAATAATGGATACCACACATCATTTGGAATGGCTCCATTTGAAGCCTTGTATGGTAGAATATGAATAACACCTCTATCATAGGATAATTCAAAATATCGAGTGGTGATCAGACTTAACATTGTGAAAGAGATGGAGGAGCAACTTAGAGTGATTTGATAGAGGTTCAAGGAAGCAACCAATTTACAAAAGAGCTATGTTGATATAAAAATATCACCAAGATAATTCTCTATGGGATATAGAGTCTTCTTGAGGGTAAGACCCATGAAAATTTCCATCAAGTCAACTAAGTTGGATCCTCATTTTGTTGGGCCTTTTGAGATCATTGATAAGATTAGTCTAGTAGCCTATAGGCTAGCCTTACTATCTAACCTATCAAATATCTATGATGATTTTCACATATCTTTATTAGGAAGTATGTTGTTGATACTTCTCCTATTTGAAATGTTTCAAAGTTACAGATTGCAAATCCCTTAGCCATGAGGTGCAACCCGTAAGGATTCTAGGATTTTGTTCTCTAAGAAAACAAACCCTAGATTAATGTAAGGTTCAATGGGACCATTATTTTGAAAACTATTCAACTTGGAAATATGTTGAGGAAATGATGAAGCAATTCCCATATTTATTTGAATGAAATGTATATGCTTTATTTTCAAGAAACAAAAAGTACTATGTTTAGTCCAAGGACGGAGTATGTAACGGTCCTCCTTGGCAGGACTTGTTCTTGATACTTAATTTATATATTTATGAGTGGCTATCAAATGCATAATATAAATTTATGTTATCAAATATGTGTTTATATTTGTACTTTATGCTTTGATTATACTACTTTTAGAGTATGGTACTATTGATAAAATTTATGGATGTAATATCAGGTATCCTCACGGGTGGATTGGTATGGGACAACCACCAGAGTTGAGAAAAAGGAAATGATGGATGGCATTCTCATCAACAACTCAAGGGTAAAAAGTAACCATTCATATAGGTGCATTGTTCATTTGTATGTTGATTGAATACACCGATGGGAAAGGAGATTTGTATTTGCAAAAGACATATCCTTAATAGGCTGGTGATAACATGGTAGTATCTAAAACCACCTACTTAAGAAAAAATATTGTTGTGCTTATTATTGATTGCATCTTAGATTTACAAATTATTATTGGGATGCATATGCTTGAAGTATAGAAATTGTTTGAATAATATTAATAATATTGTGGTATTATTAATATTTTGTATATTTTAATATTGATTTTAATGGTTAAACATTAACATTCGACATTAATTAATTATATTGATTAATTGAGCAATTAATTTGATTAATATATTACCCTATTGTTAGTAGTAAACACTAACATTAGGAGGTAATAATATTGTTGGATGAGCTAATTGGATGGATTACTAATGTGTTATAGGATCATACTAATTTAATTAGCTATTTATATTAATATAGAGAGGAGCATTGATTAATACAAAAATTTCTAATCCATGAAATTAGAAAGGTGGTGAAGCATCTTGTTGGAAATTGTTTCAACATAATATTGAAAAACATTTATTTTAAGAAATGTAAAGGCATGTTGGAGGAAATCCACACTCAACTGTTGAACTCCCTAGCCTCTCTAGAATATCTATTTGAATCCATGTTTTTCCAAGTTTTGGGGGGAGGTGGGGTGGTCTGGGAAACAATCAAAGGAGATAGATCAAGAATAGGGAAAAGAATCACAAGACGAAGATTTGGGAAGGAGCAGAATAATATTTGGCAAAGGTATATCTTTCTTAATTATGCTAATGAAATTTCATGTAAGCTTGGTGTAATTTGTTTCACTGTTGTTATGGATTTGGCTTATTTTTACATATGTTTTTGCTTTGCATTCATTGCTTTTTAAGTAATATTTAATTGAGAAATAGCCCACAATTTCTCTAGTTGATAGGGTAGAAACTTGTGGCTTTTTGCTTGTTATATTGTATTCATAATCATTCTATTTGAGGATAATGTTAAGTGGGTTACCTGGAAAGTGATCTGGCATGGTTTGATTACCAAAGGGGATTCGTAAGGGTGCATTATTGTTTTGTTGTGTTGCTTTAACCAAATAAAATGGGTGCTTTTTTTATTTGAGTTAAACGATCTGGTTAGTAGGTGTTTGTTGAAACCAGTCTGCCCTTCTAGCCTATGGTTCATGGAGACATTTATGTAACCAGTTTATCCTTATTTTGAGGATGTATTTCCTTCTATAGAATGATCTTCCTATGAAATGACTTTGTTATTAGAGTCTACAGGTTGGTTTGATGTGGTTGGAACCTTCGTGTCTTGTGTCACTGCTAGGGTTGAGTGCCCATATGTTATTTTTCATTGGAATGATATGTTCCTTTATTATGTTGTTTGCTAACATCCATTTAATTCAAATGTTAATAAAGTGCTTTGTTACCTAAATTGTCATCACTAGATTAGATAATTTTGACTAAGAAATATTTGTATCACATTAGCAAAATTGATAGTAGGAAACTATATATTATTTAAATGGTGCTTTATTAATGATGATTAAAGGTTTTGTTTTTAATCATTAATAACCAAATGGGTATTGGTGAATATTTCTCCTATTGGTTTTAATGAAGTTGTAGTTATAAGAGAAATAGGGAATCAATGTATTTTGTTACAATAACAAGAGGGAGAGGGATTATTTGAGTTATAATAGCAAAAGGAATTATCTTTTCAAGTTTTTAGTAGAAAAGATTATTTTTGTTTATATGGTATAGGTAATTTGGTATTTTCTTTATATGAGGTCAAAATGAGGAGTAACTTTAATGAGAGTTTAATAGTGAAATCATTAGGCTTGAGTAGATAAGGAATTCATTATGAGAGAAGTATGGGATTCTTTCATTGGTTATATGGATTGCATCTTGCATGGCTTTAGGTGCTTGCATAATTCATGTTAAGTTGCAATGCATTTTCATGAGCTATCCTGATCCCTAGACTTATTTATCAATTTCATGGAAAAATATCTTTAAGAGGAGGACCTTGAAGAAAACATTGTGATCAAGGACCATTATATTTATGAAAAGTAATAATGTTAGTGAAGAATTTATTATTCTTATTGAGTTATTGTAATTGAAATTATGTAAGCTTGTGATGAAGAAAAATGATGTATTATTGTTATATTATTACTAGAATGGAAGGTTAAGTGTTTATATTATTGTATGTTAAGATCTTGCTATATTTGGTTAACTAGAAGAAATGTATATTTGAAAGGAAACGTTGGAATCTATTTTATGGATTATAGTTTTATTTTAAAATTTTGGTTATTCTTACATAGATTGTAAAGAAAAAGCTAAATGACAGCTTTGGGAATGGAAGTATTTATATTCTAGCAAAGTTCTATGATGCATTTATTTTTGTTTCAATTATATAAATTTAATTCTTTTGAGAGATATAATATTTTAATTTTAAATCTTAGACTCCTGGGTTTAGACAGGAATCCTTGGGCATGAATCTAGATACATATTAGGATCCTTGAGTCAAGAAGTATCCCAAACCCTGTGAGAAGTTGTTGTGATGCAATAACTAGGTATATATCTAGGAGGAGTTTTTGTGATGTTATAAACAAATATTTGTGAATGATACACCTTGAACGGTGAGGGTCAGGTGTGCCCAAAGTGATGATTATTTTGGGAAGTCCTAAGTGGTGAGGCTTGGATATATTCTTAATGCTAAGAAATAGAAATAATTCACAAAATAGTATAGTGGTGGCACCTTGAATGATGAGGATTGGGTGACTATGTTTATTGCTAGGTGAGTGGTAATGGCCTTAGTTAGCCTTTGGAAGTATGGCAACTAAGCACTAAGGCATTATGCCAAAGAAATTCTACATAGATGGACTTATGTAGGGTTAGGGAAATTCTACTTCAAGTGTTATAGGCCTTAAAGGATAATCCCTATGCCATGGTCAAGTTGTTCTATACTGGTAAGGGTATAAAAAAAGTAGAGGGATCACTATTGGCATCTTTTTCTAAATGATAAGGTTATATAAAGGTGAACCCAAAAAAACATGAGATGTTGGCCACTCATATTCACTTGAGTGTTGTTTATAGTGACATTAAACTCAAAGTGGTTGTGCCTTATAATGATGAATAAATATTGGGACTTCTTTGTGAACCTTGAAAAAAAATCATATCTCTCTTGGTTTTCTTTGGTGGGTTGTTACAGTTGGTATCAGAGCCTAGGTCATAGAAATAGAAGCTTCCATGGAGAGAGCCTAGTATAAGCCTTGAATTGATGTGCTAATTTGAGAAAAATAACTCTTATAGGGACCTGTTGGTCACGAATCTGCCATAAGAAAGGATTTTTACAATTGCGCCCTAGACCCGACCAACATTGAAAGGCTGGAAGCAAGAAATGGCTCCCAGACCAATCTCCAGAGTGGGCTGGTTCCCTTCACTACTCTAAAATATGGTTTTAAGATAAGGGTTGCGGGAAAGAAATTGAAAAGTTGCAGAAAGGAATGGGAAATATGGCCACAGGCCGAAGTGATGGGATCGGAAAATAACAGCAGGAAATTTAAAGTGCAGCAACAGCAAGCAATAAAAGTTATCAATCTAACTTTCGCACGATGTACGCAGAGAAACCCTCCAAAATCACATTCCAAGAATCATACTCTCACGGCAGTACATAAATTTAGAATGCAGAATTTAAACGTAACAGCCGTTAAAGAATAATAATGCGATTAGAAATGCAACAAAGACAGAAAGGAAATCACTAATGCAACCACTTGAAAAATTAGAAGCCAATCCTTTATTCCTGCAAATGAACTTCAGTTTCTAGCAGAGAACTTTTCCAACCTTTTGAAATGAGAATTACATTGGTTTTTATAGAGGTCCGTCCTCTTTGCAGCATTAAATATTTGAAACCGACTTCCTCGTGATCTACAACCATGCAACGGAAATTATATACACGATCCCCTTAGTTGCAGCGTTAAAGAAGCAAAAATTAAATGCGATGAAACGTTCGCGGTCGCCTTCATTAAATTTGATTTTTCGAACATGTGCATGAAAACCGTTGAATTAATCCATGAACAATAGCTTTGAATAAATAAAACTTTAATTTTGGTGGCCTGGGTGCTTCTTCGACCTTGAATGCCTTGGAAATCCATGAAATATTTAATTTGGGTCAGTATTAAATCATCGAAAACCCAAAAACCCTTCTCGGCCGTTCATACTGCACTTGGCGGGAAAACAGTCGCAGGTCGCGAAAACGCGACGGGTCGCGAAATCGCGACGGGTCGTGAAATCGTGACATATTATAATGTCGTACGCTTTGACCACCTTTGACTCACGAAAATGGCACCTGTAGCGATATCGCTACGTCTTCGGCTTCAATGTCTCCATCGCTAGCTTGTTTCGTGAAAACGGAACATGTAGCGATTTCGCTACATGTTTCTGTCGTTGGCTCTTCCCTGCGCTCTGCCCCGCGAAAACGGAACATGTAGCGATATCGCTACATGTTTTGGGCACCTTGTACGACCTTGCTGACGGTCCACGAAAACATAACACCTTTTCAAAAAACATGCAGCGCATCGCTGCAACTTCATCACTTGAGCCTTTGAAGCCAATTGCCGCGCGAAAATAAGACGTCAGCGCGTCGCTGCAAGTTTCGGCACTTGCCCCTTCGAAGCCGACCGACCCGCGATTCTGGAACACGTCGCGATATCGCGACGGTTCCGCCCAACCTGCCGGCGTTGACCGCGTTGACCGCGATTCTGCGACATGTCAGCGCATCGCTGCAGTTTTCAGACTTAGCCATTTTTTGCTCATTTTCTCTCCTTTTTTGCTTCAAAGCCGCATCAAAGCCTGTATAAACGTTAGATTTGCAATAATGTATACATTAATACTTCAATGAAAATCAATGTGGCAAAAATGCCAACATTATTGGCGACTCGCGGGGTATACAGCTCGCTGTATGCAAGAATCCAGGCCTTAGTCCATTGGGCAAGAGAGTCATATTAGAACAGGAAGGTTGGCTGCTGCAATACATGTTCTGCTAAAAAATTGAAACTGGAAAAACTGCATAACTGATTATGAAATGACTAATGGAATGCGATGATGGAGTGAGCTCTTGCGATTGCGCAAGCGGTGACTGCAATGGAATGATGAAATGAAAATGAACGAAGTTATGGAATGGTAATGGAACTAGGGAAGCTGTGAAATGAAATGAACTAGACTATGAAATAAATGCATAAAAGACTGAACTTAGAGGAAAGGGATAAGAAGGAAAGGGAAAAAAAAAGAAAAAGGGAAAAGAAACAACATCTGTGGCCTGCTTTTATTACTATAGAAGAAAAGAAGTAAAAGAAGAAAGATGAAGAAGGGAAAGGAAAGAAAAAAGGGAAGGGAAAATAAGAAAGTGCTAGAAAGCCACCAAAATTTCGGGAGGAGGAGAAACAAAGGAAAAAAAACAAGCACCTACAGCTCACAGACAACAAAAGAGCTGAGATGAACAGTAATAAAAACAATACCGCTCTCTTTTTTTTTTTCTTTTTTTCTATTTTTTTTTTTTTTTCAAAATACTATATACAATAGTCACGACATGATTGGCATGTCGCCACCAGAAATCCAATCTCAGAATGTTATCCGATAAATCTGCAATGTCCCGACCAGATACAATCATACTTGAGTCGGTTCTTGAAATTGGGTTGGCTCCTTCTTGAAGCTCTCCATGGTGCGAATAGGATGCCATGCGGCAGATTATCCTTCTTACTAGTACCCACATGGAGGACTTCTTCAGGTACTGGATGTAGTGGCTGGAACCAACACCACCACTTTGCAGACTTTACTGGCTGTGGGCTGAGTACAGGCTCCTCTAACTCCTTGATGTGATCACAGGGCTCTTCAAGTGAGAAATCTGATTCTGGGATCTCCTCAGGCTCTGGAATTTGAACTTGTTCTTCTACTTGGCCCATCTCTTGATGAAAACTACAAGCAACCATATTGTTCATTGTTGGAAAAGTGCTTGCATGTTCCAATCCTTGACTTTGGACGAGATCTGTCCCTTGAACTCCACATGACTGCATCTCAGGTTTTTGCTCAGTATAAGGGATCTGGCATGAAAAGTACTATGCAGGGTAGACAGGAGCAGCAACCATCGGAGAAGGTAATGGAGTTTCTCCCCACGGTAACTTTCTCGATAAGAGCAAAAGTTGTTCCGCTCGCACTGCTTCCTCAAAGATTTATGGGAACCGTTGTTCACCTGATTGCAGCAAAAAGAGGCCTATGTCAGAATTAAAAGCTCGAACATAAAAGAGGTGGGCTTGGGTGGGGGATGGACGGATCTTCTCTGGAATTCTCTTCCAACTTATCAAGAATCGGACATTGAAGTCCGTGATGCTTTCTTGAGGTGCTCTCTTGATGTACATGAAAAATTGGTAGAGATCCAAAGAATTGTAGAAAGGATCTTTGTCAAATCTTCTGATCAGTGCCCCCGCTAGATCATCCCATGAGCTGATGCTTTGACATTTGAGCAGTCTGTACCACTGCAATGCTCTTCCTTCCAAAGACTGAACCAGAATTCGGATCATGACATCTTCGTGTTCTATGACATGGATCATGGACAGAATAGCAATGTCTTCAACATGTGCCAGAGCCATGCCTTTGGTACCATCATATTTTTCCAGGTTCTTCAGGGCACCTTCGGGAATTTCATGCCGAATTTGGAGATTCAGAGGGCCAGGATCATCCCATCTAGGAAAAACCCTTGCCTTTGTGGCGATGGTCTACGGAATCATGACCATCGCCATTAATTCAGAGTCGCCAGATGAACATTCTTTGAATTTAAAAAAAAAAATAGGCGTCCACGAACAGATCTTCGGATCTTCAACTCAGCAAAGTCGCCAGATGAACTTACAAATCTCCGCTATGAGGCCAAGATAGCTCATCAAATCTTGAGACCTCCGGGTGTTAAAAGCATGCCAAAAACTGTTGGCACCGATGGGTTTATCACTTTGGAAAATTATGCGTATCCCACCGATTATGAATTATTGGAGACAAAACTTGTCTGTCCCACCGGGCGTGCCAAAAAACTGTTGGTCACGAATCTGCCACAGGAAAGGATTTTTACAATTGCGCCCTAGACCCGACCAACATTGAAATGCTGGAAGCAAGAAATGTCTCCCAGGCAAATCTCCAGAGTGGGCTGGTTCCCTTCACTACTCTAAAATCTGGTTTTAAGATAAGGGTTGCGGGAAAGAAATTGAAAAGTTGCAGAAAGGAATGGGAAATATGGCCACAGGCCGAAGTGATGGGATCGGAAAATAACAACAAGAAATTTAAAGTGTAGCAACAGCAAGCAATAAAAGTTATCAATCTAACTTTCGCACGATGTACGCAGAGAAACCCTCCAAAATCACATTCCAGGAATCATACTCTCACGGCAGTACATAAATCCAATATGCAGAATTTAAATGTAACAACCGTTAAATAATAATAATGCGATTAGAAATGCAACAAAGACATAAAGGAAATCACTAATGCAAACTCTTGAAAAATTAGAAGCCAATCCTTTATTCCTGCAAATGAACTTCAGTTTCTAGCAGAGAACTTTTCCAACCCGTTGAAATGAGAATTACATTGGTTTTTATAGAGGTCCGTCCTCTTTGCAGCATTAAATATTTGAAACCGACTTCCTCGTGATCTACAACCATGCAACGGAAATTATATACATGATCCCCTTAGTTGCAGCGTTAAAGAAGCAAAAATTAAATGCGATGAAACGTTCGCGGTCGCCTTCATTAAATTTGACCTTTCGAACATGTGCATGAAAACCATTGAATTAATCCACGAACAGCAGCTTTGAATAAATAAAACTTTAATTTTGGTGGCCTGGGTGCTTCTTCGACCTTGACTGCCTTGGAAATCCACAAAATATTTAATTCGGGTCAGTATTAAATCATCGAAAACCCAAAAACCCTTCTCGGCCATTCATACTGCACTTGGCGGGAAAACAGTCGTAGGTCACGAAAACGCGACGGGTCACGAAATCACGACGGGTCGCGAAATCATGACATATTATAATGTCGTACGCTTTGACCACCTTTGACTCACAAAAATGGCACCTGTAGCGATATCGCTACGTCTTCGGCTTCAATGTCTCCATCGCTAGCTTGTTCCGCGAAAACGGAACATGTAGCGATTTCGCTACATGTTTCTGTTGTTGGCTCTTCCCTGCGCTCTGCCCCATGAAAACGAAACATGTAGCGATATCGCTACATGTTTCGGGCACCTTGTACGGCCTTGCTGACGGTCCGCGAAAACATAACACCTTTTCAAAAAACATGCAGCGCATCGCTGCAACTTCATCACTTGAGCCTTTGAAGCCAATTGCCACGCGAAAATAAGACGTCAGCGCGTCGCTGCAAGTTTCGGCACTTGCCCCTACGAAGCCGACCGACCCACGATTCTGGAACACGTCGCGATATCGTGACAGTTTCGCCCAACCTACCGGCGTTGACCGCGTTGACCGCGATTCTGCGACATGTCAGCGCATCGCTGCAGTTATCATACTTAGCCATTTTTTGCTCATTTTCTCTCCTTTTTTGCTTCAAAGCCGCATCAAAGCCTATATAAATGTTAGATTTGCAATAATGTATACATTAATACTTCAATGAAAATCAATGTGGCAAAAATGCCAACAGGACCTTAAGGTGATTTGGGATAAGATAGATATTGCATGCTATTTGGACCAAGGTGTAAAAATCCTAGAGAGTATAGTTTCTTATTGGGAATGGCACCTTGTAGTGAGGTAAGTGTCACCATGATCATTATTAGATGAGTGATAATGTTCAAACTCAAGATGACACCTTATGATGAGGTAAGTGTGACCATGATCATTATCAAGTGAGTGATAATGGTCTAATTTTATTCATGGGAGGATAAAACTAACTAATTGTGAGTACAATTTTGGAGATAATTGTGACTTACCCAACTCCTTTGTAGGGATAAGAGATGACACCTATTTTGAGATCATCCAAGAAGGTAGGATTAGCTACACAATAGGAAGCTACACTACATCCCCAAAATAAGTCTAAAAGAGCAATGGAATCTAGCAAGAAAATTACTAGAATAATGGACTCCAGTAAGAAGTTTGGAAGAACAATGGACTCTAGTAGGAAAACTAGAA
Organism: Wollemia nobilis; assembly: GCA_028583015.1. Taxonomy (NCBI): domain Eukaryota; kingdom Viridiplantae; phylum Streptophyta; class Pinopsida; order Araucariales; family Araucariaceae; genus Wollemia; species Wollemia nobilis. Next base: position 1,108,808 of record JAQPPZ010002036.1, on the reverse strand, counting down.
AAATAGAAGATTTCTCGAAGAGAATGACAAGCGTTGCATATATGGTTAAGTTTCCACAAGAGGAAATGGATCAACTTACATCATTAGTTAGGTTGCTTCAAGAGCAAAAGGAGAAACAATAAAAAATGTTAGAAATGATTGTTAAACAAGAATACAAAAATGATAAAGGCAAGGGAAACCTAAGAGAGGAACCAAATTTTAGAAAAAGAAACAATGAGAACTAAGAAAACTATAAGAAGAATTTTCAAAAAAGGACAATTAAAAACATCACCCTCAAAATTAGAGTAATGAAGATCAAAAAGAGAATATAAGGGAGAAAAGGCAAGAAAGGTCTCAGGAACCTAGGACAAGTTGTTTTATTTGTGGGTCCCTCATTATGAAAATAAGTTTCCCCAATGGCTAAAGTCAAGCAATAGAGCTAAGGAGAAACCACACCAAATCTATGTAGTCATAGGAAGATAGAACCTATATGGAAAAGTAACTCCCATGCTATTGAATGGTAAGTTGTTCAATAAAATGTTAAAATTTTAATTGATAATGGAGCTAGAAATAGTTTTATTTCCACAAGTATTATTGAGGATATGCCAGAAAGACCTAGATTTTTGGCATAAGGGTGGAAAGTTGAGTACGGTTCTAGACAAACTTACTCAGTGGATCAATGCTTGTCTATGGTTGATATCACCTTACCCAATGGATCCACTATTTGGTATTTATATGTAGAACTACTACATGCCTTTGATATTATCTAAGGGATGGATTGGTTAAAGGCTCATGAAGTCTAGTCAACTTCCAAGAAATATAGATAGACTATATTAATAAGGATAAGAAGAGAGTAAGGGTTTAAATTAGGCAAGGGTATTTTCAACCACATTTGATATCAACTATGTAACTTAAAATAAGGTAATCAAGAGAGGTGGGATGTTGTACGTAGTTAAGATAAATGGAAAGACAAGCAATAATGGGGATGAGAAAATATTTAAGAGACATCTAGTTTTGCTTGAGTTTAAGGATGTATTTCCAGAAGATCTCCCAAGCTTAGCACCTCAACATGAATTTGATTTTACGATTGAGCTAATGGCTCAAGTTGAACCTCTTGTAAGGACACCTTACAAAATGACTCTTATTGAGTTACAAGAGATAAAGGTGCAACTAAAATATTTTTTGGAGAAAGGTTTAATTAAACCTAGTGTGTTGTCCTAGGGTGCTCCACTATTATTTGTGAATAAGAATGGTTCCTTAAGGTTGTGCATTGATTACATAATGTTGAATAATATCACCATCAAGAATATGTATTTGTTGCCCAAGATAGATGATCTCTTTGATCAGTTAAAGGATGCCACTATATTTTCAAATATTTATTTATGATAAATATATAATTAGCCAAGGATTCATGAGGAGGATACTCACAAAACAACTTTTAATATTAGATATGGGCACTATGAATTCACAATGTTTCCATTTGGGTTGACAAATGTGCCCAAACTTTTTATGAATGTGATGAACAGTGTGTTCAAAATATCTAGATTATCTTATTCTGATATTTCTAGATGATATCTTGATATATTCCCTCACTAGAGAAGAACATGATCAACATTTGTGATTAGTGTTATAGGTGTTGAGGAAGAACTAAATTTATGGAATGTTATCAAAAGGTGAGTTCCATGCCTCACAAGTTTAATATTTGGGGTATATTGTATCTATAGAAGGGATTTCTATAGATCCTAAGAAAAATGATGCCATTTTGAGTTGGCCAACACCTACAAATGTGTCTAAAGTTAGAAGCTTCATAAGAATCACTAGTTGTTATAGGTATTTTGTGAAATACTATTAAAAAATTGCCTACTCTATTACCAACCTTTAGGGTCTAGCATGAGTGGTAGTATTCCCAATGAGGGAGGTGAAATGGAAGGTTTTGGGATGAATTCCAACAATTTGCACTTGATTTGGACCAATCCATATAGTTGTATAGTTTACAACTATACGATTCCCAAAACGTACAAAAAGTGACTGTATAGTTCCAAAATTTTTAGTTGTATAATTATAACTATACAATAGCTTGAATTGTATGATTTAAAATCGTACAATATACCCAAAAATCAATTTACTAACAAAACTTGGTAGTTTTACAATTGTTCACTTGGAAATTCTCATTTCTCAATCCGATGAGTACAAACTATGCAATTGCAAGCAAAATACAAAGTAACTATCCAAATGTATGGTTAGGGGGACTAACTATACAATTACATTAAACTATTGTTGCAATTATATATATCATATCTACAGTGAGATAGGGTAAAATCCAATATGGTAAGGATTGGATAGCCTTAATGGTGGAATTACCAATCTAGTAATCCAACATGCATACTCAAAATCCCAATCCTTAGTCTAAATCCAACAAGGGGCTCACTGGCCATTCCCAAAAATCATACAATACCCTACAAACATCACAGTTGCAATATACAGAGAGACAAATGAATAATTCCTACATCACACATGGTTGAGTATCAATTTGCACTTTATTCCCATTGTAGAATCATATAATTACAGTGTTATCTCTACCATACTTGCACAAAAATATGTAACCCATATTCCATCGATAATATACATGAATAATATGCAATAATTATACATAAATCACAACCAATATTACTATGAACATTCACACCACATCAACCATCAATAGTCATGAATAACACTGAACAACTAAGATCAACAACAATACTGCACTATAACAACCATCGATGAACAATCTTCCACAAGTATGAACAACTATTGTGAACAATGATGAACAACCTACAAAAATTGAATGAGATGCTTTATAATGTTTGTCCAGGCTATTCCAAAGTGGTTCTTGAGACAATGTATCATTCACAACTGCCTTCTCGTAATTTATTAAAATAATTAATGTACTAAGGTTTTACTAAGTCTTAATTTGATTTTCATAAAATTACCTTTCATGTGCATTTCACTTTATTTTATTTTATTTTCAATTGTACATTTATGACCAAGTTGTACAATTACATCCAATTTGTACTACACAAACCCTACACTATACATTTTAGCAAAATTGAACATTTGACAAAATATTGCAAATCCATGTTATTTCTTCTTCTTCTAGAAGGTGGATTTGCTTCCTACACAGAGAGAAGGAAAATATTTCAAATGGATAGATAAGTGTGAGGCCATCTTTAAAACTTTGAAAAATAAGCTGACTACAACACCAATTCTCAAGATACCAAATCCTCTTGGGAATTTTATAGTATGTATAGATGCTTCCTTAGAATTTTTGGGAGGGGTACTATCCCAAAATAAAACCATAGTAAAATATGAGTCTAACAAACTCAATAAGCATAAGTTAAATTATGCTACATATGACCTAGAGTTGGCAGTGATTGTGTATGCACTAAAGGTCTAGATACACTATTTGTTGGGGAAACCTTTTGAGCTAAGGATAGACCACCAAAGTCTTAAGATATATCTTTACCCAACCTATGCTGAATGTAAGATAGAGAACGTGGATATATTTCCTAGCCAAATATGACTTTGGTATAGAGTATATCAAAGGAAAGAAAAATAACATTGTTTATACCTTAAGTAGGAGAAGGCGTATAATAGAATTGATCTGAAGTCATGTAGACTTCATGGACAAATTCAAAGAAATGCAGATATAGGATCAATATTGCATTGAAATTTGATCTAAAATTGAGAGAAATCTTGAGGAAAATAAGTATTTTAACAGAAAATATGGACTTTTATATTTCAAGGATAGGGTTGCCATGCCCAAAACTAGTGATTTAAGGGGAATGATTATGTAAGAGGTGCATATTTCTCCATATTCTACTCATCCGAGAGATGCAAAGATGAGAGAACACAAGAAAAATACCTTAAATTGATCTAGAATGAAATAAAATATCACTATTTTCATTGCTAGATGTTTGGAATGCTAGAAGGTTAAGGTAAAACATCAACATCCAATAGGAAAATTATACCCACATGAGATACCTCCTCAAAAGTGGCAAGTTATATATATGTATTTATTGTGTGTTTACCTAAGACTAGGTATCAACATGATGTAATACTTGTGGTAGTAGAAAAGTTGACTAAGGTTGCACATTTTATATTGGTAAACATCAAGGATGATGCACCAGTTGTGGCAAATAGGTTTGCCAAAGAAATTTTAGGTTGCATGGTTTTCTTAAGGTGATCAAATTAGATAGAGATTTTAGATTTACAATAGAATTCTAGTAGGCTCTTCATCATGTGGTGGGCACTAAAATGAATATCAAATTTGCTTACCATCCATAAATATATGGGCAAAATGAGAGGATGAACCAAGTCCTAGAAGACATGCTTCACATATATTGCATGTATAAAAAGTCTAAATGGGAAAACTTTTTTAATCTAGTTGAATTTGCATATAATTATGAATACCATGCATCCTTGGGAATGGCTCCATTTGAAGCCTTGTATGACAAAATATTTAGAACACCTCTATTGAGGGATAACTCAAAAGATCATGTGGTGATCATATCAGACACTATCAAAGAGATGGAGGAGAAACTCAGAGTGATTCAATAGAGGCTCAAGGAATTCATTGATCACAAAAAGTGCTATGCTAATATGAAAATATCACTAAGATAATTCTTTGTGGGAGATAGAGTCTTCTTGATGGTAAGACCCATGAAAAGTTCCATCAAGTAAACTAAGTTGAATCCTCATTTTCTTGGATATTTTGAGATCATTTATAAAATTAGTCTAGTAGCCTATAGGTGCACCTTACCACCCAACCTATCAAAGATCCATGATACTTTATACATATCCCTTCTTAGGAAGTATGTTTCTAATCCTTCTTATATTTGAAATATTTCAAAATTATAGATAGCAGATCCCTCAACCATTGAGGTGTGACTAGTATGGAATGTAGGATTTGGTTCTAAGAAACTAAGAAAATAAACCCTAGATCGATCTAAGGTTCAACGGGACCAATTTTTTAAATTATCTAACTTAGAAAGATGCTGAGGAAATGAGGAAGCAATTCTCATATTTATTTGAATGAAGTGTATATGCTTTATTTTCAAGAAACACAAAAAAATATGTTTAGTCCAAAGGGTGGGTATGTAATGACCCCCCTTAGTAGGATTTTTTCTTGATACTTGATTTATGTATTGATGAGTGATATCAAATGAATAATATCATTTTATGTTATCAAGATGTGCTGATATTTGCACTTTACGTTTTGATTATACTAATTTTGGAATATGGTATTTTTGATGAAATTTATGGATGTAGGACTAAGGACTCTCATAGGTGGTTGGTAAGGGACAACCACCAGAGTTGAGAGAAAAAGGGAAATAATGGATGAAATTCTCATCGACAACTCAAGCGTAAAAAGGAACTGTTCATATAGGTGCATTGTTCACGTGTATGCTAATTGAATGCACTAGTAGGCAAGGAGGTTGCTATCTGCAAAAGAGTCATCCTTATTAGGGGGTGATAACATGGTAGTATCGTAAAACCACCTACTTAAGGAGATATATTGTTGTGCTTATTATTGATTGTATCTTAAATTTGCAAATTATTATTGGGATGCATGTGCTTGAAGTATGGAGATTTTTTGGATAATATTAATAATATTGTGGTATTATTAATTTTTTGTATATTTTAATATTGATGTCAATGGTTAATTATTAAAATTTGGTATTAATTAAATAAATTGATTAATTGAGCAATTAATTTGATTTATACATTACCCTATTGTTAGTAGTAAACAATAACAATAGGAGGTAATAATATTGTTGAATGAACTAAGTGGATGGATTACTAATGTATTAATAGGCTCATACTAATTTAATTAGCTATCTATATTAATATAGAGAGGAGCCTTGATTAATACAAAAATTCTAATCGATGAAATTAGAAATGTGGTAAAGCATCTTGTTGGAAAATGTCTCAACATAATTGAAGAACACAAGCTTATACTGAGAGGGGTGGGTGAATAGTATAAGACCAAATTTTACTTTTCTTTCCCAAAAAATATTATCCAATATAATCAATGGCAATATCAACAACAGTAATCAAAGCAATGCACAAATCATCACACACAATAGAGACACCAATTTAACGTGGTTCACCCAATGTGGGCTACTCCACGGAGAAAATATTTCACTAAAATTTTCTCAACAAATCTCTTGGGAATCCTTCCCTATTACAATGTTTATGGACCTCTGTCCAAAGGAGACACCAATCCCCTAATGCTCTTCTTTGTGGATATCTATCCACAGGAGAACTCTTTCCCCTTTTCTCTGGTTCATGGAACTTGACCCAGGAGAACTCTTTCTCCTCAACTGGTTCATGGATCTCTCTCCATAGAAGAAATCTATCTTCCCAGCTACTTCATGGATCACACTCCATAGGAGAACTCTTTCCCCTTGCTCTAGTTCATGGAACTCTATCCATAGGAGACACCAATCTCCTCTGCTCTGGCTGATGACCTTCTAGAAGACTACTACCCCACTATATTGGCTTATGGATCTCTCTCCATAGAAGATCTCTGTCCTCACTCAAAATACCTTTGTCCTCACTACCCTAGCTAATGGATCTCTATCCACTGGAGACTACTATCCTCTGCTCTATCACCTCCAAATCTTACTCTCAACTCTATCTCAAATCTGCACCAAACATTGTCCTCGGTCTAGTACAAATATGCTCTAACTCTATCTCAGGTCTAGCACAAATATACTCATAAATATGCACCAAAATCTATCCTCAAATATGTCCTCAAGCCTTAACACAAAGCTTGATCCAATCACAAATCAACTCTACTTAGATTTACCCCAAGCCTTAACACAAAGCTTGAACAAATCAATCAATCAACTCTGCTCACAATGTTGTCTCAAGTCTTCACCAAGACTTGCCTCAAATCTGCTCTCAAGTCTTCACTAAGACTTGCCTCAAATCTGCTCTCAAGTCTTCACTAAGACTTACCTCAAATCTACTCTCAAGTCTTCACCAAGACTTACCTCAAATCTGCTCTCAAGTCTTCACCAAGACTTACCTCAAATATGCTCTCAAGTCTTCACTAAGACTTACCTCAAATATGCTCTCAAGTCTTCACTAAGACTTACCTCAAATCTGCCCTTAAGCTTTCACAAAAGCTTACACAATACTGTCCTTAAGCTTTCACAAAATCTTACTCAAATCTGCTCAAACACATGCTCAAAATAGCTCACAAGATATGCTCAATCAATCTCAATTCTTGCACACAATGCTATCAATTGCTTTGTCTAATCTTCAAAGTAATTCCTTTAACTTGAAGTAGTTTAGACATATTCTACTCAAAATTTTTTTAACCTCTAGAACATATAGAGAATGATGTACTCTATCAAAAACTCAATATGTTCTACTCAATCATTAAGTTTGTCGCTTTCACAAATCTGATTTCTAATGTTTGCACATTCACTTTCAATATCACTCAAAACCAATGCTCAATCAACTTTACTCAATCATTCACTCAATGAAACACAACTTGCTTACAAACCCTAATCAAGTGTTTCACACTACTTCCAACCAAAATGCACAATGTGAGTCTCAAACCCTAACTCAACCAATCCTCAATCTCTAACTCAAATGTTCTCTTAAACATTCACTAATCATGCATATAAAAATTTACTCAAACATTTCCAACAATGCTTATCAAACAATCCTTTTCACTCCACCTTTGCATTTTACAACATTCAATCCAACAATATTTCAATCATAAGGAAGATGTGCCCATACCTTTTTTTTTTATGGAGATATGTCTTCAAAACTTGTTTTACTCACAACCAAATTCTTTTTGCCAACTCTAGGTTAGATAGCAACAACCTATCTCAAAACCTCCACAGAAATATTTATACCAACAAATATTTCATCATACAAATAAAATGACAAATCACAAATACACCTTATTACTCCTTCCTTAAAAACCAATCTTCAATCAATGAATCATTCACTCACAAAAATAATTATAATGACAATCTCCCTATAACTCCTTTTAACTCCAACTCAATAAAATATTTTAATCAAATTTCAACCCTCAAAATAAATTTCAAATTACAATCATAAAGTCCTTGAATACACCTTATCTTCTCCAACTCTCAATCCAACATTAATTTCAAATTCTACCAACAAAAATCCTTGGAAACCCTTATAAACTCCAAAATTTAATTAACACTTGGCAAAAATAAAAAATTATTTATTCATACCTTAGCCACCACCAAAAAAATATTTTTTTGTGCCTTAACCAATAACCTGCACTCCACGCGATTCGAACTCGTGTTCACCTGCTCGACAAGCGCCTTAGCCATGGCTTAGGCAGCCATGCGGGCTACGTGCCCTCACAAGACCAAGGAAGTGCCTTTCGCTTCTTATCACCTTCATCGGTGCCAAAAAACAAATGTGCAAAACCTTTAACCTCCACTACTATCGGGTTTCGAACGCGAGACCTCCACTCGCCCAATGCCTTACACAACCACCTCTTGCCACTAGCCCAACCATGTGGTTGGTGCTAAGGCTTTGAGCCTTAGTCGATTTAACCTTCCATGATTTCCCTTGCCTTTTAAAAATAAAAGGCTTATGTCCTTTTGCGCTCACGAATTCACATCAATACTTATTAATCCTCGCACATGCAAAATTAATTTGGAGACTTACTTTATTGCATCCAAACTATATGGTATAAATACCATATCTTATTTTTCCTCGACGTCGATGGAAAAATATTAAAATGAAATATTTTGCACCCAACCCTAACTTAGGGTTTAATTAAATTATTTTATAAATTAATTTATAATATAAATATTATAAATAATTTATAAATAACCTTAGGCATTATTTTTAACACTTAATATTATAATAATGAATATTATAATATTTTTCCATTGGGCCTAGATGTTTCTTCCCTTAGGCCTTATCTTAACAACCTTTAATATTATAATAATAAATATTATAATATTATTTCCTTTGGGCCTAGGTATCTCCTTCCTTCAGGGGTATTTAGCCAATCTTTTGACCAATCATGTGAGGCTTTAAACCAAATCTCTTGGGCTTAAAATATAAATATTTTAACCCTCCTTTTGTCAATTCCTTGCACTGACTTATAATATCACTGACACTATTTCTTGACATCAATGACAACACAACTACTCAAAATGTCCAACAATCTCCCCCTTTGTCATTGATGGCAACCCTTTTTCCTTAACCATTCCTTTTTTTCCAATTCTTCTCCCCTTGAGAAACTGCTCCCCCTGACTGAAAGCTCTCCCCCTTACTCAAATCTCTCCCCCTTTGACATCAATGGCAAAGGGCCACCTTTGGGGCTAAATATAAGACTCTTAGCTCAGCCCCCTCCCCACCTCCTTTTCTTGAGGTGGTTAATTTTGGGGTGGGAGTATCTCTACTCCCAACATACACTGCTCTTTTTCTTTGTCCACCTTCTTCCTCAACTGATCCTTCTGATTCCTCTGAATATTCTTGTTCTTTCTTATCTCTGGAAATTTTTTCTACACCACTTAGCCATATGCCCAACATTATTGCACTTATAACACTTAATTTTGTGGTTCCTTGAAGGTGCAAATATCTTGAAGTTCCTCCTGGTGAAGCCATATCCATTCCTATCATGAACCCTGCAATTAATTGCTTTATGACCAAACTAATTACAAGAGTAGCAATACCCTTGAAAGAGATGCCCATTTCTAGAAATTTCTATTGGTGAAACCATATTCCTATTTTTCATGTGTCCTGCACTGCGTAGCCTTGTGACCAAACCTGTGACATGAGAAGCAACGTCCATTGAAGAAACCTTGCCTTGACCCCATTGGTCTCTTAGTCTCTTCTTCCCTGTGATGTTTCATGTTCCATCTGTTCCTTATTTGTGCATTGTTCCTTTCCTTGTTGAACTTTCTATTTTCCAACTTATCCTCAGAAGTCTCACTTTCTCTTTCACTCTCTTCTTCTGAAGCTTCTTCTTCTTTGGAGCTTGAGATTGACTCCTCTCCTCGTTCTCTATGTTCCTCTTCAAAACCAAGTCCTATCTTGTTTGATGAAGATATTTGTACCTTGATAATCTTATCCAAGGTCTTTGAGCTTCTCCCAAACCTGTGTATCTTTTCTTTAGACTCTTTCACTTCCTTCCTTAGTGAAGCTACCTCATGCTCTAATATTTCACATTCTAAAAATTTTACCTCTAAATTCTCTTTAAATATCCTTGTCTTAGCTATTGAGTTTGTTAGATCTTGTATAAGCTTTCCTTTCTCTTCATCACATTCTTGAAATTGAAGCTTGAGTTTTGAGTTTTGCTTTCTTACCTTTCTTAATTCCTTAAGAGCAGAAATAAGCTCACCTTCAAGATCAACTTCTCCTTCCTCTTCACTTTCTAATTCTTCCTTAACTCCTTTGTCTTCAAGAGCATCTTCATTATTTTTTGATTCATTTCCACTAGGAGCACTTCCTTCTTCTTCTATTGCCAAAAGAAGACTTTCTTCTTCTAGATCTTCAAGAGCATCTTCATATTCATCTTCACTGAAACTGAACCCATTCCTTGTATAGTGATCTTCAAGATGACCAAAGTTACCACACCTGAAACACTTGAGAATTATTGGTTTCCTTTTTGCTTCTTTTCTAACATCTTCTTTTTCTACTATCAGAAATAGAATTTCTTCTTCTTCATTATCTGAGGATCTTCCATCACTATCACTTGAACTCTTTCCTGTATTATCTGCATAAAAAATCTTCTTATGCCTCTGGAAAAACTTATTTTCATGCTTGTTTTATCCATACCTATTTTTCTTTTGGTACCTGGATTTTCCTGCTTCCCTATTCTTATGATCCTATTTTTCTTCATCATTGCTACTTCCAACTTCTGGACAATCATATGCATAGTGACCATATTTACCACAATTGAAACACTTAACTGATTTCGTACCTTTGTGCTTTCTTGTGTCCTTGTTCCTTCTACCATAGTTTGCTTCTTCATCACTGGATGACTCATCACTTGAACTTGTCTTCTTGTCTTTTGTTTTCTTTGCTACTTTAAAGGTTGCTTCTTTCTGGGGGATAGGATCCTTTCCTATTCTCATATCAAAAGCTATGAGTGTGCCATGTAGCTCATCCCTAGTCAAAGTCTCAATATATTTTGTTTCCTCTATGGCTGAAACCTTTTCACTATACCTCTTAGGAAGTGACCTTAAAATATTTTGACAAACATCTGATTCTTCAACTTTAAACCCAAGTCCTTGCATGGATTTAAAAACCTCATCCACATGAAGTAAGTATGTAGCAATGTCTTCCTCATCCTTCATCTTTAAGTCTTCAAATTTTTTCTTGTGATTTTGCAATTTTGCCATCTTGACCTTTTTGTCTCCCTCATATGTTTTTTGCAACTTTTCCCAAATCTCTTTTGCTAATGTGCAATGCATAACTTTTACAAACTCTGATTCACGTAAACCACTTAAGATTCCATTCATTGCATTTGAATTATTTAGATGTAGGAGCTTACCATATTTATCTGTAGGTGGAGTAGCTGGTGGTGTGTATCCATCCTCAACTACTTGCCATATATCATTTCCTTGTTCCATTTGTTAAATTTTTCTTTTTTCCCTCCCTAATGCTTTATTTTTCCCATTGAAAAATGGTGCCTTATTCCCTGAAGATCCACTCTAAGAATCCATTTGTGTTCCTGTAAGCTTTTCCTTCAAGTTGTTAAACTCTTTCGAAGGAACCCGCTCTGATACCAATTGAAGAACACAAGCTTATACTGAGAGGGGGGTGAACAATATAAGATCAACTTTTACTTTTCTTTCTCAAATAATATTATCCAATATAATCAATGGCAATATCAATAATAATAATCAAAGCAATGCACAAATCATCACACACAATAGAGACACCAATTTAACGTGGTTCACCCAATGTGGGCTACTCCATGGAGAAAATATTTCACTAAAATTTTCTCAACAAATCTCTTGGGAATCCTTCCCTATTACAATGTTTATGGACCTCTATCCAAAGGAGACACCAATCCCCTAATGCTCTACTTTGTGGATCTCTATCCATAGGATAACTCTTTCCCTTTTCTCTAGTTCGTGGAACTTGACCTAGGAGAACTCTTTCTCCTCAACTGGTTCATGGATCTCTCTCCATAGAAGAACTCTATCTTCCCAGCTGCTTCATGGATCACACTCCATAGGAGAAATATTTCCCCTTGCTCTGGTTTATGGAACTCTATCCATATGAGACACCAATCTACTCTGGCTGATGACCTTCTAGAAGACTACTACCCCACTACACTAGCTTGTGGATCTCTCTCCATAGAAGACCTCTATCCTCACTCATAAGACCTTTATCCTCACTACCCTGGCTAATGGATCTCTATCCATTGGAGACTACTATCCTCTACTCTATCACCTCCAAAGCTTACTCTCAACTCTATCTCAAATCTGCATCAAACATTATCCTCAATCTAGTACAAATTTGCTCTAACTTTGTCTTAGTTCTAGCACAAATATTCTCATAAATCTGCACCAAACTCTATCCTCAAATCTTTCTGAAACCCTTAACATAAATCTTGATCCAATCACAAATCAACTCTTCTTATATTTACCCCAATCCTTAACACAAATCTTGAATAAATCAATCAATCAACTCTGCTCACATGTTGTCTCAAGTCTTCACCAAGACTTGCCTCAAATCTGCTCTCAAGTCTTCACTAAGAGTTGTCTTCAAATCTGCTCTCAAGTGTTCACTAAGACTTACCTCAAATATGCTCTCAAGTCTTCACCAAGACTTACCTCAAATCTGCTCTCAAGTCTTCACTAAGACTTATCTCAAATCTGCTCTCAAGTCTTCACTAAGACTTACCTCAAATCTGCTCTTAAGCTTTCACAAAAGCTTACACAATATTGTCCTTAAGCTTTCACAAAAGCTTACACAACACTATTCTCAAACACATGCTCAAAATAGCTCACAAGATATGCTCAATCAATCTCAATTCTTGCACACAATGCTATCAATTGCTTTGTCTAATCTTCAAAGTAATTCCTTTAACTTGAAGTAGTTTAGACATATTCTATTCAGAATTATTTTAACCTCTAGAACATATAGAGAATGATGTACTCTATCAAAAACTCAATATGTTCTACTCAATCATTAAGTCTATCACTTTCACAAATATTATTTCTAATGTTTGCACATTCACTTTCAATATCACTCAAAACCAATGCTCAATCAACTTTACTCAATCATTCACTCAATGAAACACAACTTGCTTACAAACCCTAATCAAGTGTTTCACACTACTTCCAACCAAAATGCACAATGTGAGTCTCAAACCCTAACTCAACCAATCCTCAATCTCTAACTCAAATGTTCTCTTAAACATTCACTAATCATGCATATAAAAATTTACTCAAACATTTCCAACAATGCTTATCAAACAATCCTTTTCACTCCACCTTTGCATTTTACAACATTCAATCCAACAATATTTTAATCATAAGGAATATGTGCCCATACCTTTTGTTTTGATGGAGATATATCTTCAAAACCTGTTTTACTCACAACCAAATTCTTTTTGCCAACTCTAGGTTAGATAGCAACAACCTATCTCAAAACCTCCATAGAAATATTTATACCAACAAATATTTCATCATACAAATAAAATGATAAATCACAAATACACCTTATTACTCCTTCCTTAAAAACCAATCTTCAATCAATGAATCATTCACTCACAAAAATAATTATAATGGCAATCTCCCTATAACTCCTTTTAACTCCAACTCAATAAAATATTTTAATCAAATTTCAACCCTCAAAATAAATTTCAAATTACAATCATAAAGTCCTTGAATACACCTTATCTTCTCCAACTCTCAATCCAACATTAATTTCAAATTCTGCCACCAGAAATCCTTGGAAACCCTTATAAACGGTAAAATTTAATTAACACTTGGAAAAAATAAAAAAATATTTATTCATACCTTAGCCACCACCAAAAAATTAATTTTCATGTGCCTTAACCAACAACCTACACTCCATGTGATTCAAACTCACGTTCACCTACTCGAAAAGTGCCTTAGCCATGGCTTAGGTAGCCACGCGGGCTACACGCCCTCACAAGACCAAGGAAGCACCTTCCACTTCTTATCACCTTCGCCGGTACCAAAAACCAAACGTGCAAAACATTTAACCTCCGCTATCGTCGGGTTTCGAACACGAGACCTCCACTCGCCCAACGCCTTACACAACCACCTCTTGCCACTAGCCCAACCACGTGGTTGGTGCTAAGGCTTTGAGCCTTAGTTGATTTAACCTTCCACGATTTCCCTTGCCTTTTACAATTAAAGGCTTTTGTCCTTTTGCGCTCACAAATTCACATCAATACTTATTAATCCTCACACATGCAAAATTAATTTGGAGACTTACTTTATTGCATCCAAACTATATGGTATAAATACCATATCTTATTTTTGCTCGACGTCGATGGGAAAATATTAAAATGAAATATTTTGCACCCAACCCTAACTTAGGGTTTAATTAAATTATTTTATAAATTAATTTATAATATAAATATTATAAACAATTTATAAATAACCTTAGGCATTATTTTTAACACTTAATATTATAATAATGAATATTATAATATTTTTCCATCGGGCCTAGATGTTTCTTCCCTTAGGCCTTATCTTAACAACCTTTAATATTATAATAATAAATATTATAATATTATTTCCTTTGGGCCTAGGTATCTCCTTCCTTTAGGGGTATTTAGCCAACCTTTTGACCAATCATGTGAGGCTTTAAACCAAATCTCTTGGGCTTAAAATATAAATATTTTAACCCTCCTTTTGTCAATTCCTTGCACTGACTTATAATATCACTGACATTGTTTCTTGACATCAATGACAAACAAGGTTATGCATAGTGGTGAATATTTACAAATTGGGTGAATATTAGGATCTTCAAAATTGGAAATTGGCAAATATGAGGACCCTCAACGTCGACCATTCGCCTAAAATTTTGGGGATCAATTGTTTCTTAGGGTCAATTCGCCACAATATATATTCAAACATAGGCATATTTGTACTCGTTTGAAAGATATTTTCAAGCTTGATCTAATGGTGGTGTTTTTACAAAGTTATAAGGTCATTTAATAGGTCAAAATATGTCCTAAATATGAACTTACTTTTTAGGGCTTTAAATACCCCAAATTTTGGTATGAATATGATTGATTTGATTTGCTTAGGATTCATCTTGATTTTGATCAAGATTCACCATTTTTTTACAAGTACATTTCGAGTCCAACCCCTTATGCATAACCCTGATGACAACACTACTCAAAATATCCAATAATAATCTTGAAAAATATTTCTTTTAAGTAACGTAAAGGAAAATCCACACTCAACTATTGAACTCCCTGGCCTCTTTGTAATATCTATTTGAATCTGTGTTTTGCCAAGTTTTGGGGGGTTTTTTGGGAAAAAAATGGATGAGATAGATTGAGTATGGGAAAAATAATCACAAGGTGAATATTTGGGAAGGAGCAAAAGAATACTTGGTGAAGATATTCTCTTTCTTAATTATGCTATTGAAATTTCACGTAAGCTTGGTGCAATTGGTTTCATTGTTGATATGGCTTTGGATTACTTTTACATATGTTTTTGCTTTATGTTCATTACTTTTTAAGTAATATTTAGGTGGTAAACAACCCATGATTTCCCTATTTTATAGGGTAGCAACTTGTAGATTTTTGCTTAATATCTTGTATTTATAGTAACTCAATTTGAGGATAACATTTAGTGGGTAACCTGGGAAGCAATTTGGCATGATTTGATTGTTGAAGAGGCTTTGCAGGGGTGCAACAAATATTTGTAGAGTTGCATTATTGTTTTGTATTGTTGCTTTAACCAAATTAAATAGGTGCTACTTTTTTTAAGTTAGAATAATTGGTAAGTAGGTATTGGTTGAAACCAGTGTGTCCTTCTAACCTATGGTTCAAAAAGATGTTTATGTAATTGGGTTATCCTTATTTTTAGAATGTCTTTCCTTCTAGAGAATAATCTTCATATTAAATGGCTTTGTTATTAGAGTCTGTAGGTTGGTTTGATGTGGTTGGAGCCTCTGTGTCTTGCATCAGTGCTAGGGTTGAGTGCTTTTTTTTGGTGCCATATGTTCCTTTATTACGTTGTTGCTAACATCCTTTTAATTCAAATGTTAATAAAGTATTTTGTTTCCTAAATTGTCGTAATTAGATTAGATAATTTTGATTAAGTAATTTTTATATAATATTAGAAAAATAGATAGTAGAAAACTATCTATTATTTAAATATTGCTTTATTAATGATGATTAAAGGTTTTGTTGTTAATCATTAATAACCAAATGGATATTGGTGAATCTTTCTCCTATTGGTTTTAATGAAGTTTTAGTTATAAGAGAAATAGGAAATCAATATATTTTGTTAGAAGAACAAGAGGGATTAGTTTAGTTATAATAGCAAAATGTATTATATTTTAAAGTTTGGAATAGAAAATATTATTTTTGTTTATATGGTAGAGGTAATTTGGTATTTTCTTTATGTGGGTTCAAGAATGAGGAATAACTTTATGAGAGTTGTATTTGTTTTAATAGTGAATTCCTGAGGCTTGAGTAGATAAGGAATTCATTATAGAGAGAAGTATGGGATTCTCTCTTTGGTTGCATGGTTGTATGTGCTTGTATAATGCATGTTAAGTTGCATATGCATTTTCATGAGCTATCATGATCCCTAGACTTCTTGATCAAGTTCATGGGAAACTATCTTCAAGAGGACCTTGAAGAAATAAATATGATCAAGGACCATTATATTTATGAAATATAATAATGTTAGTGAAAAATTAATTATACTTATTTAGTTAATGTAATTGAAATTATGCAAGCTTGTGATGAAGACAAAGGATGTATTGTTGTTATATTATTCATAGAATGGAAGGTTAAGTGTTGATATTCTTGTATGTTAAGATTATGCTATATTTGGTTAAATGGAAGAAATGTATGTTTGAAAGGAAATGTTGGAATCTATTTTATGGATTATAGTTTTATTTCCTTTAAAAAAAAATGGTGGTTATTCTTACATAGATGGTAAAGTAAAAGCTAAATGATAGTTTTTTGAAAGGAAGTATTTATTGTAACAAGGAAAAAATACACTATACAAATAATAAAGAAAACGAATGTTTTATTGCTCAAATTTTATCTTTTTACAAAATGCCCACTAAATGGCTTATAATCATAAATATAATTTTAAACAAAGGTTGAACAATGGAATGTTAGTGACCAAGATAGGTGGGTATTTAGTGACCATTGTGATGGAGTAGGACCTCCAATGTCTACACACATGCAAACACCATAATCGTTAGTAGCACCTATTTACATAATCAAAAACCTTAATGTAAAGTTAAACTAATGATTTTTGACATACCTTAGAATAAGCTAAAATGCATACCAAAACTAGAACTTACAAAGCATAATTTCCTTAAATATAGACACTCACAAAGATATCAAGATTAAGCACTTGAAATGAAGACAATAGTTCTCACAAAATTTCAACAACATAAGGGCATGTAGTTTTTTATTCTATTGTGTGAAGGAAAAGGAGGAGAGTTGTATGGAATTTGAGGTGATAGAAAGGAGGGGGTGAGGTGGCTTGAAGAGGGTTAGTGTAATACTAGGTGGTAAGCTAGGGAGTGTTAGTGGAATGCTAGGTGTCATGAGGGAGGGCTTAATGGAATGCTAGGTGGCATGGAGGGAGTGTAAATGTAATTTTTAGGTTTCATGTGGAGGGATTTTAAAATTCCCTTAGTGGAGGGGTTAGGTTACATAAGGAGGTACAAGGGTGTGTAGGACATGTTAAATATTCTCTTGTAGAGGGCTAGGTGGCATGAGGAAGAATTTGGAGGTAATTTTAAATTGCTAAAAAGAATGGATAGTGGGTATTGGGGTGTTAGGTTTCATGGAGAGGAATTAGGGGAGGGATTAAAGGGGATCAGGGAAATGAAGGAAATTAGGGGAGAGTTAGGGAAAATAAAGGAAATAAAGGATTAGAAGGAGATATTAGAGTGAGGGAAATTAGATGTTATTCTAAAATTAAGGAAAAATTAAAAGGAAATTTAGGGGGGAAATCTTAGAGGGAATAAAAAAAGGAATTATGAAGAATTCAAAACAATTTAGAGGGGATTAGAGAGATTTAAAGGGGAATTAGTGAAATTAAGAAAATTAGAGGAATTAATAGAGGAATAAGGAAATTAGATGAGAGTAAAGAGGAAAATTAGAGGAAATGAAAGAAATTAGGAGGGATTGAGGGGAATTTGGGAAATTAGAGGAATTAATGAGGGGGAAAGGGGACAAAAATAAATTGCAAATAAATTGGGAGGAATCTAGAAATTATTAGAGGTCAATTTGGAGGAATTAGGATTTTGGAGTGAATTAGAGAGAATTAGAGAGGAATTAAAGCCCAAGAGTGAATTCGAGAAAAATAAGCAAGACAAATATGAATTTGAGAATTTGGAGACTTTTTGGAGAGAATTTGAGGAGTTTGATCAGACTTATTTTAGGGCATTCAAAATTGACATATTTTGGGTCTCCATGGATGCTCCTTTGTATACCGCATTGTGTATAAACATGAGGTAGTGCAAAAATAAATGACACCAATGGGATTGACTAGGAGATCTAATTTTATTTTGAACTAATAATTGCTACAAATTGGTTGATTCCACCTTTTGCCAAAGTAGAAGAGGGCAAAATATGAAGATGATTCTACTTTTTCCTAGTAGATAAGGGCTAGTGATGGTTTTATTGTTCTACTTTTCCCCTATGGAAGAGGGTGAAATATGAAGATGATTATGCTTTTACCCTAGTTGAGAAGGGCTAGCAATGATTTGATTGTTCCACTTTTGCCCTAGCAAAAGAGGGTAAAATATGAAGAGGATTCTACTTTTTCCCCAATAGAGGAGGACTTATGATGATTTGATTGTTCCACTTTTTATCCCAATAGAAAAGGGTAAAAATTGAAGGGGATTCTACTTTTGCCCTAGTAGAGGAGGGCTTATGTTGTCGATGATTTGATTGCAATGTTTTGAGAGTTTTGGGCCACTTTTGAGGTGATTTAAAAAAAAATTGGGTCAGTTTTGAGAAAAAATTTGTGGATTTGTCTTCCCCCTCAAGTAGTAAGGGGATGGAGGATGGGACAAAGGGTATCCATGAGCCAATTGACAAAAGGTGAATAAAAGGAAGAAAAATAGGGCATAGGCATGGATAAATTTACAATAAAATCTTACACAAAACATCTCAAAATAGATGCTAAATGGTATGATGAATATGATAGATAGAATAATGGAGTGATTGCAACATAATGAGTTGACAATAGGTGTGTATGTTTAGTACAATGCACGATTGAGCTCATTAATCAAGGGCATACATATGATCAGAAGCATGGAATGATGAGGGAGGAAGATAGAAGAAATGGTGAAGAAAGTGAGGGGGAAGAAGAGGAAGGAGGGATTGGAAAAGTAGAGAAAGAGGAGACCTCAAATATCATAGGTTGTTGAGTATCTAGAGGTGTTTTCAAGAGACTCAAACACCCTAGTGAACCAATCAAGTTCATCTAATGACCAATCAAGAACTATGAAAGATAAGGACCATCTTGGGTAATCGAGGTGCTCAGGGGTCTATGTGTGTGTAGTGAAGTTCATTGACCAAATTTTGAGTGAGATTGGACTTAACCATTTATAGTTCAAGCCAATAGAATCTAGCTCATCCATGAGCATACATAGGTCTATACAAAATAAGAGCGCTAATGTGACAGACATGTCGCCATGTAGAGGGTATACTCCACTGCTAGTCAGGAATCTATAGCTCCAATGGAGATAGCCCCATGGTCCTTTGACATTGCTCCACTACTAGTCAGGAATCTCTTCTTATTTTTTTACCTTCTTTTTTTATTTTTTGTTAGCATGGGTCCTTAGGTTCAAACCATGCATATGATAGGATGATGAGGGAAAATTGTTCACTTCATGGTGAGAACTACTCATGGTGTCATCCTCCCTAAACTCAAAATTATAATTAAAGGTGTGATAATGTGTGTAGACCCAAGAGAAAGCTCGAGATAACTAAGGGAGGGCCAAATATCCAAAGGTCATGATGGCTTTCAATGAAGATTGAAGAGAACACTAGGTATGGTTGAGTGACCAAAAATAACTTCCAAATACTCATCATCCAAGGACAAAGGGGTAGAAGAATGAATGAAAGAGGAGGGAAGAAAGTGGAACAAAAAGACCATACTCATGACTATGTATATGCCCTTGATTAAGGAGGATCAATTGAGATTGGCCAAAACACAAGATTGATTTCCCAAAGGGGTGATTGAGCAAGCACAAGAGGAAAGAGATACATGAAAGTAAAAAATAAAGGGATGGAAAGAACATGAAAGGGGCTAGTGCAGTAGGGATAATTTTGTTTTTTTTGGTTATATATACAAGGAAGGCATGAAGGAGTTAGGAATAAAAGGCTTTCAAGTGAAGGATGTTGATAGGCTCGGGCTCCTTGACCCCCTCAAGGGTGATAACTTTATAATATTAAAATCTAAACTTATATTTAATAATGAATGGACCGATCCAGTTAGCGATGAATTTGTCACACAAATACGAAGGAAGGCTAGAATTTTATTGATTTTATTTCAAGACAAGGTCACCAACCTAGAATTCTTGTGGATGAACTTTATTGTTGTAGGCTCATTTTATTTGATCTTGATAAGCATAGATGATCGAGAGCATTAATTTGATTCTCATCAAGAAGGGTGAATTGATCAAGGTAGGTTTGGCATGCTACATCATCATCCAAAAATTCTTGTAAGGAGATACATAGGGAAGGGATCTCAAGTTCAAGAGGTATGATAGCCTCAACACCATAGATGAGAGAGAATGGGGTTGCCCTTATGGGTGTACAAATGCTTGTTCAATAAGCCCATAATTCCAAAGGAAGCTAGAGGTGCCAATATTTATGATTTTCTTTAATAATTTTCTTGAGGATGGTGATGATAGTCTTGTTGGTGGCTTTAGCCCAAAAAATAATTTAGGGATAATACAAAGTTGAGAAACTATGTTGGATGTGATATTTAGTGCAAAGTGCTTGAACATCCTTATTCTTGAAGGGATCCCATTTTCAAAGATAATATTTGAGGGGATACCAAAATGATAGATGATGTGATGGAGTATGAAATTCACGATGTGAGGACCAATCATACTGGTGAGGGGAATGGATTCAACCCACTTGGTGAAGTATTCAATAGCAATGATGATGAAAGTATGTTGCACTAAAATGGGGGTGAAATTTTGTTGATGAGGTCAAGGCTCCATTGGGAGAAGGACCAAAGAGACTAAATGGGTTGTAGAGTTTGTGAGAGAACATGTGATAAGTTGGCATGGTGTTGGCATTTGATACATTTCTTGATGTATGCACAACAATATTATTCTATGTTGGACCAGAAGTATATCATGTGTAGGATGCATTTGATGATAGCTATCCCACTAAAATGGCCACCACATGTGCCATCATGTGCTTGAGAAATCACCCATTGTGCCTCTTGGGATTCTAGACAATGAAGTAGGACACCATCATAGCCACGGTGATAGAGCACATCCCCCAAGATAACATACCACATTGTTTTTATTTAAATGTGCGCTTGGTAATAGGTGAAAAATCTATTGGGAGATTATTGAGCTTAAGGAAGTCCTTCACTTGAAAAAACCAATTGTAATAAGGCTCTACTTGAAAAAAATAAACATTCCTTTAATTTGTAGAAGCTTCATGGAAAATGGTGGACTGAGAAAGGGTTTTAATATAAACATTAATGTCATTATCAAAAGGGTTCTATGGAATAAGGAAACCAAGAGAAGCCATTTTACCATCAAAGTGGTTGGATGACCTTTGAGAGGTTTCAATAACATACAACTCAAAATACACAAGTAAATTATCAACATTTTTCTTGTAGCACTTCAATATTGGGCATTTACATTGGTAGACCCCCTTGAATTGGTTAACAATGATTTGGGAATCACCAATGATTTTAATGCACTTGATGCACATGGCTATTGTAGTTTGAAGTCCTAAGATAAGGGCTTCATATTCAACATTATTATTAGTGCAGGGGAAATTAAGTTTGAATGAGAGGGGGATAGGGACCCCTTGTGGTGTAAAGAAAACAACTCCTACACTACTCCCTTGATCACACTTAGAACCATAAAAGAAAAGGGTGAGGTCTACTTCGTCTATGAGTTCAACATGTTCTTTAGGTTCTTCAACATTGAAGATAGAATCATCAGGGAGCTTGATTGTGAGAGGCTTGCCATTTGGGATAGGAGGTTCAACTAGTTGGTAAGCAATGGCATACCCTTTTATGGAATTTTTGCCAATGAACTGAAGATCAAATAATGTTAAAAGTATAATTCATTTTGCAATTTGAGTATTTGTGTAATTTATGGAAGGTTTTTTCTTGTATTCATTGAGTTCATCCCCCAAGGTATTAGAGGGGTGATAACAAATGGTGGTAACTTGGAAAAAGTATTTGAGCAAAAAATATGCATATTAAGGTTCTATATATTCATCCTATTTATCCTCCTCCTCAAGATCTAGAGTGAGGCACTCGATATTAGTGGAGGTGTCAAGTCCCCCATACACAAAATTGGTATGGTTGGATGAAGGACCCAAGGGAACAATGATACCAATGGTTAAAGGGGAGTTACATTGTCGACAAAAATCTTAGATTCTATCCTAGGAAGAGATATAAATGTGACATCATGTACAAGGTATTCTCCCATGTCTTATTTAGTCATATATACATCAACATAGGTAGATGATTGAGGATAGGGTGACAAAGAGTTGACAGGATTAGAGAAGGATGTCGATGTGGATTGGTTCAAAGAGGGAGGTGGTGGCCAAGGTTATGTGAGGGATGAAGATACAGGGGTTAGAAACACTTGCTCAAGAATAGGAATGGAGGGTGATGGGGTATCCAAAGAGGGTAGTAAGTCAATTTGTGATGATGATACAACAATGGAGGAAGATTGAAGATGAATCATACCCACAAAACCTTGGTGATTTGGGATATTATTTATGTGATTAACTTGATTGGGAGGTGTGGTAAAATTTTATGTCCCATGTTACAACAAATGATGTTGATATATCCCCAAGTTTTGGTTAGGAGGGGCAAGAGGTCTGTCAATTTGGATCTACCCTCTATTGATCATATTTTGTACTAGATGTTTAAATTGTATATAGTAATTAATATTGTGGCTCTATTGAGGATGGTAAATACAATATAGATGCTCCTTATAGGACTTAGGCTAGGGTTGGGTAGGATATTCTAGTTTTATTTGAGATAGGAAAATTGCTTGGGGTTAATAAAGGCTTGGGTAAAAGGGTGAAGTTTCTAGGAGGTCGATGAGGATACTAAGGGTGAGAGGTGGGTTGGGAAGATGAAGAGGGATTTTGATGTTGGGGTGGTGGAGGTTGGGCTTGGTAGTTTGGTTTTTGAGGTGTATAGGAGGGTTGTTGAGGTGAAGAATTATGGGGGCTTGAGCTGCTAAGAACTAGTTGATTGACTTAAGGTATTTAGATTGGGTGTTGGTGTTGCCCTTGGAATTATTATTTGGCCATTATTTCTTCTTAAGTTTGATCTCACCTTCTTGAAATTTAATATTTTCAATAACTTTGGCTTTGTCTATATATTTATTGATATTTATATATTGCTAGAGCTATAACAATAGGAAAATGGGTTTTGAACAACTCCTAGTGAACATTCTATTGATCTCAATGAGGGGGATGAAGAATGGTAATTCATTCAGTATAGCTCTCCACAGATCACCCTAGTCCAAGATATATTTATCATCAAATTGATGAATATTAGTGAGGTCTATTAAAGTAGCCTTTTTCTTAATATTGAGAGCAAAATGCTCCAAGAAGAGGTTGGCTAGTTTCTCAATGGTATATATGCTATGTTGGGACAAAACGTTATACCATTCTAGGGAAATTCCTATAAAATACAAAGGGAAAGTGTGAAGCATGAGGTGATCACTTCCACTGATGAGATAACAAGTAGTAACGTAATTGTTCACATGTTCTCGAGGGTCTTCTTTCCATTTGAACTTTTCTAATTTAGGTAGCTCGAAGTGGTAGGGGTAAACTCATGGAGGGACTGAAGGATGGATGGGTTGGGTTAGGTATGGATTTGGATAAGAGTAGGTTTTTGATAGCCTATATTCATAGATTGTAGCTCCAAAGAGTTGAATTGACTAACAAACCTTTGAATTTCATCTTGCACATTTGGTGGGGATTGTGTGGGTTTAATTGGTGGGGCCTAATAGGGAGCCTCGAGGTAAGGGTAAAGATAAGTATGACATGAAGTTTGGGGTTCATAATAGTAGGAGGTTAGGCTAATGGAAAAATCTTGGGACATGTGGTAAGAAGGTGAGGGTAGTGAGGATGGTTGTTGATAAGGATTGTGTGTTTTTGGAGTGGGTTGAGGGAGTTGATAGGTGGGAGGCATGTTAAGTGGGTTAGGTTGTACCAAAGGATATTAAGGATGGGAGAGAGTCAGTTGATATTTTTTAGGCATAGGGTTTTGGTATGCATGATGTTGATATTGTGGATGAGAAGGAGGTGAAGGATTATTTGATGGATTTGAGTAAGATCCCAAGGGGAGCAAATTGGGTGTTACAATGACTTGGTAATGAATGAGGAGAAGATTTTGTTGGTTGTGTAGTTGTTGAGTGGTGACTTGGTAGTCTATTGAATATTGGTTTGGAGCTATGAATGTTTAATTTTGAAGGGGAATGTATTGGTTTTGGGTTGGAGATGTTTTTTGATATTGGTTAGGGGGTACTGAGGAGGATTAGGATGATATTAAGTGTATTGGTTAGTGTTGGTCAAATATCTATCTAATCATATAAAATTGCGTTTGTGCACCCTAGACATGGCCAACATTGATATACCAGAGGAAATAGATGTCCCCCGTGTCAATCTCCAAAGAGGGCTGGTTCCCTTACTAATTTTAAAATGGTTGAAGACTAGGGATGTAGGAAAGAAATTAAAAAATGCAAAAATAAATGGTAAATATGGCCATAGGCTGACTGTGTAGGATGGTAATAGATTGATAGCAAGATTCCACACCAAGCTGAAAATAACATGCAAATAGATGATAAAACAACAGAATTTTCATACAACTTCACACATGTAATCTTCAGATCAACACTCCAACACTCACTCTCTCACTTGCAATATTTAAATCCAACTTACAGAATTTAAACCTAATAGCAAATAATAAAGCTAACTGTGTAAAATAAATGCGTAATGTAGAAGACCACAATGCACCAAGTCATTTGCAAATCCAAATGTTTTGAATTCACTATTACTGCAGAGAACTTGCAGTGTTTTCTCATAGGATATCTATTTTTCCAACCCCTTAGAATGAAATTTCTCTTAGTATTTATAGATATTTGTGCCTCTTTCATTGAATACATCAAATGAGTCATCATTTCATGGAAATATTCTTTTGGTAAACACTATCCTAAAAATGGTTTGAGATGATAGCATTCAGGCATCGTATCATTAAATCCGTGTCACCTCCATCTTCTTGGAAATTAACCATGAGCTTCAACAATTTACTCCATATTAAATTTGCTTTGGAGAGGGAGTAAAACCTTCAAGAAGATGTTCTTGAAAATGACAAAAATGCTTCCACTTCATCACCAATATTAAATTGCAGCAGTCACTTGAAACAAATCTTCAACTAGAAAAATCAAGCTTTAAAATTGCTGAAGATGATGGCAATTAATAATTAAAATTTGCCTCATTTAATTCTACTCATGCTTTTGGAGAAATTTAATCACATGTGCTTAAAAATAAACAACATTCGCCTTCAAAATATCTTCACATCTATCATGACGTTCGCCCCTTTTACCTAAGTGTAAGGGCAAAAACCATTTAAAAATTGTCGTTGCCCAAACTTTATCTCTCCATGTCATTTGTCTTTAAAAATAATGAACGTATCCATCGTGAATACTTTAAAATGACCATAATGAATATTGAAATAGTGTTCACCCAAATTAGGGGCGAACACTACGTTCGCCCCACTTAAGGGGTGAACGCGATGCATTCTTTTTATTCTTCATTTTTTTTGGTGCATTCCTCTTTGGGGAGGGGCGTTCGCCTTTTAAATGGGCGAACATGATGCTCGCCCCTCTAATGAGGTGAATGCGTTTGCATTCTTCACTTAGCCGATTTTCTTGTCTTTTTTTTTTATTCTCTTTGATTTCACTGCCTTCAATTTCTTACTGTCGCTTCCCCTCTGAAGCAAAATCATTTTTTATCTTTTGATTTCTACTGTGGATAATTTGATGAAGTGAATCCAAAGTGGATTTCCAAGTCACAATTTGGGGTTAATTTATTTTGAAAAATGAAAGTTTATAGAGAATTGAAAAAATTATATAAACAAAAGAACTAAGTTAAAAAAAAACTCAATCATAAATATCTTCGGATTACAATAAAAAAATATGGCATGTTACAAAATGCCAATAGTTATGTGGTTGTTGAGCTTGAATAGTTATATAAACAAAATAACTAAGTTAAAAAAAAACTCAATCATAAATATCTTCTGATTACAATAAAAAAATATGGCATGTTACAAAATGCCAATAGTTATGTGGTTGTTGAGCTTGAATAAGGGATTATATCGATGACAATTTTTGAGAATTTGGTGGGGGTAAAGGTGCTTGTGTGGTTGTTGTATGAGAGGCCCATGTAGGGGATTGGGTAAAGAAAGTATTGTAATTGGATAAAGGAGGATTAGAAGGAATAAATGTAGTTGGAATTTGATGTGGTGTCAAGGAATAGCAATATTGTACAAAGGATGAGAGGATTACAAGGGACTACAAGCAGGTACTTACTACAAAGAAGAATAAATAGAAAGAGTGAGGGGAGGCTGAGATTGAGGAACATGTGAGGTTAAAGGATCAGAGGAAACTAAGAATGGAATTGTATAAAGAGGAGTAGAAGGAGTATGTTAGGATCCTCAATCCTAACATTATTAGTTAGTATTATTAATAATTTAATTATTATATTATTATCTTATAAAGTGAACCATCACAACCCTTCATAACGTGAACCATCACGTCTCTTCATACGTGAACCATCATGTCTCTTCACCAACATAGCTTTAGGGTAGATATATATATTAGGTTGGTCATCCATATCAAATCATCAAAGAAGAAGAATAATAAGCATATATTCTAAGGAGGGAGCCCCTTATAGTGGCAAAGCGATTACAAGGGAGCTCCCTTTGAGTGGCCTGCGATTACATTTACATTAATTTGTTAATAATTTTATAGTAAGACCTTTGGGTCTTACCATTTTGTATCAGAGCCATGTGGGACCCAGTCATGTGGGAATTGCTCAAAGATATTCATCAAATCACTTCTATGCTTGAGTATCAAACTCGGTTTGAGGATATCACCAAACACAACACAAGATTGGATGAATCAATTCTCATCAATGGCTTCATTAGGGGATTAAAAGAGGAAATTAGAATGGAGGTGACAAGGTTCAATCCCTATACCATGATGCAGACCTATGGATTGGCAAAATTAGTTGAAGATAAAATCAATGCACAACAACGATTAGGGAAACCACTTATGGAAAAATTGTCAACCACTTACATCACTCCCAAACCTATGCATAATGGAAGGGCACAAAGCACTTACACAACCCCCAAATCTAACCAAACTTTATGAATTAAACATCTTAGCTTTGAGGAGATGAAGGAACAATGAGCAAAAGGACTCTGTGATAATTGTGATGAAAAATTTGGACCCCACCATAAATGTGCTACACTAACATTGTATTTATTGAAGGAAGTTGATCCCTGTCTCTCCATAGAGCAAGCAGATGAGGTAGTTGTGTTCGAAGCGACCAGTGCACCTACTCACTATAATGAAGACAATGAGGTTGATGTGCAAGAAGTGATTGATGTACCAAACAAGGATGAGGTAGACATACCCAAAGTGATCAATGCTAGCCAA
Source organism: Wollemia nobilis (assembly GCA_028583015.1). Taxonomy (NCBI): domain Eukaryota; kingdom Viridiplantae; phylum Streptophyta; class Pinopsida; order Araucariales; family Araucariaceae; genus Wollemia; species Wollemia nobilis. Next base: position 1,080,674 of record JAQPPZ010002036.1, on the reverse strand, counting down.
AAATGCACTCTACAAGACCTACACATACCTTCCTCACCAATAGTGAGTTCTTACCATATGACAAAACCTATTCGAAACCAATGCATAGTGACTACACACTCCTTCTCTGTTGGCTCTACCAAGGAACCAAAAAAGGATATGAAATCATTACCATCACTTTTGATGCATCATTCTGAAGTATTTGAGGAACCCCAATGGTTGCCCTCCCATCATCATCATGATTTTCCTAAGGAAGATTCTACTATTGTTCTTGGCAACCCCCCGCTAATGCTTCATCCTTCTCGATATCCCTGCCTACGAAAGGATGCGATTAAAAGAGTCCAAGAACTTACACAAATCCTTCTTGGAAAACAAAGGACAAAGCTTCTCACTTTGAGATTTGAGGACAAAGCTCTTTTTAAGGAGGGTGGCATGTTAGGATCCTCAATCCTAACATTATTAGTTAGTATTAGTTAGTATTATTAATCATTTAATTATTATATTATTAACTTATAAAGTGAACCATCACAACCCTTCATAACGTGAACCATCACGTCTCTTCATACGTGAACCATCATGTCTCTTCACCAACATAGCTTTAGGGTAGATATATATATTAGGTTAGCCATCCATATCAAATCATCGAAGAAGAATAATAAGCATATATTCTAAGGATGGATCCCCCTATAGTGGCAAAGCGATTACAAGGGAGCCCCCTTTGAGTGGCCTGTGATTACGTTTACATTAATTTGTTAATAATTTTATAGTAAGACCTTGGGGTCTTACCAGAGTATAGGGGACTATAATGTTTGCACTAGTGGAGTTATTGGTTGAAGGAGGGTTTTTAAGAGAGGGTGTTACATTGTTAACATCATATGAAATTTCTTGATTTGGAAACTAGAAAGAAGTGGGTGGGGTTGGAGTGCTAGGGTGTGAAGAAGGGTTGGTTTAGGTATGGTGATATTGGCTTGGATCATGCAATGAATAGGATGAGGATGATGAGGTAAGAGGATATTGTGATAGAGGGGCATAATTGGACTAGAATGGGTTAGTCAAATACATAACTATCAACACATTATCAAGGTTCTCATAGGCTTCGGCTTGCTCTTGTGATGTGGTATAGACAGAGTGTTACAAAATGTGAAGTGAGGGTATATTAGGTCAAGGAGATTTTGAAAATAAGGATTTTCGATGATGGTCTTGGGCATGTGAAGGAGAGGCTTCATCAGGATATTCAGGTGCAACATGTTGGGTGATACAAGGGTAGGTGTCGTATTGGTGATGGGTATCATTAGGAAAGGGGATATGGCAAAATGACAAGTCACCACTCAACGGATGGAAGATGTCCTTAGAATAGGTGGGTGGAGTGGATGAAACAGAAAGAGCTTGGGTAGAGGACTCCATGGAAAGTTGTTTTTAAGCACACTTGACTTTGGATTTGAACCATAAGTGGAGAACAAGATAGGGTGGAGGGAGAAAAGGGTAAAATTTGTGGGAGATCATGACAAAAGGTGATTTTGGGAAGGTTTTGAGGGATTTTTGGAATATTCAGATGGTTTTGGAAAATGATAAATACTATCTACACAAAAAAAATCAAACAATCAATTCAAGAAATAAAATGGTATTGATGTTTTCATTTGAATTTTGGTGTTTTTGTATTTTTATGTTTCAACCTAGGTGGAGGAAGACTTGAGGGGTTATTTTTAGGTTATTTTTTTTAGGTTTTATGTGTTTGATGTATCCTAAACCTAGAAACTATAAAGGGAGGGGAAATGTGAAGTCTACGAAGGGTGTGTTTATGCCCACTCTTCTCATGAGGAATGAAACACAAATGACTAAGAGGATTCCTAGGATGGATGGTTAGGTTTTGGGTAGCCTAAGGGAATGAAATATACCTCTTGAGAGAGGTCATGTTGTCTAGGTCATACTACTTGCCCAACCAGGATTTTGCTTCACCCTTGATCAGGCTCGAACAAAATTGACACTACAATTCCACTAATTATTTAGCCCCGTGTTCAAAGGGCATCTAACCTAATATACCCTGAGGTAATATCAAGAGTAGGGTATTTTCTAGTGATGAAGTCTAGAAAACCACTCATGGGGATTCTAGGGTGTCTAGGGGTCAATCAATGGTTGGAGATGAAAGCCAATGATGTTTATTGCAATCAACAATTAGGGATGAAGTCCAACATCATTGATTTTTTTATGAAAAATGTGTTGTGTGCAATGTGTGTATTTGAAATTTTGTGGTTTTTAGTTTATGCCAATGCAATGTGATAAAAGCAATCCTAAAGGTGCAAAAAAATTCAAAGTATACCTAAGAAAAATGTAAAATTGAATTTTTTTGATTTTTGATTTTATTTTTATTGTTTTTATTTATTGTTTTTTTTGTGTGGAAAACACCCTAATGAGGATGCCACTTTTAGGTAAGTCCCAAGGAGGTAGGGGTATTTATTCTACCAAAAACACCTAGGGCCCACACCTAGCCTATCCCCTTAAAAACACTCAAAGAGCATGCCTAAAACAATAAAAACACAAAAAAACAAACAAACATAAAAAACACAAAAACAACAAAAAATAATAAAAAATTAAAAAACACAAAAATAAAAGGCAACAAAAAACACAAAATCAAACATAAAAACATAAAGACCATAAAATACTCAAAACAAACACAAAAACATAATAACAACAAGAAACACAAAAAATAACAAGCAACAACAAAACACAAAACACAAAACACACAAAAAAATAAAAAACAATACAAAAAACACAAAAATAAAACAAAACAAAAAAAATACAAAACAGCGCACACCAAAAAACAAAAAAAGGAAGAAAAAAAAAATACAAGTTTGGACTTTCTAGGACAAAAGGCTATTGGAACACGAATCAAAAAAGAAAATATAAGAATGATCATTATGAGCAAGGGAATGAAAATACCCTGACTAAACCAAAGATAAGAAAAAACAAAGAAAAATAAACCAGGTACCTCTAGTATTGTAGCCATCCAAAGAAAATATAGAAATAAAAGTTTTCCTTATTTGTGAATCCCACCATCTAGGGGGAACCATTTGAAAGTCTACCAATTCCTCCTACACTAGATTTTTTAGGGTTCCCCCTAGAGGCTCCATTGGTATTGACTTTTCCAAAATCCTTAGGATGAGGCTACCAATTCCTTTTTCTATCCATATTTTGATTACTCACATCCCCTTTAAGTTGGTTACCCTTAAAAGATTTAATATTTAATCTTTGCATCAATTTATCCCATATTTGGTGGGATTTATGGGGGTGTTTAAGGAGTTGTTGGAATAGTTCAACTAAGTTGGCAATGGTATTTTTCCATATATAGTGAATGTTCTTCCTTTCTTGATTGAAAATCTAGTTGTTTTTCTTTCCAAATATTCCAAGGTAGGATGGTAGAACCCATCCAAAATAATTGCCTAATAAAGTGATCAACACCCTCCTAATTAGGACAATCCCTACAAAGTTGTTTAAAAGTAAAAATATTGAACCATTATAAGCCAAGTAAGATGGTCATTCTCCTTCATAGCTCAAAGACTAAGGTACACTCAATAAAAATATGGTTGAGAGTTTCCACATTCTCTCTGCATATTTCACATCTAAATGGGCCATGAAAACCACATTTCATAAGTTTCTCACCAATAAGCACCTTACGATGCAATAAAAGCCATATAAAAAAACTCACCTTAGTCCAGAGCTTTTGAACCCATAACTAAGTAAATATATCATTTGATTATTTGGATTACTATACGATAAGGCCAAATAACCTTGAGCAATAGAATACTCACCCTTAGTAGTGTTGTTCCATCCAAAACAATATTTATCATGGGACCTAAAGAGATATATCATATGAAGGATGATTTGGATGTCTTTTCTTTTCCTTTCTAGAATTTGAATAGTGTAGTCCTCAATAGGGATCCAATATCTACCAACCTCTAAATTACCAGTATGGTATCGATAGTAATTAGAAACCTTTATCCAGTTAGCTCAATGAAGCTCCTCCATCCAAGGCCTCCAATCAATAAACTGAGTTATCAAAGGTTGGTGACCATCCCAAGAATCTATCCAAATAATTCTTGTTGACCATTATGAATGATCTAAAATAAATCGTGCTTAATCAAATTCTCACCAATCTTAAGAACCGCTAAAATGGGAGAACCTTTGGTAGGCAATTGATAGCGAATAAGGTCTTTAGGAATTTTGTTCTCAACATATTTAGCACAAATATTCTTGGCCTAAAGAGCATTGGGGTTATGCAAAATTATCCAATATAGTTTATCAACTAAAGCTTTATTATTATTAGTAGACTATAAATATAACCCCCCTTCATTCTTGGGAAGGCATAAAGTATCCCATTTCAACAAGGTCCATATTCCATTCTCCTTAGTAACACTCCAAAGGAACCGATGATTGATTTGGTCTAATTCTCGAAGAACAAACTTTGGGATATTCAAAACAACAGAAACATAAATAGGTATAGCTTGAAGGACTAATTTTACCAAGGTAATTCTGCCCCCAAATGAAATCCACCTATTGGTCCACTTTCCAATTTTCTTCTTAACTCTATCCAACAACCAATTCCAATATTATTTTTTTGTCTTTGAATATTGAGAGGAATACCTAAATAAGTGATTGGAAGGGAGGTCTTCTTATATATTAATTTATCCAAGACCATGTATTCCTATCTAGGAGAGTAGTGAAAGAAAATAAATTTAGATTTATCTTCATTGATCAATTTCTCAGTAGCATTAGAAAAATAGTTGATGATTTGCTTAATTTCATAAGCTTCCTTAACTATAGCTTTACCTAACAGAGTAGAGTCATCAAAAAATGTATATGAGAAATAGGCCCAGCTCCACGAGCAATGGTAACTCCCTCAAGGGTTCTATTTTCTCTATTTTTGGTTATAGTCATGCCCAAGAATTCAACAAGAATGATGAATAAATAAGGGGAGAGAGGGTCACCTTACCTAATACCTCTAGAAGTAGCGAACAATTGAGAAGTCCTGCAATTAATAAGAATAGAGTAGAAAATCGAAGACATACACCCCATAATCTAGTCCATCCAATCTTGAGAGAAGACAAATTGCCTTAAAACTTTGACAAGTGCCAATCCACTCTATCATAAGATCTAGATAAGTCTAAATAAATGAACATAGATGGAGATTTTTGCATTTCCATGGAATGGATGGCTTCCTCAGCAAGAAATATCTTATCTACTATTTGACACCCTTCCACATAATCCCCTTATTAAGGGAAAATAATATTATGCAGAAGAGGCTTCATTCTTTTTTCCATCATCTTTGTAATGATTTTGAGAAGAACATTCATAGAGTAATAGGTCTAAAATTTGAGATATGATCTGCCTCTTGAGCTTTTGGGAAATATCTATATAATTTTTATTGATAACCTTCAAAATTTCTTTGGATTTCCTATTAGCTTTTTATGCAATATCCAAAGGAGATAATAATCATGAGATGCAAAATAATATTAATGAAATTAAATATGCAAGAAGACTGATATATGTAATAAACATAAATGATATATAAATGAATACAATGTATCTATGGAGGAAATGAGCACTCCATAAATATAGCTACTAGACTACATTGCATCCATCATCAATGGATGGTAATCCACCCAAAAATGAACTAAATACTAAGAACACTAAGCTATTGTGTCACTGAAACTCTTCTCTTATTCTATGCTAACAATGAGGTCATACTTATATAGGTAAAATAGAAAACTTGGCTAACACTCTATCTAGTTGTACAAGTGACGCCTTGCACATGGACACTTGTGCATTTATTACATTTCATGAAGTAATTAGATAACTTCCCCCTAAAATAATATAATGTCCTAAGTATGTACCTTTGAAGATACATTTATGTAACCTAAATGATGGAATATAAACTATTTCTAACACCCCCTTGTATTACGTTATTTGGGTATTGAAGACTTTTAGTCTTCAATATGGATATCCATATTCTTCTTAAGATTTTTATTCTTCCTCTTGTGTATTTTGTATTCAGGTTAAGTAGGTAATTTGTGTCTTCATATCTTGGCATACTTTGGTATGTTTCTTCTTTATTTTTCTCCTTCTCTTCCTATGATTCTACTGTGATGCTAGTGTGATCTTTGCTTCATGACAGGTTAGTCTATCATCACAATAGTATTGTTCTTTTCCCTCTTGGTTCTTATGTTGAGTAAGTACAAATACAATTAATGATAGATAGATCATTAGACATTCTTCAGGTGCAAATATAACCAATATTTTTGAGTTCCACCATGTTGTGAAGAGAATTTCATGAAGGTAGTTAATCAATGTTGTAAAGCTACCTTCTTTGGCTTCTTTAAGAAATAAGGAGAATTTCTCTTTGTCGCTTGAGGGAAGATATTCATATCCTTTTAGAGTATCTATTAAGTTTTGAGAATAGAATTCTACTTCATGGAATAGTTCTTCATTATTGAAAGCTTCTCTCAAAATTTCATCCATGGTAGATTTCTGAAGATAGAGATTCTTGTTGTTGAAATTTGGTAGAACCTTTGAAGTCTACCTTATAGCTCTTTTATATTAGGATATGCAAACCTTGATTGAAGTACATAATATTGATTTGATGAAACCTTTAGATTTGTAGGCTTCCTTATGTCTCCCTAGTAATGAGAGTATGAACACCTAATTCTAGGTTTTGTAGAAAGCTTATATCTTCCCAACTTGATTACCTCTGATCAAATTTTGTGAAATGTCAAATAACTACTTAATTTTTTGGAGTATGATATAGTGATTTTTGTAAAGATAAAGTTCAATTTTATGATTGATTTTCTACAATCAAAAAACAATTTATATAACACCTTATTTCTCCTAATTGACTAAGCACTTTTCCAAATTTTAAGAGGTTTTAATGTTGGAATTCTTTTGTCCTTTTTTGAGAAATTTAAAGTCAAGTAAAAATATAATTTTCAACTTTAATAAATATTTAATAACCTATTTTATGACCCTAAGGTTTAAATTTCTAATTTCCAAAGACCTAGTTTGGTGTTGTAACCCTTATCACTCCAAACTTTGGAAAATTAGAAAATTAATAATATTTGTAAAATATCAAATAAATTAATCCAAGTTGAATTCCTTATTCTCCTAGGTTGAGATGCAAATATTATTTTACTTTGGTAAGCTTTCCCCTATAGTTTTGCTTTCACTAAACTAAATGTTATACCTTAGTTTATAACCCTTATATCTCCAAAGTTGAAAGCAATAATAAGATGGGATTTCACCCTTACCTTTTTTATGCTAGACTCCCCACTCTTTAGTGCTTCCTTTGATTGAATATAATAGTGATGATGTGGTACCCTTGGATGCTGGAATTAATGGAGGTAGATGTATTTAATGCTGGAACATATACACTGCTGAATATGGAGGATTTGACCTTCGAATAGCCTAGAGTCTTAAATGCTCCTTCTTTCACATTGTGCTAACTAGCTTTGACTATGTTTTTGCTCACTCTCTACCTTTGTAATATTTGGAATTTGGTGCTTTTATTGGAGAATAAAACTATGCTTTATAACATATGCCACGTCCTTTATGTATGGGCACCCTTCTACATAACTCCTTGTTGTTGGTCACTATGTAACACTCGCTCCTTTATGTAAGACTTGTCGATAACAAGTGCTCATATGTTGAGAATCATAGCTTCTAGTAGCGCTTGAGAGATTGTAATGTCCCCATTCTTGGTCACTTTAGCACTATGGTTGACCCTGGCTCTCTTGGATGTCTGGCAAACATGTCAGAGGGGATTTTTGATGATGGCATTGAGATCAGGTGGTCTAGAGGACCCCGATGACACTTTTTGAGGTTGTACCCAGCTTCTAGTTTGTTCTCCAAGATTATTGGAGAGAACATCTATTTATAGTAAATCACCCAGTCAGGTCTGTTCATCATTATTCATCATCGGTATCACTCCTGTATAGTCAGTTTTTTATTCTGATGCTTTTCGACCGTTTATGTAATTTGGGTGTTAATACGAGCTATAATTAATTATTTTCTTCTAAGGTTACCATTTTAATTAAATAATTTAATGGGAACCTAAGTGTTATAGCTCGTTGGAAAGGGAATTAAAAGTTTTAAATCATAGACGCTTTATTTTGGAGCCTTGCACATCATATATCTATATTTTAAAAGGGGTTTTTTGGAGCAAAAAGGAGTTTTAATTATAAAGTGACTTTATGTTTTATCCCACATTGAGCCCATTGGAGGAAACTTCTCAATGAGGAGTCTATTTATTGATTGCTTGCTCTCATATTGGTATGCTTGGATATATTTTATTTTGGCTTCTCTTGGAGAAAAAACTTGCAGGGCATTTTGCAAGGGTTTGAGCTTGCTTGGAGATGAAATTCTCCGACAGGAACATCATCTTCGGGATTGGAAGACATCCTCAAGGTGATCCAGAGCATTTGCATCACGGGGAATGTATTGTGCTTAAATTTGAGTAGATTTCAGAGGATTTACAAATAGGGTTTCAGGGTAGATTTTAGACATTTCTTGCTGGCCATAATTTCCTCTAGCCTGGTCGTACCATATCTTGCCTGGCATTGAAGGAGGTTTTTAATATTCATAGTTTGGGTGCCAATTAATGATTATAATTGAGGCGTATAAGGATTGGAAGCTTTCCTTTGCATTGATATTGTAAAAAGACATCTTTATTTGTTGTTGGGAAAGAAATACATATATTCCTGTGTTGTTGTTCAGCTATAAAGTCACCATTTTTAGTCTTGTACAACTTTTGGGTATTTTGATACTTTCCAAAGTCCTTTAAAGGGTTTATAGTTTTATATTATCTAAATTCCAAGTTTCATTGATTCCCGCCAAGTAGTTTGCTAGATATTATTTGTTCAAGTTAGCAGTTTAACTTTTTCTTGCATCATTCTGTACTTAAATAAAAAATACAAAAAAATCAGAACATTGCACAAAAACCGAAAACCTTGCAAATTTCCAAAATAACAAAACAAGGCAAAAATTTTGTATCTCAGCTTGGGTGGGATATTACAGTGGTATCAGAGCATAGCCTATTCTGCCATCCTATTGGGTCACTCAGAGAATTGAAATTTTAGTTATGTAGCATGGCATCAAATAGTGAAGAAGAGTTGGTCAATAGATTTTTTTATGCAAGGGTTAAGCTTGGGCACCTATCTCAGCCCAAGGATGTTCTTATCAGCACTTTGAGAGAAGTGGAAGATTGTCTACACATGGTAAATTAGTCACATTCTAAGGTGATAAAAATAGCTATAGCTCCTACAGTGACTTCCTTCAAACAACATGAATGGTTGAGATATACAGATAAGGAGGTAAGACTCATGGTCACTTCTTGCTTGAGTGAAATTTTGAGAATTTCAGCTCCTAAAGCTCCTTATGATGATAACACTTTGAGGAAGATAATGCAACGGTTAGTTGATAGTTTTAGAAATTTGGGAAAGGTCAAAATCTCTCATTTTGCTAGGAGAGTTACTATACTTGAGACTTTTGCAAGAACTAGATTGGGTAACATCATGTTAGACTTGAGCTTGGATGATTTGATTTACCAAATGTTTCATCATTTTATTGCTACAACTAGATCAAAACATACTGATAATGTTATTGCAGCCATGAGAGATATTATGGTTTTGATCATCAATGAAAGTGACAAAATTCCTCATCCACTTTGGACTATGTTAGTGGCTATTTGGAGGCGATATTTGGTTGCTTCACCTATTGCTCATGAATTGGTTGATAGTGTTGTGAGAAGATGTGAGAAGAAGTTGAGGCCATTTTTGGACAGCGAAGAAGATGGAAAGGAAGAGGAGATCAAAACAAAAAATTTGTGTGAAGACAATGACACTTTTTATGTGGTATGTATGAATGAGTCTTAGATTGGTTCATTTGACTTGCATGCACCTAATGAAAACATTATACCAACAACATTGGATGTGGTTGTGGAAAAAATTATTGAAGACTCCATGGTTAGTAATTGTTTTGATGACAAAAGTGTTGAAGGCGCTAATAGTATTGCAAGAAAAGAGCATGATGGGATTGTTTCAAATTTCAAGGCATACCTTGTTTATGAGTTCACAAATGATTTTTTAGATGTTAAACATGTTGAACATAAAATAGATTTTCAATTAGTATATGCTACTATTTCATCATCACATTCTAGTAATGAAGAAACATGTGGATTTGGGTTTGGTATCCCAACTGAACCTAATGTAATAAATGTTCCGAATAGCTTCATTTTCTTTGGTGATTTACAGAGTGAACTACATATAGAGACAAACATGCATGGTAGGGAAAAAGAACTTGTTGGGGCAGAATTAAGTAATTAGCTCTTCAGTCCTTGGGATCCGAGTGTGTTGGCACCTAAATTTTATGAATACCTTGGGTGGGGTGATCACAAAATTTTTGATAACCCACTCTTTGATATGATTGAAGTTGTGATATTTGATAACCCACTTTATGAGGTGGACTTTCATGATACACATGAGAGGGATGCTTCACTTGGCACTTGTGATGAACTTGTGGATCATTTTGATGACAATTTTTTTGTTGATGAGCGGAGTGTTTCATTTCATGAAACATACAAGGATGACATGCAGAGAAGACATGATGTGGAAAATGCATTTGAGCATAATGTTGGGATGGAGCTTGCTGTAATTTTTAGACCAGCAACTAAAGGTAGACAATTTGATCATTTTTTGGCCTATAATCCCTTGCATAGAGGTATGATGCTTTGTTCTTCATCCATACAAGATTTTTTTAATCAAATTAGGCATCATAAGAAGGGTGAAGGAATACATGCATATCATCACATAAGAATTTGTGATCTAGGTGCTCCATTCAGTTTTTAGGCATGGAATAAAAGTTGTCTTCCTTGCACGAGCCTTTATTTGCAGAACAAAATAGTAGTTGTCCTCTCATCTTGTCATGACATTGATGATGTTTTGGATCAACTTTTTATGATGTGTGATGTTACTCTTGGAAATACCTTGAATCATATGCATGTGCTTCTAGACATGAAGGATGATGGGAGAAGGATACCTTGGAGGATTGTTGATCAATGGAGTGGGAGATTTACTGTTGTATACTCCTTGAGCAGCCATGTTACAAGTCCATTTGTGTTCATACAAGTGGATTGGAGAGAGATCCCGAACCAGGACTGGAGGTTTGCAGACTTGTTGACTTATTGGGAGGTAATTTCAGCTTGGGATGTGTTTAGATTTTATATTTTGACCATCTTTTTCCATATTTTTGGCATATGTACTCCTTATACAATGCTGATTTATCAAAAATCAGATTATGAGATGATTTCAGTCTTGGACAGTGGTATGTTACCTCATATTCAGACTTTTCATTTTGTTGGAGAGGTTAGTTATTGGTTTTCTTTGAAAGCAACAAGTGTTGCAGCTGATCTGTTTCATTATTGGATGGTTATATGGGCATTTCGAGAGTGTGTTAGTTGTCATTTCATATTGAAGATTGATATATTTCCTAATGAGACTCTCATAATTTCTGCTGAGTGGGAGTGTTTGAATCCATGGGATGATTTTTTGGACACTTGGAGTTTAAGTTTCACTAGGGTGTTTCAAGCTTTGGGCAGTGGAAGCATTTCCAAGATAGTCATTTTTAGAGTTGACATTGTCGCCCTCTTCTATATCAGCCACTTTTCAAGGGCTAACCGACATTATTATGGAGTCACCATGGCAATTTATACTAAGTATAATGCTTATTTTTTGAGCAGTATACTTTTTCAGGGGTTCGAGATCATGTTGGAAGGTTGGTATACTGCAGTTTATCAGTTTTTTTGTTGCTGCTCTCACTTTCTAGTGATGAGTTTATTGAAATTTGTCTATAAGCAAATAGTTTTTTATCCATACTTGGCTGGTGGGCAGCCGGTGGTGAGTGATTCTTCAAGAATCATGCAGTTAATTTTATGCTCAACATGGTTGTTTGGTGATCATTGCGGTCTCTTCTTGATGCTGGTAGTTATTATGCCAAAGGATACCTTGATGATTGTAGATGGAAGTAGTACCCGAAATCAATCGAGTTATACCCGATGGATTGAGAGAATGTTTGGGTTGGTTTCTCAATTTCATTTTTGGTTGGGTGTTCATGCACTTAACTATGGAAACATTACTAGCACTCATGGTAGGGACTTTGTGCCAAGGGTCAGAGATTTGGGTGTTAGTTTTTGCCTCAACATTTTTTTGCTGAGTATGGTGACATTAGATGATGGTCAATTACAGATTTCTTACTAGCAGTTTGTGGGAAACCTTTGGGGTATTGAGCAAATAATCTATTTCTCTACTTGGGTGATTGATGATTACTATAGATTTTCCATATTGTTGGCAATAATACTTTCAGGTGATGCTTTGATGATGACAGTGGATTGGTGTGCTTGGGATTGCTCAGTAGACACTAGGAGGTTTAGTGTCAATGAGAGGATACTAGCTCCCGATTGCAAAGTCACTTTTAGGATAGGTACTATTATTGCTTCTCATGATTGCCTCTTGACCGAGTCTTTTCTTCATTACTATGGGGACTTCATGATGAGATATGTGGAGAACTTTGTTCTCCTATTGAGTAGATTGTCTTTCTTTTGGCCCATGGTGGAGACTAGTAGTGAGATACCTGATGATATTCTTGATAATATGACTTGGCAAGAGATATTTCATTCCAACATAGATAGACATATCAATTTTAGATTGGAGGGTGATCATATTATGGAGCTACAGTTTAGTCTTGAGCTAATTGAGCATAGTGGATTTCCTATTGTGATCAGAGTGGCACAACGTCAGCATGGTGGTTTCTTTCTAAGGAGGACATGGGACCCTGGAATAACAGTTGGTTGCAAACTGGTTCAGAATGTTGATTTTGATGTTGTGCTAGTATTGCTTGAGGACAAGCAATATTTGGGAAGGGAGGACTATAATGTCCCCATTCTTGGTCACTTTAGCACTATGGTTGACCCTGGCTCTCTTGGATGTCCGTCAAACGTGTCAGAGGGGATTTTTGATGATGGCATTGAGCTCAGGTGGTCTAGAGGACCCCGATGACACTTTTTGAGGTTGTACCTAGCTTCTAGTTTGTTCTCCAAGATTATTGGAGAGAGCGTCTATTTATAGTAAGTCACCCAATCAGGTCCGTTCATCATTATTCATCATCGGTATCACTCCTGTGCAGTCGGTTTTCGATTCTGATGCTTTTCGACCATTTTTGTAATTTGGGTGTTAATACGAGCTATAATTAATTATTTTCTTCTAAGGTTGCCATTTTAATTAAATAATTTAATGGGAACCTAAGTGTTATAGCTCATTGGAAAGGGAATTAAAAGTTTTAAATCGTAGATGCTTTATTTTGGAGCCTTGCACATCAGATATCTATATTTTAAAAGGGGTTTTTTGGAGCAAAAAGGAGTTTTAATTATAAAGTGACTTTATAAGGTGACTTTATGTTTTATCCCACATTGAGCCCACTAGAGGAAACTTCTCAATGAGGAGTCTATTTATTGATTGCTTGCTCTCATATTGGTATGCTTGGATATATTTTATTTTGGCTTCTCTTGGAGAGAAAACTTGCAGGGCATTTTGCAAGGGTTTGAGCTTGTTTGGAGACGAAATCCTCCGACAGGAACATCATCTTCGGGATTGGAAGACATCCTTAGGGTGATCCAGAGCATTTGCATCACGGGGAATGTATTGTGATTAAATTTGAGGATATTTCAAAAGATTTTTAGATAGGGTTTCAGGGCATATTTCAGATATTTCTTATTGGCCGTAATTTCCTCTAGCCTAGTCGTACCATATCTTGCCTAGCATTGAAGGTGGTTTTTAATATTCAGAGTTTGGGTGCCAATTAATGATTATAATTGAGGCATATAAGGATTGGAAGCTTTCCTTTGCATTGATATTGTAAAAAGACATCTTTATTTGTTGCTGGGAAAGAAATACATATATTCCCGTGTTGTTGTTCAGCTATAAAGTCGCCATTTTTAGTCTTGTACAACCTTCAGGTATTTTGATACTTTCCAAAGTCCTTTAAAGGGTTTATAGTTTTATATTATCTAAATTCCAAGTTTCATTGATTCCCGCCAAGTAGTTTGCTAGATATTATTTGTTCAAGTTAGCAGTTTAACTTTTTCCTACATCATTCTGTACTTAAATAAAAAATACAAAAAAATCAGAACATTGCACAAAAACCGAAAACCTTGCAAATTTCTAAAATAACAAAACAAGGCAAAAATTTTGTATCTTAGCTTGGGTGGGATATTACAGAGATGAGGCTTTAATAATGTGTTGATAGTTGAAGCTTATAGTAATGCTTGCAGCTTCTAGTAACATGTTGAGAGTTGAATCTTCATGGTATCACATGAGAATTAGAACGTAGTTCAAATACATTTGAGAGGCAACGTTCTTGTAACACTTTATTTTGGAGGATAGATGCCAAGTGGCATTCACTCTCTCTACATGTAGACTATAATATCTTCCAAAGATATTATAACTCCTTAGGTCTTTTAGTTTTCCATTGCTTTTGCTTTGCTATGTTTCTTGAGTAGCAAGCAACCTTGTTTTCTGCATGTGGATTGATGAGGCACCAAGTAGCAAGTTTGATGCTTCTTTTGGTGGATGATCTTCACCAAGATAGTTGCTCTTTTTCCTTTAATGCTTCCAACATTTGAAACATGTACATCCTTGTAGAGTAGATGTTGTTCATTTCTCCTTGGTAGAGATAGACGTCTTTTAGATGTTGTCCATATTGTTTTTCACCTTACATTGGTAGGAATATACGTCCCTTTTTTTCTCCATAGTGTATGCACTATTTATTCCACTTTGATATCCATATCATGTGGTTGTTTTACTAATTATCTCATGTTGTTGTTTGTCAGTGAATGTGCACTCCTTTATGTAGCTTTGACGATGGCCTCTTGTGGGATTTGTTTTGCAGGTTCATCCATCCAAGGTGCACTCTCTAAGTTATTGCTATTGCTTGGAAAAAAGAGTGCTTATGTTGTTTGCATTTCCTATTGATACACGTCCACATCTGCTTCTTGGACTATAAAAAAACTGATTTAAACAGTGCAATATAATATACTATATATTGTATATTAGCTTCCTTCTTTTGCACTCTTATTTTAGATATATATTTCTGGTTTCATGGCAGATTTATCTTCCTACAATGCAAGGGTTTTGAGGTTGTCTTTTATGAGTAGACACCTTCCCTTTTTTCTTGGAAACTTTATATTAAATCCAAGCTTTAGACAACAGTAGATAGAAGCTTTTAATTTATGCAATTTTCTGCATTTTCTTTTTGTGCATTCACTCTTGTAATGCTTTGGATCTAAGACTCACCAAGTCTCAATGAAGCTTCTATTTATATTTTAGGTTCTTCTCCAAGTTTTTGAGGACTCTAACCTTTTTTTGTTGGCTTCTTTTATCCACCACAAGTTGCAGATTTTAGTGCTTCAATAGTGTCTTTAGACACTTGATACCAATCAGATTTTGTGCCCTTCAAGAGCACAAAAGCTAATTTTATTTTGAGAGTAGTGTACTAGTGCATAGTAATGTAATATACCCTTTTTCAATGCACTAATAATTTCACTTATCACTCCAATTTAACTCTCAAGATAATTCACTTTAAATAATCTACTACAACTATTCAAGAATAACCTAAAATGAATATTTATAAGTTATTCTGCAAATTCACTACAACTAATATTGTAGGACTTAGTCTTCTTTTCTATTTTCTAAGTAGATGATAGGTAGTTGATAGATATAATTCTAAAATCTAATCAAGTCCTAAATAATGTGCAAATGAACCTCTTTCTATTTGCACTTCCAAAGACTGTAATCTACTTTTATTTATGCAATTTTAATTCAGATAAGGTGCTCAAATGAATCTTAATTAATGGCTTAGTTAGAACCAGTAGTTGCATACATTTTTTAATATTTTTTAGCTCCTTATTCTAATTCTATAGATAATGTATATCTTGGTTCCTAAGATCACCAAGTTGTTGCTTCGAGTAGAGTTTTGCAATTTGGTACTCCTTACTAGATTCTCCTTCTCTTGGGCTTTTTATCGGATGACAAAAATTATCCCAAGTTATTCCCTATCAAGGGTTTCTCCTTGGTAGTGGATTTCTCCAATGATATCTCCTTTTATGATTTATTCAGTAAGGCTTTCCTAGCATTCTTTTGGATGCTATATGAGACCTTTTAGGGTCTTTGATATTGTAGCTTATGATGGTCTTTTCTTGAGACCTCTTCAACCTTTTGCTCTTGGAAGTGTTGGTGATGTGATCTACTCTTAGATATTTGATTCTGCTACTTCTAGATTTGAGAAGGACTCTCATAGTCCTTCTTCCAATTTTGGAAGTCCTTCAACGAGATATTCTCATGATCTCCTTTGCTTCAGGTTCTGAATTAATTTTGAAGAAGATACCCTTCCTAGTTATTTTATAGGAATTTTCCCAACTCACTAAATCTTCTTTCCCAACAGCAAATATGCTAATACTAAAATATTAATCTACTTCTAAATTAGATGTTCCTTTCGAATTCCTTTTTAGGATCAAGGCTTCTATGGAATTTTTTAGTATTAAGGCTCTTGTGGACTATCAAAGCTTATGTGGTATTTTCAATATCAAGGCTTCTATGGCCTTTCCAATATTAAGGCTTCTATGGCATTTTTAATATCAAGACTTCTATGGCTTTTGCTTCAATGCTTCTATGGCCTTTTTGTATCAAGCTTCTATGGTCTATTCTTTAAGGCTTGCTGTAGAGATATCGCGATGCTTTTGCTTTTGTCTGCTTCCTTTGCTCTTTTGTCACGAAATCGTGACACTTTTGCCTTTTGATGACGTCATCTTACTTCTGTCATGAAATCGCGATGCTTTAGACTTCAAAGCCTTCTTCTCTGCTTCTGTCATGAAATCACGACACCTTTGCCTCTTTCTGACGTCATCTGCATTTCTGTTGCAAAATTGCAATGCTTTAGTTGCCTTAAGCTCTTTTATGCCAAAAGCTTGTGAAACTGGAACATGTCACGAAATCACGACGCTTTCGCTGCCTTAAGCACTTTTCTGCCATATGCCCACAAAACTGGAACATGTCGCGAAATCATGATGCTTTCGCTGCCTTAAGCACTTTTCTACCATATGCCCGTGAAACTGGAACATGTCACGAAATCGTGACACTTTCGCTGCCTTAAGAACTTTTCTGCCATATGCCCACAAAACAAGAACATGTCATGAAATCGCAACACTTTCTGCATCCGTACAACTTCTTTGAAACCTGTCATGAAATCACGATGCTTTTGCCAACTACAAGCTGCCAACTCAACTTGTCACGAAATCATGACACTTTTTGCATCCATACAACTTCATTGAAACTTGTTGCAAAATCGTGACACTTCCTGCAACTCAATACTGCCAACTCAAATTATCGCGAAATCGTGACACTTCCTGCAACTCAATGCTGTCAACTCAACTTGTCGCAAAATCGTGACACTTCTTGCAACTCAACGTTGCCAACTCAACTTGTCGTGAAATCGTGACACTTTCTACAACTCAACACTGCCAACTCAACTTGTTGCAAAATCGTGACAGTTTTGCCTAAACTTTCTCTCTCCTAAAACATGTCACGAAATCGCAATAGTTTTTCCAGCCACCTGCGAACTTTTTCTAACTTATCTTTTTCTTGATCTTTTGCAACTGGGCTACTCTGATTTTCTAGGAGACTTACTGACCAGCTGAAACCTTCATCAAAACACATACTTAGACATAAAAACAAATTGCTCCAAGAACTCCTTGACATAAAAAACAACAACTACCAAGAGCTCCTTGACATCAATGACAACAACTAAACTTAGTCAAAGGCAATATACTCAAGGTACCCAAAATTGCCAACATCTATGGCCTATTATCCAAGGCTACTCTAGCCTTTTTGTATCAAGCTTCTATGTCCTATTCGTATCAGGATTCTATGGCATGTTCTTCAAGGCTACTATGGGATTTTCAATCTACAATGGAGATCTTCAGTCTAGTACCTTTACCATACATTTTCTTTAGAAGTCTTCTTTTGTAGTGAACTTCTCCTACACAAGAACCAATATTTGCACTATGAGGGCATGCTGCAGTTTGGGCAATGAAGTTTGAGTCTCCTAGATTTATATCATAGGAGGAGTACCAATCCTCTAAGAATTAGTTATCTGCAACAAAAGAAATTTTATGAAACAATCAAAAAATTCTAGATATCCTAGATCTTCACTAGATGCTTTGTCAATCTAGTGGATTAAATGTTGAGTCCTGGTCTCCATGATTTTTCCTGTAACTCTGTGGAAATACTCAAGTCAAATGCAATCTTAGTATTTTTTGGGATTGAAATATCCTTCAGTCCTCACTTGTGACTCTCTCTAATTCTATCACCTATATTCTTCTAAGAACTTTTGACAGTGACTGGTCCATTGGCGTGTCAGGTTGATAGAACACTTAGGCTCAATAATGATGGTGATTTTCCTATAGACCTGCACAGACTCGATCTGTCATAGCTCTTATACCACTATTAGCTTTTGATACAATATCCAAATGCGATAATAATCACAATATGTAGAATAATATTAACGAAAGTAAATATGCAAGAATACTGGGATATAAAATAAACATAAATGATATATAAATGAATACAATGTAGCTATGGAGAAAATGAGCACTCCATCAATATAGCTACTGGACTACATTGCATCCATCACCAATTGATGGTGATCCACACAGAACTAAACTAACTACGAAGAACCCTAAGATATTATGTCACTAACACTCCTCTCTTATTATATGCTACCAATGAGGCCTCCTTATATAGGAAAAATAGGATACTTGGATAAAACTCTATCTAGTTGTACAAGTGATATCTTACACATTTACAACTTGCACATGGACACTTGTGCATTTATTACATTGCATGAAGTAACTAGATAACTTCCCCCTAAAGTAATCTAATGTCCTGAGTATGTACCTTTGAAGATACATTTACATAACCCAAGTGATGGAATATAAACTATTTCTAACATTTCCTGGCTTCTTCCACCACCTCTAATAAATCAACATGAAGGATATCCAAAAAATCCTAACATAACTCAATAGGAAAACCATCATGAACTGGGTTTTTATTTTTTTTTTGTATTTAAAAACCACTTTTTGAAGCTCATTGATAGTAATTGGAGAAATCAAAATATATTTCTCCTCAAAACTGATAAGAGAAGGGATGACTTGAAGAATATTTTGTTGAGAAGCCATGTCAAGAGGTGCAATATAAAAAAATTGGAAAATTAATTAACTACAACAGATTTCATGCCATTCCAAATGTAGACAACATCTCCAAAATCAAATTTCAAAAAAGAATTAAAGTTGTGAGATCTTCGAGCTAGAAGAGATTTGTGGAAGTATTTTGTGTTTTGATCTCCTTCTTTGAGCCATTGGATCCTATATTTTTGCTTCTATAAGAGTTCTCTTTTTTCTCATTCCTCTAACTAAGTAGTGAGTCTAATTTCATGTATACTTCTACTCTCTTTGAGGCCATATAAACAAATTTTCTCATTCAAATTTTTAAGTTGAGTAATAACTTCATGTTTTTTTGCTGGACATCTCCAAACTTTTTCCAATTCCAAATCTTGATATTGGATTTAATGTATTGTAATATTTTAGAAAAACAAAACATCTTAGTCTCATACATTGGTTTACCTTCTTTCCACCATTTTTTCACTCAAGGTTTGAAGGAACTATTTCTAAGTCACATTAACTGGAATCAAAAAGGCAAGAGACTCACATTGGTTTTTTAATTTCCACCATGACTGGCCAGTGATATAAACTAGCATTGTTAAGAGCCTTCACCTTAGGAATGTGACTATAGATTAAGAAATTATTATAGAACAATAACCTATCCAATCTCTCCATAACACAAGCTAAGCCTTGCTTTCTATTATACAAAGTCATAAGGCCATCATCTAGTTGGATGTCCACAAGATGAAGGTTTGTAATATATTCACTCATGAGGTCAGTGCTTTTGTCCAAATTTATATTATCCCCCATTTTCTCATCCAAATAGAGGATGGTATTGAAATATCCTCTGATCAAGATCCAATATTCAAGAAAATAAGATATAATAAGTTATATCCTTCCACTGTCTTCTATTTTCCTCCAAAGTAGTCAGAGCATAAAAAATTATGCGAAGCATAATTTGGTTAGAATGTCTACTTTGAATAGCTATATCCAAGAGACTCCAAATACCAACCATATGGTGAATAAAAACCTCTTTTGGGTCCCAAAGGTAAGAAATACCACCAAAAGTCCCTTGGGAATTGAGGGAAGTAAATTTTCTAGCTAGCCAGATTTTACTAGCAATTGATTCCATTTCCTCTATTGAAGTCTTTGTTTCCCAAAGGAAAACAAGATGTGGATGGTTTATCTGAATCATTCTTATAATTTCATTTTGTTTTTAAAGACTCCCTTTGAGTCCTCTAATATTCCAAGTGATGATCTTCATTATTATCAGGGCTAAAAAATTTGGTAAGGGCAGTAATCTTACCTTCCTCTACAAGCTTTTCACCTTTTTTTACCATATGATGTTGATTGGTCTTGCGACCTACCTTTTGGTTGGAATCCATATTTAGTTTTTTTTTCCTTTTTCTTGACTTACCCAATTGAATATGGGATGAATTCTAACCTTGAATATTGTGTGTGTAAAGCCAAAATGTTATTGGAAGGTTCAACATAGTCTATCTTGGGACCTATATTATTTGAAGTCTCAACATTTAAAAGATTGTTTTTCTTGTGTATATTTTCTCCTTTTTTTCTTGTTGAAAACATTTAATTTGTTGGTTTGTCTCTGAGTTCTTCCTTGCATCTTTAAATTGCATTTCTAATATTTTTATCTCCATTATTTCCTCTTTCTCACCTAGGACATCATTTGTGGAAAGAATTTCAAACATATTAGCTGATAACTTTGATTGATCCTTCATAGTTGTTTTTTTAGTGTTCTTCTTCTTAGGCATTTGGAAACCTGTTAAGTTTGTATCCTCTTTATTTTTATCTAGAATTTTATTTGGGCAGACACTAGAAAAATGACCATATTCATGGTAAATTTGATAACGAAAAGGAATGTTCTTAGAGTCCACCACTTTCTCCCAAGTGTTCTAAAATTGTAATGATTTCATTTTAGGTAGGGTTTTGTCAAAATCTGTTAGAACACAAATCCGAGCATAATTAATAGGTTCAATTTTTTTATTACAATCAACAATCATCATAAAAGTTTCCAAAGAGTTTACAATTGAAGAAAAATAGTTGGATTCCATAATTTAATTGGGAGGCCAAATATTTTAATCCATAAAGGACTTGTAGAAGACATATCTTCTTCAACTTTAAATTTAGTATGCCAAGGCTTCATGAAAAGCCCCACCCTTACAAAGAACTAGGGACCCCCTTGAAATATTTTCTCTCTATCTTCATTATTATAAAATAAAATAATAAAGTAACCATTTGGATAAATAGATATATGTAACTCACCTTTTGTTTTCTATTTTTTGCAGCACAAAATTTGAAAGCAAATAGGCTTAGATGAAAACCCAAGAAACGACAAAAAGATTTTCTCACCTAGGAGAAAACTAAATAGTATCAGAAGGACCAAAGAGCAAAGAGTAGACACTCCATAGGTCTACCTACTTGAACTCAAAAATACCAACACCGAGCATATGAAAATAAACAAAAAAATAGGATTCACAAAATAACCCACATCAAGTCTTTTGAAGACCTAAAAATGAAACAACCTGTGAAAGAATCCACAAGCCACAAGATCTTCATACAAAGAAGGTGATGCACAGCTAGATCCAAAAAACCTTGGCCAAGAAATGATGCCCTCAATATGTGAAGTAGATAATACATGATATTATATTTCAATAAGACCTCCACTATATCAAACAATCAACACATAATCTTCCCTCAAGACCAAAAAAAATTGTAGGCAGATCCATAAAAAAAACACCAGAAGATCTGCAAGAAGCCCAACCCCACCACATAACAATAAGAAATCAATAGAACCCTTCTGCGACATGATAGAGCATAGAGTCCTCCCTGCAAGACCAAAAGAATGAGAAGAAGGAAACCATTGGTAAACCCTTGAACTAAAACCATGAAATAAATCATACATGACATATTTATTTATTTATTTTATTGATTAAATGTTTTTATTATTTTATGATTTTTTTTATTTTGATTTTATTTTTTTATAAATGTATACATACATACATATTTATATTTAATTTCAAAATATTTTGTGGTTTTTTATTTGAGAGGGGGGATGGCATAGTCAACACGCATGCATGGATCTATGCATGCTAATGTGGTGCACATCCATGGGGATCTGCATGGGTCAGGCATATCATAGGTTTGTCGATATCAGGCCTAATGGCAATAGGCATGTGTAAGGTAGGCTTATCCTTATTAGGCCTACTATAGGCCTCCCTTGCATCCCTAGACTACCTCACATAGGCCTATTGCCTATCAATTTTGGGAGGAGGACACCATGAGTAGTTCTTCCCATAAAGTGAATAGTTTCCCTTGCTCATCCTATTATGTGCATGGTCCAAACCGAAGGATCCATGCTTTAAAAAATAAAAGAAAACACAAAAACAAAGACAAAATAGATCATAAATAAATATCATTATCATAGTTTGGATCCTTTGGAATTTTAGATACCTCCACTAGGGCTATAGATTCCTAGTTGGCAATGAAGAAACATTGAAGGACCATAGGGTTATCTCCACTAGGGTTATAGATTCCTGACTGGTAGTAGAGTATGCCCTTCGCATGGTGATACATTTGTCACATTAGTGCTCTTAGTTTGTATAGACCTATGTATGCTCACATATGAGCTACATTCTATTGGCTTAAACTATAAATGGTTAAGTCCAAGCTCACTCAAAATTTGGTCAATGAACTTCATTGCACACACACGGACCCCTGAGCTCCTCGATTACCCAAGCTGGTCGTTATATTTCACAATTTTTGACTGGTCACTATATGAACTTGATTGGATCACTAGGGTGTTTGAGTCTCACAAAAACATCTATAGATACTCAACAACCTATGATATTTGAGGTCTCATCTTTCTTTACTTTTCCAATCCCTCATTTCTCTTCTTCCTTCCCCTTTCTTCACTATTTATTCTATCTTCATCCCTCATTATTCCATTCTTTTGATCATATGTATGCACTTGATTAATAAGCTCAATCATTCATTGTACTAAACATACACATCTATCATCAACTCATTATTCTACAAGCACTCCATTATTTTGTCTATCATATTCATCATACCATTTAACATCTTTTTTGAGATGTTTATGTAAGCTTTTATTGTACATTTACCCATGCCTATGCCCTATTTTGCTTCCTTTCATTCAACTTTTGTCAATCGGCTAACATATGGCCTCTATATCATCCTCCATCCCCTCACTTCTTGAGGGGGAAGACAAATCCATAATTTTTTTATTAAAACCCACCTAAAAGTCTCATATCACCTCAAAAGTGGCCCAAAACTCTCAAAACATCACATAAAATCATCTTCATTGTTAGCCCTCTTTCGCTGGGGTAAAGGCAGAGTAATCAAATCATCAACAACATAATCCCTCCTTTGCTAGGGCAAAAGAATATTCCTCTTCATATTTCACCCTTTTTTACTAGGGAAAAAGTGAAACAATCAGATCATCACAAGCCCTCCTCTGCTAAGGAAAACATTGAATCCTCTTCATCTTTCACCCTTTTTCACTGAGGCAAAAGCAAAACAATCAAATCATCACAAGACCTCCTTTATTAGGGCAAATGCATAATCCTCTTCATCTTTCACCCTCTTTTACTAGGGCAAAAGCAAAACAATCAAATCATCACAAACCCTCATTTATTGGGAAAAAAAGTAGAATCCTCTTTATATTTCTCCCTCTTTTGCTAGGGAAAAAGTGGAACAATCAAACTATCACTAGCCCTTATCTACTGGGGTAAAAGAAAATCATCTTCATCTTTCACCCTCTTCTATTGGGGAAAAAGTGAAACAATCAAATCATCACAAGACCTCCTCTACTAAGGCAAAAGCAAAATCCTCTTCATCTTTCACCCTCTTTTTCTGGAGCAAAAGTGGAATTATCAAACTATCAATAGCCCTTATCTACTAAGGCAAAAGCATAATCATCTTTATTTTTTGCCCTGTTCACCTAGGGTAAAAGTGAAACAATAAAATCATCACAAGCCCTCCTTTATTGGGGAAAAAGTAAAATCCTCTTCTTCTTTCACATATTCCACTTGGACAAAAGTGAAACAATCAAACCATCAATAGCCCTTCTCTGTTGGGGTAAAATTAGAATCATCTTCATATTTCACCCCATTTTGATAGGGTAAAGGTGGACCAATCAGATCACCACTAGCCCTTATCTACTAGGAAAAAACCAAAATTATCATCTTTCACCCTCTTCCATTGGGACAAAAGTGAAACAATCAAACTGTCACTACTAGGCCAAATACGGGATCAACCAATCTTTATCAATTTTTAGTTTAAAACTATGTCTCACAGTCAATACCACTGGTGTCATTTTTTTTGCATCACATTGTATTTACACACAATGCGGTATGAAAATGAGCATCTATAGACACCCAAAATATATCAAATTTTAATGCCCTAAAACCATAATGATCAAACTCCCCAAATTTTCTCCAAAAAGGTCTCGAAATCCTCAAATTCTCCTCTATATTACCTATTTTCCTCTAATTATATCCTACCCCTCCTAACCCTACTCCTAATCTCTCTTGGTCTTCTCAATTCCTCTCTAATTCTCTCGAGTTTGATTTCATCCCCTTCCCCCCTTCTTATTAGTTCCTCTAATTTTCCAAATTCCCCTCAATCCCTCCTGAGTTATTTTATTTCCTCTAATTTTCCCCTTTACTCTCATCTAATTTCCTTATTCCTCTATTAATTCCTCTAATTTTCTTAATTTCTCTAATTCCCTTTTAAATATCTCTAATCCCCTCTAAATTGTCCTTAATTCTTCCTAACTCCCTCTTTTTATTCCCTCTAATATTTTCCCCCAAAAGTTCCTTTTATTTTTCCCTAATTTTAGAATCCCCTCTAATTTTCCCCACTCCTTTGATTTCTCCTTTTAATCCATTATTTCCTCTATTTTCCCTAACTCTCCTCTAATTTCCTTTATTTTTCCTAATCCCCTTAATCCCTTCCCTAATTCCTCTCCATGATGCTTAACACCCCACTATCCTTTTTTTTTAGCAATTTAAAATTACCTCCAAATTCCTCCTCATGCCATCTAGCCCTCCAAAATGGAATCTTTAACACATCCCCACACACCCTTGTCTCTCCTCCTCATACCACCTAACCCCTCCCCCACTAAGAGAATTTTAATTTCCCTCCACATGACACCTAAACATTCCATTTACACTTCCTCCATGCCACCTAGCATTCCACTAAGCCCTCCCTCATGACACCTAACGTTCCACTAACTCTATTCATGCCACCTCACCCCCTTGCCTTTCTCCCACCTCAAATTCTATAAATCCTCCCCCTTTTCCTTCACATAGGGTGAATTAAAAATCCAACTACCCTTATGTTGTTTAAATTCCATCAAATGAGAAGGGAAATCCATATACCCTTATACTGTTGAAATTTATCACCAGGAGAGAATGGAAATCCATATAACCTTATGCTTTTGAAATTTTATCATGAGAATGAGAACAAAAATATAGCTATCCTTATGCTATTAAAATTATGTTAGAAGATAAGAGGAGAGAAACTTAGGTAAAGTTATGGTGATTCTACCAAAATTTCCATAGGCTTGAGTATGCACATTTCAAATTTTACTTTTGTTATTGTTATTTTTAGTTTTTTGGAAGATGCTAGTAATAAGATGTGGGTTTGCTTGTGTGTAGGTTGTTGAAGACCCAAATAAATTCAAACTAGAGGTCACTACAAACCCACCAACCATTGCTTGTAGCAAGAGAAATCTTGAAGAGACACCATGAATTTCATGTTTAGCTTTGTCTAAAGAATATTTTTATTATAAGACCCTTTGGTGGGCACGTTGTAAAACTAAATTTGTGCAATAAAATATATTTTATCTTTATCAATTGTATGGTTTTGCTTTTTCCTTGTTTACATTTATATTCTAGCAAAGTGTATGATGCATTTAGTTATGTTTTAATTATAGCACTTTAATTTTTTTGAGAGATATAGTATTTTATTTTTAATGCTTAGACTCCTGGGTTAGGATAGGAATCCTTGGGCATGAATCTAGAGCCATACTAGGACCCTTGATTCAAGAAGTATTCCAAATCTCAAGAGGAGTTGCAGTGATGCAATAACCAGGTATATATTTGGGATGAGGTGTAGTGATGTAATAACCAAATATTTGTGAATGATACACCTTGAACGATGAGGCTCAGGTGTACCCAAAGTGATGAGGCTTTTGAGAAATCATGAGCAATGAGGATTGGATGTATTCCTAATTATTAGTACTAGGAATAATTCACAAAATAGTATAGTGGTAGCACCTTGAATGGTGAGGATTGGGTGACCATGCTCATTGTCAAGTGAGTGGTAATGGTCTTAGTTAACCTATGGAGGTTTGGTAACTAAGCACTAAGGCATTATGCTAGAATAATTCTACATAGATAAAATTATGTAGGGCTAGGGAAAATATGTTCCCTTTAATTATTATGGGTCTTAAAGGATAATACCTACATCATGGTCAAGTTGTCCTATACTGGTGAGGGTATAGGAAAAGTAGGAGGACCACTATTAGTGTATTTTCTAAATGGTGAGGTTTAGAAAGTGAACCCTAGAAAACATGGAATTTTGGTGATTTCTATCCACTTGAGTGTCATCTGCAATGACATTAAACTCAAAATATGGTTATGCCTTACAATTTAAAAAATATATTTGGGACTTCTTTGTGAACCTTTACTTGAAAAAAATTATATCTCTCTCTTGGTTTGGTTTTGTGGATTATTCTAGTAGACTTATCTTCTTGATTTCTGGTTAAATTGAATCTACCTTTTCATCTAATATTGATTTCTTTCCAAATGGAAACTCATTCGTGTGAATCTAACCTCATTCACTTATAGCTCAAACTCTATAAAATCATCCCTTTTCTCCTAAATTTGGACATGATGATGATGACATATGATGGTTACTTTAAGCACACTACCTTTTGATAGGATTTTACACTATTTGGTACTCTTTTTTTATGCTTTGAGACCTCCTTTAATTTTTTGTTGGAAAAAAATTTGGCCACTTCTCCTCTATAGGTTCTTTGCTCTTTATTTATGGACACTTTTTTCTATGTCACATACGTTGGTATCTTGCATGCAAAAGTGTTGGCTATTGTTAGGTACCTAAGCATATACATGTGGGGATATAATATAATATTGTATTATGGCATGGGCCACACATAAAATTATATATTATGCACTTTGTAACTCATGGAAGATGAACCATCACATTCTTGTATAAAGATATATATATCCCTAATTGCAAAAGTCATACAAAGTATTCTTGGTAGTATTATTGGATCACGGATCTGGAGATCCTATGGAATGATTCCTTCCTTAAGGAGTATTTTTTGTGTTGCCCTACATCAAGGGTATTATCTATATCTATTTTATTGAGTGGATTGTTATTGTGGAATTTATTATGGATGCATGTTTGATATTTTTGTATATTTATGAATAATTTATTGTTAATTAAAAGAGAGGCTCATGACAACTACACGATATTTATGGAATTTCTTTCATTGTGACCATTTACTTAATACATCTAGTGTTTTTGTATATTTCTTATGAATTTTTTCATACTAACCTCTCATGTTTATTTTTAACAAAAAATATTCAAATCTTGTTATAGTCTTTTATAGGAATTCATTAGAGTTCACCATATCTATCCTTGGACCATCATTCATCACCCTTAGCAATGTTTTCCCTTTTGCATCTACTCTCTATAAAATTTCACCTACAATATTGGTAGATAGTGAACTTGTTTTTTTCTTTATCCGTGTATGGTATTGTCAAATTTCTTACATCATAGGAATCCTTGAATTTAGAGGAATATAAAAATATAAGTTCTTCCTTATCATTCTCTATATAAAACTCTAAATATAGAATCATCATCAATAGACTCTATAGCCTATGATTTTACTTTTAGGGTGGCAAACATGTCTTGGAAATGGTAAATTTTGTTCAATTGGTAAAATAATTGCTTTTTAACTTAGAACTTCATATTTTGTATTTATTTTCATCATTATCATATTATTATCATTGTATTTTAGTCTTCATAGCATCTTGTTTTTAGTACTCTTAGTAAATATCACCTCCCAAAAGGTTTCATACTTAATTTTGTATAAAAAGGACAAGGGGTTTGATTGCAAAAAATAAACTTATACCTTCCAAAGCACCAAGTAAGCCCCCAAAAACTAACACTCCCATTTTTCTCCTTTAGAATAATTTTTGTAGGTTCATCGGCTATAGGGAAAAAATCATAAAAAATGAAGTAAGTTCACAAACAAAAAAGTTGCAAAAGTGGTGATTTTGGCTCCAAGATAGTTTCTACAAGTTATAGCCCAAAATTTTCACTAAAATCAATTTCTATCTATAGATGATGATTTTTAAAAAAGATAAAGTTTAGTCCCTATTTCTAGATTCCATAGTTCTGGACCTCAAATCTAGCACCCCTTTATCCAAAGATGCCCAAGTTTTCTCATTTCTTTCTATTTGTTTTCATATTTCAAAGGCATAATATTTGTTGTTTGCTTATTGGTTCTTCACACAATCTAAAGGTAAAATCAAGGAATTTAGACTTATTATAATCTTAGTACAATACATAAATAGGTTGGAATTAAAAAAATAATCTAAAATTTAATTTTTATTTTTAGACATCAAATTAGAAAGTCATTTAGATTGCATTTAGGCTAAGTTTATTTACTTACATTTCTTCTTGAGCCATTGATAAAGAAAAATATAAAAGTTTTACTTCTTGTCACCAGCTTAGAAATCAAGGAATAAAAAACACATATAGGTTAGAACTTGTTTTTTGTACACTTGGCTTCATTTTGTATTGCATATCATATCCTTCTTTGCACTTATTAAATTCTAAAACTTAGATGATTGCTAAAATTGCATACAAAACATAGATTTAGTATAATCTCAAAATACCCTTGGTGAACCCCTACATTTTTCCAAAGATAACACTTTTAATACAATAAAATTTAGGATCGAGTCCTTGTCCAAGTGTGAATCATAGGTTCAGGGACAAACACTCATAGATTTTGGCTTATAACTAGTGATGAATCTGAGTTGTCAACACAAAAAAGTCTTGGGGAAGACATGTTTCACTATGCTTTGGATCTAGTACCATACCTCATGTCAAATTGCATAAAATAATTCAACCATGATGGCCACCTAACTCATGATGATATTCCCTAGATAACACCATGCAATGTGGTAAATAAATAATAATGATAAGTGTACCAATAACTATATCTTGGGAGCTATTGTAACTATCACTTTGAAATTCATGACCTTTCATGTGTATTATTTTAAGATGAAAGACAATCCAATGCATGATAAGCCATCATGCCAAGAGCAATTACAAAGATTTAATTATTAATTAAATAGGGAGGGAAGGATGTAACACAAAATAATGATGATATGACATTCCCACAATAACTTATCATACATGATAATAGTCATATATTGGATAATGAAGTATTAAATATAATAAGGGTAGGTGTCAGGAGCTTATGGGGCTATCCAACATACTTAGATGGTGTGGCTTCAGTACTAAGTTCCTCATTTCCTCTCATGAATGCCAATCACATGACTTGATGAACTTGAATAACATGACATACATGTTGCATCCTCCATTATTCTAGTGCATATAAATTTAGTGCCCAAGATTATTTTGGGCCTTTGCATACACTTTTGGAACCTTTTAATTTTATAATGAAGCTTAACACAACAAATGAGGGAGCACTAAAACCTAAATGTGTATTGCATCTTGTGAAGTTCTTTTATTGTATTTGTGTCTGCATTCACTTCAAATAATTAGCTACCACCATTAAATACAAAATCATACTATGGAAAAGAACCACAAGTCAAATCTAAATATCACAGATGAGTTACTTCAACACTCAAAAGTTGTTGAAATATTTTTTAGATTTGGTTGGTTGTAGTTCTTCTAGTAGTTTTATTGGCATAATGAGAAGCTCGCTAAACAGTTTACTTGAAAATTATATAAGGGTATTTAATATATTTGAGGGGTTAAAATCAAAGTCATAGTTGAAACCTTTAATTAGGTTTATAGAATTCCTAATGCAAGAGATATTTTTCAAAAGTGTAGTCCCCATAAATAAATTGTTTGCATCCTTCCAAGAAAACGTAGACCTAGAACCTAGCCATGAGAAGAAAAGAGACAAGTATAAGGGATTGAAACATATGATATTATCACAAATTTGTGTTGTTGTATCCATTTGGGTGATGAAATACATTAATTGCGATGGGTAGTATGCAATTATTTTTTAGCCTTAGTCAAAACTCCTTGTATATTTATGACATGTAGCTCAAAGATAAGAGTTGTACATTGACTTGTTATTCTTATTGTGTACTAACTTGAATACCATGACCATAAGGGATAGGGCCTCTAAAACATCATGGTATTATAAAGCTAATTTGTAGAGATTGTTTCACATAGATAAAAAATAGTGAGAAGAAATGACAACAATTTCTCCATCAAAGAATATAGGCATGTACAAGTGCATCCAGAGCAGCAACTTGAGGCACTTCTACTATTGTAGTTGAAGATTATTATTTTACTATAGGCCCTAACTAACACAAATAACATGTTGGGAATTTTGAGTAATAAGGTTGTCATTGATGTCAAGTGTTTGGTGCAAGGCAAAGTCCATTTTGGTACAAGAAAAGTGGTAAAAGAATTGGTTATAATATTTTATATTATAAGCCAAAGAGGTTGGTTAAAAGGTGGAAGACAAAAGGTTTCACCCATGGTTTTAAAGAGAAAAGAGAAGATATTATAATATTTTAATATTATAATAATTAAGCCAAAAGGGCTTATTAAAAAGAGAGAAAAAAGAATTGACAAAGACCCCCATGCAAAAGTATTATTTAATACCAAAACTAAATAATATAATATTTAACCTAAAGTTAAATATTATATTAAATAAATAAGTAAATTTGAATTTGGAAAAAAGTGCCAAAAATCAAATTTAAATGGAGGCACTTATATTTTTTGCCATCATCATGCAAATTACCTTAGAAGCATATTAAAGGAGAAAGAAAAATAAATAAATTGTAATTCGAACGATCAAAGTGTATGCGCATGCAAGACATTCGAATGAGGCAGATAAGCAAAATGTGTTGAAATTTCATTTGCCAAAGTGAGCGAAAGGGAATAAAAATTAGGCATCAGATGCCTTGGTTTAGTTAGGGCCAATAGCCCAAGTGGTAGGCATGTTTTGCGTTACTTGTTGGTAGAGGAAAGGTTCGGGGTTTGATTCCCCATAGTGTCGATTCAAGAGTTTTGTTTTTGATTGCATCGGATGCAACAAGGTTAAAGTGTTGAGGCTAGAGGTTAAGTCTCAACCGCTTGGCTAGCACAAGTGGTCAAGCATTGTGCTTAGAGGGCTGAGATTGGAGGGTCAATTCCCGTCTATGAAAAAGTAAGATAATTTTTTTGTATAAGGTATGCGCCATGATTAATTTGTAAGGTATGCACTATATTGTTGAATTTTTGGCTATAGTGATATTTGGTGGATGATATTTGACCTATAGTTTGAAACATAGGAGATATAAGGAGAAATTTTTTTGCATTATATTTAAAGGTTTTAAATGTCATTTATTTAATTTGCTAAGCTTGGAGTGATAATCTTGTAAATGGTTTATCTATGAATGTAATTATTTGTTCTTGGACATTAAAGTGGAGTGAAAAATTATTTTGAAAGAGTGGAGATAAAAGGTGTAATAGGTATTTTATTTGATTGTAATTCTTGCTTTATAAAAGGGAAATTGTTGAGAGAGTTTTTGTGAGCTTTAATGCATTGTCCTTGAGAACTAAATAAGAGCCCTAGAATATTATTTTTAGAATTATTTGAGCATCTTGTTGAGGGAATATTCATGTGGAGGTTTTGAGATAGACTATTGCTATCTAACCTTGAGGTGGTACAAAAGGAATTGATTGTGAGTGAGACAAATTTTGAAGATATATATTCATCAAAGCAAAGAGGTGTGGGCACATCATCCTTTGTTTGAAGTATTTGTTGGAATGAATGGTGTGAAACAAAAAGGTGGAGTGAAAAGGATTATTTGATAAGCATTGATGGAAATATTTGAGTGAGTTTTATGTGCTTCATTGTTGAATTTTTTGAGAACATTTGAGATAGAGATTATGAATTATTTGAGTTAGGGTTTGAGACCTACATTGTGCTCTTTGTTGGAAGAAGTATTAAAACACTTTTTTAGGGTTTGTGAGAAAGTTGTGCTTCATTGGTTGAATGATTGAGTGAAACTTCTTGAGCATTGGTTTTGAGTGATATTGAAAGTGAATGTGTAAATTAGGAAGATAGGTGTCATGTGCTAGACTAGATCTATCTTTAAAAGAGCAATGAAAGTAAGACATGTAGAAGCGACAGACTTAATTATTGAGTAGAACATATTGAGATATTTGCAAGTGCATATTATTCTCTATATGTTCCAAAGGTTAAATAAATTTTGGATAGAATATGTCTAAACTACTTCAAGTTAAAGGAATTACTTTGAAGATTAGACAAAGCATTTGATAGCATTATGTGCAATATTTGAGATTGATTGAGCTATTTTGAGCATGTGCTAGAGCATATTTGAGAAAGTATTTGAGAATACTTGAAGGAATATTTGAGCAAATCTTTGAGAAGGCTTGAGAACAAAATTGAGCAAGTCTTTGTGAAGACTTGAAGGTAGAATTGAGCAAGTCTTTGTGAAGACTTGAAGGCATATTTGAGCAAGTATTATGAAGACTTGAAACATCATTAAGAGTAGGTTTGATTTGTTCAATATTTGTGTTAAGGCTTGGGGTAGATATTAGCACAGTTGATTTATTCAAGCTTTGTGTTAAGGCTTGGGGTAGATCTTAGCAGAGTTGATTGATGATTTGTTCAAGCTTTATGTTAAGGCTTAGGGCAGATCTAAGTAGAGTTGATTGATGATTTTTCAAGCTTTGTGTTAAGGCTTGGAGCATATCTAAGTAGATTTTATTGGTGATTATATCAAGCTTTATGTTAAGGCTTGAGGAAATATTTGAGATAGAGGTTAGTGTAGATTTGTGAGTAGAGTTAGAGCAAATTTGTACTAGACTTAGGACAAATTTTGGTGTAGATTTGAGATTGAGTTGAGAGTAAGCTTTGGAGGTGATAGAGTAAAGAGGACAATAGTATCCAGTGGATAGAGATCCATTAGCCAGTTTAGTGGGGACAAAGGTCTCCTATGGAGAGAGATCCACAAGCTAGAGCAGTGGGGGAAGAAGTCTTCTAGAAGATAACCAGAGTGAGGGGATAGAGTTCTCCTATGGAGATAGATCCATGAACCAGAGTGAGGGGATAGAGTTCTACTATGGAGAGATATCAATGAACCAGAGTAAGGGGAAAGAGTTCTCTTATGGAGAGTGATCGGTGAACCAGTTGGGGAGATGGAGTTCTTTTGTGGAGAGAGATCCACAAACCATTTGAGGAGATAGAGTTCTCCTAGATTAAATTTCCATGAACCAGGGAAAAGAGGAAATATTTTTCCAATGGAGAGAGATCCATAAATCAGAGCTTAGGGGATTGGTGTCTCCTTTGGACAGAGGTCCATAAACATTGTAATAGGAAATTGATTCCCAAGATTATTTGTTGAGAAAATTTAGTAGAAATATTTTCTTCGTGTAGTCCGCATTGGGTGAACCATGATAAATTGGTGTATCTCTTGTTTGTGATGATGTGTGCATTGCTTTGATTATTGCTATTGATATTACCATTGATAATATTGGATAATATTGTTTGGGAAAGAAAAGTAAAATTTGGTCTTATATTGTTCACCCCCTCTCAGTATAAGTATGTGTTCTTCATAACATTCCATATTAACAACTTTAAAAGCCATAGAATAACTACATAGGCCAATTTGACACCTAAGATGGCTGAAATTTGTCAAAGCATAAGAAAAATAACAAGGTCCACAACATGAAAAGACTCATAGATGTCTAGCCAGAAATATCAGGCCCTAGAATCTTCTAGATCCTAAAAAAGGAGATAGAGGAATATGGTAATTATAATTAGCAACAAAGATAAGGTTTCCCCACTTCAAATGTAGTCATATTTTAATGACAATAAGGAAGGAAAATAACAAAACATATTGTGAGCAGATGGAGATGAAGAAATAGAATCCAAGGAAGAAATAAAATATATAGACAATATGAAAACACTAATGCAAGCTCAATGGGATGAGCTATAGGTAACTAAAAATATATTTTAAGATAAAAGCAAATACATTACATAGCTCCTATAGGATCTAGATGAATTAAAAAGGAAAGCTACCTAGCATGAGGGAGAGACATACAATGTACCAGAGATTAAAAATAGGACCTTGAACCTATAGAGGTTACATTTGTTTTACAAGAATTAGGTGTTAGATTATATACAATGGAATATTTTAGCAATGAGATGCCATAACTACAAGATAAAACACTAGTTGGGATTCCAAAAGGATATGAGGAGTTAACATGTTAGGCACCAAAATAGTTATAATTAGAGTCAAAGTGCTTGACATAAGTACAAAAAAAAATGATAAAATAACTATAGTGATATGGATAGATAGTGCCATCAATAAGAATGAAGGATAAAGTTCCTTGAAGATAAAAATAATAATTTGGATGAAGAGCTGACTAATTTGCAAGCAAAATTCAAAGATGCATACAAGATTATATAAGACCTACTTGCAGGAAGGTAAGAAACTTGAATGTATAGTATGTTCTTATGAGAATAATACTTTAGTTGTCAACTTATAAGGATAAGGTCAAGATAACCTTATGAGTTGTCCTCTAATATATGTTTTGTTATTGCCTATTTTGAGAGATTGGTTAAGCAACAAGATTTATTGTGTGAGTTTTACTTACACAAGTACATATTGCCATAGGAGGTGAACTTCAACCCCAACATTTATGTTGTGGATGTCCAATTAAGGGTACTTGTACCATTATTAGAAATCAAGTTTAATGTGAGAGCAAAATGGTAGAACATAGGCTCAAGGAGATAATAGTTGGATTGCTTTCATGGTTTGAGTACCCATGTCTAGGTGATATCATTATAACTCATTTCAATATGATGAATGATGCATGCATAAAAAAATAGCATAATACCAACCTACAATAGTGTCTCAAAGAAGTTTGTGAGTGCTATTACATCCAACTATTGGAGGCAAAGATGGCTTGTTGGAGAATATGGATGGAACTAACTGATAATTTGAAGAAGAGGGAACCAATCTCCCCTCTAAATTTGGTTTGGTCTCATAAATAGGTCTTGGCTATAATTGAAGTAATTTTGACTCTTGGACATCAATGGATTGTAATTTAGATCATCAACCATTATATGTCTAGTTCCTCAATTCAGTGAAATAACACTATTTATTGGAATAAGATTCATGCACTAGTTAGATAAAATTAGAGACAATAGAGGGTAGCATATAAAGACAAAGAGGTTTTAGAAGGAACTTGATAAAGAATTTTATATTAATGCATAAATGAAGCAAAGAGATGCATGAGGACATGTATCACTCTAATTTAGGGAAGAAAATATGAGGCCTCGTATTGCCTCATCTAATACACTAAAGTAATGATTTATTACCTATATCATGTGTTAATTATCTATGGATTAGGTTGTATTTTGTACTACTATTTTGAATTAGCATAGTGAATTGGTAAGATGCATCACTAAGTTATTTACATGGTTTTTATATAATTTTGGGATTAGTTTTGACATTGGACTAGTGCTATTTATAAATTGTACAACAAAATAATGGTGGATTGCAGGACACTCTAGAGTATTCCTAGCTCACTGGTATTGATGTTGGAAGCATCATATTGAAGGATCCTAAAATGGTTTTTTGCAATAGATTGGAGAGTGTCGTATTGGGCAAGTCTTCAAAGAGTTAGGTTAGAGAACATTGGATTTAAAATCACTATATTACGATGCAAATTTCAATGCATGTTGCACAAACACTTATGTGCATGGAATGCATTTCAGCCAGGGATACAAGTAGAATGCTTTCCAATCAATAATAAAGGTGGAATATTTTGGATCCTTCCTTATCATGGCAACAAAATCTTAGGATAATTAATATAGTTAATTTTACTCCCCACTAAGCATGGGAGAAATGACCCTTTCCAAAGAATGGTGAGAAGTCATATTTAGTTACTTTCATTTAAGTATGACTTTAGAAAATCTAATTTAATGTTTTTATGTAATTTCCTTTGTGAATTAATAACTTGATTTCCAAATGCAAAATGTTTTCTACTAACTATTAATAGTCTTAGTTAATTTGCCTAGGATAAATTGATGCAACTGCTAGGATTAGTTTCTTTTCCATAAAGGTGAGTTATTCAATTTATACCATATATTTTCATTTACATATTAGTATTCTTTCATTTTTATGAGTGTGTTAATGTTAAATTACACAAGGGTTTTCATATTTATTTTTGTAGAGTGTTTTCATTTTCTACAAGGCATGTTTTAATTTCTATTGTTCAATTTTTTTTTATGAAAGAGTGTGTTTTAGAAACCTTAGAAGACCCTATACCAAAACTAGTGTCTCCTCTCTAACTCATAGATCCATTGGATGCCACCCTAAATTGATAAAATTTAAAGTAAGAGCATTAACAATACTTGTAAGCACTCATAATTTTATTAGTATTTATTGCAAAGACGTTGGGCTTGTATGTTCACACTATGACGAATTTTAATGTCATGATTACCAATGGTAGGAATGCTTCTTGTCTAGGAAAATTATCCAAAATTGTCCTTCTATGTGCAGTTCTATCTAGACTAGTGATTTGCATCATGGGACCTAGGATGCAAGGGAATGGAGAAAACTCCTTGAACTAGTTTGTGGCACTAGGAAAGTTATACTTTAGAATTTTCCAACAAAAACAAGATATAATAGAGTATTTCTCATAAAAATATAATTGTATTTATAGATAATGCAAATATAAATACAGTATAAAGTACAAGGTCCAAATAGCCACATTGACAACAAAAAAATGCTTAGTTTTTGGGCTATGTGGTTCTATAGGGCACAAGGCACATTGTTCCAATATAGTGAAAGAAGTTTTAATATAAGAACTTAGAAACTAAAGGATATCTAGAACTATAGGGTGATAAATAAGGAAACAAAGTGGAGATTAAGATGAAGTAAAATGAATGAGGATTGGAGAAGTAGAAGAATACAAGAATAAGTAGGCTAATATAATGCTAAGTTATATACAAAATGTGCATTAGTTAGAAAATAGTTTGGAGGTGAAGTGGTACAATTTATAATCAACCAAGAAATAGTATCAATGGTAGTTATGAAAATATCCATTCTACTTTCTTTCTATAAGTTGCTAATCCATGAAGTGTTAGGTGGTGAGACCAGATAATTGTAGATGTATCCTTGATTCCTATATCTAGAATGATTGCTTCTATAAATTTTAGTGTTTAATTCTAATACATAGTGTTTTTCTCCAAGTGTTTGTTGTGCTATATGTATTGGTGCCACTAGCATTGGTTCCAAGGCAAGGTTGGTGATCTAATGCTCATGATGCCACAAGTCAATTTTATTCCATGAATGATGATGACATAGGAGAAAATAGTATTTCCTTATTTAACAAAAAGTTCATATTGTTCCAAGGGCTACAAGACAAAATTCATATGGTGTCATCATCCTTAGATACTTGATAAACACTTTGTTCAAATTATTCATCCCATTTGGAAAGTAATGGTCCCATTAGAATTCAACTATAAAATCTTTGCTTGAGTTGGTAAATCATACACCACTAAGTTTGAACTAAAAATTGACCTCACTTGAAAACCTTGAATAGCTTGTATATCCCCTAGTGAGTGCTCTTGCTAATATTATCAATCAATTTATCTATAGCTATAGGTTCCAATTGGTTTAGATTAAAATATATTAGATGTTATACTACCACAAGATCTAATAGAAGATGGATAATATTGTTAAATTTATAATTTAATTCATGGCCAAGAGAAAACATTGTGCAATGTATTTATTATTTTGTAATATTTTATTATGTAAGCCCAATGGGCCATGGTTAACCTTGTTATGGTTAAATCTTATTTAATATTTGTAATTAACTTAAAGCCCACTTGTTATGTCAACTTAGGTTAAAATTTATGATGTAACTTAGTGTTTAGTATTTTTGTATATACCCCCCTCACACTCATCATTTAATCATTGTGGTGTTGTACAATATTATCTATGGATAGTGATTATTTATGGTGCCTATGGGTGCCCACCAAATTCTTCTTTTGTCCTTATTTTTCATTCTATGTATAATATTTGAGTGCATAGTTTGCTTTAGTTCATTTCTAAAAAATATTATGAATTTCAATTTGGTATCAAGTAGGGTATGGAGCTACCTCACTTGCTCATGCAAGAACATTGTTCAATGACATTGATTTTTTTTGAACCAAAGGAACACATTACTTTCTCTAGTCTCCTTTTATTGCCTTGTGTTAGAGGTAAAAAAGCTTTTTTTTATCTTTTATCCATTTTTTCAAAGATCTTGAAGCATCTCTATTATACTTTAGAATTCCTATTTTGAATATTACAAATTAGTTTTTCTACTATTGAGCAAATCAAACCCTCAGTTAAATAATCCTTTCTTTTTGAAGAGTTTGCATGCATTTTTAAAATTTTGAATGTTGGTGTTTCATGTGCCAAGTCCTTTACTTGACACCCATGCTTTAAAGTAAAATGTTTCCCTTCCCCTATAGGGAGATATTGCATCCTCACCCAACATGTTGGGCGACCATTATGGTCAAGACAATGCTAAAAAGTATATCATTGCCCAAAAAACTTGCATTCAAATATGTATAGGTGCTTTGTTTTGTGACATGGAGAATATGGTCCATCTTTCAAAAGCATAATGATCTTAGTACCTTTGATTTAGCTAATTCCTATTTGGTAATCATAGTGGAATTATGGTTGAACAATCCCTTTGAAAGAAACTAGGTGTGGGTTCAAACCATGCTTATCATTTCCTTCATTGATATTTGATGAGCTTGTGCCATTTATAGATGAATTGACCCTCTCTTTCACATTATACTTAATGTTTAGATGGACAATAGGGATATTATAGGAAGCAAAGGTTATATGACGAAGTCATGTAGTCATAATTTTTGCTACAAGCTAAGAAATAGGTAGTAGTTAAGAAGCACATATCTTTTCCATTCCATATATGGCTAGGGTAGGATAGATAGCACATGGCACTTTTCTCAGAAGAGACCTAAGTTTAAAACTATTTATGCACCTTCAAAAATTCAATACAAATCAAGTGGTAGTTATCTAATGACTCAAAAAATCTAAAGTGAAAAAGTGGATTAAAGCACTAGAGTAAATCAAGGCTTGCCAAGTGTCTAGGTTAAGATTGGTTGTTGCTTTTCTAAGGTTAAAGACTTAAATATGTAATTTGTGGGATCCATTAGAACAAATATTCTAGAGGACATAAAATTTGCATATGAAAGCATTTTGAGCCTATTTTTTTAAAAGCATTATTTTTTGAGCTCTACACATCGGTAATATCAATTCATAGGCATATTATGGAGCTAGAAGTCAAATTGTATAAGATTGACCATAAAGCCTTACTTATGCATCTTAATGGGTGAAATTATGATATTTGATAAGATCAAATAATCAGCCTACTACAAAGTAAAATTCTATGATGCATCTTTCAAGAGGATAAAACAATTGTTATTGATGATTAAGCTTGGCAACAAAAGATGAAAGAGGATTTAGATTTGTTTTCCTTGCAAATTGATCTAGAGTTTCTTTTTCATATCAAATAAGAGTGACCCTATCAAGGTTTGGCCAAATTTGAATGAAATTTGTGAAAATGTTAATATTACTAAAGTGAGTCTCTTGGAGTCAGAGCTTTCTTCTCTTAAGATAGCTAAGTTTGATAATGTTGATGACTATATTATAAGATTAAAGGCTCTAAGGGCAAATATTGCATCCTTTGGATGTAAAATAAATATGATGTAGAATGCACTAAGTTTTTCCATTCTAATATCTCCATATCCTTTCATATTTTTAACCCTAATGGTTCATATGATTCCTACATTCTTGGAATTCCAAAAGACTCTTACTCTAAATTTGTTTTTTCTCCTAATTCACTGTTAGGTTGCAATGCAAAATTGTGGTAGTAGAACTCCTCAAATATAGTCTCACACAAAGGAATTCTAATCCATAGAGGCTAATACCTAGGAGACTATAGGAAAGGCTAAGTCTTCAAAGAAATAAAAGACCACTTGTAGATATTGTAAAAGGAAGGGATATATTATGAATAATTTCTTGTTAAAGTTACAGAAATATTGAAGCTAAGTTCTTGAAGTAAGGTGGATGTCTTTTAGATAATGATGGTGATTTAGATGGATATACCTCAACTATAGAATTCCACTATAGTATCCATTATGGGGGGGAGATATTATTGTCTCTAATATCTTCTCTCATTAGCCCTTAAGTTTAGATTGTAGGGGATGTAAAAATTTTAATTTGATTCATGGCTAAGAGTCAACATTGTGCAATGCATTTATTATTTTGTAATATTTTATTTTGTAAGCTCAATGGGCTATAGTTAACTTTTTTATGGTTAAACCTTATTTAATATATGTAATTAGTCTAAATTCCACTTGTTATGTCAACTTAGGTTAAACTTTATGATATAATTTAGGGGCTTTATTATTGTTATCAATACCCTCTCATACTCATTTAATCATTAGAGTGTTGCACACTATTATCTACAAATAGTGATTATTTATGGTGTTTGTAGTTCCCATGAATTTTTCTTTAGTAATTTTTGTTCTATGTATACTATTTGAATGCATAATTTGCTTCAATTTATTTTTGAAAAATATTGTGAATTTCAACTTGTATGGATTGAGGAATTTTGCATGAAATACTAGATGCACACACATGGTGGCAAATGAAAAATTAAGGTATTATCAATTTACATGTGCTAAATAGTGTAAGGACAACACAATGGTTTGATATTTTGGTCTAGTATTAAGAAGTGTTCCTCCTTCAAGTGGATCCAATCTTTATCTCCAACCTAAAATTGATACAACATTTTATGTTGATCATGTCACTCTTTGTATTTCTACTATTACCACTGTAATATTTTCTATCATTAAGTTTGGATGTTCTACACTTACTACAAAAATTGCTTAGTCATTTCTGCTTCATTTATCTGTGTTGGCTTCATATCACAATCATAACATGAAAGGAAATATCCATTGGACACTAGGCTGAAATTCCAAATATGCTTGAAATAGGCCACCCTATGGAGGTTTGCAAGGCCATATTATACACATATTGGATGTATGGTAGAATCTCATCCCATTTTATATGGGGTTGATGTTTGTATATTCAAAGTAGATGTCATAATATTCTATTAACCACCTTGATATTTCCATATGATCATAAGTGGAAAGTAGTGGTATATTGGATTTTGGTGTATAATGGATCCAAATTATGACACTATAATTTATAATAAACTTGGAATATTGGTATAAATCAATCAAGCTTGGGATGTCAAAGTTGAACTAAACTCACTAAAATATCAATTAGGTATTTTTATCTATGTTGATGCTCTTCATGCGAGGTACCATAATGATGGATTTTTAAGCCTTAATACTACTAGAAATTTCATAGGTTAAATACTACAAGATCAAATATAATATAGCCACAATACAATAAGGTCACAATAATAATATG
Organism: Wollemia nobilis; assembly: GCA_028583015.1. Lineage (NCBI taxonomy): Eukaryota > Viridiplantae > Streptophyta > Pinopsida > Araucariales > Araucariaceae > Wollemia > Wollemia nobilis. The sequence continues at coordinate 1,038,557 of JAQPPZ010002036.1, read as the reverse complement.
AGTAAATTAATATGTAGAGTAAGGCTTATAATAACTCAAATAACATTCAATAATAAATAGAAAAATAAATGTAATAGCCTTAATCATTCATGTACTATGCATGAAGAACAACTTACAATTTTAATTGTTCAAAATGCGTGTAATATTTATTACTCATTTTTATCTTAAAAATATGACATGAACTTTCTCTTCTATATAATGTGATGTGTAAATGTGATACATATTGATATTAATTGATATCAAATGAAGTATCCATATGGATTATATATCCATAGTAGAATGACTCTTAGGATACTTGAATATTCCTTTCCATATGCCAAGTCTCGTGACTCTTGACTTCTCTCCTTGACACTTGCATACTTTATGAACACATGACTATAATGTATGCACCCCTATACATGACTCGTGCACTCCCATAACTTGCACACTCTAATCTAAGATACTTTTGCACATCTTTACATTACATATTTGGACTTTTACATATAAGAAACTTGTGCACATAGACTCAACTTACATTTGCACACTTACTCACATGACACTTGTGCATTTCCTGCACATTATAACTTTACATGATACTTGTGCATATCCTACATATTCACACTTACATAAGGGAAAATAATACTCACACTATAAACTAACTCAACTCTAATATATGATTTACAATATATACCATGAAGGTACCATGGGAATACATTAGCATATATAGTCCAACACATAATTTTTATTTTTGTGAATCTATCAACAAACATAAAAATTTAGTCATGTTCATGTTTGATGATTGGCAACATTGAGAGATAATCCACGCAAATTGACTCTATAATATTAGAAGGAATTGATAATGGAGTGTATATTCGTACCTTCTTATTGATTGAATTTATATTTTATCATCCTTTTCTACTTCCTTTACTTATGCTAACTTCATGGAACTAGTTTTAATATGGAATAAAATACCCCTAGGGGCACTGGGCTATAATCCAAAACATACCTAAAATAGGATGATCTATGGAGGTCTACAAGGACTACTTGTAGGGATGTTGGATGTATTAAAAACTCTCATACCATATTATAGGGTGTTGATGGTTGTAAATTCAAATTAGATGTTCTAAAAAAAATTTAATGACCTTAATTTGTCCATTAATTTGTGAGTGAAAAATAATGGAATGTTGGAGCTTTATGTGTATTTGATTTGAAATATAACACTAGAAGTTATGAAGAACTTTGAATCCTTCTCTACAACAATCTCGATTGGTGCTTCAAAGTGAACACAAAAATTTCTAAAGGAGAAATCAAGCATTTTAACCTATGTCAATTCTCTTCTTCTAAGGTAACATAATGGAAATTTTTTGTGAGTCTATCCACAATGATGAAAATATAGTCATGCTAATAATTGGTGATTGGAAACCATGAGAAATAATCCATGATGATGAAATTCCAAAGCTTGGAAGAAAATTATGGTGGAGTGTATATCCCTAGATTCTTGTTAGTTGGATTTACAATGTCGTATGGTGCATAAGATATGACATAGAGCTCGACTTCTTGATGTACTTGTGGCCAGTGAAAGTATTTTTTTAGCATTGAAAATTTTTTATTCATACTAAAGTGTCTAACTATTTAGAATAGTGGGATTCTCATATGAATATATTGTGTGATGTATGATAATACATATATAGTTCCAATATAGTACAATGACCCATCATGAAGGTGGTGGTTTCATACTGAATTACCTTGAATTAACTATTATTGAATGTAAAATAACTCAATGGAACTTGGGTATAAAACCTACCAATATTTAATGCCATATCCTTTGGCATGCATGTAGGACTATCAATAATGCATATACCAATGAAAAACTTAGATGACCTACTAGTTGGTTCTCCTTACCCTTGTGATGTTTTATCATAAGGTGGAATTGTTGTAGGTAAGTCATCCATTTTATTTGGTATGTATTCTCTAGCTTGCCATGTGAGTGCAAGAATTATAAATTCCAATTATTAGAATGGATGATAGTCTCCCTAATCATTTTGTAGTGGCACCATTGTTGAATAACTTGAAAATGATATATATCTCATTTTTGTATATTTGAGTAGAATCAAGCTATGTTAGAAAGAACCTCAAATGGTTTACCATCGAATTATGGATTGCAAGGTCATCAATGTATGTAATCCAATGTATTAGTATCAACTTCAAATAATTAAGGGATGTTTGGAATGGCATGCACTAATGTTGGATAGAGGTGTTGCTCAAGCTTGCTAAATATTTGTTGTGAAGTCCAATTAAAATTTCCTTTCACATACGATTTAATTGAGAGGCCAAGAAACATGTGAAAAACCTAGCATAAATATATAATAAAATTTTGTTAGGTCTATCAAAATTATGAGTTTATCATAATAATTGGGGGTGGCCACTCTTGGATGATTTAAATATTTTCTAGATCTACATGTATGTCCTAGTAGTGAATGATGTAGCCTAAATAAAGCATCTTTGTGTTAATAAAGGTATGCTTCCCCAGGTTGGATTGAATTCTATAATTATGTAGGATTTATAGAACCTTACACATGTGCCATAGATGATATTCCATGTTTTATTAAATATTAGGATGCCATCCAAGTATACAATTATGACAAACTATGTGAATTATTGTAGAACATAAAAGATATACCAACTACTAATTTAATCCCTCTATGGTCTCAAAGGTTATCTTCTATATGTCAATGGGTTTTACAAAATATGATGATAACCTAACTTAAGGTCAATCTATATGAAATATTATATCCCTAGATAAGGCCCAATAGGTCATTAATGCATGGTGTCGGGTACCAATTATTCACTTATTTTTTTGAGTGCATTGTAATTAATACAAAGGTGCCATATCCTATCCTTATTTGGTGCCAACATAATGGGTCTACCATAATGACATAAAATTGATTGGTTCTTGCCCTAATCAATTATCTCCTAAATCTCCACTTGCTTTTTTATTCTCCTAAATTGATTGGTGTTACAATGGGAACTCGATTGACTGACTACTTCATTAAGTAGAGCAATGATAGTTCTTATGGATCTCAAAATATATTAGGATATAGATAAAAAAGTGTGTCCATTTTCTAAGACTATGCTACATAGACTACAAATTATAAGGTAATAATGCAATGAAGATTTTAACAACCTGGTTTATATCTTATTGGTTCTACTCTATAGAGGATAATGAAAGCAAGAAAAAGGAGGTTTAAATATGGATACAGATAAAATTACAACAAATTTCAACCGACGTAAAAGAAACCTAGACGTCACACAATCTAATGACTCATCACACATTCTAATAATGGATATAGCATGTAATTTTTTAGTAGAGTACTGGCTTCTTAAACATCATGGGAAATACCTTCTCAAGCTTTTATCAAATGTTTCCTAACCAAAATTCCTTCTCAAATATTTTTTTTGGAATCCTCACATTGAATTTAAAAATGTATTTAAGGTCATATTGTCGAATGGTAATGAATGTCCCTTCTCACACAAACTCTTCATGCTCATACAAACTCTATGTTGGTTTTGAAACCATATATTAAAAAATAAAGGAAAGACAAGCAATAATATTAATTATAATATATTTCATATTTTTGCTAATATTATACTAGCATAAACTTGCATACTATAGATTAAAGATACAACGCCAAACAGAAATAAAGAAATCACAATAAAGGAATGCAGAACAATTGTACAAAATGAATGATTTTTATTAATCAATGGAGTTTAGAAACCCCTTTTAAGTACAATAGGGCCTATAACCCTTTTCGTGATACAAAGTTATAATTTGTGTTAGGGTTCTCCGAAACCCTAGCTGGCACAATGTGGTGGCGTCTCCGAAGAATGTATCCTTAACCTCAACAGAATGAGTGGGCTTTGTTGTATCCTTTGGCTCGGACCACTCCAGCTTAAGCAGCTGCTATCAACAAATTAGATCTACCATTAGAATCCTGCACACATTAAAATTACCAAAGAGTTAGAAACTAATAAGAGGGCTCCACTGTGTGAGCCCTCAGAAACAGTCTAAAACCCTAGATTTATGAAATGAAATAAAACGGAATGCAGAATTTAACAGCAGATTAATACATAAAGAAATATTACTTGCTTTAGACGAATCTATACCTTTTCCTGTTAACGCGGCGAGACCAGGCGACGGCGATGGATGCGGCAAAAGGGTTTAGTTCAGACTTAGGGCCGTAGAAGACTCAAAAGACTCAGGATTAACAACAATAGCCAACTCCAGACTTAGATTGGAAATATAGGTAGGTTTAGCCAAAGAGATAGATAGGGTTTGAGCCATCAAGGTGACTCAATTTATAATCTACTCTTAGGGCACACTTTAGGGTTTTAACGACACTTTGAACGTGTGGCTAAGATTAAAGTGGATCCAAGGGTAGAGAATAAATCTAGGTTGTGAAACGGATTAAGATGGATGGACGGATGAGATTAAATGAAGGATGGATGGCTCAGATTAAATCACTTAAACTTTATTTATATATATATTAAAATATATTAAAATATTAAAATATATATATAAATATTAATTTAAATAAATTTTGGGATGAAAAATGGCGGGAAAAGTGAAATTGGGCCAAATAATGGTGGGAAAGTGTGGATTTGGGCCAAATAATGGCGGGAAGGATGGATGACTGACACATGGCTGGCAGGAAGGTATAGATGACTTACAAGTGGTTGGATTTTGGTGTCTATAGATGCCCCTTTTTGAATTGCTTTGTGTGAAGACACAATGTAGCACAAAAACTTAAGACACCTGAAAAGCTGGATCAGACGCAACTCTCTCTCAAGACTAAAGCACAAATTTGAAGACCAAAGAATAAAAGAATATTTAAAATTTTTCAGCTTACCCCCTCAATTGGCGAGCGAGAATGGTTCTCACAAGCCAATTGGAAGAAATTTGAAAGATAATGAACCGTTTTTGTCCCAACGGTGAAAAAAAGGGTTGGTGCATGCACCATCTGTTTATGTCCCAACATAAAAGGGGTTGGTGTACAAACCAGAAAAGAATATGATTGAAGACGATATGAGTGATGTGAAAGATGGACAGTTTTCTGCCCCAACGGTTATAAAGGGATTTTTTGCAAACTGTAAATTCCATGATCATGTAAGATGAATTCCACTATAGGAAAATTAGAAATTGATAATGGATGCCCCAACTCCTGTGTGTGAATCCATACTGTTGATGAAATTGCCTTGTTGGCGCCATTGATATGCAGAGATGAAAGATGCATGAAAGATTCCAGAACTCAGAGATGCTCCTACTGACTGTATGGATAATTCCTCGGGTTGGAACCAATCAACCTAGGTAGCCACAATATCTAGCAAGACTTAAAATAATGACGATATGAAAGATTTTCCATGTTTATGGCCCCATGAACTAGGCCATCAATGACAACTGTTGAGCAAATTAATCTTGGTATGAGGTCACTTGAAAAGTAGAATACCCAAAATTGATTTCCAATTTTCAAACAATGAAATAATTGATGATGATAAATGGTAAGTGTCCTTATGGTGGTTTAATCCTCTTACCGAATTGCATGGAGTCAAATCGCTACAATCGCCAAGGTGATAGAATATACCACTAGATACGAGGTTTACTTTAATTTGATTTTGCAAAAATATGCATGATGAAAGAAGAATGAAATTGACGATAGATCAGAAGAATTGATGAATGTGGTTAATTTTGTGAAGGTTTTGAATATTTTTAACCCAATTTGTAAAACAATGATGAATGATGCGCTTTTTGAGCGAAATGACAAAATTTATGTCCAAAACTGTTGTAACCTTCACAAAATGTTTTATTATGATAAGAAGAATGGATGAATGCAATTTGATGAAATTTGGAGGAGGTAAGCTTCAATTTTGTAAGTTTTGTTCCTTTATTCAATACTGACACCAAACGTCGGTCTGTGTTTGTGGTTGGTAGAGATGCCCGTCGGTGTTTAGGCGCTCTTCAGATGCAGGACTGCGTCTGAATTTGCCATGAAATGCCCTACTGTGTTTTAGGGCACCAAAATCAGCTATTTAAACAGTTTCAGTGAGAATTTCGCTCATTTGTGCATTCAAGCTTAAGAGAAGTGCATCTGAGCGAGTGGAGTGAAGTGGAGTGAAAGGTTGTGTGGGAGAGTGAAGCACGCGGGAGCTATGGTGGAGATGGGAGCAGACGCACCAGTGTAGCCAGCTGAGGTATTTGTAAATCGATGGATGATTAATGCAAGACTAAGTAAATGAAATATGCACTAAGAAGCACTCATACTTTTAGATAGTTAGATTTAGCCAACTGTTATCATAATTGTTTAATCAGGGGCATCGAACTTGGTGGCTTGTGAATGGATGATGTATGGAATGACATGAATATGGAAGAAGATATGGAGGGTGATATGGAGGTTGATATGGAGGTTGATATGGAAGACTGTTTTACAAAGACTCAAACATGCTAGTGGTATCAAACAAACTTACTAACACTGCCTAATTCAACTAGGACCAAATGTGTGTGCATGCGAGTTCATTAACCAAATCAAAGCATGGTAGTGACTCTAGGCAATCAAAAACTCGTGTGTGTGCAAGTGTGTTCATTAACCTCATCTTGCATAAATTAGGTAACCCTGTTATGGAGAAGACCCCGAAGCTAGTTTGTCCGTATGAGCATTCAGAGGTCTCTTTTTGAGGAGAGACATGTCGCCATGCAATGAGTATACTCCACTGCCAGTCAAGCGTCTATAGCCTCGATGAAGGTTAACTCCATAGTCCATGTTGTTTTTGACCTTTGTAAGCCTTGGGGATGACTACCTATCCGTATGACTGGACAAGTAGTACGATCCTTACAACTTATTTGGGATCAGTGGTGTGTGAAAAATGTTCATTTCCTTAGATCTTTGGGGAATCGGATTCTCAACCGAAGTATGATGAGAATTTTACCCTATCCTTACTACTCTGTTTATATTTATATTTTGTGATTGCTTGTGATAGTGGTAAGAACCATTGTTTTATGGACTATGTTTGCATGATAGGACAAATGAGGATTACCCTTTTCACTTCAAGGCACAACCCAAGGATGGTGTTATCTCTCTTTGACACAAGATGTTTTTAAGATGTGAAAATGTGATAGGTTCAAGACCGCTTTTGAAATCATTTCCCAATACTCAAGATTTTATTTAGTGTAATTTGTGATATGGCCCTAGAGAACTTTGACATGCATTTCGAAGTTTGCTTAAAACACTAGGAATGGTTGAGTGACTGAAAACATTTTGGCAATGTAAATATGTGCAAATGGAAAATGGGTGTATGAATGACAATTCGGTTTGATGGATTTTATGAAGGTGCCCCTGATTAAGGCAACATGACTTTTGCTTGACCAAATTTTATATCCAAAAGATAGAATGGTCTCTAACATGATATGCAACTATGGCTAAAAATGAAATGTTATGGTTTTCAATGAGATGTATGCACATGAAATGCAATGTTTTTGAATGAGATGTATGCAACTAACAATGAAATGCAAATTCTTTTTATTTTATTTGTTTTTTTTTTTTGTTGTACAAGCCATGTATATATGTACATATAAAATTCAAACTATGCGTAGAATGCCCTCAAGTGTATAACATTAAGTGGTTCGGGTTCTTCCTCTCCCTCTAAACTGGCAAGTCTATAAGTTCCATTACCCACTCTTTCAGTGACCATATATGGACCTAACCAATTATTCGCGAATTTATCTCGAAGATGCGGCAATGCATTGGTGTTTTGTTGATTCTCTTTAAGGACAATATCCCCTACTTGAAATTATCTTAGATGAACTTTGGCATTGTAAGCACGTTTCAATCGGTCTTGATAAACTCGCAAATGCTCTAAAGCATTGATTCATTTTTCATCTATGAGTGTGAGTTGATCAAGACGTGCTTGTCTAGCAAGTATCATCATCGATAAATTCCTGCAAAGAAATTCGCAAGGAAGGGATCTCGAGCTCAAGAGGCATGATTGCTTCAGCTCCATAGACCAAAGAAAATGGCGTTGCCCCAATGGGAGTTCCGATGCTTGTTCTGTAAGCCCATAATGCTAAGGGGATTTGTGTATGCCAATCTTTATGATTTTCTTTAACAAGTTTCTTAAGAATAGCAATTATGGTCTTATTGGAAGCTTCGAGCTTGTCCATTGGCTTGTGGGTAGTAAGGATTTGAGAAACTATGTTGGATATTATACTTTTCGCAAAGAGCTCGAACATCCTTATTCTTAAAAGACTTGCCGTTATCAAAAATAATTTTAGAGGGAATACCAAAACGACAAATGATATGGTGAAGTATAAACTCCACAATTCTAGGACCTATCGTACTGGCTAGAGGAATAGCTTCAACCCACTTTGTGAAGTATTCAGTGGCTGTAATGATGAAAGTATGCTGTCCTGAAGAGGCAGGTGAAATATTTCCAATTAAATCGAGACCCCATTGTGAGAAGGGCCAAAGGCTTTGGATGGGCTGTAAAACTTGTGATGGTATATGGGTTAAATTAGCATGTTCTTGACACTTTTTACATTGTTTAACATATTTTCAACAATCTTGTTCCATAGTGGGCCAATAATACCCCATACGTAAAATACGCTTCGCAATGGCCATTCCACTAAAATGACCACCACAAGTACCATCATGGGCTTCAACAATAGCTCTATGTGTTTCACCTGCTTCTAGACAGCGGAGGAGTACTCCATCATATCCACGTTTATACAACACATCCCCCAAAAGAACAAAACGAGCTACCTTTTTCTTAAAACAATGGCGGGCAGTTCGAGACAAATCAGATGGGAGTGTTCCAAACTTGAGGAAGGCTACTATCTCATAGACCAAGGCTCATATGGATCCGAATGGATAAAGCAAACATATTTTTCATCCTTAGACTCAGCACGGACAATTGCAAACTTAGAGATTGTGGAAATGATTAGGGGTTGTACCTCTCCAAGGGAGTCCTTTGGAATCAATGATCCAAGAGAGGCCATGGCATCCGCAAATCTATTAGTCGAACAAGGCAAACTAGTGATCTCATACCAATCAAACTTAGAGAGCAACTTCATTGCTACATCATGATAAAGCTTAATGGTAGGTTCTTTGGCTTGGTATTCTCCTGTAATTTGTTTAACCACGAGTTGAGAATCCCCAAATATCTAAATACGCTTAATGCTCATAGCTATGGCTGATTGAAGACCTAAAATTAAGGCTTCATACTCTGTTGTATTATTGGTGCATTGGAAGTCTAGTTTGAATGATAAAGGGATGGGAATCCCTTGAGGTGTATGAAACACAACTCCAGCGCCTTGACCTTTCATGCACTTAGAGCCATCAAAGAATAGCGTGATGTCAACATCTTCCTCCGGAATGATGTCCTCTTCTTGTTCAGTGATAGCAAATACCGAATCATATGGGAGCTCAATAATCAAAGGATGATCACTAGGTAGTGGAGCTTCCGCAAGTTGATCGGCTATAACTTGACCTTTAACGGATTTTTGGCTAATGAATTCAAGATCGAATTCGGTAAGCAACATTATCCATTTAGCGGTACGAGTGTTATTATAAGTGCGAGACATCATATAACGCAGAGGGTTTTCTCTAGCTATGACATATGTTGTATGGCTAAGCATATAATGACAAAGTTTCTTAGTGGCAAAAACCACTGCTAAGCACAACTTTTCCACATAAGCATATCGGGTTTCATAGCTTACCAATGTTCGACTAATATAATAGATAGCTTGCTCACGATTTTGTTCATTCTTTTGTGCAAGCATTGTCCCTAAGGAAAAGTCCGTTGTTGAGATATAAAGATTGAAAGGGACCCCTGAACGAGGCAGAGCTAAGACTGGCGAAGACGCTAAGTACTGCTTGAGGTCATCAAGGCTTTCTGACACTCATCTGTCCATGAAAATTGTACCCCCTTTTGTAGTAGGTGGCAAAATGGCCTACATTTATCAGAAAGTTGTGCAATAAAGCGACGGATTGAATTAATATTTCCTTGCAAACTACGCAACTCCTTCAAATTAGTTGGGGGACACATTTCCATAATGGCTTTGACCTTGTTTGGGTCCACTTCAATACCTCGTTTAGAGATAATAAAACCTAGGAGTTTGCTTTGAAAAGCTTGTTCAAAAGAAGAAAGGGATGGAAGTGGTTGGTAGCCCAAACCAAAACGCTCATTGGGTCTCTGGTATGGCATATCGATGCATTCAGTTACCCCTTGCTCGTTCGACCTAGGCCAAATTGTGTTTGGGGATACGAGAGGGAAAACCCTCCATCCTTTTGATATTGGCAGGGACTGGATGCTTGGGTTCTAGTATGGTGGTAGGACTAGAAGATGACTCTATTCCACCATATACAAAATTAATGGAATTTGGCATAGAACCCATGTTATAAATCGATCCAATGGATAAATGTTGGTCATGTGGATGACCAAATCTTTAACTGTTTGCACATTGAACGGTGTGATGTGGACATCTTGGATGGCATACTCACCAATACCTGCATCAGTTAGATGTACCTTGACTTGGGAGGGAGATGGACTAGATGATGGAATAGAAGAATGTGGGATAGAATAATTGGAAGGATTTGGTTGGGTTGATGCTTCACTGACTTGTGAAACATCAGCTGGTGATGGTTGGGAAGATGGAGGAATAATAGGTGATGTTGAAGAAGGTGTAGAAGAAGGGGGTAATGACGTGGAAAGAGATGATTGGTCATGGCCACATGTGCATGTGGTCACTGATGAAGAAGAAGGAAGATTAGGAGATGAAGAAAGTGGTGAATGAGATGGAATAGCGGAAGAGGAAGATGGTTGCGATATGATGGGTAGCTCCTCAGGAATGGGAGCTTTAAAAGAAGATGGTATAGAAGAAGTAGATGGGGTCAAGAAAAGATGAGTGGATGGCAACACAATCTCATAAGGATTTGAGACATAGTTGCAATGTTTGAAGGGTTCAATGTCGAGCAAGTACATAATGAACTCGTCCCTCATATACATACTTCAGACATTGATGCAGTATAGAAGGGACACATCTCATCTCCCTAAGCCAAGGCCATCCAAGCAATACATTGTATGCCATGGACCCTTCCAATATGTGAAACAAGGTATGCAAATTTTGGTCCCCTACCTCAATGGGCAAGATAACTGTGCCAACCGAAGATAAAGCATCATTGAATGCTTTAAGAGTAAAAGTCGACTTGGTGATAAGGGATGGCGACAACTCTAGATGACTCAACGTCGATGTTGTAATGATATTGATTGAGGAACCGGTGTCAATTAAGACTCTCTTGAATGGCTTGTGATCGATCTTGGCCATGATATGCAGTGGAGGATCTATACTTTCTGTTGACAAAGGTTTGATTTCAAAATCATAGAAAGTGATGGAGGGCTCCATGCATGTTTGAATACTCCCCACAAAGTTGTTGAAGGCATTAGTATCTTGAGTTTGAAGCTCGATTGACTTTAAGATTTCCATTAATGCCTCTCTATGAGGGGGAGATTGTTGAATGAGGTCATAGATCGATAACTTGGCAGAAGCCATTTTTAAACTGGTAGTTAATCGACTACTCAATGACATGATGGGTCATTGGCGTTGAGTAGAATGATTTAGCGGTTGTTGAGAAGTACTAGCACGTCGTTGGGTCACTATTACCTAAGGTGGACTGGGGGTTTGTACAGGTGGCTGTGGTTCAGCCTGATTTGGTTGGTTCGCCCTTTGACCCCGGGTTACTACGTTAATAGTACCCACAAAACCTTGGTATGGTTGTACATGGTTGACTTGATTAGGAGTTACCTGAGTTACTCCCCCTGAAGTTGTTGGAGCTTCCTCTCGATATGGAAGGGGTGTTTGAAATACACCAAGATTTTTATTTTGTTGGGCTAAGGGGCTATCCAATTTAATGGCTCCAATCTCAATAAGATCTTGGATCACATGTTTGAAAGCTGTACAATTATTGATATCGTGCCCATATTGCCTATGATAAGGACAAAATAGGTACTCCTTGTAATACTTCCCCCTTCTAGATGGTTCTAAAGGTTTAAACTCAGGTAAAGTTAACTGATTTGTGCTATATAACTTGTTGAATATGACCGCATATGGTTCATCTAAAGGTGTGAATTGTCGCTTGGGACGATTTTTTTGCCAAGGTCGAGTTTCCATGGTTGGCTCAGTATTGTGAGCTGGTTGAGGAGGGGCGGGTACCGCATGATAAGCAATTGGTTGCGATTGACTTTGCATTACTTGTTGTTGTTGAGCCATTACGGGCTGGCTCGCCACCACTTGATTAACTTGGTTAACATTTGAGGCTGTACTAGCCTGTGCTTGTTTGTTTTGGCCATAATTATTATTTTGTTGTTGGCCCTTTTGTTGCCATTCTTTTCTACGGGGTTTTAAAACACCCTCTTGGACTTTAATGTCTTCTATGATACTTGCTTGGGCCAAAGCCTCTTCAAAATTCATGTATTGTTGTAATTGGAGTAACCAAGAGATAGGTTTTAGACAACTCTGGGTGAACATTTTGGTTAACTCCTCCATTGGTAGGGAGAATGGCAATTTATTAATGATAGCCCTCCAACGGTTTCCAAATTCATAAACAGTCTCATCGTCATGTTGCTTGAGCTTGTATAAGTCGGACAATGAGACTTTCCTTTGTACATTTAGGGAGAATCGTTCTAAAAATAGATTAATCAATTGCTCGTAAGCATAAATGCTATGGTGAGCTAAATGATTGTACCATTGTACAACATCTCCCCCTAATGTCTGAGGAAAATTTCTGAGCATAAGAGCGTCATTATTTTGGATTCTAAAGCAGGCATGCATGAATGAGCTCACAAGTTCATGAGGATCCTCAGTTCCTCAAAATTTGTCAAACTTTAGTAATGTGAAATCAGTCGGATATGGCGGTGAAGGTATCGAAGGATGAATTGGTTGATTGATCAATGACCTTAGCATAGGTTTCTGACTAGATGGGCCAGGCATGTTGAGCATAAGGTTGTCAATCTGTTGTTGCATAGCATGGAGTCGAGAATCTTCATGAAAATTTTGATTTGTTTGATGATTATGATGATGCAATGGAGGAGTGGAAAAATGATGAGATGGGATGAAATTGCCTGGATTAGGCGGTGTGGAATGGATAGGTTGTTGGTATGGATGATACCGAAAAGAAGGTGATTGGGGTGAATGATGAACTGGACTGGGTTGGGAGAAAGGTGGGGTAGGAATGGACACCACCGAAGATTGGGGTACCCAGGTGGGGCCTGAGCTAAGAAAATTTGGCTGGGTAGAAATTGGTTGGGGTGTAGTATTTACTACGACAGGTGGTTGGGCATTTTGTTGTTGTTGTTGCTGAAGCAACTTGTCGAGGTACTCCCTAACCTTATTAATTTCTAACCCAAGGGAGGTGGGATGATTGGATGAAGGTGGAGGGCAGGCTGCCATGGTAGTCACAGGAGACTACGTAGCAGGGGCAATGAAGGTGGCTGAAGTAGGCGGTACCTGGGAAGAAACAGTAGACTGTGCCCCAGGTAGGGTGAAACCATAAATGGTTTGGGAAGAAGATGGTTGAAATTGGTCATGGCTAGAGGAGGTTCCACCAGCCTCATAGAGAGAATTGGTGTACACCCGGGTAAATGGAGGAGAAAGTGGTCGGGAAGACACTACATTTGTCTCCAAAGGAGGACAATTGAGCATCTGGGAAGATGTTGGAGATGAAGTCGGCTGAGCAGATACAACATTAGCCTCAAAAAAGGGTTAGTGTAGACCTGAGTGAAACCAGCGGGTATGGTTGATGCAATATCTTGCTAAAAAATAGAATCTTGCATAGGGGAATCTTGGATTGGCTCAAGGACATAACCAATGCCATCTCTTAAGTGAGTTTGCACTTGGGCCATATCAATGTGGGTAATATGACAAGAATTGTCTTCCTCCATGGGCATGGCCATGCGATAGACGGTAGAAGGACGTGAAAGACCTGCAGGCGAACCTGCCTAAAATTCACTAGGATAAGTGGTCATGTTGGTGGTGGGGATGTTCTGTGAATTATTCATTTGATTATTTAGATTTAACACTTTAGATTGATTCCTTGTTAAGACCATAACATAATAAATCTAAACAAATTCAGAAAAGAAGAATGCAAAACTTGAATGATAAATTTACACTAAAGAAATTATTAGAAAACAGTCACAACCTAGGTTTCAACCAATGTGTCTTACCTGCGGTTAATTACTTATTTTCTGATCTTAATCTGTAGTAAATTTTAAGTGTCCGGTTTATGAGTTTTGCATGTGATCTAATCTTGAATTATTCACAAAAAAAAAGGTAAAAACTATGGCTAGGAAAGGACAACAAGATTCTTACTGGTGATGAAATCCAGCAAGTTTGCTCGGGGGTGACCTATGGTGTCTGAGGCAGAAGTTTAATGGATGGAGATGAATTCCACCGTCACTAAACTTCAAGCAATACCTGGTGATGAAATCCAGATATTACCGTTTTAAATGCAATATGAAATGCAGTGAATTTTATTTTAAGTGTTTTAGTTGTCTAATGTATACATACAAAGCTATAAATCAAAAGTTCTAATGATCTAAGCAAGAGGCCACTAAAAATATGCCATTTCCTCTGAAGAAGTGGAGTACACCGTTTAAAACCCCCTGCCTACCAATGATATCAGATATCAAAGGAGCAACCGGAAGGTTCGTCCACTTCTTTGCCTGGAATCACCCAATGGCAGGAGTACTATTGACATCCAATCAATAGTCCTACTTAGATAACTAAAACAGATAATTCGTAGCTATTCTAATATGCAGCTAGGTATGCAAATTTTTTTTTTTATGCAAGCAATAACCAATAATGCAATGCAAAAAAATGTAACTAAAAATGTAACAAAAAAAATGTATATACAGCTTAACTATTCTTTTCTAGATTACTTAGTTTTTGTTCATTTTAAAGCAATGATCTGAAAAAGAAATAGAATACAACAGAAAAACCAAAAACGTAAAAAGTATAGTTTAACAAAGAAAAAAAAAAAACGCACTTACTCGAAAGCCTACGCTTTTTCTGTAAAACTGCCTTCAAACGCCCAAGGGAGTCTGCGCAGGCTGAAACACACCTTTGCGTTTCGGATCAGACTTCCAAACACCGCTCTGCGTCTGCTGCGTTTTTTGCAAACTCCTCAGAAACCCTAGTTCGCTGGAACAACGAATTTCACGATTTCGAAACTTGTAAAATAAAACAAAAATAGGAATAGATCAGTAAAGCAAGTATTAAAAACATGAAACCCTAGGGGGTCCCACCGTGATCGCCATTTGTAGATTAAAGATACAACGCCAAACAAAAATAAAGAAATCACAATAAAGGAATGTAGAACAGTTGTACAAAATGAATGATTTTTATTAATCAATGGAGTTTAGAAACTCCTTTTTAAGTACAACAGGGCCTGTAACCCTTTTCGTGATACAAAGTTACAATTTGTGCTAGGGTTCTTCGAAACCCTAGCTGGCACAATGTGGTGGCATCTCCGAAGAATGTATCCTTAACCTCAACAGAATGAGTGGGCTTCGTTGTATCCTTTGGCTCGGACCACTCCAGCTTAAGCAGCTGCTATCAACAAATTAGATCTACCATTAGAATCCTGCACACATTAAAATTACCAAAGAGTTAGAAACTAATAAGAGGGCTCCACTGTGTGAGCCCTCAGAAACAGTCTAAAACCCTAGATTTATGAAATGAAATAAAATGAAATGCAGAATTTAACAACAGATTAATACATAAAGAAATATTACTTGCTTTAGACGAATCTATACCTTTTCCTGTTAACGCGGCGAGACCAGGCAGCGGCGATGGATGCGGTGAAAGGGTTTAGTTCAGACTTAGGGCCGTAGAAGACTCGAAAGACTCAGGATTAACAAGCAATAGCAAACTCCAAACTTAGATTGGAAAGATAGGTAGGTTTAGCCGAAGAGATAGATAGGGTTTGAGCCATCAAGGTGACTCAATTTATAATCTACTCTTAGGGCACACTTTAGGGTTTTAACGAAACTTTGAACGTGTGGCTAAGATTAAAGTGGATCCAAGGGTAGAGAATAAATCTAGGTTGTGAAACGGATTAAGATGGATGGACGGATGAGATTAAATGAAGGATGGACGGCTCAGATTAAATCACTTAAAATTTATTTATATATATATTAAAATATATTAAAATATATTAAAATATATATAAATATTAATTTAAATAAATTTGGGGATGAAAAATGGCGGGAAAGGTGAAATTGGGCCAAATAATGGTGGGAAAGTGTGGATTTGGGCCAAATAATGGCAGGAAGGATGGATGACTGACACGTGGCTGGAAGGAAGGTATAGATGACTTACAAGTGGCTGGATTTTGGTGTCTACACATACAACATACATTCTTATACAATATTTATATTTATTTCAAGAGACTATTTAATGTTTCACCCCTTGGTATTTTACCTTCAGCTTTGTCTTTTCATCTTCTCATTCTTCTCATAGGAATTGTTACTATCCAACCTCATATGAGATGAAATAATCAATCATCCCCTAATTATTACATCACATCAAATAATCTAATAATAGTTAATAGTTTATCCCACATGTCCTACATAATTAAATAAAATAATAAATTAGATAAATTTGTAGAATGATTGATTAGAGTCATATACAAGATTGTATTATATAATGTCGACCTTGACCATAAGTCAAATTACACTTTCAAAAAAGAATTATCACAACTAGGAAAAGGATCACATCATATTGAAAAGGAAAAACATAGATATGTAATCAACTTGTAAAACCAATCGATAATCAAGAACCTCATTCCTTTATATGTTTTAAATGTTTCTAAATTTAATGACAATGACAAACAAAGAAGATCCACCATAGAAACCAATGAATATGAAATCCTAGAATTAAATGAGTGCACAAAAGATGAAAGAAACTTAGACAATAGTTTCCTACATTGGGGGATGGAACACTATAAACTAGTTGAGCCAAATATTTTATGCCTAGATATGGAGGAAGAAAAGGGTATATAGAAATATGGAAGACAATGGTACTTGATAACTTAAGTATGGGCAAGTGAAGCTATGTAATAGAATGTAAGAAGAAGATGATAGACATGTTTGTAGTGGAAATATATTAGAGGATATCTCTTCTAACCTTATAGAATAAAATACCAATGATGCATAAAAAAATGAATTGTAGCCACCCCTAAAATCTTTTTTTTTTTTAAACCAAACTATCCCAGAGCTCACTCATATCTACTACTTATACAAGTCCATTAGAATAAGTGTACTATGTGACAACATGATAACAATATCATCCCTATATTTTCTTTATGCAAGATTATCTCTTCTCATTCAATCAAAAAATAATGAGCTTTACTCACATAATTCCATTTATGTGAATGCTCTTAGCTTCTTTCAGCACTAACCATTCTTTCCAATGGTTAGCTTATTTCTTCTACGATCAATTGAGAAGAACCTTGTTATTCATTGAGGCCCACATAAATCCTTCTATGTGGTAACACTAGACTCACAATGGGTTTTATTTTAAACTCCTTAGGCTTTATTCCTCTATCCTTATGAGGTTAAGAATTACCAACTATTAATTTTCTAAATCCCTTCATGAGTAGTCTAAAAGTAAAACATAAGTAATCCAAACTCATAAAGCATTCGGATATTCCCTTAGTCGAATCGGATTCTAACTAATTGTAAATATTGGTTTTGATAAAACAAAATTACTAGGATCACCGTCAACATAGAACAAAACACACAATGATCCTCACATTCTGAAAGGTAATATTAAATTATGAAATAAATATACATTTAAATGGTTCACAAGATATGAATGTTTTACAAAAGCATCCACAAATCATCTCTCTAAAAGATTAAGGATTACACAAGATGTTGATCTAATGAAGAGAACTATGATATTTATACTATTTTATAAGATCTTGTTGGCTATAATTATTACATTCCATGGCAATCATAAATATTGTACATTCAGACTCGAAATCTAGAGCATTACCCAACTATAAACTCAACCATCGATCAACACTTACTTTAAACAACAATAGTCTACTAAAACACCATATTTCAACATAAATTTAATTTAAATACAACTCAAGATCATTACATCATACTAGGATTTTATTTTACTTAGAAAATCCCAAGAATATGAAAGGATGATACAACATCATCATTTTCTAGAAACACCAAGATACACTTCCAAATCCGATTGAAATATCTATCAAATATTCCACCACAAGTTAACTTTGGATAAGTACATTGTAACCTTTATCCGTATCCTCTAGAACAACATTGATCGATCACTCCTATGAGCCCTTCATTTTAACCACTGAGATGGGTTTGGCCTATGCAAGGTATCAAATATGACATCCTGTAAATCATAACATTAAAATTATTCATGCAGTGCACTCACTTCTATTGGTGCAAATTCAATTTTGGCAATCTCATTCATTACAAATTGCAACATATAAGTCTCATTTTCTTTAATAAAACTCACACTAAATCAATAGAAAGAATACAAATCCTAGTCAATATTCATTTGATTGAATTTCCTTTCTACAAGCATAGCAAATAACCATTTCTCTACTAACAAATTATTTTATCATAGTCTATCGATAACACACATCACAAGAAATTACTCATATATAAGCATAAAAATACACAAAATGAATACTCCTATCTATATGATACGAATTTCTAGCCTTAGCATCTCTTTAAGGTAACACCATTTATTTAATCAAACATATCAAAATATTTCACAAATCCAACAGAATTCCATACATTTCAATTTTTCAAACAAACCTAATTCTTCAAAGTGAAATAGTTTCAGAAATTCACATGGGAATGTCCTAAAAAATATCCATTCTTCATCCATCCATAATAGTTCACTAAAAAAATATACATTTCTAGAGATATTCCTTCACTCTTCTAATATTTAAATCTTTAAAACCGACTGTAAAAAATAAAAATTAATAAAGTCTTGGTGTCGGATAAAATAAAAATAACACTATACTTGGCTGGTGACTATAGATGACTGCACATTCATGCAACACCAAAAATCTATCTGTAGAGAATTTTTCTCTTTGATATATTCATCTATTTTATCATAAGCTTTACTCTTCCACACAGAAAGGATAGATCTAGGATTTTTCACTAATCATAAAGGAAAATCACAGGATCCCAAGACATGATTTAATATCAAAAGCATATGTCTAGACCAACTCCAAGTTTTCTCATCTTAGATCAATAAAATTTAAGACCAACATCTGCAACACTTCCAATACTTTACTATGAAATGTAAACCGTAAGTAATTAATATAACTATAGTTTTATCTAGTGTTTCAATTGATGTAATGGAAATCATGAAGTATCGCTACTCAGGATAACATAATCCATTACTTATCTATTACACACACATCCAAAATATTAATTGAAGTTCTACCTGATGCTTTCTAAAATCCCTTTCCAAGATTCTTTGACGGTCCTCCCAACCGTTCAGCAATTCCTCACTCTTTCCTCTCTATTTTCCTCTAATCCACTACTACCTTCCCAAATAGGATCCTCCATATTCTTTTACCACTCCCCATTTATTGGTGGATACATAGGAGAACGTTACTCCATGACTTAGAGAACATTATCTCTCATAAAGAGCATGTTTTGGGGTGTTACTCTCAACTGGAAGTTGATTTCTAACTAATACAGAATATTTGCAGCACACATGAAACTCTTAAAATTAGTGGGTTTCCTTTGTTGAGTGAATCGTATTGACTCACTATGAGTATCATAATTTCATATCTCAACAAATTCCCCCCACTCTCACAAACGTCAAAGACAACAAGCAGCACATAATGATTCCAAACATCACATGGTTTAAAATAAATATTATTTCTTCTTTTCATTAATTGGATCTTTCCCTATAAGATCTATGTTTCTTTTTTGAAAGAACAACAAATTAAACAAATATTACTTTGGCAATCATTATAATATTGAAATAAATGAAATCTAGTCCAAAGAAAATATCAACAAGCATCAACAATATTCAACTAAAACTTAATGTTACTTTTATTATGCAAATAATTTTATGCATCTTCATGGAGGAGCATTTTTGCATGTTGCTCCCTCCCTTTTATTCCCACAATTTACCCATCACATCATTTCCCTTAGGCAATCACATACTCAATGGTTAGTTCTTTCTGCCACCATAAAGAGACTTGTTCCTACAAAAGTGTTCTTTCATTAGCAACATCATATTCTCTCACAAAATGCATGTTTCACCAAACTAAGCATGAAATTAATCAACATCAATCAATAACATCCACATATTACAATTTCCATAATACATAAGTATTTTTGCATAACAAGTCTGAAATAGCCATTCATTTCAACAACAATGCAACATAACAAACATAAACCAATCAAAATAAAAAGTTTGTTAGGGAAGGATCATGACATCCTCCCCCCTTAGGCTTTACATAGTCCCTTGTTACCATCATAGTCAAATTTCAAAACAAAAATTACAATACATTTTCAAACAAAAATGAAAAATATTTTTGCATATTTGCTACTTTTTTCCAAGTAGCATTTCTTTCATAATAACAGTCCCACTATACTTTGCACTGCTCCAAAGTTACTTTCCTCATTTATTTGGACCAAAACTCAAGGATTATTACTAGTTGAACCTCTATAGCCTCTATATTTTCCATCTAGAAGTTAAAAAAGTCCCACACATGCTCAAGATTAGCAACATAGTTTTTAACCAAAGATATGTGAAAAGTGCTATGAATATTGGATAGATTAGGCGATAAGGGAATTTGATATGCCATAGGACCAATCTTCTCTATGATTTCAAAGGGTTTGAAAAAGTGAGGATCTATATTTGTGGATTTGATTACACTATTTCTTGGCTTTATCCTCAAAAACACTTTATCGCCCACAAAAAACTCTTTTGGTGATCTCTTAAAATCGACATAACTTTTTTGATAGTCTACAGCTTCCTTCAATCTTTCTTTGATCACTCTCAACTGTTGCTCCATTTATTTCACCATGTCTAGTCCAAACACAATTTGATCTTCTGTATTGTTCCATGACAATGGAATTATGCACTTACTACCATACAAAGCTTCAAACGAAGCCATGCCTATGGTCAAATAATGATCATTATTGTAGGCAAATTCTATCAAATGCAAGTAATTCTCCCAACAAGTTTTTTGATCCATAAAGTACATGTGAAGCATGTATTTTTTAGAATATTATAATGTGCACTATACCTTATTCTATCTATGCATAAAACTTGTCTTATGCATGATGCTTAGAGTGAATATTATGACACTTATCAAATCTCACATAGGTTTGATGCCTATATATTGTAACTCATTTTTTACAATATTTATCTAATTTTGACTTATCTTTGTCTATAGTTATGATAGTACACATTAAGGGGGGATGTTATAATATTATAATATACACTATAGCTTATTCTATCTATGCATAACACTTGTCTTATGCATGACACTTGGAGTGACACTTGTCAAATATCACATAGGCTTGATGCCTATATATTGTAACTTATTTCATCAATACATTATGACTTCAATTGGTCCCAACAGTCTTCTAGCACCTGATTCATTGTTTTAGTTTTCCCATAAGTTTCTTCATGATAAGCAGAATTGATGTTTAGTCCAGTACCAATGGCATGATGACAGGATTGCCAAAACTCAGATGTGAATTTCAAATCCCAATCTGATATTATTATCTCCAAAAAACCATAAAGCTAAAATATTTCTTTGGCAAATCTATTAGCCACATCCACAATGTCATCTCTAGTGTTCTTGGGCATAAATTGTGCAACCTTGGTCATTCTATCAACCACTACTAGAATTACGTCATGCTAAATCCTATTCTTAGGTAACCCTACAATGAAATCCATCAAAATCACTTGCCATTTTTGCATAGGCACATCATGTGGATATATAAGTCTAGCAAGATGCGTGTGTTTTACTTTTACCTTCTGTAATTCAAGGTATTAAGTGATAAAATCATTTATATCTCTCTTCATTCTTGGCAAGAAGAATGTCTTCTTCATATTCTCCCTCATTTTAGCCCCTCCTAGATGGGCAGAATACAGAGACCTATGAGCTTCATTCATGATCATATTCCTTATATTTCTGGTTTTAGAAGTTACTATCCTATCCTTAAAACATAAGAAACCATCCTTGATGCTAAAGTATTTATTTTCGTCTAGTCTTCTCTCTATATTTTCCCAAATTTGATTGCAATAAGCATATTGATTTCACATTTCCTTGACTTGTTCTATCAAGTCGACATGGATGCTAGACAAAACTACTATATGTCTCCTCCTACTCAGTGCATCAGTGACTTTATTCTCTTTTTCTTTCATATACTCAATACCAAAATTATATTCTACGAGAAATTCCATGCACCTTCTCTTCCTAGCATTATGTAAAGGTTGAGTAAATATTTATTATAGAATTTGATGATCTGTACTTAGCTCAAAGGGTCTACCAAATAGATAATGTCACCAACTCTTGAGAGCAAACACTATAGATGCTAATATTAAATCATGAGTTGCATAATTAACCTCATGTATTTTAGATTTTATAGATACATAGGCTACCACTACTTCTTCCTATGATATAACTCCTCCCAAACCTTCAAATTATGCATATGTACAAAAAAAGAAACTTCCCTGAGGATCGGGTATCTTTAGTATAGAAAGTTTAAGTAAGCTTTTATTTAAGTACTTCAAAAGCTACCTCACATTTATCTATCCATATAAACTATTTTTCTTTCCTCTGAAGGCTATTTATTGGGGAGGTATCCAGTTAAGCCCATGAAACTTCGGATCTCTATCACATTGGTAGGTGGCAACTAGTTCAAAATAACTTCTATTTTCTTAGGATCCACAATGGTCCCTTTAGCCGACATAATGTGTCCTAAATATTGCACTTTTGACACATAAAATTCACACTTGGATAAATTTCCATACAACTTATTTTTCCTTAACAACTCTAGCACAATCCTAAGGTGCTCATCATGCTCTGTCTTATTTTTGAAATATATCAAAATATCATCCAAAAATACCATAACAAATCTATCCAAGTACTTCTTGAAGATGTTATTCATCAAATTCATAAATATCACTGGATCATTTGTTAAACCAAAAGGTAAGACAACAAAATCATAATGTCCATAACAATTTTTAAAGGTTATATCATGTGTATCCTCCTGATGGATTCTTAATTGGTGATATCCTAATTTCAAATCAATCTTTGAAAATATTGTGGCATCTTTGAGTTGATCAAATAGATCTTTGATTCTTAGTAAAGGATATCTATTCTTGATAGTTGCCTTATTCAACATTCTATAATATATACATAATCTCAAGGAATTGTCCTTCTTCTTTATAAATAGTACAGGTGCACCCCAAGGTGATACACTTGGTTTAATTAATCCTTTATCCAGTAACCCTTGCAATTGCACCTTCAAATCTTGCATTTCTATGGGATTCATTTTGTAAGGAGCTGTATGGATGGGTTTTGTTCCAAGTTGAAGCTCAATAGTAAATTCAAATTCCTATTTAGGGGATAATCCAGGTAAATCCTCTAGAAATACATCCCTAAATTTCTAAATAATTGGGTGTTTCTCAAACACATTTTCCTATTTTTCTTTATCAATTTCATTTATCTTAACTACATAGACCATTCCTCCTTTCTTTATGGTCTTATTAAGTTGCATTGTTGATAGGATTTGAGGTTGAAAATCCCCTTGTAGGCTATACACCCTTTGCACAACACCCCTATCTTCTATATACCCAATCCATCTATACTGAAAGTTGAGTATTGTCTTATGCACTTGCAACCAATCCATTCCTAGGATTATGTCAAAATCATGTACAGGCGCTACATACAAACATCCTATTGTTGTTTCACTAGGTAGGACAATTTTTGCCATAGGATAACATTGATTACAAAGTAGTTTTGTCCTAAACCATACTTAACCTTTCACCCATGAGCCAAGATTCCTGGTCTTTCTAAAATATATTTAGCTAAAGTAATGGAAATAAAACTATTTTTAGCATCTCTATCAATCAATATTTTAATATTCCTACCAAAAATCTTACCTTTAATCACTAGTGGCATGGCTTGACCATCAAGATTTTGGTTTTTTGTAGTTGCATAAATCTTGTGCATGGGCTCTTTAGATGAAATTTCTTTGTACATTGGTTCTTTTCATTTTCAAGTCATCCCTACTCTTTGTGGGCAATTGCTAGCATAATGCGGTTGTTAGGTACCAAGATTTGTATAATGGTATGAGCCATAAATTAATTATTGAAGTAAGGAAGGCCACATGTCAAATTAGAAATAGGTATGTCATAGAATCATATTTGTAACCGTTGGGGAAATATTATCATATGTAACCACAAGGAATATTGTCATGCACTTTGTAACTCATGGAAGGTGAACCATCACACTCTTGTATAAAGAGAGATGGATTTCCATTCTAAAAGGTATCTATGATGTATTCTTGGATAAGTCTTGGCTCTTAGAGATAGATATATTGTGGAGGGGCTTCCTTCCCAAATGAGCATTGTATGGTGTTCCCCTACCTCAAGCGTATAATCAATCTCTATTTTATTGAGCAATTTATTGTGCAATTAATTTATTTGTGGATGAATGTTGAATATTTTGATATATTGTTGAAAGATATGTGGTATGAGAAGAGAGGTTCTCTACATTTGATATCAGAGTAGCAATTTGGGTAAAGTGTGTTTGTTTTTGCAAAGCTAGGGTACATTTTTTATGAAAAACATCACATTTTGTAGAGGTCATATTTTTATTTCAGTAGTCATTTTCAAAAAAAATTTGCTCCATTGTGTAGATATTTTTGAGTAAATATAAAAACGACTGTCCATATGTTAAATTTTGATATATATTGATAAATTTTTGGTTGTTTGAAGTTGAGTTATTTTTGTTGTTTTTTGGTCACGCAATTTTCTTTTTCAAAATAAAAAAAATCATACTAAATTTTTCAGCAGTCATTTGCAGAATATTTTGGCACCAACATATATATTATTTTGAGTACTATAAAAGTGACTACTCATTTGTGGATTTCTGATAATTTTTGAGAGATTTATAGTTGTTTGAAGGTTGTTCAAGTTGTTATCTGGTTGTGCAATTTTTTTCAAAAAGAAAACATTCATATTAAATCTTTTAGCAATCATTTTCATAATATTTTTGCATCAGCATGCAGGTTATTTTGAATACTACAAAATTACTACTTACTTCTTAAATTTGATAAGTAATGAGGGGTTATAGTTATTGCATGTTGGGCATTTGGTGCTATTTTTGGGGTTGCTGAAAAAGGGGAAAAAATTCATAACTTTCAATTCAGGTAAGCAAATTAGTTGTTGTTTATTTTATTTTGAAGATAAAAGTGCAGATTTAATTTTTGAAGACAAAAATATATGAGATTTCAAAAAAATTAATTTTTCGGTTATTTCAAACCCTAGCTACTTAAAAAATAGAACAAAACATGGAGTTGTCGAAATTCCATGGAAGGGTTGATAGTAATGCCAGGGATTGGTTGAAGGAGTATAAAAAAATTCTTTTAACTATTTCTAAGTCATGGTGGAAACATAGCCTTCATTTTGCCTTGAAAGAAGAAGCTTTTTCTTGGTTTCACAACTTTTTGTATGATTGTAAAAATAAATATACAATGGAAGAATTTGAAGTTGTATTTTTAAGCAAATGGGCATCAAAAGAAAAGGATAATAATGTGCAGGCTAAGGAAACTACACCTTGTGTGTTAGGACCAATCAGTGGTCAAAAAGAAGAATTTGAAGTTGCATTTTTAGGCAAAAGGGCATCAAAGGAAACTACACCTTGTGTGTCAAGGCCAAACAGTGATAAAAAATATTTGTTTGAGCATAAAAATTCTATTTTGCAAGTTTATGGTTGCATTCAAAATCAAAAAATTATTATTTCCACTAACCCTAGCAACAGATATAATTTTATTAATATCTTTGACTAAGATATTGCAATTTCAAGCAAATAAAATCAAAGACACAACTTGAGGGTCACAATGTTCAAATTTTTGAAGATTTAAAAATCACCATGGATAAATATGTCTTACATTCAGATTTTCATGCTATTGAGATGAATGATGTAGATATTATCCTTGGTTATCCTTGGTTGCATTCTTTGGGTACTATTAATATTAATGTGTAAAATTAATTCATGAAGTTATGGTACAAGAAGAAGAAGATAACATTATAGGATATTTCTCAGTGTAAGGACAAATAGGTAGCTATTGCAAGGGAACAAAGTGAAGAGCAAACATTAGAACCTAAAATAGAATCTTAGTATTAGAATCTAAAATAGAAACTTAGAAGGTAATAGAAAATCTCAAGGAAGAAAAAGTAAGATAAGAATCAATGAAGGGAGTAAAAGAGAAGAGCAAAAATAGGTTGAACATCAGGATAAGGTTGGAGTATATCACCATCCACACCACCATGAGAGACAACAATCATGGAGATAGGGCTTGAGGAAACATAAGAACAATGAGGAACATACAAGGAACCAAAGGAGCCAACCCTTTGGATATGCTACAAGTCATAAATACAAGCAAGTATGGATGAAAAAATATGAAATTTATGCTTCCAACACATTGCATTGGCATCAACAAATACCACCACCAATCATAGTTTCACTAGGATGGATGGATGATCGAGATTGGTACCAGTATTCAACATGGCTCAGAAGATCATATTATTTAGCTTCTTCTAATGTTTTGAGGACGAAATATTTTGTAAGGGGGATGGAATGTTAGGTACCAAGATAGGTACTTAATAATTAATAATTTAATATTGTATAATTGTATGAGCCATAAATTAGTTATCAAAGGAAGGCCCAATGTCAAATTAGAAATAGGTATGTCATAGAATTATAATTGTAACCATTGGGAGAATATTGTCATATGTAATCACAAGGAATATTAGCATGCACTTTGTAACTCATGGAAGGTGAACTTCCACATGGGTGATCTTGTAACTCATGGAAGGTGAACCATCACACTCTTGTATAAATAAATATGGACCCCCATTGTAAAAGGTATCTATGATGTATTATTAGAGAAGTCTTGGCTCGTGGAGCTAGAGATCTTGTGGAGTGGATTTCTTCCCTAAGGAGCATTGTATGGTGTTCCCCTACCTCAAGGGTATACTCAATCTCTATTTTGTTGAGCAATTTATTATGCAATTAATTTATTTATGGATGCATGTTGAATATTTTGATATATTGTTGAAAGATATATGGTATGAGAAGAGAGGTTCTCTACTATGGTCCTCTACAAAGATAACATCCTTCTTTCAGTCATGGATGTTCTTTCCATTTTTGCCCCTCTTCTTATTTATTTGCATGTGAAGAATTAACATGTCCTTGTGATGGTCTATTGTTTCCTTTGTCATGGTTTTTGGAAGTACAATGCTTTCCTTGGAACCTTTTTCTGAACTTTCCCTATTTTTAGTCATTCCTTATATCATGCGTAGAGGAATATTTGTTTACATTTTATTTTTCCCACTTAACAAAACCTGCACTATTCCTATTCCTTAATGCTTCCCTGCCCTACTCATCTAACCCTTCATAGTTAAAATAGGGTTTGAGATATGTTTCAGCTTTCTTGGCCATATCATATACTTTTTGCAGAGTAGTAGGTTCCCTCATATCTACTTCTTACCTTATTCTAGGATCTGCTCCTAGTATAAACGTGTGAATATTTATTTTCTCATTATAAGCAAGCACATATTTTAGCAACTTGACAAATCTTTGATAGTAATTCACTATTCAAGTTTCCTATTGAAGCTTAGTGAACTCCTCAAACTTATGAGAATATAAGTGTTCTGTGAGAAACCTATATTTAAAGGCTTTTATAAATTCATTCCATTTTAGATCGACTTTTGCTTCTAGTTTTCGATCTGCACTAAAATTTTCCCACCAATCCAAACCATCTCCTTGAAAATGCAATGTGGCATAGGATGTTCGAGTACCTAAGAAAAATTCTTCATATTGCAATAGGTTTCTATTTCCTTCAACCATGCCTTAGCCTCATCCCCATCTTCCTCTCCATTAAACTTGGAAGATTTTAAATGTTTCATGTGTTTTCCCAACTTGGCATCAAGTTGAATCCTTGCGAGTTGTACCTCAGTAAAGGGTTCATTTTTCTCTCCTATTAGAGTCCCTGGCCTGTGTTTCCCTATTCAAAACAACATCCAACAACAATTTTTTTTTTCTACCTATTCCTGAAGTAGAGCCACTAACTCGGTGATATTTGTGTTACTAGGAATCTCCCTTTCATTCCTAGGGTTATTTGAATCCACATCTAGGTTCATATCCTTCACAGTAGTTCAGTGTGTTTGCCTTTTTTATGGGGAAAAACATCCTCTTCTTCTCTTTGGTGGTATTATCCCTAGCCACACATAGAAGAGATAGTAGAAATTTGTTAGTAATAAAATCATCAAATTGCTTTACCTACTACTAAATATTTACTCACTCATCTCAATTAATTCAATAATATTTACTTCTAACAAATATTCTATTGGTAAAGTTCTATTCCTTCATATGTATGTTTTATATTACATAGAAAAGCTAGTTTTGTGTAGTGAACCTATTCCACTACAAACCAAGATTTGATACCAAATGCAGGCACCCCTAAAATTTGTATCTATTTCTTTTTTTTTAAACCAACCTATGTCAAATATCACCCATATTTACTACTTATGTAAGTCCATTAGCATAAGTGTACTAGGTGACAACATGATAACAATATCATCCCCATATTTTCCTTATGGGAGCTTACCTCTTCTCAGTCAATTAAAAAGAGAATGATATTTACTCGCATAATTCCATTTATGTGAATGCTCTTAGCTTCTTTAAGCTCTAACCACTCTTCCCAATGGTTAGCTTATTTATTCTACGGTCAATTGAGAAGAAATCTGTTATTCATTGAGACACACATAAATCCTTCTATGTGGTAATACTAGACTCGCAATGGGTTTTATTTTAAACTCCTTAGGCTTTATTACTCTATTATTATGAGGTTAAGAATTTCCAACTATATATTTTCTAAATCCCTTCATGATTAGTCTAAAATTAAAACATAAGTAATCGAAACTCATAAATCATTCGAATATTCCCTTAATTGAATTAGATTCTAACTAATCATAAAGACTAGCTTCAATAAACAAAATTACTAGGATCGCTCTCAACATGAAACAACACACACAGTGATCCTCACATTCCAAAAGGTAATATTAAATTATGAAATAAATATACATTTAAACGGTTCACAAGATATGAACATTTTTTGAAAGCATCCACAAATCATCTCTCTAAAATATTAAGGATTACACAAGACATTGATCTAATGAAGAGAACTATGATCTTTATACTCTTTTATAAGATATTTTTCACTATAATTATTACATTCCATAGCAATCATAAATATTGTACATTCAGAATCGAAAGCTAGAGCATTATTTAGCTATAAACTCAGCCATCGATCTATTGAAACACCACATTTCAATATAAATTTAATTTAAATACAACTCAAGATCATTACATCGTCCACGAGGATTTTATTTTACTTATAATGTCCCATGAATATGAAAGGATGATAAAACATCATCGTTTGATGAAAATGCTAAGATACACTTCTAGATCTGATTGAGATATCTCTCAAAGATTCCATCACAAGTTAACTTTGGATAAGTACACTGCAACCTTTATTTATATCCTCCAGAACAACACTGGTTGATAATTCCTCTGAGATATTCCTTTTAACCACAGATATGGTATTGGCCTATGTAAGGGATCAGATATAGCCTTCCAAAAAGTAAAACATTAAAGTTATTCATGCAATGCACTCACTTCTATTGGTGCAAATCCAATTTTAGAAATCTCATTCATTACAATTTGCAGCACATAAGTCTTATTTTTATTTAATAAAACTCACACCAAAACAATGGAAAGAATACAAATTCTAGTCAAGATTCATTCAATTGAATTTCCTTTCTAAAAGCATAGCAAATAACCATTTCTCTAAAATGAAACTTGCACTAACAAATTCTTTTATCATAGTCTACCGATAACATGCATCACAAGCAATTACTCATAGATAAGCATACAAACCCACAAAATGAATACTCCTATCTATATGATGCAAACGACTAGCCTTAGCATATCTTGAAGGTAACACCATTTCTTTAAGCAAGCATATCAAAATATTTCACAAATCCAACAGAATTCCATACATTTCAATTTCTCAAACAAACCTAATTCTTCAAAGTGAAATAATTTCATAAATTCACATGGGAATGTCCTACAAAAGACCCATTCTTCATCCATCCATAATAGTTCACTAAAACAAGATACACTACCAAAGAAATTCCTTCACTCTTCTAATATTTCAATCTTTAAAACCAATGACTGTAAAAAACATTCAATAAAGTCTTGGTGTTGGCTAAAATAATAATAGCACTATACTTGGCTGGTGACTATAGATGATCGCATATTCACACGGTACCAAAAATCTATCCGTGGAGAATTTTTCTCTTTGTTCTATTCATCTATTATGTCATAAGATTTAATATTCCACAGAGAAAGGATAGAACCAAGATGTTTCACTATTGCAGGAGACCAAGACACGGTTTAATATCAAAAGCATATGTCTAGACCAGCTCCAAGCTTTCTCATCTTAGCTCAACTAAATTTAAGACCGACATCTACAACACTTCCAATACTTTACTATGAAACATAAACTACAAGTAATAAATATAACTATATTTTGATCTAGTGTTTAAACTGATACTGGAAATCATGAAGCATCGTTGCTCAAGATAACACAACCCATTACTTATATATTACACACACAACCAAAATATTTAGTGAAGGTCTACCTGATGCTTTTCAAAATCCCTTTCCAAGCTTCTTCGATGGTCCTCCCATCCATTCAAAAATTCCTCATTTTTTCCTCTCTCTTTTCCTTTGATCCATTGTTGCCTTCTCGAATATGATCCTTCATATTTTTTTACCACTCCATGTTTATCATCAGATACACAAGAGAACATTACTCCATGACTTGATCATGTTACCTCTCATCAAGAGCATGTTTTAAGATGTTTACTCTCAACTAGAATTTTATTTCTAACTAATCTAGCATCTTCGCAGCACACATAGAACCGTTAAAATTAGTGGGTTTCATTTTTTGAATGAATCATATCGAATCACTATGAGTATCATAATTTCATATCTCAAAAAAGTTCCCCACTCTCACAAACATCAAAGACAACAAGCAGCACATAACAATTCCAAAACATCACATGGTTTAAAATCAATATTATTTCTTATTTTCATTAATTGAGTCTTTGCCTATGAGCTCTATGTTTCTTTTTCAAAAGAACAACAAATTAAACAAATACTACTTTGGAAATCATTATAATATTGAAATAGATGAAATTCAGCCCAAAGAAAATATCAACAAGCATCAACAATCTTCAACTAAAACTTGATGTTTCTTTTCTTATGCAAATCATGTTATGCATCTTCATGGAGGAGCATTTTTCCATGTTGCTCCCTCCCTTTTATTTTGATAATTTACCCATCACATCATTTCCCTTAGGCAATCCCATACTTGGTGGTTAGTTATTTCTACCACCGTAAAGAGACATGTTCCTGCAAAAGTTTTCATTTATTAGAAGCATCATATTCTCTCACAAAATGCATGTTTCACCAAACTAAGCATGGAATTAACCAACATCTATCAATAACATCCACATATTACAATTTCCATAATACATAAGTGTTTTTGCATAACAAGTCTAAAATAGCCATTCATTTCAACAACAATGCAACATAACAAACATAAACCAATCAAAATAAAAAGTTTGTTAAGGGTCATGACATGAAAATTCAACACAACCATTTAATATAGCAAAAGCAACCAAGAAATCTTATGTCATAAAGTATGAAGGATTGTGTATAACATAGGTGAATAAAGAAAAAGTGAACAAGGAGAATGTGATCGATCATGGAGATTTATAGGATATGGTCCTAAATATAGTTGTAATCAGAATCTTCATGAAATATAAAGGGTTTTTTCATGAACTTATAAGTATCTCAAGGGAATCCCTATGGATTTTTGTGATCATATGATATTATTGGTTTTGAGAGTAAAACCAATACAAAGGTGGTCATATTACATGAATTCTAAATCTATGACATTGATTAATGTAAAGATAAAGAAGATGTTGGATGCCAATATTATATTTAAAGCGATTACAATAAATTGGGTGTCCCCCATCATCATCATATTTAATAAGAAATCTATATGCATAGATTTTAATAGTTTAAATGTAGTGATGATTAAGGATCTTTTTTTTATCCAATTTACAGTTGATTTTGTAAGAGCTAATAAAATATGGAAACTACTGTCTCTAATAGATTATGTGGATATAACAAATTCAATATTGTTTAAGAACACGAGTAGAAAAATAAATTTTTCAAGAATGGAAGTATTTATTTTTTCATAGTTTGTTTAGGTATTGGATAAATAGTTATCAATATCTATAGGAGAATGTTTCTTCTACAACTTTTACTAGATGTGCCACTTGTTCATGAATAAGAAAGTTGTCTTGACACATATTATGTAACTCTTATGATAGGTATCATAAATAGCATTTTAAATGACATGTTATAATATAGGTTTCATGTGAGTTTTGTTGATTATCACATATCATATGCAAATTTATATTACATCACTTAATATTGTCATGTGTGGGAAATTTTAGGACACTTAAGCACACATAATTGTGCATGTAAGAATTCATGATGTAGATCTCATAATTCTTTTATTTTTCTTATGCATGCTTAAATATATGTAGGATGTAGGAAGTCTTCAATATGTAAGATTATGTGTGTAATTTTGGTGTAGAGACATTATTTGAAATCAAGAAGGGTTATTGTATTGATTTATTATAACCTTGTACAATAAAGATTAAAGAATTTTTTTACTTTGTTTACAAAAATAAATTTGCTTCTTGTTTTTCAAAAAAAAATACTTGTCTTAGAGTTTGTATTATTTATATTTTAATTGCAACAACAAACAATAAGTTTTTTTCCTCCACATAGCTAATATAGTATTAGAGATTTCTTATTGTCAATATTGCTATTATTTTTACAATCTATAAGATAGGTTTTTATTTTTATTTGCACTCAAGTTTAAATATGATTTTTTAGGCTAATTGGCCTTGTAAGGAAGATATATCAACTTGCACCATTACTATATTTTATGCCATATTATAGATATGTCTTATACTATAATTTTTGCCCTAAATTTTTCATGTGTGAGTTTTTATAGTCATAATTTATCTAATTTTACTACTACTAGATACCTTGCAATATTTTTAGATTGTATACTCTCTTTACTATTTGATAGTGTGTTAGATCCTATATTATTCCTAGATGCACCCAACCAAAACCAAATTTTAAGAATAAATTATTTTATTACGAGTCCTACATGATATATGAACTCATCTACTCGTTCAACAATTTTTTGATGTAATTTTAGTCTATTAATTGCATCTCTTGTTGAGAAATTTCAAATATGCTTCTATCAGGTATTTTCAATATAAATTAACCTCTAAATTAGTTGAAAATGTGTTAATATATAATCCATATGCATATCCTAGATTAGAATTTTATTTAAGTGGTTTTCCATTCATCAAATTATTTTTTTGCTACATGGCTATCCTATTTTTTGGCATCTCATTTTCTAGTTAGCTTGGCCAACATATCTCTCTAATGCTTGTTATATTCTTATGGCCTTCTCTCTTTTTTTTTAATGAAGGATTGTCTTTCTATTATAAGATAAGACCTTCAAAATCTATTACATTCATTAAAAAATAATAATTTATCTAATACATTTAAGGTAATGACTATAAGGAAACTAGTCTATGCTGGAGAAAGAGTCTAATAAATTTAACTTTTTAATGATTTGAATATTTTTTCATCCAATTATTACCTTGTTTGACCTGTATATTGTAGTCATTTAAATCTATTTTTCTATCAATTATTATTTGTTATTTTTATTGAGTCTCCCTCTTATTTTATAGCATGTACCTACACATTTTATAGCAATCACGAATATTAGAAGCACTTAGATTATTAACCATAACTGCATTCATCTTAATTGAAATATTACAAAGCTTAAATAGGAGAATTACTAACAATAACCTAGAAATCTTAGGAAGAATAATAGGGAAGAAGGAAAATAGGGAGGAAAGGAAAAATGAAGTTAGGAGTCAAAATCCCTGTCGTCCATGCCATCCAATCCTGTTGACTCACTTGTCGTACAAGTAGGTAAAAGGGTAAGGTCCAAATATTACAGTGGTAAAACAAAAATTTTACCTTTTTTACCCTTTTAACTTTCAACATTCTCCCCCTTAAAGTTGAGAGGCCTGACTATATAGTCTCTCAGCTTTATATATTGAGCTTTAGCCATGCCTTTGGTGAAGATATCTACAATGTTATCCAAAGTGTTGCAATATTTAAGCTCAACTATCTGTTGCTCCACCATGTCTCGGATGAAGTGATACTTCATATCAAAATGCTTTGATCTGCTATGGTGGATTGGATTGTATGCCAACTGAATGGCACTCATGTTATCACAATACAATCGAGTTGGACCACTTTATCTTTCTCCAATCTCTTCAAGGATTTTTCTCAACCATAGGGCTTGAGTACTAGCATGTGTGATGGCTATATACTCAGCCTCAGTAGATGACAATGCTACAATAGTTTGTTTCTTAGAACTCCAAGTTATTAGTCCTGACCCTAGACTAAAATAGTTCCCTGATGTAGACTTCCTATCATCTATATTGCTGCCCCAATCACTATCACTGAAGCCAACTAATTTCACAGAATTACACTTGTGGTAATGGATTCCAAAATCCAATGTACCTTTTACATATCTTAAGATTCTTTTAGTTGCTTGTAGATGCAGCTCATATGGACTTGCCATAAACCTTGAAACTAGAGAAACAACATATTGAATATCGGGCCTTGTGTTGGTGAGAAACATCAAACTCCCAACCATGCTCTTGTAAGTGGTCATGTCAACCTTTGGTGCTTCGTCATCCTTGCTCAATTGGATTCCATGTCCAGTTGGAGTTGCAACTGATTTGCACTGCTCCATGGAAAATTTCTTGATCATGTCTCGAGCATACTTATGTTGACATATGAATATCCCCTTATTTGATTGATGCACTTCCATGCCTAGGAAGTATCACATTAAACCGAGATCTTTCATCTCAAATTGCTTCATCATGGAGTTTTTGAACTCCATATTCATTTTAGTGTTACTACCCATAAATATTAGATCATCCACATACAAACAAACTATGAGAATGTCTACACCATGCTTTAGGTAGTATAGAGTTGGTTCACTTTTGCTTCTCATGAATCCATACTCACTGAAATAGCCATCAATGCATGAGTACCAAGCTCTTGGTGCTTGCTTGAGGCCATAAAGTGATTTTTCAATTTATAAACAAGGTTCTCCTTTCCTTGTTCTTGAAAGCCTTGAGGTTGTTGAACATAAACCTCCTCTATCAAGTATCCATTCAGAAAAGCACTTTTCACATCCATGTGTTGAATGTTCCATCCTTTATGGGCAGCTAAGGAAAGAATTGATCTGATTGTCTCTTGTCGTGCAACAGGGGCAAAGGTTTCCTCATAGTCAATTCCAAATTTTTGAGTAAAACCTTTTGCTACTAGTCTCACCTTGTGCCTCTCAATGCTTCCATCAACATTGTATTTGGTCTTGTAGACCCATTTACATCCAACACATTTTTTTCCTTTTGGAAGCTTTACTAGCTCCCATGTATCATTATTTTTTATAGAGGTTATTTCCTCTTTCATGGCTTCTTGCCATACATTTTGAGTACAAGCCTTCTCATAGCTAGATGGTTCTAGTTGTGCACTAGCCAATAAAGCATAATTGACTACATCTCCCTTAGGATCTTGGGAGTCATCATCCCCATACAATTGTAAATTTTCAAGTTGCTGCAAAACTAAATTCATTTCACTAGCTTGGCTTCTAGTGTATATTTTCTAGAAATTTTGATCCAACATTTGAAAATATGGATGATGTTGTAATGTTATTTTGCCTCTTGATGGAGATTCAATGTCCATCGGTGAAGAACTTACTGATCTCTGTGGAGAAGGACTTGGAGTGTTGTCAGATGTACTCAAAGTACTCTTGCTTGGGCTTGGTGTGCCTTTGCTTTTCTTGGGAGACACTTGTTGTGCCTGATGTACCTATGAAGAATTTACATCTTGGGATCCATCATCAATAAAAATTCTTTGATGACCCCATTCTCCCCCTTCATAAAAAATTACATCCCTTGAGAGAATAATCTTATGAGACTTGGGATTGTAGAGTCTATATACTTTCGTAGACTCACAATACCCTACAAATATACAAGCTTGAATTTTGGGATCAAGCTTCTTCCTCTTCTCATCGGGAATGTGTGCATATGCTAAAGAACCAAAAACTTTGAAATGCTTTACATTTGGTTTCTTTCCGTACCACCCCTCATAAGGAGTGATACCATCTAAACTAGAAGTTGGACTTCTATTTAGAATATATACATCGTGTAGCACCCTAAAATTGGCGCAGTGAAATTGTAATAATTACATTCACCTTAGTAAATAATTTAAATTCAAAATTTAACCTCCCAAACCGCCCGTTAACCGTCGGGTAATCCGTTTCCCCCTTTTCTACGCCATTTTTAGAGGTTGTTTTGACCGTTTGACGATATCGTCGCCGATCATACGATATCGCCCTAGATCTGACGATTTCGTCTGGACAAGGACGTCCAGACGATCTTGTCGCAAAACTGATTTTGCACAATTAGCTTCTGTTCCAACGGGCCTCTAATCCGGGCAGAAGCGTGTCTGCACCGTTAGAGACCCTCCCCCATTGGAGATCTCCCAAATAGGGATGATCTCCAACCTCCTAACTATTCCCCTAAGCCTATTTAATCATTAGGACCTTCCCTTCCCAACCCCTGGCTGAATTTCCCTATGACTTGATTTTGCGTGCATTAGAATACCCAGAACATCATTTTGCATTTGTTATTTTGAAGTTTTCTTGCAGGGACCTCATTGATTTTCAGCCGGAGCATGCTCAGATCATCGCAGACGATCTCGTTCAAATCTCGGACGATCCTGTCACAATTCGAGATGATTTCACTGCTTCCAGATGATTTCGACTGCAATCTGCATTGGGGGCAATCAGTGCCCAGAGTTTGCACTTTCTCTTATTCATTTTGCTGTTTTATTCTACATTTTAATTAGTTTTATCCTTATTTCTTACTATTTTGCATTTGGAGTTCACCCATATAGCTTAAGTTGCATGATAAGATCATAATTTCTCATTTGAATGTCATAATTTGTTTGAATTTCTATTCATAACCATTGTTTAGTATTCATACTATTATTTTGTGTTGTTTCCCTCTGTTATCATAGTTGCATTCTCTGTATTTTGCATCTATTTTTCTGTTTGCAGGTCTCTGACGAATTCTTCGATCTCGCACGATCTTGTCCCGATCTCGCACGATCTTGTCAAATTAGAGGCGATCCCGACCGCTTCAACATCGAATCTTCATCGACATCCGGATCGTATTCTCTTTTAATCTTCTGTAATTTCTCTATTTTTTGTCCTTAATTCTGCTTTTTGTATTCATTAAATCTGCACTTGCATATAGATTAATTTAGATTCATTTGGCCAAACCTAGGATATGAATGCTTAAGACTAAAAACGAACACATAAAAACACATTCCAAACCTAGGCGTGGAAACTGCCATTAAATGTTTCCCTGGTGAACCCACCATCCGTCGAAAAATCACCAATATACACCTCCCTTGAGAGGCGGGACCTTCGCAAGTCCTCTCACTCCGAGGTACCGCGACATCCTTTTCCCATCCTCCTTCCGGGCACGGATCCTATAGCCTGAAGGTAAGGATGCGAAAAATTTGGAGCGATACATTTTGGTGAACCCGACGTGAATGCATCATAACCTTTTGAAAACAAAAAAAAAACAAAACAAAAAAAATAGAACAACTAAAACATAGATGCATTTTAAATCATTTAAGTTTAATATCATGTTTAGATGGTAGCTCCTAAGAAAATATTAGCAGCTACTATAAATGTAGAAAACCAATTGGCAGCCATAGAAATCAACTCTATGCTTAATGTGCCTGAAACAAATAGAAATCAATTCTTGTGGAACGAACTTGATAGGAGACTTAGTGTCATTTCATCTAGGTCAACATAACTTAAACAGATCAAGAGGCTAGTCCTAGATAGAATCCTGGATCCTCATCAACTTGTCTTTTATCATGAACTTCAGAGAGCCTGCCATAGATGGTTAGCTTATAGGAGAGCTCTAGTATCTTCGGAATTGTTCACCTTCGAGGAATACCTCGAGAACGCAGCCATTGTACACCAGCCTCCTAGGTTGTGTAGAAGACCAAGAGGTTGTTCTTACAGATAGGGAAAGATGGAATAGAGTTCTACGAGCTATGTTATATCGAGAGTATTGCCACGAGCTTTACTTCTATCAACCAAAGATCTGAGACCGATAATATCACTATAGCTCTTTTCATCAAATTTTTAAAAGAAAACTTTCAATTTGAAGAACACTTCATGACTCCCGAACAACTCGAGCCTATTAATGATATTTATAAATTGTTTATAGAAAACTAGATTATTACTTTCAGCCTTATTTCTTGCATTTATTGTGTTGATTGTCTTTACAATATTATTTCAAAAACAAAGAAAAACTAAAAATTAAAAAAAAAACTAAAAAACATAGCAAAAACTTAAACATTTCATTTCAAATATTGTAGTAGGTATATAGTAAATATATACCTCTTAATTTTGTTGCATATATATATATATATATATATATATATATATATATATATATATATATATATTTGCTGAAATCAAAATTTAGCACCATGCCTAAACTTAGGAATGGTAAAGAAACTTTAGGAGAAGAAGAAGATTGGTTACAAGATACAACTAGAGACCCAAATATCCTTCCCCGAAGATCCAACTTCGGAAGGAAAAACTCTAGCTCAATCGAACATGACCTAGGTGAAGATAATGAACAAGAAGGAAGTGTTAAAGAGGATGGATCCTCATCCCCTAGAGTAGCTCCAGATGGAACTATTGCTTTTGACAACATAGATCATTTCAAGAACTTTCTTAATGATAACATTGATGCCCTTAATGTGGCAGTTCGTATTGATAAAGGGCAAATTAGTAACACTCAAGCAGCCTTGGAACATGCGTTTGATGTACGCACTAATCCCTTGTCTTTCATTGATCAAGAAAGTGATAAGGCTGGACCATCCAATACAGACATGGTCACTATGATTCAAAACATGTCAAAACAATAGGCTATCCAACCTCCTAAGGAACCTGTTATTCAACCTAAAATCATTCCCACACAAAAGAAACCTTCCTTCACTACTTTATTCCGCCAAACTATTGAGCAATATGCTTCAAGTAAACAAAAACCTAAAACGAAGCCAAATACCAATTTTCAACAATCTGAAATACATCATAATACAACTTCAAAATTCCTTCATAATACTTTTCCTACCAATAATTTACACAATAGTAACATGGCATCTAATCTTCATGTTCCTCCATCATATGCCCATAAAACCCATGTCAATGCCCTACCAAACCAATATGGTGGGCAAACTAGTAATCTGGAAGCCATGGTGAAACAGTTAGCTTCACGTATGGACCAGATAGATCCCTAC
This sequence comes from Wollemia nobilis, assembly GCA_028583015.1. Lineage (NCBI taxonomy): Eukaryota > Viridiplantae > Streptophyta > Pinopsida > Araucariales > Araucariaceae > Wollemia > Wollemia nobilis. Next base: position 998,565 of record JAQPPZ010002036.1, on the reverse strand, counting down.
CGTCCCTCGTATAATTATCGAGAGATATGTAGTCAACCTTTGGATCCCATAGTTGTAGCTCAACCATACCCTAAGCATTTTCCCATGCCCATCCCGCCTATATATAAAGGAACCGAAGATCCCATAGAGCATCTTCGCATGTTTAGGATAGCATGTCATGACATATCACATGATGACTTGCTATTATTAAAAATGTTCCCAAAAAGTTTAGGTGGAATGGCATTAGAGTGGTACTATCAATTGCCCACTCATTCTTTGAGAAACTTTGAAGAAACAACTGAATCATTTGTCCATCAATTTAGTGCCTACATCGAGAGGCATGTAACTATTAAAGATTTATACAATTTAAAACAAGACAAAGATGAATGTTTTGCCGATTTCTTAGCTAGATGGAGGCAATTGATAGGAAAACTGCACTTTGTGCTACCTTATAGGGAAATGTTGGACATTTTTATCAATAATTTGCAAGAACAAATATCTTATGAGCTATCAACTGCTACCTTAACTACCTTCGATCAAGCTATAGATTTAGCTCGAAGAGTAGAAGATGCCCTCATTAGGAGAGGCCAACTTAGGAAGAAGGATGATGAGAAAACATCCAGAAATCAATATAAAAACAAACAAGTTGTTGGTGATGGAGTCACTGACAACAGAAATGTTGCTAATATCAATGCAACGAAGACAACAAAAAAATTTATATTGAAACCTCCCCGATAAGCCTCCTCGAGAATTCACTAGATTAAATCAACCCTTATCAACTATTTTACCTCAATTACTCGAAAGAGGTTTGATCCAATTACCAACTATCTGGGAACCTGATCCAACTATACCTGGATACAGAGCTGACTTACACTCGTGATTTCCATAGAGGACCCGGACATTCTACCAACGCTTGTAAAAGGTTGAAACATAAAATACAAGATTTGATTGATAATAATGAAATGGAAGTGCAAGCCTTCCAACCTAAACAAAACCCTCCTAATAATACTCAAAAGACCGTTCCCCAAAATCAAAATCAAAATGCTAATCAAACATTAGACATATTTCAACACCCTTTACCAAGACATGGTAAAGAGGTAGCCAATCAAATCGAACATCATAATGTTCCCCCTCCTACCCGATATGTAGGAACCATTAGCGGACAATTACCTGTTCAGGATCCTCAAATATTTGACACAACCTTATCCTTGGTTACGACCAGGCCCTTACATAATTTTCAAACTTCTGATTCTAGTGATATAGAATCGGATACTGAAAGTGAAGTAGACATTACTTCAAACCAATCGAATAGTTCTGAAAATGAATCAGATCCTATTCAACCCGTCACAGATGCTATGGTTCCAAAAGAACCATTTCCTAGAAGAGTTACTACTCGACCTTCTTCTAATATATTCCTTTCTAATGAACAAGCCATCAATGCTAGACCGAGACCAGTTCAACGTCCTCATTATAACATTGTAGGTACCATTGGAGTCGTCACCCGACAACAAGCTCAAAATTCCCAACAAGAACCAAACCAGAATGATGGATCAGCTCCATTCGTTCTGAAAAACCCAATAAAGGGAATCATGCTCCTAATGTTCAACCTAAACCCCCTTACAATATTAATGAGCAATTGTCCAATACTACGGCCAAAATTTCCCTTTTGGATTTATTAAGATCCTCTCCCACCCATAGGGATGAGTTGATGCTTACATTAAGCCAAATGATGGTACCTCAAAACATTCAACCTGAAGCTATGGCCAATACTATCATCACTCGAGAGATTGATTGTATTGACTTTCGAGATAAAGATATCCCACAACACAGTTTACATAAGGATAATCCCTTATACATTACTGCTCTAATTGGGGATGTAGCCATCAAACGAGTCTTGATTGATAATGGCTCATCTCTAAACATTTGCACTTTTGACTTCTACCAACGATTTGGCTTTAGAAGTGATGAAATGAAGAAAACTGATATGATTATCAAAGCTTTTAATGACGAAACACAAGAAACGTGTGGAGTTATTACCCTCCCATTGCAAGTTGGTCCTAGAACCCTAGAAACAACCGTGTTTATTGTACATTGCCCAGCGTCGTACAATATACTTTTGGGTCACCCTTGGATCAATGCCATGCGAGCGGTCCCATCAACCTTACACCAATGTGTTAAATTTGAGTTTAAAAATCAGTTGGTCACTATCCATGGTGACCCTAGACCTTTTGATATGTGTGCTTTGGTAGAACCCGTTGGAGTGCAATTTTGCCCTGCTCTGTCATCCACACATCCTAGTTCTTATTTTTCATCTAAAACTATGAAACACACACCCATAACTTCACCTATTTCCCCTCCATTAATTTCATCCTCCTATATAGATCAACAACCCTCTAAACAAATCACTCTAGAACCTCAAAAAGATCTTAAATCTACAACCAATCCTTCATGTTCTATCCCTATAAATTCAAAACTTACAGAAACATCTATCATACCTTCCACATCTCAAGATATAGGTAATAAGCCTTCTACATCTTATGCCCTTTCTGATGAACTTTTACCAGATTTATCCACAACCTTAATATCGAAAAAACAAATGCTTTCATGCAAGATTCAATTCTTTTGAATAATTTACCGCCATCTCCTCGTACTTTGGGCCTCCCACAACCTATGGGAAGTACTTACCAAGTCGGGAGTTGTGCCTTCATTTATAAAGGATATGACTGGGGAAGAATCCCTCGAAATATCAAAACTCATCATGAGGGATACGCTCGGTGTTATTTTACCAATGATTATATTAAAGCTAAACCCATGATGCTTAAAATGGGATATAAAGGGAAAGGCTTGGGACCTTTCCAAAATGGCATGAAAGAACCTTTCGAGGTAGAACCGTGGCCTGCCCGCTGTGGTGTGGGCCTATTTCCTAGTAAGGGTCAACCCTTTCCTTTTGAAGATGATGATCAACTCATATGTTATCAAGATTATTTGGATAGGCATGTTGATTTGCCTCTTAAAAATCAGTCATTTTCATGCAACATGCTATCCATAGCTTACCCTGAAATGATTGCTGACCCCGATGAAGAGTTGGAAGGAGATATCTTCCATGATGTCTCTGTTGAAGAGATGTTACACAATGGATTTTATTTTGATGGTTCTATACCAACTATAGCCCAACTTGAGGCCACTAATCCTCAAGATGAATTATCTAAATTAACCTTACAAGAATTACAAGAATTGGGTGTTTCACCCGCCCCACCTAATTTTGAAAGAGATCTACACATGGAGGTAGAAAACGTCATTAAAATTAATATTGGAACCGAGGATAATCCTCACATAATCAATATTGGATCAGAATTAAGTCAAGAAAAACAAGAACAATACATTGCATTCCTTAAAGAGTATGAAGATGTCTTCGCTTGGACATATGAAGATATGCCATGTCTAGACCCTTCTGTAGTCATGCATCATCTAGTGGTCCATCCGGATGCTAAACCCGTTAAACAAAAACTTAGAAAAATGCATCCCAAAGTGGCTCGCTTAGTCAAAGGGGAGTTAGAAAAACTCCCGAATGTTATCTTTATACAAGCTATTGATTATGCTGAATGGATCTCAAATGTAGTTCCAACTCACCAAGAAAGAAGCTACCAAAGTTAGGGTTTGCACAGATTTTAGAGATATTAACGCCGCATGCCCTAAAGATGACTTTCCTCTTCCAAACATGGATCAAATCATTGACTTTACTGTCAGGAGTGGGATGATGTCCTTAATGGATGGATTCTCCGGTTATAATCAGATCAGGATAGCTCCTGAAGATCGAGCTAAAACAACCTTTATTACCCCCTAGGGTACCTTTTGTTGGAAAGTGATGCCATTTGGCTTAAAGAACGCAGGTGCAACTTATCAACGAGCTATGACCTATATTTTTCATGATATGATGCATGATATCCTACATGATTATGTAGATGATATTATAGCTCGCTCTATTATTGAAGATAACCATTTAGATGATTTGAGAAAAGTTTTTAATCGATTACGAGAATATCTTATTCGATTAAATCCAGCAAAATGTATATTCGGAGTTAAGTCCGATAAACTATTAGGGGTTTTAGTTTCTTTACGTGGTATTGAAATCGACCCTCTCAAGATTGCGGCCATCACTGATATGCCCGCACCTACTAATATATTCGAGTTACGAAGTTTACAAGGTAAACTTCAAGCTATCCGTCGCTTCATCGATAAGCTAGCAGAAAAAACTGGTCCCTTTCTTAAACTCCTTAAGAAGGATGTCCCTTTTAATTGGGACACCGAATGTAGAGAAGCTTTTGAACTTCTCAAACAATACCTCCTTAATCCACCCGTGCTTTCACCACCTAAACCTGATCGCCCATTTCTCCTATATATTTCAGCTTCAGATTCTCGCCTTAGGAGCTATGTTAGCTCAACTTGATGATGAAAAGAGAGAACGTGCTAATTATTATATTAGCCGAACCTTCATCAGTTATGAAACCCGCTATACAACATTAGAAAAACTATGTCTAGCAGTCATGTTTGCTACGCAAAAATTATGACACTATATGCTTAGTCAAAAAACGTATGTCATTGCCAAATACGATCCCTTAAGGTATCTCATGAGTCGACCTTATTTATCGGGTCGCACAGCCAAGTGGGTTCTTGCTCTAAGCGAGTTTGATCTCACATTCATAGGACATAAGTCTGTTAAGGGTCAAATCATAGCAGATCAATTAGCTGCCGCACCCTTAGAGTCTACCCATCCCCTCATCATTGAGTTTCCCGATGAATGCCTTCAATTAGAGGCAGACCATATTGAACAATGGTCCTTATACTTTGATGGAGCCCGATGCATGAGTGGGGCTAGTGCGGGTATTATTTTAATATCCCCGCAAAAACATCTTATTCCTCTGTCCTTCAAATTGACATTTGCTTGCACCAACAATATCGTCGAGTATGAAGCTCTAATCCTTGGATTACGAGCTGCCTTGGCGCTAAAAATTAAACATCTGTTAGTTTTTGGTGATTCTCAACTGGTTATAAACCAAATTAATGAAGTTTATCAGACTAGAGATGATAAACTGCGCCCATATAAGGCCTATGTTTTACAATTAATGTCTCTATTTGATCAAGTTACCTTGGAAGCTATTCCTCGAACTAGCAACCGTGCAACTGATGCTATGGCCGCAGCTGCATCTCTCCCTGCCCTTGGAGTTAGATGACGAATATGCCACTATCATTATTCATCGACTCCAGGAACCCACTTCAAATAAGTCATGCTTAGAGCCTTTGGATGTGTTTCTAATCAATGAAACTACTCCCGAACCTTGGTATACGGACATATTTGATTTTCTCCAAAATGGGACTTTCCCCGCCAATTCTAATAGAAACCAACGATCGGTTATTACGTCGACGAGCAAGTCGATTTGTAATAATTGGCAATACTTTATATAGGAGATCTTTTGAAGGTATCCTATTAAGATGTTTAAACTTAGAAGAGTCTAAATCAGCCTTGAGTGAAGCCCACGATGGATCTTGTGGAGGACACTTTAGTGGTAGCGTCATTGCTAAAAAGCTCCTTCGGATAGGATACTTTTGGCCTACCATGGAAACGGATGCACATGAGTATGTGCGCCATTGCGACAAGTGCCGTAAACATGCCGACCTTGTCCATGCGCCCGCACAAGAGCCGCAGGCTATTTCATCTCCTTGGCCCTTTTCTAAATGGGGCTTAGATATTATTGGCAAAATCAATCCCGTGTCATCCGATGGACACAAGTTCATCATAACCGCCACCGAGTATTTCACGAAGTGGGTCGAAGCTATGCCTTTAGCTTCCCGCACCGGCACACAAGTCTCTAAATTTATTTTTAATCAAATCATTTGTAGGTTCGAAATTCCCGCAAATCTCATCTCTCGACAATGGAACTTGTTTCAAAAATAAAGATGTTAAAAAATTATGCCAAAAATATAAGATTCAACATCGCTGGTCCACTCCCTATTATCCTCATGGTAATGGTCAAGCGTAAGCATCTAACAAAACCTTAATCAAAATTCTCAAAATATTGGTCAATAAAACTGGCCGTGACTGGCACATCCAATTATATCCAGCCTTGTGGGCCTATCGAACTAGTGTTCGAACCCCCACCGGAACTTCACCATTTGTTTTGGTTTACGGTGCTGAAGCAGTTTTTCCATTTGAATTGGAAGTTCCTTCTTTGGCTCTCCTACTTCAAGATACCGAAGTAGGAGATGAATATCATGCCAGCAGACTCGACCAGCTGGAACTCCTAGATGAAAAATGCATCAATGCTTTGGAGCATCTCCGTGCCTACCAAAACAAGCTTAAAAGATCATATGCTAAAAAGTTCGTCATCGATCCTTTGAGATCGGCGACCTTGTTTTAAAAGAAAATCAAAAAAATACAAATGCAACTAAGGACCTTAAAGGTAAATTTGAGCCCAACTGGCTTGGACCATACATTATTACTCGCTAAATTTGAATCAGGAGCATACAAATTATCTACCTTAGATGGTAAAGAACTTAAAGAACCCATGAATATTTTGCATCTTAAACGTTACTATGTATAAATTTGGTCACTTCATCCATGTATATATTTGTTCAAAATCACTATCTTGTATTTCTTTCAAATTTATAAAATCCAAAAACATCAAAAACATTCATAATCATCAAAATCTTCAAAACTATTTGTTGCATTTATTTATGGCACTTGTTACATTTAAAAATAAAAAATAAAAACAAAATAAAGAATAAAAATCAAAACAGCAATATGCTTGACTCTTTCGAAACCAAAACAATATAAAGAAGAAAGAGAGAGTCAACATTCTCAAAACTTCTCAAAAGTGTTTATATATATTTTCTTACAATTATTGCAGTTATATGTTTCAAATTATTTTGGATAAATTAGCATTTATTTGGAATCCCTCACTTGCACACTCACAACAATAAATATCTTGATTTTATCTGGCATGATTACTAATCTCTCTTATATCAAAGTTCACAAAATTCAATTAAATAAAGTTTGAGCATAGAGAATTGATCTTGTTATTTACTTAAACCAAGCACATCTTTTCACAATAAAATGATTATATTTGTAATTTCCATGTTTTGCTACATAGTAGAAGTGATTTCTTGAGCGAAAAGTTTCCCCGCTATCCTATCATGCACATGGTCTAGAATCTTTGAGAATTGGCAAAAGGACAAGCTCACCCCTACCTGGAATAAAAATCCCTTGCTCTACAGCTAATCCGAGCAAGTATCCCTAGCAAAGAAAAAGAAAAGAAAAGTTCAAGAAAAAGAGAAAAGAAAAATGTTCTTTTATATCATTACAGCAATATTTCAAGCACTATCTCAAAAATCAAGCAAACAAAAATACAAAAAGAAAAAGAAGCAAAGTTCAAAAGAAAGCAGAAAGCAAGAAAGCAATAAAATCCCTTTCCCTACCCTTTGAAAAGAAAAGAAGGGTTGATGAGCTTGAATCCCTGGAATTCTCAATTATTCGAAAACTGTGAGGTAAGCCCCATAACAGGTGGTTTGTGCCCAACCTGCTTGGCCTTGGGTAACTCCTAGCGTGGTGATATGTCCGTCACATTAGCGACCTTCTTTTGTATAGACCTATGTCTAGCTTATGGATTAGCTAGCTCTTGATAATCCGACCTACATAGTAGTCTAGTATGGTTATATGCATCTACATCATGGTTAATGAACACTTATTTGGTTTCTTCAAATCACTTGTATCATATTATCTTGCTCAAAATCGGTAAATGCACAAAGCAATTGCACACACATTTGTATTTGAGAGATTTTGTGTATCATTATGATAAATCAAGATCGGAAATGAATTCACATATGCACATGGGATTCCTTATAAATCTAACTTTTGTCTTCAAAATACTTTGAAATATTCTTTTTGCAACTTGTTTGGAATAAATCAAGTACAGTTGCTTACCATAAAGACAACTATATAATAGAAAAATCAAAAATTTCTTTCAAAATATACAATCAAAACATATATATCTGGTTGACTTTCACGACGATGGTATAGTTCCAAAACCAAAATTGGAATTTTATGCCTAGCGCAAGTCCTCATCTTCATATTTTCTGTTTATTAAAAAATCAACCATGCAATAAAACTATCTCTTTTTTATTTTCGCGATGATGGTATAAGTCTATACCTACATATTCTATGCCTAGCGCAAATCATTGTAACAATTTTTATTCCCCATTTATTAAAAATCATGAAAACCATATGACTTAATTCATTATGTTACACAAATTATGCTTTTAAAAAGCAAACACATTTTCATTATTTCATGTCATTATGTCAACCTTCAATTTTGCAATGATGGTATAATTCCTAAAGAATTATCCAAAAATTTTATCACACTTAGGAATTTATGCCTAGCAAAAATCATTTTAACATTATTTCATGCATACTATTTTCATGAAAATCTGAAAAACAAACCATCATCACCATCATTTTCACCATTGCACCAAAGTCTTAAGACAAGTCTCTTAAGCACTCTTTTACTTTTAACAATATTTCTATACTCGGGATTAGCTTGACGACCGAGTGAGCAAACGACTCCATGAAATGGTCTATAATAGCGACAATGTCCTTTGAAATTATTGTTAGAAGTCTCTTTTTATTTTTTATTACATCACATTACAAACAATCAATTTGTTACATCAGATTATTTCATTTAAAATATTACCGCATGACATCAAAATTATAAATTTTCAAAATGACATAATTTCATGAATCCTCAATCCAATTATCAAATCAATCAATCAAACATAAAAGCATCATACACATACACATAACACAAGTCATATGATCAAAAACATATCATATATATGTCAACAGTATATATACATCATCAAAACTGGATTGGTATGCCACAATCTGTACCTCGGCATACTCAATCCTCTATCAACAAAAAAATAATAATACAATGCTATCATGTCAATCTGTACAAAGTTGTGCAGTCCTCTAGCCTCGAGAGCCCCTCGAGCTCTCCGCCTCATCTCCTCCCCCACCCTGAGGTGGACGAGGTGGCCCCATCGCAGTCTGAGTAGTACTGTGAGTCCTAGTCCTCGATCGGGACGAGGTCCTCGATGACCCGATCCTGATCGGATCTACGATGTTGGCTGGCAGGGGTAGTCTATCCGCCTCTGGCACCAGCTGATAGTACAAAGTTTGGTAGAAAGTAAGTTGGGCAATAGCCCGTGTCAGCTCCCTAGTGCTCGCCCCTCCGCCCCGTGCCCTGAGGCATGCAATCTCGTCTCGGAGCTGTGTCACCTCAGCTCGATGGCATGCAGCCTCATCTTGTAGAGTCTGCACCTGTGCCTGGAGATGATCTCTCTCCGCTCGAAGAGTAGCGGTCTCGCTACTCTCCCCCATGTCAACGCCCTTGCCCTTATCGGGCGATGGTGGCCTCTCCCTCTATGGAGATGGGGGTCTCGCCTCCCTCCTCTCCCTCTGTCGTGGCCTCTCCCGTGCCTGTGGCCTCCTCGGCTCTCTCCCATCGTGACCTTGGGCCACCTCCATAGCCGCCTGGTATCGCCTCCCTATCCGATGCATGACTACGTGTATCGAACCCTGAGCCCTCGTCATCCGAGGAGGGCGGATGCCTACGTACTGCATCGTAGCCATCGACTACACTCGTGTCGTCCCCATCCACCGGCTGAATGGGGGCATCGTCTCGTGTCCTGACTCCAGAACCGCTGCATGTCTGGAGCCCCGCTAACTATGGTGTTATCCCGTACAATCCGAGAAAACTCATAATCCCTCAGAGATGGGATCCCCTACTATAGACCGAACTGACACAAAACTCGGTCATAGCGGTGGAGCTCCACCTCTCCCCTCTCCATCCGAAGCCAACAAACTCGCCTGACGTGAGCCAACTCCTGTCCATCCTCGGCCCACCCTGGATGCTCCCTCCATGGCCTCCAGGTAATCTGGTCTGGGACTAGGTCATCTAATAGTCTCCGGGACATAGGAAGGTCGATCCACCACTGTGACCCTCTCCGGAGCCACCAGTAGAAGACTCGGGGCCTCTCCCCATCAACCCCTATCAAAGGAAGCCCTACCGGCCTCCGCACTACAATGTGCTCCCAACACCAAACCTGTAGAAGCGATGTCATCACCGGACATCGACCGCCCTTGTACACGACCCCATACAGGATCCTCGTACAACTGGCATAGTACATAACTGCCCCAAGAGAACCTGTACCCATGGTCCCGCATGTCGCAGATCACATCTGCCAGCATCCACGACACCCTGCACCCGCTCTGGTGGCACAACAAAAGTCCACCAACCACTCCAGCTAGAACCCGTGTGAGTCTAGATGCCCTAGGCATCTGACGTAGTGCCTCGATATTCACTCCGCCCTTCTCCAGGGTGAAGCTCGGGTCACCACACAATCATCCCATAGCATGGCCCTGATTGGCCGTAGGAGTGATCAATCGTCCTTGTATGGGGATTCTTAGAATCCTCCATACATCCTCTAGAGTGGGAGTCATCTCCCCTGTCGGTAGCCAAAAACATGAAGAACCCGGATACCATCTCTTTGCTAGGGCCGTCAGTAGCCCCATATCCGTAGACACCCGTGGCATCTCTCGCCACATGCCGCAAGCCGGCTCCGTGCCACCCGATCCCGCTCGCTTGTGTAAGAGCGGCCAAGTCATCCCTCAAACCTCCATACTTCCATTCCCCGCTCTTTAGCAAACCTCTCTGCAACATAAACAATGAAACAACAAACAATCATTAATAAACAATTCAAGTAATTAATAATGCAAGTTAAAGTTCAATTTTATGCAATTGATGATATCGCCCACTATTGGACGATATCGTCCCAAATTTGAGCAGAATCATCTCCGATTTCGCAAGCCGAAATCGTCTCTAATTTGACGAAATCGTCCCCCTTTCGTCGATTTCGCCCTTGGATGAAATTGACGAAATTGAGACGATTTCATCGAAATCGGGACGATTTCGTCCCGACGACGTCGACGGCCCAAAAATGGCCGCGATGCTCAAAATTCATCTAAAATCTACCTAAAAAGCATGTAAAATCAAATTAAAGCATTCTAGTTAAGTCTAGACTCTTACCCGTAGACCGCGTCTGACCTCTGTTGATCTGTGCGTCGTCTCCACCATTTTTGCTTCATAGCTCTAAAAACCGAGAAAATGAATGAAGAAATGAATTAGGGTTTTACCCTATTTTTCTTAATTTTATTCAAAAATAATTTTGCTTTTCCGCGTTTTTACCTCAAACGTTCGATTTGGGTAAAAACACGGAGGGGGCACCATAGTAAGTCGTCGTACGATTCGACCAAGAATCGTCGCCTAAAAATGGGAATAATTTTTTGCTTTCTCGTAGATCGAGAAGAACTCATCTTTAACGCATTTTCTTCGAAAAATTCGCTAAAGAGGGGGCAAAATGTAGCACCCTAAAATTGGCGCAATGAAATTGTAATAATTACATTCACCTTAGTAAATAATTTAAATTCAAAATTTAACCTCCCAAACCGCCCGTTAACCGTCGGGTAATCCGTTTCCCCCTTTTTCGTGCCATTTTTAGAGGTTGTTTTGACCGTTTGACGATATCGTCGCCGATCGCACGATATCGCCCTGCATCCGACGATTTCGTCTGGACAAGGACGTCCGGACGATCTTGTCACAAAACTGATTTTGCACAATTAGCTTCTATTCCAACGGGCCTCTAATCCGGGTAGAAGCGTGTATGCGCCGTTAGAGACCCTTCCCCATTGGAGATCTCCCAAATAGGGATGATCTCCAACCTCCTAACTATTCCCCTAAGCCTATTTAATCATTAGGACCTTCCCTTCCCAACCCCTGGCTGAATTTCTCTGTGACTTGATTTTGCGTGCATTAGAATACCCAGAGCATCATTTTGCATTTGTTATTTTGAAGTTTTCTTGTAGGGACCTCATTGATTTTCAGCCGAAGCATGCTCAGATCGTCGTAGACGATCTCGTTCAAATCTCGGACGATCCTGTCACAATTCGAGATGATTTCACTACTTCCAGATGATTTCGACTGCAATCTGCATTGGGGGCAATCAGTGCCTAGAGTTTGCGCTTTCTCTTATTCATTTTGCTGTTTTATTCTACATTTTAATTAGTTTTATCCTTATTTCTTACTATTTTGCATTTGGAGTTCACCCATATAGCTTAAGTTGCATGATAAGATCATAATTTCTCATTTGAATGTCATAATTTGTTTGAATTTCTATTCATAACCATTGTTTAGTATTCATACTATTATTTTGTGTTGTTTCCTCTGTTATCATAGTTGCATTCTCTGTATTTTGCATCTATTTTTCTGTTTGTAGGTCTCTGACGAATTCGTCTGACGAATTCGTCAGATCTCAGACGATCTTGTCTGATCTCAGACGATCTTGTCAAATTAGAGGCGATCCTGACTGCTTCAACATCAGAATCTTCATCAGACATCCGGATCAGGTATTCTGCTTTTAATCTTCTGTAATTTCTCTATTTTTTGTCCTTAATTCTGCTTTCTGTATTCATTAAATCTGCACTTGCATATAGATTAATTTAGATTCATTTGGCCAAACCTAGGATATGAATGCTTAAGACTAAAAACGAACACATAAAAACACATTCCAAACCTAGGCGTGGAAACTGCCATTAAATGTTTCCTGGTGAACCCACCATCCGTCGAAAAATCACCAATATACACCTCCCTTGAGAGGCGGGACCTTCACAAAGTCCTCTCAGTCCAAGGTACCGCGACATCCTTTTCCCATCCTCCTTCTGGGCATGGATCCTATAGCCTGAAGGTAAGGATGCAAAAAATTTGGAGCGATACACACTGGTTCTTACAACATCAGCCCAGTACATATTAGTTAGATGCTTAGTCTAAAGCATCGTTCTTGCCATCTCAACTATGGTGTAGTTCTTTCTCTCAGCCACACCATTCTATTGTGGGGTATAGGCAATGGTGAATTGCCTCTTGATCCCACTTGCTTTACAATATTTCAAGAATTCATTTGAGGAGTACTCACCTCCTCGATCTTTCCTAAGACATTTTACATAATTCCCACTTTGTTTCTCTACATTGTTTCTAAAATCTATGAAGCAATCAAAAGCTTCATCTTTATGTTTCAAGAAATAAATCTAACACATGTGAGAGAAATCATCTATGAATGTGAGAAAATAAGAATTGTTTTTGATGCTCTTTATCTGCATTGGACCACAGATATCCGAATGCACTAACTGAAGTGGATAGCTGGCTCTCCACGCTTGTCCTTTTGGAAACTTTGACCTTGAGTGCTTTCCCAAAGCACATCCTTCACAGATCTCCTTTTGTTCATTGATTTTGGGAAGTCTTGTCACCATAGCTTGAGAAGTTAATAGTTTCAAGCTAGCAAAATTAAGGTGACCATATCGCAAGTGCCAAAGCACACTTGGATTGGATATAGCTACATTTGCAAGTTGAGCTCCCCCTGGCTCACCAAATTTGAGAGGGAATAACCAATTCTTGGTCATTGGGACTTGTGTGATGACACGATTACAATTGTTTTTATCAAGAATGATACATTTTCCTTCATCAAAAACAAGTTTGTAATTATTCTCCATCATTTACCCAACGCTTAGCAAATTGTGTTGGAGCTTTGGAGTGTAGTAGATGTCATTCACTTTCTTTAGTCCTTTTTTTGGAACCTCCATGGCTCCAATGCCTTCGACTTGCAAAGTTTTATCATCCCCTAACTTGATTTGGGATTTGTAAGTGGAATCTAGAGTAGCAAATAGATCTTCTTTGCCACTCATATGGTTTGAGCAACCAGTATCCAGAATCCATGTGTCATTTAGATTCTGTTCTGATTGTCCATATGATAGAAAAATATTAGAGGTATCATCTTCTTTTCCATAATTTCCATATTGACTGCTGTTGCTTTGAGAAGTTTTTGACCAGCAGTCGCGAGCAAAGTGACCTAGCTTGCCACAGTTAAAACAAGTTATTTTGGACTTGTCACTTCCTCATCCTTGATTTCCACTTCGTCCTGGATTTCCTCCTTGACTTTGGTTTCCACATCTGTTCTGATTGCCTCCTCTATTGGAGTTGCCTCCTCTATTCTGATTGCCTCCTCTGTAGTTGCCTCTAACTCTACCTCTTCTCTAGCCTCTGCCTTGATCTCTTCCACATCCTTTGCTAGCATTTTCATTAGATGTGAAGGCTTTATCATCGCCTCCATAGTTGATTGAAGGAGATTCTTGTAACCTCTCTTCATGAGACATTAATGACCCTATTAATGCATCAAATGTTAAAGTGGAAAGATCTTTTGACTCTTCTATGATTATGGCTATGTGATTCCATATTTGAAGAAGTGTTCGTAACACTTTCTTTACAATTGTTTCAGGCTTAATTTCTTCACCAAGAGTAACCATTTTATCAACTATTGCCTTGACTCTAACACAGTAGTCACCAACTTTTTCGTCTTCTTTCATTTTGAGATTTTCAAAATCTCATTTCAGTGTTTGAAGCCTTACTTGCTTCACTTGATCACTTCCCTGGAATCCATCTTTCAAAGCTTTCCATGCATCTTGTGCAGTTATACAAGCGATTATTCTAGGGAATATACTTTTCTCCAATGCTGCTTGGAGATGATAAAGAGCAAAAGAGTTGCTCTTTTGTGCTTCTTTATTTGTTTTCTTATATGTGGAACTTAATGTTGTCTAGTCTGTGGGTTAATTGTAACCCTCTTCAATTATGTCCCACAATAATTTTCCTATGAGCAAGGTCTTCATTTTGATAGACCAATACTCGTAGTCATACCCGTTGAACTCTAGAATTGGTAGATTGTTATGTGAGGCCATAATTACTAAAACACTCTTTTTATTTCTCGATTACAATAAAGCACTCTACTTTTTCAAAGAAGGAAGAAGGAATAAGGAAGAAAGAAGAGATTACAAATTTAATTCAAATCTGACTTGATTCACTCTTTCACTGATGGCTTGTTCCTCTTGTTGTGGTGCTGCTATTTCTTGAGTCACAAAATTGTTTGCTACTTCTTCTTCATCGTCACTGATCAATATTATCTCTGGTGATTCTGGTTCTAGGATTTCCACTAAATTACTATAATGAGTATATTCAGATTCTTGAGGTGCAATTTCTATGGATTCAGATTGCTCAAATCTACTCCCAAACGAATTGTCTTCAGAGTCTGCCTCATACCCTGAATCTGGATGTCTCTGATGTGAGATTATTGCAGTTTGCAACTGACTAAACATAGTATGAAGCCCTTAAGTTCTCACTTTTTTATCAAAATTTTCAGCATTATTTCTTACTAAAAGTGCACAAAGTGCATGATAACATCTTGTGGAGCGAATCATGAATTTTGCCCTTCAATATGTCTCTTTTACAAAATTCTAGTCCTCAAAGTTTTGCCTCTCTCAGACTTTTAGAAAGAAATATCTAAAGCCCTTTAGGTATTTTACACAATCTTCTATCACCTTTTAAGCCTCTTAGTCACAATTTTGCAATTTTGATTCTGCTTACATAAATTGCCTCTTAGGCAATGTCTTTTTTTTAAATATATTATAAAAAAATATCTATATTTGTATTTAATAAAAAAATATATAATTGCTTTAAAAAAAAAAATTTAAAAAAAATTATTATTTAATTTTTTATTAAATATAAAGATATATATATTTATATTTTAATATAATATAATAATAAAATTTATATATAAAAAAAGAACAAATTAATAAAAAAAAATTAGACTCCGCAGGAGTCGAACCCGCGACTCTTATCTGCCAAGCGAAGCCTCCTAGCCAACTTGGCTATAGATGCAGATGGAACCTAAGCAACATACACTGCTATTTCAAGATAATCGAGCAGATTTCATACAAAAAAATAATAATAATTTGCAAAACCGTCGAGTTTCGAACCTGGGACCTCCTAGAGGGCATGCGGCTTAAGGCTAGTTCCTCGATCCAGTCAAGCTGCGTGGCCCGACGGGGAGGCAAGGGAGGCTTGCCTTCTTTATCTCGTCATGGCCGCTCATAATGAAAAAAATGTTTGGGGACTTTAGTCCCACATGCACTGTGCAAAATAGCGTGAGGCTTTTAAAAGCCTCAACACACCCCTACTCAGTCGATTGCCTTCGGTTAATAAATGATTGCCCTTTTTCCTCCTACTCGAGCCTATCATTGCATGCCACATTGACATTGCCCTTTTTTTGCCATGTCACCTACCATTTAGCCTATCTACCAATCACCTATCTGCTCTGGTCCGCGTATCCACCTTCGTCCACTTGCCACGTGTCACCTTTTGGTTAGCTCCTCGATTTGCATGCTCTCTATGGGCCTTTCTCAACCTCACCTCGGTTCGTGTGCCTTTTGTAGGCCCTCTTTGACCTCACCTTGGTTCACATGTTACGGGCCTCTCGACCTCGATCTATGGGCTCCTTGACCTCCTCGAGATCCGTGCCTCACCTGCGGGCTTCCTATACCACCTCGAGATCCATGTCTACCTATCGATCTCCTTGGGCTCTAGGCCTCGCTAGCATCTCAACCTCAACTCTAGCTTTGATACCAGATATAGCAATCACGAATATTAGAAGCACTTACATCATTAACCATAATTGCATTCATCTTAATTGAAAGATTACAAATCTTAAATAGGAGAATTACTAACAATAACCTAGAAATCTTAGGAAGAATAATAGGGAAGAAGGAAAATAGGGAGGAAAGGAAAAATGAAGTTAGGAGTCAAAATCCCTGTCATCCATGCCGTCCAATCCTATTGACTCACTTGTCATCCAAGGAGGTAAAAGGGTAAGGTCCAAAGCTTACAGTGGTAAAACAAAAAATTTACCTTTTTTACCCTTTTAAATTCCAACACATTTTATAATGAAACAAGTAGTAAGAGAAGACACTATGTTAGGGTAAATCATAAAGGGTCACATTTTGTAAGAAGAGGAGGGCCAAAGAGACGTTTGATGAGTTACATTAGAATTTTTGAATAGAATAATATAAGTCTAGGTATTCAATCAATGTCACAACCTAATCATGGTGGCTAGCACATGAAGGTTGGGTAATTCACATTTAAAAGTCTTAGGTTTGACTTGGGTCTTATATTTTTTAATAGTGCTATGAAGTTTTTGAATAACATAAGCTTATACTGAAAAGGGGAGTGAATAGTATAAGACCACTTTTTGCTTTTCTTTCCCAAATAATATTATGCAATATATTAATGGCAATATCAACAGCAGTAATCAAATTAATGCACAAAATACCATACACAATAGAGACACCAATTTAACGTAGTTCACCCAATGTGGGCTATTCCACGAAGAAAATATTTCACTAAAATTTTCTCAACATATCATGGAAATCCTTCCCTATTATAATGTTTATGGATCTCTGTCCAAAGGAGACACCAATCCCCTAATTTGTTTTGTGGGCACAAACCCACATGAGACACCAATATCCTTTGTTGGTTCATGGATCTCTATCCATAGGAGAACTCCTCCTTTGCTCTGGTTGGTGATCCTCTAGAAGACTATTGTCTCCACTGCACTGGCTTGTGGATATTTCTCCACTGAAGACTCCTATCCTCACTTAGAAGACCTTTATCGTCACTGTCCTAGCCAATGAATATATATCCACTAGAGACTATTGTATTATGCTCTATCACCTCCAACTATTTATCTCAAATATGCACTAAACATAGTCCTTCGATCTAGCACAAATCTACTCAATCTCTATCTCAAATATACACTAAACACAGTACTTCGATCTAGCACAAATATGCTCAATATCTATCTCAAATCTACATTAAACACAGTTCTTTATTCTAGCACAAATCTATTCAATCTCTATCTCAAATATGCACTAAACACGGTCCTTCGATCTACCACAATTTGCTCAATCTCTATCTCAAATCTGCACTAAACATAGTCTTTCAGTCTAGCATAAATTTGCTTAGTTTTTGTCTCTGGTCTAGCATAAACCTATCCTCAAATTTGCACCAAACTCTGTCCTCAAGCCTTAACACAAAGCTTGATATAATCACAAATAAACTTTGCTAGATTTGTTCCAAACCTTAACTCAAGGTTTGAATAAATCAATCAATCAACTCTGCTCACAAGTCTTCTTAAAGACTTACCTCAAATCTATCCACAAGTCATATCTAGAACTTGCTCAAACTTCTCTCAAGTCTTCACCAAGACTTATCTCAAATATGCATTGTAAGATTCCATAAAAGCTCACACTAATCTATCCACAAGTCTTCACCAAGACTTACCTCAAATATACTCAACAAGTTCTCACTAGAACTTGCTCAATCTGCTCAATAAGTCTTCACCAAGACTTACCTCAAATATGAATTGTAAGATTCCACAAAATATTACTTAACTCGGTCCTTAAGTCCACTCTAATATTTACTTCAAATCTGCTCATAAGCTTTCACAAAAGCTTATTCAAATCAACTCAATCTATCACAGAAAAACCTTTTTAATCACACAAACAAGTTTCACTCAAAATCTTGTTCATCCATAGAAACATATAGAGCATTTTTAGAGACTCAATATGTTACTCACAAACACTCAATAACATTCAAAATCTTCTTCAAATCAATTTAGAATAAAGAACTATTTGTTTCATAGAACTTGGCCTATAACTGCAACACTCTCAATCAATAATGCTCATCCAATTCCACTCAACCATTCACTCAATGAAACACGGCTTGCGTACAAACCCTAAACAAGTGTTTCATAATGCTTCCAACAACTCTCACTATGGAACTCAAACTTGATTCAAGATGATTCCAAATTTACATAACAATGATACTCATGATCTTTCACAAACCCTAGTCAAGCACATGAAAGCTTAATCAAATATTTCCAACAATGTTTATCAAACAATCTTACATAACAATGATACTCATGATCTTGCACAAACCCTAGTCAAGATATTTCTCAATTTCACACTCAATTATCCTCACAACCATTCACCAATCATGCATGTGAAAACTCACTCAATCATTTCCAACAATACTTATCAAACAAAACCTTTTCACTCCAAATTACACTTCATAACATTCAACAATATTTCAATCAATTATTTCCAACAATGCTTATCAAACAAGACCTTTTCACTTCAACTTGCACTTCACAACATTCAACAATATTTCACTCACAAGGATGATATGCCTATACCTTTTGTTTTGAAGAAGTTTTGACCTCAAGACCTGTCTCAATCACAATCAACTTTTTTGACAATATCAATGGTTAGATGTCAAAAACCTATCCTCATTAATTTCCTTCAAAAATATTTCACCATGCCTAAGTATTAAATCTCAATACTCCTTTCAAAACAATTTTCACAATATGACTTTATTTCAACATATAACATTATTTGCATACCTTATTACTCATTTTATAAACTTTAACCACAAAAAATTAAAACAAAATATTTCAACTTTATTTTCCCTTTTATCTCCCTCAAAAGCTCATAAACCCTTTTTAATTTTTCCCACTAGGCAATTTCCAACTTAATAAAACTTTGGGAAAATTAAAAAACAATCTATTAATTTCCACACCACGCGATTTTTGGATTCACCACAACCTTAGCAAAAATGTGAGCGCATACCTTTATTAATCACACCAAAAGAGCCTTGGCAAGTTTTGAACACTCGATCCCTTCTCTCCAAGAACCTTCGCACAATGCGCACCCACAAACTGGGCTACGTACCCTCACTTTAAAGGAAATGTACATGCCTTTCTTTTATCCCTTGACCAACTGCGTAAATCAAACAAGCTTCTACCTTGTAAAACAATGATTACATGGATCAAAATCATGACCTAGCGCCTATGAGTGTCTTAGCATAGCCCCTAGATGCCAATTGTGCTACTCAGCACTTGGCACAACCGTTGGTGCTCCCACTTGCTTTTATGTCTTCGTCTACCCTCCTAAGTCTTAAGCACATGCAAACCTTTCTTTTACAAACACACAACACACGATTTACTTGGGCAATTAATCATTCGCATGGATGAAAATTTAAATTAAAACTTACCTCCTTTTATATGTAATGTGCCATATATCCAAAATGTCGGCGATCCTTGAAATTTAAATTTAATTCGAATTTAAATTTGTCTTTGGTGCCTTAATTAATTTAAATTTAAATTTTAACCTTAGGGTTAAAATATTTAAATTTAAATAATTTAAACCTTAGAATTTAAAATCTATCACATGGGTCTTTTGGAGGAATTAGAATTTTATAACTCCTTGGCCTTCGTTTTTCTTCAAACCAACCTATAACTTGAAATATTATAATATTATTAATTCCAATGATCCTACTTCTTTACCTTGTTGGAAAAACCACTGGAGGACATTAATAATATCGAAAATTGGACATCACCCTTTTGTCATAAATGCATGGATGACAATGAAACTTGGTCATCATCTTCTTGACATCAATGACAACAAATATTGCTCATATTTCCAATAGTTTTTCTTTAAAAGAAAGAAGAAGAATATGAGGAAGTTGATTTTAATGAAAGTGTAAACTAAGTGATGCATTAAAATAGTTTTTTTAGAGCAAGTTAAAAAAAATAAAAGGAAAATAAAAGTATCAGTATTGGTCTATGGTTAACAAGCTTTGTATTTGAGGTCCTCATTTCTTCAAAATAAATTTTGTACACAAATAAAAACAAGTGCATGGCACAATTACATCGTTCAGTGTAAACAATACCTCTAACTTGTGTTTATATATAATGTTGTTGCATTAAGTTATTGCATCTAAAGCCTAATATGGATACCATAATGACATATGGGCATCAACCCTATAAATCATTGGGGAGGGAATATGGACACATTTTTGTGATATTTTTTTTCACTCCATTAATTACTATCATTAGATATAATTCCTAAAATTGAGATAATCCAAGTATATAAGGAAGCTATACCTATATATAAGGATTTATTTTTAAGTAGGTTTCTTTGATAAGATAAAACCTTTTCAACGCTACCTTTGTACCATGTATCTCTATATCGCATGTACCTTAATATTTCCCTCGTGTACGACTAGATATATTGAGAGGACTAGCTTCTTCCATGTACATATACGTATAAAGAAAGGGAAGGTATATTGAAAGGTTCAGTATATAGGACTAGTGGTATAAAGAAAAGGAGGATAATTTTAGGAGATATAAGAAACCTTCACCATGTCTACATCAAAAAGCTTTCCCATAGAATCTCAATGTCTCAAGGGTCCAAATTTTGCACCATGGAAAACAAAAATGAGGACAATACTAGTGGTTGAAAAACTCTGGGATATACTTACTAGTGATGAAACTCCATTTGAGGAGTACTACAACTAGATAAAAATATGTTGAAGAATATGCAATAGAATTTATGCTCATCAAATTTATAATGGATAATGAGATACAATAACATATCAATGAGGTTAAAACATAAAAAGGTGCATGGGAGATACTTTGTACCATATTTGAAGGGAGAAGTGAAGCCATAATCCTTCATCTACAATCTCAACTTCATACTTTAAGGGTTCAGGATGGTGATAGTATTGAATAATTTTATTCAATAATTGTAGACTTGAAGTAAAAGTCGAGAACCATGGGAGAAAATATGGAAGATAATCTCAGAGTCTAAATTGCACTTAGAGATCTCTCTAAATCATTCATAACATTGGTGAAATTTTTTCACGTATCAAACAGAAGGGTTTCATTTGAAGAATTGGTAAACATCCTTTAAGAATATGAAGTAGAAAATTAGTTGAGAGATTAGTTGTTCAATAATGCTCTTATCTACATAAAGAAATCATAAAAAGGTTTAAATATTCATTCCACATCATTTTCATCAAAAAATTAGCCTCAATGGAGGAGGAGATATTGTCATATTTGTGAAAAAGGACATAACACCAAATTTTGTATGACTCATGGGGCTCAATCTCATAGACAACCTCAAAGGAAGCAATAATTTTAATCATAACATTAATAATAGGGGTAATATCAAAAAGGGTATATTGTTCAAAAGTAACTTGCATAATATTATGAAGAAGAGTGTGAAACAACGCATAAGGTACTCATGGCCAAGGAAGTGCCAAAACCAATAAATAAATAATATAGTAAACAAGAAAAGTTACAAGGTGAAATTTAAAAGTGTGTGTCATCAAAAGATATTAAAGATGGGTAATTTTCAAAACTAAGTCTTATTTATAGTTAATAATCAAAAATTTTGGAAAAGGATAGTTTTAAAATGGTGTGACAATCTCTATTGGTGTAGTGAGAAGAATGTGCATGACACTATTCACTCTAGACATCCTTGAGGTGCAATGTAAAAAGCAAATAAAAATTGAAAAGTTGAAGTACAAGCCCATGATGAAAGATGTTTTTTGTGATAATAGTAATTTGAGACCCATAATGGTAGATGGTTGTTGTGATACACATGATCTTGTCCAAAGGGGATATATATTCTTTGTCATTATAGTTAATATGAACTTTGGAATGATGGACTCAACATCCTTATGAGGAAAACCTATCAATCTCTCCACATCTGAGGGTTTGATAGTAAATGAGATATTCTTGTTGCACATTGTTAGATTCACGGTTATCATATCATTATCGTATGTGTCAATAATATTTTGCAACAAATGGTTGTCTATTTTAGAGTGAGGTATTGAAACTAAATCATAAAAATTAACATCATTGACCCATGACAAGTCGTATCTTGATGTGGTTAATATTTTGGAAATAAGGGGGCACACAAGGTTTTTGAAATAAATTTTGGAAAGAGTAGGGGTGGAAGAGGTCATCATTGTTGTAATTCATAGAAAATAGGGTAGGGTTGAAGGGATCAAGGCATACTGTGCAAGGTAAAATTTCAAACATGTAGGGTTTAAGGTATGGTGCAACTAGGGTTAGCTTTGATGTGCTTCAGATGAGAAAAGGTAAAAAATGATTGTTGATGCCTTCTATAGGTATCTACATGCTATAATTTAATATAGGATTGAAACATGGTAGTATTTCATTGGACATAATTAGGTGACTCAATGATCATTTGACACATGATATCCAAAACCTTTGGTGCAACTGATCACAATGAACTATATGTTGTAACCTATCATCGATTATTTCCTCCACTACAACCTATTGATAGTTGAGGCCTTCTATGCAATAAATTGATGATCAAAGCTTTTATTGCTTCCTACAGATAGTCAAGACCTCTTATGCAACTGATCGACAATAAAAAAATCTATTATAACCTTTTGACAATCAATGCCTCCCCTACAACCTATCAACTATCGAATCCCCTTCTGCAACCTACCAATAGTCGTGACCTTTTATATAATTGATTGACTATCATAGCCCTTGTTGCAACTAATTGGCTATCATAGCCTCTTATGCAACCTACTGATAGTGAGTCTTCCTATACAACCAATCGATTGTCAAAGTCGATACTACAACCTATCGATTCCTATGATGCAACTAATTACCAGTCGAATCCTCTAGTACAATCAATAGATAGTCAAAGCCTTATTTTAAACTGACCATAAATATGTTGTCCCTACAATGTGTTATAGTCTGTATAGAATATATCAAATATTGTATGGTATCGATCATCAAAACTATAAAATTCACCATAATTTTAAAAAATTTGGTGAAAAATAAAGGTAATTTGTCATGTCTCCTACATGAGTTTGGACATAATTCACCTCGATTTTGAAACTAATTCATATTATTTTTATAAATAGATTTTGGATATGACCCCTATGCATAACCCTAATGATACTTATGATTTAATTATTATTGATGAGAATATTTTATTTTGTAGAATATGGTTGTATCAGCCATAACAAAGGCCATATTATCAAAATTGAAAGTGATAATGATTGTTTAGATTGTGTTGAAGGTCATTATGATGATGATGTGTGGTATTTGAATGTTGTTGGTAATGGTGATAGGGATCATAATGGTGATGAAAAAATTAGATGCTTTGAAAAGTATACCAAAGGTTTTGGTTCAAAAATAATGAGAAAAATGGGATACAATAGTATAAGATTGTGAAGGCATGGGTAAGGTATGAAAATACCTATAATGCCATATATAAGGCCAAATAATGAATGCCTTAGATATACAAATCAAGCAGGTAGTGGTGACATTAAATTTTTTATAGGTAGTAGTGGCACAAAATTTGTGAAGAAAGAACATATGTAGAAGTTTCTATGATGAATTATTGTAGTCATTGTGGAAGATCCAGACATATGACAACTAGGTGTTGGAACCTTCATCCTTGTGAGATTTATGGAGATAATAATTACTCTCAAAGAAAGTGTTGACAAAAATATAAAGTTACCAATAAAATACATATGATTTGTAGATGGATGAATGTGTAAGAATGAGATAAAGCAAATAAAATGTTGAATAGTTTCTAGAGAAGACCAAGTTTGGTGGTTGAGAAATATCATAATTGTAAGTTTTTCCATGAAAAATGTATTTTTAGAAAACTTTAAATGAACTATTTTGGTATAAAAATATGACCCAAGCTAAGCTTGGAAGGCTTGTAGTGAAAAAATATAGAGTGAAACATTATGTGGAAGATTCCATAGATGTGGATTGATTCCAAAGTTATAGATATATAGTAATTTCCTAGATGTGGTGACCTAAATGAAGATCCAAAGGTTGAACCAAAGGTAACCTAGAGGTGATGACCTGAAGGTGACCCAAAGTAAAAATACCTAGAGGTGAACCAAAGTTAAGTAACCAAAGACAATGACCTAGAGATAAAGATCCAAAGGTGAATTAGAGGTAAATACCTAGAGGAAATGACCTATAGGTAGACCAAGTGATAGACCAAAGAGGTAGACCTAGTGGAGATTACTTAAGAGCTATATCTAGTATAGTTAGAGCTAGATCTAATAAAACCAGAGCTAGAGCTAGAGCCAAATCATGATTCCAGTGTACCACCCTTGGAATCATAGGGGGTAATAATATTTATATCAAATAATGTAATAAGGGGGTGTTAACCATTATTACATTATTTGATGTGATGTAATCATTAGGGGATGATTGATGATTTCACCTCATATGAGGTTGGATAGTCATATTTCCCATGAGAAGAATGAGAAGATGAAAAGACAGCTAAATGTGAAACACCAAAAATATCTTGAAACAAAGAGACAAAATGATGTATAAGAATGTATGTTGTATGCAAGTTTATGTTGGTGGAATATTTGTAGAAATATGAAATGTATTTGATTAATATTGTTTCTTTTCTTTCCCTTGGTTTTTAACACACACTTAATCTTGTCATGGTTAAACCCATCTTATAACTTATAATTAATATAAATACCTCTTGATATATCAGCATAGGTTAAACTTGCCTATGTAATTGGGATTTTGGTATCATCCATTGAATTAGAATATCGTGATAATTATCTATGGATAATATATTGATTATTTATGATTCCCATAAGTGCCCACTATCCATTTCTCTCTTTCATCCTTTTTTTTCCTTTATGTATAATATTTAAGTGGATGGATTGTTTTTGTTTATTTTTTAAATAGGTGTGAATTCCAACATGGTATTAGAGCATCTATTGAGCAACATTGCTTTTAGAGTCTCCAATCCTTAATTTAAAATCTAAGAAAAATTACTCCTCAAAGCTTCATGACCAATTTTTGCATAAGGATCCAAGATGAGATTCCATTTTATTTATCATTCATTATTTTAGATTTTCTAGATATTATGTACTTAGTTTATTCAAAATCCAATGTATGAAGTTTAAAAAAGGTAATCCAATTCAAGAAAAATTAAAATATGCATGTGGTGGAAATATTTAAATGGAGCTTGGTAGCAAAATTTAAATTTCTTTCACACACCTAAAGAATGGTGTCTCTTTATTGTATAAGGCATGATGTGCATCTTCAAGGAGTAGGTGCATGCTCCCACTTGTCATGAAAGAGATCTAGGGTGGATAGATAGGCACACATAAGATGATATGTCTCACCTTAGCTTATATTTGAATCCTATTTTTTATTCTTTAAAAGTGATCCTCACAAGTGTCTAAAATTGAAGTTGGTTTTTGAATTCCTACTTAGTCTAATAATGTTACATCTTAGTCAATAGAATTATGGTTGGAATTATTCAATGGAAATTTAGAGGTTTGAATCACATCCCTTTTCTTCTACAAAGCAAATTTTTACTCCATTTGTAGAGTATCCTATGTAAGCACCTACAATGCTATAGTCATAAGAGTTATGGACGAGTAGCCAAGTGAAATATTTTAGAGGCAATATAGTATGAGTTTGAATCCCTCTAACAATTTGTTGGATCATGGTTTTAATATTTTGGTTAGTGACATGGATATTAGTTGTGACATGTCATTCATGTCTCAACTAAAATATTGGTAGGCCAGTTAGCACAAATATTTTTATGTAGATAAGACCTAGGTTTGAGTCTCTCTAGTGCTATATTTTATACAATAAGAAAGAAGAAATCATGTCTGATCTAGCATGGTGGCAACCTGAAACCAGGGGTTATGCATAAGGGATCGGTCCCAAAATGTATTTATAAAAATTTGGCGAATCGGTTTCAAAATCCAAGTGAATATTGTCGAAACACATGTAGAAGGTTCACTATTATTTGGGGCAACGTTGGAAATTTAAACTTGAAATGGTCAAATTATTATAAAATTGGGGCGAATCGATCCCCAAAAAAATTTGCACCTGGAAATTTTTGGCTAATGGACCTTGGTCAAGGGTCCCAAATATTAGCCAATTTCAAATTTTTAAAATCCTAATTTTAGCCAATTTTGCGAAAATAGCCACTATGCATAACCCTGCCTGAAACAACTTCTTTTATCGTATTCATACACCATATAATTTATTCTAAGAAACTATCAAACTAGTAGTTCAATGGTGACCATATGGCATAGAATTAGTGGTGGACACTAGCAAATCAGTGAATTTTAAGTGGCAACCTATGATTGGGTATTTTTTATCTAAGGTTTGGGATATACTTTGATTTTTGTGGTCTAAAACAAAAAATATTTTGGAGGCTATAAATTTTGCATATAAAAGCATTTTGAACCTTTGTTTTTCAAATTGCATGATGTTTCAAGGTCTTTGAATTGATGACATCAGTTCAAGGACCTATTATAGTGTTGGGGTTAAATTGTGAATGATAATTTTCAAAACCTATTTCTTTGATTTATAATATGTTATGCAATCATAATCTGTGGTCTATGTTTATGGAAGATATAGTTGGATTTGTGACATTTGTAATAGTTATTGAGTCTTTTGAATGTACACATAAAAACAAATTTGAATATGTTGTAGTCAATCCTTTTTCTTCCTTTGGCCTATTGATTCATCTTATGCATGAAGATATGATCCTTCAAAATCTCTTCTTTCTTCTAATATTTTTTTGGGTGCTCTTGGAATTTGTAATGGCTCTTCTCATAAACATGTCCATACAAACCCTCTTTTGCTAATAGAAATTAGGTGGTCTAAGGAAAATTTAAAGTTGCCAAACAAGGTGATGTATGCTATAAAAGAGAAATTTATCCTTCCAAGCATTACATTACATAACTATAGCAATCAAAGTAGCTTTGAGGGGAAGCACTCTTGGTTTTTTGGATATGTCACAGTAAAGGTGTTATTTGGATATGTGTAGGAGTATGTGATATTAGCAGTGATGACTACAATCTAGCCTAAGGATATTCTTATGCAAAGTAATATTAATATAATTAGATTTCTAGATGAAATGGATTCAACTAAGTCTTCCTCAAGTGAGGATGCCCACTAGAGCATCCATTTTGGAAGAACATGTTATTATCACTAATGTCTTCTCTATTTGGAACCTCAATTTAGATTATGAGGTGGTGTTAAAAGTGTAATTTGAATTATGGCCAAGGCCAAAATTATATGATTATTTTATATAATATCATGGGAAATTATTATACAAATTTATTTAACTTACTGTATTATTTAATTATGCAAGTCATACTTAACCTTGTTATGGTGAAATACACCTTATAACTTGTCATTAACCTAAAATTCATCTTGTTATGCAACTTAGGTTGAACTTGCTTATGTAATTAAGGTTTTGGTATTGGTATAAATAACCCCACCACTCCATCCATTGAATCCAAGTGTTATGATTCTTACCTATGGATAATATTGTGACTACTTATGGTGCCTATGGGTGTCCACTATATATTTATTTATTTTATATCTTTTTTACACTTTTTGTATAAGATTTGAGTGGATGAATTACCTCTATTAATTTCTAGAAATAGGTGTGAATTTCAACATATTTTCCATGTGCAACCACCTATGACCTATCAAGGCATTATATGCAATATTCTATAATGTGATCACTACAAAATCCAACATGAAGGTATATTCTACAATGGTGGAGTTTTATCATGTTAGAACACCTTTCATATTGATACCACACTTACATAATCGTAATAATAAAAAACCTAGAGAATACAAGGTTGACATACTAAATTCTTTTCATGTTATTTCTTATAGCACATTCATACTTGAACATTGATTTCATACATGTCAAGGATGATTTGGGTATATTCATGTGTAATAATGCAACCTACCTCATAGCATCAATAATTAACACAATCAGGTTAATAAAATAATATTTTGTTCTTGCACTTATCTCACAATTTCCTTCTCCTCTCCTTGATCTATGCACCACTATTAGGAATTATTAAATTATAGTATATATTTATAAGTTGAGTAACCATTCAATACATGGTTTGTATGGTATATTATAGGACAAATATATAACCACCATCATAGTCTATTTGATAGGAAAGGTGATCAAACCACCCTTCACAAGGTCCAAATATGTGCTATAGGACAAAATTAGTTGTAAGTTTGTTATGCCTAAATAAGGCATCCTATGTACTTTAAATACCTATCATTGCATAATATAAAGTATTTGAAAATTAAATTCTAACATGTGGTATCATATCTAGAGGCTAGGGAAGAGGCCTAGAGAATATTTTCATGCAAAAAACACCATCAGAGAGGATCAATATTGTAGGAGGGTCTTTCCACAATACGGATCACGACCAAGAATGGGGGACATAGGTACTTCGGTACCAAATCCTCCAAAACAAGGAATCTCATATCGAGAGAAGCTATGTGGTACCCAAGATAGCTTCAATGACTATCAAACATAGGCAAGGACAATCATAAACACCATGGAGAAGCAATAAAAGGAGGATTCTCTACCAAGAAGGGTGCATGAATGTTTACCACAAGCAAAGGAAATACTAGTATTGGAAATAACTGAGGACTGGATAGTTGAGGATATAGTTTATAAGAAAAAACAAAATATAATAGAAAAATTCATGGGTTTTCAGACTGTCTGTGCACTTCCTTCACATGTGGATAAGGAAACAATGGCATCTGGAAGGAGAATATGAAATTCTAACTCTTCCAAATGGGTATTTTTTTGTAGAGTTCACATTAGTGGCAGACCGACAAAAAGTATTTGAGGGAGGGCCGTATCATCACAGGCCAGTGGGACTATTCCTTCAACTGTGGAATATGGAATTTGAACCGAGGGTGTAACCGACTGTAGTACCAATATGGGTAATATTATTTTCCATTCCCCTTAAATTTTGGAAATAGGAGTTACTCGAGGCAATAGGCAGCATACTAGGTCATTATCAAGGCAAATCAAGAGAAATAGTTTTAGGAGGATCAACAATGTTTGCTAGGGTTTATGTAGAAATAGACCTCAGTAAACCTCTTACAAAAGAGATAGACCTAAAAACAAGAGATTTTTTTATAGTGAAAACAACTAGATTATGAGACTATTCAATTCATATGTCGAGTGTGCCATGCTCATGGACATTTGGCTAGAATGTGCCCAATAGTTAAGGATAATCAATTTGAAAAAGAGGGTACAAGAGAAAATATTAACATGGTGGGCCAATATCCTTAGCATAAGGTAAATCAGAAGGAAGAGAAAGGACCAACAAACTCTAAGGGCTTCCAAAAAGTAATTAGAAGGCCAAACAAAAGAAATCAACACAATAACTAAATACAAGGATAAAAAATGATAAGAACAAACAATAGATATAAGATATTGAAACAACTAGGAAGTTTGGAAACAGAAGGGAATTTTCAAATGGAAGGATTAGAGGAGGATACCTAACAAGTCACATCGATAGATCAGGAATAATACTCTAGTCTAGTTTCAAGGAATAAGCAAAGAGCAAAACTAGACACAACCTCTCTCATGGAAGAGGTGATTTAGCCCACGAGGGATACCAGAGGAGGGGAAATATAGTAGGGGATAGTTTTAACTCAGGCAATAGATATGAAAGAAGGAAATAAGAAAAAATATAACCCTACTTTAGGGATTCATCAAGTGGAGAATAAATAAAAACTGAACCAATCTTTAGAGAGAAAGTCAAACAAGGAGAATATGGAGGAATAGGGAAGATATTTGAGCCATAATGGAAAGGTAAATTCGATGGCTGATTTTTCTCTCCTAATCAATGATATTAATTACTTGTAATGTGAGGGGTTTAGGTAGTCACCCTAGACAAAATATATTCAAAAATATTATCATAGATATGATTCTAGATATAGTTTTGTTACAGGAAACCAAAATGCAAGGAGAAAACTTAGAAAAAAATAAATAGGAGGATATGGAAAAAAAAATATCCTTACTAAATCAACACAGGGGAAATAAAAAGGATTGACCACTATGTGGAATCACCAATTTTTCCTAGTGATAGGGGGGCCTCTACAAGAGGGGTGTTTATGGTCCGGTTACAAAATAGAGAAAGAGGGAAAAATCGGACTATAGTTAATTTTTATGGAGCACAAACAGTCAGAGCACAGAGGGATCAATGGGCAGCCATCCATACTTTCAAATACAACTACTTGGAGGACCAATGGATTGTGGGAGGAGACTTCAATGTAAATATTAGAATAGAGTAACAACAAGGAGGTAGGTCCATGTTGGGGGAAAATGATAGGTTTTTTTCATCAATAACATGTCAAATGAATCTAATAGATATCCCAACTGTGGATAGCTCCATGACTTGGAAAAATAGAAGAAAATAAGGGGAGATAGTAAAATATTTCTTGGATCATTTATTCATGGGAGAGGAGCTGTACCTGCATACCAAGCATCAAGTGAGGGTCATGGATAGGATTTCTTCAAATCATTTTCCAATAAGCCTTATCATAGAAGAAAATAATCATAAAGTTATAGGAACTTTTAAATTTGAGCTATGGTGGTTGAAATATGAGGAGGTGGGGGACCACATAAAGGAGTGGTGGGAATTTGGGAAACTAAATTTTGGTACATACCAATTCAAGCTTCACAAAAAACTAAAATATGTTAGGATCCAACTAAAGGAGTGGAGTAAACATAAGAAGGAACTCACTAGAATTCAAAAGAATGAAATCAAGGATCAGAAGGAGAATATTGCTTAGGAGATAAGATAAGGAACTATTACAAAATATTTTTTGCAATGTGAGGTAGAAATTATTAGGAGAGAGGAATATTTGGAGGAACAAGAAGAGATATATTGGAGGCAAAGAGACAGAGTTACATGGTTAAAGGACGAGGATAAAAACACAACTTTCTTTCATAAGATAACAATAGCTAGAAGACAACAAAATAGAATTACAGATCTTACAGATATGATGGGTCAGGTAAAAACTAGTGGAAATGAAATAAAAACTATATCAAATCAGTACTTCCATACTCTTTTTAGTAGCAATGAAAATTTGAATGAAATATGGTAGGAGAAGATACTAGAGGAAATTCCACAATTAGTCAAATCAAAACATAATAAAGTATTAATGGAGGAAATTTCTCTGGAAGAAACATCACAGATCATACAAAAAAATGTAAACAGGAAAGACCCCATGACTAGATGGATTTACCATTGAATTTTATCGAAAATTTTGGAAAATTGTGGTCCAAGCAGTGGTGGAGGCACTGGAGAAAATCAATAGAGTAAGAAAATGTTAAAAGCCTTGAATCATACTTTTATCACATTAATTCCTAAGGGCCCACCAAGTGAGATAATTGATAATTATAGGCCTATTTCACTCTATAATATAGTATACAATATATTAACAAAGCTTATAGAATATAGGTTAAAACATTTTTTACCAAATCTAATTTCAAGTGAGAAAGGAGGTTTTGTTGAAAGCAGACAAATTCTAGATGGAATAGTAGTGGCATAGAAAGTGATACACACAATATCCAAGCAAAAGGACCCAGGTATTTTTATTAAATTATATCTTTCTAATGCCTATGATAGAGTAGGCTGGTCATTTTTGCAAAGGATTTTAGAAAAATAGGCTTTGCAGAGGAATGGAGAGATTGGGTAAAAGCTTGTACACAGAACACATCATTATCAATTTTGGTAAATGAAAGTACCTCTCCCATGTTCATAGAAAGAAGGGGGTGGAGGTAAGGGAACCCTCTTTCCCCTTACCTTTTTATTCTTTATGCAGAGGGTCTAGGGAGACTGTTATAAAAAGGAAGACAAAATGGGAGGCTAAGGGGTCTAAAAATTAGTTCTCATATTGAGATAAATCACCTCCAGTTTATGGATTATACGACTCTTATTGGTCAAGCCAATATCCTAGTAGCAAGAAACATAAAAGCAATTTTAGATGGGTATGCTCAAGCTACAACACAAAATTTTAATGGAAAAAAATCTCAAATAGTTTTTTTCAATACAACAAAGAGGGTGAGAGATAAAATTATACAATTGTTGAATTTTATGAAAACTCCTTTACCCATACAGTATTTAGGAGTACCTATATCTGCAAATAAAACAAAAAGCAAGGATTGGAAAGGGTTGATTGAAAAACTTCAATCTAAGTTAAGAAACTAGACACACAAATGGATAAGCTTGGGAGGAAGACTTACAATGATTAAAATTGTGCTACAAGCTCTCCTAGTTTATAAATTTTCCATACTTTAGGATCCAAAGAGAATTTTAAAAGATATTGATAACTACATAAGAAATATTTTGTGGTCATGTGCAAGGGAAGAACAAAAATTAGCACTAGTTGGGTGGGAGAAGATATGTCAACCAAAAAAAAAGGAGGATTGGGGATAATATTAGCATCCCAAAGCAGCAAGGCACTAGTAGGGAAGTTATATTGGAGATGGATTACAACTACTGGGGGTTTATGGAGTAGAATGTTACAAGCTAAATATTACCCAGGAGTGGCTAATAAAGGTATCCCAAGACATGCAGTGGAAGAAGAGGGATCTACATTATGGAGAACAATGGAAGCAAGTCAGGAGTTAATAAATCCATACCTATATTGGTAGTTAGGGGATGGAAAGGATGCTTTATTTTGGGAGGATTCATGGAATCAATCTCAATCAATTATTTAGACATTCCTAGAGATGGAGAGTTGGAAATCAGAGCTCCAAAATGCAAGGTGGTGGAAATCCTCTTCCTATATGAAATCATGGAATCAAAATGTGATAAACTTACTACAATGGAAAAATCCCTAAGAATGGCCAGTGACGGGGATAGAGGAACTAACTAAAAAAACTATGGAGACATCTCCAAAGACACCTAATTTAGGATGGTTCTACAAGGGATATTCTTGGATGGAGAGGAAGCAAGTTGGGAATATATAAGACAAAGAAGGGATACAAGGTATTTTATGGATATGAGATTACCCCAGCACCACTTCCATGGATATTTGTCTAGCGAAAGGAAGGATGGCTAAAAATTAATATTTTCTCATGGCTAATCAACCATAGAAAGTGTTTGACATCTGATAATATGAGAAAAAGATGTTTCTATAGCCCTTCCAAATGTGTTATGTATAATAAAGCAGAGGATACCTTGAATCACCTATTTTTGGGAGTTTTTTTCTAAAGATATATGGATCAGTTGGTGGAGGCATATGAGATAGCACTAGGAAATTTTTGAGAGCCAGGAAAGATTTTATGAGAAATGGAAACAATGCAGCTTTAAGACTAAAACAATGAAAATGGCATGGAAGTTGGGAGCTAGATTCATATGGTGGTAGTTATGGTTAGAATGAAATGCACACATATTTAGATCAGAGCACAGAAAAAGGGAGTAATTATGTGAGAGGATTATGAGTAAGGTAATGGAAACACTATCTATTATATTACATGATAAAATAAACCTAGAATTGGAGGAAGTGACTATTTTATGGAGCTTTGGAATAACTATAAAATAAAAACAACTAAGGGTTGGATGCATAGGTGAGATCTTATCAAATAACATAGAGTGTAGACCACCTCCCAGATAGTGGATGAAGGCAAACACATATGGGGCTTCTACTAAAAACCTTGGAAAAGCTAGTTTTGGTATTATCATACAAAATTAGAAAGGAGAATAGGTGTATCAGAGACCAAAAGGTATGGAGGAGACAACAAATAATGAAGCAGAAGGATAGATGATCTTATATATGGTATGGAATCTTGGATCCTATAAGACCCTTTCAGGTGCTGGGAATTTGCGAGAGAAGGAAAGTGAAAGCAGTTCAAAATATTTGGAAGTTTTTTTAGGATGTTTTTATTACACATATCAAGTGAGAGGGAAATAGGGTGGCATATTATTTAGTAAAATGGGGAAAATAACTAGAGGAAGGGTAATATGTGGACTCTTAGATGGAAAATTAGATAAGCTGGTACCAAATAATCCAAGGGATGCGAGATGTGGTACAAACAGATAGCAGAATAGGAAGAGCAGCTAGTGATTCTAATGAATCTATCATAGTTAGGCCATGGAGCGAAACAACATGAAGATAGATGTATGGGTAATTTTTGAGCTAGGAGGGATTGGTGGATTATTATTTTCTCCCATATTTCTTGTCCAGTTCATTTTACTTTGTAATATATTTTCTATAAATATAATATATTTTTTATTTTTTTTCAAAAAAACATGTGGTATAAGATTAAGTATAAGGAATAAATAACTCTCCTTCTGATCCTCTTCTATATTTGACATAGAGAAAGCCAAGGTGCACTCTATTTGAGAGAAGAAAAATTTTCAACGAAAATTTACCCTTCAAAAAATTGTTTGAAAAGCGTTTCAAGATTTGCAAAAAACATTTCAAGGGCAAAAGGACCCTACATAAGATTGTGACCATGAAGAAAAATTCCATGGAAAAATTCTTTAAAAATTATTGAAAATTTTCTAGGGAAAAAGGACCCTATATAAGATTGTGATCATGAAGAAAAATTTCAGGGGAAAATTCTTTAAAAAGATATTAAAAGGTTTCAAGAGCAAAGTACCCTTATAATAATTGAAACCATGAACAAAAATTCCATGGGAATTTTTTTTAAAAGTCTTTCAAAATTTTTAGGGTGGAAATCCAAAGGTATATCTAAGCAAGAAAAAGGAAGCTATTGAAATATACATAAAAGTAATTTTGAATCTCCTTTAAAGATTATAAGTCAAGGAAACCATAAAAGCTCTTGTTTTGAAAATTTACATTGAATCTATTTGAAAAGGCATTCAAAATTTTGAAGAAGAATTTAAGCATAGAAGGCTGAAAATATAACCCATCAAAGACCATTTGAAAGGCAAGTTGAAGAAATTAAGCTCATTAAATCATAAAAATTCTTTAAGAGTGTGGAAGAAGTTAAAGCTTCTTGAAGGATTGCATATTTAAAACATAAGAAATACCTTTTTCAAAAAGCACTTCAGCATTGGAACAAAAGAACAAAGTATATTGTTTGTCTCAAAGGCATTGAAGTAAATTGGTACAATGAAGATAGAACATGTAGATAATAAAGAGTGCATTTACAAATTTGAACCATTACTCTAAAAATAGAGTAAGGCATGTCATTGTCAAACCAAAAAATTAAAAAAGGTTTTGGTGTCATTTTCTTTACATAAGAAGTCTATGTTGAAAGCAATCAAAGAACACAGAAGATTCTAAATATAGCTCAAGCAACAAGCCCATGAAATACAAGAAGCTTATGTGTTGTACGTAGATGTTGAGAAAAACCTATATATAGCTTAAGTGACAAGCCTATGCTTGACTAACTGATGTAAACATTTGATAAAGTATATACAAAATGCAAAAGATAGTGATCTAAGCACAAGAAGAGTATATTCCCTAGACATATAGATGTTTGGAAGTCGAACAATTGTGTGGTCCAAACATTAAAGTGAAGCATAAAATGGACATCATCTAGAATAGAGCACTAAAATGAGAAAACGAGTACTTCAAACATAGAGTCTCACAAAGAAGAAAAGGGAAGAAACATTTGTAAAAAATATTTTGATAAAGATTCATTTGTTTGAAGCCAAAAATAAATACAAGGCACCTACTCCAAGGAAGTAGACCTTACTCTCTACCATAGCAGTAAATTGGTGAAGTATTGAAAAGAACAAGAATTGATTTTATGAAGAACGTTAATTGATTTTTGCCTATGAAAATGAAATAATTAAGAAAGACCAGTGTTGATTAACATTGCAATAAAAATTATCAAAGAACCCATAAAATTTTTAATAGAAAGGTTGAGGATTCCAAGGAAAAATAAAAAATTGACAAGTGGACACCTACAAAATGCCAAGATTGCACATAAAATGGAAAGATATTTTTGAAAAATTATTTGAGGGAAGGAAATATCTCCCACATTGCTAGAAAAAAAAAAAACCAAGAGGTATAACCATTATCACTTCCATAATTATATTTTATGAAACAGTCTTTTTTTAAGTTCTTGAAGGTATAAAGTTTTTTGAAATATTTTAAGGGAAGTATAAATTATTATTTTGAAAAAAAAGAAAATTTTGAAAGAAGAAAATAAAATACAATTTCAAAGGTTGAATCCCATCCATTGTGAAGAAGAATAAAGAAAGTAACAAAAGGTATAAAGTCCCTTTTTTTAAAAAAGAGGAAAAATATTGTTTGAAAGAAGAAAATTTTAAAATTTTTAAAGGAAGGGAATATTCCATAGAGAAAGAAGCATTCACTCTACTTCACTTGGAGAGATACATTCTTTCTCACAATTTTGAAGTATCATTTGAAATAGAGTATATATATATACTTGTTGGAAAGATCATTTCAAGGGGGACTCAGTGAAAGAAAAAAATTCAGATTTTGTAAAAATTTTATTATGCCTAGTGGAGCACAAAATTCTTGTTACTAGATTTCCAATTGTTGAAGGGAAACAACTATGCTTCCTAGAAGACCAAACTCATGACACAAATTGAGTTTGAGGAAGTTTCACAAGTAGTATATGGAAGTATTATCCATCCACTAAACAAGGAGAAGATCAAGAAAAGTTTAACAAGGCAGATAGAAAAGCAAGACTCATCATCATGTTTAGAGTAGCAGATGAGGTCCAAGCATATATTAGAGATATGACCATATCCAAATAAGCATGGGAGAAGTTGAAGATAGAATTTGAATCCAAGAATCAAAATCAAACTCTATTCTTCCAAAGTCATCTACATTGAATAAAGTTGAAGAATGGATAAAATCTAGAAGCATTCATGAGGAAAATAGCATCATTGCAAGCATTAGTGATACAATATTCCTAAATCATTGGTAGTATTTTAATCTACAAATAAACTTGACATTGCTAAATCATAGTACACAACAACCCATAAAAAAAATATATATATAACACAACATAATAACACAATCAACTAAAAAAAATAGATAATTATTTTTTTCTTCTTTTATAGAGCAACAAAAATAATTACACAAATAACAATGTTGCCATATTTTCCATAGGCTTATTCAAATTACCTCTTTCTAAGGTTACAATACCTAGCAAACCTCTTGCAAGCACTCTAGAGAGTACCAAATCTTTGGCTCCAACTCTAGACTTTTTCAATGTTCTTTTGAGTTTATACGTAGTATACCTCCTACAAGCACTCCAAATAATATCATTTTTTGGATTCTATCATATTTTTCCTTATTCCACTTTCCCTTCACTTCATTTAACTTCACTCGTATCCCTTCTCCTTGTGCACATATTTATAGTCATAAAATAAACACAAAATAAAAGGCACAAAAACCATGTGCCAAAATATATGTTCTCAAACCATGTATGCCAAACCATGGTATCAAACCATTATTCTTATTATATTATATTATATTATATTATATTAGATATATGTTGGTCACGAATCTACCTAAGTACATAATACATGTATGCCCTAGACCCGATCAACATTGAAAGACCAAAGGAAAGATGTCCTCTGGGCCAATATCCAAAGAGGTTTGGTTCCCGTACTAATCTAACAATCGATATAAGCTTAGAGTAACAAAAATATGTGAGATGACAAAAAGGAATGGAAAATATGGCTATGAGCCAAAACGTAATGTGGGGATAAACTAGTAGATAAAATTCAAATCAAGTTTTAATTAGCATGTAATGGAAAGAAAAGTATAGGAACCATTCACAGCTTGTAGAGATGATTTCCAATAAAT
Source organism: Wollemia nobilis (assembly GCA_028583015.1). Classification (NCBI taxonomy): domain Eukaryota; kingdom Viridiplantae; phylum Streptophyta; class Pinopsida; order Araucariales; family Araucariaceae; genus Wollemia; species Wollemia nobilis. Next base: position 960,081 of record JAQPPZ010002036.1, on the reverse strand, counting down.
ACTTCATCATTTAGTTCTCTGTTAGGAGTTAAATTCAACATGCATAATTTAAAATTTTCTAAAAAAGATCACAAATATAATAGAAATGATAAGCAAAAAATAATTTCATACACCACTGATCCTAAACAAAATCCAAATCTCTTTCAATTTATGTAGAGAACTTAAAGTGTTTTTTGGCAGAGTGTTTATCCTCCTTTACATCAAAATGCTTAGTATTTATAGAGGATTCCGTTTATGGAATTAAATACACATAAAAAAAATGTTGGCTACTCAAAGACTAGCAAGAGGAATTCTCTCCTCGGTAGTAGCAATACTCAAATTAGAGTATTCTTCAAAAAGCAGTGATCCCTATTTCATGGAGAGCGCCTAGGAAATCAACAAAAATGGATGATGGAAATCATTCCAGACGTCGGTGCATCAAAACATAGCAATATTGCACAAAAATCAGGAGCTCAAACATTAAATCTAGGTTATTGCTTCATCATCTTGCACCTTAGAATTTTATCTTCACCAGGAAGACCCATCAAAAATTAACTTTGTTTTGAAAAAGAGTGAAATTAATGGATGACACCTTGGAAATGAATAGGATCATACAAATATCAGGAGCACAACATTTAACGTTGGCAACTCTTCAACAGGAATTATGGAAATATCAATTTCATTACCCCAAGAATTAAATTCCATCAATTTCAAGCCCTTCCCAAAAAATATTTGCAACAATAGTGCCTTCGAAAGGAACTTCATTGAAGGTAAAAATTGATTTCACCAGGGCAATGGGGCGAAAAGCCTTTTGCTATGAAAGGGGGTGAAAGTGACTAATTTCGCTAAGAGTTGCGCTCAAACATGGAGTTTCGCCCTTCGTTCGGTTGTTTTCACCACAAAATCATATTCCCTTAGGAATTTCACCCAAAACACTATCTTGCTTGAATTAGGGGTGAAAAATGGAATTTCACCCCAAAGGAAGGCAAAAATAATTTTTGCTCCAAGTTGGGGTGACTTTGACTTTGACTAGCTTAGCAAGATGCTTCTTTGTTACTTTCACTCCAACTTAGGTGCTTTTCACCTCTTTCACCCTAAATTGGGTGAAAGCATTAAACTTGCTACAATATGGTGAATATTACCTTGGAAAATGCCTTCATCATCCTTCTTGCTTATTTTAGAGTGAATTTGACTTTGACTCATGCATGGGGATGCTTTTTCTACACCTTCACTCCAAACTGGGTGAAATTAATACTTTCACTCCAAACGGGGTGAAATCAACTTGGCAGGCACTTTCTTTATCTTATTTTGACCTTGATCGACATAGCTTTCACCCAACGATGTCCACTCATTATTTTTGCTCCAAAAACATCTTTAATTAGCAATTTGCCCAGAAGAAGGGTGAAAATAAACTTTACCTCCAAGTAAAATTGACTTTGACTGTGTCTTTTTTATATATTTTCATTCCGAAAACATCTTAATGGCCATTTAAACTACTTATGCTAGCGAAATTAATTGAAACTACTCATTTTCTTGCTAGCACTTTCACTCTTAATAATTTTTTCGATGCCTTAGATGATTTTCACTGCTCCTTTGATCCTTGACGTTTTTTGCTATGCATTTCCCTCTTTCTACTTTACCCATGATTTACATCATTTATTTACTGGCACAACACTTGCTCTTTATTTCCAAGGATGAAATCAAATTTTTTTATTTATGTTAATGAAATCAGTAAAAGGAGGAGAGCAAAAAATGTTATATTAACACATCAAAGATAAAAGACAAGAAAAAAAATAACATCATTTATCTTTCATGCTTCAAATTTTTACAATAAAAATTTAGTGTGGTGAAACTGCCAAAAATATATATATGGATCACTTAGATGCTCCTACATTAGACACCTTTGGTAACAATAAAATATGAGATCCTACTCACAAAGCTCTTATATTTGGATTTTTTGGTTGCTTCTCTAGGCAAACCCTACTTCTAACAACCACTCATCTTGTTCAAGTCCTTTTTCTTTCTATTTTCCAAGCACTTAGAATCAATCTTGGGCTCTAATACCACTTGACATAGTGTGCCTAAATTTTTGGTAATATTTTACTCTACAAACAAACTTGACACTACTAAATCACAATATGCATCAACCCACAAAAATAAATAATAGATAACAAAATCAATGTAGTAACCCACCTTTGCAGGATTTTATTTCAAATGACTATATGTGTGTGTTCTATTATATTAGTTCTTAGCATAGCTTACATTGTAGATATACTAAATGCTTATAATTATGATGATGCTATATGGAAATGGTGTTATTTCATTACTTGGGTTTTGCAGGATACTTAAAATTGATTTTGTGTTTTATGTAAGGGTTTTTGTTATCATTCCATGCATACCTCAATTTGGTTAAAAACGAACTGATGCCTCAGTTTGTTATACCATTATGTGAAATGTAATTATTTTGTAGTAAATCAATTATTTATAGGATTTACTCAATATTGAAAGGAATTTAATATTTGATTTTATAGAATTTCCTTTATGAAATAATCATATTAGTTACTTTTTTTTTAAATTGTTGCTTTTAATTTATAAAGGGCGTAGCCTTTTTGCAAGGAAGAATGATGTTTTTGTTATTAAAAATAAGAGGGTGAAACCCTCTCCCATGGGGGATTTTAATTTTATATATATATATATATATATATATATATATATATATAAAATAACAAAAAAATAAAAAGGGACCAACAATTCAAAGAAACTGAAAGATTGAGATGAGGGGGTAACATCATGAGGTACTGAAGAAGGTGGTAATATGGAGTGGGAGGTATGGCAGTGAGAGAGGAAGTGGAAAAGTGAGTGGAGAAGGATTTTTATCCAGTTTGGGAAGGATAGGGACATCGGGAGTAAGGAGGTAGGAAAAAAAAGGAAAATTTGGGGAGGAGAGGAGATTGAGAAAGATTTCAATGGGAATAGTGGAATGAGCGTATGGGTATTCCTTTTCTTTTATTTTAATTTAAAAAGTACTTAATGATGATTGAAGACCTTGTTGATCGATCGACTGAGACAATGAAATATAAAACCTATGATTTTGTGCTTTCGACTGAATGGAATGTTCTTAAAAATGAGCTTGAACACCATGTCATTTGATGTCTAGAACTAGTGAATGCTATCCTATGAAAATTGTGCTTTTATCCAAATATAATAGAATTAAATGTGTCTTAAAATTTTCTATCATTGAATTGAGGTAGCAGTATTTTAAAAATATAAGGATATTCTGTTAAGAGTTACTTTGCTATAATTTCTTTAGAAAGGAAGTTTGACTTTAAATTACAGGTGTTGTATCTCCAATTGATAGGAGATTTTGTTAAGGATTATTTTGTTCTAGCTTCTTTTGGGAGGAAGTGTTATTTTAACCTATAGGTTGTATCTCTATTTGATAGGAGGTTTTTAAAATTAATTTGTTGTGTATTCGTATAGGAAGAAGTATCATTAACCTAAGAGCTTGTTGCTATGCTTTCATGCTTATGGAATACTATTATGTAATTCTCAATATAACACCCTTCGTTGAAAGAAAATAATACTCTTGGTTTTGGATTTGAGTGATGTTGCATATTCATTTGATAGAAACTGAATACTATTCTATTTTATCTTGCACATCTAGTTTACATTGTCACCTATAGCTCTTTTGCTTGATTAATTTATGATTTAATAATAGCCTATGATAACCTAGGTTCCTTAAGTTCCCTGAAATCATGCCATCATGATATCATCATTGCATGGTGCCCTCGCATCTTGTGAGAACGATGAGGATGGAAGGGCCTCTTGGGTCTCTTCTATTCCTTATCCCACATGGGATAAGAAGCGAACAAAGGGTGCCCTATATGGTGCTAGGCCCCTATACTAATTTGACCACCAAGTGGTGGTCGTGATGCCACTTGTGATCCACTTACCATGCATCACGAGTGATGTGTGGCTTAACCCTGTTTGTCAAGCCTTACCCAAATTAATAATTACTCCTTGGTTGACTCAAGTACCGTCAAAAACCTTTTGATTTTTGTGAAGCTCTGTGATATTTGTATATTGATAAATAAATAGTGATGTAAATGAAGCTCTGTAATGTTATATTATTGTTACAATAAATTGAGTCATCTATAGAACTTAGTGTTGTTTGAATAATAACAAATCAAATGGTGATGTCTATTTAATTAACAAAGCTCTATGATGTTTAAATAATGATAAATTAATTTATAGCATTGGGTTTTTTACATAGCAATGAAGACTTTGTGATGTTAAGTTATTAACAAATAAACTAAATACTTAGCATTGTATTCTTGCATAAATATTGTTGCAATATAGCACAATTATCGTTATAACTATTGTAAGATATCACATATATTATTGTTGTAACTAATATTGATATGGTTTTGAAATTAGAGGTAGAACACTTCTTTAGTGAAGTTTAAGTTGAATTTCATTGTGTTCATTTGGAGACCTTTAGGTTGAATTGTAATAATAATGAAGAAGGTGGAGAGGCTCTGATTTCTCTCTTACTTTAATAATTTGTATCGATACATTGGAAAGGATTATGGGGTCTTCTCCAATGATCTCATAAAATGCTAAAGATAGTGGTTGATGCATTCAAGATATGTAACCAATATGTAATTATGAATTGAAGGGAAAATTCATAATGTAATGTCATAGGAATTAGGAAATTCCTATGTAGAATGTGAAGGCATTATGGGATGCCATTGACTCAATGTATGAAACCAATTTGTGTTATGGATTTAAGGACTAATTCATATTGTAATACCATAAGAATTATGAAATTTTTATGTAGTAAACTAAGGTATTATGGGGTGTCTTTGACCTAATGTATAGAATCAATCAATTAATGAATAAATTAATGAAACAATTAAAATTTGGATTTATTCTCCATGAGGGTTCCCAGGATATATGAGTTGGTTCATGATTATATGTGGAGTTTCTTTTTTTATGGTTTTTTTGGCAAATTTGCCACATTGTTCTAATTGTTACTGTACTGCATGAAATTTTGACATGCTCACTCTTCTTTGTTTTCTTACAAGTTTTGTGCAAAAATAGCTAAGTCCGAATACTGTCGCGAAATCACAACCAAAAAATAGCATGGAGAGCATGGCTTCAAAACTATCGTGATATCACAACATGTCACGTTATCGCAGGTTTTTTGAGGAGAGAAGCAAAATAGTATAATGTCGTGAAATCGTGACATGTTGCAGTTTCACGGTTAGACAAAAGATAAGGGCACAAAAAGTAGAAGACGTAGCGATTTCGAAGGGCACATGTTGCAGTTTCGTGACGAGGAGCAGTGATGAAGCCAAAAGAGAGAAAGATGTAGCGAAATCATGACTTGTCACATTTTTGCGATTCAAAACAGCGAAAGGACAACATGGGAAAGAATGTCGCAAGTCATAGTTTCGTGAAAGCAGACTAAGGAAGGAGCAAAATAATACGAAACATCACAATTTTGCGATGCGTCACGTTTTCGCAACCTAAGGTGACGAAGGAGAACAAAGAGCCAAATACGTCGTGATTTCGTGACATGTTTGGTTTTCATGACCCAAAATGGCAAAAGCATACGAAGGAGAAAAATGTCACGATTTCACGACATGTCGCGTTTTCATGACCTATCATAGTTTTGCACCAAAAAGTAGTTCAATGGCCCGATGAAATATTGTGATTTCCAAGGATTAAAAGCTCTCTAGAATTTAATGTTTTGCTGCTTTCCAATGTGTGCAAGATAGAAGAACGTGCTCAAGCCTATAGCTTTCGAAGCCACCAGAATTGAAGATGCCTCCATTATTCAAAGCTTCTGTTCATGATTTTCTAACGGTCCAAGCATGCTCCGAGAATGACCATTTAATGAAGATGATCAGTTCCTTGTTTCATTCAATTTCTAACTTCTTTGAGGGTGGTTTAAGGGGATCATTTCCTTATTTTTGTTGCACATTTTGTAGATCTCGAGGAAGTTCGTTTCATGTTTTAAATGCTACAAAGAGGCAAGACCTCTATAAATATCAATGTAGTCTCAGAAAGAGGCATTGGGAGTTTGAGAGACATGTTGCATGAAAACATTCAAGTTCTCTACGTAAATAAGAGATATTTGGCCTCTGATTTTGCAAGCATCTTTCTGTGTGATTTCCTTCTATTTCATGCATTTCTCGATTATGCTCATCTTTCTAATCTGCTATTAGATTTAAATTATGCATCTGAGTTTGAATATTACTAATGAGGAAGTGAGTTCTGGAATGCAATCCTGGAGGTTGTCTGCGCAAGGTCGTAAGTGGATTATGCTTCATTCTATTATTATATGATGTTCATATGCTTGAGGTTAAATTCTTGCTAATAATATTTCCCCGATCATACAAGTTTGGCCTATGGCCATATTCCCCATATATTTCTGTAATTTCCCATTTCTTTCTACATATTTCCAATTCCTTTCCTGTAAATTTAGTCTGAAATCAAGCTTAGATTTAGTAAGGAAACCAACCCTCTCTGGAGATTGGTCTGGGAGACATTTCTTTCTCCCAGCCTTTCAATGTTGGCCGGGTCTAGGGCGCATTTTGTATAAAATCCTTTCCTGTGGCAGATTCGTGACCAATAGTTTTTGGCATGCCCGATGGGACAGACTGTTTCTGTATCCCAAAGATCCATAATCGGTGAGACTGATTGTTTCATTGTTTAACACCTGAAGGTATCAAGATTTTTGGTGAACTATCTTGACCTCATAGTGAAGATTTTAAGTTCATCTGGTGACTCTGTTGAGCTGAAGATCCAAATTTTTTGATCATAAAGCCTTTTGAAGTTAAAAGAAGATACCCCAGAGGAATCAAGGTTTGGTGAGCAGCCTTGACCTTACAAGCAGAGGAAAGAATGTTCATTTGGTGACTCTGACTTGGCGACAACCGTGATATCGCAGACCACTACTATAATGGTGAGGGTATGCTATCCTATATGGGATGATCCTGGCCCTTTGAATCTCCAAATTCGGCATGAGATTCCCAAAAGTGCCCTGAAATCCCTAACAAAATACAATGGCATCCAGGGAATGGCCCGAGAGCATATTGAAGATGTTGCCACTTTGTCAATCATCCATGGTATAAACCATGAAGATGTCATGATCATACTTCTGGTTTTGTATTTGGAAGGAAGGGCATTGCAGTGGTACAGACTGCTCAGGCCTAAAAGCATCAGCTCATGGGATGACTTAGCGGGAGCACTAATCAGAAGATTCGATGAGGATCCCTTTAACGGCTCTCAAGATCCCTTTTAGCTTTTAATGTACATCATGAGAGCACCTCTAGAGAGCATCACAGAATTCAATGTCTGATTCTATAGAAGTTGGAAGAGAATTCCAGAGATGATTCGACCAACACCCGCCCAAGCCCACCTCTTCTATGTTCGAGCTTTCCATCCGGACATAGGCCTCCTCTTATTGCAATCAGGAAAACGTAGATTCCCTCAAATCTTTGAGGAAGCATTACAAGTGGAGCACCTTCTGATCCTATCAAGAAAATTACCATGGGGAGAAACTCCATTACCTTATCCGATAGTCACCACTCCTATCTACCCTATGTAGTATTTATCATACCAGATTCCTCATACTGTGCAGAGACCCGAAATGCAGTTGTGTGGAACTCAAAAGGTAGATTTTGTCCAAGGCCAATGATGGCCATATGCAAGCACTGTCCCAGCAAAATATAGTATGATTACTTGCAATTTTCATCAGGAGATAAGTGGAGGAGAAGAACAAATTCAAGTTCTAGAACCTGAGCACAAAGAGGGCACAATTTTGCACAGCACGCAAGTATTCTTCCAGAACCCATTAACTACGCCTCATCAATAGGTTGAACCTAAAGAGATCCTGGAGAAAGGACTATCGCTAGACAATTCTTGTTATCGCATCAAGGAGTTGGCAGAACCTGTACTCAGCCCACAACCAGGGAGCTCTTCAAGATGGTGGTATTGGCTTCAGCCATTACTGCAACTGGTACCCACAAGAGCCCTCCATGTGGCAAATCTCTTTGCTACATTATTCCTCGATGTCTCTGATTTTGCAAGCATATTTCTATGTGATTTCCTTCTATTTCATGCATTTCTCGATTATGCTCGTCTTTCTAATCTTCTATTAGATTTAAATTCTACATCTGAGTTTGAATATTGCTTATGAGGAAGTGAGTTCTGGAATGCAATCCTGGAGGTTGTCTGTGCAAGGTCATAAGTGGATTATGTTGCATTCTATTATTATATGTTGTTCATACGCTTGAGGTTAAATTCTTGCTGATAATCTTTCCCCAATCATACAAGTTCGGCCTGTGGCCATATTTCCCATCTCTTTCCATAATTTCCCATTTCTTTCTACATATTTCCAATTCCTTTCCTGTAACTTTAGTTTGAAATCAAGCTTAGATTTAGTAAGGGAACCAGCCCTCTCTGGAGATTAGTCCGGGAGACATTTCTTTCTCCCGACCTTTCAATGTTGGTCGGGTCTAGGACGCATTTCATATAAAATCCTTTCTTGTGGCAGATTCGTGACCAAAAATTTTTGGCACGTGTGGGTACTGGCATGCAGGATAACTTGCCCCTGTTTGCAACATGGAGAACTTCGGGAGGTCATCCCAACTTCAAGGACCGACTCAAGTATGATTAGATTTGGTCCGATCACTGCAGGTTCATTGGATAATCACCTGGAACTGGGTTTGTGGTGGAGGCATGCCAATCATGTCACAAACTTTTGTATATAGCAAAAAAACAAAAGAGAAAAAAAAAAGAAAAAAAAAGTATTGTGGATTTCCTTTGTCAACTTCGGCTCTTTTTGCATGCGAGCTCGCAGGTACGTTTATTTATTTCTTTTTTCTTCTTCCTTCCCAACAGATAGTGGTTTTTGTTAATTTCTTCCTTCCCCTCCCTTATTTTCATTCCCTTCTTCACTCATTTCTTCTTCTGCCGTCTGTAATTAAGTCACTACTGTTGTTTTTGTTTCCCCTCCTGATATTCTCGTTTCTTTATTTCCCCTTTCTTCTAATCCTTGTTTTCTTTTTAGCATTTACCCGTAGTTCATACCGCATTTTTCAATTTCATCTCCCTTCATTTCATTATCCGCTTTTTCTGTCCCTACAGTCAGTAGCTCTGTATTCCCCTCTTTAGTTGTTGTATCTACCGCTTCATTCCTTCCTCTCCCACCATTCCATCATTTACAATTTCCATTCCATAGTCCTCACCCCTCATTTCGTTTATTTCCATTTTGCAACCCCAATGTTTTCATAACTATCATGGAGATCCTTTTACAGCACCTGGTGAGCTAAGCCAAATACAGATTCCTTTGAGTTTTTAGTAAGTCAGCAAGAGTTGTTACAGCAGTCTGCAGAGATGTTCCCCATTAGTCAACACTTCCTTTCCTGCTTCTCATGTTTCTTGACTCTGTTTCCCAATGGATTCAGGCCTAGGATTCGTGCATACAGCAGAACTGTATACCCCATGAGCCGCCAAGAATGTTGGCAAATTTGCCACATTGTTCTAATTGTTACTGTACTGCATGAAATTTTGACATGCTCACTCTTCTTTGTTTTCTTACAAGTTTTGTGCCAAAATAGCTAAGTCTGAAGACTGTCATGAAATCGCGACCAAAAAATAGCATGGAGAGCACGACTTCAAAACTGTCACGATATCGTGACATGTTGCGTTATCACGGGTTTTTTGAGGAGAGAGAAGCAAAATCAAAGAATGTTGCGATATCGTGACGTGTTCCAAAATTGCGGTCAAAGTGGTCAACGGAGGTAGAGAAGTAAAATTGTCGCGATATCGCGACATGTCGTATTTTTGCGACTTGCGATGGCCATAGAGCAAAGTAATAGAAAAGGTTGTGAAATCATGACATAATTGAGCAAAGGGCAATGGCAATGAACCTCATCGTGATATCGTGACAGAAAAGTGAACACGAAGGCAAAATGTAAAAATGTCGTGATATCACGACATGTCGTTTTATCGCGGTCAAGTTGAAGAAAAAGCATAAGGCATGAAAGACGTCACGATTTCGCGACATTTTTGAAGATGGGGTCAAGCAAGAACAAAACGTCGCGATATCGCGACAGAAAGTAGCAACAGTAGAGAAAGCAAGGAAATGTCACAATTTTGTGACATATTGTGGAGAAAAGGCTAAATAGAGAAGGATGTCACGATTTTGCAACATGTCTTGTTTTTGCGATGTGAAAGCGCGGGAAGAACAAAATGGTATGGAATGTCGTGATTTCGCGACATGTTTCATTTTCGCTGCTTGCAAGAGGATGAAGGCCAAGGAAGAGAAAACTATCACAAAATCATGACATGTTGCAGTTTTGCGGTTAGACAAAAGAGAAGGGCACAAAAAGTAGAAGACGTTGCGATTTCACGACATGTCGCATTTTCACGACGAGGAGCAATGATGAAGCCAAAAGAGAGAAAGATGTAGCGAAATCGTGACTTGTCACATTTTCGTGGTTCGAAATAGTGAAAGGACAACATGGGAAAGAACATCGCGAAATCACAACAGGTCATAGTTTCGTGAGATCAAAGTAAGGAAGGAGCAGAATAGTACGGAACATTGCAATTTCGCAACGCGTCACGTTTTCATGACCTAAGGTGACGAAGGAGAACAAAGAGCCAAATACGTCGTAATTTCATGACATGTTTGGTTTTCACAACCCAAAATGGCAAAAGCGTACGAAGGAGAAAAATGTCACGATTTCGTGACATGTCACGTTTTTGCGACCCGTCACAATTTCGCGCCAGAAAGCAGTTCAACGGCCTGATGAAATATTGTGATTTCCAAGGATTGAAAGCTCTCTAGAATTTAATGTTTTGCTGCTTTCCAATGTGTGCAATATAGAAGAACGTGCTCGAGCCTGTAGCTTTTGAAGCCACCAGAATTGAAGACGCCTCCATTATTCAAAGCTTTTGTTCATGATTTTCTAACGGTCCAAGCATGCTCCGAGAACGACCATTTAATGAAGACAACCGGTTCCTTGTTTCATTCAATTTTTGACTTCTTCAAGGCTGGTTTAAGGGGATCATTTCCTTATTTCTATTGCACATTTTTTAGATCTCGAGGAAGTCCGTTTCATGTTTTAAATGCTACAAAGAGGCAAGACATCTATAAATATCAATGTAGACCTTAGAAAGAGGCATTGGGAATTTGAGAGACATGTTGCATGAAAACATTCAAGTTCTCTACGTAAATAAGAGATATTTGGCCTCTGATTTTGCAAGTGTCTTTCTGTGTGATTTCCTTCTATTTCATGCATTTCTTGATTATGCTCGTCTTTCTAATCTGTTGTTAGATTTAAATTATGCATCTGAGTTTGAATATTGCTAATGAGGAAGTGAGTTCTAGAATGCAATCCTGGAGGTTGTCTGTGCAAGGTCGTAAGTGGATTATGTTGCATTCTATTATTATATGATGTTCATATGCTTGAGGTTAAATTCTTGCTGATAATATTTCCCCGATCATACAAATTCAGCCTGTGGCCATATTTCCCATCTCTTTCCGTAATTGTAATTTCCCATTTCTTTCTACATATTTCCAATTCCTTTCCTATAACTTTAGTCTGAAATCAAGCTTAGATTTAGTAAGGGAACCAGCCCTCTCTGGAGATTGGTTCGGGAGACATTTCTTTCTCCCGACCTTTCAATGTTGGTTGGGTCTAGGGCACATTTCGTATAAAATCCTTTCCTATGGCAGATTCGTGACCAACAGTTTTATTCTTGTTAGAATTGCTAATAGGATTTTAATGCACTCTAAGCAATAGAATTTATTATGGTTTTAATTAGTTGAAAATAATTGCATGGGATTATTGTAAACCTTACATGATGAACCTTAATAATGCAAATAGAAGAGACTTGATAAACTACCCACAAATCAAGGCATGGATTGAGAATTATTCTTGAAAACTAGCTCATTGTGGAGATTATAGGGATAGTCTAGAATCAATGTGCTTAATTCATCTACATAGATGGACTTATGTAGGTGAAGAGATTAGAGTTCCCCTTTTTATGGATAGAAAGGGATAAGCTAGCTTATTAAAAGAATGAGATTGATAGCTACTATATAGGGTACCTAGTACATTTACATAGTAAGACTTATGTAAGGAGTAGAGATAGGTGTACCCTTTCAGGGTTCTAAAAGGATAAGTTGACTCATAGTGAATAAGGAGATGCCAACTTAGCTAAGGACCATTAAGAACATAAGTCATCCCCTAGGAAAGAGTTCTTATTAAGTAGTTTTAAGACATTATCCCTAAAAATAAATGATGTCAAGAGGTATAAAATTTTAGGTTGTGATATATGGTATCAGATCTCATGGTCGTAGGACTATAAGGTTCCTTATTTAAGACCTAGGCATAGAGAAAGGATTTTTAAGGAATAAAATCATTAATAAGGATTATACCCTACATGGGATAGGGTAATCAACTTTGTTGTTTAGTCAAGCTAATGACTTATTTAGTTATAATAAGTGGTACAATTTGAAGAAGGAATTGTGACCTAATCCAAACTCTCTTTCTTGTGTGTGACCAAGGATAATGGCACCAAGAACAAGGAGAGGAAGTGTTATCCCATCGAAGAGGTAGACACAATAGAATAATATTGAGGATACGACCCTAGATTTAGGTATAGGTAACCCTACTAATGATAGAGAATATCTTACTACAACAATTGCTTTGATTCAAGAACATATGGAACAACAAAGACAACTATTAGAAACCATAGTGAATTAGTATTCATAGGTTGGGAGCTTTGGGGTAACAAAGGCACAACTGGATAGAATTTGGTTAGAGGTGGAAATGGCTAAATATTTGAAGCATGTACGATCCTCCAAGTTTAATGGAGAAGAAGGAGGTGATGCATCTGAAGCATGGCTGAAGGAATTGGAAACTTTTTTCAATATGAAGAATTACTCCATAGGGAACCTAGCATCATATATCATTATACACTTATAGGGTTTTGGACTAGATTTATCGAAAACTTTTAGTGGGAAAATAAATTGAGGTATTTGACCTGAAATAGGAGGATTTTATCATAGCTTATAAGGAAATATTTCTTATGGAGCATTTTTATGCCAATAAATTTAAGGATTTCACCAATCATAGACAAGGAAACAAGACAGTGGAGGTCTACTATCATAAATTTGTTAAGTTGTAGAAGTATGTGCCCACGTATGATGAGAAGATGAAAATCCACAAATTTATTTTAGGGGAAGATCCCAGGATTGGGAATGAAGTGAATATGTGTGAGCCTAAAACTTTATAGAATTTTTATGATCTGGATAGGAAAGCAGAGACTTATCTAAAGCTCTACTTTGGTTACGAGGGGAATCTGAACACGATCGATAGGTGTTTAGGAAAATAAATAGTGTTGGTTTCATGAAATGGGAGAGATAACAAATAAACAAAAATTTCTAGGGACATGACAAAAGAAATGATAGGAATCAGGGAAAGTTTAAGAGGAAATTTTGAGGAAGGAATAACAACACAAACAATTGTAAGAATAGTAATAGCAAACCACCACCACAAACCAACCCTAAAATAGCAGTGAAAGCAGAGATAGAAATAGGGAAAACACCCAGGACCTAAGGGAGGATTCTATGATTGTGGAGCACCACATTATTTTAACCATTACCTGTACATATTAGAATCTAATTCAAAGGGAAAGGAACCCACTTACAAAGAACTTGCACACAAGGGACCTGCTCATAAGATCTACGCAGTGACAATAAGTCAAAACATAGAATAGAAAGCTATTCCTCTGCTTATAAAGGGTAATATCTTCAGTAAAGATGTTAAAATTCTAATATATAGTGGAGCTACTAATAACTTTTTTTCAACTAGTTTGATCAAGGATATACCAAAAAGTCTAAGAATATTAGCACATGGGTGGAAGGTCGAGTATGGTTCTAGAAAAACCTACTTTATGGATCAATTCTATCTAATAATCTAAACTATCTTACCTAGTGGTACAACTAATGGATGTCTTTATGTAGCGCCACTACATGCTTTTGATGTAGTCTTAGGGATGGACTGGTTGCAAGTCTATAGGGTTATGATCAATTTCTAGGAAATATGGATTGAGTATTCATAATATGGCAAGGAAAGATAGAGAGTCTATAGCTTGCAAGGTATTTTTCAACCCCAAATCCTATCTACAATGAAACTTTAAAAATCCATTAGGAAGGAGGAACAGTAGATGTGGTTAAGCTTAACAAAGTTGAAGAGGAAAAGAGGGAAGAGATGTTTAGGAAATACCCAATACTTCAGGAATTTAGGGACGTGTTTCTAGAATATTTACCTGGACTCCCTCCAAAATGTGAATTTGATTTCACTATTGAGCTAAAACTAGGAATGAAGCCTATTCATAGATCTTCTTACAGGATGAACCCCATTGAGATCCAGGAGTTGAAGGTACAACTATAGGTATTTTTGGAGAAGGGTTTGATCAAGCTGAGTGTATCACCATGGGGTGCACCCATGTTATTTGTTAATAAGGATGGTTCCTTACGATTGTGCATAGACTACAAAATTATTAATAAAGAAATCGTCAAAAATAGATATTTCCTACCTAGGATTGAGGATCTATTTTATTAACTGAAGGATACCACCATTGTAACATAGCGATGGAGTTTTATAAATGGGGAGGTGTTTTCCAAAGTTTAGAATTATCCCTAGACAAAGCTTTGTTCCAACTACCAAATTGAACAATCTTCCTACTTACCCGAACTACCCTTGTATGGACTGTCGATCTCTTGTATGGTCTTTAACACATACACTGTATGATCTCAGATCATACAGTGACAAATATGGTAAGATATTGCACTCAAAAAATTTGACAGATGTTGTTTTGAGGCTGCCGTACACAGTTTTGAAATCGTTCAAGCCGATTACCAAAACTGCCAAATCGGGTAAGTTTCTATCGATCGCCTATTTTACCAAATCGGGTAATAACTTTGTGTACGATGTATACGATGTATAATGTATGATATGTACAATCCAAAAGCATATCAAGGTAGTAATTGCAATCCTCTTCTGCTCCAATCTCTCTTTGGGATGTTTTGTAGAGGTTTTAATAGCCTAACAATATGGTTCCATTCACAGACAAAACTCCGAATCTGGGTTAGTGAGAGATTCCATTCAAGTAATTACATCCAGACATTATATAATCAATCTCAGTACATCTTTGTCCACATTCTCATGCTTCTATATCATTCCCCATGATTCCACCAGTAACAATATTCTCACAAAGTTGTAACAAAGCCTAGAACTAACATATAATAGTAAGAAAGGAAATTCATTCACACAATGATAATCCACAATGCATCAACCATACACAACAGGACCATACAATATCATCCACAACATTTGTTATTATCATTAATGGCTTTCAACTCAGTTACAATGTGGAAATTCTATCAATATCATAGCAATAACTCAGAAATATTACTATCTCTATACTCTAGCAACTAAGAACCAGTAAGCTAGTAGCTAGACCTACAAATTCGAAAATGGGGCATTATATAACTTTGTCCAAGTCGTTCCAAAGTGGTTCTTGAGACAATACATTATTCACAACTGCCCAATTACAACTGAATACAATATTTTTGCATTTTCCTAATTTTACACCATAGGTTAGCAAATCCATGTGACCTTTCATCCCGAAATTACATTTCCTTTACATCTCATTGAATTTTGGTACACTCTGTATGATTTGTCACTGCTCTGTATGGTTTACCACTTCAGTTGTACAATATCCTGTATGATTTTCTCCCAATGTATGATTTCACAAAACTGGAGCGAATCATCCCTAAAACTGTCCAAAACTTAGCAAATCACTTCTTATTTTGGGAGATGGATTTGCTACCTACAACCATCTTCTCTAAGATTGATTTGAAGTCTAGATATCACCAACTAAAAATTTGTGGAGGATACTCATAAAACAACATTCAAAACTTGATATGAGCACTATGAATTATAATCTTACCCTTTGGAATGATGAATGCTACATCAACATTCATGAACCTAATGATTAGTGTATTTAGAAACTTTCTGGATTGATATATCCTTATATTTTTGGATGATATTTTAATATATTTCAAAAATAAGTCAGAGCACGACATGCATCTTAGGATCATGCTAGGTTTATTAAGGAAGAATTAGCTATATGAGAATTTATCTAAGTGTGACTTATATGTGACAAAAGTACAATACTTAGGGCACATAATATCAGTGAAAGCAATCACTGTGGACCCAAATGAAATTGAAGCTATATTGAATTAGCCAGCACCCACAAATGTGATTAAAGTGTGAAGTTTCATGGGAATGGCTAGTTATTATAGGTGCTATGTGAAGGATTATTTCAAGATAACATGTGCGATAACTAACCTACAAAAATGGGAAAGGAATTCAAGTGGCTGGATAAGTGTGAGGCAACTTTTGTATTGCTCAAGCAAAAATTCACAACACCCATATTAAAGATTACATATCCTCAAGGTTATTTTTTAGTATGTACAGATGCATTTTGGAAGGTTTGGGTGGTGTTCTATTGCAATATGGGGTATTTGTAGCTTATGGCTCAAGGAAGCTCAAGAGACATGAAGTCAATTATGCTACACATGACCTAGAATTGGTAGAAGTCGTATACACTCTCAAGGATTGGTGATATTATCTGGTGGGAAGATCCTTCAAGTTGAGGACTGACCATCAAAGTTTGAAGTATATATTTTCTTAATATTTGCTTAATTCTAGGTAAAGGAGATAAATGGAGTTCCTCGTAGAATGTGATTTTGGGATTAAATACATCAAAGGTAAGGAAAACAAGGGTGCAGATGCCTTAAGTGGGAGAAGACATATTGTTGCCTTGACCCATAACCAAGTGGACTGGATGGACCAAATCAAAATAATGCAATATTAGGATGGATACTACAACCAAATATGGGAAAAATGGAGAAAAGACGTAAGGAAAGCAAGGATTTTGGCATCAAGGATGATTTTCTATGCTTCAACGATCGAGTAATAATTCTTGAGGTAGGTGATCTAAGAAAAATTATCATGAATGAAGCACATAGATCTCCTTATTTTTCTCACCCAGGGATAGCCAAGATGAGGGAAAACTTGAAAAATACTTTTTACTGGCTAGGAATGAAGAAAGATATCACTGAATTTATTTCTTAGTGCCTTAAATGCCAAAAGGTTAAGGCTAAACATAGACATCCTGTAGTACTATTGTACCCTCATGACATAATCATGTAAAAATGGTAGGTTAATTTGATGGATTTCATTGTAGGTTTGCCAAAAACCAGGTTCCAACATGATGCAATCCTTGTTGTAGTCGATAAATTGACTAAGGTTGCACATTTTATACCAAGAAATACCAAGGATGATGCTTTGATAGTGGCTAATATATTTTCCAAAGAAATATTCAGGCTTCATGGATTTCTTGAGGTGATTATTTCATATAGGGACTCTAGGTTCACATCTAAGTTTTGGAAGGCTCTACATCATGCCACAGGAACCAAACTAAATATTAGCTCTGCATATCATCCAAAAATTGATGAGCAGAATGAAAGGGTGAACCAGGTTTTAGAATATATGCTTCACATGTATTATATGGATCAAAAGTCTTATTGGGAATACTATTTACACCTGGTAGAATTCTATTACAACAATGGCCACCATTCATTCTTAGGCATGGCCCCATTTAAAGCCTTGTATGGTAGGAGGTGTAGGATAGATTTTTCTTGGGTAAATCCAAAGGATTGAGTTGTGCTTGGGTTGAACATAGTTAGGGAAATGGAGGAACAACTATAGACAATCAGACAAAGGCTTAAGGAAGCTGTAGATCAACAAAAAAGCTATGC
Organism: Wollemia nobilis; assembly: GCA_028583015.1. Classification (NCBI taxonomy): domain Eukaryota; kingdom Viridiplantae; phylum Streptophyta; class Pinopsida; order Araucariales; family Araucariaceae; genus Wollemia; species Wollemia nobilis. The sequence goes on along the minus strand of JAQPPZ010002036.1, from coordinate 942,185 downwards.
CAATTTGAAGAGGACACCAAGGTAGTTCTCAATGGGGGATAAAGTATTTTTGAGGGTTAGACCAAGAAGAGTGCCATAAAGTCCACAAAACTAGATCTTAATTTTGTGGGACCATTTGAAATATTGGATAGAATTAGCCTTGTGGCTTATAGACTTGGTCTACCACCCAATTTTTCAAAGATCCATGACACCTTTCATATATCCTTTCTTAGAAAATACATTGCTAATCCTGATAATGTGTGGGATTTTTCTAATTTGCAGATGGTAAATCTAGAGGCAATTTAGGTCCGATCGATGAAAATTCTTGAGTTTCATTCCAATGAATTGAGTAAAGGGACCCTAGAGCAATGTAAGGTCCAATGGGACAAATATTCAAAGAGGAGTGCCACTTGGGAGAAAGTGGATGCTATGAGAAAACATTTTCCTTTCTTGTTTGAATCTAAGTAAGATTATGTATAGGGTGAACATAGTGGACTGTGTTTAGTCCAAGGGGGGAGGATGTAGTACCCCACCTTGGTAGGATTTACTTTTAAATGACTATGTGTGTGTTCTATTATCTTAGTGGTTAGCATAGCTTACACTGTAGATATACTAAATGCTTGCAATTATGATGATACTATGTGGAAATGGTGTTGTCTTTACTTGGGTTTTGCAGGATACTTAAAATTGATTTTGTATTTTATGTAAGGATTTTTGCTATCATTCCATGCATGTATCACTCTGGTTTTAAATGGACTGATGCTTTGGTTTGTTATGTCATTATGTGGAATGTGATTATTTTGCAGCAAATTAATTACTTAGAGGATTTACAAATTATTGGAAGAAATTTAATATTTGATTTTATAGAATTTCCTTTATGAAATAATCATATTAGTTACTTATTTTAAAAAATTGTTGCTTTTAATTTATAAAGGGCGTAGCCCAGGGTTATGCATAAGGGGTCGAACCCAAAACGTACTTGTAAAAAAATGGCAAATCTGTTTCAAAACCCTAGCAAATCAAGAGAAACTGCATGTAGGAAGACATGGTGAAATACCTTATTTTTTCACCAAAAATTAGAAAAAATTGGCGAATTTTTGTTTATATTGAAAAAAATATTAAACAACACCAAACTACCATCAGATATGCATCCGAGGGAGGGTCGGGTGCAAAATTGCATCTAGGGGAAGGCCAGGTGCATATCTGTATTTGAGGGATCCGAGTGCAGAAATACATCCGAGGAAGGCTCGGATGCAAAACTATTAGGTAATGGAGCCAAATTGATAAGAAAGGAATTAATTACCATTAAATATTATTGGCGGGGTTCCAATGCCATTAAATATTGTTAGTGGACGACAATCAACAATAGGAATGTGAACGGGGTTCCAAGGGGTAAAACTACATAATTGTATCCAGATGCAACCTGGGTGTAAAACTGCATAATTGGATCCAAATGCAACCTAGGTACAAAATTGGATCCGGATGCAACCCGGATGCAAAACTGGGTTCAGATGCAAACCGGGTGCAAAACTGCATCTGGATGCAACCCGGGTGCAAAAATGTATCTAGCAAAAATGCACACAATCTACTATAGAAATGGTTTCAATCGATTGCAGCATAGGTCTGGATACAATGTGGTTCCATTTGGTACTATCGGTTGTAGAATAGGGTTTCAATCGGTTGTAAAATAGGGTTTCGACCAATTACAGAATTGTGGTGTCGGGTAGGTATACAGCTAGTGTCGGACGGTTATAGAACTGGGTCAATATATTTGTCGGGTGTAGAACAAGGTTCGAAAATGAATCTGTATCCCTGGGGTGTTAATTATATATAGAGGTATACTTGGCGAGTTTGGCGGGATAATTGAAAATTTTTAAAATTTTAGGGTGAAAAGGGTACTTTATTTAGGCGGGATTACTTGCGAATTTTTCAAAATATTTGTGATACTCTCATCAAAGGACGACTAACCGACACCTAAAATTTATTTTTTCCCAAAAATTCCAGCTAAATGTCCGACGTCCGGGTCTTGAAAATTTCATAAATTTGAATTTTCAAAAATACTTTTTTCACCCCAATGGCGAAGTTTCACCACTATGCATAACCCTGGCGTAGCCTTTTTGCAATAAAGAATTATTTTTTTGTTATTAAAATGGAAGGATGAAACCCTCCCCATGGGGGCTTTTCATTAATATATATATATATTAAAATAATAACAAAAAAACAAAAAGGGGTTGGCAATTCAAAGAAACCGAAATACCAAGATGAGGGGGCACTGCACATCATGAGATTTTGAAGAAGGTGGCAAGACAGAGTGGGAGGTATGGCAACAAGAGAGGAAGTGGTGGAGTGAGTGGAGGATTGTTAGCTAACTTGGGAAGGATAGGGATGTTGGGAGTAAGGAGGTAGAAAAAAAATGGAAAAATCAAGGAGGAGAGGATATTGAGAAAGATTTTAGTGGGAATAGTGGAACAAGTGTACATATTTTCCTTTCCTATCCTTTGAATTTGAAAAGTACTTAATAATGCTTGAAAACCTAGTTGATTGATGGAATGAGGTAATGAAATATAAAACATGTGATTTCATGCTTCCAACTGAATGAAATGTTGTTAAAAATGAGCTTGAACACCGTATCATTTGATGTCTAGAACTGGTGAATGCAATCTTGTGAAAATTGTGTTTTTGTCCAAATATAATAGAACTAAATGTGTTTTAAACTTTGCTATCATTGAACTGAGGCAACGATCTTTTAAAAATATGAGAAGATTTTGTTAAGAATTACTTTGTTGTAATTTCTTTAGAAAGGAAACTTTATTTAAATTTATAGGTGATGTATCTCCAATTGATAGCATATTTTGTTAAGGATTATTTTGTTGTAGCTTCTTTTGGAAGGAAGATTTATTTAAACCTACAGATTGTATCTCTATTTGATAGGAGGTTTTTAAATTATGTTGTTGTGTCTTCGGATGGGAAGAAGCATCATTAACCTAAGAGCTTATTGTTATGCTTTCATGCTTATGGAATATTGTTTATGTAATCCTCAATACATCATTTTGTTGTAGCTTCTTTTGGAAGGAAGATTTATTTAAACCTACAGATTGTATCTCTATTTGATAGAAGGTTTTTAAATTATATTGTTGTGTCTTCGGATGGGAAGAAGCATCATTAACCTAATAGCTTATTGTTATGCTTTCATGCTTATGGAATATTGTTGATGTAATCCTCAATACATCATCCTTTATGAAAGGAAACAATGCTCTTGGTTTTGGATTTGAGTGATGTTGCGTCTTCATTTGATGGAAACTGAATCTATCCATTTTATCTTGCACATATAGTTTACACCATCACCGATAGCTCTTCTACTTGATTAATTTATGATTTAATAATAACCTATGATAACTTAAGTTCCTTAAGTTCCCTGGCATCATACCACCGTGATGTTATCATCGCATGGTGCCTTTGCACCTTGTGAGCATGATCAGGATGGAAGGGTCTCTCGAGTCCCTTCTATTCCTTATCCCACATGGGATATGAAGGGAGCCAAGGGAACCTTATATGGCACCAGGACCCCCATACTAATTTGACCACCAAGTGGTGGTCATAAAATTACCACTTGGTGGTCATGACACTACCTGTGATTCACTTACCACGCATCACAAGTGATCCATAGATTAAACCTGTTTGTTTAGCCTTACCCAACTTAAGAATTGCTCCTTGGTTGACTTAGGTACTGTCAAAAATATTTTGATGTCTATGAAGCTTTGTGATATTTATATATTGATAAATCAATTGTGACGTAAATGAAGCTATTTAATGTTAGATTATTGTTAAATTAAATTGAGTCATCTATAGAACTTAGTGTTGTTTGAATAATGACAAATCAAATGGTGATATATATTTAATTAACAAAGCTCTATGATGTTTGAATAATGAAAAAAAAATTTGTAGCATCAGTTTGTTTATATAGCAATGGAGACTTTGTGATGTTAAGTTATTAATAAATTAATTAAAAACTTAGCATTGGATTATTGCATAAAAATGTTGCAATATATCACAGGTATCATTATGACTATTGTAAGATATCACATATATTATTTTTGTAACTAATATTGATATAGTTTTGAAATTAAAGGTAGAACACTTATTTGGTGAAGTTTAATGTAAATTTTAATGTGATCATTTGGAGACCTTTAGGTTGAATTGTAATAATAATGAAGAATGTGGAGAGGCTCTGATTGCTCTCTTCCTTTATTCCTTTATATCAAGACATTGGAAAGTGCTATGGGGTCTTCTCCAAAGATCTCGTAAAATGCTAAAGATAGTGGATGATGCATTCAAAATATGTAACCAATATGTAATTATGAATTGAAGGGCTAATTCATAATGTAATTTCATAGGAATTAGGGAATTCCTATGTAGAATGTGAAGGCATTATGGGATGCCATTGACTCAATGTATGGAACCAATTTATGTTATGTATTTAAGGACTAATTTATATTATAATACCATAAGAATTACAAAATTATTATGTTGGAAACTAGGGCATTATGGGGTGCCTTTGATCCAATGTATGAAATTAATAAATTTATAAATTAAATTAAGAAAATTATTTAAATCTAAATTTATTCTTCATGAGGGTTCCCAAGATATATGACATGGTTCATGATTATATGTGGATTTTCTTTGTTTATGGGTTATTATTTTTAGAATTGCTAATAGGATTTCTATGCACTTTAAGCAATGGAATTTCTTATGGTTTCATATGTTCATAAATTGTGCTTTAATTAGCTGACAAGAATTTCATGAGATTATTGCAAACCTTACATGATGAACTTTAACAATGCAACTAGAAGAGACTTAATAAACTACCCATAAATCAAGGCATGGATTGAGACTCATTCTTGAAAGACTGTCTCATCATGAATATGAGAGGGATAGTCTAGACTCAATGCGCTTAGTTCACCTGTATAGATGGACTTATGTAGGTGAAGACATTAGCATTCCCCTTTCGATGGATAGAAAGTGATAAGATAGCTCATTAAAATAATGAGATTGATAGCTACCATATAGGGTGCCGAGTACACTTACATAGGAAGATCTATGTAAGGAATAGAGATGGGTGTACCCTTTTTAGGGTTGTAAAATGATAAGTTGACTCATAGTGAATAAGAAGATGATGACTTAGCTAAGGAAAATTAACAAAATAAGTTGGCCCCCAAGAAAGAGTTATTAATAAGTAGTTCTAAGACATTCTCCCTAAAAAATAAAAAATAAAATGATGTCATGGGGGATGGAATTTTAGGTTGTGATATTTTGGTATGTGATAATCAAATAAAAAATAGATAACTATTTTATTTTTTTTCTTCTTTTATAGAGTATTAAAAATAATTACACAAATAACCTTGTTGCCATAATTTCCATAGACTTCTTCAAATTCCCTCTTTCTAAGGTTACAATACCCAGTACACCTCCTACAAGCACTCAAAAAAGTACCAAATCTATGGCTCTAACTCTAGACTTTCACAACATTCACAACATTATTCTGAGATTATACCTAGTATACCTCATGCAAGCACTCCATAGAATACTAATTTGTGGCTTCTATCCTCTTTTTCCTTCTTGCCCTTTCTCTTCCCTTCACTTCACTTCACTTGTCTCCTTCTCCCTATGTACATATTTATAGTCATAAAAGAAACACAAAACAAAAGGTACAAAAACCATGTGCCAAAATCTATGTTCTAAAACCATGTACAAAACCCATGGTTTTGAAAACCATGTGCAAAACCCATGGTTTGAAAACCATGTGCAAAACCCATGGTTTGAAAACTATGTACCCCAAACTATGGTCTCAAATAATAATCATAATAATAATAATTATTATTATTATTATTATTATTATTATTATTATTATATGGTTTATTGACCACTTAGATAACTAGGAACTCAGGTATCTGATTAAATGTTAGTTCTTATTATTTTGAGATCACTCCCATCCAAGTATATTTTTTTGTGACTACACTAAATGTTATTGAGAAAACACCAAGCTTTGAGAAGTTGGTGAACCTACTTAAAAAAGTAAAGGCCTCACATACTATAGAAGAAGAAGAACAATTACTAGTTACAATTCAAAGAGGGAAGAAACAATTTAGGAGAAGCATGGGACCCCAATAGCGCTTTCAACAAAGAAACAATTTTCAAATATTTCATATCAAAAGAATGATTGTCAAAAAAGTATTTTCTACACATTAAAAATATGTCATAATTATGAAAGAAATGGATACACCATGAAGGATTGTTGGCATATTCCATTCAAAAATGGATCCCCTTCATTAGATATGGACCAACAACAAAATATATCATCTTCTTAGTAGCAAAATCAAAGTTGGATAAAGGCACATCAAAGTAATGTAGCAAAAAAAAATCAAGTAAAAGAAAAGAATCAAGAAATTGAAGAAAAAAATGTTTGTCGCAGAAGCACACTTAAGACAACCCAATAATATTTGGTATAATCTCAAACATATGATAGGTTGAGAAACTTGGACACATCCAAATCATCATACAAAAATATTTCCATTGATTGATCTATTCAATCCAAGGAACTAACAAGAAGAAACATTTCCTAGATATAAAGGGAACCATTACAAGCATAAGCCATGGGACACCTCTAAGGCCAAGAAGTTCAATACATTATGGAACAAAGATAGTAAGTTCAAAGTAAATTCATTCTCTACTCATTTTCCAAGTACATAGAAATATGTCTATAAGATGAATAGCTTACTGGGAAGAAAGCATTAAAAAGGTATGGAATAGCTTGTAAATTGGATCTAGTTGAAAGAATATTATCTATTTTTGCAACTCAAACAAGATATCCTTACATCATTATAAAATTCCAAGATCTCATAATATTATTATCAAGAAGTGTACCAAAACTAAAAGTTATGTGATCATTCAAAGGCCTAAAACAAGCATGCAAAATTGCTAGAGATTGCATTAGGAATATACATCCCATTTATCATATCATAAATATTATGATAAAAGGATGGCTTGGAAATAATCTAAAATTTTATCATAATGAAATAAAAAGAAAGGAAAATAACCAAAGAATCCTTATACAACTTTCATTCCACCATATGCAAGATAAAAATCAGCAGACAATCAATTCAACAAGCGATATTGGATGCATGGTATCACAAGTTTCACTTGAAAAAACACAATTTATGCATTAAATGAAGTATTTTGTAATAAATGTATTTGGAGTGCATTATTGATAAAATCCAACACTCCCAAGTATCATAGTAGGAAACTTACAATAAGGATGAAATTTCTCTCTAAAATTCCTACATCACCTTTAAAATTTTCATCAAGTCAAAAGATCTAAAATAGATATTTGACTATGATGTAATAAGGGGGGTAATGTTATGAATTATTACATCATAGTAGGTATTTATAAGTTGAGTAACCACTCAACACATGGTTTGTATGGTCTACTATAGGACAAAGGTATAACCACCATCATAGTCCATGTGATAGGGCATGTGATCTAACCACCCTTCACAAGGTCCATGCATGTGGTATAGGATAAAAGTAGTTGTAAGTTTTTTATGCCTAAATAAGGAATACTATGTACTTTAAATACCTATCATTGTATAATGCAAATTATTTGAAGCTTAATTTCTAACACCTACTTACTTATGGTTATGTGTAAGTCCGGTACTACTCAAAATATGAATGCCACTTTGTATACCACTTTAATAGATATGCTTGTCTAAAAAAATTACATAGCCAAGATTTGAGATGTTGACAACTCCTCTATCATAACCATAATGACTTCTCTTTCTTGGTTTCCTTGATTATCTAATTACTTTTCCATATCCTCATCTACATGCACTTAGGAGTCCTAACATATTGTTTGCTCCACAATTAGTTCTAAATATTCTATTTCCTTTTCTTCATTTCAATTCATGATAAAATCTTGTTTTGTCCTCATGTTTGTTTGTTTAGTATCCATTAAGTTGATATTCTAACTACCTCTTCATTTCTTTAGGTAATTGTCTTCTCCATGAATACTTGGTCCATGGCACCTACATGTAATGTGCATATTGGTGTGATCCACATAGAACGTACCTATTCTTACATATACAATATTAAATAATTAGTATTCCATTTATGTCATATTGACTTGTCCATATTATTTAGACTTGACTAACAAATTGTTTAATATCCATTTCTTCTTTCACTATAATTGTTGAAGTATCCATTATTTGTTGTACACTTTCACTCTTTTATGTACTAGATTTCTCCCTATTTATTTTTGAAGTACCTATATTTTATGCTTCTTACTTCGAAAATTGGCCAAATGCTCTAACATCCAGTGTCTATGTACCTAACATATACTACACTAGATATAATTTAGGACATTGGTATTGAAGTTTCCCTCTATTTGACACTTGGTATACCAAAATTTATGTCTCTCATTTATTCATCTTTTAGTTTATGCATCATGGTCAATACATCCTTCTAAAGTAATTTAATTAGTATTATGCTCTTCTCCTCATCTCTTCCAATATTCAAACTACTATAAGATCAGCTTCAACTTCCTCCTACCATCACCATCTTCATTTTGCTATTTAAGTTTAAGGATTTGTCAAAAGCTCCATGGAATTCTATTGGGATAACAAAATTAATGTTCTTATAAAAATCAAAATAAATCCATTCATGAACCATCCTTTTTTGCACCCCATTGGTAGCATACTACATTTTATGAGTTCTTTCAAATGATGATTGTATGAATTTTTGTTCTTATCATTACTCTGCCTTGTAACATAGATCTCATCAATGATTTATGTCATGATATAAGCATCTAAATTAATTTTTGAAGTCTAATGGGGACACGAAAATCGCTCACCCCAAACACTCAAAAATTCTCATTCATTAAACTTGGAAAAATTTACAAAAGTGGTAGACTCTGCCAAACAAACTCCTTTATTCAGAAAGGTAGTTTATTTCTTTTTCTATTACAACACCTTCCAACTCTGGAAGAAAAAAAAGCCTACACAGGTCCATAGAATGGGCCTCTTGCCTTCACGCCTGCAACTCTGCCTCTGCAGTTTTCGACTGCAACTCCATCTCCACTGTTTTTTGACCTTGGAAGAAAACCGCTCAAATAGGTCTGGAATGGCCCTCTGGCCTTCAATTCTGCAACTCTATCTCAGTCGTTTCCAACCCCTTATGCACGCCTTCGCTTCCCCTTTTAAAATCTCTGGCATGACTCTCTGTTTCCCTTTTTTGACCCTTCGTTTCATTTCTTGTGCCTCTTCATTGTTTTGGCCTTCAAAACGTTCTGACTCTTGGTCTTCGTCTGCTTCCACTACACCTTGGTGCCACGTGCTTGTCCAGTGCTGCCACTGTAGACTTTTTTCACTTGTCAACCAATGATGACATTCAGTATACCCACCGCTCGACAGTTTCCTCTGTAACGGCCCCTGTCGCCTGTCGTTTCTTTTCTTTTTTTTGGTCACAAAAATGCGACATGTCGTGATATCACGACATTTTTGCTTCTCTACATTCCTGCCCATTTTTTAGTCACAAAAATGTGACATGTCGCTATATCGTGACACTTTTGCTTTTTAGCCTTCCTGCCCTTTGTGAGTCGCAAAAATGCGACATGTCGTGATATCACGACACTTTTTCTCTCCTACGCCTCCTCTTGCCTTTTGGTCGTGATAATGCAACATGTCACAATATCACGACACTTTTTATCTTTTGCACTTTCTCTCGTCCTTTGGTCACGAAAATGTGACATGTCACAATATCGTGACATATTTCCTCCTTTGTGCCTTCTCTCGTCCTTTGGTCGTGATAATGTGACATGTCACGATATCGCGACATCTTTCCTCCTTTGCGCCTTCTCTCATCCTTTGGTCGTGATAATGCGACATGTCACAATATCGTGACATCTTTCCTCCTTTGCACCTTCTCTCGTCCTTTGGTCACAATAATGTGACATGTCACAATATCGTGACATCTTTCCTCCTTTGCACCTTCTCTCGTCCTTTGGTCGCGATAATGCGACATGTTGCGATATCGTGACATCTTTCCTTGTTGCCTCCTCACCTCTCGGGTCACGAAATCGTGATAGTTTCCTTCCTTGCTTTCTTTCTGCTCCTTCGGTCACGATTTCATGACATGTCGTAAAATCACAACATTTTCTTCTCTGGCCTTTTTGGTCTTCTTTCGGTCATGATTTAACGACATGTCACGAAATTGTGACATTTTTGCTCCATGCATTTCTTGTCTTCTTTCGGTCGCGATTTCGTGACATGTCGTGAAATCATGACATTTTTACTCTATGCTTTCTCTCTCCTTCCTGAGTCATGAAAATACGACATGTCACGATTTCGTGACATTTTTGCTTTGTGCCTTCTCTCTCCTTCTCGAGTCGCAAAAATGTGACATGTCGCGATATCGCTATACTTTTCTCTGTCGTGATATCGCGACATCAAGGCAAACACTTAGAAATTTTTTTGTTGAGGTAAGATTGCTCTGCTGCCATCGGATGCTCCTGCATCAGAAAACCAAGGTGGATTGAGAAGTGACCTTCACTTCTGTACTATTTTGTCACCTTCTTTTCCAACATCTCAGTACTTGCAAAATCTTTAGCCTCAGCACTGCTCTTCTCTCCTTTATCCATCGTTCTCAACTCAGAAGCATTCCTTGGACTACTTCTCTTCACAACTCCTCTTGCAGGGCTTGCACTTGCCTCTGCAAAGCTCTAAAATCTTTCTTTAGGTACCACATTTCTCCCACCACCATGATTTCTTCGTGGAGGCATTCTTCCTCACTCTCTCTCACAAACTTTAACTGTAGATTCTAGTGTAAACTGCCTCACATCCGACGATCTGTTTACACACTCAGGAACCCTACGCTCTTCCATAGATCCTGGTGCAAACTGCCTCACTTTCGGTGATCTACTCACACACTCAGGCACTCCCACTCTTCCACAAATCCTGGTGCAAAATGCCTCACTGTCGGTGATTTGTTCACACACTCAAGAACTTCCACTCTTCCATAGATCCTGGTGCAAACTACCTCATGTTCGATGATCTATTTACACACTCAGGAACTTCCGCTCTTCCATAGATCCTAGTGCAAACTACCTCACGTTCGACAATCTGTTTACACGCTCAAGAACTTCTCGCTCTGATACCACTTGATGGGGACACAAAAATCACTCACCCCAAACACTCAAAAATTCTCATTCATTAAACTTGGAAAAATTTACAAAAGTGGCAGACTCTGCCAAACAAACTCCTTTATTCAAAAAGGTAGTTTATTTCTTTTTCTATTACAACATTTCCAACTCTGGAAGGAAAAATAGCCTACACAGGTCCACAGAATGGGCCTCTTGCCTTCACGTCTGCAACTCTGCCTCTGCAGTTTTCGACTGCAACTCCGTCTCCGTTGTTTTTCGACCTTGGAAGAAAACAGCTCAAACAGGTCCAGAATGGCCCTCTGGCCTTCACGTCTGCAACTCTGTCTCAGTCGTTTCCAACCCCTTGTGCATGCCTTTGCTTCCCCTTTTAAAATCTTTGGCGTGACTCTCTGTCTCCCTTTTCTGACCCTTCATTTCATTTCTCGTGCCTCTTCATTGTTCTGGCCTTTGAAACATTCTGACTCTTGGTCTTCATCTACTTCCACTACACCTTGGTGCCATGTGCTTGTCCAGTGCTACCACTGTAGACTCTATCCACCTGTCAACCAATGATGATGTTCGATATACCCATCGCTCGACATTTTCATCTATAATGGCCCCTGTAATCGCCTGCCGTTTCTTTTCTTTTGTTTGGTCACAAAAATGCGACATGTCGTGATATCATGACATTTTTGCTTCTCTACCTTCCTGCCCCTTTTCGAGTTGCAAAAATGTGACATGTCATGATATCGCGACACTTTTGCTTTTCGGCCTTCCTGCCCTTTGCGAGTCATGAAAATGTGACATGTCACGATATCGTGACACTTTTTCTCTCCTGTGCCTCCTCTCGCCTTTTGGTCGTGATAATGCGACATGTTGCGATATCATGACACTTTTTCTCCTTTGCACTTTCTCTCATCCTTTGGTCACAAAAATGCGACATGTCACGATATCGCGACATCTTTCCTCCTTTGCACCTTCTCTCGTCCTTTGGTCGTGATAATGCGACATGTCATGATATCGTGACATATTTCCTCCTTTGCACCTTCTCTCATCCATTGGTCGTGATAATGCGACATGTCGCGATATCGCGACATCTTTCCTCCTTTGCACCTTCTCTCGTCCTTTGGTCATGATAATGCGACATGTCGCAATATCACGACATCTTTCCTCCTTTGCGCCTTCTCTCATCCTTTGGTCATGATAATGCGACATTTTGCGATATCGCGACATCTTTCCTTGCTGCCTCCTCCTCACCTCTCGAGTCATGAAATCGCGATAGTTTCCTTCCTTGCTTTCTTTCTGCTCCTTCGGTCACGATTTCACGACATGTCGCAAAATAGCGACATTTTCTTCTCTGGCCTTTCCGATCTTCTTTCGGTCACAATTTTGTGACATGTCATGAAATCATGACATTTTTACTCCACGCCTTTCCTATCTTCTTTCTCTCGCAATTTCGTGACATGTCACGAAATCGTGACATTTTTACTCCACGTCTTCTCTCTCCTTCCTGAGTCGTGAAAATGCGACATGTCATGATTTTGTGACATTTTTGCTCCGTGCCTTCTCTCTCCTTCATGAGTCATGAAAATGCGACATGTCGCGATATCGTGACATCAAGGCAAACACTTAGAAATTTTTCTATTGAGGCAAGATTGCTCTGCTGCCACCGGATGCTCCTGCATCAAAGTCTTTCTTGAGTCCATTCCATATTTTGAATAGATTTTACAAGGATAGGTTCCATTATTAATTCTATTCCTCTCAATGTAGCTAGGAGTAATTATATCCATATTGCTTTATCTATGAATGTGTTCACTCTCCATATTGTGACACAAATACAGATATACCAAATAGAATTTTATTTCCCATTGACATAAAACTTTAAAACAAAATATTTTTTCTTCTATTATATCCATTAGCATATGTGTTTATTCATATTCTTGTTCTTGAAGTTGTTGATGATGTGTTCATAAATTAACTATCTTCATTGAATGCTAATTTTATTTGGTTTCTTGTCCAAAACTCAAATGTCTCTTATTGTCTATTTTAATACTTTATGATATTCTTCATTACTACATAAATGTTAGATTTGATTGAGTTTTAGAACTCCACCCATTATGTGGTATACTCTACACTTATCTTTGTGTTAAGATCTCATTCAAAAAATCTCTAAACACTTATTTTAGAATTTATGTCAATGTTAGGATCATTCATATGTTTTGTTCACTTGCATTTTTTGATCTATCTTGATTGTATTTGTTTACATAAACTCCATCTATGTGAATCTCCTCTTATGTAGGAACATAATTTGTGTAAAATTCATTTGTGTGAATGTCCCTTGTGTACATGTCTTCATGAAAACATTTGGTGTTTTTGTTTGCTCATCTTCGATCAATATAAATAACACCTTCAACTATGCTTGCTACTCATGTTCTACACTTTTTTTCTTGTGAGAGACAATGTATTCCATTTTAGGACTTTCCTACTCCTAAGGGAACCCTACATGTTTGATTTTTTGGTGATAAGACTTCCTCTATCACCTAGACTTTGAATATGATGATGTTTTTTTATTGGTTGAAATAAGGGGTTTTGAAAAGGTCCCCAAACCTTTTACAATTGATAAAGAGCCTCAAAAAGAGGATTGCAAGAGATACTCAGAAAAACTATAAAGAAAGGAGAAACGAAGATTCAACTACAAGAGGAGGATCCTTAAAACAAAAAAAATAGGATAAAATAATTTATACAGTGAGAGGTCCTAAAAGCAAGGGGGAGCGAGAGAGAAAGAGGACCATCCAAGATCAATCCTAGTCAATATTCGTTGTAGTGGTATCCATAAAATCATTGGAACCAGAATCACCAAACTTCTTCTTGTAGTGCTCCAAGACGAGGACAGCTTCCTCTACATTGGTGATGGACATCTTACCAACCCTATATAGAGATCTAATGAGGTTGATCAGATACTAGAGGTAGCCCTTGTGGCCTAGAAATGGGACTAGAAGCTTCCTTACGGAGGATTTCAAAGTCGATGGAGCACTGTGCTACATGGTCTCCTTCAAGGGGGATAATGAAAGAGAGATGAACTTTCATGCTTGTTAGTTAAGGGGATAGGGATGGAGTCCTAGGAGTCCTCATAATTGTGCTCCAAAGTGATCCGTATGGGATAGCTACTCCATTTTTTTATCTAAAATTTTAGATGTTTGGACCATCTCTAAGAGTCAATTATTTCTCTAGAGATCATAATAGTTCCACCACATTTTTATGTGTCTTTTTTATTTTGGAACCACCTCTATGTAGTGTAGGAGTATCCCCACTCATAATATCCTTTTTACCATCCAAGGAAAAGCTATAATATCATAGTCCCATGTCCAAATGGGGGTGTGAACAAAGTGATCCAAGCAAAGCTAGCTCATGGGAGAATGCAAGTCATTGTGCCCCATCACTCGATCTTGTCTAGAGGGGTGCTTAAATGAAAAAGTGAGCTTAATAACTAAGTGATACCATTGTAAGCATAAATCTACAATGTTGTTGGGTTGCACCCAATAATAGATAAATAAATTTAGCATAAAATGAAAATAATTTTGAGAGAAGAGGTAGGTTAGGAAAATATGGTGAGAAGACTCATAGTTGGTCTTACATAGGTAGCATCTATTAGGAATGGTCATTCCTTTGGTTTAGAGGTTATCGATAGTGAGGATCTTGTTTTGGACTGCCAACAAAAAGATAATTCTGATTTTTGGGATGAGGTTGTTAAGCCAAAACTATTTAATCGAGAACCATCCTTTCCTCCTTCCTCCTTTAAGAAGTGGATAGATTTGATTGAGAATAAGCCATTTTTATTTGCCTTCCAAAACATGGAGTTTTTGACATCTGAGTTTTGAATGAAATGAGTTCTAAGCATCTTGGAGATCTCCTTTCTAGCCTTTTTCTCTCTATCATTTAGGTCCAAACTGGGGATAGACTTCCAAAATTTTCTACCATCAGTTCTTTCAATAAAATTAGAGACTCTAGGTCCAAATATATGGAAGGTGAGGGGTTCGAGAACAACCAGCTCTAAATTAGAGATAAGAGGAGAATCCAAGATCCATGGATTTCACTAGAAGTCTATTCTAGTTCGAGAGTTTAGTTTCCATATTACTCCTTTTTGGATGAGATTTCTAGTCTTAAGGAGGTTGTTCCAAAATATGGAACCTTTGGAAGGAGATGGATCCTCTAGAAAATTTATTCCATGCCAAAGATACTTTGTCATGATAATATGGACCCTTCCTGAGTTCTCTTATCTTAAAAGCCTCCATCCTTGCTTTGATATTAAGGCATGGTTCATCTATCTAATTTTATTGAATAATTTCTTCTTGGGATAGACCTGATCCCTAGCCACCAAGGGGAATATTTTGTAAGCTTTTGAGCTAGACCATAGGATTTTTTTTGAACTTGCTCAATTTTGTTGGCCTATAATAGCCAGATGCTCAATTAGAGTTTGTTGAATCTTCTATGTCTTAGAGTGGAGGTATGAAAAACTTGGTGTTGTGGTCCTCGTCCTTCAACCAAAAGGTTCTTGATTTTTTTCTCTAGAAGGATTCTTCACAGGCCAAGGTATTATGGAAATCAGCCAAGAGCTCTATTTCTTTGAGTCTTACTTTAGTGAAGAAGCATCCTTCAAGGATAAAATTTTTAATGTCACTTAGCTGCTTTTCTAGGTCTTGTTTCTTGTGAAAGAGATACCTAAAAGTAAATTTGTTCCACTCTTTGAGACTGGATTTTACAAAGCAGAGTTTTTTATAGTTTGATCAACAAGAGGACTCAATAATTTTTGATCCCACCAACCAGTCACTTATGGAACAATATCCTCATGGAGGAACCACATAGCTTTGAATCTGAAAGTGATTTTAAAAGGTCTAATAGTGAAAAGGGCTTCTAATACATTGTTATTGTCTATGTGTCTTTGTTAAAAAAGAATAGGTTGAGGTATTTACATACCTTATCTTCCCTTATCAAAAGGATGCTCTACAAAGGTTCAAATTCTAAAATTTATTCGATTCATGGATAGTAAACTTGTGGTTTCATCAAATTACATTGTGTGTCCCCATGTACATCATATTCACCAAGCTCATGTTCATCATCTAATTTCATTATTTTCTATATGATTCACTTAGACCTATGTATAATATTTCCTCCTTTCATTATTTTCCATATCTACATTTGTGTGTACTCCATAAATTATTTCCCATGCAATTTTCTCATCACATTCATGTTTATTGCCATAATATCTTGATCTAGATTTACTTTGATAATGGTAGAATTGTTGCATAACAATTTGTATTTCATATAACAATTGAAATGAGCATACAATTACATGGAATGAGAATAAATTATATATATATATATATATATATATATATATATATATATATATATATATATATAATTTATTTATAATTATCTCATTCCATGTAATTGTATGCTCATTTCAATTGTTATATGAAATACAAATTGTTATGCAACAATTATACCATTATCAAAGTAAATCTAGATCAAGATATTATGGCAATAAACATGAATGTGATGAGAAAATTGCATGGGAAATATATATATATATATATATATATATATATATATATATATATATATATATATATATATTCTAACATCAATCACAAATATAATTCATTAGTATACATAATTCTTGTATAATAAATAAGTGAAATGTACATTAGATTACTAGGGTGACATTTAACAATGTGTAATGTATATTACATATAATATCTCTAACTAGTTAAACTACTATATGAGAAATCAGGGATGTACATACATAATAAAATCAACAAGGAATGTTTTTAATTGTCTAACTAAAGACTACTTGTCAATATGTATATATGCTAAAATTTGTGTAATTTAACTTGTTGGCCAGGCTAATGTTGTATGATATAATCATGTGTAAGCCTTCAAGCAATTATTAAGTAACATATTTGATATTAATGAATGTATTTAATCAATGGACCCATAATTTAACTTTGCCATGATCAATTTTCACTAACCCTTCATGTCTAATGTGTTATGGGGAAGGGCTCAATAACTTGTAATTATTGTTGATGATTTGGTATAAATACCCTCGACCACTCAATCCATTGTATCAAAATATTCTCATATTAATCATTTGTGTGGGTGCTTAAGAGAATCCTTTATATTTTGTATATTAATCACTCTTTCCTTTTTCTCTAAGAATTTTTTCTTTTGAATTAAGTTTGTTATGACAAAGTATTATGAAATCCAACATAGTATCAAAGAGGGTGTAGAGCACCATCACTTGGTAATGTAAATATTTTTACTTGATGACTCGCTTAATTTGATTGTAAGGGAAAATTATTTTCTAAAGCTTCATAATATTTTATAGAAGAATAGGTGGAAGATAGATTTTATTATGCCAATAATCAAGGTTAATTTGTATAAAGGAGATCAAGGATTTTTATAATTATTCTTTTGTGTTTAGTTCTATATTTTTTGGATACATGGATGAATTTATCATGTTTGATGAGGGCTGGATCAAAGTGTTTTTACTTAGGATATTGATGCATTATAGATGCAAATTTTACTGCTACTTACAATAAACTCTTAGCACATTAGATACCCAGGTATGAATTCCTTGTACCAATTTTTTTTTCTTTATGCAACATGAAGATGAATATGGCTAACATTGAGGCCAAGTAGGAAACAACAATATTTTGTACATATGAGGCTAATTATCCAATAAAAGTAGTTAATGTGACAAACAAGTATTCATCAATCACACATGATGGAAAACAAGTGGTCACAAAGTACCTTTATCATTGTGTGACAAGTTGCACATTTTGGTTCACCAATATTTGCTAAGTTTTAGAGGATTTTATTTTTTATTATTTTGAGTAAACTTTCTAGGGACCATAACTTTTAGATTAAAAAAAATTATTAGGATTATTTTTTTAGACCAAACTTTTTTTTTTACCTTGTGACATTATTTCAAGGATGCATTATAGTGTTGAGAGTGATTTTATAAAAATGAATCTTTTGGAATATGTTACATGCCTCAATGGGTGAAGTTATAGTACTTGGTCAACTCATATGATTATATTATTAAGAGAGAACAATTTATGGTGCATGTTTAAAGTTGACATAATGAAGTATCTTGATGAAGCACTTTTTGATCATAAGGAGGCCATAGGTCTATTTTTGATATTGGTTGAACATGACATACTTTCCATATGAGAGAAGAAATTTATTCCTCTAAGGTGTGGAAAAAGTTATAGGAATTATTTAGATAAGTGAATGCCATAGAAATTAGCAAATTCGAAACAAAACTCCCTTTCCTCAAGATCCTAGAATTTGATAACATTGAGGTCAATATCTCATGCTTTAAGGATTTATAAATAGATATTGCATCTTTAGGAAGCACAAATAAGACTAGTGAAGAATATTCTAAGTATGTTCTTGCTAATTTATCTTTTCTATTTCATATTTTTGGACTAGTGATTCATAGAGTTTTAATGATAGTTAAGGAACATATTCCTATAACACTCAAAGCTCTATTTTTCTCTTCTTGTTTGCTTTTACCATGCCATGAATAATTATGGTGTTGTTCCTTTGGTAGGGGCTCATACAAATTGTTTAAAACTGATAATGTCCAAGACTTAATAGATCGATGAAAAGTATAACTCTTCAAAGAAATCAAAATTCACACATGGATACTATAAACAGAAAGAGAATCATACAAAAAAATATTTAGTGAGGTTGCAAAAGATTAAGGTAAAGTTTTAGAAGATAGGAGGCAATATTCTATATGCCAAAGGATGTTTAGATTCTTCCTCTAATTGTTGTATGAATTGAATCATTAAAGCTTCCACTTATACAGGAAGAAGTTATTATCATTAATTTTTTATCTCCTTGGTTCTCTATATTAACTATAAGCAGGCACTGAAAGTTGTGTGATTTAACTTTACTGTCTAAGGTAAATATTGTTTGATATAATAATGTGTAAGCCTATGCAAAATAATTATGTAATTTATTTGATATCAAGTAAGGTTATTAGATCATGGACCCAAAGTCTAACCTTGTATATTAGATACATCCAAAAATATATATAATGTTAAAATACTCATACGTATTCATCACATACTAAGCAAATAATAGTGCATGAGTTGTTGTCATGCCAAATATGTCGCATACGTATGTTTCAAATAGTTGTCAACTTTTATTACATCTTTGACACCCAAACCATGTATTTTTTTTTTCTTGAATAGGTGACAATCCTTGAACCATGATATATTATTACGTAAAAAATATTCAAGATCTAGGTGTCTATCTCTCATGCCAAAGTACAACACTATTATCTTCAACTATTAGTGCATATAAAATTACTAATTATAGATCAACTAACTTGTACAATTTCTTATTGCAAAAAACAAGAGCAATTGCTTTGTTATTTCAAATATTTGTCAACTCACATCTATTCCAATAAAATTTTATTTCAATTTGGGATTCTTAGTAACTTCACATTTATTATACTTTTATATCAAGGACATATTTTACATACTGAAGATATAAGTGAAGCCATTATTTAATGTGATATTGACATGACCCATTTATTTAATAAATATTCCCTTCTCTCTACTAAATAAATGTCCTACCTTCTACTAAAGAAATAGGTTTATCTCGACTATTATCTACTACAATATGAGTATACACACACCATTCTTTGTCGCATTGCAATGTATGGATGTATCTAAATCAAAGCATTAGATGGTGGATTTAATTTATTACCTATGATTTTTAAAAGAAGACTTATATTTTGTTGAATTTTGATTATCTTATATTATGATCCTTTATTTCTTACTTTATTCTTTAACTTTCTACAATTCCTCTTGTAATGTCTAGATATCTTGTAGTAAAAACAAATTACTTTTGCTTCGTATCGAGGATAATATTGGTTAGAAATTTATACTTACAAATAATAAGTATATTATGACTCCACGTATTGTAATTTATCCTAGTTAAGTTTTAGGAATATAATAGAATATGAATATAAATATTTTCCATGTTCCCTACTCTGATTTACTCTAACTAGTTTTGGAAAACTTTTGCTCTACGATGATCTCATATTTCAAATAGTGGAGATCTATCCCATTAGATAAAACGAATATTTAGATAGCAAACATCTTCTTCACACTGATCCTTACCTTTAATTTGCATGGTCAAGAAGATCTTCAATCAATGTTTACTGGTGATGAGCCACAAAATTGCTCATTTTTTGTACTCTTTTCCCCATAATGTGCGGCATATATTCTTGTAGATATAATTTTTTTATGGAAATTATATATATAATTAATAGTTTATTTTGCATATTCTCTAATATTTGTCTTTAAGTGTATTTTGTGTGGATTTAGTGGAAATTGTTGTATTTTGGCATGTTTTCATCAAGGTCCCACTCGGACCTAGCACTTGCAATTTAATGAAGGAAAAACATCTATGGAATATCGATAAAAAGGTATGAAGTTAGGCACCCAAGTCCTTTGAAGCACCTGACTTCCATTCAACACTTAACTGTTATGCGTCTGCTTCCCGTTAGGTGCTTAATTTTTGTTAGACGACTGCTTCCCATTGTACGTCAGAAGGTGTCTACTTCCCATTATATGGTAGAAGGAACCTGCTTCCCATTATGTGATGGAAGGTGCCTGCTTCCTGACTTCTTCAATCATGGTGCCTGATTTTTATTAACGCTAAACTTTATTACAAATCAGTGGTTGGCAAAACAGAGCGAAACTTCAGCAACTAGTGTGAAGGAATTTCCAAGATTACAATCGAACAATGGACAATATCAAATGTGACTCGTAACCCATTTTTTAACTGATACGTAAATTAATTTTGTAATTCAAGAAAATCAAATATCAGTGTATTCTAGAAACAGAATATGTTGAAATATCATGATATTTTACCCGATTCCTCTAATCAAAAAAATAGTTGTAACAACAAATCATGTGTTGATTCGTCCTGAAATTTGTAATAGGGTTGGACGCATACCTTATAAATATGCAAGCCACCCTTGAAGAAGTCTGCCAAAATTTTTATGTAATTTTCTTCTGTTGCAAACTATTAATAAAATCTTTGCATTTTCCTGTAAAAACATCTTCTAAGTGTCCGGTGATCATTCTACCATGGGTAGAACCTGCTGGAAGCATGGACCCACTTACAACATAGTTATTACTTATTTCCCCTATTTTCTATATTTGTTTTAATAGATTAATTTATTTCCAATTATTTTCCCTATTTTCTATAATTTCTAGCAAGGTAGTTATTTAGATTTTAAATGTTTTCAGTCTTGTTTCTTAGACTTAGCATGAGATTATTGGTTTAAACATAAACTTAAATGAACACCAAAGACTCCCTACCAAACCATAATCCAAGGGACTCATCTTTGAAGGAGAAATTATAAGCATATATTTTGCATGGTTGCTCACAAGACTACGAGCTACCTCGGGTTGACAATTAAAATGAGGTAATTATTTGAACCATGGGAAAACTAACCAATATTTTGCCCAACATTTTGGTGCCATTATTGGGGAGTAGCCATTGTAATTTCTTGTTCTAAAGGAAGCATAGTTATAGTAGTTTAGAGTGTTTTCTTTAGAAACCTTCATCTGAAACTTTGTATGAGTCCACATAAGAACAAGGGACCAGAAAGTCATTTTGTCAAAAACAAAGAAGTTGTTTCTCAAAATCATTCTACTTTAGTAGAACCTAAATCTGAGACTGAACTCTCACCATCTTAATATTCACCTGTGCATTGGTGGGAACACCCACTATTTGCACAGTATCCCTCTGAAACAATTCAGCAGAATCTTAGAGTAGGATCAGAGATAAGTAGAGTTTAATCTAAGGAAGATCTATTGAATGTTGAATGTTGGCAAACAATATTATACAAAACTATCTCAAATGTTGACTTATCGATCATTATGAAGGATAAAATAAATGAAATAGAAGCATTGACAATTGCTTTGAATGAAGCAGGGGTAGAAGAAGCATTGACAATTGCTTTGAATGAAGCAGGGGTAGAAACACTAGTAGTAGGCAGAATGGTAGAAAATCTAGAGAAACATCCACTAATTTTAGTTTTCCAATAGAAGAGGCAGGGGGAGATCACAATATGAAACACATCTCTCCTGCCCACCTTCCAACATTTAGAGGACTACCAACAGAAGATCCAAACCTATTCCTATTTAAATTTGATATTTTATGTAGATTTGTGGATTACACCATAGATGATCAAAAACTAAAATTATTCCCTTCCACCCTTGATGATTCAAATTTGCATTGGTTCATCAGCTTGGGAGATAAATGGATAACTACCTGGGAACAATTGAAAAAAAATTTCCTAGATTAGTATCAGGATTTTGGAAGAGCAAGAGATGCTAGAGAGGAAGTCCTAGATATGACCCAAAAGAAAGGAGAATCTATGGGAGAATACTGGGATAGGTTCAACTTCAATTTACAAAGATCACCCCATTCAAAACTAGGAGATAGGTCCCTAAGAAGCATTTTTTTGAAAGGACTAACAAATGAATCCTTGGAAGCTTTAAACATGATATCTAGGGGAGACATTTACCAACACCAAATGGATGATATTCAGTAGTTGTGTCAAAATTTCTCAAGAAGAAAGGTTAAGTTAACCCCTAGAAATATTAAGCAGTCAACCACTGTCACTAAAATAGAAATAGACAACAAGCTAGAGGACCTTAAGAGTGAGATGTTATCATCTCTAGCTCTTCAAATGGATACTCTTATGCTTTAGAGAAAGAAGAATAAGAATGAGGCAGCATTGGTCTACTTCTATTCTAAATGCAGAGGCAAACACCCTAGAAACGAGTGCCTAGAAAACAAAGTTTATGTATGTGTTGTTTGTAATAAGGATCATAAAATGAAGTTGTGTCCATAATTAATGAAATCTAAAGAGGAACCTAAAGTAGCAGAGGTATACTTCATGGGTAATAAGAGGAACTAGAAACAGTCTCCTATGGGTAACAATATGTAATAAGGAATTTCATCCTATGGGGGCGACAATTACTAGAATCAAGGTCAAGCTCAACCACCTAATATGGGTTGGTATGGTCAACAACCTTGGAATCCATTTCCCCAAGGAGCAAATCCTTACAACCCTTATCCTTGGAACCAATATCAGTAGCCTAGGAAGCAGTGGAGAAATCAGAATGCTTGAAATCAGTATCCACAACACACTACTCCAGCTCCACTACAACCAAGTCTTTCCACTTTACCTGCTCCAAGGACTTATCAGTTACCAGCACAGCCAACAACAAACCCAAACAACAAGCAGCCAACCTATCAGATGGAAAATGAGATGTACCCTATGTATAATATTTTTTAGCATATGTTATTTAGTTTAGCATATTGTTATATTGTTATTACAATATTAGGGCGTATCAAAGTTGTTTGAACGTCCTGATATTGTGGGCATGTTTCATTTGATTAGATCTAGTTTCTACGGTCTAATCCAGGTATAGCTTGTATTATTTAATTGACATTTGATTAATAAAATTTATGTTGATTCTATAACATGGTATCAGAGCTTCTAAAGCACTCTTGGCATAGTTCTTGAGACGTGCTCTCTTGGCACATTTATTAAGACGCGCTCTGGGCATTTGTCTAGGTTTGCATGGATCCCAAGGCTAGCTAGATTGGGCTCTAGCCACATGATAGCATAGAATCCCCAATGATCTCCCTGATGATATGTTGTTTCTAATAGTATCATGGCATTTGGATCATGCAAAAACTTGTCAAAAGCTCTAACAGTATGGTGCTCGAGATCTGAAGCTTGTAGACGTTGTAGACTAACTAGAGCTCGAATATGAATTTTAAGCCCACTCTGAAGGACTTTAGAACCCATAAACTCTTGACCTCCTCATCTTATGCACCTCGTATGCCACTAAAATCTATTTTTGAGCATCCACTTATGACTGTTTTGATAGCATAACAGCATCTCAAGCACGTAGATCGAGATAGGCATGAGTTAAGACCAACATATTGACACATGGTATGCATCTGGAGGCTTAGCTAGAGAACACATGACATCCTACTAACTAGATACTCTTGCTAATGTGGCATATAGACATTAGTGATGTGGTGCTTGGTTATTGGTTGTTGCAAGCAATAAAAGGAGGACGAATGGGCGATTGCTCGAAGGCAATCGTAATTCATTGTGTGCATTTTTTGTTTTAAACAGAGGTGAATTTCAACTCTACATGAATGTGGGATAATATCCCATTATTGTTTTCTTTTGCAATTGAGCACGTGTTCCCTCAAGCAGTGGTTGTTCTGCTCTCTGAAGAACATGAACTTATACTGAGAGGGGGGGGTGAACAGTATAAGATAAAACCATTTAATAATTTTAATTTCAGATAGCAATGGCATCAACATAACATTAAACAAGACAAAAAGCATCACACATAAAAGACCCATTTTAACGTGGTTCACCCAAGGTGGGCTACTCCACGGATAAAACTTTTCCTCTAAAAGTTATATCAAAACCTCTGGGAATCCTTCCCGATTACAATGTTTATGAGCCTCAGCTCAAAGGAGACACCTTCCCCTAAATCTGCTTTGCTAGTGATCCTCTAGAAGACCTCTATCTCTTTTACCCTTAGCAAGTGGAACTCTTTCCACGGAAGACACCTGTCTTCCCTGCTCTGGCTGGAGATCTCTGTCCTCAACTCTGTCACAGCAAGCTAGTCCTCTTTTCTACACCAAAACACAGTCCTTCGGTATGGCACAATTCTGTCCTCTTTCTTTGTTCTTTTCGGCACTTGGTTTGGAAAACAATTCTTCACTGTCTGCACAACTACAGTAGCACAGTCTTCTTAAATTATAGCAGCACTCTCTTCTCAACTTACAGCAGCACTTGATCACTGTTTGTTCTTCACAACCGTTCGCAATTATAGCAGCATCTACTACGTGCACTTTTCTTTCTATTACCCAAACTGTGCGAACACAGTCGTAATCACAACAAAATCTTCTCTGCACAGTCTTCTCATAAGCAACAACACATTCTTCGTGTATACAACAGCACAGACTTCTACACTTAGAAGATTTCAACGAAATGCACTTTGATGCTGCAGTCGGACTTCGCTCTCTCTTTTTCGATGATCGAACCTTGCTTGCCGCACTAACTCTGTGAACGCCACTCTTCGAATGCACACTTCAATCGACACACAAAAATGCTCAAATAGTCCTTCTTTAATACTCACAATCTCAAGATGAAATCTTTGATCTTTAGTCAATTGTTCAATCTTCTAACACATCGGTTGTAAAACTTTATACTTTGTCGACCAAGGTTAACTTCATCGGCTTCAACCACCTCTACTGTTCTGTAGCTTTTCTCGCATGACACTCAAACATGTCACGATATCGCTACGCCTTGGTCTGTCGTACACCTTCTTTGGTTTGTTGTCATGAAATCACTACACTACAGCCTTTGCTGATGTCATCATAAATCTTGTCATGATATCGCTACGCCTTGGTCTGTCGAACACCTTCTTTGGTTTGTTGTCATGAAATCGCTACACTACAGCCTTTGCTGACGTCATCATAAATCTTGTCATGAAATCGCTATGCCTTGGTCTGTCGAACACCTTCTTGGGTTTGCTGTCATGAAATCGTGACACTACAGCCTTTGTTGACGTCATCATGAATCTTGTCATGAAATCGTGATGCTCTAGACTTCACTGCCTTCTTCTCCGTTGCTGTCACGAAATCATGACACCTTTGCCTCTTGCTGACGTCATCATGAATCTTGTCATGAAATCACGACGCTCTAGACTTCACTGCCTTCTTCTCCGCTACTGTCATGAAATCGTGACACCTTTGCCTCTTGCTGACGTCATCATGATTTTGGTCATGAAATCATGACGCTCTGGACCTCAACGCCTTCTTCTCCGCAACTGTCATGAAATCGTGACACCTTTGCCTTTTGCTGACGTCATCAGCAACTCTGTCATGAAATCGCGACACCTCTTGCTCCTTCATCCTTTTCTTGATTTGCACTAGCAAAAATGAAACATGTCATGAAATCGTGACGCTTTCGCTGCCTTAGGATCTTTCTTGCCAACTGCTCGTGAAACTGGAACATGTCATGAAATCGTGACACTTCCTGCATCCGTACAACTTCTTCGAAACTTGTCATGAAATCGTGACACTTTTTGCAACTCAACACTACCAACTCAACTTGTCACGAAATCGTGACACTTTTTGCATCCGTACAATCTTCTTCGAAACTTGTCACGAAATCGTGACACTTTTTGCCCGCTGTGCTTCTGCCTTCCTGCATGTCACGAAATCATGACAGTTTTGGCCAAACTTTCTCTCTCCTCAAACATGTCACGAAATCGTGACACTTTTGCCCGCTTTGCCTCTGCCTTCCTGCATGTCACGAAATCGTGACTTTCTCTCTCCTCAAACATGTCGCGAAATCGCGACAGTTTTTCCATGAGCCTGCAAACTTATTCTACTTAATCTTTTTCTAGATTTTTGGCAACTGGGCTACTCTGATCTTCTTGGAGACTTACTGACCAACTGAAACCTTCAACAAAAACACATCCTTGGACATAAAAACAAGTTGCTCCAAAAGTTCCTCGACATCAAAAACAACATCTACCAATAGCTCCTTGACATCAATGACAACAACTAAACTTAGGCAAAGGCAATGTACTCAAGGTACCCAAAATTGCCAACAATCTCCCCCTTTGTCATTGATGGCAACCCTTAACTAAAACACATCTTTCAAGAGCCAAAACTGAAATCAATCTCTCCAAGTTTTGCTCCCCCTAATTTGAAGCTTTCCTCTTCTCTTGAAAACTCTCCCCCTTACTTAACTCTCTCCCCCTTTGTCATCAATGGCAAAGGGTCACCTTTGGGGCTTGGGACTAAGAAGGAGCCTCTTGGCTTGGTCCCTCCCCCACCTCCTGATGAGGTGATTAATCTCGAGGTGAGAGTACAACTCCCAATTTCTCCCTTAGATACTCAAACGTATCTTTTGGAAGGGGTTTGGTGAAGATATCTGCAATTTGCTCTTTAGTGGGTACATATTCTAGCTTGACCTAGCTTCTCTTGCACTTTTTCCCTTAGAAAATGATATTTGATAGAAATGTGCTTCGTCCTTGAATGCATTACCGGATTTTTAGAAATACTTATGGCACTTGAATTATCACAAAGAATAGGGATAGGTTGTTCATGCTTGACTTTGAAATCCTCCAAGGTTGTTTTCATCCATAAAACCTGAGTGCACCCGACCACTGTTGCTATGTATTCAGCTTCTGCTGTAGATAAGGAAACCGAAGGTTGTTTCTTACTTAGCCAAGAAACCGGACTCTTTCCTAGAAAGAATGCTCCACCACTAGTGCTCTTTCTATCATCAATACTGCTGCCCAATCTGCATCTGTATAGGTTGTGAGGGTGAAATCATCACCTTTGGGATACCAAAGCCCAAAATCCATAGTGCCCTTCAAATATCTGAATATCCTCTTGACTGCCATAACATGAGATTCTTTTGGAGCTGCCTAAAATCTTGCTACTAATCCAACGGCCTGCATGATATCCGGTCTGGTAGCTGTACTATATAGTAAACTGCCAATCATAGATCTATATAATTTTTGATCTGCTGCTGGGGATTCATCATCCTTACTCAGATTGCACCCTGTAATCATTGGAGTACATACAGGTTTGCTGTCCATCATCCCAAATTTTTTTAACATCTCTTTGATATACTTTTCTTGAGAGAGAAATATACCATTTTTTGATTGCGCAATCTGCAGTCCTAAAAAGAATGACAGCTCTCCAATCATAGACATCTCGAATTCCTTTTGCATGGTGTTAGCAAAAACTTTGCACATCCGAGTATTATTTCCCCCGAAAATAATATCATCGACATAAACAACTATGATAATCATATCATCACCTTTATTCTTAATGTACAAGTTGCAATCTGCCACGCCTTTCCTGAACCCTTGTTCATAAAGATACCCGTCAAGTCTTGAGTACCAAGCCCTGGGTGCTTGCTTTAACCCGTATAGTGCCTTTTTCAGTTTACACACATAGTCTGGCTGTTCTGAAAGAGACACACCTTCTGGCTGTTCTATATAGACTTCTTCATCCAACACTCCATTTAGAAAAGCAGACTTTACATCCATTTGAAACACTTTGAAAGATTTGAAACTAGACAGGGCCAAAAACATTCTGATTGCTTCAAGACGAGCAACAGGCGCAAACGTCTCTTCGAAATCAACACCTTCGACTTGAGCATACCCTTTATAGACTAACCTCGCTTTGTTCCTGACAATCTTTCCATCCTCATTAAGTTTATTTCTGAAGACCCATTTTGTGCCAATGACATTCTTATTCTTAGGTCTTGGAACCAAATCCCAGGTTTCACTTTTCTCTATTTGATTTAGCTCTTCATCCATTGCTTGTACCCAAAAATCATCTGTACATGCTTCACTAAAATTTTTTGGCTCAATCTGAGATAACAATGAAACATTTGCAGATTCATGTGAAGAAATGACTCTTCTTCTTGTTTGCCTGCTATTTGGATCACCAATGATCAAGTCTTTGGGATGATGTTTCTGAACATACCGTGAAGGAGTTTTGGGAAGCAGCTGTTGTCTTTCCTCTTCTTCATATGACACTTCTCTGAATTCTTCTTGACAGATTCCATCATTGAATTCCTTGACTGGTTCTCTTATTCCTGTCTTTTCATCTACTGTCACATTTATGCTCTCTACAACTGTATGAGTTCTTTTGTTGAAGCATCTGTAGGCCTTACTTTTGCTGGAATATCCAAGAAAAATTCCCTCATCACACCTAGGATCAAACTTACCCGGATTTTGATCTTCCCTTCTGATGAAGCACTTACTCCCGAACACTTTGAAGTGTTTAACTGTAGTTGGTCTTCCTTTCCACAGCTCATAGGGAGTTTTATGATGATTGACTCCGAGTTGAGCCCTGGTAATGATGTGGACTGTTGTATTTACTGCTTCTCTCCAAAAACCATCTGAAAGTTTTGACTCATCTAACATTGCTCTAGCCATATTTTCAACAGTTCTATTTTTTCTTTCAACTACTCCATTTTGTTGAGGAGTTCTTGCTGCTGAATATTCTCTTTTGATTCCATGTTGTTCACAGTATTCCACAAATTCATTTGAAGTGAACTCTCCTCCTCTATCTGATCTTAAGCATTTTATTCTCTTGTCAGTCTCATTTTCAATCATTTCTTTAAAAATTTTAAATTTTTCAAAAGCTTCAGATTTTTCTTTGAGAAAAGTAACCCAAGTCATTCTCGAGTAATCATCTATAAACAACATGAAATAGCTATCTCCCTGAATGCTCTGAGTTCTGGTAGGACCACACAAATCAGTATGAATAAGATCCAAGGGTTTGGACGAGGAATACCCTTTCGATTTGAAACTGGTTCTGGTCTATTTACCATGTTGACAAGGACCGCAAATGATGTTTTGGGGCCTTTTTATTTTGGGCAAGTCTCTAACTGCTTCCTTGTTACTAATACTGACCAGATTATCAAAACTCAAATGTCCCAATCTTTTATGCCACAACCAACTCTCATCTTCTTGAGTTAGAAGGCATTTTTCTCTTTTTATCTCACTCAACATGTAAAGATTGTTTGGAGTCCTTGTAGCTCTAGCAATAAGTTTTCCATTTAATTCTTTACTTATCTCACATCTATCAGAGAAAAAAGATACTATGTGCCCTTGATCACAAAGTTGACTCACACTAAGCAGATTATGTCTTAGCCCTTCTACATAAAGCACGTTTTCTGTTTTGGATTTCCCATCCAGACTAAGAGTTCCTTTACCACAGATCTTTGCGGACCTGTTATCTCCAAAACTGACTGTTCCTCTGTTTGCTTCTTTTAAAGACAAAAATTTTCCTTTTTCGCCAGTCATATGTTTTGAACAACCACTATCAAGATACCATTTTTCTACTTTGTCTTGAGCATGAAAAGCAGTTTGAACTATCATTGACTTAGATTTTATCTCATTCCTCCTTTTTGAGAACTCAAAACTAAATTTATCCAAGCTGCACATCCTTGCTATATGCCCAAAATTCTTGCACTTGTAACACATGATATTTTTATTCATAAGAGGTGCAAATGAGTTAACATTTTCCTTACTATGACTCTTCAGAGATTTATTGCAATGCATAGCTATGTGACCAAATTTTTTACAAGAAAAACAATATCCATGGAAGGTGTTATGTAACCTGTTTTGATGCCTTGGAAGTTTGTTCTTCTTGCGATCAACTGGAATCCATTGCTCTTCAGAGTGAAGATTGTTCTTGCTTGAAGACCCTGTTTCATACATGGTGATGCCATCCTTCTTTTCACATGAAAAATTTTGTCTGAGAGTTGACTGTTCTAACTTCACTCTAAGAGACATAATCTCTCCTTCTAGTTTCTCACAATCAGCTACCTTTCCTTTTAGAACCTCTGTTAGAACTTGTTCAATCTTCTTCCCTTCTTCATCTAGAAGTTTGAAATCTATAATATGTTGAGCCAATTCTGATCTTGCTATCTCTTTTTCTTGACAATGCTGCTTAAGAACAAAATTCTCTTCCCTGAGTTTCTCAAGCTTTCTCAAGGCCAAGAAGAATTCACTCTTGAGATCGAATTCAACCTTTTCTGAATTTATATGTTCCTCTGTTAGATCCTTCTCCAAGCTGTTAGGCTTTTTCTGGAGAGACCTGCTCTGATACCAATTGAAGAACATGAACTTATACTG
Organism: Wollemia nobilis; assembly: GCA_028583015.1. NCBI lineage: Eukaryota > Viridiplantae > Streptophyta > Pinopsida > Araucariales > Araucariaceae > Wollemia > Wollemia nobilis. The sequence goes on along the minus strand of JAQPPZ010002036.1, from coordinate 911,198 downwards.
AGAGGGGGGGTGAACAGTATAAGATAAAACCATTTAATAATTTTAATTTCAGATAGCAATGGCATCAACATAACATTAAACAAGACAGAAAGCATCACACATAAAAGACCCATTTTAACGTGGTTCACCCAAGGTGGGCTACTCCACGGATAAAACTTTTCCTCTAAAAGTTATATCAAAACCTCTGGGAATCCTTCCCGATTACAATGTTTATGAGCCTCAGCTCAAAGGAGACACCTTCCCCTAAATCTGCTTTGCTAGTGATCCTCTAGAAGACCTCTATCTCTTTTGCCCTTAGCAAGTGGAACTCTTTCCACATAAGACACCTGTCTTCCCTGCTCTGGCTGGAGATCTCTGTCCTCAACTCTGTCACAGCAAGCTAGTCCTCTTTTTTGCACCAAAACACAGTCCTTCGATATGGCACAATTCTGTCCTCTTTCTTTGTTCTTTTTGGCACTTGGTTTGGAAAACAATTCTTCACTGTCTGCACAACTACAATAGCACAGTCTTCTTAAATTACAGCAACATTCTCTTCTCAACTTACAGTAGCACTTGATCACTGTTTGTTCTTCACAACCGTTCGCAATTATAGCAGCATCTACTACGCGCACTTTTCTTTCTATTACCCAAACTATGCGAACACAGTCGCAATCACAACAGAATCTTCTCTGCACGTCTTCTCATAAGCAACAACACATTCTTCGTGTATACAACAGCACAGACTTCTACACTTAGAAGATTCAGCGAAATGCACTTTGATGCTGCAGTCGGACTTCGCTCTCTGCTTTTTCGATGATCGAACCTTGCTTGCCGCACTAACTCTATGAACGCCACGCTTCGAATGCACACTTCAATCGATACACAAAAATGCTCAAATAGTCCTTCTTTAATACTCACAATCTCAAGATGAAATCTTTGATCTTTAGTCGGCTGTTCAATCTTCTAACACGTCGGCTGTAAGACCTTATACTTCGTCGACCAAGGTTAACTTCGTCGGCTTCAACCGCCTCTGCTGTTCTGTAGCTTTTCTCGTGCGAAACTCAAACATGTCATGATATCGCTACGCCTTGGTCTGTCGTACACCTTCTTTGGTTTGTTGTCACGAAATCGCTACACTATAGCCTTTGCTGACGTCATCGTAAATCTTGTCGCGATATCGCTACGCCTTGGTCTGCCGAACACCTTCTTTGGTTTGTTGTCATGAAATCGCTACACTACAGCCTTTGCTGACGTCATCGTAAATCTTGTCATGAAATCGATGCTTAGACATACCTTCTTCTTTGTTGTCACGAAATGGACACTACAGCCTTTGCTGACGTCATCATGAATCTTGTCATAAAATCATGACGCTCTAGACTTCACCGCCTTCTTCTCTGCTGCTGTCACGAAATCATGACACCTTTGCCTCTTGTTGACGTCATCATGAATCTTGTCATGAAATCGTGACGCTCTAGACTTCACTGCCTTCTTCTTCGCAACTATCACAAAATCGTGACACCTTTGCCTCTTGCTGACGTCATCATGATTTTGGTCATGAAATCGCGACGCTCTGGACCTCAACGCCTTCTTCTCTCGAGACTGTCATGAAATCGTGACACCTTTGCCTTTTGCTGACGTCATCAGCAACTCTATCGTGAAATCGTGACACCTCTTGCTCCTTCATCCTTTTCTTGATTTGCACTAGCGAAAATGAAACATGTCACGAAATCGTGACGCTTTCGCTGCCTTAGGATCTTTCTTGCCAACTGGCTCATGAAATCGTGAATGATTAAATCGTGACACTTCATCAAATCAACTTGTCACGAAATCGTGACACTTTCGCATCCGTACAACTTCTTCGAAACTTGTCACGAAATCGCGACACTTTTTGCCCGCTGTGCTTCTCGCCTTCCTGCATGTCACGAAATCATGACAGTTTTGGCCAAACTTTCTCTCTCCTCAAACATGTCACGAAATCATGACACTTTTGCCCGCTTTGCCTCTGCCTTCCTGCATGTCACGAAATCATGACTTTCTCTCTCCTCAAACATGTCGCGAAATCACGACAGTTTTTCAAGACACTGCAAACTTATTCTACTTTATCTTTTTCTGGATTTTTGGCAACTGGGCTACTCTGATCTTCTTGGAGACTTACTGACCAACTGAAACCTTCAACAAAAACACATCCTTGGACATAAAAACAAGTTGCTCCAAAAGTTCCTCGACATCAAAAACAACATCTACCAATAGCTCCTTGACATCAATGACAACAACTAAACTTAGGCAAAGGCAATGTACTCAAGGTACCCAAAATTGCCAACACTCTCTTACCCATTAGTGACGACAGTTGAGTTGGTTGTGTGGACGGGTTGTTTACTCTTGACGCATGATCAGTTGTGGGTTCCATTCACATGTAGTCCGAAAAATGTTTTTTTTACCACAACAACAGGTATTTTTTTTGGGTTGTTTTTTATGATTTTAATTTTTATCATTTTTTTATTAATAATTTAATAAGTTTTATTTGCCTTTAAATTATTTTTAGTAAACCTTACTCTAAATTTATTTATAAAGCAAACTAAGACTATTTTATTATTAATTAAAAATTATTGATTAAAATTTTAATCTTTGAGCAACTAGAGAGGACAAGTTCAATTTCATCCCTTTTTTTTTGCAAAATCAAGGGGGAGCATTTTTTTACATGCTATTTTATTGCAAATTTCTCAAATGTCGATGAAAAAGGGGGGAATAGTGAGAAAATGTTTTCAGATTTCTGGCATTTTGTAATAAGGTGCATTTTCGGTGGAAACCGACACCTTAGGTTCATTTTTTTGGGCACTTTCTGATGTATGTTGCATTTTCATTTACATTTGCACTACTTCATTAAGTAAAATCAAGCACTCCTAAGTTCCCAAAATTTAAACTCATCCATGCAATTCAAGTACACTGTAGTGTTTGGTATTTACGATACCTCTTGCCCACACTTAAAGGTAATGTTGTTGTGCTTTGGGCTACTACATCTATCACCTAACATAGCTGCAACAATGATGTCTAAGCTTGTTCTCTATTAATCATCGAGGAGATATAAGTTTACCATTTTTCTATTTTTTTACTCCATTCCACTACCCTAATCGATCTTGTTGTTAGATGTAAATCCTGATGAATGTTCTAATATCCAAAGTGTTTAGGGGAAGTTACACACCACGCATGAGGATAGAAGACCTTCTATGGTAGGTTTCATAAACAAGATGATTCCCTTTCAGTACCGCCTATGTTCCACTTATAATTTTAATCTCTAAAATACCTATAGTCTCCCTCATGTAAGGGCGGGTATTTTTTTGAAAAATTTGGTATAAAGGCCTAGCAAAGGTATAAATAAATGGTAAGGAACCCTCACTATGGTTGTTAAGTACTTGACAGATGCTCATTAGTTACTGAGGTTCCAATTACACACCTTGGAAAAATAATATGAAGGCTATCCTTCTAATGGAATATTTATGGGATGTTGTTTCTGGCACAAAAACAAGACCTTCACCAGTAGCTGGATCAACTCAAGCTACACCTCCAACTGCCAATCATATAGCATTTGATAAGAAATACAACAAGGCAAGAGTCCTCATCTTTCTTTTTATTGTAGATGAAGTTCAACCTCACATAGATGACATAACTCATGGTAAAGAGGCATGGGATGTCCTTCAAATCATTTATGAGGGAAAGAATGATTCCACCATTCTTTACCTTCAATATCAACTTCACAGTTTAAGTATGAAGCAGGGTGAGATAGTTAAACTTTTTTTTTGCAGAGCGTCTGAGTTGAAAGAAAAATTGAATTCTTTGGGAGAAACTGTAGAAGATAAGCTTCTTACTTTAGTAGTAATGAGAGCTTTACCTTATTCTTACAAGATGTTGATAACCTATCTTCAAGTGTCATAGAGAAAAGTTACCTATATTGAGTTGGTAAATATGCTTCAGGAAGAGGAGGCTCGCCAACTTCAAAGAGATGAATCTTCTAATACAACCCTCTATTCCAACAGGAAGGGTTCTAAGAAGAAGGGTAATTTTTAGAAGGGAGGAAATTCTTCCAAGGATTCCAAGGGAAAACAACCTCAACAAGTGAAGAGATATTGCAAGATTTGTGACAAGGATACCCATGACACAAATAAGTGTTGGCACAAAAACAAACAACCAAAGAATAAGGGACAAAATAAACCCTAGAACAAAAACAAGCAACCAAAGGTGAATGTTGTTATTGAAGAATCTAACTCTGATTTTGAGTGGGCACACAAGGTGCTCATGACTACCATAACCTCCAAGAAAAAGAATCTTATATGGTATGTTGATTTTGGTGCTAGTAAGCATATGACTGGCGATAAATCATGGTTTGAGACATATGAGGCCAAGGAGGGCAAACCTATCACTATTTTTTATGACAAAAACTACAAGGTTCAGGGAGAGGGTACATTTTCAATAAAAATTCCTGATGACAAGTGTTAGATTGAAAAAGCCCTCTATATTCTAGGATTGGCAAACAGTTTGTTGTCATCCACACAAATTCTAGATAAATATATGGTTGTTGATTTTCGTGTTGAGGATGGCAAGAAGTATTTCTTTATCACCTGGAGGGATAAAAACATCGCAACAGCTTCATACAAGCATGGCTTGTTTACCTTAGATGCTATCTCTACTCCTCATGTTGCCATGATAGTCTCTACCAAGGAGGCAACTTCATTGTGGCATAAGAGATACTGGCATCTCAGTTCTAGCTACTTACTTGAGCTAAGTAATTATGAGATGGTAAAGGGCCTTCTCTCCCTTTTATCTATATTACTAGTGTGCTCTGATTGCTTGGTAGGAAAGTAGCATAGAGTACCATTTGAGAAGAGCTCTATACAAGCAAAGAAACCTCTAGATTTAATTCACACCGATTTGTGTGGTCCTTTCACACCAAACAGTTGCGGGGAGAAGAGGTATATTCAGTTATTGGTAGATGACTACTCACAAAAGATGTGGGTTCTTTCTTCATCTAAAGTTTGAAGCCTTTAGTTTCTTCTAGAAATTTAAGAAATTTATTGAGAAGGAGTCATGGACTTCTATCAAGATCCTTCACTTAGATCGAGGGGGGGATTTCACCTCTAAATTATTTTCTACACATTTTACTGCACATGGGATCAAAAGGTAGTTCACTATTACTTATACTCCTCAGAAAAATGGAGTTGTTGAATGGAGGAATCGTTCCATCATGGAAATGGTTTATTGTATGCTCACAGGAGCCCACCTAGAGCAATATTTTTGGGTAGAAGCTATCACCACAGCAGTATACCTATTGAATAGGGCACCCACAAAGGCCATAAAAGGAATAACTCCATAGGAATTATGGAGTGGTCTAAAACCCTCCATCTTATCTACACATTTTTAGATGTAAGGCTTTTATGCATATATCAAAATAGAAAAGGAAGAAACTAGATGAGAAGACCTTGAAATTTGTTCTTCTTGGTTATGATGAGCACTCTGAGGGTTATCATTTGATTGATCCTTTGACCAAGAATATTCATATTAGTAGAGATGTTTTTTTTATAAGGATTTCACATCACAAAGCACATCTAATGTATACCTAGATTTTGAGGAATCTAAATGTGAGAAGTCTCCATCATCTCAAACTGGAGGATCTTCTTCTTCTTTGCCATACAAGAAAATTCCTAAATGGTATACAAGTATTATAAGAGACTCAAATTTATCCACACCACCATATTTGACTTTGAATAGACCTCATACTCATAGTATGGCTCGATAGGATAGAGCAACAATAGAGACTATTGAGGTTGATGATCTTTATCAATATTTTGAGATTTCAATAGATCCAGAGAGAGAAACAGAGGATATGGATGTGCATGATGACAAGATGCTTATGTCTTCACTTTATGAGCATGAACCTACCACAGTACAAGTTGCCCTTAGTGAGCCACAATAGAAGGCTATTATGGATGCAGAGTACATGTCTCTAAAAAAGAACAAGACTTGGAAGCTTGTCGATCTACCACAAGGAAAGAAGCCTATCAACTACAAATGGATGTACAAAGTCAAGTACAAGGCATATGGGATAATTTATAAGCATAAATCTCATCTTTTTGCAAAGGTATATGCGCAGAAGGAAGGCATTGACTATGAGGAAAATTTTGCACCTACTGCTCGGATGACCACCATTCGAGTTCTTTGTGCTATGGCAGCACAGTTTGGGTGGAAATTTCATTATATGGATGTCAAGAGTGCCTTCTTAAATGGTGATATCCAAGAAGAAGTCTACATAACACAATCTAAAGGATTTTAAGTGGAAGGCCAAGAGCAAAAAGTGTGCAAATTATTCAAGTCCTTGTATCGTTTGAAACAAGATCCTCAAGCTTGGTATATAAATATGGATAATCACCTCCTACAGCATGTATTTAAGAGAATTCCATCAGATCCAAACCTCTATTTCAAGAAATAAGATTCTAAAATAGTGTTACTTGTACTCTACGTGGATGATCTAATTATCACAGGCAGCTCAAAAACTATTGTTAGGGTAAAATAGGTAGTATATTGCATTATACTACATAGGTTATTACATTTACTTTTCTACCATAGCATATAGTTACTATGCTATGAATTACTTTTCTAGTTACTATGGTTAATAACTAAATATCTTATGATATTTAGTTAGTTTGTTAAAATAATCTATTATTAAACGACGTTAACACTTCTAATGCTAAGTTGTTAAATAATCTATTTTGTAACCTATTTATACTTTGAAGTTAATGGCAAATCCTAATGTTCGATTGATTATTTCCTAATCTAATTCTTGTTCATTTTACATCATTGGTATCCTCGCTAGGGTGGATAACATGCGCATCGCTTGTTCCACCTAGTTACCTGGCATCTATGTTGCCTCCTCCCTCCTAACTCTTCTACACCGTCAAGCCTACTGTCTCCTTGCACGGATTCCCAGGTGGTTTTTGGATCTCTGCCACTCTCCATGAGGCTCACAGGCTCATAGTTCTAGATTGTAGGAGCAGTCCTACTGCCCCCCACGTAGGCAACGCGTAGGCCCTCCAAGACCCGCACATGACGTGTAGGCTCACCAGGTCCGCACGTGTCACATAGGCCCACTGGACCCCCTACAATAGCCTACTGGCCCCGTAGGAAATGCATAGGCCCTCCAGGCCCGCACGCATCGTGCAGGCCCACAAGCCTGCCCACAGACCCACATGGCCTCCATAGATCTGGGAGGACCGAGAGGGTAGGAGCACCCTCGCCTCCTAGCTGCATGCACATGTGGGCCACGACCTCAGGATCTAAGAGGGCAACAACACCCTTTGATCCCCAACCACCTCAGGATCCACAATGGTGGGAGGCCCTTCAATCCTTAAACCTAACCAATTGCGATGTGACAAGTGGTGAGATCTAGCGATCTTTGAACTACACATACCCTGAGGTGCAACCTAGACCATTGACTAGGCGACACATGGCACATCGACCATGCACCACCTAGACATTGACTGGACTAAAGGACTGACTCAGACTTGACACATGGCAAACAACCACTGGACGACAAGACTAACTTGGACTCGACTAGGCCCACCCCTGGCACCATGTGGCGACGTCAAAAAAAGGCAAGCGAGACTCATCGATTGCCCATAGGAAATCGATGTTGGATGGGAGTGTCATGGCTTATAAAGCCTTATGCATCCCATTTTGGGATGCATGTGGGATAAATCCCACAAAGGCTCATCATTGTCATGGCCACCTTAAGTTACAGCCACACCAAAGCCATATCCAATCAGGCAATGGCTCGGTTGGCTAGCCTAGTTGCCTAGCATCCGTGGAGGCACCAGTTTGATTCCTAGCGCCTCCAAATACAAAGGTTTTTAATCAATTTCATAAAAAAAAATTCAAAATTTTTTAATTTTCTACAATTTTTTCAGCATTAAAAATATTATTTTTCGATCTTTTTTTATAATTTATTTTTAAATTGGCATAAAATATTCAATTTTTAATCAAATTGGACCATTTTTTTCCAATTTTTCCCTAAATTATAGAAATTTCATCTTAAATACATATTTTTTTTTCTTTATCAAACTTAGAGAACTTGAAATTCAAACAAAAATTTTGCTTTAAATGTTCCAAAAATCAAATAGTGTTTTCTCTCAATTGGAGACAAAAGAAACATAGGAACCTCTTTTTGGCAAATTTTAAAAACCTGCTTCAAAATTTTTTTTGTAATAAACTCCACAGAATTTCTATAGTTTTCTTCATTCATTTTTGGAGATATAAGACATAGAAACTCAACAATTCTATTGCAAAACACATAGCATGCCATGATTGATGAAGCATAAATGTTATCTTATTTTCCACAAACCTTAAAACTTTGCTTTTGTTCTCTCCTTCAAGAAAGGAGACATAACACATAAAATAGCAATTTTTTGTTGTAAACTTGAGATCTATTCAATCCTATTTTTTTTTCTTCTCATGCTTGAGTGTGGAAGACAAAAACCAAAGTCGTGTGTTGACTGGTCTGGAAGCCTTTCAAATGCGGGTCGTGTGTCGACTTGTCTTGAAAGGAGTGCTCTAATTTTCAATTTTGTAAAAATTAAGGGGGGATAGAAGTCATATCTTGTGATTCTATTTTTTTGCAAAATTGTAAAGAGAAAGGGGGGATATTTCAAAGCAAGAAAGGTGCATTCTTGATTGTAATCGACACCTTCTCTTAAAAATTGACTATACTAGGTGCATTTTTTGTTGCATTTGACACCTATAGTGATAATAATTTGGGTTGCTCTCTTGCTTTTTATTATTGCACTAACAATCATGTTTTTGTGTGCAATTAAACAATCAGATAGAACATTGAAGGAGCATTTCACAAAACCCAAAATTCACTCCAAATCGTGCTACACCTTGCATAGGTTAAAACAAAGTCAATTTTATTCCCCATAAAAAGTCAAAATTCAAAACACCTTGATTAACTCTCTTTGTTTGGCTTAATTTCCTCAAAATTTTCATCCTTCTTGAAGGGTGTTAAGGCAGGTGCCATTAAATATCCTAAAGAGCACAATCATAAGTATTTCAAAACCTACCCATTTAATTTGTTCTATTTGTTTGGCTTAAAATCCTAAAACTTTTCATCCCTTTTTAAGGGTGTTAAGGCAGGTTCCATTAAATATCTTATAGAAGCAAATTAAACATCTTCCAAATACTCTTTTGATGGTATAGTGTAAGATAAAACCATATTAGTCCTATCAATTTGAAACCTTCACCATGGCCATGATGCACAAGTATCTCACTGAGAGCCAACTGCTCAAAGGTTCAAATTATTTTGAATGGAAGACTAAGATGAAAGCTATCTTAACTATAGAGGATATATGGTCTATAATGGATGGAAGTGAAACTAGACCTCAATTAGCAGGTGCAGATCAAATAGCATTTGATAAAAAGGATAGAAAACTATCCTTAATGATCTTGCTAGATATTACTGATGATATCCAACCTCATATCAGTGAAGCTAAGAATGGTAAGGAGGCATGGGATGCCTTAACAACCATATTTATGGGGAAGAATAAAACAATGATTCTTCACTTCCAAATACAGCTTCATACTCTTCATATGAAATTAGGAGAAATAGTAGAGCTATTCCTCTGTAGAGTGGCAGAATTATCTGTAAGGACAGTGACTTTTTTCGAGTTGGTAAATATGCTTCAAATAGAAGAAGCTAATCAAATCCAAAGAGATGAGGCATCCAACAATGCTCTTTTCTCAAACAGACAAGGTGGTAAGAAAAAGTGGAATCAACAGAAAGGTTCTTCTAATAAAGACAAGGGTAAAGGCAAAGAGACTTAGAAGAAGAAGCAGTATTGTAAGATTTGCGACAAGGACACTCATGAAACCAAAATACGTTGGTTTCAAAACAAACCAGTTAATGAACAAGGAAACAAGAAGGGCAAAGGCAAACCAAAGAACAAGAATAAACAACAACAGGGACACATTGCAGCTGAAGATTCTAGTTCGGACTTTGAACGAGCACACAAGGTGCTCATGACACATACAGATTCCCCTCACAAGGACACTGTGTGGTACATAGATTCAGGTGCTAGTAAGCATATGATTGGCGATAAGTCCTGGTTTGAGACATTTGAGGCTCGAGAAGGTAAACCAGTCACCATTTTTGATGATCAAACCTATCGATTTCAAGGAGAAGAAAGTGTTTTTGTCTCCCTTCCAGATGGAGAATGTAAAATTCAAAAAATTATTTACATACCAGGATTAAAAAATAATCTCTTGTCAGTTCCACAAATCCTGGACAATCACATGAATGTCAATTTCAATATGGACAAATAAAAGAAACGTTGCTTTATCACTAAGAAAGGAAAATAGATAGCAATAGGTTCATACAAACATGGTTTGTTTGTCTTAGATACAATTACCTCAACACATACTGCAATGGTAGTAACCACAAAAGAGACATCTATATGGCATAAGATATTTGGGCATTTAAATTTAGGATATTTACTAGAACTCAGTAAATATAAAATGGTGAAAGGACTGCCTACTCTTTCATTTACTTTGCCAATGTGCTCAGATTGCTTGTCAGGCAAGCAACATAGAGTACCCTTTGAACCTAGCTCCTTTCGAGCTAAGGTACCTTTGGTGTTGGTTCACACATATTTGTGTGGTCCCATGTCTACTAGTTGTGGAGGAAAATGGTATTTTCAATTGTTTGTAGATGATCACTCACGTAATATGTGGGTCTTCTTCTTGCAGTTGAAGTCTGAAGCATTTACTTATTTTCAATAGTTCAAAAAGCTAGTTGAGAAAGAATCAGGATGTTTCATCAAGATACTCCGTTCAGATAGAGGGGGGGAATACACATAAAAGGAATTTTCCTCATTTTTACATACACATTGGATAAAAATATAGTTGACCATAGCCTATTCTCCTCAATCAAATGGAGTTGCTGAGAGAAGAAATCAGTCCATTATGGAAATGGTTCGATGTATGCTTAAGGGAGCCAATCTTGAGAAAATTTACTGGGTTGAAGTTGTTCAAACTACAGTATATATTCTAAATAGAGCACCCACAAGGGCTCTTGAAGGTATGACTCCTCAAGAAGCATGGAGTGGAAGGAAACCCTCCATATCTCATCTATGGGTATTTGGGTGTAAGGCTTTTATGCATATACCCAAGGAGAAAAGAAAGAAATTAGATGAGAAGTCCCTACCATGTGTTTTTCTTGGATATGATGAATTATCAAAAGGCTATCGATTGATAGATCCATTTACCAATAAAATACATGTCAGTAGAGATGTAGTGTTTGATGAAGCTTTCACACCCAACACTACATCAGTATCCCTAGATGATGAGGAGCAACAACAACTTCCTTCTCCACAATAGAAAAAGCCTCCCAAATGGTATATGAGCACAATGAAAGATTCCAAACTCACTTCCCCACCTGATCTTACCCTCAATAGTCCAAAGACACGAAGCATGACTCAACAAGAAAATACTGAAGCATCCACTTCAGTTGATGATCTTTGTGCAGATTTTCAAGACCTTTTTGTTGATAGAGATTTAGCAAGGGAATATGATATGTAAATAGATGAGGAGAGGGTTTACTTGTCATAATTTGATGAAAATAAACCTTCTACAGTTGATGAAGCACTTAGACTACCTTAGTGGAAGGCATCTATGGATGCAGAACATAACTCCCTCATCAAGAATAAAATATGGAAGCTGGTAGATTTGCCTAAAGGAAAGAAATCCATAGGCTACAAATGGGTTTACAAAGTCAAATATAAGGTAGAAGGTACCATAGACAAGTATAAGGCCCATCTTGTGATGAAGGGATATGCTCAAAAGGAAGGCCTTGACTATGAGGAAACCTTTGATCCCACAGCAAGGATGACCACCATTCGAGTTCTTTATGCTATGGCAGCACAATTCAGATGGAAATTGCATCAGATGGATGTAAAAAGCACCTTTCTAAATGGTGACTTAAAATAAGAAGTGTACATGACTCAACCTCCTAGATTTTCTAAGGAAGGCCATGAGCAACAAGTTTGCAAGTTTGTCAAATCATTGTACAGGCTAAAACAAGCCCCAAGAGCATGGTACATAAAAATGGATAGTCACCTACTGTAGCATGGATTTAAGAGAAGTCCATTTGACATAAATCTCTATATCAAGAACACAGGTTCTGAAATAGTGATTCTTGTGTTATATGTAGATGATCTGATCATCACTGGAAATTTATAGAAATTGATTAAAGGTGTGAAACATGACTTGAAAGAGTCATTTGATATGACAGATCTAGGACTTCTACACTACTATCTTGGCCTTGAGATAGAATAGAAGAAGAATCATCTTAGGGTGACTCAAAAAAAGTATACCAAGACTTTAGTAGAAAAATATCGTATGACTAATTGTAAGCCCAAAGCAACACCGATGGAAACAGGGCTTCAGTTATCACGATATGACGACTCATCACAGATAGATGGAACACTATATAGACAGATGATTGGAACCCTCATCTATCTGACTAATACTAGACCAGATATTACTTATGTTGTAAACTATCTTTCACGGTTCATGCAAGAACCAAAGGTCTCTCATTGGAAAGTAGCTAAGAGGGTTCTTCACTACATTCAGGGTAGTGCAGATTATGGTCTATAGTATAAGAAGAATAATTCATTCTTCTTACAGAGTTACACTGACTCTAATTATGTTGGATCCATAGATGACAAAAAATCAACATCAGGGTATGTATTTCATCTTGGATCTGGTCCTGTCTCATGGCATAGTAAAAAGCAACAGGTGGTTGCTTTATCTTCAATAAAGACAGTGTATCGCGCTGCATGTGGAGCTATATGTGAAGTGATATGGTTAAGTCGCATCTTGGCTACCATGGGCCTACCAAAGAAAATTCCTATTCACATATTTTGCGACAACTCAGGTGTTTTAAGCTTGGTCAAGAATCTAGTCCATCATGAACGCACAAAGCATATTGACACATATTGTCATTTCATTCATGATGAAGTTCCTAAACACAACATCAAGCTCCAATACATTCCCACCGACAAACAAGTTGCTGACATATTCACAAAGGCACTTGGACGTGTCAAATTTGAACTGTTCCAAAATAAACTTTGTATATCAAAGTAATGTAATAAAGGAGGGATGTTAGGGTAAAATAGGTAGTATATTGCATTATACTACATAGGTTATTACATTTACTTTTCTACCATAGGAGATAGTTACTATGCTACGAATTACTTTCTAGTTACTATGGTTAATAACTAAATATCTTATGATATTTAGTTAGTTTGTTAGAATAATCTATTATTAAACGACGTTAGCGCTTCTAATGCTAAGTCGTTAAATAATCTATTTTGTAACCTATTTATACTTTGAAGTTAATGGCAAATCCTAATGTTCGATTGATTATTTCCTAATCTAATTCTCGTTCATTTTACATCATTGGTATCCTCGCTGGGGTGGATAACACGAGCATCGCTCGTTCCACCTGGTTACCTGGCATCTGTGTTGCCTCCTCCCTACTGACTCTTCTGCATCATCAGGCCTGTTGTCTCCTCGCATGGATTCCTAAGTGGTTTTTGGATCTCCGCCACTCTCCACGAGGCTCGTAGGCCCATAGGTCTAGATCGTAGGAGCAGCCCTACTGGCCCCCACGTAGGCGACGCGTAGGCCCTCTAGGACCCGCACGCGATGCGTAGGCTCACCAGGCCCGCACGCATCGTGCAGGCCCATTGGACCCCCTATAGTAACCTGCTGGCCCTACAGGTGACTCGTAGGCCCTCTAGGCCCGCACATGTCATGCAGGCCCATAGGCCTACCCATAGACCCACGTGGCCTCCATAGATCTGGGAGGGCCGAGAGGGTAGGAGCACCCTCGCCTCCTAGCTGGATGCACACGTGGGCCATGACCTCGGGATCCGAGAGGGCAGCAGTGCCCTTCGATCCTCGACCACCTCGGGATCTATGAGGGTAGGAGGCCCTCCGATCCCTGAACTCGACCAATCATGATGCGACAAGTGGTGAGATCTAATGATCTCTGGACTGCATGCACCCCGAGGCACAACCTAGACCATTGACTAGGTGACACGTGGCACAATGACCACGCACCACCTGGATGCTGACTAGACCGAAGGACTGACTCGGACTCGACACGTGGCGGACAACCACTGGACGACAAGACTGACTTGGACTCGACTAGGCCCACCCCTGGCGCCACGTGGCGGCATCCAAAAAGGGTGGGTGAGACTCGTCGATTGCCCGTAGGCAATCGACGTTGGATGGGAGTGTCACGGCTTATAAAGCCTTATGCATCCCATTTTGGGATGCATGTGGGATAAATCCCACAAAGGCTCATCACCACCGTGGCCACCTTAAGTTGCAGCCGCGCCGGAGACATTTCCAACCAGGCGGTGGCTCGGTTGGCTAGCGCGGCCGCCTAGCATCCATGGAGGCACCAGTTCGATTCCCAGCGCCTCCAAATACAAAGGTTTTTAATCGATTTCATAATTTTTTTTCAAAATTTTTTAATTTTCTACAGTTTTTTCAGCATTAAAAATATTATTTTTTGATTTTTTTTTATAATTTATTTTCAAATTGGCATAAAATATTCAATTTTTAATCAAATTGGACCATTTTTTTCCAATTTTTTCCTAAATTATAGAAATTTCATCTTAAATACATATTTTTTTTGCTTTATCAAACTTAGAGAACTTGAAATCCAAACAAAAATTTTGCCTTAAATGTTCCAAAAATCAAATAGTGTTTTCTCTCAATTGGAGACAAAAGAAACATAGGAACCTCTTTTTGGCAAATTTTAAAAACCTGCTTCAACATTTTTTTGCAATAAACTCCACAGAAGTTCTATAGTTTTCTTCATTCATTTTTGGAGATATAAGACATAGAAACTCAACAATTCTATTGCAAAACACATAGCATGCCATGATTGAGGAAGCATAAAGGTTATCTCATTTTCCACAAACCTTCAAACTTTGCTTTTGTTCTCTCCTTCAAGAAAGGAGACATAAAACATAAAATAGCAATTTTTTGTTGTAAACTTGAGATCTATTCAATCCTATTTTTTTTGCTCCTCATGCTTGAGTGTGGAAGACAAAAACCAAAGTCGTGTGTCGACTGGTCTGGAAGCCTTTCAAACGCGGGTCGTGTGTCGACTTGTCTTGAAAGGAGTGCTCTAATTTTTCAATTTTGTAAAAATTAAGGGGGGATAGAAGTCATATCTTGTGATTCTATTTTTTTGCAAAATTGTAAAGAGAAAGGGGGGATATTTCAAAGCAAGAAAGGTGCATTCTCGATTGTACTCGACACCTTCTCTTAAAAATTGACTATACTAGGTGCATTTTCGGTTGCATCCGACACCTAGAGTGATAATAATTTGGGTTGCTCTCTTGTTTTTTATTATTGCACTAACAATCATGTTTTTTGTGTGCAATTAAACAATCAGATAGAACATTGAAGGAGCATTTCACAAAACCCAAACTTCACTCCAAATCGTGCTACACCTTGCACAGGTTAAAACAAAGTCAATTTTATTCCCCATCAAAAGTCAAAATTCAAAACACCTTGATTAACTCTCTTTGTTTGGCTTAATTTCCTCAAAATTTCCATCCTTCTTGAAGGGTGTTAAGGCAGGTGCCATTAAATATCCTAGAGAGCACAATCAGAAGTCTTTCAAAACCTACCCCTTTAATTTGCTCTATTTGTTTGGCTTAAAATCCTCAAACTTTTCATCCCTTGTTAAGGGTGTTAAGGCAGGTGCCATTAAATATCTTATAGAAGCAAATTAAACATCTTCCATATACTCTTTTGAGGGTATAGTGCAAGATACAACCATCTTAGTCCTATCAATTTGAAACCTTCACCATGGCCATGATGCACAAGTATCTCACTGAGAGCCAACTGCTCAAAGGTTCAAATTATTCTGCATGGAAGACTAAGATGAAAGCTATCTTAACTGTAGAGGATCTATGGTCTATAGTGGATGGAAGTGAAACTAGACCTCAATCAGTAGGAGCAGATCAAACAACATTTGATAAAAAGGATAGAAAACTATCCTTAATGATCTTGCTAGCTATTATTGATGATATCCAACCTCATATCAGTGAAGCTAAGAATGGTAAGGAGGCATGGGATGCCTTAACAACCATATTTGTGGGGAAGAATCAATCAATGATTCTTCACCTCCAAACACAACTTCATACTCTTCATATGAAATCAGGAGAAACAGTAGAGCTATTCCTCTGCAGAGTGGCAGAATTGAAAACAAAACTGCAATCCTTAGGAGAAAAAGTGGAAGACCAAGTCTTGACCTCTATCATTTTGAGGGCTCTTCCCGACTCCTACAGAATGTTGATCACTTCATTACAAGTCTCTGGAAGGACAATGACTTTTGTCGAGTTGGTAAATATGCTTCAAACAGAAGAAGCTAATCAACTCCAAAGAGATGAGGCATCCAACAATGCTCTTTTCTCAAACAGACAAGGTGGTAAGAAAAAGTGGAATCAACAGAAAGGTTCTTCTTCTAATAAAGACAAGGGTAAAGGCAAAGAGACTCAGAAGAAGAAGCAGTATTGTAAGATTTGCGACAAGGACACTCATGAAACCAAAAGATGTTGGTTTAAGAACAAACCGCCCAATGAACAAGGAAACAAGAAGGGCAAAGGTAAACCAAAGAACAAGAATAAACAACAACAGGGACACATTGCAGCTGAAGATTCTAGTTCGAACTCTGAACGAGCACACAAGGTGCTCATGACACATACAGATTCCCCTCACAAGGACACTGTGTGGTACATAGATTCAGGTGCTAGTAAGCATATGACTGGCGATAAGTCCTGGTTTGAGACATTTGAGGCTCGAGAAGGTAGACCGGTCACCATTGCTGATGATCAAACCTATCGAGTTCAGGGAGAAGGAAGTGTTTCTGTCTCCCTTCCAGATGGAGAATGTAAAATTCAAAAATTTCTTTATGTACCAGGATTGAAAAATAATCTCTTGTCAGTTCCACAAATCCTGGACAATCACATGAATGTCAATTTCAAGGTGGACAAAGAAAAGAAACGTTGCTTTATCACTAAGAAAGGAAAATAGATAGCAACAGGTTCATACAAACATGGTTTGTTTGTCTTAGATGCAATTACCTCAACACATACTACAATGGCAGTAACCACAAAAGAGGCCACATCTCTATGGCATAAGAGATTTGGGCATTTAAGTTCAAGATATTTACTAGAACTCAGTAAATATCAAATGGTGAAAGGACTACCTACTCTTTCATCTACTTTGCCAGTGTGCTCAGATTGCTTGAAATGCAAGCAACACAGAGTACCCTTTGAACCTAGCTCCTTTCGAGCTAAGGTACCTTTGGAGTTGGTTCACACAGATTTGTGTGGTCCCATGTCTACTAGTTGTGGAGGAAAATGGTATTTTCAATTGTTTGTAGATGATCACTCATGCAAGATGTGGGTCTTCTTCTTGCAGTTGAAGTCTGAAGCATTTACCTATTTTCAACAGTTCAAAAAGCTAGTTGAGAAAGAATCAGGATGTTTCATCAAGACCCTCCATTCAGATCGAGGGGGGAATACACATCAAAGGAATTTTCCTCATTTTTATAGACACATGGGATAAAAATATAGTTGACCACAACCTATTCTCCTCAGTCAAATGGAGTTGTTGAGAGAAGAAATCGGTCCATTATGGAAATGGTTCGATGTATGCTTAAGGGAGCCAATCTTGAGCAAATTTACTGGGCTGAAGCTGTTCAAACTATAGTATATCTTCTAAATAGAGCACCCACAAGGGCTCTTGAAGGTATGACTCCTCAGGAAGCATGGAGTGGAAGGAAACCCTCCATATCTCATCTACGGGTATTTGGGTGTAAGGCTTTTATGCATATACCCAAGGAGAAAAGAAAGAAATTAGATGAGAAGTCCCTACCATGTGTTTTTCTTGGATATGATGAATTCTCAAAAGGCTATCGATTGATAGACCCATTTACCAAGAAAATACATGTCAGTAGAGATGTAGTGTTTGATGAAGCTTTCACACCCAACACTACATCAGTATACCTAGATGATGAGGAGCAACAACCACTTCCTTCTCCACAATAGAAAAAGCCTCCCAAATGGTATACGAGCACAATGAAAGATTCCAAACTCACTTCCCCACCTGATCTTACTCTCAATCATCCAAAGACACGAAGCATGACTCAACAAGAAAATATTGAAGCATCCACTTCAGTTGATGATCTTTGTGCAGATTTTCAAGACCTTTCTATTGATAGAGAGTTAGCAAGGGAAGATGATATGGAAATAGATGAGGAGAGGGTTTACTTGTCATCATTTGATGAAAATGAACCTTCTACAGTTGATGAAGCACTTAGACTGCCTCAGTGGAAGGCAACTATGGATGCAGAACATAACTCCCTCATCAAGAATAAAACATGGAAGCTGGTAGATTTTCCTAAAGGAAAGAAACCCATAGGCTGCAAATGGGTTTACAAAGTCAAATATAAGGTATATGGTACCATAGACAAGCATAAGGCCCATCTTGTGGCGAAGGGCTATGCTCAAAAGGAAGGCCTTGACTATGAGGAAACCTTTGCTCCTACAACAAGGATGACCACCATTCGAGTTCTTTGTGCTATGGCAGCACAGTTCGGATGGAAATTACATCAGATGGATGTAAAAAGTGCCTTTCTAAATGGTGACTTAAAAGAAGAAGTGTACATGACTCAACCTCCTGGATTTGCTGAGGAAGGCCATGAGCAACAAGTTTGCAAGTTGGTCAAATCATTATACGGGCTAAAACAAGCCCCAAGAGCATGGTACATAAAAATGGATAGTCACCTACTACAGCATGGATTTAAGAGAAGTCCATCTGACGCAAATCTCTATATCAAGAACACAGGTTCTGAAATAGTGATTCTTGTGTTATATGTAGATGATCTGATCATCACTGGCAATTCAGAGAAATTGATTAAAGCCATGAAAGATGACTTGAAAGAGTCATTTGATATGACAGATCTAGGACTTCTCCACTACTGTCTTGGCCTTGAGATAGAACAGAAGAAGAATCATCTTAGGGTGACTCAAAAAAAGTATGCCAAGACTTTAGTAGAAAAATATCGTATGACTGATTGTAAGCCCAAAGCAACACCGATGGAATCAGGGCTTCAGTTATCATGATATGATGACTCATCACAGGTAGATGGCACACTATATAGACAGATGATTGGAAGCCTCATCTATCTGACTAATACTAGACCAGATATTACTTATGCTGTAAACTATCTTTCACGGTTCATGCAAGAACCAAAGGTCTCTCATTGGAAAGCAGCTAAGAGGGTTCTTCACTACATTCAGGGTAGTGCAGATTATGGTCTAGAGTATAAGAAGAATAATTCATTCTTCTTACAGAGTTACACTGACTCTGATTACGTTGGATCCATAGATGACAGAAAATCAACATCAGGGTATGTATTTCATCTTGGATCTGGTCCTGTCTCATGGCATAGTAAAAAGCAACAGGTGGTTGCTTTATCTTCAACAGAGGCAGAGTATCACGCTGCACGTGGAGCTGTGTGTGAAGCGATATGGTTAAGTCGCATCTTGGCTACCATGGGCCTACCAAAGAAACTTCCTATTCACATGTTTTGCGACAACTCAGGTGTTTTGAGCTTGGTCAAGAATCCAGTCCATCATGAACGCACAAAGCATATTGACACAGATTGTCATTTCATTCGTGATGAAGTTCCTAAACACAACATCAAGCTCCAATACATTCCCACCGACGAACAGGTTGCTGACATCTTCACAAAGGCACTTGGACGTGTCAAATTTGAACTGTTCCGAAATAAACTTTGTATATCAAAGTAATGTAATAAAGGGGGGATGTTAGGGTAAAATAGGTAGTATATTGCATTATACTACATAGGTTATTACATTTACTTTTCTACCATAGGAGATAGTTACTATGCTACGAATTACTTTCTAGTTACTATGGTTAATAACTAAATATCTTATGATATTTAGTTAGTTTGTTAGAATAATCTATTATTAAACGACGTTAGCGCTTCTAATGCTAAGTCGTTAAATAATCTATTTTGTAACCTATTTATACTTTGAAGTTAATGGCAAATCCTAATGTTCGATTGATTATTTCCTAATCTAATTCTCGTTCATTTTACATCAATTATGATATCTACTGTCAAAAGAGACTTATGAAAATATTTTGAGATGACAGATCTCATACTTCTCCACTATTGTCTTGGCCTGAAAGTGAACCATAAGGAGCAATAAATCAAGGTGTCTTAGAAAAAGTATGCTAAGACATTGTTAGAAAAATATCGCATGACTGATTGTAAACCAATGGCAAGTGGAATTAGGACTTTAGTTATTGTTATATGATGATTCACCTCTGGTAGATGGTACTCTCTATCGATAGCTGATTGGGAGTCTCATATATATCATGAATACTAGGCCAAATATCATCTTTGTTGTCAACTATCTTTTGAGGTTCATGCAAGAACCTAAGACTACTCATTGGAAAGCAGCAAAACATGTTCCTCACTATGCTTGTAGTACTATGGAATATGGCCTAGAATACAAGAAGAATGATAAATTCTTCTTGCAATGATACATGGACTCTGACTATATCGGATCATATGATGATTGAAAGTCAACTTCAAGATATATATTTCATATTGGATCCGATATTGTCTCTTGGCACAACAAGAAGCAACAGGTGGTTACTATCTCATCTACAAAGGCAGAATATCACACTACATGCAAAGCTATGTGTGAAGTTATATGGTTGCATCACATTTTGACAAGTATGGGTCATCCATCCAAATATCCAATCCACTTGTTCTGCGACAACCAGGGTGTTTTGAACCTTCTTAAGACTCCATTGCATCATGATAGAACCAAAAACATTGACACACAACGTCACTTCATTCGATATGAAGTTCCAAGGCATCGCATTCAACTTCAGTACATTCCCACCAATGCTCAAGTTGCAAATATTTTTACAAAGGCACTTGCATGTGTCAAATTTGAGATGTTTCATAGCTCTCTATGTATTGCAAAATAATGTAATAAAGGGGGGATTTTAGAGTATGTTATTTAGTTTAGCATATTGTTATATTGTAGTTACATTATTAGGGTGTATCAAAGTTGTTCAAATGTATGCTATTGTGGGCATGTTCTATTTGATTAGATCCAATTTCTACAATCTAATCCAGGCATAGCTTGTATTATTTAATTGACATTTAATTAATGAAAATAATTTTGGTTTCATAACAATATTAAGGTAGATTGTGATCCTATCCAGTTAAGTTCAGGAAAGCAAGTAGGTGTAGAAGTCACTCCTCTTGTAGAATAAGAGGAACCAATAGAAATAGAGAAAGGGTAATCACCCCTTATAGAATATGTAGAAGAAGAATCAACACATGTACATAACAAAGAGGAGGTTCCACATTTTCCACAAAGTTTTTAGGAACCCAAGAAACCAATACAAATAGATTTTGATATCCTCTCCAATTTAAAGAATTTAACAGTCACAATCCCTCTCTTTCAGACCATTAGAGACATGCATATTTATGGGAAATACATAAGAGAAATGTGCATCAAGAAACCAGGGAGGAAACTAGCTAAATCAATCAATTTTGTAGGTCAGTTAGCTAACCTTATTTTATGAAATATCTATAGCCAAAAGTACCCAAGAACCCCTGTGCTGACTTTAAAAATAGAAGGTTATATTTTACCCAACACACTAGTAGATTTAGGGGCTACCATCAATATCATGCCCCAAGATACCATGCAAAAACTAAAATTGACCAACATAAAGCCCACTAAAATTGTGTTGTAGTTGGCAGATAGGTCTACAGTACTTCCTAATGGAATACTGGAAGATATCACTATTACAGTAGATGCATGGGAGTATCCAGCAGATTTCTTAGTGTTGCAATCTAAGTCTGGACTAGGTGGATACCCATTAATCTTAGGTAGACCTTGGTTGGCAACAACTGATGCCTACATAAGTTGTAGATATGGGCAAATGACCATTTTAGATGGTCAAAATATAAATAGACTGATCATACATCCACCTACATAGTCTACAGATTTGTTGGGAGAACTTGAGGATGAAAATCAAAATATTGATGGTCTATCAATGATCCAGCCTATGATGACACCCGAGGAGTTGGAAGATGAAAGTGATGAGGATAAGATGATCTTCCACTTTTTTTAGGGAGAACCTTCCTACCCTCCTATTGAGTTTCCATTATTAGGAGGAAAAGACCATCATATTCAAGAAATAGAAGTTGCACCTGGTAGAATTTTGAATGTAGATAACAAGTTGACAAATGAACAACACACCAAACTAAAACAAACATTGGAAAAACATCGATATGCCTTTGCTTTGGATTATTCTGATATGGATTATTCTGTAAAAGGGATCAAAGTAAATAGAAAGAAAGAAGTCATCCAAACCTTGCCTACTCCTAAAACACAAGACATCCATAGTTTCCTAGGATCAGTCAGTTATTATAAGAGGTTTATATTAGACTTTAGAAAAACTGCTAAACCTCTTACCACATTGTTAACAAAAGATGTAGAGTTTCTCTGGACTGAAGAATGTGAATAAGCATTCAACACCCTGAAGGAAAAACCGATTACTGCTCCAATGCTGAGAGGTCCCAATTGGACCATACCTTTTCACATATATGTTGATGCATCTAACAATGCAATAGGCTCAATACTAGTATAGAAATATGGTGATGCTTTTTATACCATCTATTATGTTAGTAAAAATGTTATAGGTGCTGAACTAAATTATACTATCACAGAGAAAGAGTTTCTTGCAGTAATACATGATCTTAACAAATTTTGTCATTATATTACAAGTTATCAGGTATTTGTACACACTGACCACTCAGCAATCAGATACTTAAAAAAAAACCTGGGTTTAGTGGCATAATTATGATATGGTTGTTGCTCTTGTAGGAATTTGATGTGATAATAGTAGATAAGCCATAAAAGGATAATTTAGTAGTTTATTTCCTATCCAGATTGACACCTCCAGACTATGCAGCTACAGAAGACCAATTTCTAAATGAGCATTTGTTTTCTCTAAATGATTAGATACCTTGGTACATAGATATAGCTAATAATTTATCCACTGGTAGAGTATCCCCTACACTTTTACCTCATGAAAAATAGACTTTAATTGATAAAAGTGCACATTTCTCATGGATTGATGGGTGCCTGTTCAAAATAGGACCTGATCAAATCATGAGAAGATGTGTTGCTAGAGAAGAAATAATTGAAATACTAAAGGCTTGCCATGATGAACCTTGTTGTGGCCATTTTACAAGAAAAATGACTGCATATAAAGTATTATAGGCTAGTTATAACTGACCTTCACTATTTAAATATATAGCCAAGCATGTGAGCCAGTGTGATCAATGTTAGAGGATGGGCAGACCTACTCTTAGATATGAGATGCCACTCCAACCACATGTTCACATTGAACCATTTGATAAATGGAGGATGGACTTTGTAGGACCTATTAATCCACAGTCAGGAGGTAAGAGGTATATCCTAGTTTATACTGACTATATGATAAAGTGGGTTGAAGTACAGGATTTTCATGATTCAAAAGAGAAAACTATAGCATATTTCTTGTATTCATCAATTTTTACAAGATTTGGGGTCCCAAGGGAGATCACAAAAAATCAAGGATCTCAATTTACTTCAATTATGATCCAATAACTCATGCAACAATACAAAATCAAGCATAAAAAAACCTCTCCCTACTATCCACAGGAAAATGGGCAAGTTGAAGTGACCAACAGAGAGTTGGATAATATCCTGACAAAGACAGTGCAACAACACAGGAAGAACTAGGCTACTAGATTACCAGAAGCAGTATGGACCTACAAGACCACCTGGAAGACTACTACTGGTTTCACACCATTTCAGTTAGTCTATTATAAAACAACCATGATGCCTATAGAGTTTGAAGTCAAAACACTTAGGACTGATGTAGAATTGAGTATCAATCTGGATTATGCACAAAAATATAGAATTCAGTAGCTTAATCAGTTGTATGAATACCGCATTGAGACTCTATAGAAAATACAGATCATTTAGAAACAAAGGTTCAAGTGGCATGACTGCCACATCATGCCAAATCAGTAGAATGGGCATTACTCTATGATTCTCTATTTTAGGAAAGGAAGAGCAAGCTCATGCAACATTGGATGGGGCCATATGAAGTGATTGAAATCATCAATAATGGGGCTATAAGATTTAGAACAATAGATGGCAATAACATTACCTTAATAGTCAATGGTCATCGCCTGCGTCCATACTATGTGTCTAAAGCATACATGATTGAGTCTAGATTAGGCATGGGGAGACCCCAGTTTAATCTGATTTTATCTTAAGTTAGTGAGATGTGGACCTGGTCCACATAGTCCCAAAGACACAAAATTTTCTTTTTTTAGTTGTGTTTTTGTTTTGTAGAAACAATACCCTTTGTGCAGTTGTTAGGCAACCTGGGAGACCTAGGCCTAACAAGCACAGGATCCATGAACCTACGCTTTCCAAGATTTTTAGGAGAATTTGCTTGCAATAGTAGTTAGTCCCAATTTAGATAGGGGAATACTAAACTTGAATCTATACAAGAGTGTTTGGATTGGTATTTTTGGACAATAAACCACTCAACTACTAGATTAGGGGTGGATGTTGATTCTATACCTATTTTTCAATCAGAAGCATTGAAGGGCCTGATCAACATGATAGTGCATATACAAGGATAGGTTAGCACCCATTGAATAAAAAAATATACCATGTTTTTGTATTTTATGGGGAGGTACCTACTTCCCATTGTATGGTAGAAGGCACCTGCTTTCTGTTGTACGGTGAAAGGCACCTACTTCCCATTGTACGCTTCATGGTGCCTGACTCCCAGTATGTTACGAATATGGTGTCTGCATCCTATTTTCTAGCAGATCAACATCAGACTTATAATTTTTTAGGAGAACGGTCGACTTCCAGTTTTTGGGAAGTTGACACCAAATCTTCTTAGCATATGTTAAAAAAATGAATTTTGTATAAAGTTTATTTTATAAGTACGACACCCGACAACTAGCAAAAAGGTGCCTGATTCCCATGTTAGGCATAAGTGCCTTATTGCTAAGGCACCTACTTCCCATGTTAAGTAAAGCACCTGAATTCTAAGGTACCTGCTTACCATTTAAGCAAAGCACCCGATTCCTATGGTGCTTGTTTTCAATTTCCAAGGCACCTGCACACCATAATTTGAAAAGAAGGCACCTTATTTCCATACGAAAAAGGTGCCTAATTTTTGTTTACTACGGCCATTTTTTTGCCTTGACAGAATAACACATCAGCATTGGGATGTGGCCCGAGCCACGTCAGCACCCCATGCATGTGCAAAGTCAAATCCACCATGGACAAAATTAAAATTTGACATCAACCAACTTTTGAGGAGGGGATGTTTGTCGTCCCAAGGCGATACGTTTTTCTAATTTTTATTTTTAATTTTTTTAGGATTTCTTAATAACCCACAGTGCAGCTACCAAGAACCAATAACATCAAAGAAAATTCATTGCATGGGAACCATGGCCATCATTGTCCGTTGTGGTTTGCCTCATTATCAAACGTCAACCAATAGCGATGCACCATGGATATCTACACATGCACCCATGGAATGAATTTAGGTGCATGTTTAAATTTTATGTTTCTTGTCTATATTGTAATCATGAACATGTGTATCTATGTAAATGTGTCAGCACAACCCCCCATTACTACCTTAACCACTTGAACAAATCCACTTGGCATGGTGTTGCATGGCACGCTTCTAATTGGTCAATATTTTATGGCTATCATCTTCGCACAATCGGGCACATGCTCGAAGGAAATTTACTATGGATAATCATAATCACTGTTGATTACAGTAATTAACCAACTGCATGCATGAACCCATTTATTTTAAAAAGTTATTTACCAGCTACTATACAACCAACTTCAACAAGAAAAAAAATAGAGCAGTGAGGTACAATAGTAATTTGAAGGGGAGGTAGTAACATTATTGAGTGAATTATGAACTAGAGGTAAAGCATGGGGGGAAAGTCAAAAAACCATGACCTTAAGAAGAGTGAGCTGATCGATTACTCGAGCATTTTTGTAGACATTCAAACATAGCTGGACATTGTAGAATGTATGGACTACTGTTGATTGGTCAGTCAGGGCTAGGATGCGGTAGTAGCAAATAAATTTGTGATGTTGATGAACGATGGGGTCATGCGCATGCGGGGGCTATATATCCCAATTACTGAGGACTATATCACCAAATTTATGGACCTCCCTCTTATAGGGGATCACATGTACAAGGAGGATAACCTTACCCTCTATACGCAAAGATTTTTTGGAGCACCAATCGAGTACCTAACGCGCATTGGCTTGCTAAAATAACACATTCCTGAGCTTTGAAGGGTCATTTTTTAATAGATCACATATTTCTTCACATGCTCTGGTAGGTACTCCCACCTGAATTTCAACCACTTTTGTTTCCTCAATCATATTATACATGGGATAAAATCAACATCCCCCACTACCTTTCATGCACCTTGAAAGACAAGACCGGGTGATACCAAGAAGGCACCACCTCTACCTTGGATCACCATGGTCTGATTTTTTCCTTGGTGAGATATGCAAATTCACATAGAAATGTAACAATTGAGGAAGTTTTGGGCACTAGTGTAGCAGAAGGGGCATAAGCAGAGGAGGAGGTGCCAATTCAAAATGAACAGGTGACCCAAGAGGTGATAGAACAAGAAGAGATGATGCTTACATCCCAACCTACATAAAATACAGGGGAAGTAGGACAGGCCTTGTCCCCTAATTTTACCCAATTTGGGGAAGAAATAGGGTATGCTTTATCTCCTTTTGCACCTCAATTTGAGGATGAGGTAGAGTAGAATTTCATGCCTATCTCCACCAAGATGCTAAGTAGAAGAATGAGGGCATCGAGGGTGGTTTCAATATCATAAAATTAGGAGACACCAATCGATGAGCTCAATAAGGAATATTTGGCCCACATTTTATAGGACATTTTCTGTGGGCCAACTCTTCAATAGGAGGTGGCCATGGTAGATGTACCACCAGAAGTCCAAGCAGAGGATTTGTAGCAGTAGCTACAAGTTTTAAAAGAACATGATTCGACTTAGGAAGCCAAATTTAAATAATAGGCTCTATTTGAAGAGTATATAAAGGAGGATGCCTTAAAAATGCATGAATTGTATCAAACAATTTAGCAACTACGAAGACAATTATAGTTGTAGGTCGAACCAGGAGGAGTCGAGCAACTGGCCAGGGT
This sequence comes from Wollemia nobilis, assembly GCA_028583015.1. Classification (NCBI taxonomy): domain Eukaryota; kingdom Viridiplantae; phylum Streptophyta; class Pinopsida; order Araucariales; family Araucariaceae; genus Wollemia; species Wollemia nobilis. The sequence goes on along the minus strand of JAQPPZ010002036.1, from coordinate 883,745 downwards.
TGATGTAGCAGTGCATACCAATGGGGCAACAAAAATACCCCCTACTGATACAAAAACAAAATAGGGAGACACTACTACAATGGAAGTAGAGTAGCTCTGTTATACGTCCACCTATATAGAGCAGGTAATTCATGAGGATGAAGTTGAAGTTGAAGAACCTCAATTTGTAGAGCAACCTCCAAAGGAGGGAGACAATGGGAAAAAGGAGATGGAGGCCAAAGAGCCTCAAATTATAGGTAAAGAGGGAGAGGTAGAACACTTTCCAATTGATGTAGGGACCGAACAACCTCAAGAAGAAGAAGTAGTCCCTGTTGTGCAGCAAGTTTCTACAAAGGAGAAAGAGGTTCAACAGTATGAATTCCCTATACCCTGGGAGGCTCAGTAGCTTGAATCCCTTGTACACCAGGAAAAAATAGTTGCACCAATATACCCTAGGGTACAGAGTATCAAGCTGAGATAAAAACAAAAATCCATAAGGCCATCTCAGTGACAACCCCAAACCAGAGCAAGAGTTTTAGAGTTAAAGGCCTTGGGCATTGAATCTGAAAAGGAATAAGATCTAGATTTTGATGAGGAATGGGAGGCAGCAAAGAATTTGTTTTCTATCGAAAAATAGAAATTTGAGGATCTTAAGGAGAAAATTAAGGTAGACAAGAAGAATTGGAAGAAGGCCTCCAAGAAAGCCCTCAAAGAATTAGAAAAGGAGGCCAAAAACAATCTGGCAAACCTCGTAGGAAGATTCCAGTTGCTCAACCTGACCATTTTTGGTATTTGTATGGGTTAGAGGATGGAAATTATTCAAGGATATAGGCATATTTTACGTGGATGGGATTTCTAGACCCTGTGCAAAAGGAAGATCTAGCATCAAGTACCATAACTCCCCCTGTGGCAAAAATAGAGGTCAAAGCTAAACCTAAGCTTGACCCAACAAGGGTAGATTTACCCACAACCAAGGTTGCTAAGGAATATAACATCCCATTTGGAGATAAAGAATTAGTGCATGTGGATGAGAAGCTGCCACCTCACAACAAGTACTAGAAAATGGTTGATCCTACATTCCATAAGGATGCCACTAGCTTCTTTGGTTTTTATCTAAACATTGATAAGGGTAAGGTGGATTGGACCAGAGAACCACTCAAGAAGAGAGCAAGGTCAAGTGAACCACTTCGATGCAAAAAATGTTAGAAGTAGCAAGGTCAGGTTACAGCAGCTCCCAAGGCATCAAAGGGGTGAAAGCCCCAAGACAAAGAGAAATCCAAGGCTGCTAATAGGAAGAGGACATAGACCAACAGGGCCTATTGGGATGAAGTGAATAGAACTATTAATTACCAATTCAAAGTGGCACAGGGATGTGCCACCCCTTAAGCTATAATGTCCTACCCCTTTCGAAGGCAAATAAATTTGCCACCCAAAGAGCCAGGTTCCGATCTTGGGTTCCAAAATGAAAACTTGAATGTCTTGTTTTATGATTGCTTTGATATCACGTGATTTATGCAAATATGAATTTTTTATACTTTTTGCAATAATACAAATTCTGGAAATAAAAATAGCAACAAACTAGAAATGCTTGTATCTTAAAAACTACTCCTCCAATGACTACGAAATTTAAGCACAAACTTCTTCTAATGATATTGAGCAAACCCAATGAAGGAAATTGTACAAGGATAAGTGTACCCGGAGATCTAAAGGCCTGATATAATTCTGGAAGTTAACACCAGGAACAACAAACTTATATATTCATTAAATATGCTTGTAATACAATTTCTCCAGCATACTAATTGTTGTTTGGCTGTCCAACAAAGAGAAGACCTCATACAACACAATGAATACTCCAAATGGGAGGCGTTTGGCCTCAATAAGTGCACGCCCTTCACTACAACTGGTACAACCTGTTAAAACCCTTCACAAATGACATAGATCCCTTCCAAACTCGTCGAAGTGTACGATCGATAAGCTGATCAAAAACTATGAATAATTAACAATACAAGCTTCTTCAAAACCCAAGCAATCTAATTCAAAATAGCCTCTAATGGTTTGGCATCACCGAAAACATCTGCAATCTGAAGTAACTCTAAAAATGGCACCAAGTGCACCCCAAAACTCATCAACAACCTGCCACTTTGAAGCTCAAATCATTCCCCGTCACGAAAATGCCACAATCACTCCAAGGATATCTTGCAATCCCAAAAGTGATGTTCCTGTTGGAGGGTTTCGTCTCCAAACAAGCCAAATCTGCCCTTGCCTGTGGTTTTTCATCACAAACAAGCTGGATATCTTCCTGCAAACTCTGTTGCAAGCAAGCTCCTTTCTCCAAACATGAAATGTAATAACCAAAGATGTCTTCAAATGCTCTCACAACCTCCATTTATTCTTTTCTCGATCTGGTCGACCCAATGTGGGTAGAATGTGGGATTAAACTTCTTTCTTTTTTACTTGCTTTATGTCAATAATTCATTTACTAATGAGCACATATAATGACTTAACTCCACAATATCACTTAATCATATTATAATCTCCAAAGGAGCTCCAAGCCAGGCATTAATAAAACCACATTAAAATATACATTATTTCCTTCAAAATGAGTACTCATAAGGCCCTTCTAACAATTATAAAGTCATACTTAGGAGAGAATAATATAATAATTTAATGACTTTATAATAATTATAACTTCGACGATTAAAATTCCATTACTCATCCCCTCATCCAACCTCACAAACGAACATAGGAAATGAGTACCCATTTGGCCGAAGATGCCAGTCGTACTTTCCGTTTCCCGAGAATCCAACCCTAACTCGACTTACTAAAAATAGTAAGTCTCTGAAAATACCGCCAAAAACGGTCCTAAAAGTCGACAACCGTGAATGCGAGATCATCCAACAATATCTCCATAACACCTAGTGGTTCCTAAACACTCGACATTGCCTACGAAACCTTATGAATAGGCAAGTCCATATTACGCTCTGTTAGTTGACTAGGATGGGGACATTACAGTCCTCCCTCCTCGAGATTGCTTGTCCTCAAGCAATCCAATCTCATAACATGACAATCTCAAAAATAATTGCCATGCAATCCCTGGATCCCAGATGAACCGATGAGCTTCATATCTCCAATTGAGATAAATCCTACACTGCTAACCCTATGCAAGTGTCATCTCGTGTAGTCCTCTATCTAGAAGTGCAATCAATCTCTGAAATAGTTCAACCAACTCACAAGTAAACTGCTCCCCACAATCCCGATCAAGCTTTGTCACCACACTAAAACCGAGCATATCCTCTAAGTCCCAAATCAACATCTTGTCAGAACTAACACGCTGACGCTGCGCCACTCTGATCAAAACCAAAGCTCATAGTAACACAACCACACACACCTCATCTGTATTCCCAAAATGACAACACCCCAAACTAGACTAAAAAACTGGTGTGAGAGGACAAGTAAATCAAGGACGGTAAGTTGAGGAGATGCTGGAATCAACCCCCCAACAACTCCCAACAACCAAAGTAACCGATCCCTGACCAAAAAATCTCTCCAATATTTTTGTTGACATAAGATTGGAGTTAATCGGTTGCTAATCCACAACCGAACAATAATGACCCATCTGGGAGTCTGAACTAACTCCCACCACCAAATAGCCAACGAAAGTGACATCAAGGCACGATCTCCACAGATCACTGACCTCCATGGGCACACACCTCCCGGATCCCATGGGCCAAAGAATATCCTAGTAGTCATGTCAACTGCCAACTCGGTGAAACAACAACTAAACCACTGACAACTACCTGGATCCCAAATCCATATGTGGTCCCCTGCCATATCACCCGAACCAAGGAAAAATCCAAGATCCAACACCAAAATATCATAATCGCATACAAGCGAAGAGTTGTTCAGCCATAACTCGTCTCTGCACTACATCCATCATGCTGAACCAAACAATCATCCCAACAATGAATCACCTTACCCTCTAATGAAGAAGGCATCTCATACCCCAGTGAAGTATACAACCCGCTATAACCATTTTTCAACCCACCACTATGTGTCATCCGAAAAAGGTCCACTCATCTACATGTGGGCTGAAATCAAAATGACTAGCATACCTCACTATACAATCCATATGAACCTCACCAACCGAACCCTTGTGAAGCTCCAAAGAATCCCCCGAAGTATGGCTCGCATCATCATCCTCGGGATCGGAATCGTGTAATGTACCATCATCTACCGCACCAAATGAGGAAGTAGCATCCATTAAAGAAAGCATATCATCACTTCGCTTATGCACATACTGATCGACTTGAGTGAATGCGAAATCATTATTACTAATCAATCCTTCCTCACGTCCAATCTCATGTATCCCCTCAATCAACTGCTTAACCACCATAGTATCTGAATTAGAATCATGTGAAGTGGATGCAACAGATGACTGACTTTTCACTATGAAAAGGGAGTGATGAGCTAAACTCAACTCAAGACAAAGCTCATCAATCTCCTCATCTTTCCGAGTGAGCTCTCGGGAAGTCCGCTCTGCAAACCGCATAACCCGATCCCTATCGATAATAGCCTCAAGTAATCTGATTTTATTACCTCTAATGCTCGCTTGATGGCTTGCAAATTTGTAGCAGTAGCTCCAACTGTCAACTGGTGTCGTCTCTCTCCAAGTTGGGCTGTCTGATAAAGGCATTCAACAAACTCATGTGTGCTATTCAAATGTGTCAATGTGTGGACAACCTGCTCATCTCGTAACCTCGTATGTGATCCTTGCAATGAATTGGAATCATCAACACAAAATAAACTCTCGGGTGTATCCTCCAATGCACAATGATCAATCTTAGGCCCTTTCACTGCATTGCACTCACCAACCTCATACTCCGAAGTGATGACAGAACTATGCTCATCCTCTGAATCACCAACTACATCAACAACTGAATCCTCAACCACAAGATCAGCGTGCTCATCAATACACACCTCTCCAATATCCAACACACAAGATGAAGTGACCTCATCCTCATCAATTACTATTGCTGCTTTGTTTTCCCCATCAATACAAGAATCAACCTGAACCTCGGTTATGCATGAAACATTGTCTAAATTTTCAACCTCCTTGTTTTCCTCTTCGCTGTCCACAACTGTGCTTGGCTGCAATGAGTCGTTTCCCTTTGTCCCTATTTTTATTCCAACTGCTAATGGAGGCTTCAACCACTTAGGATGATGTTCTATTATTGTTGTAAAAAACTCATTTTGTTCTTGAAATTTTTGCATCAGCTCTATCATGAGTTCCTGGATAGTAGCCATTACCAACACACTACTGCAACTTTGTAACCCTCATGCTGGTAGGATAAGTCGAGCTCTGATACCACTGTAATGTCCTACCCCTTTCGAAGGCAAATAAATTTGCCACCCAAAGAGCCAGGTTCCGATCTTGGGTTCCAAACTGAAAACTTGAATGTCTTGTTTGTTGATTGCTTTGATATCACGTGATTTATGCAAATATGAATTTTTTATACTTTTTGCAATAATACAAATTTTGGAAATAAAAATAGCAGCAAACAAATTCTGGAAATAAAAATAGTAGCAAACTAGAAATGCTTGTATCTTAAAAACTACTCCTCCAATGACTACGAAATTTAAGCACAAACTTCTTCTAATGATATTGAGCAAACCCAATGAAGGAAATTGTACAAGGATAAGTGTACCCAGAGATCTAAAGGCCTGGATATAATTCTGGAAGTTAACACCAAGCAACAACAAACTTATATATTCATTAAATATGCTTGTAATACAATTTCTCCAAAGCATACTAATTGTTGTTTGGCTGTCCAACAAAGAGAAGACCTCATACAACACAATGAATACTCCAAATGGGAGGCGTTTGGCCTCAATAAGTGCACGCCCTTCACTGCAACTGGTACGACTTGTTAAAACCCTTCACAAATGACATAGATCCCTTCCAAACTGCTGAAGTGTACGGCTGATAAGCTGATCAAAAACTATGAATAATCAGCAATACAAGCTTCTTCAAAACCCAAGCAATCTAATTCAAAATAGCCTCTAATGGTTTGGCCTCACTGGAAACATCTAGCAATCTGAAGTAACTCTAAAAATGGCACCAAGTGCACCCCAAAACTCATCAACAACCTGCCACTTTGAAGCTCAAATCATTCCCCGTCATGGAAATGCCACAATCACTCCAAGGATATCTTGCAATCCCAAAAGTGATGTTCCTGCTGGAGGGTTTCGTCTCCAAACAAGCCAAATCTGCCCTTGCCTGTGGTTTTTCGTCACAAACAAGTTGGATATCTTCCTGCAAACTCTGCTGCAAGCAAGCTCCTTTCTCCAAACATGAAATGTAATAACCAAAGATGTCTTCAAATGCTCTCACAACCTCTATTTATTCTTTTCTCGAGCTGGTCGACCCAATGTGGGTAGAATGTGGGATTAAACTTCTTTCTTTTTTACTTGCTTTATGTCAATAATTCATTTACTAATGAGCACATATAATGACTTAACTCCACAATATCACTTAATCATATTATAATCTCCCAAAGGAGACCAAGCTAGGCATTAATAAAACCACATTAAAATATACATTATTTCCTTCAAAATGAGTACTCATAAGCCCCTTCTAACATTATAAAGTCATACTTAAGAGAATAATATAATAATTTAATGACTTTATAATAATTATAACTTCGACGATTAAAAACCCATTACTGCTCATCCCAACATCCAACATCCAAAGATAGAAATGAGTACCCATTTGGCCGAAGATGCCAGTCGTACTTTCCGTTTCCCGAGAATCCAACCCTAACTGACTTACTAAAAATAGTAAGTCTCTGAAAATACTGCCAAAAACGGTCCTGAAAGCTGACAACTGTGAATGCAGATCGTCCAACAATATCTCCATAACACCTAGTGGTTCCTAAACACTCGACATTGCCTACGAAACCTTATGAATAGGCAAGTCCATATTACGCTCTGTTAGCTGACTAGGATGGGGACATTACATAAGCATGGGGGGATGATGATCCATAGAATTACTCATTTTTTGTACTCTTTTCCCCTTAATGTGCGATATATATTCTTGTAGATATAAATGTTTTATGAAAATTATATATAATTAACAGTTTATTTTACATGTTCTCTAATATTTGTCTTTAAGTGTAATTTGTGTAGATTTAGTGGAAATTGTTGCATTTTGGCATGTTTTCATCAAGGTCCACCTCAGACCTGGCACTTGTAATTTAATGAAGGAAAAACATTTGCGAAATATCGATAAAAAGGTATGAATTCAGGCGCCCAAGTCCTGTGAAGAGCTTAACTTACGTTCAACACTTAACTGTTAGGCATCTGCTTCTTGTTAGGCACCTGCTTTCGATTAGGTGCCTACTTCTCGTTGTATGATGAAAGGTTCCTACTTCCCATTATGCGATGGAAGGCACCTGCTTCTCGACTTCTACATACAAGGCACCTACTTCTTGACTTCTTAAATTGTTGTACCTAATTTCCATTAACATCAAACTTTAGCACATCTTTGTGGTTGGAAAAATAGAGTGAAACTTCGGTAACTAGCGTGAAGGAATTTCTAGCATTACAACTAAACATGGGACAATATCAAATGTGACTCGTCACCCATTTTTCAACTGATACGTAAATTAATTCTGTAATTTGGGTAAATCAAATATCAGTGTATTTTGGAAATAAAATACGTTGAAATATCATGATATTTTGCTCGATTCCTCTAATCAAGCAAATAGTTGTAACAACGAATCATGTGCTGATTCATCCTAAAAATTGTAACAGGACTGACCGCATACCTTATAAATATGTAGGCCACCCCTGAAGAAGCCTATCAGACTTTTTATGTAATTTCCTTCTGTTGCAAACTGTTAATAAAATCTTTGCATTTTCCTATAAAAATATCTTCTAAGCGTCTGGTGATCATCCTACCACAAACATAACCTATTGGAAGCATGGGCCCACTTAAAATAGAGTTCTTCCCTATTTTTCCTATTTTCTATATTTGTTTTAATAGATTAATTTATTTCCCCTATTTTTTGTAATTTCCATCAAGGTAGTTATTTAGATTTTAAATGTTTTTAGTCCTATTTCTTAGACTTAGCATGAGATTATTGGCTTAGACATAAACTTCAAAGAACACCAAACACCCCCCCAAACCATAATCCAAGGGACTCATCTCTAAAGGAGAAATTACAATCATAGATTTTGCACGGCTTCTCACAAGACTACGAGCTACCCCGGGTTGATAATTAAATGGAGGCAATTAATTGAACCATAGAAAAACTAACCAATATTTTACCTTTGGGTAATTAAACCTTTGGTCCTCAAATAACCTCTAGATTTCTTAACTACTTAATTATTCAAATATTTATCCTTTGATATTTTGATGGTCAAACTTCCAATCATACAAAAACCTCACATTGAGCCAACATTAGTGCACCTTCGAATTGTTATACATATTCAAAAGTTATCTCTAGTTGATTGATCACTTAATTGAACTTCCACTCAATTATCAAAAATCTACTACAATTCCAAAATGAGTTAACTAGGATTTGAATCAATGACATCTTCACTAGCACTTTGAATGCTCTATCAAGGAGTTGATGGTTCCTGTCTAAGTAGAATATTCTAAAATATGTTCAAATAAATAGTCTACAAACAATATTATATATTGGAAGAGAACACAGTGGAAGATATTTTTTTCAAATTGGTCAAGAATGAGATACAAACTTCAAAAACTTTTATACCATATAGGATGAATTCATAGGCCATACAAATGACTTCGTATTCAAAATAGTTTATAGGAGAAATACATGCCATAAATATAATGCATGGTAAGCATGAAATGCAAATCATGCCCATATACTTTCTAAAAATAGATCAAAAAGTGACAACTCATGATTTGATCTAATTATAAATCTAAATCAAATGCTAAAATTTAACAAACTTTATATCAATATGTAGACACCTAAAACACGTCATGTCGAGGGTGACTACTCATATGGACATGCTACAAGACCATATGGAAGATCTTGGATAGACTCCAAGATAGAGCAGTGGTTCTAACCACTCAATTTGGGCTCCTTGGCCTAATCAGTCTGAACCATAGCCCAGACCTATGGTTTATAGCTGAACCACAGCTGAGACCTACGGTTTGCAGTCTAGACCACAGCTGTGACCTACGGTCTTAACTGAAGTTCAGTTGGCCTTCAATCCGAGCCAAATCGGTTGAAACGACCATTGGATCTAGAAGAAGGTGGTTAGAGGGTGGAAGCTTCCATTCCAACTATCCTAACCACCCCTTCTTGATCTTGGCTTCTCCAGGAAGCCACCCCTAGCCCTTGGGTAGTCCTATAAGTACCCCTCAAAATTAGGGCAAACTATCAGAGAGAGCATTGGAGATTTGAGCAGCGGAGCCCTATCGAATTGTACACTCAATCGAGTATACTAAGAGAGAGCTATTGCACTTATCCCCTACCTACTTGCCAATATTCATGATGAATTGCATTATGGATGCCCTAGGAGTCTAGGAGAGCCAAGAAATGCAAATCTAGGCAAACGAAGGCCCATCATAGTGATTTGACCACCAAACCTATCAGAAGGACATCGAAGGCGACCCTTGAACATCAATTGGACAAGGAGGTTAAGCCCACTACCCTTGGAATTGAGGGTAAGCCTATCAGAGTGCTAACCACGGCTATCAGCCATGGTTTACAGTGCAGACCATGCACCAGAGCTACGGTTTGCAGCAGAGGTATAACCACCTTCCTATTTCCATTTCTGTCTAGCTAATTAGGTTAGATTAGTTGTTTTTATGGTTTAATAGCATTTTAGAAGACTTCTGACCGTAGAACTAGGTTAGATTTACATTTTATGCTTATGCTTCAATTAGGACTTAAATGCTTTCTTTATGCATGTTTATGCTTCACTTTTCATATCTGATCCATGCATAGTGTAGCTGCTACTTTCCTTTACGCTATTACATGAATCTTGATTCACTTTGCATAGCTTAGAAGCATTCTTTATATTTTCTTGATTATGCATGTTAATGGTGTCATTATGCAATTTACCTAAAAGGGCCTCATCATGAGAGGTTGCCTATATTTTTGACATTCTTGTTGTTTCTTGACCGTAAGGAATAGTTTCAAAGGAGAGCAAACCATCAAGTTCCTTCCCCATTGTGAAGAAGAGGGCACCTCCACCCTAGAGTAGTTCATGCCATTCTGAAAGGCATTTGGAAATCACACCTACCCTTAAGAGGGAAAACAATTGTGCACTCCTATTGTAATATTGTATCAAAATGAATATCCCTAAGAGGGACGTACTTGTAATTGGATTTTGACTTCGAATATAATGGAATAAAGTGTTTTCTTTCTTGTTTCATTTGTTGTCAATTTCATTTACTTGTATGCATGTTATATCTTTACCATTTATCACAATAGGAGCCGCTATCGGGTGTGACCCTTTTTGGTGGTTATAGAGGTGATCATGGTGGCACCCCATATTTTTAGGATCTGACTATGCTTTTTTGGCTTTTGTATTTGTAGGTATAGACCACAACTATCATCTACAACCCAACAATTGAACCGTAGGTACAAGGCATGGTTCATAGTCAAAATCGTAGGTCAGACCTATGGTTTCCTGTTGACAACATAGACAGACAATTTTAGAATTTTAGATAGTGTAGGACATGAGGTAGGTCCTTTTTCTAGACCTCTATCACTTTTTTGTTCTCTGTGTTTTTATAGTAGGTCAAATTCGAATGCAAATTAGGAAAAGAACTAAAAAAAATGGTAAATCAATTGTCCTAGTTTGCTTTCGTACTTTGCTTTCAATAGAAAGGTGTTGCTGGGAACAATGGACCTCTGATTGTAGTCTGCCCTAGGCTACAACATGCTTGATAGAGATGTGTTGATGGTTTGCATGTGTGAGGCCCGATTAGTGGCCATTTAGCATCATAATGTGCATAGTCTTAAAGAGCATCTAGAGTAACTTGCATTTTTTGAATCTAAAACGTCTTTCATTTGCATAGCATTTAGAAAATGAGCATGTGTGCTATATGATGCATTTATTTTATGTACATTAAAAGGAACCACACACACCATGAAACACTTAAATGCTAGTGAGTTGGGCTTGACATCCAACCACTAGTAGGGTTCAACGATGGTGGGCGTAACTTCCATCCGTTGGCCCAAATCCTATGAACCCTTGATATATAGACCAATATCGGATCCAAGAACCATCCGTAGCCTAAAAAATTTGCATGTACTCCTCTTTGGAGGGTATAATATTGATTGGGTGAGATTGGGTGAGGATCTGGTAGGACCTGTGCTCCTTGTCCGGGTGTGGGCTTCATTACCACACACGGGGGATTTACGTGACTTGGAGTTCATAGCCAAGTTGTCGAGCTATGAGCGTATAGGTGAAATCCATTAAACCAAGAATAAAATCCAACAAGTTTTGCAAAACATGATAAGAGTTTCTACAACTGATACAACACATATTGAAAACACATCAAATAGTTTAGGACTCACTTTTAAAACTTAAAATGAGATAATCATTGTTGTATACCTTGTTTGCTTAATAATAATACATTTAGACTCTAGGTACACAATGGTGGACACACGGGGTGGTCGACAAAGGTCCAAAGCCAATGTCGATGACCAACCCCTAACTAGTTCACAATAATACATGTCGAATCCTCAACCACATGAGCGAACCGAACGTCATTCGACTAGCATTCGAGGAGACAACTCGACACGAGGGGAGCCAACAGAGCAAACCCCAAATAGAGGAGCTTCAGTACACTCCTCTAGGCATATAGTAGAATAGGAAACCTTCCAACATGAGGGTGTTCCACTTGAGAGCCATTATCGAGACCATAATGCACGCGCATCCATGGGATCGACCGAAGAGTTTATTATGCAGGGGACCAGATTGGTGCCCCTACATACTAAGTCCACTAGAGGATCTATGGCTCCACCTTCTGAGTATAGAAGGACTAGAGACCCACCCATTCAGGGGCAGGCAGATAGGCTCACAACCGAGCATAGAACTAACCATACTCCCATGCGTGGTCCACCATGCAAGATCACCATTGACATATCAAAGGTGGGAGATAATGGTACACCATCGCATGAGCGATGGTGGTCTAGGTAGCTAGAAGGTCTAGGTAGTGTTCTAGAGAAGCTAAGCCTTCCGCTCCACCCACTCGAGCCTCGAGTGAGCATAGTGGGAGTGTCATCCGCACTACTAGAGAACATGGGGAGGCTTCCAAGCACCCTCATGTCACACACCCACTATCTGCACATGGTGGGTCACAATATAGGACATAGTAGGAGGCCAATGCCATCTTCATAGATAGAGGCAAAGGCACAACATATCATTCCGATGGGTACAGAACCCACAAAGTCGCTCGTATAGAGTAGGGGTATCAAAGGCCTCCCATGGTCGACCAGATCGATAGATCACATCGACTGGCATCAGAGCAAAAATGCCAACTCCTCCAAGACCAATTGGAGGATGCTCACCTAGAGAGGCAATATATCGAAGATGAAAATATTCAAGCACAAAGGCTCATAAGATAGAGGTTATATGAGCAACGCATGCATGAAGAGCGTATCCTTGCTCAAAAGGAATGCGTAGAATAGGAGGATCGACTAGCTAGGGCTGGCCTATATCCTCAAGATGAGCATCGAGAGCATACACATAGGAAGGCTTTCTCACAAGCTAAGATGCATCAAGAGCATAGAGATGCTCGTACTCATGTTACTACCAAACAAAGGGAGCGGCTACCACCACTCAATAATCAAAGGTAGAGACAACATGAAGCAGCAGCGGGAGATGGATACGAGCAAGAATATCTTGAAAGCTCCCGAGCTGAAGAGGAGGAAGAGCAAAGACCTCCATCTCACACAAGGAAGATAGTACCTCCTAAGCCACCTACACATCAACTTAGGGAGGAGGACTTTCTATCTTTAGAGGCCTATAAGGCCTTGGCCAAGAAAATTAAAGCCATTGAGAGACAAGGCATGACTATTCAAAAGCTGACTCTAAGGAAAATCCATAATGAGCCTTTGGATCCTTCGGTGCCTACTTCGGCCTACCCTAAGCATTTTGATATGCCCAGGTTAGATAAGTTCAAGGGTGATGAAGATGCACAAGAACATGTAACGAGCTTTCTGGATGCTTGTTTTCAGATAGCAAGCAATGATGCCTTATTGTTGCGCACGTTCATCATGACACTTTTAGGGCCTACCTGAGAGTGGTTTAATCAGCTAAAGAAACATAGTATAACAAGCTTTGAGCAATTAGCTGATGCCTTTCTTGAATGCTATTCCTTTGGCATCAAGAAATAGGCTAATATTTCTGATCTGGCTGTGCTAGCTCAGCACGATGATGAGCCGATAGAACAATATGAAAAGAGATGGAGGAGATTAATGGTGAAGTTGCCATTCCCCATTCCTACCATGGAATTAACTTGGATGTTTATGAAGAGTTGTGCCAAGCACATCTCATTACTATTGTAGCTGCAATAGTATGCTACATTCGAAGAGGCTTTGGTGCAAGCCAAGGTGATTGAGGATATCAAGTTGCAAGAAGGCAACTTGAAGCTCAAAAATAGGAGAGAGGGATAGAATAAGAGTACCACAAAGCATCAGGGCAAGCAGGCCCATGTAAATCAAGTGGTATTAAATCTCCAATGGGAGGACAAGGGGTAACAGAAGTAGAACTATCAGGCCCAACCTCCCCCTGTGCAGTATGACAAGCACAATAACTACAAGGGCAAAAACAAAGAGCAATGCCCGCCTCGCTAGTTCACACCATTGATGGAATCATTGATGGTGATTTTCCATCAGTTATGCGAGGCCAAGGCAATCAGATTACCCGAAGTCAAGATGATAGACCCCAATCAACCCAAACCAAAGGGGTTTCAAGATGATCTATTTTACATCTTTCATAGAATGAAAGGTCATGACATCGAGGTGTGTTGGTATTTCAAACACCTAGTGCAAAATATGATCGACAAGGGTGAGCTTGTAGTGCCTCACAACCCGTAGGCACTAGATAATCAAAATATGGGGATTTACAAGAACCCCTTACCGAATCATGAGGCACCTCAAAACAACGTTGGTCAAGTTAACCAGGTATGAGTCGAACCACCTACCCAGGGGTTCATAGGCATGGTCAATGTTGTTACTAGGCATGGGAGATATGAACAACAAAATCAACCTCATGCTCCTATCCAGATACAAGCCACATCGAATCAATAGTCGACAGAATATTCCAGGCCCACCAACAAGACCGATGGTGACCCTAAGGAGCAGGTTGGTCCAAAACCTGCAGATAACTCCTACGAAGTTGTCAATATATGAATTAATTCAGTAGTCCCCGAGGCACAAGGAGACTCTTATGGAAATTTTAAGGTCCATTGAAGTATAGGCCCAGGATGCGCAGGCATTCACAAATTTTGTGGGACATGTACAATAGTGTCAGGAATCGATGATCCAATTTTATGATCATGAGATAAGGATGGTTTCTACAACTATGACTGACCCACCATTGCATATAATTGCATGTGTGAATCACATGCCATTTAAAAGGGTCTTGATCGATACTGGCTCATCGATCAACATAATAACGACCAAGGCACTGAGTCATTTGAAGCTACCTAAATCACATATTGTGCCAACTACATTTACATTGAGAGCATTTAACGATGCACTATGTTCGACTATCGACACAATTATCCTACCCATACAGGTAGGTCTGAAGACCATTTTAGTAATGTGTCACGTGATAGAAGGGGCCATGCAGTACAACATTTTACTCGATAGGCCTTGGATTCATGAAATGCATTGTGTCCCCTCGATACTACATCAATGCATGAAATATATTCATGAGGGACTGGTTCACGTGGTGGCATCGGATGAGGAGCCATTTAAGTTTGTGAACCTAGCAGATTTGCCTGGGGGTTTCATACTCCCATCAATGCACCTGGATGTTCGGTCGTCATCACCAATAAGGAAACCAGGAGGTAAACCGGTGGTGCATGCTCAACCAATGCCATCTATGTCACATAGATCGGAGCATACCACTACCACTTCCTTGAAACCATCGACATCAGTCATGCATCGGGATGATAGGAAATTAAAGGTGAAGATGGGTGAGAAAGAGAAAGAGCTTGAGCCCGAGCCAATCATCGAGGACGTTCCCATTCCCATGGAAGTTGAGGAACCCCAAGACAAAGTCGAGGAGGCACCTCAGCCTACCTCACCTACATCTTCAATAGGGTCATCCACACCATGGGTGATGGTACATCTCACTAATACTAGATTAGGTGAGTACCTTGTGCAAAATGTGACCTTCGAACCAATTCTGAAGACTACACAAGAGATGGGTAGACCTTCCACTCATCGTTATCTGGTTGGATCGATGGTTCCACTGGGAGAGCCACCTAACCAAACTAACTTCATCTATGTGGGGCTAGATCAGCTTCCAACGTGAGAGCCCATGGATGAAGATGACGAGGAACCTTTTATGGTAAACGTTCATTATTTGTCTAATCCGAAGTATGCCATGCATATTTTTGAGCTATATCACTGGCATGGATACGACCTTGGTCTCTTTGAACAAGGATGGAGGACTCCATTGGAACCTCATTATCAGTTAGTCACTGATAGATTTGGTCTAGGGTTATAGATATATGGGTAGGATGATTTGCTCATAGCATCCCTAGATCATCTGTACCTCAGCATGGTGGATGATGTGGATTTTAATCCATATCATCCGGATCCTTCCAAATTCTAGAGGAATCACCCTATGATATCTGCCATCACCATTGAGCCACTCGAAGATCATCGTGAAGGGCTCCTTGAGCAGATTGAGGTAGAAATGAACCCCAGAGATCAACTGGGACACCAAACCCATGAGGCAGTCGATGACACAGACATGCAGGGGTGCAACCCCATTACTGCAAGTGATCTCGAGTTAGGAGATCTTTGTAATGAAGATGGAGCGGAGTCCACCTCCGATATGAGTGGACCAGGCTATGATGCAGATGAGGATTCCTCAAATGATGATGGATCTGGGGATGAAGTCGAAGGCGCTTATGTAAGGCCTTTGTATGCACATCATTTATTGCCTATGGAATTGGTATAGGATATCGAAGAGATCCTTCCCAATGTTGATCATATAAGGGAAGAGATCGAGCTAGTTTTCTCGATAGCATCGTACATGAGGTATAATTATCTAATTTTTTTGGATAGTGATGATAGTATGCAAGAAGTGAGATTTATGGGGCCTCACTTAGAGGAGCGCCCTCCAGGAGTGGGGGTGAATGAAGGATTCTATTATGATAGTGATGAAGAAGATGAGCTAGAGAGGGCCTACCTTGGTCCTCCTTATTTGCATCACCACCATCAACCCATCGACATCGATGAGGTCTATAGGTAGCTACATGTTGGTCCACATCTGAGAGCAAGATGGTTAAACCTGGATCAAATCCATCGGTTGGTTAATCCCCTTTCATCGACCTACATGCAGCTCCATGAGCTGAATGATCCTATTTTGCATTTAGTGCATAGGGAGGATCCAGTTATTCATAGTCCTCATAGGGAAGACCCTTTTGTGCCTGTGCCATTAGAGCCAGATCGTGGGTATGAGGACTATGCAGATTTTGTAGAGGTCAGTCCGTGTGGTCCTGGAGATCAATTCCATTCCATAAACATGGTCTCCATTGATTTGACCACTCCACTCTACAATCCAGTAGATCCATCTAAACCATTGTATCTTAACAAAGATGCTATCGACTGGGATCACGTTGATTCACCCGTTGAGCCTGAGGATTTCTTCCCCAATGAAGAAATGTTGCAACCTTTCCATTTTGCACCAGGCTATGCATATGATGTTTATCATGCCAAAAATGCTTCCAACGTGGAACCACTCAACCCGATTGATGACATTCATCTGATTCCTACGCCTCACCAGCTTGAGGAGGGATCACATATGTCGATAGAGGAAACCTTTGAGGTGGATATCAGTGATGATCCCACCAGCGCAAAGAAGGTTAAATTTGGAGAGAGTCTCACTCTAGATGAGTGGGCCACCCTCATCCCTCTGTTGAAAGAGAGACCAAATTTGTTTGCTTGGTCGTATAAGGATATGCTAGGTCTAGACCCAAAATTGGTTACTCATAACCTTTCGCTAGACTTGATGAAGAAGTCGATCAAGCAAAAGCTTAGGAAAATGCACCCAATAGTAGCCTTAATGGTGAAATATGAGCTACAAAAGTTGTTGGATGTGGAATTTGTGATTTCCATCGATTATCTAGAATGGGTGTCCAATATGGTACCCATGGGAAAACCCGATGGAAGAATCCATATTTGCATGGATTTCAGAGACCTAAATAAGGCAACACCCAAAGATTCATTTCTGTTGCCCAATATTGATGCTCTCGTAGATGCAACTACAGGTCATGAAATGCTCTCCTTAATGGATGGTTTTTTTGGTTACAATAAAATTCAGATTAAACCCGAAGACCAGCACAAAACCATGTTTATAATGCCATGGGGAACATTTTGCTATAAAGTTATGCCATTCGGCCTCAAAAATGTTGGTGCCACATATCAATGGGCCATGACATACATTTTTCATGACTATATGCACAAAATTCTTGAATATTATATCGATGATTTGTTAGCCAAGTCATTGCTATGAGAAGAGCATGCAGAGGTCTTAAGGAAAGTCTTCGATCGCCTGATAGAGCACAATGTCAGGCTGAATCCTAAGAAGTGTGTATTTGGCGTAACTTCTAGAAAATTACTAGGGTTCATCATCTCCAAGAGAGGCATCGAAGTAGACCTAGTGAAGGTCAAGGCCATTTTGGAAATGCGTCCTCCCACCAATATTAAGGAATTAAGGAGCCTTCAGGGCAAGGTAGCCTCGATAAAGCGATTTATCACCCAACTATCGGATAAATGTCGACCCATGAATCGACTGCTACATAAGGGTGTCCCATTCAATTGGGATGAGGACTGCAAGGCAGCCTTCACTGAGATAAAGCAATACCTGGTGATGCCGCCAGTGCTAGCTCCACCAAGGCTAGAGGTGCCTTTTCTACTATATATATCGGCAATTGACTTTGCATTGGGAACCATGTTGGCCCAAAAGAATGTGCAAGGCAAAGAATATGCCATATATTACATTAGTCAAACTTTGGTGAGCTATGAGCTCGGGTATGCATACGTGGAAAAATTGTGTTTAGTAGTAGTGTTCGCTACAAAGAAATTGTGACACTATATGTTAAGTCATACGACGTATGTTATATCCAAACAAAATCCTTTGTAGTACATGATGAGTAAGACTTATCACAATACGTGTACTACGAAGTGGATCATGCTTTTGATAGAATTCGATCTAGAATTCATAAGCCAGAAGTCCATTAAGGGATAGGTCATAGCAGATCAATTAGCTGAGGTGCCACTATCAAACAATAGGCCTCTAACAATTGAGCTTTCAGATGATGCAGTCTTCATCGTATCTGAAGCTCCCAAACCTGAAGAACTAGAGAACAATGTTGATATGACTCTGTTCTTTGATGGTTCAAAGTGCGAACAAGGGGGTGGTGCTAGAATAGTGTTCTTCATGCCGCAAGGAGCTCCAATGCCCTTGTCATTCAAGTTGGATTTTTCATGCACCAACAACAATGCTGAGTACGAAGCCCTACTACTGGGCCTCCACACAGCTGTCACCATGAATATTAAGAGATTGAACATCTTTGGTGATTCCTTGCTCATAGTAAATCAAGTCAAGGGGCTTTTTCAGTGTCGATGTCCCATACTGAAAGCCTATAAAGATCTAGTTGACACATATTTGGCCAAACTGGAATGGTATGACATTGAGGCAATCCCTCGATCATCAAATAGGTTTGTAGATACCATGGCTTCTTTGGGATCCTTAATCCCTCAAAATCCATCTATCGATTTCACTACCATCCATGTCAAGATGCTCTCTCATCCAGCAGTAGAGCGTGCAACCTATGATAACAGAGAATCAGTCAACATGATCAGTGTAGAACCACAAGCTGAATGGTTCTATAGAGCTGAAGACTTTCTTAAGAAGGCACCCTAGGGGTCATTAACCTCTCATAGTCCCATGGGGAGTGGTACTACCATTCACCATAGGGTTGTTTTCGAGTCTACATTTGCAAAAGTAAATACGTAGGGGGAGCAAGTCGTCTTGGTAGTCGAAGCTGAGATTTATCAAAATTGGATGTCACAAATTAAAGACTTTCTAAAGCTTAGTATAATCCCAGAGGGATTTTCATGTGTTGTGAAGCACACATTTAAATATAAAGTGGCCAAATATGTCTTAATAGGAGACATCTTGTACCGAAGAAGCTATGATGGAGTTCTCCTTCATTGCTTAGAGCCCCAAGAGGCATCATGGGCAATTTTGCAAGCCCATGATGGTACGTGTGGTGGCCATTTTAGTGGCATGGCCATCATCAAGTGCATCCTTCGAATGGGTTACTATTGGCCCACTATGGAGAAGGAGTGCAATGCGTATGTCAAGAAATGCATTAAATGCCAACATCATGCTAATCTTATGCACTTGCCATCATAGGCCTTACAACCCATTCAAGCGGCTTGGCCATTTGCTCAGTGGGGATTGGATCTTATAGGCAAGATCTCTCCTCCATCATCAGGTCGACATACATTCATAATCATGGCTACTGAGTATTTTACAAAGTGGGTGGAAGCAATACCCTTAACAATGACAACTGGAGCTCGTATAGCAGAGTTTATACTGGAGCATATCATAAGTCATTTTGGGATTCCATCCAAAATAATATCGGATAATGGAACGTCTTTCAAGAACAAAACTATGAGAGCTTTGACATCTAAATATAGAATCAAACATAGTTTTGTGACTCCATACTATCCACAAGAAAATGGGTAGGCTGAAGCTTCAAATAAGATAGTGGTAGCCATCTTGAAAAAGATGGTACAAGAAAACCACAAATATTGGCACATCCAGCTGCCCCTTGCGCTTTGGGCTTATAGGACTAGTATTCGGATGCCCACTAGGGCAACACCGTTCTCACTAGTATATGGCATTGAGGCCATTATGCCTTTGGAATTAGAAATTCCAATGTTGCATCTGCATTGAAAGAGTTCATCGATGATGACACTATGTGACAAGCTCGATTGGATCAACTGATGCTACTTGATGAACATCACGTGAATGCCCTGGAGCATCTTCACGTTTATCAAGAGTGACTAAAATGAGCTTACAATGTCAAAGTCCACTAGAGAGACTTTGAAGTTGGGGATCTTGTCTTGAAATAAAACCAATAGAACTCTAATTTACCACCAGATATGCGAGACAAATTCATGGCTAATTGGCTAGGACCCTACATCATATCTAAAAATATTGGTCTAGGTACCTATCACCTAACATCGCTAGGGGGTGTTGAAGAGCCTGAACCTCTCAACATCATCCATATTAAGGTGTTTTATGCTTGAAGAGCATAGTAAAAGGCTCCGAGAGTTGCTTGTAACTTCTCGGTCATCCTAAAAAGCTCCAAACACTTTCATTAGTGGTTTGGTCAAGTAAAAAGCTCCAAAGGCATCTGTAAGCCCTTTGGTCAACCTCAAAAGCTTTGAGGGTTTGGTCAAAACCACTCGGTCATCCCAAAAAGGCTCCAAGGGTTCCTGAAACCACTTGGTCATGTCAGTTAAAAGCCTCAAGGATTTGCTTATAATCGCTCGATCATCCTAAAAAGCTCCAAAGGCATCTGTAAGCCCTTTGGTCAAATTCAAAAGGCACCAAGAGTTTCTAAAAATTGCTTGGTCAACCCCAAAGGCTCCAAGGATTCTCAAAATCGCTTGGTCATCCCAAAATGCCCCAAAGGTACCCATAATCCCTTTGGTCAATCCTAAAAGCTCCAAGGATTCCTAAAAATTGCTTGGTCAATCTAAAGGCTCCAGAGGCATGTACTCACCATTTGGTCAATTATGAGGCTCAAAACCCATAAAAATTATAAAATCAATAAAATCCAAAAAAATTGGTAAAGCATAAAATCCAAAAACATTTGCATTTGCATTTGAATTTTGCATTTTCATTTTGCATTTACACATGCATTCACTGCATTACTGCATTGCATATAGGCATTCATCATCCGTTGCATTCCGTAATAGAAGGCATTGTGTTTGTCAGTCTTACAAATGATGCCACGTTTGTGTTTAAATCATGCATCTCTACATTTATCATGATCCATCATTCATGTGAGTAATTGTGTTTTTCAACACAACCTATAATGTTGCTATGGAGATATACTAGGGTTTTTCGGTCACTCAGTCATACCTAGTAGTCTTATCAAGAGTTGGTAGAAAGCTTGCTTTGCTTTTGTAGCTAAGGTTCAGTTAGTATAGCCCTTAGCATATCAGAAGCCTATCACTAATCAACAAATTTAAACAATCCTAACAAGGACTAGGGGAATATGAAAGCCATGAAGTAGGACCGGGTATCCTGAAGTGAAAAGAGTTATTCTTGCTTATCCCTCTGTGCGGACGGTATGGGAAATGTTGGCAGTTGGCAAAAGGACAGGTTAGTTCCCTATTTAGAATCCCTTGCTTATGATAAAATGAGCAATATACCAAAGAGATATCCCATATCAATCCTCATGATTGATACCCTAGATCGATATCATAGATCGACTCCCTAGAGTGATATCCCATATTGATATCATAAGATCGATATTCTCAATCGATATACCAAAAATAGTTTTTCCAAGTAAATCTCCCCAAAGGAAAGTTTTTGAAGAAGATTATCAAATGTAAATGCCAAAAAGTAAATATCAAGTGAAGATCAAAAAATAGGCTTAAATCAAAGTTCAAAGTGAAGTTCAAAAGTGAATATCAAATGAAGATCATAAATCAAAAGTTCGAGCGGAGATCAAATGAAGATCCAAAATCCAGTTCAAAGAGAGATCAAATGAAGATCCAAAGATAGTTCAAAAAGAATATGGAATCGACTCCCTTGCTTCACTACATATGAGCAAGTATCCCAAAAATTGAAGGATAGAAAGGAATGAGCCTGAATCCCTAGAATTGTCAACACTACTATACCTTACGCATGATGATATGTCTGACGCATTAGCATCTCGCTTATGAACAAGACCAATGTTTGAATGTGGAAGAGCTAGCTTCAGGTGTCCTGCATTGCCTAGTGGCTTAGTCCAACTAAAATCTAAACTTGAGATTGGATAAGACATTTGTGGAACCCCTATCTTAGCAATGGGCTGAAATAATCCCGCCTAACATCGGGGAACGCTCGTGTCTTATCTTAAAATATTCATTTGCACACATAGGGATAATGAATAGTTAGGGTCTATCCTAGCAAAAGCCTTTTATCTCAGAAGTCTAGTGTGGTTAGTATGCAACTTTTGATAAGTCTATTAGGGTGTTTGAGTCTCATGGAAAACCTCAAAAATTTCTCCCATAGCAACAAAGTGTCAAAAATTGCAACCATATAAATCATCAAATTGCAAAGTATCAAACCCATGATACATCATTATAAAAAGCACAATCAACATATAGGATAGATACCGGATGGATATTAGCAATAATATTTAGATGACCACTGACTATATCGTGCACATTTTTCAAAATTGCAAAAGAAAATTGAATGACACATTATATCATTCACATCATAAAACATTGCATACCATTGCATTTCATATATGGGTGATTAATTGATTAAATTCTTATCTTAAGGATTTTCAATTACATTCATGATTTTTATACATTCTGTGGCATCATCCATTAGATTGATAAACATATTTGCATTCATTCCTTATGTTTTAAGTGATTAAAGCATACATGTTCATTTACATTAGATTAGCATCATGTAAATAAAGCATTACATACATTAATGCATGAAAATAAAGCAATATCAAATATGCGTTAAGAGAAAAACATCGCATCCATATGCATCCATCAAAAAGCACATCTAAGCATCTAAGATCACTGCATATCATCATCATAAATCAAATAGCTATCTAGTGCATGTCATCCATACATCACATCATATAGCATCAATATAACATAAGCATTGCATCCATGTGCATCACATAAACATAAAATTAAAAATAAATGAGTACACAATAAATGAGCCATAATAATGATCATATCATATATATAATGTGTGTCTCAGAGTACATCGGGAGTACAAAAATGCTCGTAGGCTACAAATGTGTAGGTCCTCGACCTTACACCAAAAATGAGATATATCAAAAATGTGTCCTATAATAGTAGAGCTCTAGCTCTGATCTGCTCCCCCTGTACTAGAGCTCTCGCCTCCTCCCTTAGTGTTGTGCTCAGGAGACTGCTCTGCCTACTACCCTACTGATTGCTATGGATCCTACTGAGCACCCTGAGTACCACCTAGCCCGAAGAGGCCTAGCACTCATCCAACTGCCCCTTGTGCTATGGGCACCTCTATCCATTGGGACCTATGATTGGATGCTATAGAAGACTGCCCTACCTCCCTGGTCCTGGTATGACTACTGTCACCATGCGTACTAGAGGACCTATGTGTCCTCTCACTCTGATGGGTGCGATGGCTAGAGCTAGTAGTGGACTATCCTATAGTTCGAGATCTAGTCCATTGGGACTCTATAACATATGGATCCTTAGGAACCTCTATGCCTAACATCTAAATGTATCCAACTAGCTGGTCTACCCGAGCAACCCTGGATGTGTGCCTCTCATTGGCACTCATAAGTAAACCTTGTAGGTATTGAATCTCTACCATAGGATCCCACCACCTGGTAGTACTATTATTGGTGCCATTAGAGGCCCCATAATCATTTGAGAGGATGGAGGACCCCCCTCTGTACCCTGAGTAGATCTCGCTCTACTATGGTCGCATCCCTCTGTGCCTCTACCAAGTCATGAGCATGAGTGAGCTCGCTAACCTGGGTCTCTATTGTGGTCACCCATGCTATCAAGCTAGCAATATCCTGCTCTACCTATGTCAATCGATGATCTCTATCTGTTAGTTGTGCCTATAGAGTAGCGATAGTAGTGTCACGCTCCCTCTACTATGTCTAGAATCGATCGAGCTGACTCTACAAGTCAGCCACCTATGCTAAGAGTAGCCCCTCTACACTGTTAGGAGGGACCTCACCCTCCTCTAGAGCCTCCTCATCAGGATCAATCTTGAGAGCCTCCTCAACAGTAGCCTCTACACCCTAGTCATCGTCTGTATGCTGGCATACCCTACGCACATCAGGATCCACCTCTGCTCCTACCTGATCTATAGCATGGCCTAGAGGACCTATCCCATACCAGCATAATAGAGACCACCATCCATCATACTCTGGAGTGGTCATCGCTATGTCAACCCTAGTCTCCTAGAAGTCATCTAGAGCATCACCTAGAGTTAGAGGCTGGATCCATGATAGATCCCTCTCCAAAGCTAGGTGCTTGTAAGTGAATGGGATCTT
Organism: Wollemia nobilis; assembly: GCA_028583015.1. Classification (NCBI taxonomy): domain Eukaryota; kingdom Viridiplantae; phylum Streptophyta; class Pinopsida; order Araucariales; family Araucariaceae; genus Wollemia; species Wollemia nobilis. The sequence continues at coordinate 859,222 of JAQPPZ010002036.1, read as the reverse complement.
TGGGATGTCCTGCACCATGCCAAACTATCGTAGGATGTGAGAGAAAAATTGAAACTCTTTGATCTCGGCCTTTCGATCGAGTAGCCATCTATCTCGATGAGCTTATCGAAGCCTCTCATCGACCTTAGGCTAGTCAGGACAATCCATGTAGGGTCACCATTGGATATCATCCGGCCCAAGTGCTACAAATCGGGTAATGTAATGTTGGGTCTCACCAGCATGAGTCCTACTATGGAAACCCTCCTCCTCTTGAGGCCAGTAGGTAGCATAGCACTGATGCTCATCATCAATGTCTGTAATGTGTAGGGGTAGCTCCCTAGGATGCTCTACCCTGATATGCTGCCAGCCCTAGATCTATAAAAGTAGACTATAGTTGATGCCCTTATGGCTATGCTCAGTGATCTGATATAGCTCTTGATAGAGCTGAGCTAATAGTGTGCTCCCCTAGGCTAGGAGTAGTGGCTGGTAGATAGAGCTCTGGACTACTCTACGTATAGTAGCTAGAAGGTTCTAAGGAATCCTCATGCTCGAGGAGTCTGGAAGCACATATTGCACCACCAGGTGCATGAAAATGGCCTCATACATGGAGAAGATATTCTTCCCCTACCAATAGCCGATGTGGACCCCTCCATGGTCAATGGCACCCTGAGCCTCCTCACTTGAGCATCGAAGATAGCATCGAATATGGACTCCTTAGCCCTAGAAGTAGAGCATACGATGGCCTCACCATCAATGGGGATCCTGAAGATCCTGTAGATGTCCTCTAGTGTAACTATCATTTCACCTGTAGGTAGGTGAAATGTGTTGGTCCACATATTCCAGCATTGGGCCAACGTAGTCAGATAGGATTGATCTACCCTAATGGTGGGTAGATCTAGAATGTAGCTGAAGTCGATAACTCTGAACCACTCTCGCTCACCATCAGTGAGCTCTCCATGGAGAGTCTTTAGAATGTTAGGCTCTCATGCTCTAGAGGTCAATCTCTAAAATAAATAGCATAATATAAGGAAAAATCTAACTAAAACATGCAAAAACATTTAAAAATTGATCTAAAAATCATCAAAAATAGTAAAAAACTGATAAAATTGCAAAAACATGTCATCATGCAGGCCTAAAAATTAAATTTTTCAATCAGACAGGTCAAAAATGCATTAAATGATATTAATTGCCTCTAAAAATTTAGAAAAATTAAAAATTTTGCAAAATTTTCCTAAAGTTGGCGAACCGCGGGTCAACCCTACGGTCCGCATGCGATCAAAATTTGATCATTGGGATTTTGAATGCTGACCATAGCTGGTAGCTGTGGTCCCCAATTGACCAATTGGGAACCGTAGTTGGTACCTATGGTCTCCGATTGAAGTCCGATCGGGTGCGATACCACGGCCAAAAATGCAAAAAAATAAAACTAAGCTACCCTAGCCTAAGATGAGGTTCATTACCAGTATTTTAGTGAAATTGATTTACCGATTACTTAATTGGGTTCATTTTAATTGGTAATGGATGCGAGGTCTTGGTTTTTGAGTTACCTTGCCCTCCCCTCATCCCCCGTGGCTAGAAGACGCTTGCCCGCGCCCTGCCATCGTGTTGTAAGTCGGTGTGCGGGTAAGGTGTGGTAGGTTGCAGGTCAGTTTTGTCAGTTGTCACTATCAGAGCTCTAGTTTGTAGGTCACTATCAAGGAATAATGAGAGATATTTGAAATTTGGAATTTTTATAGACTTCTCATATTCAGCGCGGACCGTAGGCCCTAGCCGCGGTTCCCAAATTTGCAAATGGGAACCGCAGACCCTAGCCACGGTTTGCAACTGGCAGACAATTTTAGAAAATCCCACCATGGGAAGGGCCAAAAATATCAATTAATGCCTCCCATTGGGTCAGAACTCAATAAAAGCAAGCTAATTTGGAAATTTGGTGATAATCAAGCACCGAGATCCAATCAAAAATTAAAAATCTGGCTGAGATTATAAAGTACAACCGAGGTCATCGCTATGATAATCCTTTCATGGAGCGACACACCTCCCAACCAAATAAATAAGCTCAATGCATAATTCAAAATATTCAAAAAAATCAAATAATTAAAACACCAAATGCGCCTCGTATTCAGTAATTTACCCTATACACTTGGCGGTTGCAGCGACTTGCGATCCATGCAATCCGACAAGATGAGTAAATTACCATAAGGACATTTGGGGCAAAAATTGTCATCGTTGATCTGATATGCTTCTTTTCAATCCCTAAGAAGGCCTTCATGACTGGACTGCTCCACGGGAATGAGGCATTGCATGTCATTTCTTCTATGACCTCTTTTTCAACAAATCATCGATAATTTGATTCAACACAAATCTGATTGGATTTGTATCAATTCGATTCCCTAAGATGACTATTGTAGCCCGACTGCTCCATGGGATAGAAGCATGCAAATACTATTAATAGTTGGAATCAAAAGTTGAACTAGGCCTAGCCAAGGCATTAATTTGCTCAAATCTAAATTTGTTCAGATCATCCATGGTGGTCAAGCGACATCGTCACTTCATACATTGTCATTACCCTCATCGACTCATCGCTTGAGGGGGTAGTCATAATATCAAATCATAATCAAAATCAATAGAAGATCTCGGAGAATCGTAGATCCCTTGATCTTGTCAAAATTGTGTTCGTCCTTGCGAATCATTGTAAACAACTATCATAAGCTTACCCCTTTGCTTGGGGTAAATAGCAAATATGATTTTGCTTGTTGTTCTCCGCCTTTCAGATCTATGGGTCATAAGATACCTATGGAATGCACAACTACACCGAATGAGATGAGAAGGGCACAAGCTTTTCAAGTTTAAGCCTCCAAAGAGTTGGAAGCAATGATTCCAGGATGCACATCCTTTTGCTGGACCTGGGGCATCTAATGTTGATCTAACTAATGATCATCATAGAACCTTCGACATCATTTTAGGAGGTCTATTTTTGCTCAACATTGTTCGATCTCACAATGCATCTCAAAAGGGGCATCTGTAGACACCTAAAACATGTCATGTCGAGGGTGACTACTCATATGGACATGCTACAAGACCATATGGAAGATCTTGGATAGACTCCAAGATAGAGCAGTGGTTCTAACCACTCAATTTGGGCTCCTTGGCCTAATCAGTCTGAACCATAGCCTAGACCTATGGTTTATAGTTGAACCATGGTTGAGACCTATGGTTTGCAGTCTAGACCATAGTTGTGACCTACGGTCTTAACTGAAGTTCAGTTGGCCTTCAATCCGAGCCAAATCGGTTGAAATGACCATTGGATCTAGAAGAAGGTGGTTAGAGGGTGGAAGCTTCCATTCCAACTATCCTAACCACCCCTTCTTGATCTTGGCTTCTCCAGGAAGCCACCCCTAGCCCTTGGGTAGTCCTATAAGTACCCCTCAAAATTAGGGTAAATAAATCAGAGAGAGCATTGGATATTTGAGCAATGGAGCCCTATCGAATTGTACACTCAATCGAGTATACTAAGAGAGAGCTATTGCACTTATCCCCTACCTACTTGCCAAGATTCATGATGAATTGCATTATGGATGCCCTAGGAGTCTAGGAGAGCCAAGAAACACAAATCCAGGCAAACGAAGGCCCATCACAGTGATTTGACCACCAAACCTATCAGAAGGACATCGAAGGCGACCCTTGAACATCAATTGGACAAGGAGGTTAAGCCCACTACCCTTGGAATTGAGGGTAAGCCTATCAGAGTGCTAACCATGGCTATCAACCATGGTTTACAGTGCAGACCGCACACCAGAGCTACGGTTTGTAGCAGAGGTATAACCGCCTTCCTATTTCCATTTTTGTCTAGCTAATTAGGTTAGATTAGTTGTTTTCATGGTTTAATAGCATTTTAGAAGACTTCTGACCGTAGAACTAGGTTAGATTTACATTTTATGCTTATGCTTCAATTAGGACTAAAATGCTTTCTTTATGCATGTTTATGCTTCACTTTTCATATCTGATCCATGCATAGTGTAGCTGCTACTTTCCTTTACGCTATTACATGAATCTTGATTCACTTTGCATAGCTTAGAAGCATTCTTTATGTTTTCTTGATTATGCATGTTAATGGTGTCATTATGCAATTTACCTAAAAGGGCCTCATCATGAGAGGCTGCCTATATTTTTGACATTCTTGTTGTTTCTTGACCACAGGGAACAGTTTCAAAGGAGAGCAAACCATCAAGTTCCTTCCCCATTGCGAAGAAGAGGGCACCTCCACCCTAGAGCAGTTCGTGCCATTCTGAGAGGCATTTGGAAATCACACCTACCCTTAAGAGGGAAAACAATTGTGCACTCCTATTGTAATATTGTATCAAAATGAATATCCCTAAGAGGGACGTACTTGTAATTGGGTTTTGACTTCAAATATAATGGAATAAAGTGTTTTCTTTCTTGTTTCATTTGTTGTCAATTTCGTTTACTTGTATGCATGTTATATCTTTACCATTTATCGCAATAGGAGCCGCTATCGGGTGTGACCCTTTCTGGTGGTTACACAATAGTTGAATAATGTGCCAAAACTTCTAAAAATATATAAATTTATAGCTATAAAATCATATACCAAAACTTTCAAGTTTATTGAAATATTCTAAATTCCTAATAAATAAAATAAATTAGAGGAATATAAGGTTGGACAATCAAGGAAGGAGAAACAAGAAACTAAGGTTGTAATATATCAACAATTACACCATCATAAGAGGTAACAATCATGAAGACAAGATAGGTAGTATCCATAGAGTATAAAAATAACCATAGAGGTAACTAAAGGAAAAAATACCATAGACCTATTTAAAGTTAAATAATCAACTACTATGGACTTACATGGAGATAGAGTAGTAACAAATATAGTTATAGCGTACTTAGGTATAGGTATCTAGGATACAACATTGTATTTATTAGGTGTTATGGAGTAGTGTAAAGCTATAGAAAGCATACATCTAATCTAATTGCAACATAATAACAAATTTGAAATGATGAAACATGTGTAACCAATTGAAATGACAAAATGAAATGTACTCTTTGTATTAATCAAATGAAACTCGGTTACATATTCATCCCTCTTAGGGATACCAAATTTGATACATAGTTACAATCATTTTGAGCCCCAAAATGGGGGTGATGTACTCTACAAGGTCTCTATATCTCCACCAATTTGATTATAGAGGATTTATCAAGCCACCTCTACTTCTTGATGTCAAGATCTTGAATCTTGATGGTATTTGATCCTTGAATGTCCCTATCACCTGCACACAAAGAAACTAAACAGATCAATAGCATTGTAAGCCTCTCGAAATGAGGCTAGTTTCTTGAAATATGTAAATAAGGAAAGCAATGCATGAAAATACATAAAGGAACACAAATATGCATATAAAACTGTAAATGAACCATGCAAATGTATCAAAGACAACTAATATATATTAGACAAAACAAAAGGAATGCAAAGAATCGGGAATCTATGGATTTAAATACTAAAAATGATAAACCAGACCCTAGTCGCTAATGATTAGAGCAGCCAGCTCTACTAGTTGCTATCAACGTCAATGACTGCGCTTGCGGGCCGCTATCGAAAATAGTGACCGCAGGACGAGGGCTCTACTCTCTAAATATCGACATGATATCATTTAATTTTTCTATGGAATTGGTGTTCACAAGGTCATTTGTGTCTCAAGACACAATTTGATGGTGGATTGTCTCGGATTCACAATGAATTGGTGGAGAACAACAAGATTGCTCCTCAAGATTTTGAAAGCTCAAATTATGCATGAATAGTTATCATTATACAATTGAACAACACATTGATACACCTCACAGGAATGTAAAGTCACTCTTCAATCCAACAAGGCTTCGTTGCAATGAATTCTGGATGCTTTCTCCAATTTTGGGATGTCTTAAATAGACTTCCCAAATCTTCACCTTGGCTTCTCAAGGAATCCAAGATCAAGAATCAGTTGGCATGGAGCAGTTAGGGCGAGGCTTCTGGAAGCTTTGCAGATGCAACCACCCAAGAAACTATTGCAAATTGGTTAAATGCAACTAATTTCACTTGACTTGGGGAGCTTGAGTTTGTTATAGGGTTAGCCACTATCGATAGGTTCGGCTATGGGCAAGTTGACCATAGCCACTATCGATAAGTGCGGCAAGCTCCTAACCGCTCTAATCATCAGTGGTTGCAATTGCAGTTGTTGTTGACATCAACAACGAGAGCTACATAGGACTAGGCTACCCTAAATGAGTGGTTAAAACCATTGTTGGGTCTTGGAAAGGTTCAAGATCAATCATATGGTCTGCAAAGGCGTCCATATGAGTAGCCTTCTAAACATGACGCATTTTAGGTGTCTACAAGTAGTTGCACACATAACCCAAGGTTATTATATTGGGATATTCAATCATACTAATAATTTGGCTAAGGGTTAATGAATTGAATAGGATTAGGGTCATACCCTTCCCTAGTATTATTAGATGAAGAGTATATAAAGAAAGAATCATGGAGTCATTTAAATCATCAATCATATCAAGGATTAGTACTTTATAATTATCTTTATCCAAAGAGTTCCACTCTCAACTAGCGATATCTTATGGATTTATTCATCCCTTAAGGAGTATTTCTTGGTGTTTCCCTTGTTTAAGGTATTCTTTATGCTTATCTCTTTTGTGTATTATTTTTTTATGGACAATTTATTTTATTTTTATATGTATTCATGGATGACTCGTGTTATAGAGCATAAAATCCATAACAAGTTTTATTAGAATAAATAATTTTATTTATTTTTCTAAATAAGCTATATATGGCTTCTACTAGAGGCCAGCCTCATAAAAATAACATAACATTATATTGTTGTTAGGTAATTAAATCATATCCAATTTTCCATTTTATCAAAATATTCTTCATTTTCATTTCTACTAGATACATTCTTCATCTTCTTAAAAGTGTTATGTTTTTCTATAAACTCCTTGACATAATTTTTATTAAGAGATAACATATTACTAGGCTAAATCATCACTATGATTGGCTAAATCATTAGCTGCTTACTTTTTTTCTTTATAGTTATGCTAATATTTTTAACGTACTACCTCCAACAATAATTAATGGACAACAAAAATAATTTTATATTTAATTAATCCCCACATCCATCTTTCTTGTTAGCATTAATAATTATTTATGAATCCCCCTCAATTGAAATATATTTCCATATTTTTCAATGATAACTTTGATCCCTTTAAGAAGTTCCTTGGCCTCTGCATAATTGTTAGTTGAAGTTCCATATGATTGTTTGTAAGTGAAGATAACTTTGTCATCATTATTTTAAAAAGCACCACTTGCAATAACTTCTCTTGGATTTCCTTTGCAAGAACTATCAAAATTAAGTTTGATAAACCAAATGTCTAAACATTTTTATTTTACCATAGATCAAAGTAGATACATTGTTAACTCCAATTGTCATAGATAAACATTCCATTTATATTCAATTCTTATAAGAAGGACATTAGCACCTTTTTTTATGCACCTAAGACTTCATGGTTATCAACATGCTTGTAAACATTTCAAAAGAGAGGCAATAATATGATTCTAACTTAGGTATGTTTATGAGATTTTATTTAAAATCTATTATTCCTTTCAAGCCATAAAATCCAATAAAATAATAATAGAACTAATCCTCCATAAAATGCACCATGCTTTAGCTTTGAAGCAATTAATAAATATTTCATCAACTTTTTCAGTGTTTAATGATTCACTCAATATATTCTCAAATTTTAAAAAAAGCATCCCCAAATGATGTATGCAAAGGGATAATGAAGTAAACAATCTGATGTTTCTATATGCTTCTTACATAAGACACACCTAAAAGATCCATTATATCCTCTACTTTGCACTCACACTTGTAAAAGTCTTGCTTTGGACTACTAACCAAAGGAATGTTGAGGCCTTAGGAGGGCCTTGAGTGACCAAATATTTTTCCAAGAGAAAAATTTGGAAATGAGAAATTCTAATTGCTCTTAAGCCTTATATGCCAACTTGATCATATCTATCATCTTTTGATAGATTCAAAACCAACTCATCCTTCTACATAAAAAAAAGGTAAATAGAAGTCTTGAAGAACATTTGGAGTTCATCCACTATTTGTTTGAGTCCACTTATTCTTTATTAGAAAAACTATTTTGGTAGAGTTTTTCATCTAGATTTTAAAAATTTAAGATATTTTATCCTTAAAAAATGTTGTATTTTCTAGGAGAGATCTTTGCACAAATGCATCAAAATCAAGTGGTTCTTTGACCACCTTTTTTAATATTTCACAAGCTTCAAAGAGAGTGGTCATGTAAAGAAATTTGATAAGTGTTAAAGGACATATGGCCTAATGATGTCAACCATTTGAAACAATTAAAATGACATTTTTTGAAAAAATAAAAAAATGAGATATTTTTCAATTTGAATAAGCAAATTAACTACTATCTATTGCATTTTGATTAAGATTTGTAATTTACTTTTTTATGTGATACTATGGGTGTGGATGAGATGAAAATATATAAAATATTAATTTTATGAAACCCTAGCTTTTAACATGGTTTGTTTTCTTCTAAGGAGATCATGGAGTTATGGATAATATAAATATCAAATAATGGTGGGGAAAATAAACCATGGTGTTAAGTTTCTTTGAAAAATTAATCTTGAAAGTTGTTTAGAAGAGTCAATTTTGTTGGAATGTATTGCATTATTTGGTACATGTCAATGTACCACCTTGGGTACATCTTTAGATTAGGATTTTGTCTTAGATTAGGATTTGAGTATTTACTTTATGCAATGTAATAAATGCACGTGTTAGAATCGGCAAAGTACTTGATGATGTAAATGTGCATGTAGTCCACATGTCCATGAGTCATAGAATAGGAAGATGAAAAGTCATATGTAAGTGAAAGGCCGAGAGACATATCCCTTTATATATAGGCCTTTGATAGAGTGATAGAAGAGAGAGTGAGCATATAGAATTGTAGAGAAAGAGATCAAAAGAGAAATTAGATACAATGTTGAGCATGTATGAATTATGGAGTGTTTGAGACCTCCATTATACAACATTGTACTATTTTTGTCAGATTTAATTAATGGTAGTTTTATAAGTTATTGCAGAAGTTTCTTATTAGTTTTTCCTACATATTATATTACAATTATCATATAGTTAATATTGCTTTCTAATTTTAGTTTTTGTGATTGCATTTACTTTAATATATAGCATCGAAAGATAGCAGTGGCATCAGAGCACAAGGTAGAGTGATAGGAAATAGAGAAAGCCACAAGAGAGATTGAGAGGAGATAGGGAGAGTTCATTTCTAGAAGTTTCAAAAATTCTAGAATTGCTATTTGGCTAGTCTTTCCATAGAGTTGCAAAAAATCTTGTGAAGACTAAGACTCAACGGACTAAGACTCAACATAGGTCTCTTTCCACTAGATTGAAGGATAACTAGTGATGTTTATTGATTTATAGAGATCTAAAGATTTGCATGGGTTTGCTTGCTACTATCTAAATTTTTTTGTTACAGAAAATTAATTCTGAGAAGTTGAGAAGCTTCCTACAATGGGTAGAGAAGAATTTCATCTTCCATTACCTGAAAGTCTATGTGCTTTCATCGTGCAGGGATTAATTCTTTGTTGAAAAAAAATAGATTAAAAAAAAAAGGAGACTTAAGGAAGAGGTACCAATTAGAGCTAGAATATTGAAGACTTCATATTGAAGAATGAAGAAATAAGAAAGCAGCTTGCGAAGAGAAAAAGAGGTCAAAGGAGCCCTATTGAAGAAAGAGGAGATCCAAAAAAAGGTTTCATTGAAGAACTTCCAAATTTAGAAGATAGAAGATTGAATATTGAATATAAAGGAGGACTAGGAAAAGTCCTAGTGAATATTTGAGAAGTTATAGAATTTGAAGACACAAAATAAGAGGTCTTAAGAAAAGTTGGAAGGAGAAATAAGGCTAGAGAAGCCCAATTGAAGAATTTGAAGAAGTGGTCATTGGAGAAGATTTGGAGAAAGCTCAAGGGAGAATATTGCAATAAGGAGAAGCTCCTGATAAAAAAGAATTTGAGACAATTGTCTCCATCCGACAACAAGCCCAAAAGGAAAAAGGATTTGGCAAGAAGTTTGCCAAAATTTCGAAAGGATTCTAGAAGACCTTAAGATATTCAAATTCTTGAGGAGGCCAAAAAAAAGGCCAAGTTTGAAGGCAGAATTCGACAAGGATATTGGATGAGAAAGGACCTAGAAGAGGCCACCATATTAGAGAAATTTGAAGACTGCCATTAAAAGTTTAAAGGTTAATTTGCATAAGAGAAGATTGTTGATTTTGTAGTAGAAATTAAAGAGTCATAGGCCAACAAATTGAAGGTGACATAGATCTACGCATTGGAGTTTCCTAGAAAATTCGAGAGTTTAGGATAGCAAGAGGACATTTTGGGTAGCACTAATAGCTGCAAATTTCAAAATTCAAGAGAACAAATTTGCAGCATTGATAGCTGCAAATTTGAAGCTGCAAGATTGATAAGTTTAGGGCAGCAAAGCACAAGGAGTTGAAGCTGCAAAATTGATAAGGTTGAGGCAGCAATTGAGTAGAAAGGAGAGCTTCAAAGTTTTTATAAATTCAAGGCAATAAATAGGTGAATCAAATCACCTAGAAGACTAGCTACAAAAATGAGGTGAATAGGTATGCAATAATGGTGCTATAAAAGTTCATTATCTAAACATTCACATTAGTCTATTATAATGTTTTTTAAGCATCATATTAAAGTTAATAAAGGTAGCAAAAGGATTTTAAGTTTAAAGTCTTCAAGTCAAGAAAGGAGGTAGCATTATCATCTTGAAACCTGCAAAATACATCAACACAAAATAGAGTTAAAAGTTGCTTGAAAGGAGTAATAAGAAGTAGATGGTGGTTAATGCATGTTATTTTTGAAAGCTACCAAAGTGCAATATTATTAAGCAAGGGAAGGAAGAATAGTGCACAAGAACAAGGCTGAGTTAGAGTGTCCAAAGAAACCATTAAACATTGGTGAAAATTGTAGCAATTCTTGGTGAAGAGGAACCACCTGAGGAGTAATAAAGCCACTAAGAGAAAGAGGAGTTGCCACCATATTATAACAATAAGGGTCATTTTTTAAAGACAAGGAAGGCAAGCTACAAAAGGAGACTGAAAAGGTCTCAAAATTTTGGTTCAATAAAGGTATTTTATCTTAGTTTAAAACATATTCATTTTTGGTTTATCAAAGCACCATATTTGTCTTTTCTAAAGTAGCAAAAGAAAGACAATTTGAAGTATCTAAAGACACCAAATAGGTACAAAACGTTACATCCATTAGTGGTAGGATCACCAAGTGAAAAAGGAGAATCCACAGAGTGAAGAAGAAAGAGACAAATAAGGGCTCAAAGCTAACATATTCAAGGTGTCTAAAGACATTGAATAGGGTGCTAAAACTCCAAGAAGGTAGTGCCCACATTGGATCAAAACCTACAGCAAGAGAAAGAAAACAAATATAAAATAAGGAAAAAGATAAAACAAGCACAAAAAGGTGAAAGTAGTAAGCAAATAAAAAGGTTTTACCCAAGCAAAGGAGGCTTGAACATCTAAGAGAACATCGATGAAATAGACACCAAGGAAAGAAGCGTTTAAGCACCACTAGAGGAGGAGCTACCATCATTGAAGAGGAGTATCCATTGGAGAAGAGCCACCACCATACGTTGGAATTCAAGAAGCACTCATTAATTGCAAAATGAAGACCAAACAACTTGCAAAGAGTTGACAAAGAATGTTAAGTTAAATAAAAGAACGTTGAGCACCAAAGAAAGGTTACATGCAAGATAAGAGTGGAGCCACCACTTGTCACGACAATTGAAAAGACCATATGCCACTTGGCACAAAAGAGAATAGCATCAACAGTCTTTAATAACACCTCAAACGAGCGCTCATTGAGAAAGAAGGGAATACGTTATCAAATAACGTCTATGTTGTCCAAGATTGGAATAACGCCTACATGCTATAAAGTAACGGCTGTGCCACCTAACAGAGAATAGCAACAAGAAGTAACGTACAAATTTTACGTTGAATGCCATGTGGCAGCAAGGCAAAGGATATAATCAAGTATTAAAATTCCAAACCATAAGAGAGTGTGCATATGAAGAATTCAAGTCAAAGAACATTGAAGAAGCACAAGGACAATCAAAAGTGGAAGAGAGCACCATAAAAAGGAGGAACAATAAATGCAGTGGAAGATTATTTTCAAGCCTTGAAGACTGAGAAGAGAACAATGCCCAAATTAGTGTGCAAATTGCAATCAAAGGAGAAGTTAATCAATACGTAGTGCCTCACCTCCAAGAAGGTATATTAACATCCAATTATTATTTGCATTCCATTAAGTTGAAGGAGGCATAAGGTTCATCATTTCTAATGTTTAGTTATTTGAATGCATGGAGATATGAGGAAATAAATTGATAAATTACAACCTTATATAATTTGCAAATAATGATGGATTAGAAATACAATAGAAGTAAGGAGAATGTAACTTGAGAGATTTTGAAAATTGCATTAATTGAAATTCAAATATTGAAATGTTTGCAAATAATTCAACTAGGAGGAATAAGGTTTTCTACATTGAAATTGAAGCATCAATTTTGTAAATATCCTTATTTTATAAATTTCTAATTAGGGAGATATAAGGAGTTCAACACCAAACTAAATATCTTGAAATTTAGAAACCTTATTATTAAAAATTGAAGCAATACTTTAAGTTGGAAAACTACATTGAAATTAGTCTCTTGCTCAAATTAATAGGACATAAGGAATCTAACTCTAAAGTCTTGAAGATAGAATATTTCATCAATTGAAAGTGCATTAAAATTATTTTTAGCATTCTATTCACAAATAGGGAGAAATAAGGTGAAGAATATTAGTTGAACATTAGGGAGATAAAAGGGATTTAACTCAAAAAGAAAGCTAAGCACTTTATCAATACCATACTCTATTCAAAACATTTGAGAGATACAAAGTATTCTACAAAACTTGGAAAATTGAAGAGTATATAAAATTTGATTCTATACTCAAATTCCAAGTTGGAAAAAACAAATCTCAAAACTACGGAGTCATAAGGTTGTCAACCTTAAAGGTTTAGAGATTTTAAAATTTTAAACCAAAAGTTACAAGAAAGATTACTTTAAAAAGAACTATGGAAAAGCTTATTAAGTATACAGGATTCAAGGAATCAAAATGGTTCAGAGACATACTTGATTCTAGAAATGATAATAGAAAATATGCAATTAGAAGAGAAGAACCAATATGGCATAGAAATATTTTTGAGAACTCACAAGCTAATAGTTTGGCAAAAGTAGATTCTACAGAAATATCTTCCAATGACATGATGAAAGGAATTGATGACAACTATATTAATGGAGATATTGGGAATAAAATCAAAAACCATACTCAAAAGGTAGAAGAGAATATTGATCAGAAAGACATCCTACAAATCTATGAAAGAAGTAAAGGTAGAGTAGCTTTAGTTATACACAAATGGTTTTACCATTTTATCAAGGAAATGGATGAACTTGAATTTCCAAAGACAAGTAACAAAGGAATAGGAATATCTTCACAATGTACTTATTGCAACAAGATAGGTCATGAGAAAGAAAACTATTGGATTTTCCATCCATGTAAATATTATGGAGGAAAATCTCACTCATATTTTTTCTATTACTATAAAGATAAGTACTATAGGAGATTTGAAGAGATATTGATATTCAGATTAGATTATATTTTTCAAGTTCTAATTTTTGAAGCATCTACTAATAATGAGTTCAAGTTTGAAGTTTTTGAAGAACAAGAAGAAAGGTCATTCAACCAACAAAAGGAAAAAAAAATGGATCAATTCTGATCCACTTAGGACTTGCAAGATAATGAGATCTCTTGTTCATCAAAGATACTTGAATAAATTCAAGAATGAAGATCTTATCAACCACTTTGAAAAACAGAGAAGCAGTGAAATTAAGAAGACAAGAAAAGACTAAAGAACACAAGCTTATATCGAAAGGGAGGGTGAACAATATAAGACCACTTTTTACTTTTCTTTCCCAAGCAATATTATGCAATATATCAATGGCAATATCAACAACAGTAATCAAAGCAATGCACAAATCACCACACACAATAGAGACATCAATTTAACGTAGTTCACCCAATGTAGGCTACTCCACGGAGAAAGTCTTTCACTAAAATTTTCTCAACAAATCTCTTGGGAATCCTTCCCTATTACAATGTTTATGGACCTCTGTCCAAAGGAGACACCAATACCCTAATCAATTTCGTGGATCTCTATCCACAGAAGAACTCCTCTTTTGCTCTGGATAGTGATCCTCTAGAGGACTACTGCCTCCACTACACTGGCTTGTGGATCTCTCTCCACTGAAGACCTCTATCCTAACTTAGAAGACTTGTCCTCACTGCCCTGGCTAATGGAACTCTATCTACTGGAGACTACTGTCCTCTACTTAGTCACCTCCAAAGCTTGTTCTCAGCTCTGTCTCAAATATTCACTAAACACGGTCCTTTGATCTAGCACAAATATGCTTAATATTTATCTCAAATCTGCATTAAACACTGTCCTTTGATATAGCACAAATATGCTCAATATTTGTCTCAAATATGCACTAAACATTATCCTTTGGTTTGGCACAAATTTGTTCAATCTCTATTTCAAATCTGCACTAAACACTATCCTTCAGTTTAGCATAAATTTGCTCAATCTCTATCTCAAATCTGCACTAAACACTATCCTTCGATCTAGCACAAATTTACTCTGCTAGATTTGCCCCAAGCCTTAACACAAAGCTTGAACAAATCAATCGATCAAATTGCTCTCAAGTCTTCTCAAAGACTTGCCTCAAATCTGCTCAACAAGTTCTCTCTAGAACTTGTCCAATATTATCAACAAGTCTTCACTAATACTTCCCTCAAATCTACTCAACAAGTCTTCACCAAGACTTGCCTCAAATCTACTCAAGTCCTCACTAGAACTTGTCCAAACTGCTCAACAAGTCTTCACCAAGACTTATTCCAAATCTGCATTGTAAGCTTCCACAAAATCTCACACTAATCTATCCACAAGTCTTCACCAAGACTTCCCTCAAATCTGCTCAACAAGTCTTCACCAAGACTTATCCAATCTGATTGTAAGCTTCCATAAAAGCTCACACAAATTTGTCCTTAATCTTTCACAAAATATTACTCAATTTTGTCCTTAAGCTTACTCAATTCTATCCTTAAGTCCCCTCTAGGACTTACTCAAATCTGCTCACAAGCTTTCACCAAAGCTTATTCAAATCAATTGTAAAACTTGCATATAAAAACTCAACTCAATATCTCACAGAAAACCTCTTCAATCACACAAACAAGTTTCACTTAGAATCTTGTTTGACTTACAAAAACATATAGAGAATGGTTAGAGACTCAATATGTTTCACACTCACAAAACACTCAATCACTTTCAAACTCTCTCTCAAATCAGTTTAGAATAAAGAAAAATTTGTTTCACAGAACTTGAACTATCACTCCAACATTTTTAATCAATAATGCTCAATCAACTTTGCTCAACCAATCACTCAATGAAACACAACTTGCTTACAAACCCTAAACAAGTGTTTCACAATGCTTCCAACAACTCTCACTATGGAACTCAAACTTTGACTCAAGATGATTTCAAATTCACATAACAATGATACTCATGATCTTTTCACAAACCCTAATCATGCACATGAAAGCTTACTCAAATATTTCCAACAATGTTTATCAAACAATCTCACATAACAATGATACTCATGTTCTTTCACAAACCCTAGTTCAATATAGTTCTCAATTTCACACTCAATTGTTCTCACAAACATTCACAAATCATGTATATGAAAAGCTCACTCAACAATGCTTATCAAACAAACATTTTCACTCCAACTTTGCATTTCACATCCAACCCAACAATATTTCACTCACAAGAAAGATGTGCCCATACCTTTTGTTTTGATGAAGATTTGATCTCAAAACCTATCTCAATCACAATCAATCTCTTTTGCCAATCTCAAAGGTTAGATAGCAAAAATCCTTCTCAAAATTTTCACTCAATTAATCCCCTCAAAATTAATTCACCATTACAAAAATTAGCAAGACTCAAATACACCTTATTATCTCCAAACTTATCAAAATATTTCTCAACACATAAAAGTCAATTTTCTTTATCAACTCCAAATCAATCAATGTATAGAAGACCAAGTTCCTTTATAATCTCTCAAAATAATATTAAAAAATTAATCCCTTAATTAAACCTTATTACTCCAACCTTTATTTAATTTCTCAAAGCACAAAATAATATAAACTATTAAACACCTTATGACTCCCTACTTCCCAAGGCACTATATAAACTCACGTGACCTCAATGCGCTCCCCAACCTTGGTGCTATTAATAAATTTAAATAAAAAACTTTAGTGCATACCTTATACACCTTGCCCACGTGCAAAATGGTAGTGCACACCTTGCGCCTTGAACCCATGACCTCGTTGTTGCCGCTACGCTCTAGTAGCCGTTAGGCCACATGCCCACACAAGTCTAAAACCACAGGCGCTTCCCTATATTACTTTTGAAAAATCCGACAATCGAAAAACACAACAGGCCTCCTTAAAAACCGATTGTGCGAGGATTCGAAACCTCAACCTCTTGCCACGTGAATGCCTTAACTCTGCCTTAGTTACCAACTGCGCTAACCAACATTTTGGTTACACTTGGGTTGCGCCTCATGCACTTAAACCGTCACTTGCCCTCCAAAGGTTTTAATCACGCAAATTTTCTTCTATCTCACAACAAAGTAGTGCACGTTTCCTTTTGCCTTTGGATACACAAATATGCATGGATGTCTTTTAATTAAAACTTTTACCCCTTTATATATCCTTTAGCTTATGCGCTTTTGACGTCGACGATTTATTTCGAATTTAAAAATTCGATTTAATAAATTATTTTATGACCTTTAACTTTGGCACCCAATATTTATTTAAATTTAAATTAATTAAATTATATATTTTGCAACCTGCTCAATGGGTCTTTCGAGGAATCAATTATTTTTAATTATTCCTTGAACCTATTCTCTTCATCTCAACCTGTAACCTGGAATATTATAATATTAAATATTATAATATTATTATTGCCTTTTAATCCTGCTTCTCCTTCCTTGGGTCTTCAACCTTTTAGGCCTCCTTAGGCATTTAATATTAAAGATAAATATTATATCCTATTTCTTTAAACCTCTTCCTTGCCTTTTGGAAAAACCACCTGGTGACATTAATGATGGTGAAACTTAACCAACAAACTCTTGACAACTCTTGACATCAATGCCAATAAATCTTGCTCATATTTCCAACAAAGACAACATGAGCTCCAAGAATAAAATGAAGACTAAACCAATAGAAGGATAGGAACCAAATCAAGTTGAAGAAAATTTGAAAGATGAAGATCCATATTGAAGACTCAATAACCAAATAATGTAATACAAGGGGGTGCCGGAATATATTACATTATTTGGTACATGCTAATGTACCACCTTGGGTACATCTTTAGATTAGGAGTTTGTCTTAGATTAGGATTTGAGTATTTATTTTATGCAATGTAATAAATGCACAAGTGTTAGAATGTGCAAAGTACTTGATGATGTAAATGTGCATGTAGTCCATATATCCATGAGTCATAGAATAGGAAGATGAAGAGTCATAGGTAGGTGAAAGGCCAAGAGACATATCTCTTTATATATAGGCCTTTGATAGAGTGATAGGAGAGAGAGTGAGCATATAGAATTGTAGATAATAGAGATCAAAAGAGAAAGTAGATACAATGTAGAGCATGTATGAATTATGGAGTGTTTGAGACCTCCATTATACAACATTGTACTATTTTCTTGAGATTTCATTAATGGCAGTTTTTTGAATTATTGCAAAAGTTTCTTATTAGTTTTTCTTGCATATTATATTGACATTATCATATAATTAATATTGACTGCTCATTTTAGTTCTTGTGGTTGCATTTACTTTTAATATATAGCATCAAAAGCAAACAAAATTTGCAATGGTGGGGAAGATTTTATATAGACAATAGTAATTACATTTTGAAAGACTTGCACTTGGGAGTTTATTGACTAAGCATTCTTAATTGAATAGGTGATTGTGAATATCACGTCATGACGTATTCACCTTATGATTATGAAGTTTATGGGAAGTTGAAAAGTAGTTGTAACTCCCAACCTTGTACCTTCTTGATTTTACATGTATATATACTTCTATCACATCAATGCAAATGTTGATCATAGTGCATAGATCTATTCTACATTTATAACAATTTGTATCAAAGAAATATAATATCAGTATGAAGCTTTGACTTGTAAAGTTGATCCAATTGCTAAGAAGTAGGAGACACCTCTTGGAGTTTGTGAAAGCATGTACCGCTAGAGAAACTAGAAAGGAACAGATGCAAGTTTGAGAGAGAAGACCTTGTTTATAGACCAAAAATATTTTTTTATCTTTTATTCCTATTGGTATTTGTAGGTGTTGCAAGCATTTATTTAATCTCAAAGGAGTTATGCAACCATCCGAGAAAAAATTACTTTGATTTTCCCTTACAAAATTGATTATTGGTTAAAGCAAAGTGTTTTCATCTAGTGAAAAAAACATGTATCTAAAAAAAAAAGAATGATTTATCTGGAGCATTGCACTAACCTATGGGAAAGCATCTTCTATCTAAATTTTCTACGTGGAAGAGTGATTTGATTGTATCATCTAGAAAATATTTCCATTTAAAGATGTCATCTAGAAGAGCCATCAAGAGTTGTTGATATCTACAGTTGCTTTCTAAAGCTATTGTCTTCTAGAGATGTTATCATCTAGAACTACTACTGTCTAAAGATACTATTATTTAGAGTTGTTGACATCCAAAGTTGTCATTTAGAGCTACTATTGTCTAAAGTTGTCTAAATCTACCATCTAGAGCTATAGTTGTCATCTAGAGCTGCCTCCTAAAGCTATTGTCAAAAGAGTGTCATTTGAAGTGAAGTTGGACTCTATCATCTATTGACTAGATCGTCCAACAACAAGGTCATTTGAAGATGTTGGAGGGTCATCTATTATGAAGTTGCCATATCAATGCATGGGCCATATGAAAGTTAACTTTCAGTGAAGTATTATTGTGCCATGGATTTAAAAATAAAAAACAAATGTGCTTGTATTTGTAGTTTACTAGGAGGAAGTGTTAATCTATTTCATGCAAAGAATAGGCAGTCCAAAATAGAAAGGAGGCACCAATATATTTAAATAATAAATAAACAAAATACTACATGCTTTGTAGGAAGGCTATTTGAAGACATTATGAACTATTTTAAATTATGATTATTGAATATCGGTAACAAGTTGATGTTTGGGCATTTTAGAATGTTGATAGAATATTCTAAGGATATTCCTTAAAGATACAAGTTAGAGGAAAAAGAACTTGAACCCCTACACCCTTTTTTCCCTAGTGAGACCCTATTTTTTATCATAGTTAAAGGCATCAAACACGAGTATAGGCTTATATACTTGTTGAAAAGCTCTTTTTGAGTCCTTCCAATGAATTTTTTTTTTTTGTTTTTTGTGAAGATTTCCCATGGCTATTACTGCCCCTAAATTGTTATTACCCAATTCACAATTGTTGAAAGGTGACAACTATTCTACTTGAAAGACAATTACAGATTCATCTTGTGGGAAGTGGTATGTGGCACTACGCATAGACATACCTCTGAACTAAATGAACAAAGAAAGTTTGATAAAGCTTATTAGAAAGTCAGATTGATTATAATGTTTGACATGTTTGATGAGATCTAGCCATACAATCATGATGTTGTAACCATGAAGGATGCATGGGATAAATTTAATATGATGTTTGAATCCAAGAACTGGAATCAAATTCTACACCTATAAAGCCAATTGCATTTCTTGAAGATGAAGAAATGAGAACCTAGAAGGATTTTTGCAATGGATTGCTAAGTTATGAGCATCACTATAAGCGTTAGATAAAATTATCAATGGTAATATGCTTATTTCAATAGTGCTTTGTGCACTGACACCACCATTTAGATTTTTGATAATAACTTAGAATGTGACAAATTAGATCACCACTTTGAGGCTTATGAATTTGCTTCAACAAGAGGAAGCGATTAAAGAGACAAAGACAAATATGAACGTGCTTTGCTCGTGCATCAAAAAGTCAAAAAATTGATGCAGTCAAAGAAACGTGGAAGACCTCCCAACAAGCAACAAAACTAGTAAAAAAAGGGTAAAAACAAAAACAAAATCAAGAACAAATAAATGTCACAAGTTTGATTCTATGAGAAATCGGGATACATACTTTAGGAGTGTTGGTACAACACATTCTCACAAGGTTCATCTAAAAATCAACCAAAGATATCATCAAGAGGTAAGCAAAATAATTCTCATTGGAAAAAGAAGAATGCACTCAATACCAACATGGCAATATAGTTGAGGACATTGATTCTTATGCAGAAGGATAAGACTGTCTATTTAGTTCAATATCATAATGATGTTTCAAAATCAAGCCTAATTTGGTATGTTGATGTAGGAGCTACCAAACACATGACAAGCTAGAAGTGGTTTATAAGTCTTGACCATCTATCTTACTATAGGAAAGTAACACTTGATGACAATTTGACATGTATTGTTGCTGGAATCAATGATGTTCAATTGCATCTTAGAAAGCGTACATGTCATCTAACTCAAGTTTTTTATGTGCTTGGCCTCACAAAGAATCGATTTTTTTGAATTAGTTGGTTGATCATAATTTGTGTCTTGAATTTATGGAAATAGGTGTAAAGAAATTGTCTCATTCAAGATAAATCCATAGGTTCAATGATCATTCCCATGCTACTAGCATAGACAAGTTTTTTTATATTGTGGTTGTAATGCAACACAACCAAGCATTAGCAACAAAAGCAAATGAAATTGCTTCACTATGGCATAGGCAATCAAGACATCTAAGATTTAGCCATTTGAAGTTACTCCTACATCATGACAAGGTATTGTTGGTCAAGAATCCGCCTTAGGTATGGAATTCTTTATCCATGCGCGCTAAACCAAACCAACATTGAAAGGCCAAAAGGAAGAAAAGCCTCCCATGCCAATCTCCAGAGATGAGCTGGTTCCCTTGCTATTCTAACTTGGGGATTGAGATTAAGAATAGGAAAAAGATTATAAATGACTGAAAGGGATGGGAAATATGGCCTCAGGCCAAGTAGAACAGGGGTGATGGACAAGCAGCACGATAACTTAATTGCATGTTGAATCAATAGCACTCAACACATAAAACCAACAGAAATTAAAACCAGGCATCTAACATGCACATTCTCCATAATTATTCCAGCGTTCACCCTCTATCGAGAGTCAAATCCAAAAATAGAATTATAACCCACAGACAAAGCAGAGAATTTAATAGAAATATAAAATAGAAGACATGCGCATAAAGAGAAGTCAAGAATTAGAGCCAAAAATTCTCTGTATTGATAGCAAAATTCAAGTTACAGCAAGTCTCTAGCAAAACGTCCATCCTTTTACATTGAAATTGATAGTTTTTATAGAGGATCTTGCCTCTGAGACATAAATGCTCACCCACAAAACATCGCGGTGGCAGCACAGATTGGATTTTGGCACTCATCATAAAGTAATGAGGAATGGCCAGAATTTGGTGACTCATGAAGAAGTGGTTGCATGGCTTCAATGCGGCAATATGATTCATCTGTTGCACCACCTCCTCACTTGCTGGAACTGCTTCAACGGAAGATCGGATTCTGAAATCCAGGCAGATCAAATTTGGAAGCTTCTCCGATCAACTGCAATTAAATTGGCGAGGGCGTGCCTTTTTTCGTCGCTGAGAAGCGTCTTTGGGGGATTCGGGCTGAGGCGGAAGAGTTAGACTGGTGCTTCACGGATGCAGGCCCCACTTGGTTTCGTTGTTTTTCTGGCCCGAAATGGGCTTGTGCTCACAGACTAAAGTGAAATGCCTTGTTGCCTTGGGAGTAGCACTAGCATGGAAAAGTCAAAGGTCGTTTCTCCCCTACTTGGCATGAAATGGCCTTGTGCTGGAAAACTGGCCCGAAAATGATTTTTGGTGCTACAACTTCCTGGGGCCACAACTTTTGATCCGTTGACCCGATAGCCTATTGTAATATATCGTTGGAAAACTTAAGAAAATATCTACAACAATGAAATATCTAAGGATCATTTCATCCAATTTATCATCCTATTTTAGGGCCCACGAAAATTTCAACACTTCTACATGTGTTTCGTTGATTTAAAGCTCCAAAGGGATTTCGCTGGCAAACTCCAAGAAGATGATTTTGTTGGCGAAGTATGTTTCACACTTATGCAAAATTTTATCAAAATTTAATGTGGCAAAGATGCCAACATTTCTGGCGGCTCGCGGGGTATTTAGCTTGTCTGAATGCAAATCAAGCCCAGGGCCTTTATCCATTGGGCAACAGAGTCACAACAAAACGCAAACACAAGAAAATATAAACAAAAAGAGTACCTTCCACTTTGAGTCAGCCAGATCTGATGATGCCAAATCACACCACTTTGAGCTCTCCCCACCTTATTTATCAGTCAACCTATTTACATTATTTACACAAAATTTTGCGACATGATTGGCATGGCGCCATCGCAAAATTGGCGTTGGGCGCCTACCCAGTGAATCTGCAGTGTTCGGACCAGATATGATTGTACTTGAGTTGATCTTTGAAGTCCGGTTGGCCTCTTCCCAAATTTTTCCAGATTGCAAACAAGGTGCAACGTGACAGGTTATCATGCATGTCAGTACTCATACAGTTAATTAATAATGTGGCAAAGAGATTTACCACATAGGATCCTTCTTCGAGTATCGGTTGCGGTGATGGCTGGCCCCAATGTCGCCACTTTTGAAAGTCCACTGGCTGCGATATCTTGGGTACGTGCTCCTCTGACTCCTTGATGTGACAGTAGGATTTCTTCGAAGATAGCCCTACTGTCAGGATCTCCCTAGGACCAGCCTCCTAAGGAGGTATGTTTATTGAGTCTCGGTCGAGTACTTGTGTGCTATGCTCAGGGATACAAAAAGGGTGCAAAAATGTGCCCTCTTTGCTCTTAGAATCTGTCACTTTAGCCTATTCCTCTTCTTGGTCCATCTCCCGATGGAAACTGCAAGCGACCATATTTTTCATTACTAGAGTAGTGCTTGAATATTCCCTTCGTTGGCCTTGGATGAGATCCACCCCTCACGCTCCACACAGCTGCGTTCCAGGTCTCCGCGCGTTTTGAGGGATCTGCCATTGTGAATATTGTGCAAGACAAACGGGAGCATAAACTACCAGAGAGAGTGATGGAAAGGCAGTTTCTCTCCAGTGTATTTTTCCTTATTGGAGCAGGAGTCGCTTTGCTTGTACTACCTCCTGAAAGACCTGAGGGAATCTTTGTTCCCCAGATTGCAGTAGGAGGCTTATGTCCAGGTGGAAAGCCCGAACATAGTAGAGGTGGGCCTAGGCGGGTGTCGGTCGGATCTTCTTTGGAATTCTCCTCCAACTCCTCCAAAATCGGATATTGAAGTCTGTGATGCTCTCTAGAGGTGCTCTCATGATGGTGGAGAGGTGCATTAAGAGTTGAAAGGGATCCTCAGAGCCATCAAATGTGTCAACGAGTGCTCTTGCCAAGTCTGCCCATGAGCAGATACTCTTATGCCCGAGTATTTTTTAACACTGCAGCGCCCTCCCTTCCAGAGACAGGACCATAAGTTTGATCATGACATCTTCGTGGGCTATGCCATGGACGGTCACTAGAGCAACAACATATTCAAGGTGCTCTCGAGCCATTCCCTCAGTGTCATTGTATTTCGTTAGGGTCTTCAGGGCACTTTTAGGAATCTCATGCTGACTTTGGAGATTCAAAGGGCCAGGATCATCCCAACTGGGATAACATACATGTGCCATTATAGCAGTGGTCTTGAGAGATCATAGTCCTTGTCATTGAGTCGGAGTCGTCAGGTGAACATTCTTTTCTACACTTGTGAAGTCAAGGTTGCTCACCAAACCTTGGGTCCTTCGGGGTGTCTTCGTTCAGCACAAAAGGCGTCCACCGGTCATGAGATCCAGATCTTCAGCTCAACAGAGTCGCCAGGTGATTTTGCCAGATGAAGGCAAGCCAAAGATTCACCAAACTCGGGCTCCCTTAAACTATGGGGACTGATTATCTCCGTTATAGATACTATCGTCCCATTGAGCGTGCCAGAAACTGTTGGTCAAGAATCCGCCTTAGGTATGGAATGCTTTATCCATGCGCCCTAGACCCGACCAACATTGAAAGGTCGAAAGGAATAAATGCCTCCCGTGCCAATCTCTAGAGATGGGTTGGTTCCCTTGCTATTCTAACTTGGGGATTGAGATTAAGAACAAGAAATAGATTATAAATGACTGAAAGGGATGGGAAATATGGCCTCAGGCCAAGTAGAACAGGGGTGATGGACAAGCAACACGATAACTTAATTGCACGTTGAATCAATAGCACTCAACACAGAAAACTAATAGAAATTAAAACCAGGCATCTAACATGTGCAATCTCCAAAATTATTCCAGCATTCACCCTCTATCGGGAGTCAAATCCAAACATAGAGTTATAACCCACAGACAAAGCAGATAATTTAATAGAAATATAAAATAGAAGACATACGCATAAAGAGAAGTCCAGAATTAGAGCCAAATATTCTCTGTATTAATAGCAGAATTCAAGTTACAGCAAGTCTCTAGCAAAACATCCATCCTTTTACATTGAAATTGCTAGTTTTCATAGAGGATTCCGCCTTTGAGACATAAATGCTCACCCACAAAACATTGCAGTGGTAGCAGAGATTGGATTTTGGCACTCATCAAAAAGTAATGAGGCATGGCCAGAATTCGGTGACTCATGGAGAAGTGGTTGCATGGCTTCAATGTAACGATATGATTCGCCTGTTGCGCCGCCTCCTCACTTGTTGGAACCGCTTCAACGAAAGATCGGATTCTGAAATCCGGGCAAATCAAATCTGGAAGCTTCTCCGATCGACTGCAATTAAACTGGCGAGGGCGCACCTTTTTCCGCCGCTGAGAAGCGTCTCTGGGGGATTCGGGCTGAGGCAAAAGAGTTAGACTGGCGCTTCACGGATGCAAGCCCCACTTGGTTTCGCTGTTTTCTGGCCCGAAATGGGCTTGCGCTCACAGACTAAAGCGAAATGCCTTGCTGACTTGAGAGTAGCGCTAGCGTGGAAAAGTCAAAGATCGTTTCTCCCTTGGCCCAAAATGGCCTTGCGTTGGAAAACTGGCCCGAAAATAATTTTGGGCGGTACAGCTTCCCGGGGCCATAACTTTTGATTCGTTGACCCAATCGCCTATTGTAACATATCGTTGGAAAGCTTAAGGAAAGATCTACAACAATGAAATATCTAAAGATCATTTCATTCAATTTATCATCCTCTTTTAAGGCCCGCGAAAATTCCAACACTTCTGCATGTGTTTCGCTGATTTAATGCTCCAAAAGGATTTCGCTGGCGAAGTGTGTTTCACACTTACAAAAAAATTTCTCCAAATTTAATGTGGCAAAGATGCCAACAGGTACATGGGCTTCCATCTTCGACAAATCCTCGTGACCTTTGGACAAGTTGTTTGGTCAAAAAGCAACACCAAGTTGCATTTGTCTTAAGTAGTTGGTCCATTTGATTTGGTGCATACCAATCTATGTAGATCCATGGATATGATTTTAGTGGTTATAGATATTGTAATTGTTTATTGTTGATTATATACAACGGATAAAGGTGTACTTTCTAAATACAAAGGATGAAGCTTTCGACTATTTCCAAGAGTTGAAAGCTCTTGTGGACAAGACTATTGTTCATCCCATTCATACACTCTACTCAAATTAAGGAGGAACTACATCGGTAATCAATTTTCTACTTTCCTAAAGTAACATAGCATCAAACAACTGACAAATTCCTATATGCCTCAACAAAATGGAGTTATGAATAGGAAAATTTATACTATTTAAAATATAATGCAATGCATGCTAAGCAGTGCCAATTTGGAGCAACTATTTTGAGCAAAAGTTGTTTGTACTATGGTCTACTTGTTGAACTATGCATCGAGACTTCCATTGAATGGTGTCACACTCGAAGAGGTATGGAAGGGAAACAAACCTTCCATGCCATATATACATGCGTTTAGATGCATTGCATTCATCCACATTCCAAAGCAAGAAGCTAGAGGAGAAATGCAAGCAATGTACCTTCATTGGATACATAATTGAGTCAAAAGGATATTATCTCATGGATACTAACATCAAGAAGTTGTATATTAGTAGAAAGGGATATTATCTCATGGATACCTAAAAAGGTCTTCATTGAACTCACATCATATGGCTCCTCCATGCTCAATACGATTTGTATCTTATCTGGATTAGTCTTCAATTCTTCCTTACAGACAATATGCCCCAACTTGTCGTAAAGAACCAATAGCATACACTTTGCAAGATTTAACGCTAAATGAGATTTTCTACACAAGCCCATACACTCCTCTAGTGCTTGCAAATGTTCAATTGTCTTCTCGTATAAGGACCAATAATCTAGGAAAGACTTAAACTTCCCAATGAACATTTAATCAAAGATATACAAAATAATCCTATGAAAAGTAGCACATGCATTGCATTGCCCAAAAGGCATCTCGTTATATGCATAAATGCCTTTCTCCACTACAAATGTCATCTTTAAGTTATTCACCTTGACAATACTAATCTGATTGTAGCCCGAGTATCCATCCAAAAAGAATAGATCTTATGTCCGACTACTTCTTCCAATATGGAATCTGTAAATGGAATGGGAAAAGGATCTCTTATCATGATTACATTCAAGCTTTGGAAGTCCACATAGATTCAAACTCGGTTAGCCTCCTTCAAAGTGATTACTATAGGTGACACCCACTCACTGATTATCACTTTGAAGATGATGTCTCTGCATTTACCAGGGTTGCATACTTTAGGTTCACATGTATGGTCGTCTCCTTATTGGTTGCGCACCCGAAATCAAGGGAATTCAATGTATGCGCAACTCTAGTGGTATCCCCTTCAGATCCTTGTAAGTCCATGCAAACACATCCTTATACTATAGGAAATTTTTGAAAGTTGCTTTCAACACCCATTCATCTCCACAATGTATGACCTTTTCCTCCCTTCTTCGTCGAGGTTTACTTGTATCATCTTCAATCCCTCGTGCTTCACAATATTTGGCTCTTCTATTGCTTTGAGTAGATCAATCAGATGGGCTTGTTTATCCTCAATGATTGCATCTACTATGTACTCCGCAAAATTCTTTGGAAACATCCACTCCTCTTCTTCGTCCTTTTTTGCCATGTACTTTCTTTGACTACTTTTGTTGACTTCTTGCACAACATTCTTCCTTTCATCAAGGTTCTCCTCTTCTATGTGGATGCAAAAACAATGTGAATACCTCGTAACCTTCCATCTACCAATGGAAGAGTCCTCTATCAAAATCTTCCTCATCTTCTGTTCAATCTTCAAGTTCCAACACTCCTTCGTTTGGCTCATATCTGCTTTCTTCATATGACAATGAGCTTCCCTATTAGTTAGATGCTGCTATGTCTTGGCTTACGGACTAATTCTTCAAATTTATCGTATTTGAGTGCCTTTCTTGAATGTGAGGTGCTCTCTCTCCCGATTGTGATTTACTTTGGCTATCCTTAGCCATCCACACCCTAGCAATGCATTGTAAGCTGGTTTTTGCATTACAATCACCACGAGATCCAAGATAAATTCTTGATCGATGATCTTTACTTTATTATTTTTCAGTATACCCTTCATCTCTATTTTGTACTAATCCGCTCCATACAACTGAAAATTTAGAGACCACAAAAATGGTGCCTCGATATCTTTCCAAGTCTTTTCCAACATGACATTCACGCTAGATCCTCCATTGACAATTGCTTGCGTCAACTTATGATCCAATAATTCCATATGGATCGAAGTTGGTTTCTTTCCTGCTTCAATCATCAACATTATGGGATCAATAAAATGCTCATGCTTAATTGCCATGACTTCTTTTGTCTCCTCCACATTCATACGCGTAATTTCTCCTACCTTTGCATATAGCTTCAGTATTGCACCAAGTAAACTAGATACCTTGACCTCGACTATAGTGTTCAGTACTTGTGCTACCAACTGCTCCATTGATGATTTCTTGTTCTATGTTTCCTTGGGTTTCTTCAATGTCTTTTTTTGGAGTAATCTATCTTATTTCGTTTTCTCCATTGTTTCCTCTATCATGTCGTGCTACCTTCCACCACTCCTTTTCCTTGGTAGGGTTTGGGTACTAATCAGTTTTCCTTGCTTGAGTCCTTGTTACTGCCAACACATGCTTCTCTCTCTCCTGTTGGTTTATAGGTTCACCTAAATCAATTAAATTCACATTTTGAGTTTTGTTGGAACTTGCTTTCTTTGGACAATTAACTTCCCTGTGATTGCCTAAACCACACAACCTACACATGCATTGTATTATTGCCATTTGTTCCTCCTATTTGCGTGTTGGGGCAATTCTTTGCAAAATGTCCCCATTCTTGGCAATTTCGAAACTGAATAACTAGTTTCCCATCTAAGTCCTACTACAATCGACTTTGTCCTCCTTGTCAATTATTTTGCTAGTACTGTCATTCTCCACGACAATTATTTTAATAACCAGCCCTATTTACACTTTGTCCATTCTTTGAGGTGTTGAACTTTTCCTCTTCTTCCTTCTATATTGGCATTGCTTGTTGTCTTGTGCCTTTCAAATTGAATGGACATTCTGTGATAGCATGTCTCAACACTTCACAGATATTACAGTATGCATTCTTGGGACAATTTATATTTGTGTGCCCTCTATCTTACAATTCGAGCACCATGTACCCTTCACTTAATCATCCTTTCAAAATCCTTCATTGATTGAATTGCTACATGGAGGTCTTCTTTGTCACTATCCGACTCTTCATGTTTATAGTGACCTCCAATACCGGTGGTTGTTTGTTTTGCTTCACTTTCAAAGTTTCATTCTCATTCATAGGATTCGTCATATGTTGAGCACATGATGATTTGTTTCTTCCTATATTTTGGTAGTAATCCATTGAAGAACCACCTTTTTATCATGTCAACTATCAGTTTCATATCCATCTTGTCTGTCAATTGCTTTAATCAACGATTATAAGATTTGATATTTTCATCTTTCTTTTGCTTAGTGGAATATATGTCCCTTATGAATTTTGTGTCATCTTTTAATGGTCTAAATTCTTTCTTCAATTTGTCCACTAAATTGTATCACGCGATGAGTTGCTTCCTTCTTCAAATGTCAATCTATTGCAATCCTCCGCGGTTGCTAGGAATAATTGTAACCAAGCTTTTGGGTCTCCTACCCCATTTGCTTTCCAAAATGTTGTGCTTGTTCCAATGTGTCATGTCGGATCCTCCTCAACTTCTCCAGTGAGAGGTGGGCACTTCTACTTTCCTGCTTGATTTGTAATATTCGCCATAGGTGGATCGTTCTCACCCAATTCACTTACTTGGCTCATTTGACTCTTGAGCCCAATGTGCTCCTATTCTTGGCAGTTGCTCTTCGTGCTTCTGCTCTTGGCACTTCGTTATCTCAAGGTGCTTCTTGTCCTTCAAAAAGCCTTCATCCCAGTTCAAGTGATTCTTCACTTCACAACCTCATTCGCAAATATGAATGGTGGATTTATCCTCCTTGCCGAAACACTCATGTGGTTGCTCTAGTGCCTAACTCCCGTCCTTTGCACCCCTTAAAAAAATCCTTTCCACTTGCTCAAGCGTGATCATCCATCCTTTGTCTCCTCGTGCTTGGTCCACATTAGTGTCTTGACTTACACAAATGTTCTTATTGACTACTTGATGTGATTCTACTTCATTTTTTGTTGTTGGCAAACATCGTTTGCCATCTTTCATTTTCCTCCCTTGTACTATCGTCTTGAGGATTCCAAACTCGTACTTCACGTTGTGCAAGTTCTATTCCTAACTACAATCCTTGATTGGCAATTCTCGCACTTTTTATAGGTTGCTCCAAGAATATTTCTCAATTCCTTCTTTGTCGTCCATGCAACCTCGAATATGTCATTCACTTATTCTTCACACGTGCTAAGCCTAATGTTGTAGTGTCAACGAACCAGCTAACCCACATTTCGATTAGACAACGACACCAAATGTAGCACAGTGATGGGGACTCCCAATGATGAGGGAATGACAAGTTAAAGGCCAACAAAACTACAATCAATGAAAGTATGGGAACTCATCCCAAACAACAATGTTCATCAGATGACAAGGTGTTCAGTTAACACAAACACCAGATGACAAGTTTAGCTCAAAAGAAACTAACCAAATGGCATCCTTAGATGACATACTCTAGACAACAAAGTCTAGAAAACATCCTCCAACACCAAGTCTAAGACGACATCAATCATGACGACATGATCCGGACGACGATCGTTCAAATGACAAGCTCTACTCTCCACAACGTTGGCTTCCTCCAACAATTGACTCCCTCCAACAGTTGACTCTGTTTGATTGCATCTACACTCCTTAATTGCGCCTACAACTACAATTGTTTGAGTTCTCCAACCAAAAATCAAGCACTGTCACCCACATGTTGTAGGTGAGTTGGAGAGGGTAGGGCAATCCTCCAAGGGAGATCCCTGGTTCGAATCTCCACCCTACCAAACACACATCGGGTACCCAAAATCCAGTTGATAATGTTGGTGCGGTCAGGGTCGGGCGCAACGCCTAGGTGATTTTGATGGTGTAGAACCCCCTGATCGTGGTTTCTTAGACCAAGGTGTCCCCGCAAGGGGTTTTTCGCTAAATTAAAAAAAAATCAAGCACCGTGCAACACCAAGCTAACAGTCTAAGCACAAGTTAAGCATCATGACCACACATAGCGAGAACAGAGAATATATATTACACTAATGGTTCTACCACAATGGCATACAACTCAAAGATCTAATTATCTCTGTGATTCAAGCATATCTATCTATACACAATAATACCTCTACCTTCGCTATTCCTCTTCTCACCCAAATATCCTCTATATGCTCTATCTCCAAAATGAGAAGGGGGTCTTATTTATAACACAGTCTTGGCCATTGGCAACAACGGTTTCCAAGACACATTGCCTATAACTACTTACCCCATACATATGAACACAAAATACATGCACCAACTTTATGACATAAGGGCATTTTCTAACTTACAATATCTTAACATAATATTACATTTCGTTTCCTTGGCATTACATTTCAGTTTACTTAGACTAGCTGAGTGCCTAATCACTTAGACATTTCTGCAAACACTTTTACTTCTGCTTCTGTCTAGAACCGATGCCTACATTTAAGACATTGAATCACATAAATATTCATTTATGAATGAGTTATCTTGCATGCTTGAATATAAATATTAAAGTAGATACAATATGCTTAAAATGTAAAGTTAGTTTACCATCTCTTATTGTATGCTCTTCAAAATAAAACATTGGTTTCTGGCAAAAACGTTAGCAATCAAGAGGATTTATAGCATCAACTGCCCAATTGCTATCATTTATCCCCAAAGCCTTGATTTCTTATGACATGAGATTATACCAACAACATTTTCATTAAATAGCAGAATCAACGAACCATGAAATGCACATACTATAAAACATGAGTACCTTGAAAACTCTCGCTATCAACACAAGATGTGCCATTTGAGGCCAATAAATCTGACTGTAAAATTGTGGAAGATTAAAAATCCAAGGGTGCACATGAAGAATATTTAGCCCTCAAAAGCGAGCAAGTGACACACTCCACTTGTGGACCATCAGAATGTATTATATTATGGAATGTCCAAACAAATTAAACATACCATGGACACACACAGGTATTTTATAAGCTGTCCTTTTTAATGGGATTCATTAATGCTACACTAATGTAGATGGGAGTCATTAATGTACAAACACTGTTTAGGAATTCATCAGTAACCATTTGCAAACACCCTTAGGATAGATTCAACGGCAAATAGTCTTTTCTTGAATAAGAACATTTCTCGGCAAACTCATATATTATATGGTGCAACATGTGGTGGAAAGTTAAGATCAATATATAAATAAATGAAAGTTATTTGATTCCTATAAACACTCAGGCCATTCATTTGGAAACCAGAGATGGCATCTGAATATCCAGAATAACAGATACCACAAAGAACCAATAGCTCTTTCAAACAGCAGAGAGGTTTGCCCACTTTCCAAGTTCAACAGGTGGGGCATAATAGTATATTTTAATTTTGTTTGCTAAAGAGAGACTGGATGCCAATGGGGGGTAGCTAACATTATTCTCATCTTGTTCTGTCACCTCATCACAAAAAGCTGTAATATCTCCTAACAATTCAAATGTTATTCTTCGAGCCTGTATTGGTGTTGGAAAATCAAAATAGAGTGGTGTTCCTGCACGAGCTTGAGGCAATCTATATTCACCAACAGGAACTACAGCATTTGATTCCTGTTGACAACCAAATCAATCAGGACATAGATAAAGCTTTGGAAAACAAACTAATCCACCAAAAATGAGGCGATCGTTTAGATAATGTCAACATGGTAAAAATAATATAATCAACTAAGATGAACTACTTACGCAACTTACCACTCTTATACATGAGCAACTAAAATGCAAGATAACCTAGTTTAAGTTCCTGATCAATTCTTTCCGGAAGGCAAGATTTTATTGTTCTTATTTTTAAGTCTGCAACGTGATAAATTTATTGCTAGTCAAGCTCAAAATTGAACTAATGAACCTAACCAAACATGAAACACTACAAAGAGAATCTTATGTGGCCTGCATTGAAAACAAAGAAATTTCAGCAATACCCACCATGACCAGAAATAATTTGGAACTTGCAAATACATGCATGGTCCAAAAGCTAAAAGGGAGTGCATATATCCCATAGGCACTTACTATGTTTCCTTTTAAAGGAACAAGTAAGATAACGTGTTTGATGACAAATATTTTTTTGTCCCAAAGGTTGTTTGGCCTTGTGGATGCTAAAAGCCTTCTATCCTAGTCTATCATTTCCCTCGAGACCAAAGTAAAAATTAATTTAATGCATGCAAAAGTAATAATCTGCAAGGTGAACTTGAACTCAAAGTGTGTCCTAAAATTTTTAAACCACTTTGGGGCGAGGATCAAGAGCTAAACAATGAGACCATCGAAGTTCATTGTAATGTGCTTCATGCCTATAACAAGGGCCTATGGCATCTGCTTAATACTAGCTTAGCTCAGTGCATTCCTATCTATTAGTGAGCTTGTGATGATAATTGAGAATGCAGTCTGAAAGTGGTTGAACATATCCCTTGGCTAATTCCTAACGAAGAATAAATAATTAGGGAGCTTTATGTGATGAATGAAATGCTTATTGAACGGTTGCCCGATAAACTCACAAGGCTCATTAATTTTTTATTTTTATTTTTTCCTGCCTTAGTTATAATATCCTCCGTGAAACTCAATGGCAAATCATACCTGTGTCACCCAGTCCAAAAAAGGAATTAAAAGGAAAAAAAAAAAAAAGGAAGTACAGTTGAACCCCACTACAAGTTTCAAAACCAGGTTCCTGTTTTAGGCTACCTTTACATTCAATTAGAATACAATCTAACCTAAAACGTTTCTCTGATCTATATACAAGAATCTTATATTAAACTGATGCCACTTTCTCATTATAGTAACCTCTAAATATGCATCCATATGGTGCACCTCATTTTTGTTACCATAAGACCTAAGCTGAAAAAGACTAGTTTATTAAGGAAGGAACTATACTTATCTACTTTTTTGTAGATAAACATAAGTGGAACTTATAATGTAGACAATTCAACATACAAAGTGTCTTAACAGATGACACGGTCAACACTTGGTTTTGGATTAATCATGATACAGAAATTAAATAGCCAATGCCCATCTCTAACAACATAATCTGAATACCTTTCATTCTTGAGTAATATGGGGCTTAGCTTCAAGTTGAAGTTGGTAACGTGAAGTTGTAAATTTTCAAATAGAGAAACCCATGCTACATGGCAAAAATAGATGCAATTTTCGCAAATAAAAGATGGTGTGCACCATATTTTTTTTGAAAGGAAAATAATTTCACACATGCACTCCCAAGGTGTGCTTCGAGTGTGACATGACAACTTGATTCCTAAAGCAATTTGCTGTTGCCTCCACTCTTACATCCCTTCTTTCACCACACACCCTGTGAGCTTCAATGTGAGTCTAGTGTGGACAATCACTCAGACTTCACTCGCGCCTCACCACAATGGCTATCATGTGCTCCCAATATATTTCCAACATCAACTTCAAGGCCTCAAACAGGATGATGTTGGAGACAGATGTGCACAATATGTGTCTTGAATGCCTTTGTTAACTATATGAATTAATGGCTATGAGCTGGATCTAGAAATAATCCAATCACGGTTAAACAAAATTACTAAGTTACCGGTTTGTTTTGGGTTCAGGTTTGGGTTCGAAGAACCCGGTTCGCCGGTACGGCAAATTTTTTTTTTGTCTTGGGTTCGTTTTGGGTTCGGCCGTACAAAAATAAATAAAAATCATATATTAATTTATTAAATCAACATTTTCATTTACTAAATCAACATTAAGCATTTCACATTGGTACAAACACTATCACAACTGGGATGCCAACATTTCTAATGAACCACATCAACACTATCACATATTGAGACAATGAAATATCAAATATTTATTATTTTAATATTCCTCTTCAATGTCTTCATCGAAAGCATCAACATCAACATGTGATTCATTAGAACCACAAGCAGTAGCAGCAGTAACACTAGCACTAGCACTAGCACTCCCACTCTCACTGACACCAACACTAGCACCACTCAGTTGGCTTGGCGAAGCCAAAGCCTCTGTGTCAAGTAATAAATGATGGGAGTGGGAAGCATCTAAATCAACATCTTCTGCCCTAACATCCCAATGCTTTGTTGGCCCTTCCTTGTAGTTTGATTGCATATGCGATAAAAGGCGCAAGTTGGAATGCACATAGACCAACTCCTCGGCCTTCTTTGCTGCTAGCTTGTTGCGCTTCTGCGAGTGGATAAAGGAGTATGTACTCCAATTCCGCTCGGATGAAGACGAACTCGCAACCTATTAAGAAAATCACAAGGGAATTTTTTTTAAAACCAAAGAGTTCAAAATTTAGAAAATCTAAATTTAAATTTTAAAATTTAAAATCAGACCTGTGATAATATTTTGATTGCAAGAGATTGCAAGGTTGGGGTTGTTTTCCCATGCAAATACCACCACATATGGGCATCCTTCTTGTATTTGTCACGACAAGCGCTAAGGCTATGTCCTGCAGAGGAAATGAAGTCTGCGAATTCAGTTGAAACTATGTCCTCAATCTCAGGATCGGGATAGAGCCTTCTGAATGCTGCCTTGTACCCTTCACTAACTTCAATATCCCTATATGGTGCCACTCTACCGGGCAAAGAAAGGATTTCATTGCTATAAAATCTGGGACTCAATGCGAAGGCAAGGAGATGCAATGGAGTTGTCATTTTGTTCCACCGCTCAATTAGAAATGATTGCACTTGTTTGAAAAATGTCTCATGGGGATCTTGCTCTTTTGCATTGATGATGGCTTTGATCTTCTCAATCATTGAGTCAATCCCATCATATACCTCTCCTAAACATGGCTGATCCATGTCTATGAATCGGATCATGCTTATGATAGGCTCAGTGAAACTGAGCAAGTAATCAACACGACCCCACCAATCATCATTGAGGATCAACATCTTTATTTTTTGTGCCCTCTCAGTGCTTGACTGCCGCCATATACTCCAAAGGTTACTAATAACCATATTTTGCAATGCCTCTCGCACTTCCACAAGTCGCCTCAAGACGATTGTGTGCGAGGCAAATCGAGTCTCAACAACCTAGTAAAATAAAAAAAAAATTAAACAACAAAACAAAAATGTTTTCAAAATTTAAAACAAACTAAACTGAAACATAATCATACAAAATTGTTACCTTTAACACCTCCAATTTTGAGAATTGTCTGAAGATAGCTTGCGACATGTGATGGTTTGTCACAAACATTTGAATGTCTTCAGCCTCGACATAAATTTCTTTTATCCATTCAATTTGATTCCCCAACTTTTGCAGCATTAAGTTGAGTGAATGGACAACACAAGGTGTCCAAAATATATGCCCGTACCTCGCCTCCACCAACATCCCCGCTGCTTTACAGTTTTTGGCATTGTCCGTTATGACTTGGACAACGTTTTGAGAGCCCACCGATTCGATTGCTTCAATCAAAATGTTAGCAATGAATTGGGCATCTTTCACTTGCCCTTCACAATCAACTGCTCTCAAAAACATTGCCCCCTTGGGGCTTATTGCAATGACATTTATCAAAGGACGATTTTTTGCATCTTTCCATCCATCAGAAACGATGGACAACCTCGTTTCAACCCATGAATCTCTGACGGGCTGCAATGAATCTTCTACAATTTTTTTTTCTTTTGTTAACAAAGTGGTGCACACCTTCTCATAACTTGGGCCTTGGTACCCTTTTGGAGCCTCATTAATGGCTTTCACCATATCTTGCCAATATGGTGATCTAACCACATTGAAAGACAAGTCGTTGGCATACACACAACGTGCAATCGTCTGATCTGCAATGTCCCTAGACTCATTTTGGAATGCCTTTTCCAACGGTCCTTTTGTTCTTTTCCGTGAAAGAAAAGAATCCTCTTCATGTGTGGAAGGTGTGGCTGAAAATGGATGGGGTGCAACCACAAATGGGCTACCAGCAGGAGGTGGGACAGTAGGTGGCTTCTTTGATCGAGATCCTTTCTTTGCCAAAGGATGACCCGATTGTAAGGCAGCTAAAGCATCTGCGTCTTCTTGTTCTTTTATGTATTCCATAATCACAGATGTTGGCACTGGTGCATCTTTTGACCCTGGGCAAGCTCTGATGCCTTGGCCAGGAATTGCACACAAATGAGCTTTAACTCGGCTGTATGAGCTGCTATATCGGACTTTGCAAGTATTACAAACCCATACGTAGCCCCCACCCCCTGGAAGTTGCTCTAACATAGTGACATATTTCCATAGTGGGGCTTTTGGATCAATTCTAAATCGGGGCTTGCCTATAGAGCTTTCACTTGTTGCCATTCTAATTTATAATCTGTAGGTGAAAACTGAAAGTTTAAAAATTTGTCCTTTACTTGATGAACTTTGAACCTGAAATAAACAATAGGAGCTAAAAAATTAAAATGGCATTAAAATATAATTCAATAATATAATCTTAGTATAATTTAATATAAGTATGTTTATATATTTAATAAGCCATTATAATATTATATTAATTAATTAATATATTAACTTAGACTAACCGAACCCTAACAAACTTATATTTTTAAAATATTAAAAATTTAAAATATTAAAATTGTTATTTAATATTTAACTAAGTTACTAAACAAGAAAATTTAATAAATTATATTAATGTATAACAAGGAACACCCTATCTTTTTAATTTTTTATTACAAAGAGGATTATTTTATTTTTTATTTAATTATTTTTAACACAACCTAGAGTTACATATCCGCATGCATGTGAGGGGGAGGGTTTTGAACCTGGGATCTCCCTTTTCCTAGGAGTTTTTTATTTTTATTTATATAAATATTTACAAAGTTAATAAGTTTATATATTTAATAAGCCACTATAATATTATATTAATTAATTAATATATTAACTTAGACTAAGACCCTAACAGACTTATATTTTTAAAATATTAAAAATTTAAAATATTAAAATTGTTATTTAATATTTTAATTTTTAATTAAGTTACTAAACAAGGTAATTTTAATAAATTATATTAATGTGTAAGACTAAGACCTTAGCACCATGTGTAAGTCCTGGGAGCCTTCGTAGATAGTTTGAACCCTACCAGCTGTGCTGGTAGTTACTAAAATTCGTGATTGTAACCATTGCTTCTATATATCAAAAAAAAAGACTAACACCCAATAATATTAAAACCCTAACACCCTATATTATAAGACTAAGACCACTATAATATTATATTAATTAATTAATATATTTAACTTAGACTAAGACCCTAACACCCCCACTATAATATTATATTAATTAATATATTTTAATTTAAGTTAGCCCAACAGTCTAAGAACCTAGCGCCCTATATTAGCATCCTATTAGAGAGTTGGTTAGAGCCTATCTTAACACGTTTTAAATTTTTATGTTGATGTGTGAATATTTTATAAGTATACTTGTTTAACATATGTGAGGTTTATATATTTAAGTTGATAAATTAATGGGAAAAAATATCCATGTAGATATAGTTCATTTTTCTTAATATTAATATTTGAGTGTATAATATAGTCCCATGATTTATTAACAATAAAAACAAATTGCCATATAATACATTTGCTAGATAGCCATATGGTGTGTGTTGGGATTATTTGACATATAAGGCATTTGTTTTTTAATGTTTAATGCTTTTAAAATTTAAAGGTAAACACTTACAAAGTCATAGGTCATACGAGATGCCTTTCATCTAAGTCATAGTCATGCAAGGGTAGTTATCACCTGGTTAAAAGGTGAGGTGTTGGGGGTAGTTACTTGTAACTACTGACCCCATAGATTAAATAGACCCCCTCATTCATTTGAGCGGGTATTGTATCGACACATATATTGGGTAGACTCTGTACATGCCAAAGAGAGTACATTGTAGACACAGAGAGTAGATACATTTGCATAGGCATTGCATTGTGTATGATAGGAGATATTCTACACAGGATCAAATACTATGTATGTAACAGTAAGGGAATATCATATGTATTTCACCGTATAAGCTATCGTTAATGCAAGATATGTTCATACTCATTCATCATTTGTTATTGCCATTGTGTTCTTTGCATGTATTGTTACTGATGATTGCTGTAGTAGATTAGATTCAATCTGTTATTTGTATCCTTTCCAGTTTTTGTCGTACGAGGTCATCTAGGTTATTGACAGGTCGTCCAACATAGTGTCAGGCCATATAGTGAAGTTCTTGTGCCATATAGTGAAGAGCCTAGGCCATCTAGAAAAGGGCAAGTTGTCCTATTTGCAAACTGGGCCATCTAAAGCAGTGAACAAGGCAGTCATAGGCAAGGATATGATGTAGGTCGTACAACCTCATCATTACAAGCTTAAATATTGAATCTGCCAATCCAAAATGTTCCTCCAAGGGTGACATACCACCACCGTGCAACATTTGGCATTGCCTTTTCGAAGTTGGGCCATACCATGCAACATTTGGTGCCATTGTCATTTGAAGTTCAAACCAGCACCGCATGAAGCTTGGAGAGGTGGATGATTGATAACTTATTGCAAGGACGTACAAGACGTGGACGCAGAAGATTGAGGGATCAGCCAATACATAGAAGTTGGAGAGTTGCACAACAACAAGCATGAGAAGAATGTGGGAGTGTTAAGCACAATGAAGACTTGCATGTTGCTGGCAGAAGGCTACAACACAAGTTTAAAATTCTCAATTCAAGGATAGTTCAGACGAGGAATGTGAGAGGTGGCAAACATTATTTTTAACAATGGAGGAAGATGTGCAAGTGGAGGAGGCACAGAGAATAAACAAGGATGGGGCCAAGGAACGTTCATGTGAGATGTGAAGAAGGGGGCAAATGTGGAGCATACACAAGATGAGGCAAAGTGGCTAGTGAGACCAACACAAGTGCAAGGGAGAGCACCTAGAGGTGTAGAGGACGAGAGTCAAGCACAAAGGCGACTGCAGAAGAGTGTGCTTAGGGGACCACAACCGACGCTCGTGTATTTGCGAAGGAGATCGCCATAGGCAGGCAAATTGATGTCTGCAGGTTTTGTCATTTTGCATTATTTTGGAGTTCATATGCAAAGTGTTTGACAAAATGTGCATATGTATAATTAATAAAATCATGAAGTGACCCATGAAATGTAAATGTAAGTCAAACGTAATTTAGGAAAATGATGAGTTGTGGAGTAGTTGGAGGATGCAACTACCACTTAGTTGTATAAATAAGACCCCTCCCTTATTCATTCCTATGGTTGTGAGTGTTGGCCAAAGTATATGGTTGGTGTTGTTAAGCATGGTACATGAGTATTAAGGTTGGTAGGAAAGGTTGGCATGGTATTGAGGGTTTGTATCAAATGTGGCTGTTGTACTTTGGCATTGCACATAGTAGAAGTTGGTTGTTCCAGGCAGATTGAGTGCTGTTGCAAGCAGATTGGATGCTGTTCCAGGCAGATTGAGTGTTGTTCCAGGCAGATTGAATGCTGTTCCAAGAAGATTGAATGTTGTTCCAACAAGTTTGAACTCCTATGTCAGGCAGTTTAATATATGTTGTGCATAGTGTATGCATTGTAATGTAAATTATTCACATTGTATATTTTATTCATTTAAGTAGAAATGGATTTGTGTATATGATAAGTGTGGAAGTGGTAGGTAGTGGTAGAATATTGTTTGCAAACAAAGCATCATCAAGTGAGGATGAACAGCCACCAATGGCTAATATTGCTGCAGCTACAAGCAAGCAAAAGGGTCCAAAATTTCTGGATGATGGCAAGGAAGACCTAGAATGCCATATCGGAACATGTGAAACAATATGGAGAGCAAGTGGTGTGGATGATTAAGGATCATGGCTATGATTGTTTCCGGCCACATTGTGTGGAACAACAATGGATTGGCACCTAAAACAAGGACAACCATTCACAACATGGGATGTGTTGAAGACAAAAATCAGTAAAGAATTGAGTTGCTTCATGATGACACAGAGATCATTGGTGAAATCTATTCAACAAAGCAAAAGAAGGATGAGAATATCAAGTTATATAATCATCGTTTGAAGGAACTTATCAATAAAAAGGAAGCAAAGCCAGTGGATGAGATGCAAAAACGATGGTTCTTGGATGGATTGTTGTCAAGGTACAAGAAGAAAACGAAGGTAGTTGCACCAACTACCTATCAAGAAGCATTTGATAGAGCACTGAATTTGGAAAGTGTAAGATTCTAACTACAGCATGTAAGATTCTTCAAATAACATACAATATCAAGCAAAGAGGACTAACAAGGAAAAGGAGGGTAGAGCCACTAATTTCACACATTCATCAAGCTAAAGGTTAGAGACACAATCACATGTAAATGCCACACACAACTCTTTATTGATTTTGCAATATGAGTGTTTTACAATTCTTACTCCAATGAGTAGTTTGGTATTGCTTCAAAGGCCAAAAGACCCTTACAATGAGCATTCAACTCTTATTTATACTTGGAACTCATAGCCACGAAATGGACTACATACAATGTACCTTGGTGATAATTACGAGGTGATTACATCATCCTTATCTTTTTGCTAAAAATAGACACGAAGCAAGGCGCTTTGGAGTGGGTAGGACGCTTCGACAAGTGGGGAGCTCTGATGAGCAAGGAGCTCAAGCAAACAGGGAGCTCAAGGAGTGGGGTGCTCTAGCATAATGGGAAATGCTTGAAGTGAAGTGTCTATGAAGTCTTGGCTTGGTCCCTTCACATTTTTCTTACTACTTGCATGATAGAACTCGTTTTGGAAGCGATGGTAGTAGTCAACTACTACAATACATCAAAACACTAAAATAACCCATAACATTACAATATATATTATTATAAAAACACATTTCCCCATACGCACAACACTACATGACAACACTTATGTACAACCCTAATTACGTGTACCACCAACACATGAGATGTAGATGCATGCACAAATGTGCTCATCCACTTGTGTGTTCATTTAGACATGAACTCATGTAGATGTGACATTAAGTCATGTGTCAAATTGTGTACTACACTCAATATGAGTGTTGTATAAGAGAGGAGCCTTCCATTTCTCAATTCAAGATCGTTGGTTTGTTGCATGTGCTCGCATCCCTAAGGAGAAATGGAACAAAGCTTTAGTCAAAGAGTCACAAATACATATTTAGGGGGTATAATAAGGATTCTAAACCATATCCACTCTATGATCCAATTATTTAAGATGAGTTTAATGAGGATCCTTCTCCAAGTGCCTTCAGACCTCTCCTGACTCTTCTCCTTATTTGTTGTCTGCCAATACAAGTTATCGACCATTTATCTATGATTCCTCTTCC
The DNA here is from genome assembly GCA_028583015.1 of Wollemia nobilis. Lineage (NCBI taxonomy): Eukaryota > Viridiplantae > Streptophyta > Pinopsida > Araucariales > Araucariaceae > Wollemia > Wollemia nobilis. The sequence continues at coordinate 816,851 of JAQPPZ010002036.1, read as the reverse complement.
ATTTAGGTGGTTCTTCCCAATTTGGCAATTATTCCTCCAAGTTGAGGATTGATAATAATGCAATTTCCAATCAAGTGGCTAATTTAGATATTGTTGTCAATCGTCCACCTAGCTTTTTACTTGAGGAGGTTGATCCTCCTTGTGCATCGATTTTGGACATTTCCTCGTATTTTGATGATGTGGAGCTGCCATTGGTTCTCAATGTTGCTTCTGTTGACGAGTACCCACCCTTTGTGACTCCTATAGATTGTCCTATGCCCAACAACTCAAACTCTTCTTATAGATGTTGAGCTCATTTTAGAATAAAAACATCATCAAAAGCCACCCCCACCCCATGCTTTGCTCAACAAAATGGATGATGATAGAGATCCTACCACCTTTCGCTCAAGCAAAGGGACACCCTGAGTAGGAAGTAATTAAGAAGGCAAAGAATGATTCTCTCGCAAGGAATGAAACTTGGGAGTTAGTTCCATTGGACAAGGGCATGAACATTTTTTATTTCAAATGGGTCTATCAGAACAAGTTTGATTCTGATTGTCAAATTGACAAGAACAACGGTCACGTTCTTCCTAAGAATTCTATAGAAGAAGGGAGTTAACTACACAGAGACTTTTTCCTCTATGGCTCACATCAACTCCATTTGCATAATCCTTTCCATAAATGTTTTGCTATGATGGGAGATTCATCAAATGGATGCCAAAAATATATTTCTCCCTTAGGACCTTCAAGAGAATGTATATGTAACAATCACTTGGCTTGAATAGGATAGACCTACACCATTGTTTTGCAGGCTCATGAAGTCCTCGTATGGACTTAAGTGAGCATCTCGTACATGGTATAAAAACATTTGTAGCACGAGTGGTGGTATTCCCAGCAATGGGGTGGCAACAGATTCAAGAACTAAACATACCTTCGTACAACATGACTTATTCGATCTTGACTGAACGATCCACTAACTGTACGACCCACTCTGTTGTACAACTCCACTAGTCGTTCAATGCACTTTATTGTACGATCTGTCCTATCGTACAACTCAATCAGTCGTCTGATTCACGCTTCTGTACATCCCTGCTTAATGCAAATCGATCCCTTCATACAATTTGTCTATCATAAGATGCAACATAAGGCTAATGTGCAATCCTTGTGCAATGATGACTTCGTATGATATCCCACACAAAGTCACGTAGAGAGCAAATCCAATATGGGCAACACCTTTTAGTGTTTCCTCGTATGATTCTACAATCATACAGTCTGCAACCATTGGAAACGACCAACTCCTTGTTTCTGCAATCAATCGTATGATCTACTGCAATTCTCTATTCCTTGTTGCAACCTACAATTATTCGAATCCTACTGCAATGCAATATTAACGGTTCTATTCACCCTGACAGGTTCATACACTTTGCATTAACAAATGGAATGCAACAGATACAAAACAACAATTCATACGCACATGCATTAAAAAGACTGCAATAGAGCAATGGCTGAATTGTATTACTAGTTTACTACTGCAAATAGCAAAGTGCTTATGCAACTACAATGGCTGTTATAGCAAAGAATAACAATGGCAGATCAATACTCAACAACCAACTATAGCTTTCATATATTGCAATTACATATCCAGAACATACATATACTCCTCTCAATCATCTACACTGCAATAGCAATTTGCATACAACAATAGGTTGCTCTCTCTCCAAATATATAGTTATCAAAAATGGAGGGGCCTTATGAAACTTGCCTAAGTCGTTCCAAGCGGTTCTCAGGACAACGCGTCATTCACAACCGCCACCCCGAGTCCTTCAAACATACATTAATTAATTGCACTTTCTAAAGTTCTAAGTTAATTTTTATTAAATCTAATTTCATGCTCATTTTACCTAATTTTGCCCCATTTCCTCTAATTTGGAATTTAATTACATTTAATTTGATGTGCATTTCATCTCACATTTCATTTCGTCAAAATTACAAACAAAACTTGTCAAAATTGCAAAACAATTTCTGTACAACTTTTTCATTTCTTCTTCTTCTAGGAAGCAGATTTGTTGCCTACATTTGTCCTCCCCTTTAAATCAGTCGACATCCTCAGTGACACTTGTTGCTTTGTACTCGGCTGCTTCTGTTGAGATCCATATTCAGGTGCTCTACCCATATCAACCATACGAAGTCTTAAAGCTTCCTGTTCATCCTCCAATCTCACTACATATTGACTGATCTGAACACATTGTAACCCTAGTGATTAGCCCTCTTTTCCATTTTTGCCAATGGCACATCATGTCTTTTTCTCGTTAAGTAGCTCCCTTTTGTATTCTTTGTTTCAGCTCAACCTCAGTTCTGGCTGCAATAGCCAACTGTTCATCCCTTTGGGCAATGAGCTGATCCTTATGCTCTAGCTCTTTCTCTCGATCTTCATACATCTGAGATTTTTTCTCTTTTCTACCTTGAAGCTTATGATGATGTCATTATACCTCTCAATATCTTTCTTCATTGCAACAAGTTCATCATCTTTGTCCTTCAACTGCTCATTCTTATCCTTCAATTGTTCATCTTTGGCTTTTAGCTGCTCTTCATAGTTCTGTTTCAGGCTGGCAATTTCTTCTTCAACTTCCTTTTTCATTAGCTTTGCTTCCCTCTTCATTGCCTCTGCTTCTACCTTTTTTTTTTTTGAAGCGAAAAACCCCTTGTGGATCCACCTTGGTCTGAGAGACCACGAACAGGGGGTTCTACACCGTCAAAGTCACCCGAGGGTCGCACCCGACCCTGCCCGCACCAACATTATCAATTGGATTTTAGATACCCAATTCAGCTTTTTGGTAGGGTGGAGATTTGAACCTGGGACCTCCCTTGGAGGATTGCCCTCTCCTCTCCAACTCACCTACAACACCCGGGTGCCTCAGCTTCTACCTTTATCTCTTCCATTTATTTCCCCATTACTTCCTCCTCCTTCCTATGTTGGTTAACCTATTCTTCCTTGGATTGGTAAATCCGTTCCAACCCAATTGTTAACCAATCTATCAAATATGTCAAAAAATTAAATTTTTTGTACAACAATGCAAATTCTAGTGTTAGTTTCCTGTATTCCACCTTTGATGTGTCTGATGAACAAGGCTGCAAGGTACCTGCATCTATATACACTCTTTGAGGTACCTTGTAGTTGGTCATTGCACCTTTTGGCAGCTCCTTTATTCCAATCATACTAGTCATTCCTCCAATTGGTGTTCCCCATGTCTATTTTTCGTGGATTTCAGCGAGTCTCCATACCCTTCCTTCATCCTAAATCCATTGCATTACCTTTTCCATTTCACTATACACCATGGATTTCCATCATCGTAGCTGTCCTACACAGCCTATTTGAAACTGCAGTCTTGCATTACCCAGGACCTTTATCATTTTGCCAAAGAACTCCTCAACCTAAGCATCAAATTGGGCTCCTTCATCAGTAACCGAAATCTAGGGGCTTTATTGATAAAGTGCTCATCTAACCCTTGATCAGTTTCTTCTTCTTCTTGTTCCAAAATTTGTTCTTCTCTATTTTCTTCCAATTGGTCTAGCTCTATTTCTCTATCATCTTCGTATTGATTAAGTTGCTCTACATTTTAGTCCTTCCTATTCAGCAAGCTTTCTTCACAAGCTGATTTTTGGTTGTTGTCGCCTCTCCTGATTATTCTAATATTCAGTCTCTTTTCCTTAATTTCTTCTGTTGCAATTTCAACCTCGCCCTTTTCAAGATCTTCCATTCTTGTTTTTGTTGGTGCCACTACTTCTTTTAGCAATCCTTGGGCTCTTTCTAAAAATTCAAATTGTTCCATACTTAACAAAGTAGGTGACCCGTAGAAATTCTCTTGTTGTGCCCATTCAGTAAATCCTAACAAATCTATTTCCATATTGTTCATCTCTTCTGGTTCTTCTCAAACCTCTTCAACTGATTGTGACCTCAATTTTTGTTGCGACGCGATCTGTTCAAAGGGCAGCTGCTCTTGCAGCATCAACCTCTCTTGTTCCCATTGTCTCCTCGTCCGAACAGGGCTTGCTAGCAGTCCTTCTTTCTCTCTTCTTTCTTGATCTTGCTACTCCTACAACGACTCCTAATGAGATTCTTCCTGAGCAACTCCAATCTCTTACTCCAAATTATCTTCTAACCTCCTTTGTCTCTTATTTTGAGGGGTTATGTCCTCCTCCAAGGCCTCACTATCCTCCACTAGGACCACATTTGCTTTTCTCAAAATCTTCTTGGTCCTCACTTTGTTGCAGTGGACTTCCCTATGGGTATCGTCTTTGCCCATCTCAAAATTGAAGGTTTTTCTTCTAGAAATTCCCTTGGAGTAGTCAATCCGGGAGATTGAATCCTAACATGAGATACTGCATTAAGGATAATTCCAATGGCATGGAATGCCATCGAAAAATTCTTCATCTGCCTCTTCAGGAAATTCTTGATTTTATGTGACAAATACGCTGCCCAATGGTATGGCACACCCTTCATGATGTGCTAACCACACAATCATCTCAAATAATCTTGTTTCTCCTAATAACTTTGACATAACGATGTTCATGACACATTGAATCTCATCATTCTTCAGTTGGCTCTGTTTGATCCAAGGACGACCTAAACCAAAAGTCTCGGTAACATATTCAAACTTAATACTTGTCATTGTCTGAATTATCATGTTCCACTCTTCTTGATCCAGATGCTCCTTTACTTCAATTCCTCATTGCGATAGCCCAAATATTCGCCGAAAATTGTTTGCTAAGAACATCACCTTGATGTGTCGATTCCCAATCCTGACGAAGCTCATTCTCTTTGGCATCATAGGACTGGAGCATCTACAACAAGTATTCTCTGAAGAAATCTTTATCAAAGACTCGAATTTGCACAATGACACTTACCCCTACTTGCGTCAACTTAGTCTTCAACTCATGATTTGGTGGGGTTTCCTACCACCATTTCTGGAAAAATTCCCCTGCTGGTTGAGTCCATGTTATCTCATTCAGCGGTATCTTTTCCTTCTCAGGTTCACTTTGGTGCCCTCTAGGAGATTGGGTTTCCTCTACCATCCTATAACCACATCCTCATCTAGGCGTGTATCGTACTGGTTCTAGCCTTTGAGTGGGTCATATCTCTTCTCTTTTTGGCCAATACCCCCTTTGATGTAGTGGACCAAGTGAGCGCTCGATTCTTTGTCCAGTAATTCTTCGTAAGTGATCATGAAAATCTCTCCTCCCTCTCATACTTCATTTTTCATACATCTTTTCTTCCTGTCGTACATTGATTGTTCTGTCAGTTTGTCATTGTCCGTACCACCCAGTACTTGCACTTGTACAATGAGCAATCAAACGTATGACTTCCCTTGCAACTGTACGACTCCTCAAACTTAGAGCAAACTTATGTTTCCAAGGCTAGAGTGTCAACAATAATGGAACTAGCTCAAGCTCCAAATCAAGCACAAAGAGGGGAGTAACAAAATCAACATTCTAAAGAGGAAGAGGCTAAGGTAGAAGAGGAGGCTATACTGGCAGAGGTAGAGGTAGATTTGTGGATAAAAGGAATATTTAATGTCATTATTACAAAAGATATAGCCACTATGAAAGAGAATGTAGAATAACGGCAATCAATAAAGGGGAAAAAAGTAAACTTTTCACATGAAGGTGATATCTCAAGAACAATGTTCTTGTCATGTACTATGGAATAAATTTCAATTAAAGAGTCTCAATATATTTTGGTTGCTTAAATTATATGACCAATAATAAAGAATTTGTGTATGTTAGGACCCCATCCTAACCTTACTATATAACGGCCCCCTTCCTAATGTGGGGACCCCACCTTAATGATATTATGTAATGTTTTGTAATGTGTATATGGCATTTGAGGTGCCTAGACAAGTGGGGTCATTTAATGTAAATGTTATAAAGAATGTAACTGCTTGTTTGGTAGAAGATTCTAGCTCGAGTGGTCACTTGCATGTGAAGTTGACCCTTGAGCATTATAGTTAGGGTTACAAAGAGTCTTTAAAAAGGCAAGGGGGCATAGATGAAGGCATCCCATATTTGTTGTATCGAAGCTCTACTTCCAAGGAGGTTGTCCCCTCGAAGAGTCTTGTGATTCTGAAACGTGTTCATATTTTCTACAATATAATCTTTTGCATTTTCATTTCACCTTGCAATATTGTTAATTTCAAGCTCTTTTTCTATTATTATTGCAATATTGTCTTGATGTGCTTTTATTTTACACCAAGGTTCATAACACATTCTTCAATTTTACAAGCTTTCTCCTTCAGAGTCTTGCTTCCCACGCACCTGTATAATTATTTCTTCACTGGTCAGCCTTCCTTCCAAGCACCCTTTGCCCGTACGGTGGCTCAGTTTTGCCTTCCTTTCCACGGTTCTTCAAAACCCTTTTTAGAAACTTTTGAACAATAGGTGCCCTTGAGGTTTCTGAAAAATTTAGCCATCCTTGTACAACGTTTTCTATTCTCTGTTTCCATCTACAATTTTTCACTATTTACTGCACAGACCCTTGCTTCAATTTTTCTCTTCCTTTGCAAAAATGTTAGCAGTTAGGGCACTATCTATTACCCTAACCCTACTCTTGCTATGATTCTCCTTGGACTTTGGCTGCAATTTCTCTTCTCCATGGTGCTTTGGCTTCAGTGGAGTCTTTCTCTCCTATGCAGCGTCCTTCCCTACTCTCTTCTCCTTTCATTCATCTATTTCCCTTCGGCGCCCTTTTAAAATTTTCAATTTGGGCGAGAAGGTGGTTACAACCACCATAGTAGAGAAAATCGGAATCGGGTAGTAAATCGGCTGGGGAAAAAATCAGCAAAAAATCGGAATCGGAAAAAATTCGGGGAAAAAATCGGCAAAGAATCGGCAAAAAAAAAAAACCGAAGAAAACGATTTTTTTTATTTTTATTTTTCATGCATATTACAATGAATTAACATTATGCAAATCAAATATTGCAATAAAAGCAACAATTCAAGTCAAGAGACTCAAGACATCATACAAGGCTCAAGCTTTAAGTACACATGAAAGTGACAAACACATCTTGAATTGGTTATAATATAAAAAGGTACAAATTTACAAGTAACAAAAAAGAAAAAAAGGTTTCATTTTTTATATGCCTGCACATGGAAACAAGTAACAACAAAGTTACAATCACTTGAAAAAAAGGAAAAAAAAAACTAAACCCAAAACCAAAAGGCAAGGGTTTAGGGTTTAAAATTGAAACATTGACAGCTGAAAAATGGGCTTGCATACATAGTTATCAGGCAGCAATATTTACTTAAAAAGAGGAAGAAAAAAAACCTAAACCGAAAACCCTAGGCCCTAGACTAGGGTTTTGGGTTTAAACTTCAAGTTCAAAGTCCAAAGTTCAAAGTTTCAAATTCAAACACTAACAGCTGAAAAGTGGGCTTGCATTTATAGTTACCAGGCAACAATATTTACTTATTTACTTTAAAATAGGAAAAAAAAACCCTAGGGCCTAGCCTAGGGTTTAAACTTCAAAGTTTCAAACATTAACAGTTGAAAAATAGGCTTGCATACATAGTTATCAGGTAGCAATATTTACTTAAAAAAAGAAAAAAAAAAACCCAAAACCCTAAACTAGGGTATCAGATTTAGGGTTTAAACTTTAAACTTCGAAATTCAAAAATTAACAGCTGAAAAATGGGCTTGCATAGAAAGCGCTAAATTGGCCACAGCTTGAAAAAAAAAATCAAAAAAAAAAAACGCCGATTCCGATTTTTTTCAAAAAATCGGCAAAAAATCGCCGGACTCGCGATAAGTTGCCAAGTCACTCGTTTCGCGAATGACTCGCGATTTTTTCGAATTTTTGCCGATTTTTGTAACTATGACAACCGCCCCCTTGGCCGCCACATCAACGCTTTGCATGCGCTTTTTCCCTTTTCGCTTTCCAATTTTATTTTTTTTAAATTGACTATACTTATTTACATGCACCCACTTAATGACGTGCTAGGGTCGTTATACAAGTCATACAACAACATTGACTTGTACTCGTACAGATCCCCTACCGTGTCAATTTGTCATTCAGGTGGTTCTTCTGCTACATAGGCCGTACAATCTTCTACATCTTCCGTCATACGATTCCTCGTGGTACGATACTCTAACGCATTTTTCGTCATACGCTTCATACGATCCTCTTCCACCCGACTTGTACGATTGTCTTGTTCTAGACTTGTACAAAGGTTTGTCGTACGACTGTTGCCATCTTGGTTTGTATGATTCTCTACCATACAATCCACCTCTTCCTCCTAACTTATACGACCCTTTTTTCTATGTTTGACTTGTACATCTTGTCATACAGTCCCTATGCTGCTCTTGATTTGTACGATGCTTTGTCGTATAGTCTATTTGTGTCGTATGACCATCCTCTGTTCTGCTTCTTGCCATTCCCTATTCATTCGTACGACGATTTGTTGCACAACCTTCATTCATACAACTCTTGCTTGTATTTCCTTGAAGTAGGTCTACTTCTAAACTTGGTGATTGAGTTCATCTTCTAACTCCTTCACGAACATGCTAGACTCGTGCTTGTCTTACACAAACTTTCTTTCATTTCCTTGCCAATTTCTTCCACGGCCATGCATTCGTGCCATGGCTCTTCCTCTATACATCGAACGGATCTCTCTAATTTCGGGCAACCCTCTCCCAACTCCTAGTTATCCAAGATACATCCATTTCCTCGGCCGTGGTCCAAATGGTCCAACCCGAAGTTCACGCCTAGCTTGATTTTTTCTTGTTGGATCAACAAATGATCCTTGAGGTTCATTACGCTGATCTGGCAACCTAGGGGTAGCCAAGAGAACTTTCTTCGCCTCAAGCCACCAGGAGGGAGATCAATCAAACTCCTCCCTTGGCCAGGTTGCCTTAGGCCTCCACAGAGAGTTGGTTGCCTCCCCAAGATGTATAAGATACCTTCTTGTTGTTGCTCCTGACGTCTACTCGACTCTCCTCTATTTTGATTATTTGGGGACGGTTCTTTCTCTAGTAGTTGTAATCTCCTCAATCTTTTTCTCTCTTGTGTACCTGACAATAATTGCCTTAAGCTTCTCAGTCTTCGATCTGCCTGTAGCAACCTTCTAGTCCATCTCTCTTCATGTAGACGTCGCTGTGCCACGAATTGCATTAGCGCTTCTCTATATTGTGTTGAGAAGTCAAAATCGGTATTTGAATCGTTCCCCTCACCTTCTCTTTGTAGGGTCCAATCAAGCGCTTCCTTCACGAGTCTTTGTAACCACCTTACTTCTCTCCTTTGCCTCCTCACTTGTCTGCTTGCACCTACGTAATCCTGAACCTTATGACGAAATTGCAGTTCCCAATATCTTAAGAGGTCAGTACTACTACCCAAACTTTTGCTCTATCTCTAAACTAGAGGAACGCCATCACTGCTTGAGTCTATCACCCAATTCCTTCCCAACTATGGCGATGATGGAGCTTCCTCAATATCCCTCCACAATATCTTAGCAAGTTCTTCCCTAGTTAACCATATTGTGTTGGATCTACAGATTCCTCTTTGGGCCTCTCTTCTTATCTTTTGCCCTCTTCAGCTCCTCATTGTTCTACTGTGTTAGGTCTACATAGGGTCTCATACTCTTCTTGTAATTGTTGTGTTTGCTCGCATTCTTCGTTGTATGAGCTCAATTTGAGCTGAGGGGCTATATCTTGCCAACTCCTCATTCGTAACTCCTTCCTCGGGAGTCGATATTTCCTGCTCATATGTTTCAAATCTATCTAAGAACAGTACCTGTACCCATACCATTCTTCTTCTATTTGGATGATGTACTAATTCTTGTTGCTCTATCCAAGGATGTACTTCCTTTGGCGTTTGTTGTGCAAATCCTTTTTGCGGTACTAGATTTTTTTTTGCCAATTCCTCATTCTGGACTTGTCTTATATTTTCCAAAACAGGCATATCCTGTTCATACTCCTTTGTTCGCTCCAAAAATCAAACATGCACCCGTACTCTTCTTCTTTCCCCGGGATGAGGTGCTAATTTTTGCTATTCTATAACTAGTTGTGCTTCCTCCCCTTTTGCAAACAACCTTCTCATCCCTATATCATCCTCGTCCTGTTGATGACTTTGATTGCTTCGACTTGATTGTTGTTGTTCACAGAGCTTTTCTTGTTGTCTTCTTCTCCTTTCTATTTCCTCCATAGAAATAAACAAGCATTGAGATTTTACTTTATTAGGCTTCAATTTCGACCCATTCACGGTTTCAAGAACTCCAGTCCCATGTAATTTTTTCAATTTTACTATACCATTTTCCATCATTTCCACTTCTTTGAAGGGACCAAGCCACAGTGTTTTTAGCTTCCTTGGCTTGATTTCTCTTTTGCCATTATATTTCAGGACCAAGCACCTTGTTTCAATTCCAACTTTCTAAGGTGCTTGTCATGCCACAACTTCCTTCTTCGTTGAGCTCTTTCTATTGCCCATTGTGACATTAATCTCTTCTTGTCTGGTCGTATTAGTGCCATAAGCCTCTCCTCTAGGCTTTCCTCGTCTCCTAGCCAGTTTTCCACAGCTATCCTCAAACTGCGTATCAAGGATTCTACTAGCACTACTACTTCTTTCTCATACATCAACTAGAATGGCGTATGATTTGTCGTAGGCTTAAAAGTTGTCCTATATACCTGTAGGACTAATGGCAACTTCTCCTCCCAATTAGCTCCTTCAATTCCACAGGTTTTGAAGAGGGTAGATACCAAGATCTTGTTTGTCGTTTCCACTTACCCATTTGCTCTAGGGTAATACAAATTTGATAATGAATGCAAAATCTTAAAATTTGTTGTCAGCTTCCAGATAACTTCATTCACAAAGTGACCTCCTCTGTCACTCATCAATTGTAGAGGGATATCTTGTAATTACTTGCTCATACAAGAATCAGATTGTGCTCTTTGTCGAAATATCTGGCAATGCCCTTACCTCTACCCACTTTGTCAAGTATTTAGTTGCTACTACAATATATCGACACTTCCTCCTTTGACTTGTCCTTAAGGGACCCACAAAATATAAAGCCCCATCTCTCAAATAACTCCTACGGTTGGGATGGGTGTAATAGCATAAAGTCTAGGAGTAACAGCTTACTGACTCGCTGACATGTATCACATGCTTGTACATACTCCTTTACATTGTGATAGAGGGTGGGCCACCATTAGCCCTACTAGAAGCACCTTCCTCTTGGTCGCATCTCGTCCCATATGCCCTTCGACCAGCCCTTCATGATCTTCTTTCAGTGTTACCCTTACTTCCTCTTCCAGTACACATCTTAATAGTCCTTGTCCCAACTTGTACAGTAATCATGTTATCAATTGGAAAGGTGTTGACTTCATGATCAACTTCCTCTTCTCTACTGCTGACAGCTCCTTGGGAAACTCCCTTGTGGATAAACTCTCCTATTATGGTATAGCGCTTATTGTAAACAACTGAGTGTCAGGAAACTCATCTAACACTCCTACTCTTGTAGGATCTCCTGAGCGAATCTTTGATAATTGATCCTCTATCAAGCGCTTCTTCCCAGGTTTGACTACTACCCCAAACACAAATTCTTGTTATGTGACGAACCACCTGCTAACTTGCCCATGTATAACTAGTTTATTGATTAAATACAACAAAGCTTGATGGTCAACATAGAAGGCAAATGGGTTGGCCAACAATGCCTGTACTTTTGCACTGCATATACCATGCCCAAAGACCATGCCCAAAGCGTCTTGTTTTGTCATGTTGTAGTTTCTTTCTACCCTTAATAGTAATCTGCTTGCGAAATAAATAGGCTTATCTAGCCTAAACTATCCTCCTTGGGCCAATGCGCATGTGGACATGAAATTCCTTATCCCAATCTAGAAATACTAGAATGGGATTGCATACAAACTTGGCCTTCAACTCCTCAAAGGCTCCTTGATGTTATTTTGTCCACCTGAAGTGAATATTCTTCTTTGTCAATGAGTCCAATGGATAGGACACATGGGAAAATTTCCTAATAAACCTCTTGTAGTATCCTATAGATCCAAGGAAGGTCTTCAAGGAACTCACGTCATGTGGTTCTTCCATATTTATAATGACACAAATTTTATCAGGATTTGTCTTTAGCCCTTCTTTACACAAATTGTGTCCTAATAACTTGCCATACAACATCATCAAGCGACATTTTGTCAGGTTCAAAGCCAATCGGGCACTTCTACATAACTTCATGCATTCCTCTAATGCTGGCAAATGCTCCTCTAATTTCCCATATATCGACCACTCATCCAAGAAAGCTTTGAACTTTCCAATCGCCATCTGGTCGAATATATACAGAATAATTCTCTAAAATGTGGTCGGGGCATTACATAACCCGAATGGCATCCTGTGGTAATCATAAATGCCATTCTCTACCACAAATGTGGTTTCCAACTTGTCTTCCTCTGTGATGCTAACCTAATTGTAGCCAAAGAACCCATCCAAAAATGAGTAAATCTCGTGTCTAGCTACCTCCTCCAAAATAGAATCAGTGAAGGGAATCGGGAAGGGATCCTTTATGGTTACCACATTAAGACTCCTGAAGTCTATGCATATGTGGATTCTCTTCGCCTCTTTCTTCAAAGTAATCACTATTGGTGACACCCACTCGCTCACTGTAACTTTGAAGATTATGCCAACATCTAGCATCTTCTCAAAATCTGCATTCACCAAAGTTGAATACTTTGGATTAATTATGTATGGCCTTCTCCTTACTGGTAAGGTGCCTGGGATCAACCGGATCCTATGAACACACAGCTCTGGAGGTATCCCCTTCAAGTCTTTTTATGTCCATGCAAAGATGTCCTTATATTGCAAGAAAATTTTGAAAGTTGTTGCTTTCAGCATTGGCTCCCAATCATCTCCACAATGGATTATTTTACAATATTTCTTAGTTCCCAAATTCACTTCTATTGTCTTAGGTCCATACTTTATAGAATTTGGTTCATCCTTTGCTTTTGCCACATTTTCAGGGTGTGCTGGTTTTTCATCAATTTCAGCATCACATTGTATATTCTGCAAAATTCTTGGGCAAAGTCCATTTCTCTTCATTCTTCTTATTGGTCTCAGCTTTTTCATCATGGGATTCTTCAGTCTCCTCTATCACTAGGTAGGTGACTCCGGTCGAAAACACCCCACATCATCCAGTTTTGACAGAAGCAAGGTCACTAGGCAGTGCACCCACAGTTTGTCAAGGTTTCGAACTAGCAATGGGCAGAGACATATCATGGACTTCTTCAGCTCCGGTACTTCGGCCTCGACTGTTAGGAGAGATTAGAATCTGGGGTGTTCTTGGAGCTTAATGTGATGCAGAAATTAGAATCTTGGGCTGCTCCTTCCCCCCTCCTCTCTCTCTGTTGTTCTTGGCGTGCACTCCTCTCTTTTGGACTGCAACCCTTGCTCTTTGGCCCGGTTGTCGGGTTTCATATTGTATTTATCTTGGTTCTTTACTTTGTTGAGCTTTTTAGCCTGCTAGCTGGTAGTCATTATTGTCTTTCTTATAGTCCCTTGGGTCCTATTTTGGCCTACCGTAGACATTAATAATAATTCATTTCATTTTTGTTTGAATACAAAGGCAGGCAGGCTAAAACATTTCGTACTCCTCCATTTGCCAATGTAGAAATACACTATCTGATCGGTTTTCATCCTCACTGCACTCTTCCAAGTACAACATTCCTTCTTCATTTGGCTCATACTGATTATCTTCCTCTGAAGAACTTCCTGACTCATCAATTGTGGCCAAATCTTCATTGACCATTTGGTTCTTCAATTTTATCATATACTTATGTTGTCCTTTCTTGAATGTCAATCGATCTTTTCCCAATTGTGATTCACATTGGCCATCCTTAGCCATCCTCTCCCCAACAATGCATCATATGTTGGTTTTTGCATTGTGATCACAACAAAATCCATGATGAAATCCTATTCTGCAATCCTTACTTTTTAAGTCGTTAAGACTCCTTTCATCTCAATCCCATACTGCTCCGCATCGTATAACTTGAATCTCGACGACCATGGAAATGGAGCCCTAATTTCTTTCCATGTCTTCTCCAAAAGCACATTTTCATTCGATCCGCCATCCACAACAACTTGTGTTAACTTATGATCCAATAAATCAATATGAATAAATGTTGGCTTTTTCCCAACATTGATCATTACTACTGTCAAATCAATAAAGTGATCCTTCTTAACTTCCTCATTTGGCTGGCTCTACTACTTCATCACTCTGCGACTGCAGTTCTCCTATAACTGCATGCAATAATGGTATGGCGCTAAGCAAACTCGCCAATTTCACTTCTATTGTTGAATTCAACACTTGTGCTGCCAATTCTTGTGTTAACACCTCCTTTGAGCCCAATGGCTTCCTTTGATATGCCAATCGTTCCTGCTTGGCTTTCTCAACTTCTTCATCAATCACCTTTGGTGCCTCCTGTCATCTTTCCTTTTCTATGGCAGATTCAAGATACTTGTCCTTTTTGTCTAACTTCTTGTAACAAGCACATCATTCTTCATTGGCTTGTTTTCAGTAGGAAGCTCTTCTATGTCAAAAAAATTGACATTTTGCAAGTCGCTTGTACTCGCCTTCTTCAAGAAATTCGCCTCCTTATGATTGCCTGGATTGCACCATCGAGACATATGCGATACATAGTTTCCTGTTATTCCTCCTGTTTGAGGGGTAGGTCAATTCTTCGCAAAATGCCCCCATTCTTGGCAATTGCGACATTGTATGTTAGGTACCCAAGATAGGTACTAAACATTGTATTGTATATTGGTATAAGCCATAAATGAATTATTGGCTAATGTGGACTTGCTATGATGTAAATGTAACCATTATTCATTAAAGAAGGCCACATGTCAATTTAGAAATAGGTAGGAGAATAATCTCATTGAATTGAATATGTAACCATTAGGGAATATTGATTGTAAACTTTTCTGAGCAGGCGACAGGCGATGTTCTAGGGTTTGTGGAACGAAGGAAAATCCAAGGCATCAGGTGGGTTGTCGTAGTGTTTTGCTAGTTACTGTGGATCTGAAGGAACGTCTGCTGCCCCAGGAGGGCCCAATGGGGTCTCCTCCAGACCCTCTCTCTGGGAGAAAGAGCTCTTACGCTGAATTGCTAAAAGAAAATTCTTCGTCTTCTAATGGCGAAGCTCAGAGAAATACTCTTCATACGCTCTTCAAGAACGCTGGCAAGAGTTCAACAGCACATCGAGTTAATGGATGCCTCCCACAATCCGCCTCAAGACCCAAGATTGTCATCGAACCAAAGATGGTCGAAGACACAATCATATACAGAGCTAACCATGATCTGATTTGTAAATTCATGGGTATCCGACCTACCCTGAATTTCTTGCATACCTGGGTCAGACAGAACTGGGAGCCTCATGGTGAGTACTCCTTGTGGTTTATTAGTAACGGGTATTTCATTGTTAGTTTTTCTTCTCTAGCCGATAGAAACAGGGCGTTTGAATCAAAAAAGAGGAACCACGGTCCGGCAGGGTTATTTGTTCAACCCTGGAGAGTGGGTTTCGATCCTCGTATTGAACCCACGGCTGTCCCGGTTTGGATCTGGTTGTACGCTCTTCCAATGGAGTTTTGGGGGAGCAAGTTTCGGAAATGATCGGTAACTCCCTCGGTAGACACCTGGGCGTCTCCAAGGACACCATAGAAGGTAACACAGCTGTCTTTGCAAGAATTTGCGTGGAAATGGATATTAGCCAGCCTCTACCGACAGAGGTGGAACTTGAACTGGCGGGAATATCTTGGATCCAACAGTTAGATTATGAGGCTCTGCCTTTCAGATGCAGAGTTTGCCACAAACATGGGCATTTGGCCCGGTTTTGTCCAAATATTTTGAACACAAAAACGGAGGCCCCGCTTGGAATGCCAAATCGCCCCTGGAGAGGGTAAGTCTACCCCTACCAAAGAACCATCCCATACTCCATAGGGTAATGATGTTCGGAAAGATGGCTTTGAACAGGCCAAAAGAAGGAGAAAGCAAAAGAAAAATGGTAAGGAGCAATCACAACTCAAGCCAGCCAATAGATATGAAATTTTTAAGACACTAGTGGATCAAGAGGATCAAGTCATGGAAGGAGTGGATGGGAATATTGAGGACAATAACATCCACACTCATGCTTCTCCTTCATCTCCCCCTGTCTTAGAACAGGTGATTGAGTCCACTGAGTTACCGCAGCCAGAGAATGCAGGGGCACTGATAGTGCACTCCCAAGAGCAGCCAGTAATTAAGGATGTCAGCATGGGAATTGCAGAAAAAAATAGAGAAAGGCCAGCCCTGGGGATATCTCAGGTGGAAAAGAGATCCAAAAATAGCAACTCTCAAGGAGCGGGCAGAAAATCAAATAAGGACCTGCTAGCAGCTCAAGGAGACAAGCTGATCAATGGAGGATCGGTGAGGACAATTCATTCTTATCGCTCTCAAGGTTTTCAATGATTATTCAATCTTGGAATGTTAGGGGTTTAAACAGTAGAACCCATCAATCTGTTGTTCAAAGACTCTTAGGAAAATGTAAAACAGACTTTTTGCTTATCCAGGAGACAAAAATGTCTTTAGATCTTATGTGTAAAATAGTTAATAGAATCTGGAGGGGCGCTGGTCATATGGATGTGGCTGCCCAAGGTGCCTCAGGGGGGATTGTTACTCTTTGGAACCCTCTAGAATGGACTGCAATAGAACATATAGCTTGGAGGGGTGTTCTCACATCTCATTTTAGGAATAATGTCACAACTGAACATGTCTTAATCACAAATTTTTATGGGGCCCAAGACCTTGATGGCCAGAGGCTCCAATGGAAAGCTGTACATAATATGAGGTCCTCCAGGGAAGATTTAGACTGGATTATTGCAGGGGATTTTAATGCAAAATTATCTGCTCGAGATCAGGAAGGTGGAACCCCAATTTTGGATCCAGGGGATCGGCTTCTGATTGCCCAAGTCCAGGCCTTTCACTTAGTGGATGTTAAAGGCCCTGGAACCTACTTTACTTGGACTAACAAGAGGAGGGAGCCACATAGCAGGAAGGTAAAGCTAGACCGTTTTCTGGTCTCAGAGGAGGCATTTGTAAAGTGGAACACTAAATTCCAGATTTTGGAGGGCCCAGTTTCAGATCACTTTCCCATTTTGTTGGAGGGAGGGACTATGACAGGGCAGCATCACAGACCTTTTAAATTTGAGAATTTTTGGTTACAAAAGGAGGATCTTCGAAAGAAAATTCCGCAGTGGTGGGAAGAAGGCCGTCTACCTTTTGGGACAGCAATGTTTAGATTCCACAAACAGCTTCATTTTGTCAAAGTTCAACTGAAACAATGGAGGAAAGCTAATAAGTCAGATTTTCAGCTCCAAAGAGCCCCCTTGGTGGCCAGATGGGATGAGGTTCAAAAACTCTTTAGGGAAGGAACAATTACTGAGCAACTCAAATCCGAGGATGATGCCTTGCACAAAGCGGTTGAGGACATTGATAACCAAGAGGAGACTTACTGGAAACAGAGAGCAAGAAACACTTGGTTATTAGAAGGTGATAGAAATACCAAATTTTTCCATCGATCAGCTTGTGCTAGGAGACAGATGAATAACATGGAAGCCCTTCAAGATGAGAATGGACATTCCTTTGATACTCTTCCTGGTATGCATTCCCACTCAATGGATTACTTTTCTAAACTTTTTAAGGAAAGTATGGAGCAAGATGTTGAGGCTCAGAATGAAGTTATTGATGTCATACCCTCTGTTATCTCTGAAGAAGAAAATTAGACCCTCCTTAGACCCATTGATAGAGATGAACCGAAGAATGTGGTCTTTGGAATGAGCACTGGCAAATCTCCAAGTCCAGATGGCTTTCCTATTGAGTTTTTTCAGGCCTTTTGGGATACTTTGGAGGAGGATGTTTTGGCTGTCACAGAGGAGTCCAGAACTAATAAAAGAATGCTTAAGGCAATAAATCATACCTTCATCACTTTAATTCCAAAAGGGGAGGAGGGGACTCATATCTCTGATTTCAGACCTATTGCCTTATGCAACGTGATTTATAAAATAATCACAAAGATAATGGCTGAACGGCTAAAACCTCTCCTTCATAACATCATTTCCTCAGAGCAAGGGGGTTTTGTAGAGGGTAGACAAATCTTGGATGGGGTGGTTCTCGCTCAGGAGGCTATCCATACAATGCAAAAATCTGGTAATAAAGGAATGTTCATTAAACTGGATATGTCCAAGGCTTATGATAGGGTGGAGTGGAGTTTCTTGTCAAAGATGATGGCAGCCTTTGGTTTCTCTCAGGATTGGATAGATTGGGTCATGAGTTGTGTTTCTACGCCCTCTTATTCTGTTCTAATCAAGGGTCTTCCCTCGCAACCTTTTGGAGCCACACGTGGTCTTCGTCAAGGAGACCCTTGCTCTCCCTATCTTTTCCTCATTTTGGTTGAAGGATTAGGTAGACTTTTCTTGAGGAGAAGACATCAAGGCCTGCTAACAGGTATCAAGGTGGGGGAGGAAATTTTGACTCACTTAGTTTGTGGACGATACGAGATTGGTTGGAGTGGCCAGCTTCAGGGAAGCTAGAGGAATCAGAGATACTCTTAATGTCTACCTTAGGGCTTCAAACCAGGTCATCAATGATAAAAAATCCAAAGTGGTCTTTTTCAATCTTGACCAAAGGCTTCGGGACAGAGTTATAGAGATCTTGGGATTCACAAGGACTTCTCTTCCAATAGTTTACTTGGGAGTTCCTTTGCATTTCAAAAAATTAAAAATAGATATCTGGAAGGATCTATTGGATGGTATCAAAGATAGAATGAATCATTGGTCTCATAAATGGTTAAGCTATGGGGGTAGATTAACTTTCTTGCAGTCAGTTATTCAGGCCATGCCAATCTATAAATTCTCTATCCTGGCTGCCCCTCATACTATATGGAAAGAGCTGGACAAAATGGCTAGAAGATTTTTATGGGAAGGAGCAAAAGGGGAGAGAAAATGGGCCTTGGTTGGTTGGGATAAAGTTACCCACCCCAAGGAAAAAGGAGGGTCGGGACTGAGAAGCTCCAAGCTTAATAACAAAGCTTTGGCTGGAAAACTGTATCGGAGGTGGATTTCCCAGCCAACCTCCTTATTCAGCAGAATCCTAACCAATAAATATTTGGGTCATGTTCACCCCAATGAGGTGGGCCGTTTCCTCTCGGATGGTATTGGATCCTTAGTGTGGCGGGCTCTCAAGCTTGGATCTCGAGGTTATTAAAGACCAATTGTTTTGGAAAGTGGGGAGAGGGGAGAAGGCACGTTTCCGGACTGATTCATGGGACCAGTACCCACCCATCATTGCTGCGTTCCCCGAATTACAACCAATTAAATCCGCCATAGAAGCCAAGGGCTGGATCCAAATTGAAAGTTATTTTAACACTAGCCAAATGGGGGAGTATAAGTTTAAGAAGTTTAAGAGGTTGGAGGAGTGGCCAATTACAATCCCTCCGGAGCTGGCACCCATCTTGACCAAAATCTTGACAGAAAGGTTTCTCACAGGGAGAGACGAGGAGGATGAATTAGCTTGGGGCTATGGGAACCTTGGTGTATATACAATGAAGGACGGATACGACAAGATCCTCCCAGAGCCTCCCCCACATTCATTTCCGGTTCAGGATTGGAGAAAGATTTGGCATTCCAAGGGCTGGCCGAA
The DNA here is from genome assembly GCA_028583015.1 of Wollemia nobilis. Lineage (NCBI taxonomy): Eukaryota > Viridiplantae > Streptophyta > Pinopsida > Araucariales > Araucariaceae > Wollemia > Wollemia nobilis. The sequence goes on along the minus strand of JAQPPZ010002036.1, from coordinate 797,153 downwards.
AGTAAATTTCTTTGCCCGGCAGTTTATGCACAATGGAATTCTCACTTTTGAAAATCTCAAAAGTAGAGGAATCATCGGTCCATCTTAGTGTGTCTTATGCCATAAGAACGAGGAAACAACTGATCACCTGATGTTCGAGTGCCCTTTCACGCGTCAGATTTGGAAGCGTTGGTTCTCTCACTATAAACTCCAGGCTAATGGTGATCTGAATCGGACCAATATTTGGGAAAAATGGAAGAGGGGCAGATTTAAATCTAAAGCTCTTCGAATAGGTTGGGAGCTTGGCTTACTTTTCATCTGGTGGCAAGTGTGGTTGGAGAGAAATGCCCGTATTTTTAGAGAAACTTTCTCCTCGCTAGATGGAGTTTGGCAGGTCATCTGGAGCAAAGTCACGTAAACTCGTTGCCATCTATGTCGAAGAGGAAAATCAGGTTGGTCCTGGGCCACCTGGAAGAGGGAGTCGAAGAGCAAGAGAGACAGGACAGAGCTAGTCGGAAACCACCCCCGTAAGGCTGGATCAAAATCAATACTGATGGAGCTGCAAAAGGCAATCCGGGCAGTGCTGGAATTGGTGTAGTTTGCCGTGATCATGCTGGTTCAGTGCTCTATTGGGAACTGCAAGGCTTGGGAAGAGCCACAAACAATGAAGCAAAAGCCATTGCTATCAAATCTGCTTCCATCTGGGCAGTTAATCAGGGCCACAGGAGAATAATTCTCGAATCTGATTCTCAAATTATGGTTGGCGCTCTTGACTGCATGAGGAACTTTGCTTCGAAAGCATGGAGGTTGCGGATTCTTGTCTCTCAAATCAAGGAACTATGGAGGGAATTAGATGATGTGATCCCCGTTTATGTGAGTAGAGATTTAAATAAAGCTGCCGATTTCCTTGCGAAGATGGGTGCTGAGAAAGAGGTAGGGGTGCAGTCGCACGGTGACATGCCTTTGGAGGATGAAGTGATTAGGCAGGGTCTTGAAAGATCCTTGAGACAATGAGCAAAGAAAATGCTAAGGGTGGTTTTTGTCGCGATATCGCGACCTGTTGCGCCGTCGCGGCCTTTGGAGGGAAGTTGTCGCGATATCGCGACATGTTGCACCGTCGCGGCCTTTGGAGGGAAGTTGTCGCGATATCGCGACATGTTGCGCCGTCGCGGACTTTGGAGGGAAGTTGTCGCGATATCGCGACATGTTGCGCCGTCGCGGACTTTGGAGGGAAGTTGTCGCGATATCGTGACATGTTGCGCCGTCGCGGCCTTTGGTTGGAAGCTGTCGCGATATCGCGACATGTTGCGCCGTCGCGGCCTTTGGTGGAAAGTTGTCGCGATATCGCGACATGTTTCGCCATCGCGGCCGTTGGAGGAAAGCTGTCGCGATATCGCGACCTGTTGCGCCGTCGCGGCTACTGGAGGGAAGCTGTCGCGATTTCGCGACATGTTGCGCCGTCGCGGTTTCCGGAGGAAAGTTGTCGCGATTTCGCGACATGTTGCGCCGTCGCGGCCTTGGGAGGAAAGTTGTCGCGATATCGCGACGTGTTGCGCCGTCGCGGCCAATGGTGGAAAGTTGTCGCGATTTCGCGACATGTTGCTCTGTCACGGTCGAGGAAGGATTATTGTCGCGATATCGCGACATGTCGCTTGCGATGTCGCGGCTAGGGAAGGATAGTTGTCGCGATATCGCGACATGTCGTGATATCGCGACATGTTGCTTCGTCGCGGCCAAGGTTGGTTAGCGTGGATAGTTGTCGCGATTTCGCGACTTGTTGCTTCGTCGCGGCCAAGGTTGGTTAGTTGTCGCGAAATCGCGACATGTCGCGATTTCGCGACATGTCGCTCCGTCGCGGTCAAGGTTGGTTTGTTGCCGCGATATCGCGACCTGTCGCGATTTCGCGACTTGTTGACTTTTTGCGGTCAAAGGTGGTTTGTGTCGCGTTTTCGCGCCTTGTAATCGGTGGGAAGGGTCTTCTCCCTTATGTAACTGATCTTTGTTTTAATACAAGTTTTTTCAATTTTTTCAAAAAAAAACCATTAGGGAATATTGTCATATTATAATATTATGCACTTTGTAACTTATGGAAGGTGAATCATCAAATGGGTGACCTTGTAACTCATGGAAGATGAACCATCCCATTCTTGTCTAAAGAAAAATATACCCCCAATTGTAAAAGGAAGTCATATCAAATATTCTTTGTAGTACTCTTGGCTCATGAAGTTGGAGATCTTGTGGAGTGGCTTCTTTCCAATAAGGAGCATTGTACGATGTTGCCCTACCTCAAGGGTATTAACAATCTCTATTTTATTGTGTGGATTGTTATTGTAGAATTTATTCATGGATGCATGTTGTATATTTTTGCATATTGGTGAATGATTTATTGTTGATGAGAAGAAAGGTTCATAACATTTGGTATCAAAGTAGCGATTCTGGCAAAGTGGGATTGTTTTTGTAGAGCTAGAGCACATTTTTCTAGAAAAAACGTCACGTTTTGCGGAGGCCATATTTTTTATTTCAACAATCATTTTCAGAATATTTATGTTCTAGCATGTAGATCGTTTTGAGTAATACAAAAACAACCAATCATTTGTTAAATTCTGATAAGCATTAAGAAAGTTATGACTGTGTCAAGTTGACATATTTGTGCTGTTTTTTGGCAGCACAAATATTTTTCCAAAAGAAAAAAAATTCATATTAAATTTTTTAGTAGTCATTATTAGAATCTTTCATGTAGGTTATTTTGAGTACTACAAAAATGACTGCTCACTTGTTAAATTCTGATAAGTATTGAGGGAGTTACAGCTATTGAAAGTTGGGCTTTTGATGTTGTTTTTGGGCTGCACAAAAAATTCATGCCAAAGGGAAAAAATTCATCTCTCTCAATCCGGGTAAGCAAATCAATTGTCGTTTGATTTGTTTTGAAGAAAATCTGCAGATTTCGTTGTTTGAAGGAAGGAATGGACGAGATTTGAGAAATTTTATTTTTGACACATTCCGGTTATTTAAAACCCTAGCTGCTTCTCAAAAAAAAAAAATGGGTTGAGGTCATGGAGTTGACAAAATTCTCTAAAAAAGTTGATATTTTTTTTATTAGGGTAAAAACGGGATTTTGGAAGGGCCCGAACCCTTTTACATCACAAAACAAATCTCTTGCCAAAGATCAGCCCATTAGTTACGTAGCTGCCAAGGGCAAGTAGCCAAAAAATCCCCTAGACGCAAGACAGGCAAAATCCACCCAGGATCCCAATTAGATGCAGTCCTCCCTCCTGAGCTTTTCTAAGTCTTGATGGACCACCCCCGGGGGGACTCATCTCCTATCCTCTTCTTTAATGGCACCAAAGTTCGCCAGACAATCTGTTGGTTTATTACCTTCCCTATAAACATGAACAAAATCAACTTCTTCAAAATGCTTTACAATCTCTCCAATATCCTGCACAATGTAATCAATTTGCTAATTGGCTTCTCCCTCCTTCAAAACATTGATAATATTCAAGGAGTCTCCTCCAATGATAACTTTTTTAGCACCTAAATCCTTAGCTAGCTCTGCACCAAGATGTAAAGCATTAACTTCAGCTTTATGGCTAGTAGTAATTCCCAAAAACTTGCAAGCTGCCCCCACCAATCTACCCTAATTGTCCCTCAAAATAGCTCCTGCTCCTACCTTACCTGGGTTACCTTTGGAGGCCCCATCAAAATTTAACTTCAACCATTCATCTCGGGGTGGTTGCCATTTTACATTATTTCTAGCCTAAGAATTTTCCTCTCCACCACTAATGGGTTCCAGATTCCATGCCTTAGCAATCATAGTCTCTTCAAACTTCTCTGGTTTGATAGTGTACTCGACTGATTTAGCATTCTCCTCTAAAAATTGGGTGATACTTCCCAAACTTCTCACTGCTGACCTTTTTTCCCCTCTAAAAATTCTCCTGTTCCTCTCTAACCATACTCCCCACACAAAATGAAACGGAATAAGGTTCCAAATTACATTAAGATGAGGACTACAAAAGGGCTTCTCCCACTGCTATAACCACAAAACCATATTAGAAGGCATGGTTGACAATCTTTAAATCTTTTAAATTCCATGATTTAGATTGAAAATATGAGCTTTTCAATGCTTTGCAAGGAAAAGTTTATTCTTGGTTTTCAAACTTTTCTTGTTCCTATTATTATATATACAAATGGAAAGAATTTGAAGTTGCATTTTTAAGCAAATGGATTGGAGAAAAAGGATAATAAGGGAAGCACATCTTTGTTGTCTGGAAAAGCCAAACAGTGATCAAGAAAAAATATTTGAATTTAAAAAAACTGTTTTGCAAGTTTTTGGCTGCATCCAGAAGAAAAAGGTTTTTATTTCTATAAACCCTGGCAGCCAATTTTATTTCATTAATACTGCTTTGGCTAAAAAATTGCAGGTTCAGAAAATTAAAGACACAAAGCTTGAGGGTAAGAATGTTCAGATTTTTCAAAATTTGAAGATTACTATGGATAAATATGTCTTACACTCAGATTTTTATGCCATTGAGAGTGATGATATGGATATTGTTTGGGTTATCCTTGGTTGCATTCTTTGGGTACTGTTAACATTAATCTGCAAAAGAAATTTATGAAATTGTGGTATAGAAAACAGAAGATAACTTTGCAAGATATTTCTCAACTTAAAGAGCAAGGATCAAGGGAAAACTAGGAAACTATTGCAGGAGAACAAATCGAAGAACTTGAAATAGAGTCTAAAGAGGAGAGAGTAGCAAAACTCAAGGAAAAAGCAAAAGAAAGAGTAGATTTAAAAGATGAGAACATAATTGAAAAGCAAAAAATAGAGCAGCAAAGGATTGAAGAGTCAAAGAAAGTAGAACATCAAGTTAAGGTTGCAGCATATCACCATCCACACCACCAAGAGCGGCAACAATCTTGGAGGCATGGCTTAAGGCAACAATATTATGGTTCTACATGGAATCAAAAGGGCACCAAGTATGGCAATATTTGGCAGAGAAAGCATAGTGACTCTACTTTTCAGAGTGGTGCAACAAGAAGGAACAAATGGACCCATCATTCAAAATATCAAAGCAGATCAGCGAAAGCGTGGAGCCAACTAGGTAGTCTTGGATACTCAAGTCGCAAAATGGCATATCAACATCAACAAAGACCGCCACTAATCAAAGTTTCACTAAGATGGACGGATGATCAAGATCAACACCAGTTCCTAGCATGGCTCCAAAGATCATATTACTTTGTCTCTTCTTATGTTTCAAGGACGAAACATTTTGTAAGGGGGTGGAATGTTAGGTACCCAAGATAGGTACTTAATAATTTAATATTGTATTGTATAATGGTATGAGCCATAAATGAATTATTGGCTAATGTGGACTTGCTATGATGTAAATGTAACCATTATTCATTAAAGAAGGCCACATGTCAATTTAGAAATAGGTAGGGAATATTGTCATATTATAATATTATGCACTTTGTAACTCATGGAAGGTGAACCATCACATTCTTATATAAAGAGAGATGTACCCCCAATTGTAAAAGGAAGTCATATCAAGTATTCTTTGTAGTAGTCTTGGCTCGTGGAGTTGGAGATCTTGTGGAGTGGCTTCCTTCCAATAAGGAGCATTGTACGGTGTTGCCCTACCTCAAGGGTATTATCAATCTCTATTTTATTGTGTGGATTGTTATTGTGGAATTTATTTGTGGATGCATGTTGTATATTTTTGCATATTGGTGAATGATTTATTGTTGATGAGAAGAGAGGTTCATAACATTGTATGATTGGTCTACCATCTGAATCATACAATCAACTCTAACGACCTTGCCAATTGCCCTGATATTGCCTACCTCCCGACAGTTATTCTTGTAGCCTCTATTGGGTGTGCCTTGTCCATTCCTTAAAGTGTTCGGTTTTTCTTCTTCCTCTTGCACCGTCATAGTCCGGTGCCTTGCTCCTTTCAAATTGAATGGACAATCGGTAACCGGATGTCCCAATATATCGCATATATTGCAATATGCATTCTTTGGACAATTTACATTAGTGTGTCCTTCAGACTTACAGTCTGAACACCATATGCCTTTTTTGTCCTTAACTTCACCTTTGACTTCTTTGATCATCTTATCAAATTCCTTCTTCATGGACTGCATAGCACTTTGTACCTGTTGTCACATTTTGCACGGGGTGCAATGTCTTCAATATTGTTTTGTAACAGTGCTGCTCTTCTTTTCCTCCTTCCGTTTTTCTCCCTTCTCTCCCTTTCCTTTTCTTTCCCATTCTCTTTCTCTCCCCCCTTTTTCCTTGGAGTTCCCCAGTTGATTTTCCAGCTTTCCAGCAGGTCTATCTGAAATTGGCTAAGTTTTGGTGCGAAGTTCGCACTTCGCCCAGTTTTGGTGCGAAGTCCGACTTCGCCCCACTTTCTGGGCGCACCTTGCACTGGCAGACTGGCAGGTCAATGCAGAAAAAAGGTAAAATGCCGGAGCAGGTCCATATGGCGGCAGACACCAGTGTTCGCCTGTGCGCAGTTCGACTTCTCAACGGAGCCGGAATGCGCCCTTGACAAGTGTACAGTAGGGGAACAAACCCGGAATTTGACCAAGGCTTGAAGGCCTTCCCCGACTGCACTGATTTCTGCACGCATCCCAAGGAGCCCCGATCCCAAGCAAAGATGGATAGATCGCCCTCTAAGGCGTGCATGTGTCACACAAAGATAACCCATCATCGGACAAGTGTCCAGCCTTCGGGATTTGAACCAAGACCGCCGACCAAAAGGGATAAGCATGGGCTGCCCGCACCGCCGCGTTAATAGCCTCATTCAAAGCTGATCCGAGGTTTCACCCGCTCCAGCCTACTAGCAAGCCTCGCCGACTTGAAGAATTACCCAAGACTCCGCCACGTAGCCGTCCAGCCTTCCAGGAAGACCATGCTCGCGGTACAGCCTCAGCCCGACAAAAGGTCAGCATTTGCAGCCTCTTTCGCCGCTTCGTCACCTCATGTTTGATCGGGACTCTGTGCCCATTAACGTAACGGGTGGGACTCGAGCTATAAAAGCCCATCCGAAATTCATTGTAAAGGGTGGAAGGGGAATGTTTGTTAGGGAACTACTGTGCTTATCGTAACCGTGCTTCTCGCTTATGAATACAATCTGTATGCCCGGTTCTGTTTCTACCGTCTTTATTCTTTTATGTCTGTCTTTCATTATATGCCTTAGGCCCACCCGTGTCGCCGCTCGTTGATTCACTTTGGCATTTGGCGATCGGGTTCCTCTAGCATTGCTTGCTTAAAGCACCTTCCGTACTTCATTATTTAAAGCATTCATTATAAATTTGGTAGCAGTTCCATCGCTTGTGTGTGACGTTGTCGGCCCGTATCCGGTGATTGATGCGATCCCTCGCCGTTAGTTCCTTGTAGGGAATGTTTGCTAGGGAGCCATTGAAGCCGTGCGGTTAAACTCTCTACCTAACACATATACCGGCTCGACATCTCTAGGTTTACTTTCTACCCCCGTCGCTGTACGTATCCGGTGATTGATACGATCCCTCGCCGTTAGTTCCTTGTAGGGAATGTTTGCTAGGGAGCTATTGAAGTTGTGCATACGCCGCTGGTGTATCGGAAGTACGCCTAGGTTTTGCGCTCCTTGTCATGCTCTGTGTTTGTATGCGATAGTAGCGGTGATTGGTGTGTTCCCGCATCGTTAGTTCCCCCCCCACCAACCTTTGGACATATTTGTATCTCTTTCCGTACATTTGTCTCTTTCCGTTCCTTTATTTCTTTCCTCGTTCCCTTTAGCTTAAATCAAGCCCCCCAAAAGGAGCCGGCCTTCTCCGGAGATTGGCTCGGAAGGCATCTCTTCCTTCCGGCCTTTCATGCTGGTGGGCGAATCTGGGCGCATTAACCAAAAATCCTTTCCTCATGGCAGATTCGTAACCAACAATTTCTCTGGCACGCCCGGTGGGACGCTTGTCCCACGATCTAAAGAAAGAGTACCCGTCCAGTTTCCACCTAGCGCAACAGTTCTTCTGACCCGCTCGGCGGAACACGGGTCCCACATCCGACGAGAGATTTTCCGATCGCCTCCACATGGCGCCGATAGCTTCTCGAGCTCTTGGTGAGACAAGGAAGTTTCTCACCCCCGACGGAATCGAAGCACCGGTGTTCGCTTCATTGCTGTTCCAAATCCGAACACCCGGCGACTCGCACAAACAAATCCTCCGAGTCTAGAAGACCGGTCCGGTCACCTTCATGCACACGAGAAGGTGGCGAACAAGAAATCCGAGAAGCCCGCCCGAGTTCTACGAACTAGACATCCACGCTCGAGGCGAGATACCCAGGCCGGCTGATCCGCGAGCTCGTTTCGACGAAGCCGAGGCTGAGATCCAAGAAGAGGCCGAAGCTGAGGTCGAAAGAGCCGAGTACGAAGTAGAAGAGGCCGAGGAAGAGGAAAATCCTGCATCCTCGGAAAGTACCGACACCGAGTACACAACCGACGGCGGAGAAGAAGAAGAAATGGTTGACCAACAACCGAATGACGATGATCTCTTCCCGGTGGTGGACTCTACAGGGCCTTTGGCCCTGATCGGTCAGCAAGCTGTGCCCCCTGCTGCTTTAAAGTCTATTCCCACATATGACGGCTACGGTAAGACGGCGTACGAGCACATCCAGGACATCCTTGCCCTGGCCGCACCGCATACCATCACCGATGAAAGTGTGAAGACCCGTCTGCCGGCCCTTTCCCTGAGGGGAAAGCTTCTCTACTGGTGGAGATCGCTGCCAGAGGGATCCATCACTGGGTGGCCCCGCCTGCCAGGAGGCTCGTAAAAGGATGCAACGAGTCCGCTGATCCTACCTCTCTACCGCATCGGGTCCAAGCAATCCGGAGGCATCCTCAAGAGGAGGTGTCCGATTTTAACATTAGGTTTGCGAGATCCCGGAAACGGGTACCTCGCGAACTTCGGCCTTCAACCGGCATGGCCGCTCACTACTATCCGAGGTCTTTCAACTCGGACATATGCCTCGCCGCCGAAGATCGCCCGAATTGACGAGTTCCCCGCACCGTACGAGCCGCCCGGCCAGTCGAAGCCGACATTATCTCCATCGGCAGGCTTCCGTCCAGAGTGCAGGAGCCGATTCATCCCGACTTTCCCAGATCGCAGTATCCTTCTGCTTCTGGTGGTGTGTCGTCTACTTCAGGGCAGCAGCCCCACCCGCAAGTGGAATCCGGCGTCGGTCGTAACTCAATACGGCCCGCCTCAGTTGCATTACCCTCATCCGCCTCCTCCCGCTCCGCATTTTCCAGCGCTTCCCGCTCCCCCGCAGTATGCGTCTTATTCTAACCCTCCTCCATTGGCCGCTTTGCCTCCACCGGCACAGTTGCCGCCTCCCGACTGCAGCATCCAGAACACGATTCTACAAGAAGTGCGGGCTTTGGCCTCCGGATATCATGCCATGTCCAATGACATGACCGCTATGAAAAAGAAGCAAGCCCAAATGGACTTTGCTCCTAGAAGGCCGTATGCGCCACCGGCGCTGACAAAAGATAAAGCCCCAGAGAACCAACCGCAGAGGCGTCCGCCTCCGAGAAATGCTGCTATAGATGACCCACCCGGTCCTCCCGACCATGTCAACTGGTGCACTACGTGCAATGACCCGCATTCGGAGGAAGACTGCACTCTGCACCAGCACTACATCCGGACCATGGCCGGCAAGCACTATAGAAGATGATGAGTCGTACATGATCTTGGACGACGAGGCCAATTTTGCCCTGCCAGAAGAGAACCCAGTGACGCCCGCCAAGGAAGAAAAGAAAGCTGCGGACGCGGCTAAACCTTTGCAGGTATATGCGAGAAGAGAAAAACCGCAGCCCAATGGGTTGCCACCGTACAAGCGGCTGTGGCCTTACACGGCCCCAGGAGAAGGCATCCAAAGATAAAGCTCTCGCTAAACCTTCTCCAACAAAGGCCGCCGTTGTTCCAGCCTAAGCCTCCAAAGAAAGGCCCCAACTCCCGCTAAGCTTCCCGTACTTCAGCCCCCAACCGAAACCAAAGAACAAGCCCAGGAGAAGTCGAAGTACCCGTCTCTGACCAAGAGACAGCAAGTTGAGGCCACCCAACAGTACCGGACCAAGTATGAACCGGCTAAACCAGCAGAAGGAGCTAGTACCTCGGGCTACAGCATTGTAGACGAGTTGAAGAAGACTCCTGCCATAATCAGCATGTACGATGCTCTTCTCGTCTGTGCCGGGTAGATCCGCCGCAAGAATCACCGAAGAACATGAAGAACGGCAAGCGGATGCACTCGCTGTCCCGGTTCAACCTTTGACAGCCTCCGCCACCGGGAAGAACAGACCGCCACCCTTTTATCCGTCTTTGCGGATGCAAGGGCACATAGTTCACAACTCGCATGGTGGATTCCCGGTGCTTCCTCGACCGTGATGCCGAAGGCCGTCTCGCGATGAGATCGGGATGGAATACACACGGAGCAGCCAAGGTGTGCCGCAATTAGACGGCACCCCCGTCAAGACAGCTTGGTGTCATAAAGGACATCCCTATCCGGCTGCACAAAGCTCTCGACATTGTGGTCATCCAAGAGGTCGTGATTGTTGACCCGGAGCCTTACTTCGGCATGTGTCTCTCTCGGGAGTTCACCGCGAGTTGGGCGGGTACCTGTCTCTAGACTACTCGCACATGGAAGTGCCCTTCAAAGGAAGGAGACCGAAAATTTTCAATGAGAAGCCTTCCCCTTTTCTAGTAGACAAGATACCCGGAGGAGAGATGGACTGCATGGTCCAGTTGTCAGAGGAAGAACTGGTGACAGTAGAACTGACCGAGCAAGCTCTCGAAGTGCTACAGCTTGAATACGAGTTCTCGTTGCAAGACTTCGATGCTGTAATCGCCAAATGCCAAAGTGAATCAACGAGCAGCGACACAGGTGGGCCTAAGGCATATAATGAAAGACAAAGATAAAAGAATAAAGACAAGAGAATGTAACCGTGCATACAGATTGTGTTCATAAGCGTAAGCACGATTACAGAAGCACGGTAGTTCCCTAACAAACATTCCCCTTCCACCCTTTACAATGAATTTCAGATGGGCTTTTATAGCCCGAGTCCCACCCGTTACATTAATGGGCACAGAGTCCCACCAAACATGAGCCGACGTGAGCGGCGAAAGAGCCGCAAATGCCGACCTTTTGTCGGATCGGACTGCACCCGCAGCATGGTCTTCCCGGAAGCCGGACAGCTACGTGGCGGAGTCCTGGGTAATTCTTCAAGTCGGCAAGCTTGCTAGTAGCCGGAGCAGGTGAAACCTCGGATCAGCTTTGAATGAGGCTATTAACGCAAGCGGTGCAGTGCAGCCCATGCTTATCCCTTTTGGTCGGCAGCCTTGGTTCAAATCCCGAAGTCGGACACTTGTCCGATGATGGGTTATGCTATGTGACACATGCCCGCCTTAGAGGGCGCTCTATCCATCTTTGCTTGGGATCGGGGCTCCTTGGGATGCGTGCAAAAATCAGTGCAATCGGGGAAGGCCTTCAAGCCTTGGTCAAATTCCGGGTTTGTTCCCCTACTGTACACCTGTCAAGGGCGCATTCCGGCTCCGTTGAGAAGTCGAACTGCGCACAGGCGAACACTGGTGTCTGCCGCCATATGGACCTGCTCCGGCATTTTACCTTTTTTCTGCATTGACCTGCCAGTCCAGTGCAAGGTGCGCCCAAAAAGTGGGGCGGAGTCGGACTTCGCACCAAAACTGGGCGAAGTGCGAACTTCGCACCAAAACTGGGCGAAGTACGCACTTCGCACCAAAACTGGGCGAAGTGCGAACTTCGCACCCAGACTTAGCCAATTTCAGATAGACCTGCTGGAAAGCTGGAAAATCAACTGGGAACTCCAAGGAAAAAAGGGGGGAGAGAAAGAGAATGGGAAAGAAAAGGAAAGGGAGAGAAGGGAGAAAAACGGAAGGAGGAAAAGAAGAGCAAAGACTGTTACAAAACAATATTGAAGACATTGCACCCCGTGCAAAATGTGACAACAAGACCTTGTCTTGGTATCGCTATCTGAGTCCTCACTCCTAACATGGCCTCCAATCCCAGTCGTTGTCTACTTTTCCTCACTCTCAAAGTTTTGTGTGCTCTCTAATGCTTTTGCATATGTTGAGGGCACAATCTTCATCTTTTTCCTATACTTTGGCAATAATCCATCTCTTAACCATACCATTGGCTGGTGTCAACTTTTTATCAATGAGTTGTTTCAATAATTTGTTGTAGATTTTAATATCCTCATCTTTCTTTTGTTTCGTGGAATATATTTCTGTGATGATCTCAGTGTCATCCCTCAAAGGTCGAAATTCCTTTTTGAATTCCTCTATCATAGTCTGCCATGTGGCAAAAGGTTGTGTACTTCTCTATTTAAGTGTCAATCTATTGCAATACCTCGTAATGTAGCAAGAAATAATTGTAGCCATTCATCGGGATGTCTTACCCCATTTGCCTTCCATATGGTTGTGCAAGTGCCTATATGCCTTGTTGGATCTTCTTTCCCTTCTCCTATGAAGGGTGGGCATTTTTGCTTACCCGCTCTATTTGCAACTTGTGCCATTAGGTGGTTTTCCACTTGTCACTTGACAATGGCTCCAGTGGTATCTTAGCCCAATGTGTTTCTGTCATTGGTGGTTCTACTTGTTATTCTCCTGGCGCTTCGGTCCTAGACACTTTCTCCTTGTAGTGTCTCTTGACCTTCAATTCGTGCCTCTAATAGTCTCCTTCCAAACTCAAGTGCATCCCTCTCTTCACAAATAAACAAGATGTGGTTCCGATCTACTTCCCCAAGCACTCACGTGCAGTTGCTCTGGTGCCTGATCCTCATCCTCTGCACCCCTTGGCAAACTCCTCCCTGCTTGCTCAAGTGTCACCATCAACACCTCGTTTCCTTGTGCATATTCTAGGTTGGCGTCTTCACTTGCGTGAACATTTTCTTCTACTATTTGATGCTACTCTCCTTGCACCTCATCTTCTATAGTCAACAACAATGTCTCCCACCTTTCTCTTTCTTCCTCTTCAGGAGTCCACTATTACATACCCGACACTTGTAACTCATAGGGGCATATGTTATTGTAAATAAAGTGGACCATGTATCTAGTTAGAAGTGGGCCACATGTTGTGTTAGGAGAGTGTGTCATAGAATCATGTATATAACTACTTTGTTATAGAATCTCTTTGTTGTCATAGAATTATGAATGTAACCGCTTGGTATCATGAATGTAACTATCATAAATTAGGTAAGTCAGGAATATTGTCATAGAATACTGTCATAGCAGGATGTCATAGAATATTGTCATAAAATATAAAAGAAATACTTGCAAATGTTATAAAATGGGAAGGATGTAAGGAGGTTGTCCCCTCGAAGTGGCCCATGATAGTAATATTTCTTGTCTCGAACTCTTGCAATTACTATTATTTGAGTTTCCATGTTTCAATTAACGAATTCTTCTGTTATTGGATATACAATATTAGTGTTGCTTTTATCAATACTCTACGTGATCATAGTTAGAATTATCTTTGGCACTGAATTTCTTATCTCAGTATAGCTCTGCACTAAGAGTTTTGAGGTGAAATATTTGTATGAAAAGAAGAAGTTCATTGCATCCAAACTCATTCGAGTATTGGCTCCTCTGTTTTTCTTGATTGCAGTATCAAAGTATTCAAGTTCCTTCGTTGAGCGATCCTCGTGCTCCTCATGGGCACTTGATCCTCTCTGCGATCTCATCTCCTACATCCTCGCAAAGTTGAATCTGTATCCACCTTTCTTCCTTCACACGTGCCTCTTTACTGAATTGGACCTTCCTCGTTCTAGCAACAGTAACGATGCCAAATGTAGCATGAGTGGCGGTATTCCTAGCAATGGGGTGGCGACTGATTCAAGAACTAAACATACCTTTGTATAACATGACTTAAACTTGTTCAACCTTGACTAAACAATCCACTGACTGTACAACCCACTCTATCATACAACTTCACTAGTCGTTCAATGCATTGTACGATCCATCTTGTTGTACAACTCAATCAGTTGCACGATTCACCCATTTGTACGACCCTATCTAATGCAATTTGATCCCTTTGTATGATTTGTCTATCGTGCAATGCAATATAAGGCTAATGAGCAATCCTCATATGATGATGACTTTGTTCAATATCCCACACAAAGTCACTTAGCGAGCAAATCTAATATAGACAACACCTTTCATTGTTTCCTCGTATGATTCTACAATCGTACGGTCTACAACCGCTGGAAACTGCCAACTCCTTATTGTTGCAATCAATCGTATGATCTACTACAATTTTCTATTCCCTATTGCAACCTACAATTATTCTAATCCTACTGCAATTCAATACTCACAGTAATGTTCACCTTGACAAGTTTATACACTTTGCATTAACAAATGGAATGCAACAGATACAAAACAACAATTCATACGCACATGCATTAAGAAGACTGCGATAGAACAATGACTTAATTGTATTACTGGTTTACTGGTGCAAATAGCAAGGTGCTTATAAAACTACAACGGCTACCATAGCAAAGAATAACAATGGCAAATCAATACTCAACAACCGGCTACATCTTTCATATACTGCAATTACATATCCAAAACATACATATACTCCTCTCGATCGACTAGACTGCAATAGCAATCTGCATACAACATTAGGTTGCTCTCTTTCCGAATCAAAAGCTATCAAAAATGGAGGGGCCTTATGAAGCTTGTCCTGAACCATTCCATGCGGTTCCCGGGACAACGCCCCCGAGTCCTTCGAACATACATTAATTAATTGCCCTTTCTAAAGTTCTACGTTAATTTTTATTAAATCTAATTTCAAGCTCATTTTGCCTAATTTTGCCTCGTTTCCTCTAATTTGGAATTTATTTACATTTAATTTGATGTGCATTTCATCTCACATTTCATTTCGTCAGAATTACAAACAAAATTTGTCAAAACTGAAAAACAATTTTTGTACAACTTTTTCATTTCTTCTTCTTTTGGGAAGCAAATTTGCCACTTACATCTATCCTTCCCTTTAAATCAATCGGTGTCCTCGCAAACACTTGCTGCTTTCCCATACTCGGCTGCTATTGCTGAGATCCATATTCAGGTGCTCCACTCATATCAGCTATCTGAAGTCTTAAAGCTTCCCATTCATCCTTCAATCTCGCAGCATACCGACCGATCTGAACACATTGTAACCCATAGTGATTAGCTTTCTTTTCCATTTCCGCCAATTGCACTATCAAGTTTTTTTCTTGTTCTGTAGCTCCCTTTCGTATTCTTTGCTTCAGCTCAGCCTCAATCCTGGCTGCAATAGCCAACTGTTCATCCCTCTGGGAAATGAGCTGATCCTTATGCTCTAGCTCTTTCTCTCAAGCTTCATACATCTGAAATTTTATCTCTTTTTTTGCCTTGAAGCTTATGATGATCTCATTATACCTCTCTATATCTTTCTTCATTACAGCAAGTTCATCGTCTTTGGCCTTCAACTGCTCATCCTTATCCTTCAGTTGTTCATCTTTGGCCTTTAGCTGCTCTTCATAGTTCTGTTTTAGGCTGGCAATTTCTTCTTCAACTTCCTTTTTCATTACTTTTGCTTCCCTCTTCATTGCCTCAGCTTCTGCCTTTACGTCTTCCATTTCTTTCCCCATTACTTCCTTCTCCTCCCTATGCTGGCTAACCCATTCTTCCTTGGATTGGTAAATCCCTTCCAACCCAACTGTTAACCAATCTATCCAATATGTCAAAAAATTAAATTTTCTGTATAACGGTGCCAATTCCAGTGGTACTTTCCTATATTCCACCTTTGCTGTGTCTGATGGACAAGGCTGCAAGGTACCTGCATCTATATACACTCTTGAAGGTACCCTGTAGTTGGTATTGCACCTTCTGGCAGCTCCTTTATTCCAATCATACTAGTCATTCCTCCAACCAGTGTCTCCCATGGTTGTTTTTCGTGGATTTCAGCGAGTCTCTTTACTCTTCCTTCATCCTGAACCCACTGCATTACCTTTTCCATTTCACTATAGACCATGGATTTCCATCGTCGTATCTGTCCTACACAGCCTATTCCAAACTGTAGTTGTGCATTACCTAGGACCTATATCATTTTGCCGAAGAACTCATCAACCTAATCATCAGTTGGGCTCCTTCTTCAACAATTAACCCAAAACTATCAATTTGTGTTCCAGATACATCTAGGCTCATGATAATCACTGGGATGCCACAAAGAAGTTTTTGCGCTACATCAAGGGTTCAGTTCAAATGGGACTTCACTCTTTCATCAGAACTCTCATTGTGTTGCAGGGATATTTTTATATAGATTGGGCTGGTGACCTTGATGTGTCTAAGTCCGCTTTGTGACTTTTGGTTTCTTGGTTTTTCTTGGTACGGGACCATTTTCTTGGAGTTTCAAAAAACCGACTCCTATTTCTCTGTTTTCCACGGAAGCAGAATACTATAGTGCCACCCAAGCTGGGAAACATTTTCTCTGGATGCAGATGGTTCTTTAGAAATTGGGTCCTCCTCAGAAATGTCCCACCACTCTAATTTGTGATAATCATAACACCATTCGACTGGTTTGCAATTCTGTGGAGCATTAGCAAACAGAGCACATTCAGCTTTGGATGCACAACATTCATCAACTTCATTCACAAAGTTGCTTGACCTGGTGTATGTGTCTTTAGCAAATCACCTTGCAGATTTTCTGACCAAGGTCATGCCCGATTGACTTTTACCAAATTTCAAGATTGACTTGGTGTGGGAGAGTTTACCTTATAGGGAAATGTTCCATAAGGTTTTCTCTCCATGGCCCCTATTTAGCTTATGGGGGAATGTTGAGAAGTGGTTAATCTTCACTTGAGGCCACAAGGGACAGTGATCCTTGTATTATATTTAGGACCACTGATATGTCAGTTTGAATAATACAGGGACCCATGCATTGTATTGTGGTGGGTATTTGTACCCTCACTCGCCCAATCATTTGTACATGAGTTGGAGAATATTGATCTCTAAGGGAACCTCATCAAATGTTGTTTTCCCTTTTCCCTGTAAGTGTTATCTTTACTATCTTTTGCTGAGTATCTACATAATGCAATCGATGCTGCTCATCACTGTTTCTATTGCATACACATGTGGTAAATGGTTCCTTCTCATATATTAGCTTGTGATGTAACAATCTGATTCTAAAGCAACTTCCTCTAAGAAAAATGACTTCACATTCTAGCTTGAGGAGCTTATTTACAAAAATACTATTACCTCTCACTCCAACATGCCAGATATTCTGTAACAGACAATCAAATTAGGACAAATATGCAAAGATTTGCGTAAGCAGTTTTACTTCAGAAAAAAATCACACCAAGTCAACAAAAGGAAACTTGTCATGTAATTGTCTTTACCTGGAGAGCAGAAACGTGAATAAATAGGACTGGTGGGGTGGCTAGCACAGCTTCCACAGAGTTGGCAAAAAGGCCAATGTAACTCTTTTCGGCAGGAACAGGAGAATGGCTTTTAAAAGGCTTAACAACACATAAAGCATCCATTCAAAAACTAGCTATGCTAGGAGCCATTGGAGATATGTAATGTTCCAACACACGATCATTGTCACAAAGCCTTTCAGCATCAATTTGAACCTGTATTAGATGTAGATAACAAGTATTTAGGTATGCTTCCACAAAGAGGATTTTAAAAAATGGACCCTGCTACTTAATAACAGCGCACATACTTTAAAGCGAGCATATTGGGAAGTTCTCTCTATTAAACTTCTGAATTTCATCTTTTCCGAGGACTGAACTGTGGCAATTAGCTCCCAAATCATCTCTTAGATATTTTCCCACCACTAAAATTCTTTTTGCATGAATACATGGGGGGACACAACTTGACCTCCAAAGGAGGATCTGCGGCTTGGTGGCATGGAAGTGCTTCCTTCAAGAGATAAAAGATCAAATTCTCTCTCTATCGAACCAACTGAGATTGACCCAAGTTTTCGAAGACTAGGTTTCATCCATATAATTTGACACTTAGCAGGATTTCAAAAATTAAACATTACATGCCGAGGAACAGTACTATTTCTCTCTATATTTTCTGGTCCATACAACTGTGAGGAGGATGCCACTGCCGAGCGAACATCCCATTTTCCTATAAATGTACGTTCTTCTTCCATGACCATGTTGCTGCACCAAAGTTGGACCTGCATGTTGTTTGATGGTAAATTTCAATAAAAATATGCAATGAAAAATACTGCAACTACTTTGCCTCTGATTTTGCCATGTAAAACAGTACTGTCAGGATTCTGAGTGGGATTAAAAAGTGAACTTGTACATGTAAATATCAAATGCCACATATTCTCATCACATGAGAAGTGTGAAGGGTGGTCACATCAAGAATGCATACCTTACTGATAAAATAAACCAGAGATATGGAGTATTTTAATATAACAATATTATTTGTACAAAAGCTTGAAATAAGTCGACAAGCACAATATTCTCATTCACCAACAAGAGACAAAAAAATAAATGACTTAATGTAGCCAAACTATTATAAAAAGGAACCTCAAAAAACACACTGCTTACAGTAGGAGGGTCCAGTGTCGTATAGCCACAAGGGCTAACAAGTAAAGCCACACCAGATACAACAGATGTGGTTGCCAGAACAATAGCGAACTCCACACTTGATACACTTGGTGGAGCTCTCCAATAAGAATTTGTTGAGCCAAGACCTATAGGAGCAAGTAAGGATAGTGAAGGTTCCGATCCCTCTGCTGTCTCAACCTGTAAATAATACATGAAAAGCCAAATGGTTAGCATTGACAATTATTCACAACCACCTCAACTAAAGAAAAATGAGAATTAATATGAATACTCGTAATTCCTGAAGCTATTATCAGGGCTCCAAATATGCTTGCTCTATAAAATGGAATGTTTGCTGCAAATTAGGGAATTCACACATGTTTGACAACCATTTTACAACGTTAATTAGAACTCCTCTGCTCTTACTGAATGGATAGTTGACTAATCTTGAAATCTTAGTCCGCAGTTATCTGATATAAAGCAGGAATTAATATAAATGAAATCGAACAAGTTGGTGTGACAACCCTCCTCATGACCGAGGCTCCTAAAATATTCTTAGTAATGTCCATATTTTCTAGAATCTTTCAATGAAGATAAAATCCACAGGACAACAAAATGGTCCACATAAGCACATGAGCATCTGTATGAGTTGTACATAGTCATATTGTATGTTATGTTTTGTCATGATTAAATGACGTAGTAATTAAAAGATGTAATGAGAGAGCATGTGATGTATATAGTGCTAGGGTATTTTTAAACATTCTGTAGTACAGGTAGTAGGGTACTTAGACAGGTGCAGTAGTTACTGTTTATCAACTTCCACTCACATGGACTACTTGTATACCCCGTTGTCTGCTCTAAAACATGATATTATGAAGGTGCAGTCATCTGGTGTGTGAGGTATGCTCGACCATGGCATATTCCAAATGTGTATTGCAGATGATTGGAATTGGTAGGATACATGCTTTTCTGTGATGACATACTTGTGTGTATCAAAGAGTTCTTTCCATTGTATTGTTTGTATCTACGTAATACGCAACTGCATTATAGAGTGTTGTATTGTATATTTGTTTGCAAGACCAGAATACTCCCACATGCTACATTTTCACACTGTTATCTGTATGGATTTAGACCAATTCAGCGACATGGATGTATAAGACCCATGATAAACAATGACAGCAATGGCAAGATTAGAGTGTAGCTGACAAGGGAAGTAGTCAAGGCGTGCCAAGTCGTTTTCCTCTTCAGATCCATGTGCATCACCTCCATTGCGAGAGGAGGTACAGTTCGAGATCACATCCATGGCAGATGAGCTGGCAAGGGAAGAGACAATGCCAGCAGAATTAACGGAGAAAGGGAAGCAGCTCGCAGGAAAGTTCAAAGTTATAAGGAGAGGAGGTAGCAGCCAGAGAATGGAACAGTTGGCTGAACAAAGAACTAATACTGTGGAGCAGCTAATAATGGAAGGCAAGGCAGCAAAGAAAAACATCAATCTGAGAGGTGACGGTGAAGGAGACAGAGAGGAGATCCTCACGGAGGAAGAAACAGAGGCTGAAATACTAGACAAGACAAGTGAGCATTTCATGATTCAAACAATCATCAGCCTTAGGAGACCGTGTGGATGAATAGGTGGATGTATTTTTTGAAAAGATGACAAAAGTGTTTGATAGAGCCAAATTGGAATTCAATCTTGGTTGCGTTGGACAGTGGAAGAAGTGGCAGCTGATGGTATATGAAGAGTTAGACAAACGAATACAGTGGGTTCAAGATGCTGAGAGGACAAAGAAGCTTGCTGAAATCCATTAGAAGCAGCCATGGGCAATGGAGGCTGATGATGTATAGAATATGGTTAGAAGAAAAGATTTGCCAGTAGGAACACGGACGATATACAGGCAATCAGCCCAAATATAAATGATGAAGCAGATTTGATGCCTTGTCCAAAAGATGAAGCAGGTGTGGAGTATAGGAAGATCGCACCTGAGTTGGTTAAGATGTATGCAAGAATTAATTTCTTGGCATACTGGATTGAGTGGTTAGCTACAGGATTGGAGAAGATCCACCAGTCATAGGAAGGACAAGCTAACCAGTATGAAGAAATGAAAAAGGCAAAGGAGGAAGCTGAGGCAAAACTGGTCACTTTGAAGTTTGAAACAAGAGGTTGAGGAGAAGACTAAGACTCAGGAGGAACAGAGTGAATTAATTGCACAGCTAAAATCCGAGTGTTCAATCAGAGAACAAATGATGGAAGCAAAGAATAAGGAGTTGAAGCACAAAGAACAGTTGATTGCAGAAAGAGATGAGCAGCTTGCTGAAGTAGCTGAAAATGCCAGAAAGGAAGCCAAAGATGCCTTTGCAAAGAGGGAGAAAGAACTCTTGGCAAAATTGGCTGAGATGGAACAAAGGGCCAATCATTATGGTATAGGAGCTAGATACCATAATTACGCCAAGAGACTAAAGGATGAGAAAGAGGCATTGAAGCTGCAGATCATGGAGATGGGAGGAGTACCTGTTCCAACACCTCAACAGTAGCAGTCGAGTCTCCAAGAGCAAAGACAGACGTCGACGAGGATGTCGACCAAATTAAAGGGGAGGGCAGATGTAAGCACTGGTTCTAGACTTCAGAAGAAGAAACAGTGAATAGAGTAGAAATAAGTGCAATATGCACTAAGCGTATATAAATTGTAATGAAACATAAATCCATATGTGAGTCAAATACATAAGAAATGAAATGTAAATGAAAGCGAAATAACAATGTAATGCAATTCCATCATATGTTTGGTAAATTGCAATAGACTATAGTGTACATTAAGAGTGTCATGTATACGTCCGAAGGGGAAGACGGTTGGGTGGTGAGGTGTCCTATAAGCCATTATTCGCAACAGCAAAGACTCAAGCATAAATAGACACCACCCTTTCATTTTCAATACCATGTATGTGTGTGTAGACAATATATGTGTAAAGAGTGTAGCCAAGGTAGAGCATGTATGCAAATGTGTGTATGAGCGGATGTAGAGCATGTGCTAGGAGAGAGACTGTGTGCATTGTATTGTTGTACGAGACCCTATAATGTCGTACAATTGAGTAATGCAAATGATTCATCTTCTATCCATGATACGTATATGTACAATATGATTGCCATTGGTAGTTGGTAGTTGTGTGTTGGGTTTTGTGTTCAAGTATCAATTGTTGGAGTTAGGACAAGGAACAAGGAAGTTGCAGTACAAAACGCCATACAAGTGGAACTGTTGAGGTTGTCGTTCCAATAGAGTTGGGTGTGTCTTTCTAGTGGGCTGAATGTGGCCATTCCAATGGAGATGTACCAATAGCATAGGAGTTGAACCTAACACTACCAACCAAGTGTGAGTTAAGTGTAGTTCAAAGTGCTTGTCATTCTAGCAAGTGTCGTTCAAGTTAGTGCCATTCAAATGCTTGTCATTCTAGAAAATTGTCGTTCATGCACCTTGTCGTTCAAGTGCTCAAGGGTATCCATCCACATGCAAGTAGAAGCCTAAGCTAGTTAAGAAATAGTTACATTTTTATTAACTCTTTACAATAAATAAAGGTTATATCATATGCATTGGGAACCCAAAGTGTCACATACACATTACTAGACAATTTCTAATAATGTTAGGATCCCTTCAAGAAGCTTTGTCCTCGAAGCTTGAGATGAGGAAACTATTGCTAGACCTGATGGAGTGATTCCCACGTGGCATCTTCCAGCTAGAATCCCCGCCATTGTACTATAACATCAACGATGGTTCGGTTGTAGAGTGTGCACATCCTTCAATCTAAAATACTCTCGGATTCTAAAAAAACTAATCCTTCATAATCCAATTCTAAAAGTGTTGATTGGACCTGTACTTGATTGCTAGGAACCTTCTTCAATGAGGAAACATGAAAAACTAGATGGATCTTGGAAGAGGGTGGCAGTTTGAGCTTGTAGGCCACCTAGCCAATTCGCTCAAGCACCTGATAGGGTCCATAGAATTTTATTATGAGCTTTTGACAACCAAAAAGCTATGATGATGACTACTTATATGGCTGCACGCGAAGGAAGACCATATCCCCTACATTAAAACTACACTCCAAGCGGTGTTGATCAACCTGTTGATGCTTATGGTTTTGAGCCATTGCACAATAATCCTTAAGTTGTTGAAGTAGTGCACGGTCATGAAAGGTGGAATCTACTGCTTGGACCTTGGAACTACTTGGAATATATGAAGAAGGTGATGGAGGAAGATGTCCATAAACTGCCTCAAATGGTGTCATCTTGGTAGCGAGATGGTAAGAAGTGTTGTACCACCATTCTGCCAAGGAAAGCCACTTAGCCCACTGAGTAGGATGCTCGGATGCAAAGCAATAGAGGTACATCTCCAAGCACTTGTTAATAATTTTTGTTTGGTCATCTGTTTGAGGATGGTAGGTTGAGCTCATTTTTAGTTTTGTGCCCTACAATTTGAACAGATCCTACCAATAATGACTAGTAAAGGTGGGGTCCCAATCAAACACAATGGATTGGGCCATACCATGTAAGCAAAAAATGGAATCCAATAAGATTTGAGCAACTATGGAAGCCTTGTAGGGATTGGCTAGGGAACAAAAATGAGCATACTTCGAAAGACAGTCCACCACCACAAGAATGACTGTTTTACCTCTAGATTTCAAAAGCCCTTCAATAAAGTCCATGAAAATATCCGTCTACAACTTCGCTAGAATTGGAAGAGGCTCAAGTGTACCTAGAGTGCATGTAGTTTCTCCCTTCATCCACTGGCAAGTATCACATTTGGCCACAAAAGTTTGAATATCCTTTTTCTTTCCTATCAAAAAGAACGTGCACTTAATCCTCTCATAAGTTTTAAGGAACCCGGAATGGCCTGCAATTGGTGATACATGCATTTCTTGCAATGTGGATTCGCGGAATAGCGAATTTTGAAGAACAACAAGGCAGCCTCAATATCTCAAATGCTGCCCATCCCACAAATATCCAAGCCGAGAGTTGGGATCATTTTGGAGTTGCCAAATTAGGGTTTGCAAGGTAGAGTCTTTTGTTACCTCATCTTGGAGTTGATGGGCCCATTGAGGAAGTGAGGTTGAGATGCCACACAACATATTCTGATCCTCATATTGGCGAGAAAGAGCATCACCTACTATATTCTCCTTCCCCTTTTTGTAAATTATTTCATAATCGAACCCCAATAGTTTCGAGACCCATCTCAATTGTTCAAGAGTGGATACTTGCTGCTCTAAACAGTATTTTAGACTTTGATGGTCTGTTTTGGTGATAAGCTACCTGGTACAAGCTGGATTACATGATCATAGGCACTCTGAGGTGGTAGACCTTTGGGTTCTGCAACGATGAATGTGTGTTTATCTAGGATGAGTTGTAATTCACCTAGCCGTTTTGTATCATTGATATTTGGCACCTGTATTGCAAACAATTGTGCCACTACTCCGTGTGATGATTTCTTCAAGACCTTTTCCATCCAGTGAGAAGAGATAAGTTGGGTAGTCCCTGCAACCATTCTTCGGATAGTATATTGTGTTCCCTGCTGGGTGAATTGCATCCAAAGTTCAAAAAGTCCCAAACTATAGGACCCAAAGTTTGAAGCCACTACATTCCCAACACAACATCACATCCTCCCAAAGGAAGGCCAAACATGTCAGCCTTGAGTTGTATTCTCCCATCTATGTATGTTTGCATTTAGTGAATAAGTTTTGTTATTTTGTAGTTCATATGCAAAGTGTTTGACAAAATGTGTGTATGTATAATTAATAAAGTTACAAAGTCATAATGTAATATTTAATGTTGAAGTGATGTACGGAAGAGTCATAAGCTAGTTTGTCTTGTAGTGGGAAATGAAATAAATGTACGTTAAATTCATGTGGAATGTAATTTAGGAAAATGATGAGGTGTCGCAGTTGCAGGATACAACTACTTTTTAGTTGTATAAATAAGACCCTTCCCTCATTCATTCATATCATATAAGGCCAATGTGTATGGTAAGAGGTTGTGGTCATTGTTCGCCAAGTGTGGTCATTGACATGAAGGATATTTTGCATAGGGTTGCAAATTGTGTATGTAATGCAAGTGTCATACAGGTAGAAATGAATGCAATATCCACTCATATTCATTTGTCATGTATTTGCATGTATATTTTGAGTATTGTAATTATTGATTGTTGTCGTAAATAGTCTTGTGTTGTTTCTTCCAAGTTTTGTATGCGGGGCAAATATTGCAGACCAAGTGTTGTAGTACAAGCGAAGATTCCTGACTGATTATTAAATGTCATTCAAATTGTTCCTCCAAGTGTTGGAAGACAATTTGTTCTCTCAACCACTCAAGGATCAATGAAATTGTGTGTACTACCAGAATTGATTATTATGATTCGTTGGCCATTGAAATGACCCACCACCTTCATGATTTGGGGGGTGGATATTCCTACAAGACTGTGTACTAAAATTTCAGGTTGTGGTTCCTCTGGTGCTTTGGGTACTTCTGGCTGCTCTTCTTCTTGATGCTCCGCTTTTTCTTGGGACTCACTAGTTGATGATTCACCCACATAAAGCAAATACAATTTATATTGTATGCACTTGTGCCCTGGGGAATATTTCTCATCATAGTTATAGCACAATCCCTATGCCCTGTAGGCTTCCATCTCTTCCAAGGTCAAACATTTGATTGCAATTGATTTATTGGTAGGGTTCGCTACTGGTTGAAATGGTAGTGAGGGTTGAGCTTGTAAAAATTTGGATGTGCTCCTTTGAGCAAGAAATTTATCATCCACCAATTTGACCAAACATACTACTTTCATCGTCGTTTGTGGTTTGAATATTTTCACCTCAGCTTTAATATCTTCTTTCAACCCACTAATAAAACAACTTTGAAAAAATTCTTCACTCAAGCCCCTTGTGTGGTTGGCCAATTTTTCAAACTGAGTTTGATATTCATGGACTACAAAGGTCTGTTTCAATTTGGTGAGGGCTCCTATGAAGTCCTCATACTCAGTGGGGCCGAAACAGGTGCGTAATTGCTTCTCAAATTCATCCCAAGAGAGATTTGAATGCATAATCAACCACTGGTACCATTGAAGCACGTCAGATTCAAAATTGAAGGATGCTATTGTGAGCCTTAAATTTTGAGGAACATCATGAAGAGTAAAATACTGGTATGTCCGATATAACCAATCATCGAGGTCCTTTCCATCAAATTTTGGGAAGTCTAACTTGGGCATTTTATATATGTTATCATTGGGTAATATATTGCATGCTCCCCCTTCTGAACTGTTGGCCTTTCTGCCACATTTTGTAAAATTTTAAGTTGTATGCAGTTTTGGGAGTTAATCATTGTAAAACTTCTCTTTTTCCATGAAAAATGGTTAAGATGTTGTTATGTTTGTTGTGTTTTCACCAGCTGTCTCCTTTTACTCAAAGCTGTTTTCTTTCAAGTCCTATGGTTTCTCTGGTTTTTCTGCACTTTTCCTGTCGTTTCGCATGCAAAATTGTAAACGTTTTAGCATGGGGCGATGTCGTGGATAAATTTTCTGCTTAAGATCTGATTTCTGCAGGTTCGTTTCACTCTGCGCATATGGTGACAGTTTCGGGGACTTAGATAATTTTCAAAGCATGCTTCCCTTTTGAACGCAAGTAAGGGGCACTTTCGCTCCACTGGTGGAGCGAAAGTGTTTTCGCTCCCAGTTGTGGAGCGAAAGTTCCTATTAAAGGAGGGGGAAGCAATTGACTAAGTCTTGGCTAAGGCACAAAGTGCTTTCGCTCCATGTGGAGCGAAAGCCCTCCATAGAATTAAGTGTGCACTGACCAAAGACTTTCGCTCCACTTAGGGAGCGAAAGCTCCTTCTTGAAAGCCTCAAAAGTCAAAGTGCAAAGGAAGTCAAAGTCATGGTCAAAGGTGGTGTCGCTCCACCAGTGGAGCGAAAATCCCTGTCGCTCCACCAGTGGAGCGAAACTCTCTGTCGCTCCACCAGTGGAGCGACACTCAAAGTAAAAGCGCAAAAGTGTAAGGCCAAGGGTGCTTTCGCTCCACTTGTGGAGCGAAAGCTGGCCAGAAAGTAAGTTGAAGACTAAGCAAGCAAAGGGATGCTTTCGCTCCACCTCTGGAGCGAAAGTGCTTTCGCTCCAGTTGTGGAGCGAAACTCCAGGCGGGCCCCAAACACAGTGAAAGCTGCCCAGAACCGTCATTAACTGCTCAACCGACCCCGAAGCTGCGCTCTGAGCCGTCCGATCATGGTAGATCAGGGGAACCTTCTGCATTCAATGCTAAGTTATCTGCAAAATCAAATTTATGTTGTTAAGTCGGTTCCGGATCAAATCTATCTGTCACCATCGCAGAAGTGGTTGGGCATTAATGTTTTGAGAGGCGGAATCCTCTATAAAAGCTAGAATTTTCTCTGTAACTAAGGATGGACAATCTCTGCTAGAAAAGCAGTTGTATATCTTGAAATCTGCTTCTGAAACACGGACTTCTGGTTCCGGTCTTGAATCTTCTGTCTTTGTGTATGCCTTCTATCATGTTATTTCTGTTAAGTTAGTCACTTTGTCATACGGCTTGAATTCTGTTTCTGGATTTAGCTGTTGGTAAAGGATTAATTTTGGAGTACCCCTGGAGGTTATGCAAGTGAGAGGATTTAGTGTCGGTTTCTGTTAAAAGTTTATTGTTTTGATTGTTGTTGGTTCGAGTGAAAGGTTGTGTATCGTGCTTCCTGTCCATCACCCCCGTATTTCAGGCTTTCGGCCTCTTTTCCCATTCCTTTCAGTAATTTCCTTCTCTTTCAGCATCTTCCCTAACCCTTATCTCAAAAACCAATTTTATTTTATTTTCGGAACCAACCCTACTGGAGATTGGCACGGAGGACATTTCTTTCCTTCGGCCATTCAATGCTTGGCAACGGGTCTAGGGCGCTGTAGACTTAGAAAATCTATATCTAGGCCGATTCGATTGCCAACAGTTTCTGGCACGCCCGGTGGGACGCAAACGTTCCACGTTAAAAGCAGTATTAAGAAGTTGATGTTCATCTTGTTACTGTCGAATCCGAACATCTGGCGACTCAGCTGAACTCAGACGCCTCCGAATCTCGAAGACCAGTTTAAAAGCCTACACCTTCATGTACACGAGATGGCAGAGCTAAAAATACAGAAGAAGTCGAGTTCTTCGAGCTCGACATCGACGCTTTGGGAGAACATCCTAGAGTGGTCCGACCGAATATCCCGTTAGACGGGACATCTTCGCAAGTAGTTGTTGTTGCTTCGCAGACTCCAAGTCCTGCCAGCACAACAACTAGCTTGCCCCCAAATCCGCCAAATTCTCCAGTTCAACCGAATCCTCCGGTTCAACCGAACGTTCCGAACGTTCCGGTCCAGCCAGTTCAACCAACTCCGCCAATCCAGATGGCGCAACAAGCTGCCCCTAGGCAGTTCCCCGCATGGAATCATTCGGGGCCTCTAGCTTTGACGGCTCAGAACCAAGTACCGCCCGCAGCATTGAAAGCTCTACCCACATACGATGGTACGGGGAAGACGACTTACGAACATGTCCAAGACGTCGCTGGACTAGCAACCATTCACCACATCACCGAAGAAGATATTATGGTGAGGCTGCTAGTTCTCTCACTCCGAGGTAAGCTCCTCTACTGGTACCGGTCGCTCTCGGCCGGCACCATCGCTACATGGGACCAATTGGCAGAACAATTGATAAGGGGCTTCAATGAACAAGCGGACCCCTTCTCTTTGTTGCACCAGTTCACCACCATCCAGAGGCATCCTCAGGAGGAGGTAGCCGACTTTAACGTCAGGTTCGCTCGAACCTGGCAGAGAGTCACTGCCGGCCTTCGGCCCACCCCGGAGCAAGCGACGTTCTACTACTTGAGAGCTTTCCATTCGGATATAAGCATGAGCATCCGACATGCTAATATCAATACGTTCCCTGCCTTGTATGAGCAGGCGCAGAAGGCCGAGGCTGACCTGATAGCTATCGAAAAGTTGCCTCCCAAGGTGACTATGCCGATTTATCCGGACTTTCCCCAGAACATGTATCCTAGTGCATCTTCTCAGTCAATGCCTTCACCCTCGATGTACCCCAATCAATCATGGAATCCAAGCCCTCAGAATCAAGCGGTACCCACTCCGCAGTATCAAGCACCCGCCATTCCTCAGCTCCCAGCTCCTGTCCAATATCCGACATTGCCTGCACCGTTGGCGCCATTGCCATTACCCGCGCCTCAAGCAGTTTTAAATGCAGACCAGGTCAAGGAATTGCAAGATTTGCGAGCATCAATGAAGACGATGGCGAATGAGATGACCGTCATGAGGAGGCAAAATGATCAAAGCTTCCAATCGAGAAGATTCCCTCCTCCCCGATCACTAGGGAGCAAGCCGCTTCCACCAGCAGGGCTCCTGAGAGAAATGCAGCAGTGCTGGAAAGTGAAGAAGCCGGTTCATCCGACAGAACTTATTGGTGTACCACGTGCAACGATCCGCACAGTGAAGAAACCTGCATGGTGCACCTCAACTATGTCCAGACGTTGGCCGGTGGCGCTTACGATGGGCAAATCAACATGATCAGGGAAGCTGGTCATAATTTCATGATGCCTTCCGCCGAGCAAGTCTCAGTCCTCACCAAGGCTGGGAAGAAGCCTATCGAGGTAGATCCAACCCAGATGGATCCGCTAAAGGTGCCTGCTGCACCCAAACCACGGAGCGAAAAGGCCCAATCGGTGAAAGCTCCCGATCCAACGACGACCTCAGAGCAGTCCGACTTACTGAAGGACTTCCTACCCCCACGAGCTAGAGAAAGGGGTTTCCAACCCAAAGCTTCGACTTCTCAGCCACAAGCCGAGACGCGAGATCAAGCCAGGGAGAAGCTCCGATACCCCTCACTGACCAAGCGTCAAAGGGTGGATGCCACGCAATAGTACCGGAATACGTATGAGTCTGCAAAAGGAGTGGGAGAATCTGGCACTTCGGCGTACAACATAGTCGAAGAGATGAAAAAGGCCCCCGCCAAGGTAAGCCTTTATGACGCCCTCCAACTTCTCGGTCAAGTAGACCTCTTGCAGGAATCTCTCAAGTCTGCCAAAGACAAGGAGAGTAGGCCGACGCAGACGGTGTTTGCTCAGCCATTGACGACTTCGGCCACAGGTAAGAATAGGCCCCCGCCATTCTACCTTTCCCTTCGAATGGAAGGATGGATCGTACACAACTGCATGATCGACTCTGGCGCTGCGACGACCGTCATGCCCAAAGCAGTGTGTGACATCATGGGCATGGAGTATACCCGGAGCAGCCCTGGGGTATTGCAACTAGACGGGACTCCCGTAAAGATGGTGGGAGTGATCAAAGATGTTCCGATCCTCCTGCACAAAATGCCGCAAGTCACGGTCATCCAAGAGATCGTGGTGGTCGACCTCGAGCCATATTTCAGTATGTGCCTCTCAAGAGAATTCACGGCCAAGTTGGGAGGCTACCTCTCCCTCGACTACTCACATTTGGAAATCCCTTTCAAGGGGAAGAAATTTAAGCTCTTCAACGAGAAGCCTACCAGTTTTCATGTCGAAAAACTTGAAGACGGGGAGAAAGGCTCGGACTCTGTCAACCTGATGACAGAAGAAATGCAAGAAGTGAACCTGATGGAAGAATCTCTCGATGAACTCCGAGCTGAAGATGAGTTTTCTATGACCGATTTTAATGCCATCATCGGGACAGATTTAGGGTGCTACTCACTTACAAAGCCTGAAAAGGCTGAAATAAAAGCACCTGAAGAAAAGCCCCCGATATCCGATCAGCTATGGAAACTTTTCTTCGACGGCGCGCGATGCAAAAACGGCGTCGGGGCTGGTGTCGCTCTTATCTCTCCATCTGGCGAACAAAAGACTTACTCGTACAAGCTTGCATGGAGTTGTACGAATAATGCAACAGAGTATGAGGCTCTGTGCCTCGGACTCAAGAAAGCCGAGAAACTCGGCATCAAGCAGTTGCAGATATTCGAGGATTCCGAATTGATCTGCAACCAAGTCACCAACAAGTGCTCCTCCAAGCAGCACTATCTAAAGGCGTACCGCAACAAGGTGTGGGATTTGCTTGAATCCTTCACCGCACTGAGCATCCAGTCGATTTCGCGAGAGCGAAATAAGCTTGCGGACATCTTGGCCTCCATTGGCGCCCGGTTCTCACTAGCGGACAATCTGATGCATAAGCCAAAAATGGTGAGGCTGATCTACAGGCCTTCTGTGCCTGATAAGAAGATCCACTAGCAAGTGTTCGACAATGATGAACAACTTGTCAATTTTCTGGTTAATGAAGCATCCTCAATTGAGAATCGGACTCTGGACGAAGAAGACCGCGAGGGATTAATCCAATTGAAAAACAATCATATCCCCAAGGGTCTGATCACATTAGAAAGTCTGTTTGATCGGAATGATAGGTCTGTCGCCCACAAGATCAAAGTAGACAGCAGAGAGTTCGTAGACCTGGAGTTAGAACCGGGGAAAGTTATCAAAGTAGGGGCCGATTGCACAGCCAAGGAGCTCCAACAGATTCGCGCCCTATGCAAGGAGTATCCCGATATCATCGCTTGGTGCTATCAAGATCTAAGGGGGTATGACAAGAATGTCATCCAACACACAATTGAGCTGGAAGAAGGGATCAAACCCTTCAGGCAAAAACAGAGGCCCGTCAACCCGAAGATCGAGATGCTGATGAGAGCTGAGCTTCTGAAGATGCTTGAAGCGAAGATCATCTACCCGATCAAGCACTCCTCCTGGGTGGCCAACCTGGTCCCGGTACGAAAGAAGAACGGGGACATTCGCTTGTGTATTGATTTTCGAAATCTTAACCAAGCGTCGCTCAAGGACCACTACCCGCTACCTCAGATTGACCAGATTCTTCACGTAGTGGCGGGAGCGCAGAGGTTCTCTTTGTTGGATGGCTTCTCCGGCTACAACCAGATATGGGTCAAGGACGAAGACCAACATAAGACTGCGTTCACCACCAAGTGGGGAACCTTCGCCTATCAACGTATGCCCTTCGGCCTCTCGAACGTCGGAGCGACTTTCCAAAGGGCGATGGACCT
Organism: Wollemia nobilis; assembly: GCA_028583015.1. Lineage (NCBI taxonomy): Eukaryota > Viridiplantae > Streptophyta > Pinopsida > Araucariales > Araucariaceae > Wollemia > Wollemia nobilis. The sequence goes on along the minus strand of JAQPPZ010002036.1, from coordinate 765,497 downwards.
CGCTTTTGGCGAACTGTTAAATCATGTCATCGTGATCTACTTGGATGATATGACAGTCTTCTCCCACAAGAGGGAGGAACACGACCTGCATTTACGGCAAGTCTTTGAGAAATGTCGGGAGTTCGGGGTCTCCATCAACCCCAAAAAATCGATTTTTGCAGTGAAGGAAGGCAAACTTCTCGGGCACTTGATCTCTGAGAAGGGATTAACTGTCGATCCCGCCCGAGCTGAAGCACTCCTCCGACTTCCACTACCGTCGAACAAGAAAGCCCTGCAGTCCTTTTTCGGACAAATCAACTTCGTTAGGAAGTTCATAGCCGACTTCGCCCAAGTGGTGAAGCCGATGACCGAGCTTCTGAAGAAGGATGCCGAGTTCAAGTGGACCGATGTAAGGAAGCAGGCATTCCAAGAGATCAAGGAGCGAATCGCTCAAGCTCCAGTCCTCATAAATCCCGACTACGCAAAGGATTTTATCTTGTACGCCGTTGGGGAACCAGAAAGCTACGCAGTTGTTCTGACCCAAAAGGGGGAAGATGGAGATGAGCGCCCGATAGCGTTCTTGAGCCAGATCATCCAACCGCACGAAGAAAGGTACAATTTTATCGAAAGACAAGTGCATGCGGTGATGAAATCGCTCCAGAAATTCAGACATTTCATCTCCCAGAGTAAGACGATAGTGTACGTGGTACACCCCGACGTCAGGAGTTTCATTATTCAAGGAGAGCTCGACAATAGGAGGGTTGGATGGGTCTCCAAGATCCAAGAATTTGATATTGAAGTACGCCCTACCAAGTTGGTCCGAGGCCGAGCACTCTGTCAGGAACTAGCCAGAAGTGCTGTAGCTGAAGCAGCAAACCCCGAATCAGAGCACTCTACACCTGAAAGCAACCTTGCCAACCTGTCGGTTAGCAGTCCAGATTGGACGGATGACCTTGTCAAGTACTTCGACACGGGCAAATGTCCTTCTCGCTTCAATGCTTCGCAAAGAAGGAGATTTCGCTTGCAGGCTGGCCGGTACGTTCCGACACCCAACGGACTGTTCTATCAAATATCGACGGAGTCCTCTTGAGGTGCATCAGAGAGTCGGAGAAATCGAAGATCCTTGAAGAGTTTCACTCTGGGATTTCGGGAGGTCATTTCGCGGGCAGGCCAATGGCCCTGAAGATCATCAAGGCAGGTTACTACTGGCCCACCCTCTTCGCCGACGCTTTCAAGGTCAGTCAGTGCTATGACAAATGCCAGCGCTACTCGGGCAGAACCCGGAACGCCTCGCTTCCTCTCCACCCCATTCAAGCAGAAGCTCCGTTCCAGCAATGGGGCTTGGACTTCATCGGGATCATTAACCCCAACTCCTCCGTCGGCCACAAATACATTTTGACCGCTACAGACTATTTCACTCGGTGGTCGGAGGCAGTGCCAACCAAGACGTGGTTATCTCTTTTCTTCAAGGGTTGATCACTCGTTTTGGTGTGCCTGAGGCGATCGTGTCTGATAATGGCTCTCCTTTCACCGATGCAAGGATCTGCGAGTTCGCAGTCAGGTACGGGATTTATTTGAAGACCTCGTCTAACTATTACCCGCAGGGCAATGGATTGGCGGAGTCTACGAACAAGAACCTGCTACGGATTTTGAAAAGGTCTCTGGAGGAGAATAAGCGAAGCTGGCATCTGCTCTTAGACCAGTCGCTTTGGGCCGATCGCATTTCGATCAAGCGCTCAATCAAAACATCTCCCTATTCGCTGGTGTACGGGAAAGAGGCAGTCTTGCCCACGCACATAGAGCTACCCGCATTGCAGTTACTCAAGTGGCTCGACGGTGAAGAGGGCGAATTCGACCCGATGGAGGCAAGGTTAGCCCAACTACTGCAGTTGGAAGAAGACAGAGAGAAGGCTTACGAAGCTTTCGCAAAGCATGCCGAATCCACCAAAGGCTGGTTCGGTAAAAAGACTTCTGAGAGAGCCTTCAGTGTTGGGGACTTGGTCTTGAAATGGAATGAAAACAAGTCTAAGCCGGGGAACCACGATAAGTTTGACGCCTTCTGGGAAGGCCCATTTCGAGTCTCCGGCGTCAATCAGATCAATTCTTTCATCCTGCAGGACATGGAGGGTTTTACTCTCCCAATTTCGGTGAACGACTTTCTTTTGAAGGCTTATCACCAGTGGAATTCCGAGAAGGTTCGATAGTTTTCAGGTATGATCTTGTGTGTAAATAAAAAATGTATGTATATAGTGTGTTTTCGCTCCACTTTTGGAGCGAAAGCGTTGTCGGTGCATTTGTGGAGCGAAGCAAAAAAAAGAAAAAGAAGGGAGGTTTTCACTTGTGGGCCTTTCGCTCCACTTGTGGAGCGAATGCTCTCGTTCTTTAAAAAAAATAAATGTTTGTCACTTGTGGAGCGAAACCGACTTTCGCTCCACTTAGGGAGCGAAAGCCCCCCTCCTTTTTTTTATATTTTGGTTTTGCTTTTATTTTTAAGGTCGTCCATCCGGAAGGCGCCATGTGTCAAGAAGAGATAAGTTTGAAGGTGCTCTCTTGCCTAGCAAATGTTATAAAGGCGCTAGACGTCTTTATCCAATCAAAGTGCTTTCGCTTCATAACGCTCCGAAACGCGCCTCCCCGTGGCAAGTCCAAGTGAGTGCTCCTCTCGAGAAGCATGCGCCCCAAGGAGGATTTTCTCAGCCGGCGCTCTTATTCATCATTAACGAGGGCGATCTACCAGCACGAGGGCAAATAGGAGGCGCACGATTCCATGCACGATTTCCACCTGCATTAACTCCCGGTGCTGGAATTTAAAGCAGTAGATTTGAGAGGGGCGCTATAAAGAGAAGAGTTACCAGAGACACTTCGTGCCAATCACTCCATCGCAGTCACATTTTCGTGTAGCCCCTGCTCCATTGCAGCTTTTCGAGAGTTTGAATCAGAACAGTTCGTTGTCAGACATGGGCAAGAAAAGTGGGGAGCATAAGGAGAGGACGTCCAAGGAAAAGACGATCCCCAAGGAGAGCGGTTCGAAGAAGCCGCGAAAGCGTGTAAAAAAGCCGGTAAAGCTGACACCGCCCAAAGACAACCTCTTCAGACTTTGGGACTGTCTGATGATGCATAAAGACATCGAAGAACTGCGCCAGGACGTCGAGAAGGCGTTCGAGGAAAACCCGACTGGAAATGCGTTGGCTGCAGTTCACCACTCGCACCTGTTCTTTTACATGTGCACGCCCGTGCATCATTGCCCAGAGTTTGTGCGGGCAATTTCACAATTTTATGATGCCCAGACAAGAACAGTGCAGGATTCCGCAGGGAATATGTTGTTCCCCATTATGGTTGATACCGTCCGAGAGGCTTTTGCCTGCGGGAAGAAACCCTCGACTGATTTCCTCCCCAGGAAGATCACCAGTTCTGAGCAAAGCGAGAGGTATCAGCCCACGCCTCAGATGTGTCGGTTCATGAGGGAGCAGTTGGGAGGAGCGCCATCATCTGGGGAGCTTCCCGAATTACCCATGCGCCTGACAGAATTTGTACATCGCGACATTTATTCGATTCTAGCATGGGTGATGGGGCTCTCTACCGATGCCATAGTCTACAACTGGCAGGTGTCCATGGCGGAGTCCATTTTTCACAATGAAATTTATTTCCCGTCCAAGATGCAGCCGAATATCCTGCCAGTTTTCTTCGACTAGGTAGAGTGGGTGACGCAACAGATGCACCTCATTATCGTACCTGCAGAGCCGCAGAGATGACCAGTTCAGACATTGCTCCTCCCTCGCGTGGTATTTCTTCTACCACCTGCATGAGCGCTTCCCCTTCATCCCCAAGAATCAGACTGACGAAGAAGGCAAGGCGTTGCCGATCTATCTCTAGACGCAGAGCTTGTCCAGGGATGAATCATACTACAATTTTAACCGAGTTTTCTTGGGGCCAGCGCTGAAGATGATCTATGGCCACTGCGAGCGAGTTCCCACGGAGATGAGAGACAAAGTGGTGGATGGGAAGTTGGGAGATGTTTTCCTGCTCACCCAGGGCTTGGTAATCAAAATTTTCGGGTTCACGGAGAAACCCTTCCTGTTGCCCTACTACGCCATGTCGTACCTGTTTGCCCTGGAGGTCGCCTGGCAATGCGACTTCACCAACGAGTCGTACGGGAAAGGCAGGGGAAAGAAGCACACATGTCCTATGCCCTTTGAGTTCGGAGAAATCAAGGTGATGTAGTGTGGCCAGAACACTGTCCTTACAGTGACGCTGTACGATTTCGGTTTAGTTGAGCTCCCCCAACGCTGGAAGTACGATCCGCGTGACGCCTTCCGGAATTTCACTGGAGCTAAGTCTTTCCACTGCTGCCCTAGCCCGTGTTGGGACTGAAACTGATGGGGATTTTTTTATTGATACAAATGGTTACAATATATAGGCATAAGCCTATATTCAACACATGACACTTGTCAAGAGAAACTGACAAGTGTCAAGGTGAAGGCATAGTGCACTTTAACTCTAACATTCCCCCTTAAAGTGCACTATCCTAACTAAAGAAGAAACAAAACAAGTCAACATTAGGTAACATTCCCCCTTAATGTTGACTTCTCTAAAACAACCTATCATCCTCTCTTATTGCTGATTTGGTCTAGGCTCGTGCTCTTTGCGCTTGGCTCTCCAACTGTGAATAATTCTAGATTCACTGTGTATACATCTCGGTCTGTTGCCTCAGGGTCAGCCACTTCCACGGGTCTGTTGCCACTAGGTCAGCCGTCTAAGTGCCTCGGGGTCATCATGGGTGCCTCAAGGTCAGCCACTTCTGGGTCTGTTGCCTCTGCAGGTCATCCTCAGAGGATGTTGCCTCTCGTAGGTCACTGACTAGATTCACCACGAATATCAAATCCCTCCTCATGGTGAACTCAATCTAGAAGGTGTCGGTCTCTGCCGAAAATGCACCTAATACAAAGGAAAAACAAGCCATATAAGAGTGTCGGTCTCTGCCGAAAATGCACTCAATACAATAAAATGAGCCATAGATCAAAATAGGAGAGAAGAAGAAAAGAAGAATCTTCTGAAGTGTCTTCGTCTGTAGTCTTCAAAAGTAGATCCGGAAAAACCTCGGATAGAGTCTAGGGTGTCTTTGTCTGTAGTCCCTAGTATAAGTGTCCTTATGGTGACCATGTCATCCCACCGAAATGCATTGGTAACCAGCCGTCGCATTCGCCAAGTGTATAGAAAATATCACTAGGTACAAGGATCACATATAAAATTACCTTAGGAGTGTCGGGTTCAACCGAGAGTGCACTCCAAGGTAGAAAAACTTTGAGGCTAAAAAACTGAATTGAAACAGCCTCAAAATTACAATATGACACCACCATTGCGTCCGTCGTGGAAAACCGTTTCCAACGACTATAAATACCCCTATACTTGGGTTTGAATGGGGCCTTCAACTTGCTGAAAAACAATAGCATGCCTCTCTAGGTAGCAAAATAAACAGCATCGCTCAATGGCGGCATCACTCTCAGGCGGAATAAAAACAGTCTTAAAATTTCCTTCGCAGGGGAATTACATGGGCCATCAAGGCCTTTAGCTGTCACTTCCACTTCCCTCCAAGGAAAAGTACATAGGCCAATGCTGTCACAAACACTTTCCTTTCCAAATTTTTAAATCCCCATACAAATTAAATTTAAAGTCTTCACGTGGGCTCCATTTCCTCCAAAGAAAACAACATGTCCACTTTTTAAAATATTATATGCCCCACTAAAAATATTCTCCTATATTTCTTCTTCACCAAACACGTGGCCCACCTAGCCATGCTTCACTACTTTTATCTGCAGCAAGAGTTAAAAAATAGACGACAACAATGGATCTGGGAAAGCATGGTTTTTCTATCAGAAAAACTGAAATTACCCAACTAGCACTGGACGTCTTGTAGAGAGTCATCGAAGCTCTACTTAGCATCCTGTCCATTAACAACATGTTAAGCACCAGATTTGGAGTTGTTAAATGGAACCATAGATCCAAAAATCATGGGCATCGCGAGCGCTAATTTCAGTCACTTGCTTTACTAAATGACGGAGACTAAATGACGTGTAACATGCCTTCATTTCGGTACGTGCAGCGTGTAGGCCAAGTTAAAAAATAGGTGTTAAACACAGAGAACATAGGAATTGGCGTTTGTGATTTGGACCTCTCCTCACAGCTGCAAAAACACAAGTATTGAAGAGTGCCGCTCTCAACTATTTTATCGCCAGGTCGACCAGGAAGCCATTGTCATTCCCAAGCCCTGCGTACATCCGCCAAATCACGGTTGCCATCCCGGGGATTGCCCTCCATGTACGGTCCAGGTCGATAAAAAATGAGCAACGATGGGGCTTTAAGGCCTTGATGCTCCGCACAAATTCAAACGCCCTACGGTTGCTTGCAGCAGTCGAGACCAAGAGCAAAATGGACTTTCCGAAGCTTCAACCACGCGAGGAATTTTTGACGCCACACAAGACGCATCTTCCGCCATTTATTTACTCAAAAACATCGACCCAGTTCTGCAATCGCCACGTTCCACTTATTCACCATCTCCTCCGAAAAATTTGGGTGGCTCATACTATTCTGGGTAGACCACGCTGCAACAATCTGTTTCTGGGATAGCCTTGAGTGGTCCATCTTGAACGACTCCAATCTGAGTTTCCAATGCAACGCAGAGGCGGTTTGGGAGGTGGGTTGGGCGCGGATCCATCAGAGGAAGAGTGAATCATCGTCTCCAAATATTTTGGAGGCCCTCCATGAATAATCAGGCGGGGTCTCTGAGGGACTCCTTGTTTCTGAGACGCGGTATTAGCCTTGGCGTTGCAATGAAGGAACGTGATGAAGATCTTACTCTCCAGGCGTGAACGCTATGCTTGATTGACGTCTTATGCGGTTGTGTAGATGGGAGGGCAGCCATGGTGGATCATGCCACACTATTCGTGGAGAAACCGTGTTGGACCCAATACCCATGCGAATCTGCAGCATCCACACGAGCACCTTCCTGAAGCAACAATTCTGCAACCTGCAATGCACCACGCACAGCAGTCCAGTGCAAAGCAGTCTGACCAGTGTGATCAGCAGCATTCACATCTGCCCCATGTTCGATTAAATACTAGGGAGCTACGGCCCGATTGTTCAAGGCAGCCCACTGCAAGGCGTAGTAAACTCGATCCTCTTACAGGAACCCACCCGCTGCAGGCCGAAATAAAAATGCTCAGTACGGTAACAGAGAATGGAAGCTACGGCAACACTTTCTGGATCGCCTCCGCCGCCAACACTTTTGGATCCCCTCTTTTTTATTTTCACATTTCTGTCCACATTTGTGCTGGCTAAGACTGCACTGTATATTTTTACCCACTGCGGCACAAAGTGCCAGTTGCAGTCAAAAATTGATGTGCGCACAATCCACGCTGAGATCACAGTAATATTGGTGGCAACGAACAGAAAAAACTTTGTCGCAGTATTGGGAAGTCATGACAAGCCGCGCGCTGCAAAGATTGCTGCTCAAAGTCTTAAAAATTGATTTCTACAACACTGTGACTTGGGTTGCATCTGCGTCCAAAAAGAAAATTTTATAGATCGCACGTTAGGCTGCACGGCGAATGGAGCGATCTTTCATGGAGACTACAACAGTGGTCAATAATTATCTCAACCCTAAATGTAGCGAGCTTCAGCTTCATATTTTTAATATTTTTACCATCTGGTTTCTGATCCATCAAATGATGGAGAGCATACTCCCTCGGTAAAAAACTAAAAAAAAATAGGGAGGAAAAAAATCATGGGGGAGGGAGGATTTCCATGAGGGAAATCCCCCCTCAAAAGGTTTCATAGGGCAGGGAAAGCCCGCTCTGATACCAGATGTTGGGACTGAAACTGATGGGGATTTTTTTATTGATACAAATGGTTACAATATATAGGCATAAGCCTATATTCAACACATGACACTTGTCAAGAGAAACTGACAAGTGTCAAGGTGAAGGCATAGTGCACTTTAACTCTAACAGCCCGAACATAGTCGCCCAGCGAAATAACCCTACGGGGCGTGAGTTTGAGTGGCACGTCGATGAGATGGTGCCCTTGCCCCCTTAGCATGATTTTTACACCATAGAGGTTGACTACGACCCAACTGTCAACCCAGAGCAGAGGCTTCCCAGGGACGTGTACCAAGCGATGAAGGAAAAGCTGCGACATTTGTCAGATCACAAGATAAAAGAGTGGTCGATCATGAGGGTCCATAATAACAAGATGCTTTTTGACTACCCAATGGCGTTAGACGATAAATTCTCCGCGGTGTACGATGAAAACGTAGACACCTATCGAGCCTCCTCGTTTTCCGAGAGTGTGCCACAGAGCACACAAAGCCCTTACGAAGTGGATGACCTGACAGTAAAGAAGCACGTGGTGCAAGGCAAGGGCAAGGCAGTCCTGAGCGGTTCGCAATCGGCTGGAGAAAGTGGGACATCGCCTCCTAAGAAGCCAAGCGCTCTCCCGAAGAGAAAAGCTGAAGAGACGCCTCTCTTGCAGCAAGCAACGAAGAGGCCGCGAACCACATTCCGAGGCCCTTTAGAACGAGCTCCTCTGCGGCACCTGAAACCCCTCCATCGAGCGCTCCTGAAGCATCTGTTGCGGAGCATTTGGAAAAGCAGAAAGGAGAGGTGGAGGTGATTGACGTAGAGGGGATTGACGTGGAGGAGAAAGGAGACCCACACACGCAACTTTCCGCTTCCCTGACTCCTTTGATCACGAAGCCTGAAGGTATGCATTCGCTCTTGTCTCTTTCTTCTTCCCTCTCTCTAGCTATCGTTTCCTCAACGCATGAAACCCTAGTCGTTGCTCCTATTTCTCTTCCATCGTCCCTCACTGCGGTTTCCGGTGTTTCGGTTTCTCCAACACTCTCTTCACCCCCAACTTCATTCGCATCTTTTGCAACACGCCTTAACGCTTTCGCAGTCTCTGCGCCTGTCAGCCTTTCTTTCTCTGTTTCGAAAAACCCTATCGTTGATCTTTCCCCTGCTGCAGAGATAAACCCATTTTCCCTTTCCCCGCCCTCCACTATCATGGCGTCGGTTGCGTCTGATGTTTTAACGCCTAAGCCCACCATCTCCGCAGTCATTGTCCAAACCCAAGGGCCTTGAGGGTTAGCGCAATCGTTTCCCCTCCTATTTCCTGTGTTTTGTCCGAACTTGAGCCGCAGCGGCCTCCCTTTCCTTATTCGCCCATCCTCGGAGTTCAGGAGCCACTCGAAGTTGAGTTGGAGAAGACGCAGCACCTCACAACTGCGAAGAGCATTCGCAGGGTACGACATAGCTCATTGCGCTGGCAGAGGGACCGCAGAAGGAAAGAGGCGCAGACTCTAGTGCTAGCTGAGAAGGAGTCTATTATTGATCCAAAAAAGATGGAGCTCCATATGGTAGAGAAGGTGCCCATTGTTCAAAAACCCCTGGGCAAGATGACCCCGACTGATTACACTTACCGCCCTACTGTGGAGGACATGACAAAGATTAATGCAGCGCAGAAGATGGGCAACATCCAAGTCCAGATGGGCTCCATTTATATTCATGGCGAGCACTACAAGGAGCGCTTCTTTGAAGCGCAGGCCAAGAACTTCGAGCTTGAGGAGACATAGGCGAAAGTGAGAGGACAGCTTGAAACGCTCGATTCCGAAGCCGCACAGTTGAGACAGCGCATAGTTTTCCTAGAGGCTGAAGTTGATGAGCATTCCAAGGCGCGCGCCCAAGCAAATCAGCAAGTGCAGACATTGATCGTTCAGGTCCAGCAATTGCAAACAGAATTAGCAGAGAAGACGTCGCAACCTGTCGCGTTCTCTAGGGATCGCATCAAGGAGATGCGCCTGCAGATCATGGCAGATTTCTTGACGAGAGCTGCATGGGGAGTCACAATTTTAACCTTTTTCAGAGAGGCACTGGAGGCATTTGTCGCTGGCATCTCCATTTTGGAAGTTGCTCAGGAAGACGTTGATCTTTGGCTGGACTTAGCCATGCTGCTCCAGTAAATCAAAAACGTGGATGCCCACCTTACTCCCATTAGCCCCCCGAATCGATCCTAGGCAACAGCGAAGATGACCCTGCGCTCTTTCTTCATAAAGCTCAAGCTGACCAAAGAAGCTCGTAGGCTCTCACACGCCCTCAAGCAGGAGAGAGACGTTTTGCTGCAATATTTTAATGCCCTCGCGCACATTGGCATCCCTGACTTCACAGAAAATGAGGGACACATTCCACCACTCGAGGAGTTAAGGCCGCTATGGGCGGCATTCGTCAGCAGTGCCTCAAACGTTAACGCTTGGGAAGATCCGATTTCAGATTCGTAGGTAATGCCTTTTATGCCCAAGTATGCCACTATCGAGTCTTGCTTGCAAGAGTTCGACCAAAGGTTGGGTCTCGCTGATATTGAGCGAATTGAGACCTTTCGTTACCTGATCCAGGAGCTCCAGAAACAGCCAACCTTTTGCCTCGACCACTGGGTCAATGCTTCCACAGTGTACGAGCATGTGTTTAAGAGCTCTCTGGAAAGATTTCTCCCCCACCCGCGCGAGCTAGATCCCGAGGAGGAGACAGAAGGCGAGCAAGAAAAAGAGGAGGAAGCAGAAGGCGAACAAGAAGATGAAGAGGAAAAGGACAGACTTGAAGAACTACCAGGCAGCAGCGATGAGCAGTCCGAGGATGCTGAAAGTGAAGATGACTCTGCAACCCAAGGATAAGGCCTAGGATCTTTGCATTGAGGCAGGCTCAATACCCCGTGAGCCGCCAGAGATGTTGGCCTTTCTGCCACATTTTGTAAAATCTAAGTTGTATGCAGTTTTGGGAGTTAATCATTGTAAAACTTCTCTTTTTCCATCAAAAATGGTTAAGATGTTATATTTGTTGTGTTTTCACCAGCTGTCTCCTTTTACTCAAAACTTTTTTCTTTCAAGTCCTATGGTTTCTCTGTTTTTTCTGCGCTTTTCCTATCGTTTCGCATGCAAAATTATAAACGTTTTAGCATGGGGCGATGTCATGGATAAACATTCTGCTTAAAATCTGATTCCTGCAAGTTCGTTCCACTCTACGCATATGATGACAGTTTCCGGGACTTAACATAATTTTCAAAGCATTTCCCTTTTGAACGCAAGAGGCAATTTCGCTCCACTGGTGGAGCGAAAGTGTTTTCACTCTCAGTCATGTAGCGAAAGTTTCCTATCAGAGGAGGGAGAAGCAATTGACTAAGTTTTGGCTAAGGCACAAAGTGCTTTCACTCCATGTGGAACGAAAGCCATCCATAGAATTAAGTGTGTGCTGACCAAAGACTTTCGCTCCACTTAGGGAGCGAAAGCTCCTTCTTAAAATCCTCAAAAGTCAAAAGTTTAAAGGAAATCGGTCAAAGTCAAAAGTGAAGATTCCTGGCTGAATAGTAAAGGTCATTCAAATTGTTCCTCCAAGTGTTGGAAGACAAACCGTTCTAAAATTTGCACATGAGATTTTTGCATTTGCCTTTACATGGCAAGGTTCCCCCATTGGCTATCATGACCTCAAAAGAATTGCTTGAACTGATGTAACAATTTGTTCTCTCAACCTCTCAAGGATCAATGAAATTGTGTGTACTACCAGAATTGATTATTATGATTCGTTGGCCATTGAAATGTCCCACCACCTTCATGGTTTGGGGGGTGGATATTCCTGCTAGAGTGTGTACTAAAATTTCAGGTTGTGGTTCCTCTGGTGCTTTGGGTACTTCTGGCTGCTCTTCTTCCTCATGCTCCTCTTTTTCTTGGGACTCACTAGTTGATGATTCACCCACATAAAGCAAATACAATTTATATTGTATGCACTTGTGCCCTGGGGAATATTTCTCATCATAGTTATAGCACAATCCCTGTGCCCTGCAGGCTTCCATCTCTTCCAAGGTCAAACATTTGAATGCAGTTGATTTATTGGTAGAGTTCGCTACTGGCCGAAATGGTAGTGAGGGTTGAGCTTGTAAAACATTGGATGTGCTCCTTTGATCAAGAAATTTATCATCCACCAATTTTGCCAAACATACTACTTGCATCGTGGTTTGTGGTTTGAATATTTTCACCTTAGCTTTAATATCTTCTTTCAACCCACTAATAAAACAACTTTGAAAAAGTTCTTCACTCAAGCCCCTTGTGCTGTTGGCCAATTTTTCAAACTGATTTTGATATTTATGGGCTACAAAGGTCTGTTTCAATTTGGTGAGGGCTCCTCTGAAGTCCTCATCCTCAGTGGGGCCGAAACGGGTGCGTAATTGCTTCTCAAATTCATCCCAAAGAAATTTGAATGCATAATAAATGACTAGTACCATTCAAGCACGTCAGATTCAAAATTAAAGGATGCTATTGTGAGCCTTAAATTTTGAGGAACATCATGAAGAGTAAAATACTGGTCTGCCCGATATAACCAATCATCAAGGTCCTTTCCATCAAATTTTGGAAAGTCTAACTTGGGCATTTTATATATGTTATTATTGGGAAATGTATTGCATGCTCCCCCTTCTAAATTGTTGGCCTTTCTACCACATTTTGTAAAATCTAAGTTGTATGCAGTTTTGGGAGTTAATCATTGTAAAACTTCTCTTTTTCCATCAAAAATGGTTAAGATGTTGTTATATTTGTTGTGTTTTCACCAGCTGTGTCCTTTTACTCAAAACTGTTTTCTTTCAAGTCCTATGGTTTCTTTGTTTTTTCTGCGGTTTTCCTGTCGTTTCGCATGCAAAATTGTAAACGTTTTAGCATGGGGCGATGTCGTGGATAAACTTTATGCTTAAAATCTGAAACCTACAAGTTCCTTCCACTCTGCGCATATGATGATAGATTCCGGAACTTAGATAATTTTCAAAGCATTTCCCTTTTGAACGCAAGTAAGAGGCACTTTCGCTCCACTGGTGGAGCTTAAGTGTTTTCGCTCCCAGTCATGGAGCGAAAGTTTCCTATCAGAGGAGGGAGAAGCAATTGACTAAGTTTTGGCTAAGGCACAAAGCCATCCATAGAATTAAGTGTGCACTAACCAAAGACTTTGGCTCCACTTGTGGAGCGAAAGTGCTTTCGCTCCACTTAGGGAGCAAAAGCTCCTTCTTGAAAGCCTCAAAAGTCAAAGTGTAAAGGAAGTCGGTCAAAGTCAAAAGTAGTGTCGCTCCACCAGTGGAGCGAAAATCAAGTAAAAGCGCAAGTGTAAGGCCAAGGGTGCTTTCGCTCCACAGGTGGAGCGAAAGCATCTTCGCTCCACTTGTGGAGCGAAAGCTGGCCAGAAATCAAGTTGAAGACTAGAAAAGCAAAGGGATGCTTTCACTCCACCTCTGGAGCGAAAGTGCTTTCGCTCCAATTGTGGAGCAAAACTCCAGGAGGGCCCCAAACACAACGAAAGCTGCCCAAAACCATCATTAACTGCTCGACCGACCCCGAAGCTGCACTCTGAGCCGTCCGATCATGGTAGATTAGGGGAACCTTCTGCATTCAATGCTAAGTTATCTGCAAAATCATGTTAAGTCGGTTCCGGATCAAATCTATTTGCCACCATCGCAGAAGTGGTTGGGCATTAATGTTTTGAGAGGCAAAATCATCTATAAAAAGTAGAATTTTCTCTGTAACTAAGGATGGACAATCTCTGCTAGAAAAGCAACTGTATATCTTGAAATTTGCTTCTAAAACACGGACTTCCTGTTCCAATCTTGGATCCCTTGTCTCTGTGTATGCCTTCTATCATGTTATTTCTGTTAAGTTAATCACTTTGTTATACGGCTTGAATTCTATTTCTAGATTTAGCTGTTAGTAAAGGATTAATGTTGGAGTACCCCTGGAGGTTACGCAAGTGAGAGGATTTAGTGTCGGTTTCTGTTAAAAGTTTATTGTTTTGATTGTTGTTGGTTCGAGTGAAAGGTTGTGTATCGTGCTTCTGTCCATCACCCCAATATTTTAGGCTTTCGGCCTCTTTTCCCATTCCTTTCAGTAATTTCTTTCTCTTTCAGCATCTTCCCTAACCCTTATCTCAAAAAAAAAAACCAATTTTATTTTCGAAACCAGCCCTACTGGAGATTGGCATGGAGGACATTTCTTTCCTTCGGTCATTCAATGCTTGGCCGCGGGTCTAGGGCACTGTAGACATAGAAAATCTATATCTAGGCCGATTCGATTGCCAACATGAACTTCCTACCTTATACTCAAATTCCTTATTGCCAAGCTAGTTGTATGCATGAATCATGCCTATTAAATGACTCTCAAAGTCATTTAGTCTATTATTAAACATGTCTTTTAACTTGTTCTGCTCTTGTAACACAAAATTCACATTGTCACTCAGTGTCTTTATATCAGCGTGTATTTGGGCCCTCATTTGACTCGTCTCGGTTTACATTTGACTCATTTGTTCACGTAGTTGCTCCATAAGAGCACCCTAATAGCCCTAGCCCTGTTTAGGTGATTTGGGATTCCCAAAAACACTTATGGATGATATATATCAAACCAATCAGCTCGAAAAGACGATTGAAATGGACTATTACCCTAAAATGAAGATTTTCAGTTTCCAAAAAAAGCTTATGGGTGCTATATACCAAAACGATCAACTCGAAGAGAATTGCAATGGACTATACCACTAAATTACAATTTTTGGACCCTAAATTTTTTATTTAGTCAACTATTTCACTTAATTATTTGCATGGCCGAAGAGGGTGTTTTCTGTTCTTTTTGCACTATCAAACTGCCTCTTGACAACTGCCTGTTCCAACAACTACCACTAACTGTTACTATACCCAACTGTTACCGACTATTCAGGCTGCACTATTAGACTGCCAACCGACTACTGCACAGACAACTGTCATTGACTATTACTATATCGTCAATCTATGATAGAAACCACCTTCTTAGTATGCTCAAATTTGAGTTGTGGGTTAGGCAAGATTGAGAGGTGACTAATACAAGTTAACACGGCCAAGCTAAGCCAAGGTGTGTTTGATTCCGTGGGCTCTCTAATATACTCTCTTGGTCATGATTAGTGGCCAGCCCAATGTCTCAAAGCTCTAACTACAGAGGGTTCCACCATACCCCTAGCCGCACTACCCATTTTCTAAGTGTATTGTGAGAGTAACATTTCGATATATTGTTTATCCGCGCACTACAATAATGGTCGATATCTTCCTAGGGCTGACGATTTCTCCTAATTCAAAGGGGATCTCCCTATATACCGAAGGGTATGTGGGAGCTCCTCGTCGTACATGGGTGTTGTCTAAGGCCTAGGTATTGGAGTCTAATCACCCTTCACTTCACTAGACACTTCATGGATAATCTAGCTTAAGCCAACAACGACAACTCCTCTATGATATTTTAAAACCCAAAACAAAGGGTTTCTAACATATGACATGACATAGAAAAAACAAAATTGTGCTATTTTCTTGTAGGGTATTTAAGAGGAAAGAACAGAAGAAAAGGAAAAATATACCTAACAAGAATTGGAAGCTAGGCCAATAACTATTGCAACTACAACAAAACACAGCCCTAGAAAGTGCTCTAATACCACTTCTTAGGAATCTTCCCGTAAAAAAAAAGCACATTCACACAGATATTGTAAAAATTAGCAGAGAAACAAGAATTGAAATAACAATATTGTAATACAGAATAGAAATGCAACAGCTTTAATACTGAAGAATAAAATTCACAATATATAATCGTAGGCCTCTTCGACAGGGCAACCTCCTTGGAATCACAACTCCGTTATAGTATTAGAATATGACTTTCTACATTCCCTTTCCGCCTTAGTCTTTTTACAAGCTCTCAACCCTAACCCTAATGCTCAAGGGTATCCATCCACACGCAAGTGGGGGCCCAAGCTAGTAAAGAAATAGTTACATCTTTATTAACTCCCTCTTACAATAAGTAACGATTACATCATATGCAGTAGGCACCCAAAGTGTCACATACACATTATTAGACAATTTCATAATAATGTTAGGATGGAGTCCCAACATATTGTTGTCGATAGATGTTCCAAACTGTTCCATTTAGATTATGTTTCTCATACTTTATCCATACAAGGTCGTCTAGATCTGGATCTAGGTTGTCCCATGCAAATTTGAGTCGTTTGACCTAAAGGGCAAGTCATCTGACTACTGTGCCAAACTGTCTGAACTACAGAGTGGGCCATCTGACTACTGTGTTGTGCAGTGCTGTCGGAGAGATTGTTTTGCAGGCCGTTTGGATTGCATGCTAACGATTTGTTTGGTCAACCTACTCTGTCATTCATAACTGTACCACCACCATGCTATAACATTGTCCTATCCAAGGGATCTAAAGGCTTTAATACGAGACAAAAGATGTTTGTCAACTATGGATTGTCATCCAAGGCAGTCAAACCTCAAACAAACAAGGCAGGCCATCGATTTCATTGTGCAAGCCATCGAGGACAATGGAAATGTCATTTTCCTAGCCACCAATGTCATTTGTCTTGACAAGGTGCCACAAGTAGAGGAAGCAAAGAGAACTAAAATTTAATGTTGTGCCCAAGCCATTCGAAGGAGAAAGGTAGCTAGAAGAATTGCCTGCAAGGTTGTCATCCATAGAGAGAAAAAGGGTACATCAAGTTGATTCTAACGTTGGACAACATAGAGAACATGATAAGTACCACCCGGACAAAGTTTGTCACACCAACATCATATAAAGCCTTATAATCATGGTCTAGATATTTTACCATTTCATAGTAAGGAGGAAAAACGTCCGAGTTCAATTTGTTCAAGTGGGTCAAATCAATGTTGAAGTTGTTCATGAAGTGTAATCAAGAAGAAAACTTTGGAGAATAGTCTAAATAGAACTCCAAAAACATCGATGGATGATTCAAACTTGCCATGATGCCAACTACATGACATCAAAAATCAAGGGATTTGAAAATGAATAATTGTTGGATTAGAGTACCATTTACCGAGACAAAACAAATGTTTCCTCCAATAATATAACATTTTGATTTGAAGAGGCCACATGAAGCACGAAGAAGTGGAAGGAGCATGATAAGCCTTAGAAGGAGTGAGATCAATGTCTCTCACCCACTTGGTGAATTAGCTTGTCTATCTGTGGGACATCAAAAAAACTAAAGAAGGGCATAAATGTAGGCAAAAAAGTTTGCTTGCATGAACAGGAGTGTTCATATGAGTTTTACGTAGTCACATCATATGTTTGTCATGATTAATTGATGCAATAAAAGAGGATGTGAAGTATATTGTGTTAGGATATTTTTAATGTTTTATAGTATGCAAGTTGTTGGGTGGTTTGGTATGTAGAGTACTTACCATGTACCAACCTCCACACACATGGACTACTTATCCTGTTTATTTGGTCTAAAGCATGACATCATGAAGGCATGCTCATGGATGTGTGGTATGCTCAACCATGCCATATTCCAGAGATTTACTGAAGAT
This sequence comes from Wollemia nobilis, assembly GCA_028583015.1. Lineage (NCBI taxonomy): Eukaryota > Viridiplantae > Streptophyta > Pinopsida > Araucariales > Araucariaceae > Wollemia > Wollemia nobilis. The sequence goes on along the minus strand of JAQPPZ010002036.1, from coordinate 748,109 downwards.
GAATGGGATGTTAAGATACATGCTTTGCAACAGAGTATTATGACTCAGACTTGTCTCAAACTTGGCAAGGCTGTTTTTGAACCTAGAATAAGGTTTAGGGCAAAAGTCGGGCAAAAAATCAGCAATGACTCGCTACATAAAACAAAACATGAACTATAGTAAACTATAGTAGATTTTATAGAAAGTGACTCCATTAGGGTCAAAATGATTTGGTCGGGGTCACCCAACTCACAGATTTGCTAGTACTTGCTGATTTGGGGAGAATCTCAACACTATGCTTTGCATGTTGTATACTTGTATCTATCTGTGAGTTCTTTCAATTGTATCATCTTTGTCTAATATGGAACTCTATTGCAATGTGTTGGATTGTATGTTTGTTTGCAGTGTCAGAATACTCCAGCATGCCACAAGAACCTGAGAAGGGAAGAGAAATGAGAATCTTTGGGATAGGCAATTTGATTGAGGTCGAAGGCCATGTTGGCTTGGGAAGACATTGGAAGGATTCCAGTTGCAAGAAGACTGTGTGAATAGACTACCTTGATGCTCAAAAGACTCTAGTCACTGATGGAAAGCATTTGCAGCATTTGAACTCTTTTTCTCCTATTTGTCATAAAGTCATTACATGGCAGAGTTTTTCAGTCAATACCATCGGTCACAATGGTGGTATTCCCTAGCAATCAGCAGGGTTCCCCTTTCAATAGGTGGGGTTCCTTTCACCAATGGATGGGGTTGCCTCTCATATCCAGATAACTTGAGAAAAGACGCCCAAGTGGAATTAGGGGTCACCTTGGTAATGTAGCACCCCATTTGGAGGCAACCAGAAACAGTTACCTATAGGGAGGAGATGAAGTGTAAGAGGCATGAATTTTTGTTTTCCATGCCATCTCTTTCTCCATTGCTGGAAAAGCATAAATAGGAATTGCAGATGTAGATCATGCCATTGGCAAGGTAGGAGATGAGAGCATGTATGTTATGTAGGCTGTCTTGTCGTCTTAGATTGGAAGAAGACTTCTTGTCAGTTTCTCCTTCTTGCACTCTCTTTATTTTCTGAGCATTGAATGTTGCAAGTACTTTTCCTCCATGGCTTTCCTTCCCTAAGAAGGTTTTGCACATAAATCCTTGTGTCCCTGGCTGTGGATATTATGATTATTCTCTTTGCTTTTGCTGTTCTATTTTTCTGAGTTGTTTACAACCATATTTCCTACATATTCCATGATGAGATATCAATTTCTAGGTTATTTATGTCAATACTCTTGTACACACAGATTATGGTGTCGCAGTAAATAGAGATGAAAAGTGTTGCCTCTATAAATAAACCTAGAACGATCACTACATTACTGTTCTGAACTGTTTACTTTTAGGAAGCATGCTATTTGGTCACAAGACTGTTTTTGTGGTCCTAATCACAACTAAATGTCTAGAGTGGACTAGCCTGCAAAACTTCCCCCTTCCCAAATTCAAAATAGAAAGACAAAAATAATGGAAACAATCATCATTAATTCATTGGAGTTTGTTTACTGCAAACTAATTCTCAAAATATGCATCTGTGCCAGCTTGAAAGGATAAGAACTGGCTCTATAAAGGACTTACCAGGTATAACAAACTTGCGTGTGGAAATTCTGCAAGTGAAGATTCTCCCCGAAATAAAGTCTTCAACTGATTTTGATATTTTACATTTTCTTCAAAAGCCTCATATTGCTTCCCAAGCTCCATGCTAGAATACCCTGAGCTACATCCTACAATCTGTGTTAAAACTTTCAAAACTGCACACTTCACACGAGACCTTCGCCGCATAGAACTAAGAACTTTGACACGGTCCAAAAGAAGAGCATCTAGAACAATTTGTGGCGAGCATGCTTTGCAGAGGACTGTATCTGGAGCTGATAACTGGAATGCAGAACCCCCGCCATGACTGGATCCACCTTGGCCAGGAACAACCTTGGGACTTGTTACATCAACATAACTATTGTTTATAAGCAATGCACTACCCTTCCCTGTTGTGCAGCCACTGCAGACCTTTCTTGCACAGCGAGAACAAACAAAGAGCTCAGGCATTCTTTGAGCAACACCTTTAGAATCTATGGTTTTGATCTGCTGCTTTTCAGCATGAACTTCACACTTCAGATGTACACATTGATCTTCAAAACCATTTACATTCCAGAAGTCAAAAATATCTTCTGCTTCTGTTTCCAGACCAATGGCTGATAATTTCTTGTCCTCAGAGGCAAACTCGCTTAACAATGTGAGACTTTGTGCAGTCTTTCGTAACCGTACCATGTATGAGGGTTCCAAAAGGCTATTAGGATCAATAGTGGCAGGGTCACGACCAACAGAAAGCAGAGCTTTATCTCTTTCAGCAGCTGATAGATTTAACTTCAGCCGTTCTATTTCAAGCTTCATGCTGTCGACATAATCCAAGGACTTTGCCTGCCAAACAAAGGAGATTATTAATCCAAATTAAGAATTTTTACATCAACTATTTTTGTATGGAACATTTTGACCAGCATTTTCATTTTTGTTTCACTGAAAAACTGCTCCAAGATGGAGCAATAAAACCGTAAAGACAACATGCAGATTTCCCAGCAACGGAAAGTACAAAAAAACTGTAACAATTTTGAAATGATCAGGAAGCCACCATATTAAATACTTACTCATACATTAAAAGTCTTACATCCCAAAAGAAATTTGTTACTTAAGAACAAAACTATTCATAATGTGGCAATTTATCCTTTGATTGGCACAATATTATCTTCTAAAAAGAGAAAGTGAGAGATATGCTGCACTCTAATGAATCAAATCAATTAATGAATAGCTACATGTATACCTGTGAGGAACAACCCAGTGGCATATAAGGCATCTATAAAGGCACCCTTTTGGTAACTAGCATCAACAGGGGCATCATGACATTGATATATCCTTCATATTCGCTGACATCAGGAGGGACATCATGACACGATTTTAAATCATACCAAGTTGGTATTTCAACTGATTCATTTACCCACTCATTCTATTAATACCAAAAAATTAAAAAAGAAAAAGCATTTAGCCTTTGGCAATAATTCCATCCCACGTCACTACTTTGTTGTGTATTTTTCAGTTTTATTTTAAATCTTAGTTTTTTCCTCAAAGAAGGGGGAGCTTTTACCAGTTTTTCATATTTTGCTGGTAGGACTTTTATGAAAAAGAAGAAGATTTTAAAAAAGAAAAAAAAAAAGAAGCCAACCAAAGCCCTATAAAATGGCTAAAGTACCTAACAAATACCTTGAATTTATAGCTGCAAGTGTAAAATAAAGCAGGCCTTTCCCCAGTTGCTTCCTACAGTGCAGATGAAGGGGAAACAAATTGCTTTTCCCCTTACCCATGGTCCAAACAACACACAGTCGCATGTGTCAAATGCCTTTCAAATCCGTTGAGCATCAAATAAATAAAACTTTTCTAATATGGCCATCAATTTGCAGGTACAAGTAGAAAACATCTTACAGTGTAAAATCAGGATGTCAAAAAAACATAATAATGAACACTTTTTCAGCTTTATGAAGCAAGCTATGATAAGGAAAGACGGAAGTTCCTGAAGCATTTTGCAAAGAAAGACACTAAAGTTTTGTTTAGATGGAGCTAAACTAATAAACTAAAACAAACAAAAAACAGCCTTGGAAGTGAGAGCTCAAGATCTCTCTACAGGAAAGGCACAGCATGGCTAAGGCCCAAGAAAATGTACATTCTTCAAATTTCTGCTCTATCCCACATCAATAATATATACTCTTACCACTAAAAGCCAAGGAAGACTTAACCATGAGTGTAGTGCCTTCGACTGGTTTGTGTCTCTACAACCTTTGTAGCCAGACTGACTCCCTGCTGGCAATGTCAAGTGCAGCATGCAAACAGTGTGGTGAGATTCAAATTGTTAAGCTAATTCAATTTATCTCTAAAATCTCTGCTCATGGAAGAGAATGTTGTGGATGAACAGGCATACGCATCTTTGATCATAATGCCACATAAAAAATCCTCAATGAGCCATGGGAGTGACAAGGATATAAAACAAATCTGCCTTGGATATCACAGTATAGAGGGCATCAACAGACGAATTTATGAAGAGAAACCATAGAGAGAAAAAGACCAAATGACCAAACTAAAACAAAAGCAAAGCCTTGGAAGTGAGGGCTCAAGATCTCTCCATAGGAAAGGCACAGCATGGCTAAGGCCCAAGAAAAGTTACATCCTTTATCCCACATCAATAATGCACACTTTTTAAGTTTTACCATTAAAAGGCAAGAAATATTTAATCGTGAGTGTACTGCCTTCAACTGGTTTGTGTCTCTACAACCTTTGTAACCAGACTGACGCTCTTCTTACAATGTCAAGTGCAGCATGCACCATCTGAGGCTGCAAACAGTATGGTGAGATTCAAATTATTAAGCCAATTCAATTTATCTCTGCAAATTGTTTGATCATGGAAGAGTATTGTGGATGAAGAGGCAAATACATCTTTGATCATAATGCCCACATATAAAATCCTCAATGAAACATGGGAGTGACAGGTATATAAAACAAATCTACCTTAGATCTCATAGTATAGAAAAAGATGAATTTATGAAAAAGAAAACATAGCAAGGAAAGGACCACATGACCCATTCATTTTGGCTAACCCTCAAGGCTGTAATTTTATTCCATACAGTTATTCCGCTTTAGTGTAGTTTAGACTAGATTCTTTACCCTAGCTTATTTTTGTAGTAATTTTTGGTTACTACAGTACATTGTAATAGCTCTTTTCAACAAGTCCCATTAGCCTACTTTGGCCATATGTGGAAATTAGTAAAATTATCTTATCTTATTATCTGAAGTTTCCTAATGATGTGGAAACAATTCTGACCCTTCAAGTTTGCATTTGGTTTCTCATCCCCCTGTTGACACCTCTCTTGGGCGTTGCATGGCTGAAACAGAGAGGACCCAGGCCATTCAACAGGAGTTTCCCACTGATCAGGAGGAAACCCACTGATTTCATAAGATTCACCTAGCAAATAGCAGGCCCATAAGTCAGGACCAGGAGGGAAATACTGCTAATTGCATGGTAACCTTCCCATTGCCTCCTTCAAATATTTCAGGCCTCCTGAAAGAGTCCCACGTGAAAGAATGACTTCCAAAAGCATAAGATAAGTGGACATTGACCAAATCTAATTAACTAAACTTTATTTTACCTTCGTACATTTTAGTGCCTTTCAACTAATCCAAAGTGATGCCTCACTGCAAAGTGCAACAAGCAACTGGTGCATGTTTCAACTTTCAGTCCCACAACTGATGCAAGGTGATATGCCTGTACATCACAACATCCATTGAACCTCCAAATACTCTTCCCATTGTCCGACCTATTTATGACCACAACCAATAACTCCATCATGAGGGGCAATTTGCACAAATGTCAATAATTTTCCCTTTTTTTCTTTTCGTTTGTGTTGGTCATTGTGCTTTTAAATGGCACAAGAATGATCCTTATGGATCATAATACAACCTCAGGCACTAGACAGCTTGACTAATCTGTATAGAGGTAAGGCCAAAAATCGTTGACCAACAAAGAGGAAAGCACTGGTTGGAGTTTAGCCTTTAGGATAAAACTTGATTAGGTTTGATTTGATTGATTGGATCTCCAAAATTTGGATGTACAGCAGTCCTGGCCCAATTCAACTGAATCATGTAACAGTGATGACAAAGATACAACACTGGAACCCAAGAAGAACATTGGCTTGTTGCTATGTATACAAATTATCAAAAATATGTTCAAAGACTGGAGAAGGCAATTGCACACATATGAAAGGTGCTGTCCAAGTTCAATAGAAATGCAAAAAGCTAACAAAATATTGCCAAATCACAGTGGACTTGTGGATATGTCAGACTCAGTCATAAATGGCATGACACATTGTGTTGTAAGAATATAGCTCAAAATACTACATTTTAGAAGAATTTTCTACATATACTTTTCTAATGTATGCTGAAATTGTGGCTTTTGAAATGAAACCAAGCTAGAATGTAGATGGCCATCAGTGTGATTTAATCTAAAACTAGACTGTTGTGGCTAATAGAATCACTCTCTTCATGTCTTGCATACACAAGAAAAGGTAGTGGAGAAAACATCATAGTTATAACTCACTTTCATGTATCCACAAATGATAATATTACAATTACTTTACTGAACATTACTATCAAAACTTCATATGTAGAACAGGTAAACCCTTCAATAGGGGGACACAGGATCAAATTTTCAATCTAGATCGTCCCATTGAAACCTTTAGTTTCATGCTCCAAGCAGATTCTTCTATCAGTCATTTGTCAAATTATTTTGTTTCCTACTTCCTATTTACTATTTCCTATTTTCATTCTTCCCTTGAATTAATCAAAGAAAAATTATAGCCCATCAAGTAGGATTCAAAGGATAGAAAACAAAAGTACTTTTTTAGTTGAATCACCAAGCTCAACATGACATACCACATTTGAGCCACAAAGTTGTTTAAGAAACCTCAAGTAACTCTCAATAGGGATGGTGCTTTGGAAATGTTCATCAGCTGTGACAGTGCTCTGGGAACTTGTATCTTGTAATGGATGAAATATCTCTCTGCTTGTCTCCAGGCCAGACTGGCTGGTAAAAATGTTATCTCGAAAAAAATCTGTTTGGCTTTCTTCAAGTGTTAAGGTCGACTTGTTATATTGAGTTTCCAATGGGGCTTCTGTTGAAGGAAAAGTAAAATCCCCAGTAAGAAGATCAAGCCCATGACCTAGGGAGGAGCTTGGCTGCAGTGCTGCCCTCACATTAGTATCAGGTAATGAAACCTCTGGAAATGAATTGCTTTTTACAAATGAATCTGGCTGAAAGGATCTTTGATGTTTATCTTGAACAGCTTGATCATGCTCCAGTGACTTCAATGTAAGACTAATATCTGAAAATATAGTTCTCCATTGAAGAGCCACTCCAAGAATTTCAATCTGCAAATAAGCAAAACAAAAAAACCTTAAGTTTCCAATACATTGACAGCTAAAAAAAAACATAAAATATTAGATGTTGCAACCACTGAAAAAAACAGTGTAGGTAAATGAGATGTTCTGCATAAGCACGTGAAGACGAATATCCATATTAGTTGTAAATAATTGTGTCATATGTTATGTTGTGTAGTGTTAGAAAATTTGATGTAATAAGAAAGCACATAATGTATATCCTGTAGGGGTATTTTTCATGTTTTGTAATATATTGGTAGTCAGGTAGCTAGGCGGGTATGGTGGCTACCGCCCTCCAACCTTCATGTGAATGGACTATTTGTATATGCTTTTGTCTGGTCTTGAGCATGATCATCGAGGCATGGACATTGTAGGTATGCTGTATGCTCAACCAAGCTATATTCAAGAGATGTATTGCAGATAATTGAGATGTGAAGGATATCTGTTGTGTGTGCTATGAACTAGTGTAGTATATTTGTGAGTTCTTTCTATTGTGCCGTCTCCTTATATATTATGGAATCGTGTGGTAGTGTGTCACACTGCATATTTCTGTGTGATTAGAACACACCCACATGATACAAACAGCTCCAGAGCATAACACCATTAACATAAATAAGTTTGAACGACTGCGCAAGGAAATAATGCTTAGAGCAAAATGTATCCACAACTATATTAATCTCATCGCTGAGCTATTGATCACTTAGGTGAGACCCAAGGAAAGCAAAGATGTAGTTTGATGAGAACTACAAACAATTTCACATTTTCACAATACTTCACTGAGTAAATAGGCTTTTTAAGTTTGAAAAGACACAGGTGAAAAGGCGTCAAGAACAATCATGCATTTCTTATGTTTCAATAATTATGTAATGGAGCTAATTTAAAGCAAACTAGTAAAGCATAGAAATTTTAGAATCTCTGAAGTTGATGCCTGTCTAGAAGTGGATTTTTAGTTTTAAAAAGTGTTATCATTATTTGGTGCTTTAGTTTAGGATGAAGGAGTAAAATTCTAGTAATCTCCATAAATGATAGAAATCTTAATGGAAAAAAAGTACAATCTTATAACTTGGCATCACCAAGGGGGTGACCAGAAGAACCCACCCTTAGAAACATGGAAATTAATTAATTAATTAAATGACCATTAGACAACAGAAGCAGAAAGAATCATAATTAATGTCCACAGGTGACCAAAATAGGTTAGTGGGACTCAATTAGTGTTCCAAAATGTTATGAACCTCTCTTCTCATTAACAATAAATAATTCACCAATATGCAGAAATATCAAACGTGCATCCACAATAACAATCCACACAATAAAATAGAGATAGATAATACCTTTGAGGTAGGGCAACACCAAGAATACTCCTTAAAGAAGGAATCACTCCACAAGATCTCCAGCTCCATGAGCCAAGACTCTTACAAAGAATACTTCATATGACTTCTACAATTGGGGGTACATCTCTCTTTATACAAGAATGTGATGGTTCACCTTCCATGAGTTACAAGGTCACCCATGTGGTGGTTCACCTTCCATGAGTTACAAAGTGCATAATATTATAATATGGCACTATGTTATATATTATTATAATTTTATGTGTGACCCATGCCATAATACAATATTATATTATATCCCCACATTCATATAATTAGGTACCTAACACAAAATCTCCTACAAACCAGAAATGTTCAGGAAAAATATTAAGCCCAACAAATGGTACACAAGCTGAGTGTTCACTAAAAAGGCAAGCCCATAACCCCATACAAACTAAGAGCTGTGAAATACCAAAGTAGTCAAGAATGTTTCACCAACTCTCATCACTTACAATTAAGTCAACACTCTCTCCAGACATTTATCATTTGTCTTTAGAAGACCTGTTTCACAATGTTGCAGAAGCATGAAATCAATGGCAGTGTAAAGCATGGCAATCCCTCCCTATCCAAGCAAGAAGACAAACATCTGATTGGGTCTCACAATACTTTCCAAAATGGAGGAGCTGAACACATAAATGAATTTTCGTGCATTGTATGGTGAAAATCTTATTTACAAAGATATTTCCATGTACCTTCAAAGGTAACCTTGCATCTTTAAGGCCAAAAATGGAAGAAAGATCCATACATCTCTGAGACAGGTGTTGGAAACATGGAGATCCAATAAACTATTTTCAAAGGGACAATGAAGTCAACATCAAAGTCTTATTATTTGTTTGATCGTATTCCTCATCCCTTATGGCATGTTATATCATGAGGCTGAGAAGTGTCAGAAATAGCAAAGGTTGATGCAATACTCATGTGCTTAGAACCGCTTGCCACCTACTTAACCTAACTTTGAAGCATACACTTGTATTATAGAAGTTGAGGAAGTTCATCTTCCCAAGCATCTTGCAATGTCTTGTAAAACCACTTAGATCTTCTCGAATATACATGTGTAGCAAACCAAGTTTGGATAGTTTCTTGTTCCTCATCCAATACCTTTTTCGAACTAGTCTCAATGGCATTGAAGCTGGCTATTAAATACCCACAACAGAACTCTGTCCAGATATTTTACTGTCTATAACATCATCAATTCCACTACGAAGATCTAGTGATGATTTTACTCTATCAGAGAAAAATGGTGTTTTCTCATCTACAATTACATCTCTATTATAATGATCTTATTGGTCGATAAGATAATTTTATCAATTTCCATCAACGGGCAAAGTAGGCCAATGGGACTTGTCAAAAAGAGATGTTACAATGAACTGTGGTAACCAAAAAGTACTACAAAAATAAGCTGAACTAGAGTAAAGAAACTAACGTAAACTACACTAACGTAGAAAAAGTATATGACATTAAATTACAGCCTCGAGGATTGGACCCAAAAATGAATAAAATTATAAACCCTAATATGCTAAATGCAATGATGAAGAGAGAGCCAGCAGTCAAGGTAAATGAGAGATAGAAAGGAGCTCCAATGGATCCAGTCACCAACACTAATTTGTAGTAAGATGTAAAGTAGAAGTACAATCATCATCACCAACTATCCCAAAAGGGCCAACACAAGATCTAGTGATGCTCTCAAGAGAACAGCCAAGACTAAGATGGCCTCGTTGGATAATCGCAGGAAAACATGGAGTTCAACCCATCAAGACTCTTGTAGAATCCATAGCCATGGAACCAATAGAAAAAGATAGGAAACTGGTATGCGGGTAGAGACATCAAGCAACCTATATGCCTTATATTGCTCACTATAATCAGCGAACAACCACTTTTTGCACTTTGATCTAGCTTCTCTTTTCATCTAGAAACAAAGCACGATGGTCAAAGATGCAAGAGGGGATAATATGAATCTCCCTGCCTAACCCTGCTTTCGCCGGAATGATATTTTGTACTTCTTTACAATGACTTTGGTTTAGAAGATCAATTGCCGTAATCAGTGCCTCTGCCCAGTATTGATAAAAGACCGCCCCATTGTGCATTATTTTCATCTAGCCATTTCTACAACCATCTTGCACTCCTTTCCATCTTCTGTTGTAAGATATAAGGAACAACATACTACCCAAGCTAAAACAACACAAAACCGTTCGGAGGCATATACCAATTCAAGATCTCGTACATGTCCATCAGACTGTTTTTTAATGAAGTTTTTGAAATTCACAAACTCAAATTTTTCCAGAAAAATCATTTAGTAACATAAGAAAAAACTATCAACCCTAAAACTATGAGCATATTCATCGGCTTGCAAAGATAGGGCTAATGCAATTGGTAATCCATTAGAGAATTGAATGGAATTAATTCAACATCCAAATTCAATGAACTATTCAAAAATAAAAATAAATAATCAACTGAACCATGCAGCCATGGAACAAATGAAAGAGAGGGGAATGATGGAGATGCTAGAAGGCATGAAAATTTTCAATAATCAATAACGAAGAAAACAAGTACGTGATGATGAAATGATATGGGAGTAGGGGTATTTATACAGTCCAATAATACAATGGCAATACCCTCATGCCAAAGCAATAACTTGAGAATGATTTTGGTGAATTTGTTTGCTAGTTGAACCTCAAATGACACATAGTAAGCTCAAGTTGTCCCTCTATTACTAACTCCTTGGTACAGTGTGAATCTTAATATGCTTAGCATATTGATGCTATAGATTGGATTATGAAACATTTGGGCAACACTATGATTGCCACAATAGATAGTGGTGGGGCCCTATATTGTCCAAGTAAAGATTGTGAAACTAAGAATATGTAAAGAGTGGCATCAACCAATGGAGAAGAACACATAGCCTCAAGCTTTGTTCTAAATGCACAAGGAGTTTCTGTTGGCTTGCAGCCCTCCATTCCAAAATTATGCAGGAGAACCAAAGTATACTATGGCTACAACAGATAAGATAATTTTATTAATTTCCACAGAGAGCCAAAGTAGGCCAATGGGACTCATTAAAAGAGTTTTTCCAATGCATTTAAGTAACCAAAAAAGTACTATGAAAATAAGCTAAACTAGAGAGGTCCATGTAGATCATTGAATAATTTGCATGCCAAAGAAGTAATGTGGCAATCTAAGATGTGTCATCCCAAAATTTTATAAAAGCCCTAATCTTATCTCCCTAGTCAAAGAAGAAGAATCAGTAGTAATGACCAAATCATCAACATAGTGCACAAATGTAAGGATGTTAGCATCATGACAATTGGTGTATGAATCATACTCATATACAATATTTTTTTTAATAGGTTATATGGGATTGAAATGGGCCCCACCAGTATTATATCATCACCACATAGTGGTATTACAACAAAGCTTGGATATTATCCATGTATCATTTGGCAAGATTTGAACCTGGGTCTCTTCCTTGAAATGTTGAGGAATCTAACCGGTTGAGCTAATGCCACTTGATATACTCATATACAATATTGAAAAGAACCATAAAAGAATTTGTGGATCTTCTCATGTCATGTATAAGGTAGTTATTTAAGGTCAAACAAGGACTTTTCTATCTTGAAAACCAATGCGAGGGGTCCACCTTTAAAACCTCACTGGTTACTTCATGTAAATTTCTTCTTGCAGATCTCAATGGAGAAAAGCATTAATGGCATCCATTTGGTGGAATTCCCATTTGAAGGAGGATGCAAGGGAGACAATCATGAGGATGAAGTCCACATAAGCAACAAGCATAGTAGGAATATCATTCCCTTCCACCTTGGTAAAAACAACTAAATTCCTCTTTAACCTTTCCTTGCTAGTGCCATCCTTCAATGTGCTTTGGTTCATTGAGGTTTAAGTTTTAACAATTCAAACTTTTAGACGAGGCTGGTATGGAGTGAATATATACAAGGTACTACTGAGAAGTGATTGGCAACCACCTATCTGAATTGATTCATCAAAATTAGAAGAAGTACCCCATAAACATAACATGTGGGTTGTCACACACAAACATGCAACCACTTGTGACATGTACACACATGATAAAACACCACATAATATATACATGACAAAATGCTCGATACAAATCATTATTGTCATGGTGACACTTGAGCCAACACCACATCGAGTTGGCTGCATACAACTGCCTCCTACTTTAGGCTAGTTGATGTCCCCGTTCACCACATCCTTGGATCAATCCTTGGAACAGAATTGGTAGCAGGTGTAGAAGGCTGCTTGGACGAACTACCAATGGTCGGTGACTCGTCCTTAACTGTTTGACACATTGGCAAACATTCTTGTGCTTCTATATGTGCTTGCTAGTGTAGAAATGGAATACAAAACACTGTAATACAATTCCATTATCACTTGTACAAACAAAATACACAATAGAATAACTTATAAATACAAATGGATACACTGCAGATACAGCATGTATCCTGCATAGCAACTATCTGCAATACATCATACTCAACAAACAATCTACCATCAAGCAACTCTAGCCAAAATACACTTTGGCCAACAACAACAAGCACCCTCTCCCCTTGCATCTCCCACATAGATGTGTACTTATAGACGTAACAGGATCGTTAGGTGGTTGGCAACTACCCAACTACCTCTAAACTGACCCGTTTACATAAAACATTAAAAAGACCCCAGTACATTAAATTATTACAAACACTTTGCCACATGCATATTACTATAAACACTTTGCACGTGTGCGTCATTACAAACACTTCGTCACATACATACACAACACTACATAACAACTTATTACAAACACTTGTACACACACATTCACATATATACATTCCTAGCATTCATGCAGATATATCAAATCATCTGCATACAACGACAACTATAGTGAATCTAATTCTTCTCAACATTTTCCGATTTTAGCTCTATTTTGTCCAAGTGTTGGGTAAGTTGTTGATCTGCGTTCATCAACTACTACCTCACCTCCCTCAAGTGCTCATCAGGCCCTCTCAATGGCCGATCATGCTCTCCCAACTAAGAATCCAAGACAGTGAGACATGGTTCCTACTCCATTTCTGACAACAAAATGAGTCCATCTCTACTTGGGACCTAGTCACCTCCAAAACCAACTTCCCATGAAGGATGAGACCATTAAAGCCCTACAATGTCAAGTCCAAGAACAAGGTGAAAAGATTGTCAAAATAGAAAAATTTTAAAGAACTCATGCATCTCCAACTAATGATCTTCACCATCTTCAAGAGGTTGTTCATGATATACAACATAAGCAAACAAAGATCCTTTTCTAGCATAAGAATCTTAAAAAAGAGACAAATGCTCATCAATAGTCTCTTCAAAAACAGGTTGAAGAACATAACTCATGGGTTCAAGTGGTTAAGGGAAAAAGACTTTTCCCATTGTGGAGTTAGAAGTGCAAGCCATATTTGATGAGAAAAGGGCACATAAAGCCAAAAAACTCAACCTTTGATTTTGAGGTCTTCCAAAGCCTACTAATCCCTTAAAGGGAAGCAATGATTTTTTGCATAACACATTGGATATCAAGGTGTAGAAATGGAATACAACATACTGCAACACAATTCCATCACCACTTAAAAGAACAAAATATACAACGTGAATAACTTACAATTATAATGCATACACTGCACACACAACATATATCAAACTGCCTAGCATACCAGTTTAGGAGGCCCAACATTGAAGCACAAGTGGCAGTATTTCCAATAAGGGAGGTGTTGACAGATTCAGGAACAGAACAAGAAATCACTCAACATCTCCTTGATTCAACTAAAACTGTATGATTCTATTACCAATCGTACAATTGTACAACAGTAGCAATCGTGCAATTCAATTGTGCAAATTGTACGAATCACTTATACAATTCGTACAATCACTCTTGTACGATTTCATCCAATCGTACGATCATACCTAGACTTGTACGATTCTGCTTTATTCAATCAATCATTCCTTCAGTGCAGTTTCTATCATTCGGTAATCAACCAGTCAGATGTACGGTTTCTCCACGATTGTATGGTAGCAAGTTATACACATTAATTTACAATGTCCTTGCACGAACTGTCAAATTGTACAACCATACTACTGAAGACTTAACACATCTATCGACGTACAATTTTTAACATGCAATTATTATCCATGGCAATATCGTGCACATTCCTTGGCAAATGCATTCTCTGTAACCTGCAAAGAAAATATACACCTATGCCAATACTAACTTCCCATACATATTGACACTTAGATGAAAAGGTAATGATAGAACGCTCAAAATAATAACTACCCAAAGCATTCACATACAGGGGCAGAATCGAATGAATGGCTGCATTGATATTTATATTTACTGCAAGCAGCATACGAAGATAATTACAGAGGGTAGCAAGTTAGACAACAATGGCAATCACACAACATAATTATCTCTACCATCAACATTACTGTATTGTGATCAAAACCAATTCAACATGCATTGACATATTCCTGCACTCGCTCTTCCATCTTACCACCATTTCAAAAAACGAAGGGGGCCTTATAATGCCTATCCCAAGTTGTTCCAAGCGGTTCCTAGGACAAGTTGTTCCAAGCGGTTCCTAGGACAGCACACTATTTACAACTGCCACCCCATAACTGTCGTTCCATGAATCAACTTTACTTTTCTAAAGTCTAATTTTGATTTTTATTAAATTTCATTTCATTTGCATTTTCCTAATTTCGTCTAATTTCATTTGAACTTCAATTTACATTTCATGCTAATTACCTTTAATTTAATGCGAATTTCATTTCGCATTTTGCTTTACAAAACTTGTCAAAACACACACAACTTGTCAAAATTTGCAATCTATACAAAGTTTTACTTTTTCTTTTTCTAAGAGGCAGATTTACCACCTACATCTGCCCTCCCCTTTAAAGGCTTCCTTGCTGACGCTTGTTGTTTCCTTGTAGCTGGTTTATGTTGTTGTTCGGCATGTAAATTTGCTAGTTGAATGTAATATTCCACCCCAAATCTGGATAATAATTTTTTTTTTTCTGTTTCGATTTGTCTTGTAAAACTATGACTTAATTTGCTACATGCATTAATACCCAGGTCAGTAGAAACCATAACCATAACATGCAATGATACCCAGATGAATTTAAGCACTGAATAATCAATTTTATGCAATACCCATAAACATGCAATAGGTTTAATAGCATAAACACTGAATATTTAGCTTTCTTGAGGAAACCCTCAATCAAGAATCTTATAATTTCAAATCTGCAAGTTTACAGCAATTATTTAGAATAGTCAGATGGGTAAATGTCTTCAAAATATCAAATCAAACATACCCATTTGTTGTTGTTCCAACTCTGTCAATACCCACATGCAAAATGGTGTTTTTTCAGCCCCAAAACTTTCACATTAACTGCTAAAACTGTACGGACAGGTACCGGAAAAGTACAACAGCAAAGATGATACTCAAATCTGCCTGAAAACCCTTGAAACCAACTTCAAAATCCACGCTAGGTCTGTAGGAGAATGGCACCCAAATTAATGCTCACAAACCCTAGCTCGAATCCCAATGAAATGCTCTGAAAATAGGCTGAAAAGGTATGACCTTTCCTGAAATGATGCCAATAAAATGTATCTGCAATTAATCTGATGTTTGCTCCTCTAAAACCCTCAAGAATCACCTGCAATCGAAGCACAATACATTCCCTGTCACGGAAATGCTCTAACTCACTCTGAATATGTCTTCCAATCCCGAAAGTGATGTCCTTGCTAGAGGATTTCGTCTCCGAACAAGCTGAAAGCCCTTGCCAGAAAACTCTGCAAGTCTCCACAATGTTTGCTCCAGTAAATAACAAGCCAAGAATGCCCAAAATGAAGCCTTGGATGTGCTTTTATAACTTCTCCAATGGGTTGACCTCCTTGGTGGGTAAAATATGAATTAATAATTTTTTTTTTTTAAATTTCACTTTATTTACATAATAAAATATTATAAGATTCGTATGAGTGGCATCCCCTTTTTTTTGCTAGGAAAATAAGTCACTTTATAACATTATAATATAACTTAAGTGAATTTTTTAATAACCTCATAACTCCATTTTATAAAAAAATAAAAGTAAACTACATTAAATTAAATATTTAATATAATTAAACTTCGTCCATTAAAAACTCTAACCTCTGCCACTCCAATCCACAAACTAGAAGTAGATTCGGACACCCATTTCGCCAAAGAGTCTCACTTTATTGTCCAATATGTCTGAAACCCTAATCTACTGACTTCCTAAAAATAGTAAGTCCATACTCCAAGGCTCGAATTGACCCAAAAAGCTGGCAACTAAAAGCATTCTGAAGACTGAAGACGACTGCAAACCCTCCAATGGGCTCCCCAACTCCTGACATAGCCTACGGGAACCCAAGAGTAGGCTAGCTCCATGTGATCCAATGACTGGCTAGGAAAGGGACATTACATTGAACATGGAGGATGGCTCAATTGTCCCTTAATTTGGTTGTGTATTTTCTGATTTCAACGGCCTTTAGCCCATAATTGTTCACTTTCTCTTCTGCGTCAGCCAATTTCTGTATCAATTGATTTTCTAAGCTTTTTAGTTGTTCTTCTTTTCCCTTAGCCGTTTCTCTTGTTCCTCTAATAGGTCATTTTTGACCCTTAACTGCTCTTCATGGATCTTTAGTGTGTCTTCATAAGTCATTTTTAGACTGTTTATTTTTATCTCAATGTCCTTCCTTAATGCTTCTGCTTCTCTTTTCACCAACTCCATCTACTTCTTCCATCAGCATTTACTTCTTGAGAGACTACGGTCAGTTGGCATCTCTGGGCAACTTTTGACCGCGGTTACACGGTTATATGAGACTGTGAAAGGTTGGTTTCGCTCCCCTCAAGGGCTTTCAGACAGTATTCTTAGCACCATAGGAGTGAAACAGGGAAGCCCCCTTTCCCCGACACTTTTTGGGATCTTTCTCGACAAGCTTGAAACTTTTATTAAGGAGAATGCTCATGCAAAGGATGGTTGCCTTCTTCACCATGTGCTGATTTCTATTCTCCTCTTTGTTGATGATGTTGTTCTTTTGGCCTCTTCTCCTGAGGGACTTCGGCGCCATCTGGACAAGCTTGCCGCTTTTTGTGACTCGAGACAGCTGACGGTGAATCTTTCTAAGACCAAGGTTATGGTATTCAATACTACCAAAGAGGCTCTATCTCATCTCCACTTATCTTTCCAAGGTCGGGAGGTCAAGATCACCACCTCTTATGTGTACTTGGGGGTTCTTTTCATTGGTCCCACTTTTAGTATGAAATCCGCCGCCCAGGCTTGGGTGTGTAAGGGATATGCAGCTCTGTCTTTGCTAGAGAGGAATTGCTTCAAAGCACATTTTCAGGATATATCTGTGAAGATGAGGATTTTTGATGCCTTGGTCAAGCCAACTATTACTTATGGGTCAGTGGTTTGGGTCCTAGCCTTGGCCCGACTAAGTGGTCACGGGTTGAACGAGTCCAGACACTCTTTCTTCGACGATTCATTCGTTGCAAGGGCACAATCCCCCGCTCTATTATTCTGGCAAAGTTTGGGGCTTCTCCTCTCCAGCTTGAGATTATCTTCTTGATTATCGGTTATTGTTGGTTACGAATCTGCCATTAGGAAAGGATTTTAATCTTTTGCGCCCTAGATTCGCCCAACAGATTGAAAGGCCGGGAGGAAGAGATGCCTCCCGTGCCAATCTCCGGAGAAGGCCGGCTCCTATACTACACTACTGATGTTTTTGAGATAAGGGAACTGGAAAGAGATTGTAAAATGCAGAAAGAGATGTAAATAGCATGTGGTTATGGTGGGAAAGAACAAGCAACACGATTACTAGCTAATACCCAAACCAACAACAATCAAAACAAAGCATGTAACAGAAACTAACACTGTTATTCCTTCCTATGTATCCTTCATTCAGTATTCCAGATTCAATTAATTGCCAATGCTCTAATCCAGAATTCAGAATTACAGCAATCAGAAAAATAAATGAACACGGAGCAGAAATACTTGCAGAAGGCAGCATAAAAGAAAGAGACAGATATCAGAGCCAAAGATGCTTAGTATTGGAAGCAAGTGTTTGTTACAGCAGAGCTTTCTAGCAATATGTTCCCCCCCTTTTACAATGAAAGTCCACTGCTATTTATAGCAGAAATTTCCCCCCAATTACAATGATGCACAGAACCCAAAGACTGCAAAAGCTGCCGAGATTTGACCTCTGCTGGCCGTGAGCGTACCTGCAACAAGATTCACCTGACTTTGGTGCAGCTCCGGACAGATCTGGTGGGTGAGAAGTCAAGTCTGATTAATGTGGTAGGTGCAGTACAGTTTGCCTCTGAGGACACCATCAATGTTCACCTACCCTGTACTTTTGAGGTAGACCTTCTGTCCCATCCTGACAGGCTCAAATCCCGAAATCCGTGCGTGGTCTGGCCTCGGTCTGCGGTTCGTTGAAGTGGAGGGGGTTGACCAAAGTCGCTTGATAAAAACAGCGACCCCGGGAGTCGCTCCAGAATGGAGCGAACCCGGGACGCACCTGCCTTAGAAAAATCTGCAACTTGGTCTTTTCTTGCAGTCGCTGAATGGGGGGAGGGACGACAGTCGTGGTAGATGGCAGCGACGACGGGAGTCGCTCGAAAAATGAGCGACCGACGTCAACACTCCACTTTGTGCCTTAGAAGAATTTGGAGCCTCCTCGCCCGCGGTCGCTGAAAAACTGCAGCGATGCCGAGAATCGCTCCGAAACGGAGCGACCGGCGTCAACACTTGAAAGCTGCACTTGATGAAGTTTGCTTGGGGGATATGGGCGACGACGGCGGTCGCTGGCCGAGTTGAGCGACGACGGGAGTCGCTCCAAAATGGAGCGACCGACGTCGCCTCAACACTTAGACAAATTTTTGCATTATCCTCCTTGTTGACCGCGGTCGCTAAAAAGATGAGCGACCGACGTCGATCGCCACCAGATGGAGCGACCGGCGTCGACATCTGGTACACCTTAGAAAATATTTCGATTTTTTCCCTTGTCGCGGTTCGCTGGAAAATGTAGCGTTGACGGCGATCGCTGGAAAGGAGGGACGAAGACGAAGTTCGCTCCAAACTTGAGCGACCGACGTCAACTTTCCATGCCTTAGCATTTTTTCATGTTTTGCTCATTGCCGACGGTCGCTGCTGCCGAAGGTCGCTGGTGGAGGCTGGCGATGACGGGGGTCGCTCCAAAATGGAGCGACCACGGGAAACTTTCACACTTAGACAAATTTTATCATTTTCTCCCGCTCGCCTTGCTGCTTAAAGTTGTCGTCGGTCGCCGAGGGAGAGGCAGAGCTGGGAATCGCTGGAAAGAGGGAGCGACTCCCGGAATCGCTCCAAAATGGAGCGACCAAGGGAGTGCCCCTGACTTAGAATATTTTAGGCTTTTCCCAAACCTGCCAAATCTGCTTGAACACTTGGAAAGAAAAACTGAAAACTGGAAATATGAAAACTGCCTGAACGAAGCTGGAAAGGAAGGAGGGAGGAAGAATCTGGTCCGAACGTTGCAGCAGCAATTTTTCAAATTTTTCAAAATTTCTACCCCTTAGCAAAATGTGGCAACATTCCTGGCGGCTCGCGGGGTATCGAGCTCGCCTCGATGCAAGGACCCATGCCTTCATCCTTTGGGCTCGGAGTCACCCCCGGTCCCTGCTTCTTCCCACTGTGGCCCTTCTTTCTGCTGCTCTGCTTCTTGCTGCTCTGCTTCTTGCTGCTCTTCTTCTTCAGCACTGTCCTCTTCGGACTCTTCCTCTGAATCTTCTTCTTCCGACTCTCCTTCCGACTGCTCGCCTTCCTCTTCTTCTTGATCTGGGGGGGCCACGGGATCATGGATGCGATCATAAGTAGCCTGAACCTGAGTCCAGGCTGCTTCTTGGAAGGGCTCGAGGTCGCTGACATCTTTCAACATGCACTTGAAGGCTTCGACCTGGAGCATATCAATTGCGCTGACCCTCTCACTCAACTCGGTGAGGCAGGCGCTAATCTGGCAGAATCGAGCCACCAACTGTGTGACCTGCGCCTCAAGAATTGGGTCTTCCCAGTCATCTATCTCCGTTGTGTCTGACTGGAAGGCTTCCCAGATTGGCTTCAATTCCTCTCTGGGTCGGCAGTTTCCATCTTCGTTCCAAAAACTTGGGAACCCAAGCGATGCAAGGGTTTGGAAAGGAACCAGGCAGATGTTTTTCTCCTTCTGCAATGCATCCAACATCCTCCTGGCCTTCCGGATTTTCTCTGATTTTTCGAAATATAAATGCAAGGTTGCCCTTGCAGTGGCCCAATCTAGGGCAATCTGAGACATGGGGACAAATCGGAGGCCCTTGCGCTCGTATTCTTCTGTTTTGACAGCCAAGTCGAGCCATCGCTGAGCTTGGCGTTCGGCCTCCTCTACCACAAGCTTACCCTGGGCAGATACTTCCTGCACTTTGGAGACGAATGCGAGGACCGAGAGAGATCTGGAGACGTGGGTTTTGAAACCCTTCAGCAGGCCAGCGCGGATTTCCTTGACTCGATCTTTTGAAAAGGCCGCAACCTGTGTAGCCCTTTCCTCCAGCTGCTGCTGTACTCCCTGGAGCTGGCCCTGAAGTTCAACGATTTGGGCCTGCGCTTCCTCTTTCTCTCTGGCCTGCTGCTCTGCAGCCTCCTTTTGATCAGCTGCCTCTTTTTCCAAGGCTGCCAGCCGCTCCTTTAGCTTCTGGGACTCATCCTGGGCATCTTCCAGCCGCGCTTGCATCTTCGCCATATCTTCCTCCAGCCTGATTTTTTCATTCTCCACCTCATAGAAGCGCTTTTTCAACTGTTGATGGTTCACATATAATGTATCAGCTCTCAGATGGATGCCCCCTATTTCATTTTCCACGCTGATATTGTTCAGGTCCTTGGCCTTACGGTGGTGCTCGTAGTCATCTGAGGTCATGTCCTTTCGGCGCTTCTTCACCTTGGGAACCCTTTTTTCTTTGTAGAGCACCATGTTGTCCAGGTCAAACTTAGCATACTTCTCTACTCCAGCAAGCTCCTCGCCCTTTCTCTTCTTCATGTCTTGGAGCCATCTGAAGGAACTTTGCTCCGCTTGGGCTACCATGGGGTGGTGTTCCACCATTCTCAACCGTGGTTCACTGAGCTCCATTTCCTCGAGCATAGGATAGGCCAAAGGCAAGTCTTGCTGGGGCATCTGTTCGTCTGCGAACAGATGAGAGGAAACGGCGCCTGAGGGTTCAGTCGCCTTTGGGGACGACTGGGCTTGGGTAGAGGCGGGAGGTTCCTCAAGATGCAAAGATGGGTTTTCAATGAATGCGCCTGCTGAAGATGAAGGATGGGGAGAATGAGGTGGGTCTTCAGCGGCGGCGCCCGGCTGCGTTCGACTTAGGGTTTGAAAGGCGTTAAAATCTGAGGAAAACTGGCCGAATGCCTGCTGGGCTTGTTGGATGGAGGCGGAGGGTTGGGGTTCTATGAGGGGAGAGTGAGATACTGCAACGATGACGGGTTCAGCGGAGGTGGAAGGGGGTGTCGCAGGCAAGGGTTTAGAAGATTGTTGAGAGAAGAGAGAAAGCGTACCTGCGAGCTCGGCTTGAGCTGGCGTGTTGAAAACTTGTGTTATCCACGGTTCAACTTCTTCTTCTGGGGTGTCCTCTTCGACAGTTATAATTTCCTTGGCGGCAACCTTCTTCTACGGAGTCACCACAGTCTGCTGCACAGCCTCCTCCTTGGGCGTGGCCTTTTTCTCCTTTGACTTCTCAGACCTTTTCCTCTTTTCTTTTTTAGGCGTGACGTTGGTGACTGCTCCCGGAAGAGCCTTAGGCGTTTTAAATTTCAACTTCACCTTTGTCCTCAAAGGCTCCAGAGTTTCCTCCGCTGCTTTGGCCAACTGTTCAGACTCTTGCGGCTACTCAGACCCTTGCGGCTTCTCAAGGGGCGGCTGCACCATGGGTTCTGTCGTCTGACTCCTTTTCACTTCACTGTTGGACCCTCCTTCTTGCACAAGTGGTTGCCTGGGTGGGGCCTTTCCCTTTTGTAGGCGACGGATGCCTCGGGGCACGATATCACGGAACACGATGGGCCGCCACGTGGCGACGTGATCATCATAGATCTTGGAAAACTGATGGTCATTGGCCAACAATTTTTCAGACCTTTCTTTCTTGGTGTGGGCCCTCGTGATCCACCATTGTGCTATCTTTTCGTCGTCCCAACCCAAACCTTTCACTTTCGGCAGCATTCGCCTGTAAGCCTGGGTGTTTGTTTTGTGAGCATCGTTATTGACAGGGTCGTACTCCGCCTCAACAAAGTAGAAATCGTGCCAAGGCGGGAATGACTGCATCTCTTCTATGTGCCACTCCAGGTCACCTCCTGACGGATTATTTCGCTCCCCCATGATCTCCTCCTGGCGTGGGCAGGCATGAAAATTTTTCATCTCCGTGAAATCTTTTACCACGTCGAGGGGGTCATATCTCCACCGCTGGGGAAGCTCCACCAGGCCGAAACTTAGGAGTGTAGCTGCTAGGTACTCGTTCTGCCCATTTGTGTTGACTTCGATATCACCCCAGATGATTGGGAACTTGAACATA
Organism: Wollemia nobilis; assembly: GCA_028583015.1. Classification (NCBI taxonomy): domain Eukaryota; kingdom Viridiplantae; phylum Streptophyta; class Pinopsida; order Araucariales; family Araucariaceae; genus Wollemia; species Wollemia nobilis. Next base: position 725,128 of record JAQPPZ010002036.1, on the reverse strand, counting down.
TGGCCCCATTTTCTTCCTTGACCATATTGTTGGTCTGCAAAGTCCATCTGCCGCGCTGCCTCCAAGCCGAACAGGTAATCTGTACAAAAAAACGGCAGGAGGAAGGGTTTGCCAGTGAACCCGAAAATTCTGATGACAAACCCTTGTGTCAATTTGAAGGTGTCGCCTATATTCCCCCGCACAATTTTGTCTCTCATTTCACGGGGGCGCGCGAGCAGGTGCCGTCGAGGATGGCTAGGGCAGGGCCCAAGAACGTCAAATTAAATTTATAATAGGATTCCCTCCTTGACAAGACCCGAGTCCATTCATATACCGGGAGTTGCGCTCCATCCTTGTCTTTCTGCTGGACCGGAATTGTCTTCATCTTGTTGTGCATATGAAACAGGAAGAGCCAGGCCAGGAACGAGCAATATCTGAAGGACTAGGTCTTTCCCTCTTTCAGGCCCTGAAGGCTTGAATGTAGGTCGTGCGCTACGCAATCTGCCCAGTCAAAGAAAAGCGGCTTGTGTCTGTTGTGGGGTCATAGAATTCCCCATGAAGGATGCATTCCGCGATAGCGACCTGGTATGGATGAATTATCGCATCAGTACCGCAGCCTAAGACCCAGGCCAGCATGGAATAGAGGGACTTGCTCTTAAAATTTTCCTGGGGCATTGGCTGCGTCGGCCAATGTCTGGGCGGCGGTGGCTCGTACAGCTGAGACTCGAGAAAGCGCCTCATTTTCGGATTATCAGTGAACCTGTCTGTTTGCTCATCCAGGTTGACTCTTCTGACTGTATAATTCCTATCCGGCGAATGACGAGGCGCGAAGGCCATTTGGACAGTCTCCTTATAGAGCGAGAACAGAACCGTCCCCTCATGGTCCCGGACTTGTCTGGTGCTGGGCTTGTAATTTCTGGCAATGGCCGCAACCAGCTCTGGACAATGGTGCACCGGCGGGCATAAATACCAATACAGGTGCGAATGGTAGGCTGCGGCGAAAGGATGCGAAGCAGGAACCTTTTTCCGCCATTCCTCTACGGTGCGCCGAAGCTGTTCGATGCTGTGAGAGTATGGGCCGTCCCTGTATCTTATCAAATTGTCTACAGGCGGCGGAGGAGGAACTTGTCTTGCTGGCCCTGATGCCTTCGCCTTCCCCTTGTCCTTCTTTTCCTTTTTCTTTCCATTCTCTAGTGTGCCCGAAGCTGCCTGCTCAGGTGCTTTACCCTTTTCTCCACTCTCCCTTTTACCCATGGTGACAGAACAATTCAAATTTACTGCCGCTCGCTGGTAAAATTCTGAATTTTCCCTCTGGTGCAGCTTGGAGTTCGTCTGGGTTTAACTGATAAAGTGAATTGGGCGCCTGACCTTTTATGGCGATAAGTAGAGGCTCTGTCATTAATGGCGAGCGCTGGAGTTAAAGGCAGGGTGCGCGAAGTGGGTGGGCGCGCCGTTATTCTTCGGTGGTCGTGCATAAGATCTGCTTTGGGGAGCGCAACCTCTTGTTTATTGGCCCAGGGCTTGTCCTTGCCTTTAATGCAATCTGCTTTGAAAACTGTGCAAGCACCCCTTTTTTAGAACGTGCGCCTTGAAGACGTCACCCGCCGCCACTTCGGCACGCGCCCCAAGGTTCGTTGTGCTTGAAAATCGCGTCGGAGACGAGGGTCGCTCAAGACTTGGAGCGATTCCTAGAATCGCTGAAAAAATGAGCGATTTGGAGCGTCTGGGGTCTTGGCGAGCGACCAACGTCGACTGGGACTTAGAAAATTTTCAAACTTGTTTTCCTCCCGAAGTCCTCATCTCGCCGAGGTTCGCTCAAAAGGTGAGCGACGACGGTCATCGCTGGCCAAACCGGGCGACCGCGGGAGTCGCTCCAAAATGGAGCGACTTCGGGCATCCAACACTTAGCATTTTTCTCTTTGCGTTCCTTGGACCTTGACGGCGCTCGCTCAAAAACATGAGCGATTCCCGGAGTCGCTCGAAAAATGAGCGACTTCGGGCGGCTCCTTGACACTTAGAAATTTTTTTGGCCCTTTTTCTCTTTAACGCGCCTCGCGCCATGCCCATGCGATTCCCGGAATCGCTGAATAGAATGAGCGATCTTGAGCTTTTTGAAAATTTTGAGCGACCGCTGTCTTCTATCATTTTTGGCTCAACTTCGGCGCCTCCCGGGGTCGCAAATTTTTCAAAGCGATTTCTGTCTTCGCTGAGATTTGGAGCGACCGGCGTCGACTTTTTGCCTTAGCCATTTTTCTTTCTTTCTGGAGCGCTATAGTTCGCTGAGTTTTCTTGGCGACCCTTGGAGTCGCTCAAAAATCGAGCGACCACGGGCGCTTAGGCAGTTAGACATTTTTTTATGCCTCTTTTTCGATCGGTTCAGCTGCTTGAATGTGGCCAGAGTTCGCTGAAAATCTGCACGATGACGGTAGTCGCTGGCTCATTTTGGGCGAACCTCAGCAACTTCTCTTGCATGGGCACTTAGTGAATTTTTCAGTTCTTTCAACCCTCTTGCTTTCTTCCGCCTAAGGAACTTAGCAAACCCTGCTTTTCTCCTCTGCTAACAGGAACCTGGAACCTTCTTCTACACAAGACACTTGGCTCTTTTTCTTGGAACAAAATTTCCGACCCGAGGGCAGAACGCCTGGGTTAAAAGCAGGAAACTACCTCTACTGAAAGCAATATTTACATTCAGAAAAACAGAAAATTAAACTGCAGAAAAGAAAGTATGTACACAGGAGAAACCTCTGGAACTTCTTAATGGTGGTAGGCTTTCAGATGAAAGCCATTAACTGGTATTGGGAGGATCTGACCCTCCATATCTCTCAGCACAAAGGAATTGAACTGGTTCACCCGGGCAACCTGAAAGGGGCCTTCCCAGAAGGCGTCAAATTTATCATGGTTCCCTGGTTTTGCCTTCAACGAATCCCATTTCAGCACTAGGTCCCCAATCTTGAAGACTCGGGCCGTAGTCCCTTTCGAGAACCAGTTTCGTGTGGTTTCGGTGTGCTTCATAAAAGCTTTGTAAGCTTTTTCTCTTTCCTCTTCGAGTTGCAGCAACTGAGCCAGCCGGGCATCAACAAGATCCAAGTTACCCTTCTCATCTTCTAACAGCCAGAGTGCGGGCATCTCAACATGGGTGGGCAGGACGGCTTCTTTTCCATAAACAAGCGCGTATGGTGATGTCTTGATGGATTTCTTCACTGAGATACGATCTGCCCATAGCGCCTGATCCAGGTACAAATGCCAGGATCTTTTGTTCCTCTCCAGAGTCTTCTTTATGATCTTCATTAGATTCTTATTTGTAGACTCGGCTAGGCCATTTCCCTGTGGGTAGTAGTTGGAAGAAGCCTTATGGTAAATCCCATACTTGCAAGTAAACTCTACGAGCTTAGCCCCTGTGAATCCTGGTCCGTTGTCTGTCACTATCGCTTCTGGGATCCCGAAGCGAGTGATTAGGCTTTCAAGGAAGTTGATGACCGTCTCCTGGTCAGCGTGCTTGGTAGGTATCGCCTCAGCCCATCTGGTGAAGTAATCCGTGGCTGTCAAAATGAACTTATGCCCCGCTAAGGAATTTGGCGAGATTGTCCCGATGAAATCTAGGCCCCATTGCTGGAAGGGAGCCTCAGCCTGAATTGGCTGGAGGGGCATAGGTGCATTCCTATTTCTGTCGGCGAACCTTTGACATTTTTCACATTTTTGGCAGACTGCATATGCATCTGCGAAGAGGGTGGGCCAATAATAGCCCGCTCTGATAATTTTTAAGGCCGTAGGCCTTCCCGAAAGATGTCCTCCCGACATTCCAGAATGGAATTCGCCTAGGACCTTCCGCTTATCTGATTCTTTGACGCATCGCAAGAGGATGTCGTCCACATTCTTGAAATACAGCCCCTCGGGGCGCAGTACATATTTTAGAGCTTGGAGCCTGAATCTCCTTCTCTGACTTGCATTGAGGTGATCTGGGAGCCTCCCAGTGCTGAAATACCAAATGATTTCATCAGCCCAGTCGTTGTCTTCTGTTGAGGAATTGGCAAAGTTGCCCTCTAGGACTGGGTCCTCCCACTGACAGGCGGCGACTTCTGCAGCAGCACTTCTTGCTAATTCTTGACATAGTGCCCGACCTCTGATCAGCTTGGTGGGTCGCACCTCTATATCAAACTCCTGGATCTTGGCAATCCAGCCTGCCCTTCTGTTGCCCATCTCCCCCTGTATGATAAAGTTTCTAACATCTGGGTGGACAACGAACACGGTCGTCCTACTCTGGGAAACAAAGTGCTTGAACTTCTTCAACGACCTCATGACTGCATGCACTTGGCGTTCGATGAAGTTATACCTCTCTTCATGAGGCTGGATCACCTGGCTCAAGAAGGCTATTGGCCGCTCTTCGCCGTCGTCTCCTTTCTGAGTCAGAACTGCAGCATAACTTTCGGGCTCTCCCACTGCATAAAGGATGAAATCCTTAGAGTAATCCGGGTTTATCAGCACAAGCGCCTGAGCAATCCTTGCCTTAATCTCCTCAAAGGCTTTCTTCCTCTCCTCGGTCCAGACAAACTCGGCATCCTTCTTCAGGAGTTCGGCCATTGGCTTGATTACTTGGGCAAAATCCGGCACGAACTTCCTTACGAAGTTGATTTGTCCAAAGAAGGACTGCAACCCTTTCTTGTTCACTGGGATTGGCAACCGGAGAAGAGCCTCTGCTCTGTCGGGGTCAACTGCAAGGCCCTTTTCTGAAATGACGTGGTCTAGGAGCTTCCCCTCCTTCACTGCAAAGACTGACTTCTTAGGGTTAATAGATATGCCGAATTCACGGCACCTTTCAAACACTTGCCTTAGGTGAGAGGAGTGTTCTTCTCTTCTGTGTGAAAACACAGTCATGTCATCCAAATAGATGACGATTATTTTGTTTAATAGCTCACGGAATGCTAGGTCCATGGCTCTCTGGAAAGTAGCCCCTGCATTGGACAGACCGAAGGGCATGCGCTGATAGGCAAACGTCCCCCATTTGGTGGTGAATGCCGTCTTGTGCTGATCCTCGTCCTTCACCCAGATCTGATTATAACCAGAAAAGCCATCCAGAAGGGAGAATCGCTGAGCTCCCGCGACCACATGGAGAATTTGATCAATTTGGGGGAGCGGGTAGTGGTCCTTCAGCGAGGCCTGGTTTAGATTGCGGAAATCCACACAGAGGTGAATGTCCCCGTTCTTCTTCCTGACGGGAACCAGATTTGCAACCCAAGAAGAATGCTTGATGGGATAGATGATTTTCGCTTCCAGCATCTTCAGGAGTTCGGCTCTCATCAGAACCTCGATTTTCGGGTTGACCGGCCTCTGTTTCTGCCTACAGGGCTTAACCCCGTCTTCCAGTTCTATGGTGTGTTGGATAATCTCTCTGTCATACCCTTTCAGGTCCTGGTAACACCAAGCAACTATGTCGGGATATTCTCTGCACAAGGCCCGAATCTGCTCCAATTCTTCAGGGGTACAGTCGGTACCAACTTTGATCACTTTTCCGGGCTCGAGCTCCAGGTCCATGTATTGCTTGGCGTCCACCTTGATTCGATGAGATATGGCTCTATCGTTCTGATCAAAGAGACTCTCCAAAGTAATCAGTCCTTTTGGGACATGATTATTTTTTAACTGTATCAACCCCTCATACTGCTCGTCATCAGGGTCTCTACCTTCAATACTACTAGCTTCATGAATCAAAAAATTGACGATTTGCTCGTCACAGTCGAACACCTGCCAGTGGGTGTCCCTATCAGGCACAGAAGGCCTATAAATAGTACGAACCGGCTTCGGCTTCTGCATAGTGTCATCAGCCGGGACGTACCTGGCTCCAACAGACGCCAAGATATCAGCATGTTTATTTTTCTCACGGGAGATAGCTTTAACGTTCAGGGAGTCAAATGATTCCATCAGGTCCCAGACCCGATTGCGGTACGCCTTGAGATAATGTTTCTTTGAGAGGCACTTATTGGTGATCTGCTTGCATACCAGCTCTGAATCTCCAAAGATTTGCAGCTGCTTGATACCCAATCTCTCCGCCTTCTTCAACCCTAAGCACAGGGCTTCATACTCGGCCGCATTGTTGGTGCAACTCCAGGCCAGCCTGTAGCAATAGTCTTTCTGCTCTCCCGAAGGTGAAACTAGAAGTACCCCTGCCCCGGCGCCGTTCTTGCATCTGGCGCCGTCAAAATACAGCTTCCATAGCTCATTTGGGGCAGGGCCTATGTCTTCCTTTGTTGTTTCCTTCGGCTTTTGAGGCTGCGCAATAGTGTAGCAGCCCATGTCTGATTCAATCATTGCGTTGAAGTCAAGCAGGGAGAATTCATCCTCCGCTTGCAGCTGCTCTATGGCCTCTTCCACCAGGTCCACTTCTTCTAGCTCTTCAGTCATCAGATGGACCGACTCATCCTGTTGCTCCTCTTCTGGCATCCTCGCAAGAGTTATTGCTACCACGATGTACCGACACTTCCTTCTCTGAGTTGTTCTCAATTGAGCCACAAAATCCAAACCCCATCTCTCAAATAACTCTTCCAGTTGAGAGGGGTGTAGTGGCATTAAATATCAACATAATGGTTTTCCCGCTCGCTGGCACGTATCACATGCTTGTACATGTTCCTTAGCGTCGTGATAAAGAGTAGGCCACCATAGTCTAGCCAGAAGCACTTTCCTTGCGGTCGCATTTGGTCCTATATGCCCTCTAGCCAATCCCTTATGAGCTTCTTTCAATACTATCTTCTCTTTTTCCATTGTGCCTTTTCAAAATTCCGTCTGAGCCCATTTTATATAATAATCCTGCTATCAACTAAAAAGGTGTTGACTTCATTATCACCTTTCTTCTTTTTGTTGTCGGCATTTCCTTGGGCAGCTCTCCTATGGATAAGTATTCTCTAATTAATTTGTACCATGACGGTACAACACTTATTGTAAACACCTGAGCGTCAGTAAACTCAACTAACAGCCCTACTCCTACAGGTTCCCTTGAGCAAATCCTTGAAAATTGATTCTCTATCACATGTTTCTTACCAAGTGTGACCACTACCCAAAACACGAATTCCTGCAATGTGACGAGCCACCTACTAACTTGCCCTTGTATAATTGGTTTATTTATCAAGCATAACAAAGCCTGATGATCAACATAAAAGGCAAATGGGTTGGTCAATAAATAGAGCCTTTATTTCTATACATCATACACCATCCCAAAAGCCTCGCGCTCTATTGTACTATGATCTCTTTTTACTCATGACAACAATCGACTTGCAAAGTAAATAGGCTGGTCTAGCCTAAACTGTCCCTCCTGAGCCAATGCACATCCAATTGCAAAATTGGACGTGTCTATGTGGTTATGAAATTCCTTGTCCCAATCTAGAAACACCAAGATGGGACTACATACAATCCAAATGATCAACGCCATATAATTTAAAGCTAGGCACCCATAAAAATGGAGCCCCAATCTCCCTCCATGTCCTCTCAGGGAGTATATTCACTTGACTCACCATCTACAATTACATGTGTCAACTTATGCTCTAGAATCTCCATATGAACCAATGTTGGCTTTTTCCCAACATCAATCATCAACACTGTTGGACCAATGAGATAATCCTTCTTCTTTACCTCCTCCACTAGCTGGATTTGCACCTTCCATCACTCTTTGAAGCTGCAATTCCTCTACTATAGCTGCTTTCAACGATGGTATGGCACCCAACAAACTTACCACCTTTACCTCCACCGTTGTATTTAATACCTACACTGCCAATTCTTGTGTTGACACCTTTTCTTCTGAGCCTATTGGTTTCTTCAATTTCTTATGCTCAACCAATCTTTCTTATTTGGCTTTCTCGACTTCCTCTCCAATCACCTTATTGTATTTAATACCTACACTGCCAATTCTTGTGTTGACACCTTTTCTTCTGAGCCTATTGGTTTCTTCAATTTCTTATGCTCAACTAATCTTTCTTATTTGGCTTTCTCGACTTCCTCTCCAATAACCTTCTATGCCACCTACCATCTTTCCTTCCCTTTGGCAAGTTCAGGGTAATTATCTTTCTTGGCCTGATTCCTTGTCACGACCAGCACATCCTTCTCCTTTTCTTCATTTTTCGTAGGAGGCACGCCAATGTCAAGAAAGTTGACATTCTGCGAGTTACTTGTACTCGCCTTCTTCGGGCAATTGACCTCCTTGTGGTTGCCTGGTCCACATCATGGTACATGTGCATTACATTATTTCCTGTTCTTCCATTTGTTTGAGGGGTTGCCAATTCTTCGCAAAATGCCCCCATTCCTGGAAATTGTGGCATTGTATGACTGGTCTACCTTCTAAATCATACTGCAATTGACTCTACCCTCTTTTTTGATTGCCTTGGTATGGCTTGCCTCCCCAACGGTTATTCCTTTAACCACCACTAGTTGCACCTTGTCCATATCTTTGGGCATTCAATTTTTTCTCTTCCTCCTGCACTGTCAAGATTTGGTGCCTTACCCCTTTCAGATTAGATGGACAATCAGTAATTTCATGTCCCAACACCTCGCATATATTACAATATGCATTCCTAGGACAATTAACATTGGTGAGTCCCTCGGATTTACAGTCATACACCATATGTTTTTTCGATCTTTCTTGGCTTCACCCGTAACTTCATCATCTTATCAAATTCTTTTCTAAAGGATTGGATAATGTGATGAACTTTGTTGTCTGTATTGTTATCTGAATCTTCATTCTTAGGATGACCTACAATTCCGGTTGTTGTCTGCTTCGCTTCACTCTAAATAAATTTTTGCTTTTTCTAAGGCTTCTACATATGTTGAAGATGGAACTACCTTCATCTTCTTTCTATACTTAGGCAATAGTCCATCAATGAACCATCTCCTAATCAGACCATCAATCGATCGCATTGGCATTTTATCAGTCAACTATTTCAATCATTGTATGCTATAACATCTTCGTCTTTCCCTTGCTTCATAGCATATATCTTAGTAATTATATTTGTATCATCCCTCAAGGGTCAGAATTCATTTATGAATTCTTCTATCACAGTATTCCATAACCAAAAGTTGGTGTGTTTTCTCTTTTTAGATACCGGTCTGTTGCAAGTCCTTGCAACATGGCAGGAAATAATTGCAACCATTCATCAAGTTGCCTTACCCCATTTGCTTTCCAAACGGTGGTACATGTGCCAATGTCTTGCTAGGTCCTCTTTTCCTTCTCCTGTGAAAGGTGGGCATTTATGTTTGCCCGCTCTGGTGGTAACGTTTGCAATTGTTGGACTTCCTTCTTCGTCACTTGACGATGGTTCCTATGGGATTTCTGTCCAATCCCTTCCTACCATTGGTGGTTCCTCTTGTTGTCCTTCTACGCTTTTGTCCTTGGTATTTCATTTTCTCCAAATAGTCTTCTTCCCACTTCTTGTGCATCCTCACTACGCGACCACCTACACTGATAACGAACTATGGTTTTGATCTGTCTCCCCAAGTACTTGCGCGTGATTGCTCTGGTGCCTGACTCCTATCTTTTGCACCCCTTGCAAAACTTCCTACTGCCTACTCAAGTGTCACCATCCACTCTTCGTTTCCTCGCACACGTCCTACATTAGTGTCTTCCCTTACGCAAACATCTTCTTCGACTACTTGTTGCTCTCTTTGCAACTCATCTTCCATACTTAACAGCAATGTTTCCACCTCTCAGTTGCTCCCTCTTCTAAAGCCCACACTTGTTCTAATATTGATTTGTCGATCATACTATTCACATCCCCCCTTAGAGTGATCCTTGTGCTTCTTCTTACTAGCACTTGATCCTCTCAACGATCTCTTCTCCTACACCCTCACAGACTTGTGTCTAGTATCCACCCCTATCTCCTTCATGATACTATCCTACTGAAGCCAGACCCTTCTCGTTCCTGCAACGACAATGGCACCAACTGTAGCACGAGTGGCGGTTTCCAATAAGGGAGGTGGTGACAGATTTAGGGACAAAACAAGAAATCGCTCAACTTGTCAAAATTTGCAATCTATACAAAGTTTTACTTTTTCTTTTTCTAAGAGGTAGATTTACCGCTTACAAACACAGCAATTTAGACAGCCCAGGAAAGCAGTTTAGACGACCTGGCACCACATTAGATGGCCTGCCTTTAGTCTTGACGACCTAGAAACTGCACTGTACGGCTTGGCAACTATGCTAGACGGCCTAGTAACTGCACTATACATCTTGGCAACTATGTTGGACGGCCTAGTAACTGCCCTATATAAGTATTTCACAAATAGATGCCTAGTTACAGCCAACTTCTACTACCATGTGCAATGCCAACCTTACCTTCCATTCCAACAACACGAATGAATGAGAGAAGGGTCTTATTTATACAACTAAAAAGGTAGTTGCATCCTCCAACTTACTAACTACCCGACACCTCATCATTTTCTTAAATTACATTTGACATGCATTTGGCTTACATTTACAAATTATCACATACAATATTACATCACAACTTTATAACATCAAACATAGTAGCGAAAATCAGAAAAAATCGTCATTTTTTTCCCATTCCGATAATGATTTGGCTTGGCGAGTCAATTGGGATTGGGAATCGGATTTTTGAAAAAAAAGCAATCCAAAAAATGGACCGTGGCAGCACAAGTTGGGGAAACAGCATAAATTGCTTGTTTTTTCATATTGCCTCATTTTGCTTGTTCCAAACTAGAGAGAGAGTTATGCCTACCTGCTACCACACCAAGCAACACACTAAAGTGCATCCTAACAACTGAGTTTTTGCAGTTTGAAGGAATCTAGCAGCCACCAACAGCCACCCAACTAATTCATCTGAGGTAAGAAAAACTCTTGCAAACTGTTCTTTTTATTTTTCCTCATTTTCTGTTTCAAGCATGTTTTTTGTTCTTTTTAAAGATTCAAACTAAATGCAACAGCCACCTAATTGTTGCATTTGAGATAGAAATCTGAAAAACACTTTCATAGTTTAGCTATCTTTTTTTTTTTTTCTCTTTCAGCTGTATTGTTTTTTTTCTCTTTTTAAGTAATGCTTCATAAGAATTGTTGCCTGATAACTATGTATGCAAGCCCATCTTTTCAGCTATCAATGTTTAAACTTTAAACTTGGATTTAGGGCTTAGGTAAGTAATTGTTTGTTGTTACTTGTTTCAATGTGCAGCCACAAGAAAATGTCAAAAAGTGATCCAGCATGGAAGTATGCAAGGGAAGGGAATAAGAAAGGGGAGGTTTATTGCAATTTTTGTGGGGCTCTCATTCATGGAGGCATATACCACCTCAAATACCATTTGGCAAAGCAAAGAGGGCAAAATGTTAGGACATGCCCACAAGTGTTGACTGATGTTGAGAGAGAATGCAATATGATCCTCTCAAGCTATGAGGAGAAAAAAAATCTCAAATGAAGACAAAGCGAGGCCATGTCAACCCCCCCTTCTCGACCTTGTACAAGTTGTACTGGCAACACCTTTAGCCAGTTTCACCGCGAGAATTTGAGTCCATCAATTGCACACTTAGGGATTCAAATACTTGATACCTGATTCTTGCTTAGGATGGGGCACTAGATTCCCTTCATCGACATATACACATGGTGGATGCCAATAGAGTACTTGAGTTCCTTCTGGCAGATTCTTGATTCCCAACATCGACTTGACACTACCAGCTTCTAGCTCCCATGGTTGTGTTTGGTAGATTTCTACAAACTTCATACACTCATCATCACGAGCCCAATGCACAAATTTGGTTAATTCATTGTCCATTCTTAGCTGCCACAGTCGCCAATCTCCCACATGTCCAACTCTAAACTCATTGTATACTCTATCCAAAAATCCAGTCACTTTCTCAAAGAATGTGTCAACTTGTTCATTGATGTTTTCCCCTAGAACTAGTGATCGCCTCAAATTTGGCACTTCAATGATGAAATGCTCCCTTGTCTCCTCTACCAATTCCATTAAAATGTCGTCTCAAGTGGTAGTTTCCTCTACATTCTTCCCACTATGACATGTCAAGTTGATCTTTTGTTTGGCTGCATTACCAACTTGAGCCTTCTCTCCTACATCAATAGTCTTCTTTGCTAATTCCACCGTCTCCTATCTCCTCTCAAGTTCTTCCTCAGACGGTTGGCTACTCTAGCCCTTGTGCCACCAACTGTACTTTGGTGCATCTTGTTTCCCCTTCTCTCCTTTCTCTCCTGGCATTGTTGACCTTGGCGTTGTAACCTGTGTAGTTGTAGATGTGAACTCCATCGATGGTCCCTCCTCCAACAAAGGTGATACACATTGATCCACAGTATCTGCAAAATTGTCTCAATGGTGTTGTGTTGCAACTCTCCAATGTAGCAACATTATCTACTTGTACCGGAACATCACCAACAAAATCTCCTCTTGGTGCTTCATCCAATGGTGGTGATGCTCCCACCGCATCAACTATAGTCTAAACTTCCTCATCTACATCTACAACTATTATTGTCTCCCGCGCGTGTTGTTGCACAGTTCTTCCTTCATACCGTTGCACTGTCTTCTCTACACCCTACACATCATGTGCAACAAGCTCCCTCAACTTTGGTTGTGGTCCACCCACGGCAGCCCTATTTGAAGTCCTTCCTCTGGTACCTACAGTGCCTCCTCACACAGCTTGACTTCCCGGTTGTGCTAGAGATTCTAGTTGCACTACCTCCTACAATTCACGCTTCTTATTCTGACCCTCCACCACCTTCTGCACGCTACCACCATCTGTCTTTCTTATTGTGGCCTACTGTGGGGATCCTTGATTTTCTGGTTGATGTTGTTGTTGCTACTAATGTCAAAACTGTTGTTGTTGTAGTTGGGCTCCCATTTGTTGGCACCACTACTCCAACCTTCTTCGCATTTTGTCCTTCTTGACAAACTCCTCGGCCTTTGGCAGATGCTCCTCAGCTCCATCGGATTCCTCGCTTCCCTCATCTCTTGATGCTTCTTGTGCCTTTCACTTCTTCATGACACTCTTCTTATTTTCCGGAGTGTTTTCCATCATCAATGGTACCACATTTATCCACCTTAATATTGTTGGTGCAAGTTTCAGAATAGTTTGAGGGTTCAGTCCCAGAAACTAAAGCTTCTCTTGTGACATAGCATCCAACATCAGAGCAATGGCATGGGAAGCCATTGAAAAATTCCTTATGGGCCACATGTCCCTTGCTAAACCTGTTGATTTCTTTATGAGTCCCTTGCTCATTGCTACCACCTCTACAGGGAATATACCTGTCTCTCCTAATATAGAGTAGGCCTCTAGAATGTCAGTGTCCCTAGTTCAGATGTCATTATAGGCCAAGCATTCTAACATAAAATGCCTCTCTATTCCTATGGCTCCTTGTGTACAGAATACACACACCCTGTTTCTCTATTTCAAGAACAAGTAGCCAAGATTGCACAAGTTGTAGGTGACATAAGTTGTGCATCCAATAGTGGGCAAATGGAAATCTAGGGGCAGGGGTGAATACAATTTCAAGGTGCATCCGACGATGCATGGGATGGGAGTACAAAACAGAGGCAACTGTAAGGAAGAGCATCTAACACTGTGTGGAGCAGAAGTCTGACAATATTACACTTATGTGTGTATGAGAAGTGAATGTCTATGGGTTTTGACAGGGAGGTTAGCTAAAGGAGCAACAAGGAGGCTAGAGAGAGAAAAATGTATGCAAGACAGATTGCCCCCTCACCTTGAAAGACAATTCATATGAAGTCAACAAAATCATCACTGAATCGGACAGCAAGAATTTATGGCAGCTGTAAGAGTAGAAATGCCTGAAATTCCATGGCTACAACAAAGAAGATGCAGCTCAACCTTGTAGGACATGTATAATGATATGGAAAGTGAATGGAAAAATAGATGAAGCAGGCTAGATGAGGGCATTTCCAGACAAAAAAATCCAAACTTGAATAGATTTACAAGAACCCTTTGAAAAGGAGTTTAGATTGTTTCTCCACAAGTAGACAACCTTGCAACTTTGCAAGTTGTCACCCAGATGAATTCTTAAATTCTTGAGTACTGTATACTGGAAAATGTGGTTAGTGATATGGTCTGGGAATTAAAACGAAACAAATACCAAGCTGAAACTGTGTCTCAAATTTAATTGAAGGATGGAAGATGTTTTCTGCATTAGTATGAAAGACAATTAATACTAGCCCATTCAAAAAATCACGCATAAATTAAAAGATGACACAAATTTCATAAAATGACTGAAACCAATGCTTCTTGTTTTAGGATGACATCCAAGGCCACAGGTGATTTAAACATTATATAAATATTCTACAAATTGTAGAACTTCTCGTGAAGTTCTTTTTACTCATCTTAAATCAACAAAAAGGTCATTTCCTTCAAGCATGTTACAACAAAATCCATGCACATTCTAGTACATTTATTCCAACAAATTTAGCATGAAAATGATGATTTTTTTCTTTAACCAAAAAACTTGTGAGTACTCTAGAAAGGCATGTTTTATGGCCTATGTTAATTTCTAAAATAGAAACCCTGAGCATTCAAAAGCAATATTTCTGTAAATGCAACACCTATGTATTACAATAAGAAGAAAATAATTTCTGTCCAATATAATTCATGTTAGTATGACTGTACCTCACCAAGAGTAATAGGAATTTTTCCAGGAATGGAAGGGTAAAACGTCAGAGCCACAATGCGTGTCAAAAAGTTCAGCTCTCCTTCTTGCTCTTCAAAATCATACAACCATGGAATAGTATGTTTTCCATCCCTTCCAGTATGCACACCTGCACCAGTTACGGCAACATCCTCTGGACTCATTACACCAGGCAATGGAATTGTGACATTTGTCCCATTTGCACACTGTGGTATACTTGCTCCCTGCATAATCACACATTAAAAGAATTACATTATATGCTCAATGATCAGTCAGGAATAACCTCTTTTTTTGGCCAGCAAATCTCCAAAATGACAATAGTAGTATGCTATCCTTCCTCTATCAAGCTCAAACAACGCGGATGCATTAGACCTTAGTATCTACAAATTCACAACTGAAGGAAATACAAGTAATAAACACAAAGAAAAAATAAAAGAGTGTATTGAGCAGCAATAGTGTAATTTGCATGTTCATATGTAAAGTAAACAACATATGACAAGCAAGAATAAACAAGGTCCGAGGTGTAGACCAATTGGTTCGGCAAAACCCTGTAAGGTTGTGGACGTCCAAGGTTCAAATCTAGGGCCTCGCCGGACTGAACGTTTGTCCGCATTCCTGGTGCTTTCAGCGGCATAAAAGGTTTAAAATGATAAGGCATCGTGGCTATAGGGGATGACAGCACAGATAATCATGGCGGCTACCGATTCCACCATGATTAAAAAAAAAAGACAAGTAAGAATAAATACTTTCCAGGGTGTGAGTGCATAAGAAATATTCATATGGAACTATAGTGACAACATCTCTCTCACCAAGCATGTCTGTTAGATGCATAATCAAACTCGTGTTTAACTCTATGGGCCTAGCAATGAAGACCTTGGGACTTCAAGTAGGAGGTCCAAAGTTCGAATTCAAAAGGGGATAGGGTTGTACATCGTGCTCTGATGACAGGTATCCAAGCTGAGTGGAGCATATGGTTGGATAAACACATCCTCCATGAGCATTGTTCCATATGGCTTATGGCCTTATGGATGTTAAAAACTAATTTCCTTTCCTTTTTTCCTTTATTAGAAATATATACTTAGATGTAGTGGTGTATATGAGATAAATTATTAGATGACCCTTTTCCCAAATTATTTTGTTTGAATGATATTAGCCTACAAGATACACACTCATAAGGATGACTTTGGCTGATAAGCTTGGTTGAAATAAGTCGATTACATGGATAGATACTTACAGCTCTGCAAATATATGTAGGAAAGATAAAAGAGGAGGCATGCTAAATTTGTACAAGTGATCATTTCAACTAATGAAATGAAGATTAGGGCTTCCCAGATCATTAGACTGATTACCCCTTTTCATCCTATTCCAACTAGAGGTGCTTGGCACTTTATTTTCAAGATGCCATCACTTCAAACATCAAACATTGCAGAGAGCTTCCCAGATCATTAAATTGATTAGCTACTTTCATCCTATTCCATTTATTGGAAGTGTTAAGCATCCACTGAATTTTTCATGTACCCACACAGTGATAGATCAGTGAGATCTCTTTTTGCCAATGGCCACCAGGGTGCCTTAATCTTCTTACAGTAATAACAGGCATAAAGTGTTAGCTATACATCGATATAAAGGTTCAACTACTCCCACTCTTTCATAGACTACTCTTTGTTAGCTTCAATATTAATGTGTATTACCTGTTTTGCGTCTACATTCTAGAATTGTCAGCCAGGAATGTTATAAGTGGCTCTAAGACCCCTATTTCCACCCATGATGGTCTAGCCAAGCCCTAGTAGCCTGGCCCATTCCCATGACAAAATTATCAGACTTTGTGTTGACCACATTCTTGTGATTGAAAAGGATGTTGGCCGCCCACTTATCTGGGTTAAATAAAGCCTTGATCAGCTCAGTAGCTCTTTCCATTTGGCAAGGATCCTCCCTCTCATAGAAACTTCTGTACAATATACAGCTTTGTCTAGGTTAACTTGCCTAGAGTTTAGCCATTTTATGTTCACCTCCTTCCTGTTAAGATTCTCTCTTGTTTTAATTTAGTTTCAGGAGTAATAAGCATTCTTCCGATGCTACAACTCTTTATAATGGGAATGACAGATCTGAGCGTCCTTGCCCACATTCAAGAGTAGCCACTAGGGCTTCAAGACCTTCTTCCTCTTGCATGTGGCAAGGATGGACCATATCTCTCCGACACAAGATATTGACTACTCTCATTTTCCCAGGAGGTGCAGATGGAAGCAGCTTACCAACTTCCTGCCCTCTTCTACTAGTTCTTCAAACATGGATGCCAGGATAGTTTCACATGGTCAGACCCATGCCCTCCCAAGATTATTCAACCAGGCCCCTTTAGCCATGGCCATTCTCTTGGGAGCTGTTGACAATTTTGTCACATTTTGTCTAAGGGGTAAAATTTGAAATGTTGTCTGTTTTTCATGTTTGAATTCTCCTTCTCCTCCATATTTAGTTTTCGTCGCTCTTCTGGCATTTTTCATGGCACTCCGGCGCAACGAGTACCCGCCTTTCGCTTGCCTCCATGTCCATTTCAGGTTAATAGGCAGCTTCGCTAGCAAAGGACAGCAAAAGGGTAAAGCTTCGCTCAAAAACAAGGTTAATAGGCAGCTTCGCTAAGAAGATATGCAAAAAGCCCCTTCGGGCTTGAAAATCAGCTAAGGCATGGGGGGTAGTTCGGCCAAAATACCCAGCGAAGCTGCACTTCGGCTCCAATTCCAGCGAACCTCCCCGTCCCGGTAATGAAAAAGGTCTAAGGCAGCTAGCTCACTTCGCCCAAAAAGTAGCCGAAGTGACACTTAGGCCAGTATTTGCAGCGAACTTCCTACTTTGACGAAGCGACAGTTCAGACGTAGGCACCGGCGAAGTGGCACTTCGGGTCCTTCGACTGCCGAACCTCAACTTCGGCCCCTCTTTCGGCGAACTTCCGCTCAGATGATGGAAAAAAACTCTAAGGCAAGTGATCCACCTCGCCCAAAACCCTGCCGAACTGCCACTTCGGGCTTCAAATCCAGCGAAGCATCCATTTCCTGCAAAGTGGTAAGGCAAGGGGGTTTTTCTGCTTCGCTCCCAAGGCCAGCAAACATGCAACTTCGGCCCAACTCCCTGCCAAACTTCCACTTTGGAGCCCATTTCCGGCGAGGTGACCATCCGTAGCGAAGTGCCAGTTCGGTCGAAGTGTTCTTCAAGACAAAGAGAGTTACGACCTTCATCGCTCCTCAACACTGCGAACCACCGATTCGGCCCAAAGCTCCAGCGAACCTCCCCTCTAGGTTTAATCTCAGCGAACCGCGCCTAGTAAAGTTTGTTTTTTGACTTAGGCAGACTGATGCAGTCAAGGTCCAATCTTCCCCTCCAGCTACAGCAAATTGTCAATTCGGCCAAATTTCATGGTGAAGCTGCACTTCGGGTGCAATTCTGGCGAACCTCCATCCCAGGCGCGATTCAGGCCAAAACAACAGCGAAGAGTCCCCTAGGTGCCTTATGACACCAGTGCTTCTCTCGAGGGGCACGCATCCATAGGAAAATTAGGTGGGGTACAAATCCAAGGCATCTTCATGGCACACAAATGCAAATCTTCCGCTCAGAGAGATCCCCTCACCAACTGCAGTAATGAGACAGGAGGTCTCAACTACAAAACTCATCGGGGTCAAATCCCAGCTACCCCAACGTCCTAGTGTGCTTTGTCATTAATTGTGCAAAGTTGAGGGCCTCTATAAAAACCCACGCATTGTAATGTAACAAGGGGGGAACATATTGCTAAAAAGTTGTTGTATTCAAACTTTTGCATCAATACTAAGGATCTTTGGCTCTGACTCTATATCTTCTTTGTATGATGCCTTTGGCAAGCATTTCTGCTATTTTCATTTATTTTTCTGATTGCTGTAATTCTGTTATCTGGATTTAAGCATTAGAGGATAGGTGAACCTGGAAGTTTTCCAAAGGATACATAGGGAAGTAAACGCAGTGTTGGTTTCTGTTTCATTCTCTGTATTGATAGTTGTTGGTTTAGGTATAGATAAGTGATTGTGCTGCTTGTTCTTCCCCACTATTACCGCTATGCAATTTACATTTCTTTCTGCAATTTACCAATCTCTTTCCAAGTTCCCTAATCTAAAACCCCAAGTAGTGTAGTATAGGAGCCGACCTTCTCCGAAGATTGGCACGGAAGGCATCTCTTCCTTTTGGCCTTTCAAGGTTGGTCCGGGTCTAGGGCGCGTATGCAAACCAAATCCTTTCCTAGGGCGGATTCGTGACCAACAGTTTCTGGCACGCCCGGTGGGACGCAATCGTTCCACCTCATAAGCAGTATTGAGGAAGTGATGTTCGCTTCAGTACTGTCAAATCTGAACATCTGGTGACTCTGCTGAACTTGGGTACCTCCAAGTCTCGAAGACCAGTCTACGAAAATCACATCTTCATGCGTACGAGATGGAGAGTTAGAAACGCAGAAGAAGACACCGAGTACTACGAGCTTGACAACAACGCCTTCGGAGAACGTCCTAAGCTAGTCAGGCCGAATATCTCTCTAGACGAAGCATCATCGCAGGAAGTTGTCGTTGCTGAGCAAGATCCAACTTCAAACAGCACCGCAACCAGCTGTCCTCCAAATCCTCCGAACTCTCCAAATCATCAGGATGTTCCAAATTTTGCTTGACGTACAGTTAGGTGCTTCGGGAGCTCCTGTTCAGCCGAACCTGCTGTTGCTGCCTCCTAATCAGCCAAATCCAAACGCAAATATGGCGAACCCGCCACCAAATCAGCAACAGAATCAACAGCAAAATCAACCGCCGAACCCGCCCAGGATGTTTGCAACCTGGAATCACTTAGGGCCATTAAACCTGGCAGCGCAAGATTAGATCCCGGTTGCAGCGCTCAAGGCCATTCCTACCTACGACGGCACCGAAACAAATGGCGCAGGAGCATGTCCAGGACGTTGCCGCTTTAGCAACCATTCATGCTATCACGGAGGAAAGCTCATGTACTGGTATAGATCTTTGTCGCCCGATACTATTGCTACATGGGACTAGTTGGCGGGAACTGCATAGTTGAGAAAATCTACAAAAAATCCCGATTTTGCTGATTTTTTCCCGATGCACAGGCTAGCCGATTTTTTTCCGATTTTTTCCCAAAAAATTCTGATATGCATGAAAAAGCTTTTTTTTCAATGAAAAATTACATTTTCTTCAGTTTTTTCTGATTTTTTGCCGATTTTTAAACCAACCGATTTACTACCCGATTCCGATTTTCTCAACCATGGCGGGAATATTGATACAAGGATTCAATGAATCGGCGGACCCTTACTCCTTGCTCCACCAGTTCACGACCATCCAAAGACATCCACAGGAGGTCCCTGATTTCAACGTCAGATTTGCTTGAACCTGGCAGAGAGTCCCTGATGGCCTTCGGTCGACTCCTGATCAAGCTGCATTTTATTTCCTCAGAGCGTTCAACTTGAACCTCAGTATGAATATCCGGTACTCTAGCGTCAACACTTTCCCAGATTTATATACGTAGGCCTAGAAGGCCGAGGGTGATTTGATCACCATTGGCAAACTCCCGTCGAAGCCGACAATGCCGATCTACCCTGATTTGCCTCAGTGCCAATGTCCCAACACATCTAATCAGTTCCCTCCTGTACCTTCCATGTATCCGGTTCCCTCGTGGAATCCGAGTCAAGCGCCCAGTTTTCCACAGCTTCCCGCTCCTCCAGTTCCGCAGCTCCCTCCGCCCCCGCAATATCCGGCTTTGCCTCCACCAATAGCGCCATTGCCATTACCTGCTCCTCCGACGGTTGACCCGCAAACCAAGCTTCTACAAGAACTGCAATTGCTTAATTCCACTGTGAGAACATTGTCCAATGATATGGCAGTGATGAGGAAGAAACAGGCTCAGCAGGAATTCCTGCCAAGGAGACCCTATCCTCCTCCGACGATCACCCGAGATCAAGTGGCTCAAGCCGATAGACCTCCTGCTAGCAATGCCGCTATCAGTGAAGAGCCGAGCACCTCAGACTATGTGCACTGGTGCTCCACTTGCAACGACCCACATGGGGAGGATACATGTGTGGTACACCAGCACTATGCTCAAACATTGGCGGGCATTGCCCCTAGCGACCAAGTTAACATGATTAGGGAGGCGGACCGCAACTTCATGATCACCGAGGACGAGTAAGTTTCAATTCTGACCAAAAATGGGAAGAAGCCGATCGAGGTGGACGCATCCCAAATGGAACCTTTGAAGGTGTACGCCCGCCGTGAGAAGAAGCAACCTCCAGCAAAATCCCCTAACAAAGCTCCCTTGCCCCCACCGGCCAAAGAGAAACCATTGCCGACGAAAGCTCCAGTATTGCAACCGCAAGGCGAAACCAGGGAGAAGCTCAAGTACCCATCGTTGACGAAGCGGCAGAGAGTCGAAGCCATGCAGCAGTACCGCACTAAGTACGAGGTTGCGAAAGAGCCAGAGGTATCCACCACTGCATCTTATAACATTGTTGAGGAGATGAAGAAGACCCCTGCCATGATAAGCCTGTATGACGCCCTGCAACTTCCCGGGAAAGTTGACCTGCTGCAAGAATCGTTGAAATCTACCAAGGGGGCAAAGCCGACGCAGCCTGTGTTAGCTCAGACTCTGACCACTTCGGCCACAGGAAAGAATAGGCCCTCGACGTTCTATTTGTCTCTTCGGATGGAAGGGTGGGTCGTGCACAATTGCATGATCGATTCCGGTGCAGCGACTACCATCATGCCAAGGGCGGTCTGTGAAGAAATGGGCATGGAATATACACGGAGCAGCCCTGGTGTTCTTCAATTGGATGGCACTCCCATGAAAACAGTGGGCGTCATCAAAGATATTCCCATTCAACTACACAAGGTGCCTCAGATTGTTGTGATACAGGAGGTGGTAGTTGTCGACCTAGAGTCGTACTTCAACATGTGCCTATCAAGGGAGTTCACTGCTAAGCTGGGCGGTTATCTTTCTCTGGACTATTCGCATATGGAGGTCCCGTTCAAAGGAAGGAAGGTAAAGATCTACAATGAGAAACCCTCCACCTTCCTCATCGAGAAGATGGCCAAAGAAGGGCAGCAAGATGATACAGTCCACTTGATGACAGAAGAATTGAAGGAGGTGGACGTAGTAGAAGAATCACTGGAGGAGCTTCAAATGGAAAATGAATTCTCCTTGACTGATTTTAATGCCATGATCGAGTCAGATATGGGATGTTATTCCATCAACAAGCCCGAGAAGCCAAAGGAGATAGTGCCTGAGAGCAAGAACTCTGCCCCAGATGAGCTTTGGAAGCTGTTCTTTGATGGCGCCCGATGCAAAAACGGCGTCGGGGCAGGAGTTCTTTTGATTTCACCCTCTGGAGAACAAAAGAATTACTGCTATAGGCTCGCCTAGAGTTGCACCAACAACGCTGCAGAGTACGAAGCTCTATGCTTAGGGTTGAAGAAGGCTGAGAAGTTAGGGATCAAGCAGCTACAAATTTTTGGATATTCGGAGTTAGTCTGCAAACAAATCACCAACAAGTGCGTCTCAAAAAAGCACTATCTTAAGGCGTACCGCAATAGGTTCTGGGACATGCTGGAGTCTTTCGAGGCACTTAATGTTCAAGCCATCTCGCGAGAAAAGAACAAGCACGCAGATGTCTTAGCGTCTATCGGAGCCAGATACTCCCCGACTGATGACATGATGCAGAAGCCTAAGGCGGTAAGAACCATTTACAGGCCTTTTGTGCCTGATAGGGACACCCACTGGTAGGTGTTCGACTGTGACGAGAAAATCGTCAATTTTTTGGTTCATGAAGCAAGTACAATAGAAGGTAGAAACCCTAATGACGAGGAGTATGAGGGGTTGATACAGTTGAAAAACAACCATGTCCCAAGAGGACTCATCACCTTAGAGAGTTTGTTCGACCAGAATGACAAAGCAATCTCCCACAGGATCAAGGTGGATGAAAAGCAATACAGGGAGCTCGAATTGGAGCCAGGAAAGGTCATCAAGGTTGGGACAGACTGTACCCCAGAAGAACTGGAGCAGATTCGAGCTTTATGCCGAGCATATCCAGATATTGTGGCATGGTCCTATCAGGACCTGAAGGGGTACGATCGAGAGGTCATCCAACATACAATTGAGTTGCAAGAAGGGGTCAAACCCTGTAGACAGAAGCAGAGGCCGGTCAATCCCAAGATTGAAGTGTTGATGAGGGCAAAGCTCCTCAAGATGCTTGAAGCAAAGATCATTTACCCGATAAAGCACTCTTCCTGGGTTGCCAATTTGGTTCCGGTTAGAAAGAAGAACGGAGACATTCGCCTATGCGTTGATTTCCGAAATCTGAACCAGGCCTCTTTGAAGGACCACTACCCGCTCCCACAGATTGACCAGATCCTCCATGTAGTGGCAGGAGCACAGCGCTTTTCCCTCTTGGACGGCTTCTCCAGATATAATCAGATATGGGTGAAGGATGAAGATCAACATAAGACGGCATTCACCACCAAATGGGGAACGTTTGCCTATCAACGTATGCCCTTCGGTCTATCCAACGCAGGGGCCACTTTCCAAAGAGCTATGGATTTGGCATTTAGCGAACTGTTGAACAAAATTATTGTCATCTATTTGGATGATATGACTGTGTTTTCACACATAAGGGAAGAACATGCCTCACACCTGCAGCAAGTATTCGAGAGATGTCAGGAGTTCGGCATATCTATCAACCCAAAGAAATATGTCTTCGCAGTGTAGGGGAAGCTGCTAGGCCATGTTATCTCAGAAAAAGGGCTCGTTGTTGACCCTGATAGGGCGGAGGCTCTCCTAAAACTTCCACTTTCGGTAAACAAGAAGGGGCTACAGTCTTTTTTCGACCAGATCAACTTCGTAAGGAAGTTCGTACCTAATTTCGCCCAAGTCATCAAGCCAATGCTTGAACTCCTGAAGAAAAACGTCGAGTTTGTCTGGACAGAGGAGAGGAAGAAGGCGTTTGAAGAGATCAAGACTCAAATCGCCCAAGCACCTGTGCTGGTTAACTCGGACTATTCCAAAGACTTCATCCTTTATGCAGTCGGGGAACCTGAGAGCTATGCAGCAGTCCTAACACAAAAGGGAGACAATGGCGAAAAACGCCGAATAGCTTTCTTGAGCCAAGTGATCCAACCGCACGAGGAATGATACAACTTCATCGAACGCCAGGTGCACCCAGTCATGAGGTCCTTGAAGAAATTTCGGCACTTTGTCTCCCAGAGCAAGACGATGGTGTACGTTGTCCACCCAGATGTCAGGAACTTCATCATCCAAGGAGAACTGGGCAACAGGAGGGTTGGAGGATTACCAAGATCCAGGAGTTTGACATCGAAATTCAACCAACCAAGTTAATCCGAGGTCGGGCACTGTGCCAAGAACTTGCGAGGAGTGTCGCCGCGGAAGTAACTGCCTGTCAGTGGGAGGACCCGGTGCTAGAGAGCAACTTCGCCAATCAATTGGTGGAAAGCAACGACTGGACTGATGAGAATACAGTACTTCAACACTGGGATATGTCCAGACCGCCTTAACGTCTCGCAAAGGAGGTGGTTCAGACTTCAGTCCCGGAGATATGTGTTACGCCCAAAGGGGCTATTTTTTAGAAATATCGGCGGTGTTCTCCTGAGATGCATCAGGGGGACGGAGAAGGAGAAAATCCTCGACGAATTCCATTTTGGAATGTCGGGTGGCCACTTTGCAGGAAGGCCCACGGCCTTAAAGATAATTAGAGCGGGCTACTATTGGACCACTATTTTTACTGATGATTTTGCAGTCTGCCAAAAATGCGAGAAATGTCAGAGATTTGCCAGCCGAAATAAAAATGCTCCGATGCCCCTCCAGCCAATCCAAGTCGAAGCACCCTTCCAGTAGTGGGGCTTAGAGTTTGTCGGAGTGATATCGCCAAATTCTACGACAGGGCATAAATATATTATGACTGCTACAGATTATTTCACCCGGTGGGCCGAAGCGGTGCCTACGAAGCATGCCGACCAGGAGACGGTCATTGCCTTCTTGGAGAGCTTAAAAACCCGCTTCGGAATTCCAGAGGCAATCGTGACGGATAATGGCCCAGGGTTCATAGGTGCCAAACTCGGCGAGTTCACTTGCAGATATGGGATCTACCTTAAAGCCTCCTCCAACTATTACCCGCAGGGGAACGGCTTAGCTGAATCAACGAATAAGAATTTGATGAAGATCATAAAGAGAATCTTGGACATAAACAAAAGAACCTGGCGCCTGTTCCTGGACCAAGCACTATGAGCCGATCACATCTCTATCAAAAAATCTATCAAAACATCACCATATGCGTTGGTCTACGGGAAAGAGGCAGTTTTGCCTACTCATGTTGAGAGGCCCGCGCTCTGGATGCTAGATGATGAAAGAGGGGACCTGGATCCCATCAATGCCAGACTAGCTCAGCTATTGCAACTTGAAGAGGAAAGAGAAAAAGCTTAAGAAGTTTTCATGAAGCACACTGAAACTACCCGGAACTGGTTTGAAAAGAGAGCCACCGCTCGTACTTTCCGAGTCGGAGATCTGGTGCTGAAATGGGACGTATGGAAGGCAAAGTCGGGAGATGACGACAAGTTCGATGCCTTCTGGGAAGGCCCATTCAAGATTTCCCGTGTCAACCAAGCCAACTCTTTTATCCTACAGGACATGGGAGGCCAGACCCTGCCTATTCCCGTCAACGGCCTTCATCTGAAGGCTTTCCACCGCTAAAAAAGCATCATGAGGTTCTACCTGTGTGCATAGTTTTATTTCTGCATTCTGTTAAGTTTTCGAATGTATATGTTAGGACACCGCTCGGAGGAACCAATATAATGCAATAAATAAGATAAATGAATCGTTGTTTTATAAGAATCGCTTTTGGAAATATTGAGTTTAACCTGCAATATTGATATATATATAAATGAATGTATTTGATTTGCTGTCCTAAAATGAATATGGTGATGTGCATAAATATGAAGGAGGGGGTGCGATTGGAAAGATGCACCCCTATAAATATATAATTATAATATGTTAGGAGGGTCCTAACATGCCACCCTCCTTAAAAGAGCTTTGTCCTCAAAGCTCAAAGTAAGGAACTTCGTTGCTTGTTTTCCATGTTGAATTTGCGCAATTTCCTGTACTATCTTGATGTCACTTTTTCAAAGGCAAGGATATTGTGAAGGTCGGAGTGTTAGTGGGGGATTTCCAGGAAAAATAGTAAAATTTTCCTTAAGAGAATTGTGAAGACGGTAGGCTTCCACTTTAGCCGATTCTTCCTGTGTAGAATGAAGGAAAAATAAAGGTGCACTCACTATTTTGCCTCCTTTCTGAAGCAGGCTGCCTATACGATGAGAACTCATTATTGGTGATGAACTTGTGTGTAGTTTGTTGAGAGTGTATGTCTTGCCTTCATTATTTACTGCATGGATGTCTACCTCATTGTGTCGTGGTGTATCGAGCACTTCCGGCAAATCGACCTCATTTCCTTCATTGTTATGGTCAGGTGTTTTGGTCATGTCATGCACATCTTCCTCGCCTTCTTCATTGATGTGAGTAGGTGCACTGGTCGCTTCGAACACCACTACCTCATCTGCTTGCTCTATGGAGAGACAGGGATCAACTTTATGCAATAAATACAATGTTTGTGTAGCACAACAATGAAGGGGCCCAAATTGCTCATCACAAGTATAGCAGAGATCTTTCGCTCTTCGCTCCTCCATTTCTTGTAGGCTAAGGTACTTAACTGGCAAGGGTTTGTGTTTTGGAATAGTGTGCGTGAATGTCGATTTATCAATAGGTTGCTCCCCATGTTGACGTTGAACATTGAATGTATCGTCGGCTAATAAGGCTAATCCAATGGCTTCCTGTAGGGTGCGAGGAGTGTACATCATGATCTTCACTCTAATTTCTTCTTTCAATCCATTGATGAACCCACTTATGAGGACTAATTCATCCAACCCTATGATGCGATTGGCGATATCTTGGAATTGAATTTTATATACACACACTGATGTGACTTGACGTAGGCGGGCGAGATTAAACAACAAAAGTAGGTTGGGGTCATGAGATATTCCGTCGTCGGTCATTTTTGTAATCGTCATTGGAAGTTGTTATTAAATTACTGAAAATCGTCACAAAACTTGTCGTCAAAAATTGTCATCCAAAATTTTATCGTCAGCAATTTTCGTCAAATGTTGCAGCAAAAATTGGTGTCTTTTTGTCAACGAGAATTGGGTGTTGTCAACTTTGTGGGCTGCGACCCGAGCGCACAAACAAGGGTGAGAGAGGCGGTGAGGGAGCAGCGACTGAGCGGGGGGCGGCGAGACGATGAGGGAGCAGGCGGCGGAGTGGAAGAGGTTTCGAGCGAGCGGCGACAGCGGTTATTCAGGCAGAGCGAGGGTGGAGAGGCGGGCAGTCGGCAGAGCTGTGCTAAGGCGGGCGAAGGTAGCGGAAGGGAGCTGAGAGAGAGGCGTCAAGGAAGGGCGACCAAGGGAAGGGTTGCTTTGGTGATAAGAGAACCGAGGAAGAAGAACAAGATCTGGTTCGGATCGTTTTCGCCGCCGGAAATGGATGCCAGAAATAAATCGCCTGAAAAAATGCGTCAGAAAATTTATTTAAAGGTTTTTATAAGGTGTAGGTGTTAATTTACTTTAATTTTTCTCGCCGGAATTATATTTTATTGTCGGAAACTTATTCGCACAACGTTAATGGATTTTTATGCTGCTGAATTTGAATCCTTTGTCGCCACCAATCGCTAGGTAAGGTAAAATGATGTTTGTGTTTGCACTTGGATGGATTCGATTATCGGTTTAAGCTTTGTCGATTTTTCTAAGCGTTCACCGGAGTTTGACGTTCTCTGCCTGAGGATGTTCCTGCGTCTATTTTTTTTTTTTGTTGGGTGCGTTCTGCATTCTATGTACCCTGGTTACGAGGATGCATTCAACGGAGTATGGAGGCAACAGAGGGTGAGGGCTCTGTTACGTCGTTTTGTAAGCAGCAGAAGGTGAGGACACCGTAAACATCGTTTAGAGACAACAGAGGGTGAATATCGATCTCAGTTGGCTCAGGTTGGGAAAAAAAATTGAAAGTGGAGGCGGATGTGATGGCTCTGATCCAGATGTTAGGACACGGCTCGGAGGAACCAATATAATGCAATAAATAAGATAAATGAATCGTTGTTTTATAAGAATCGCTTTTGGAAATATTAAGTTTAACCTGCAATATTGATATATATAAATGAATGTATTTGATTTGCTGTCCTAAAATGAATATGGTGATGTGCATAAATATGAAGGATGGGGTGCGATTGGAAAGATGCACCCCTAATAAATATATAATTATAATATGTTAGGAGGGTCCTAACAGTATATATTTCTTTTTGTTTTCAAGGAGCCAAGATGAGTTCGCAGCTTTGGTTGCAAGGAAGATGTAATTTTGACTAAGCAGATTAAGCTTCGCCCGCTTTCTAGCGCAAAATTAAGGTTCGGCCAAGTTTTGAGCGAAGCAGGCACTTCGGGCAGGTTTACAACGAAGTCTACCTCGTTCCCGAAGTAAAGGAGAAGGAAAAAGACAATGTTGATCAAAATAATCCCTGCCTTTCGAGCGACGAAAATGAGAAAAATCCTAAGGCCTCGATGTATTCTAAGCCAAAGCGGTGCTTCGCTAAATTTGTGCCCCGAAATGAAGGTTCACTCAGCTCAAAGACGAAGTAAAGGGAAAAAGGGAGAGCTTCGCTCAATCGCCGAAGGCAGCGGCCAGTTCGTCAGTTTTTTGGCCGAAGTGGCACTTAGGGTACATCACTCAACGAAGTGGCAGTTCGAAGGCAGTTGCTGCAAAGTGCACCTGGAGGGAAAAGTTTAAAAGGAAAGCATTTCGCTCATCCCAGGCTAAAGGCTTCACTTCGAGCATAATTAATGCCAAAGTTAAGGTTCGCTCCAAGTTTCGGCGAAGTGGCAACGTTGAAATGAGTTTCAAAAGGGGCGCGAGGGCCCGCTTTGGGCACCTTGGTGGCCGAAGTAGAGCTTCGCTTCGTTTTTGGGCGAAGTTCCCATTATGGAGCCGTCAAGCCTAAAACATGCCTTGAAGCGCGCGAAGAGTGGCGGTCCCCGTTTAAAGTCCCTAAGCGCGCGCTTTAATGAGAAATGACAATGCGCCTCCCAAGGGGGTTGGTCGGAATTAAAACTGGTGCCTTGGATAACGAAAACAGAGGAGTTTGGAGTTTCAAGGCGGATTGAGATCCCTAAGGCGCTTCAAGCCTCGAAAGCAGCACCAAATCACCAATCAAAGAACGATGCAATCTACCTGCGTCCGATTTGGGCATTTACTCTCCGTAAGCGCCATTAATGGGGTAGGTCCTGCCCATGTCTATAAAATAAAGATGCATCCCCAACGAAAAATTATTAAGTCCCCTGCGAATTGCTCCCCACTCTGCCGAAATTCTGCTGAAACTCCGCTAGCGAGCCTGTTTACCGATAGCTACCAGTGCGCCCGTATACCTCTGCTAAGTCAAAATGGGCAAGCGAGCAGCAAAAAAGAAGGAAAAGGCACCAAAGGAAGGGGGTTCGAAGAGGACAAAGAAACCTGAAAAGGAAAAGAAGCAGAGGTCAAGAAAGAAGGAACCTGAGGTCCCTGTCGAGAAACAGATAGTGGAGGAGGAAGAGTCGGAGGAGGAAGAACCAATTGACCCACCCATCGATAAATTGGAAGGCGTCAGAGATGGTGTCCTCTCTAAAAGTGTCGGGGAACTCTGCTAGGCAATTTACCAAATGTTAACGCGAGTATCTACTGAACACAGGAGGACAGTTGCATACTAGCAATTATACTGGTATTTGTGCACCCCAGTACACGACTATCCTGAGCTGGTATGTGCCATCGCTAGGAACTATCATCCTCTGACCAAGCAAATCCGGGATTTTTCGGGGAGAAATTTGTTTTCCATTTACCGCGATGACGTCCAAGATGCCTTCACTCTAGGCCAAGGGCCACCCCGAGGATATATTGTTAGGAACGTTAACACGAATGAGCAGAAAAGCAGATATCGCCCCTCTCAAATGCTGCAATTCATGGAGGAACAACTGAGACAGGGGCTCCCAACTGGAGAGCTGCCAGACATGCCAATGCACCTGGACAATTTCAAGTACCCGGATATTTACTCTATCCTGGCATGGGTAGCGGGTTTATCTACCGACACTACAGTATATCCCTGGCAGGTCACCATGGCCAAATGCATTTCACATGGAAAGTTCTACTCTCCTAACCCCGCGAGGCCAAATACCTATTGGGTATTCTTCGACTAGGCGGACTGGGTAGCCCGCGTTCTGCACTCGAAGCTAACGGATTTGAAGAACATGGGAGCTGAACAGTGCTTCGGGTCATGCTCTTTCCTAGCCTGGTTGTTCTTTTATTATATGCAAAACAATTTCCCCCATATCGCCGTCAACAGTATTGGCAAAGATGGAAAGTCGTTGCCAGTGTATCAGTGCACTCCAGTCCTAGCGCGAACAGAGTCCTATTATGTCTTCAACCATGAGTTTCTGGGACACGCCTTGGAACTTGTATGTGGCTCTTGTCACCGGGTACCAGCGTCAATGCGAGACAGCATAGTATACAGAAGGTTGGGTGATGTCTTCTAGATTACATTGGGGCTGGTGATTAGAATGTTTGGGTTTACTGGTAAACCCTTTCTCCTCCCGTACTACACCTCGGAGTCCTTGTTTGCATTGAAGGTCGCTCGCCAGAGTGACTACACAGATCAGATTTACGACCACGGCAGGAAGTGGGGACACACTTGTGAGTTCCTCTTCAAAATAGGTGTTATCGAAATCTTCGCCACTAGGCAGAATGCCTACCTTGCAATGACGCTCAACGACTTCAGTCTACTCGAACTGCCCCAACGGTAGCAGTATGATCCCCTGGGTGTAATCAGGGATTTCCTTAGGTTTAAGAACTTTCACGTCTGCCCCCACCCAAAGATTGTGGAACAACGCAACAATCCAACAGGCCGCGATCTTGAATGGCATATCGAGAGGATGCAGGCCTTGCCTCCATGGCATGATTTCTACCCCGTTGAAACAGAGTATATTCCATCGCGGCACCCATTCCCTGATCCAAATTCCACATTCTGGAAAAAAATGAAGAACCTGAAGGGGTGGTCTGAGGAAAAGCTCTCGGAGTGGTGGATCATGAGGGTTCACCATCAGAAGCAAAGATCTGATACCTTCCTCCTCATAGATGGCCAGTTCTTGCAAATATTCGACACCAACTTTGGCTCCTGGCAGCCAATCCCATTCTCAAACTTTGTACCCCGAAGTGCCCCCGGCTCCGGCAAAAGCCCAAGGAGAATCGAAGAGTTATCTAAGCAGGAGGAGCAATCAGAAGCACAACAAGAGCAGCACGAGCAGCCAGGCGAACCAATGGCAGAAACAAGCCATGCTGCCGAAGAGGATGTGCAGCCACCTGAAGAGGAGAAGAAAAAGAAAAGGAAGAAGGTTGCCGAAGTGCAAATGCCGCCTCCCCACCCAAAGAAGCCTCGGACTAAGTCGTCCGGTTCAACCAGCGAGCGCCCTTCAGAAAGCCCTATTGACGTAGGCACCGACGAAGCTGTATCCGCTGCCCCACCACAGAAGGAGGTAGAGGTCATCAACCTAGAAAAGGAGATCGTCAATGTGGAGGACGGCACTCAAAGAGAAGAAGGCGGTGAAGGACAAGAAGGGGAGACCAGTCAAAATCCCGCCATGCAGGAGTTTTCTTCCACAGCTCTCCCCGAAGAGCACGCATGTACGCACTCCCTTTCTCCTCTTCACTCTTCTGAAACGCAAGATATAGTAGCCCCGATCGATGAGCCCCTAGTGTCTGCCCTGCCTCTCGGCAGTGAGCCTCCATCAACCGTTCCCCTTATAGTTTCCCGCTCGTTAATCAAAGAAGTTCAACTTTCTGTTGCTTCCCAGTTTACCCAAGCAGTACTAGGTTCGTATGCTACTGCCCTCAATGCCTTTACAGCTTCTGCATCACTCGATCGGGGCACCCCAAGCGAACCACCGTCTTTCCCCCTCAATCCCACATCTTTTGTGCAGGCTGAGAGTAATCCCTCACTCCCGGGCTCTAGCAGCCCAGTCGCGGCTATCCAGACCCCTGCTCCTCCTACGGCCGCTGAAACCCCCATCACCATTGTTTCCAACCCATCCAGTGAAGCCCATCCTTTGCAATCACTGTACCTGTTCACACCTATGTCTGGAAATCCGGCACATCTGGATTTGGAGTTGGAGATGATTGAAGAGCACCCCCTGGCGAAGAGCCTGCATCGGGCACGTCAAAGCACAAACAAATGGCGCAAGGATATTAGGAGGAAGAGAGCGTGAGCCACCGCCAAAGTCGAGAAGTGCGCCATGTTTGACCCGCAAAAGATGGAGCTCCACAAGGTGAAAAAGGTGCCAAAATTTCAGAAGCCCGTGGAGGAAATGGCACCTTCGGACTACACCTATCAGGAGACCATCAAAGACCTGAAGGTGCTTGACGTGGGGCATGAGACAGGGTCCATGCATGTGAAGATCGATTCGATCTACCTCCATACTGAACACATCAGGGAGCGTTGCTTTGCAGCAGAAAATGAGAATATGAAGTTGGAGGAAAATCTGGCAAAGACCCATGCCCAGCTGGAAGATGCGCAAAAAGAATCGGAACAGTTGAAGCAGGAGGTGGCAGCTCTCAAACAGCAAGTGGGCAAACTCCAAAGCACCGCCGAGCACCACCTGAAGCCGTCGAGGAGACAGAGGACAAAGTAAAGAAGCTCGAGGCTTGAATCCAGAAGATGCAACAGCAGTTTGCTGAGAAGGAATCAAAAATGGAGCTCTTCACCAGGGACCGAATAAAAGGCATTTGCGTCCATTTGTTGAAAAACTTCAGGTCCAGAGCATCCAGCGCCTTGTCTGTTCTATTGTATATCACTGAGGCCCAGCGCGCATCTTCACAGGACGGGCCCGTTGTGGAGGAAGTTATGCAGGAAGTACAGCGTCGGCTTAGCTTAGCCGTAGAAGTGCAAAGTATCATATATCTGGACCTGGAGGTCCTGGCTATGAGCTGAACTGCGAGAGATTGGTCCACCGTCCAATCGACCCTTCGCGCCTTCTCCAAACTGAAAAAAGCTCAGAAGGCCAAAAGGTTGATGGACGCTTTCGAGCAAGAACAACGCACTTCCCTGGTATACTTTCAGAATCTCTCGCAGCTAGGTTTCCCCTGTTTCATTGATGATGACGGGAACCTCCTAACGAAGGACGCGCTCAAACCAGTGTGGATCGCTTTCGAGAGCAATACGTTGGAGATAGATGGTTGGGTGGATCCCATCACAGAGGCACAGGTGACGGATTTTATATTCAGATACTGCCAAATTGAAGCCTACCTAACAGACCTAAGTAACAAGGCCAGACACGCAGATATTGATCAGATTCAAAGATTTCGTTGTCTGGTGAAAGCGCTCCGCGATCGCGAACCATTCCAGGAAGGGGCTTGGGCTCACATCCGACGCACTCTGGAGCGCATCCGTGCACGTCTCCCCCAACAGCAAGAGCAAGAACAAGAGCAAGAGCATGGTGAGGAGGAAGGAGAAGAAGGAGAAGGATTGAGAGAAGAACCCCCAAAAGGCGATGAACAACCTGAAGAAGGGATAGGCGGTGACTCCGAGCCCAATGGATGAAAACTTAGGGTCCTTGCATTGAGGCGAGCTCAATACCCCGCGGGCTGCCAGGAATGTTGACAATTTTGTCACATTTTGTCCAAGGAGTAAAATTTTGAAATGTCTGTTTTTCATGTTTGAATTTTCCTTCTCCTCCATATTTAGATTTCTTCGCTCCTCTAGCATTTTTCATGACACTCCGGCGCAACGAGTACCCGCCTTTCGCTTGCCTCCATGTCCATTTCAGGTTAATAGGCAGCTTCGCTAGCAAAGGACGGCAAAAGGGTAAAGCTTCGCTCAAAAACGAGGTTAATAGGCAGCTTCGCTAAGAAGATATGCAAAAAGCCCCTTCGGGCTTGAAAATCAGCTAAGGCATGGGGGCTAGTTCGGCCAAAATACCCAGCGAAGCTACGCTTCAGCTCCAATTCCAGCGAACCTCCCCGTCCCGGTAATGAAAAAAGTCTAAGGCAGCTAGCTCACTTCGCCCAAAAAGTAGCCGAAGTGACACTTCGGCCAGTATTTGCAGCGAACTTCCTACTTTGACGAAGCATCAGTTCAGACGTAGGCATCGACGAAGTGGCACTTCGGGTCCTTCGACTGTCGAACCTGACTTCGGCCCCTCTTTCGGCGAACTTCCGCTCAGACGATGGAAAAAAACTCAAGGCAAGTGATCCACCTCGCCCAGAACCCTGCCTAACTGCCACTTCAGGCTTCAAATTCAGCAAAGCATCCATTTCCTGCGAAGAGGTAAGGCAAGGGGGTTTTTCTGCTTCGCTCCCAAGGCCAGCAAACTTGCAACTTTGGCCCAACTCCCTGCCGAACTTCCACTTCGGAACCCATTTCCGACGAGACAACCATCCGTAGCAAAGTGCCAATTCGGTCAAAGTGTTCTTCAAGACAAAAAGAGTGAGGACCTTCATCGCTCCTCAACACTGCGAACCACCGGTTCGGCCCAAAGCTCCAACGAACCTCCCCTCCAAGGTTAATCTCAGCGAACCGCGCCTAGTAAAGTTTGTTTTTTGACTTAGGCAGACTGATGCAGTCAAGGTCCAATCTTCCCCTCCAGCTACAGCAAACTGTCAGTTCGGCCAAATTTCATGGCGAAGCTGCACTTTGGGTGCAATTATGGCGAACCTCCATCCCAGGCACGATTCAAGCCAAAACATCAACGAAGTGT
The DNA here is from genome assembly GCA_028583015.1 of Wollemia nobilis. Classification (NCBI taxonomy): domain Eukaryota; kingdom Viridiplantae; phylum Streptophyta; class Pinopsida; order Araucariales; family Araucariaceae; genus Wollemia; species Wollemia nobilis. The sequence continues at coordinate 690,660 of JAQPPZ010002036.1, read as the reverse complement.
CCCCTAGGTGCCTTCTAACACCAGTGCTACTCTCGATGGGCACGCGTCCATAGGAAAATTAGGTGGGGTACAAATCCAAGGCATCTTCATGGCACACAAATGCAAATATTCAGCTCAGAGAGATCCCTCACCAACTGCAGTAATGAGACAGGAGGTCTCAACTACAAAATTCATCGGGGGTCAAATCCCAGCTACCCCAACGTCCTAGTGTGCTTTGTCATTAATTGTTTAGAGGTGAGGCCCTCTATAAAAACCCACGCATTGTAATGAAAAAAGGGGCGAACATATTGCTAAAAAGTTGTTGTATTCAAACTTTTGAATCAATAATAAGGATCTTTGGCTCTGACTCTGTATCTTCTTTGTATGACGCCTTTGGCAAGCATTTCTGCTATTTTCATTTATTTTTCTGATTGTTGTAATTCTGTTATTCTGGGGAAGTTTTCCAAAGGATACTTAGGGAAGTAAACGCAGTGTTGGTTTCTGTTTCATTCTCTGTATTGATAGTTGTTGGTTTAGGTATAGATAAGTGATTGCGTTGCTTGTTCTTCCCCACTGTTACTGCTATGCAATTTACATTTCTTTCTGCATTTTCCCAATCTCTTTCCAGTTCCCTAATCTAAAACCCCAAGTAGTGTAGTATAGGAGCCGGCCTTCTCCGAAGATTGGCACGGAAGGTATCTCTTCCTTTTGGCCTTTCAAGGTTGGTCCGGGTCTAGGGCACGTATGCAAACCAAATCCTTTCCCAGGGCGGATTCGTGACCAACAGAAGCATCATTGGATCATTTGCTGGATCCTTTGAAATAGTTCGTGATGATCAAGACTCTGCTTTTGCTTCTACTTCTACTTGGCATTCCACCACGGAATAGTAGGCACTTGGATCTTATTAAGCTCTCCTCCATGTCTTTCTTTCCCCTTGACTGTTGATTCTCTTATCTCTTCACCATTACTTGCAATATGTGAGGGTTTACTCATTTTTGGGACCACCCTTGAAGGATGTGATCAGATGTTGTACAATAGTTTAGCGAATATCTAGTCTCCAGTTTAGTTTATTCATACTCTCTTAGTAACTACAGTGCTTTGTAATAGCCTTTTTACATTTAGTCCCATTGACCTACTTTCATTATTCACGGGCACTAATAGAACTCTCTCTCTCTCTCTCTCTCTCACACACACACACACGCATACATACACATGTATATATAGATATGTATGTGTGTGTATATATACATACAAACCCACACACAGACATATATATATATATATAGAGAGAGAGAGAGATGAATTGCATTTTGCAGGGACAACTCCAACTTTTTAGGGAATTCAAATTTTTACCTCAATACAACAAAGTTTTTTTTATAAATTCGAAGCATTAGATACAGGAATATCTCAAAAACCATTTTTGAAGTTCCTTTTCAATCAAATGATACATGAATATCTCAAAAACCCTTCATCACTTTATTTTTTGTTGTCCCATTTATTATGAGATCCGAGGTAGGTTTCATTTCCTTTTCAGGGACAAAAATCGATTTGTTTCTACCTTCTTCATATACCTGGACTAGCGTTGTCTCGCACGCTTTCTTAAAGAGATAACTTAGCTTCGATGACATAAAAGTTCTCCAAATGGATCTCACCCTCCTCAACATCGGCTCATCACAACATACTTCACCAACTCCGATGGACCAGGTGACTTCGATCGAAAACACCCCACATCATCCAGTTCGAACAGAAGCAGGGTCACTAGACAGCGCACCAACACGTTGTCAGGGTTCCAAACTAGCAATGGGTAGAGACATATCATGGACTTCTTCAGCTTCGGTACTTTGGCCTCAACTGTTAGGAGAGATTAGTTTCTGAGGGGTTCTCGAAGCTTGCCCCTCCTGGGCTGCTCCCTCCCCCCTCTCTCTCTCTCCATTCTTCTTGGCATGCACTCCTCTCTGTTGGACGACAGCCCTCCCCCCCTCTGCTCTCCCTTTTCTTTTCTTTTCCCTTTCTCTTTGGCCCATTTATCGGGTTTCATCTTGTATTCATCTTAGTTCTTTTCTTTGTTGGGCTTTTTAGCCTGCTAGCTGGCAGTCATTATTGTCCCTTCTTATAGTCCCTTGGGTCTTATTTTGGCCCACCACGGACATTAATAATATTTCATTTCATTTCATTTCTGTGTTACTTGGAGCTGTTTTTTGAGCAGATTTATTAAGAATCTGTGTTTTTCAGCGATAAGTGGCTGCCACAGGTATTTAGAGCCAGTATCTAGATGTTCTTGCTCCAGCATATTCCTTAGAACAGGTATTTGCAGCATTTTCCTCTGTTTCAATATATATTTCTGCACATTTGACCTATAGCTATGGCCTCTTTACCCAATATCATGTTCGAAGGCAGTGAGAGATTCTCTAGGAGGAACTCCAATACGTGGAAGCAGCGTATGTTGGCCATATTTGAGTACAGATGCTTGGATAATATCGTCCTAGGCAAAGACACCCGACCCACAAGTGCGGGTAAAGACCAGGACAAGTTTGATGAACAAGACAGAGAAGCAGTAAAGCTGCTTAAGTTGTTTGTAACAAATGAGATGCTTCATGAAGTTCAAACAGGGAAAACTCGGCAACAATTTGGAAGCATTTGAGAGAGTTGCATGAGACTTCGGACAAGGGTAGAGCCTTCTTCATGAAGAATATGTTGTTTTTGATGCTGGGAATATAGCTCAAGCCATACTTATAAGATTTATAAAGCTAACTCGAAAAGGCGAGGTATCCTGCCATCATACAAAAGGTGGAGCCAAACACCTCCTGCTTCCCCATTTTAAAGTGCAACAGCTTGTACCCATAGCATGGCATGGAAGCAAGCCATCAACTAGAGTATAGTATTCCTTCAACCCTGTTAGCACTAAACTCTGATAGTCCATGCCATAGTCACAGAGTCTCCTCAAGCGTGATCATTGCAGATCCCAACATTCATAAGAAAAAGCATATATCTAATAGTATAAGAAATCAAAGTAAATAATGAACACAACCCAATGTTCTAAAAAGAGAACCATAAGACTACCAAAAATTAACTGTGAAAACTAAGCCAAGCATACATAAGTCATGAGCATGACATCATGTTAAATGCTTTACTCATTGAATCACTCACATAACACACTATTATCAAAAATATCTGCCAAACTAAACCATTGATTAATCATATATTTTATGTTTGTAATACAAATGGAATTATATTCTAATGTCCATCCCATACCACAGGAGCATAAATGCAGTTCACATAAGTAAATTTAAATACCACACAGAAATTGTATGCAAGAAGGGCTTAACCCTCACATTATAAACCATCCTCATCACATGTCAAAATCCATCCATTAAAGTTTTTTACAAACTAAACCTAGCCCTGGATCCATTACTCTAAGGCAGTTCAATAACGTTTCATATGTGAGCAATGCAACAAGTATAGCATTTAACATGAAGCTATGTAATATAAAATTTTGAATGCACAAAAGGTCCAACCCTCATAAAGTTATACACCATCCTCATCACATATCAAAATCCTTCAACTTAAAGTTCAATACACAACTAAAATCTAATGTCCATCATGCTGGGAATGTAGCTCAAGCCATACTTATAAGATTTATAAATCTGACTCAAAAAGGCGAGGTATCCTGCCATCATACAAAAGGTGGAGCCAAACACCTCCTACTTCCCCATTCTAAAGTGCAACAGCTTGTACCCATAGCACAGCATGAAACAAGCCATCAACTAGAGTATAGTATTCATTCAACTCTGTTGACACTAAACTCTGATAATCCATGTCATAGTCACACAGTCTCCTCAAGCGTGATCATTGCAGATCCCAACATTCATAAGAAAAAGCATAAATATAATAGTATAAGAAATCAAAATTTATAATGAACACAACCCAATGCCACAAAAAGAGAACCATAAGACTACCAAAAGATAACAATGAAAACTAAGACAAGCATACAAAAGTCATGGACATGACATCATGTTAAATGCTCTACTCATTGCATCACTCACATAACACAACATTATCGATAAAATTTACCAAACTAAACCATTGCTTAAGCATTCATTTTATGTTGTAATAGAAATGGAATTTCTAATATCCATCCCATACCACTAGGAGCATAAATGCAATTCACAAAAGTAAATTTAAATAGCACACAAAAATTGTATGCAAAAGAGGTCTAACCCTCACAATATAAACCATCCTCATCACATGTCAAAATCCATCCATTGAAGTTCTTTACAAACTAAAACTAGTGTCCATCATTTTGGAAATATAATTCTAAGTACCAATATAAGTTTTGTCCCATTATGGTGGGGTGTCTTTTCATGGAAGAAACAATGCTTAGAAGATATGCTACAAGGGATTCTATGGGATGGGGCATTGCACCCTGCTTGTTATAAGAAACAAGTTCCATTGTTTCCTAGTTCTACAAATATCTCCATTCATGTATGAAAGCCATTGTTCTTTATGGCTCAAAATATGGAAGCATGCATAGAAATACATTGACTTGGAGTGTATTGAGACAGTTCACACTCTCATGCTTCCATATATGACCTGAGCTTGTATTGAGATGGTCCACGCTCTCATGCTTCAATGTATGACATATGGCTGTTGCAAATGGACAGTTTCTCACAGCATCATTGAAGTCAAATTCACAATCAAAACATTCAGCTTGAAAGTATCTGCAATCCCCACATTCATAGAATCTTTGATCCATGGGTGCCACAGTTCCCGATTATAACAGATATCCATATTCTACCCTTTGTTCCTTAGAGAAGATTGCTCTTTCAGGCCTTACTGGGCATCAAGATATGTCCTTTTACAACAGTTGTCCCTAGACTTGGTCTTCTTCAACTCCTAGTTTATTGAGGGATCTCTCCCTTCCACAGCCAGTTGTACTTGCTTCGGGATCCATTTGTACTAGGGCTTAATCTCCTTTGTGCTTACCCTTCTCTAGTTTTGTTATTCAGTTTGTTTTGTTCATAAACATAGTGTGTTGTACTTTTCACCCCTAGAGTTTCTTTTTACCCTAGTACTTTCCGCTGAAACAGGCTGTACATTTGAGTTCCATTTATTTTGTAAGAGTCACAACATTTCTATACAATTATCTTGTATTTTATTTAGTAATAAAAGATTCATGGTTTCAAAAATAAAAATAAAAATATTTCATGGTATTTGTTCAAGCTTCTGATAGTTGAGGAATTTCTAGAAGATTGATAATAAAGTAAATCAAAATAAAGGAGCTAAAGTTATGCCCAAATGCATTTCTGGAATTAACATAAATCACAATCAAAATATTTTATATCCAAGAAATGCTGTACACATAGATAAAACATTACTTGCTCTAGTTTTAAAACAACTACAGACCTCGACAACAAGCTTTAGTCCATCAAGATTGCTTCCTGTTCGAACATCAACACAAGTAGGGGATGAAGAGTCATCTCCACCATGGGAAACTGTCAAAAGCAGCTGGCATACATGACACGGCTCTCCTAGATATATGAAAAGCTCCACAATATCTGCCCCTGGAGGACAAACCTGCAATCATACACAAAACAATTTTTAGGAATCACTTGTATGAGTTCATTGCTTTCTTGGAGAAAAACGGACGATAGCTCCTTAACTACTGTTCACCACAAAGGCTTACTACCATCTGAATGTAGAATGATCTTATAATATGAGATACATTAAGCACAAAAGTGATAGATCACTTGTTATTATAATTACCCAGATAAGTTCCTTGCTTTTGAAACTGAGAAGATCATTTGAACTGTGAAGACTTGGAAACAGGCTTGGCACAGGCTTAAGAATATTTGCAGGTGGCCGAGACAACACCTGTTTAAAACAAGATATAATTTCATAGCAAGTAAAATAACTCATCAGCAAGGATATGGTTTGCAGTCCCATTGCTAAAGTCAAACGCTAAAACTTAAAATGGTTTTCCATCCTTTCTATGACCTAAGCCCCCACGCTCTAGCAAAATACAATTCACAGAAATTAATGTACTATCAACACACTAAGAAATTATAAAGCAATAAAATTGTGAATACACAGAAAATAAACATTACAAGAAAGCTAAACCACTGATTACTACTTTAGGCACAGCATGAGGAATACTTACTTTCCATCCAAACTTGTTTGGAATAGCTATTACTAATGGCTGAACAAGTGTAAATCTGCAATTGCTTTTCAACTGTGTTCATATTCCACCTAAAATTGCAAAGCAAGGATGATCTGGTTCATATTCTCAGTACATTTGTTTACTGTTATCATCGCACTATTTTAATTTTGTAACTATTTACATTCACAGAACAGTACAAGCTCTCATTTATTATAGAACTTTATATAATCTGAGATATAGAACAGAACTTGGAGAAACAGGAACATCAGAGCTAAGGATCGCCACATAAACTCTATGTCAAGATAAATTCCACAGATGCCCCCCAAAAATATATAAATATTTATTGTTTCACGTCCAAATTGAGGAAGTTAAACAAAGATTTGGAACTTATGGGTCAAATACTTCATAGTTGTGCTTCAGTCTAAGTGTAATCGAAGTGGGGGAAAGAGATATGTTGCAACTACCATGCACAAACCCTTCTACTGGAGAATTTATATCTAGGACATGTCTGGCAATTCAAGCATCATGCCCTCTGATAAGAAATTTCCCCCTACCGATCATGGAATGCACTCACCCATACTAACCATAGAAGATATCACAAACTGCCAGCCAATCTGTCCAAATGTCTGAATCAATCATTGGAAGCATGCAACCCTAATATGCCAGAAGCATCATGGCCTGATACTTTCAGAAGCAATCAGGGGGACACCAAATTAATTGCAGTATTGAAATGTTAAACTACGCAAACACACAATACATTATTTGATGGGGATGAGGAGAGGAAGTAATACACATTTCCAAGTTGAATCAATCTTCAAATTATTGAAAAGCTGGATTCTACCAATTAGAACATAATTCAAACAGTCTACGAAAGTGATGAGGTGAACCACAAGGATTAAGAAGTATATTAGTATAATACGTTACTATAATTTAAACCTCTATACAAGAGCAGAAAAATAATGTTAAAGATTCTTGGATGAGTAGCATGTTTATTGAGCGTAGCATTTGATCCTAACCCCAATTTAAACACATAAAGCAGGATGGTCTATGACCCACATTCTCAAGGTATAAGATTGGAAAATTCCAAAGGCCTTGATGATACACTGTGTTGGAGACCCCATGATATATTTTGTAAAATCTTAAAATAAAGTCAAAAACAGAGGTATTTGTGTGTATTATGTTATGTTGTCTGAAATAAGATAAGAGAATTCTATTAATGTCCATGGACGACCAAAGTAGGCCAATGGAACTTCCCAAGAAGAGCTGATACAATGCACTGTAGTAACCAAAAAGGACCACAAAATAACCTCTGAGGTTCTCAAGGACCACAGTGGGAGGATATTGAGAAGAACCATTACAGGTTATGTACATGGATTTGGTACTAGAAGGGCCAAAATTTTCCAGGTAATGTTGTAACCAAATTTGATACATTTGACTTATGGATCACCCCTTTCCCTAGAGGAGATGAGAAGAGGCATGTAGTGAATTCCAAAAGGGGAAACGACAATCCATAGAAATCCCAATATTTTGGATAAATACGCTAGCATCTAGGTACCAAACTCTCCTTCATCAAGGAAGATTCACAAAGACAACTCTCATGGCAGAGTAGACGTAATGTGTCTCTCTCCCAACCTAAAGCATGATCCACCAATGCATTTTAACCATTGTGTCTAAAAATGCTCTCAAGATGAAGCAGATGGGATGCAAACTCGGCCTGTACAATGCACTGAAGAATTGTACACCTGCAGCAGATTATATATCAAAGCAAAAATGACTAACTCTCTCACTGCTTACCCAGTCTATAGGTCTGTTGGTCAAGAATCCGCCTTAGGTATGAAATTTCTTATTCATGCGCCCTAGACCCGGCCAACATTGAAAGGTCGAGAGGAAGAAATGCCTCCCGTGCCAATCTCCAGAGAGGGTTGGTTCCCCTTCTATTCTAACTTGGGGGGTTTGTGAGTAAGGAACAGGAAAGAGATTATAAATGACTGAAAGGGATGGGAAATGTGGCCTCAAGCCAAGATAGAACAGTGGTGATCGACAAGCAGCATGATAACTTAACTATACGCTGAACCAGATAGCACTCAACACAGAAAACTAACAAAAATTAAAACCAGGCATCTAACATGTGCAATCTCCAAAATCATTCCAGCGTTCACCCTCTATCGGGAGTCAAATCCAGACATAGAATTATAACCCACATACAGAGCAGGGAATTTAATAGAAATGTAAGATAGAAGACATACACATAAAAAGAAGTCTAGAGTTAGAGCCAAACGTTATCTGTATTGATAGCAGAATTCAAGTTACATCAAGCCTCTAGCAAAACGTCCATCATTTTACAATAAAATTGTCGGCTTTTATAGAGAATTCTGCCGCTTGAAATATTTAATGCACACCTACAAAACATGGCGGTGGCAGCCAAGATAGAATTTGGGAAATCAGCACTCATCAAACAGTAATGAGGCATGACCTGAAACTGATGACTTGCTGAAATGCAGCTGCACCCCTTCAATGCGCTGACAGGTTCAACTTGTTGGCGCCGCCTCCTCACTTGTTGGAACCGCCTTAATGCGAGATAGGATTCTGAAATCCGGAAACGTCAAGTCTGGAAGCTTCTCAGACCGACTGTTGGATGGATAAGGATGAGCCTTGTGTCATTGAGAAGCGCCTCTGAGGAACTTCGGCTGAAGCAAGGGGGGCTGGACTGAAACAGGCGCCTAATGGATGCAGGCCCCCTCCTACGTTTTCCTGATGCAATCTCCGAAAAGCGCTTGAGCTCCAAAAAACTGCAGCGAAACGACTTAGTTACCCTGGGCACAGCGCTGGCGTTGAAAAGTCAAAGTTGCTTGCGCTGGTAGATCGGAGCGAAGACGCCTTGCGCTGAAAAGTGGAGCGAAACGCCTTGCAGCCTTGGAAGTAGTGCAGGCGTTGAAAAGTCAACAAGCATTGCGCTGCTACCTACTCCGAAACTGCCTTGCGCTCGAAAATTTGGGCGAAACGCCTTGCTGCACTACTTAGCCCTTTTTCCTCGAACTTGCTACTGCGCTTTGAAAAGTCAAAGGGTGTTGCGCTCCTGGTAGAGTTCGAAAAGGCTTTGCGCTCAAAAGGTGGAGCGAAACAACTTGGAGCATTGGGAGCAGCGCCAGAGTTTGAAAAGTCAAGGGTCATTGCGCTCCCACCTGCTCCGGATTTGCCTTGCGCCTGAAAATGTGAGTGAAACGCCTTGCAACCTCGGGAGTGGCGCCAGAGTTGAACGGTCAAAGGTCATTGCGCTCATTCTTGGTCCGAATTGGCTTTGCGCTGGGGAAAGAGAGCGAAACGTCTCTAGCTCCACTTGCACCATCCTTGGAAATTGGGATGCGCCTTTGAAAAGTCAAAGGCCATTTCTCCCTTAGCAGGAGCGAAACTGCCTTGCGCTCACCCACTGGAGCGAAATGCCTCTGCCCATACTTAGCATTTTTTCATTAAAACCGTTGCCGCGCTTTGAAAAGTCAATAGGCGTTGTGCTCCTGGCAGCCTTGCGCTCACCCATAGGGGCGAAACAGACTGGGCCCCACACTTGTGCTAAAGTAGACTTTCATTAAGTGTTTGGACAGTTTGAAAGCAATTTCGCCCAGTTTTGGCCCCGGAAAGGGATTGCGCCTTCCAGACAGGGCGCAAACACCTTGCACTCTCATTCAGGGGCGAAACAACCTGGGCGTACTTACGTTTTCTCCTCCAAAGGTGGGTTTTGTTGTTGTCTGGCCAGAAACGGGCCTACGCTCTACCCCTGCTCTGAAACTAACCTGCGCCTGGAGACATGGCGCGAACTACCCTCGCCCTCCAAAAGACAAACGCCCTGCATGATGGATGAAAAGAAAAACTGCACCAGGCCTTGGGCACAACTGACAAATTCTGACAGAGAAAGCAGGAAAGAGAAAATGCATTCTGTACAAAGAATAATCTTCAGGGAAGGAGAAATTACAGAACAGCAAAATTATACAAAGGAATTCAATGTGGCAGGAAATGCCAACAAGGTCTCAAACACGTTATTGGACCTCCAAAGGGTAAAGAATTGTGAGTTTGATGATATGGTTAAAGACTTGCATATTAGACACATCCAACTATCTTTGCAAACCGTAAGCAAGGAGAATCGCATCTTTGACAAAGAGCCATATGGCAATCAAAACATGATGTAGAACATTGTTACGAAAATCGGCTAAAAATCGTGATTCGTATCGGAAAATTGCAAATCGACAGCGATTCACCCTCTACGTTCATCTGCTGAAAGTGAAGTCCCCAATCTCATCAATATATATGCCAAAAAGAGTCAATAAAGGATGGTGCCTTGTATAACCCCAAGACTACACCTAATCTCATCTAAACACCCATAAGTTGCTTGAAATTAACTAATCACTGCCTTGTAAAGAATTATGCTAGTTGTGATAAGGGGCTTGGTGAAGTTTTTATCCCATAGTCTTTGAAATAGCAAGTGACAAGGTACCATATCAAGGGCTTTGCAAAAGTAAACAAAACAGCAAATGACCTTAAACAACCTAGCTTGAACCTCCTCATTGGAAACACGCAGAGAGAAGATATGGTCCTTGGTATGAAAATATCTCCAAAACCAGCCTCCTCTATAGGTCTAGATACATCACTCTCAAGCTATTCAGATAGCATCGTTACAAGTGTTGTGCATATAATTTGGCAAAAATGTGCTTATTATAATGGTCCTATAAACAGTCAGATTGTAGGCAGACAAATCGACACATTTGCATGAATGCATAATTCAGCGCATGAATGTATATGCATAAATGCGCACAAAGTGATTGTAATAAGTCATCATGTAGTGTTGTGTATGTATGTGACAAAGTGTTTGAAATAATGTAATGTCATGGGTAGTTTTAATGTTTTATGTAAACAAGTAGTTTGGACGTATTTGGGTATTTGCCAACCGTCTACCGGTCCCGTTATATATATATAAGTATGCATCTATGTTAGAGAAGAGAGACTGCTTGTTGTTGTTGGCCAAAGTGTATTATTGGCCAAGAGTTGCTTGTTGGTAGATTGTTTGTGGAAGTATTATGTCTTGCAAATAGTTGTTTTGTAGGATACATCTGTGTGAGCAATGTTTCCATTTGTATTTGTAAGTATTCCTATTGTGGATTTTTGTTTACATAAGTGGTAATGGCATTGTATTGCAGTGTGTTGTATTCCATTTCTACATTCTGGCACCATTGCCTGTTTAAAGATGGATCAAGCTTGATGACATGGAGTTGTATCAGCATTTCACTCCGGAAGGTATAGAACAATGGGATGATTGTAGTGCAACCAACAAACAACGTAGTTTCCCTCAAGAGGAGGAAAAATTGGAGGTTGCAACAGAATAAACGCAAACTTGTTTGTTGATGCTGACAAAGGACATATGCATGAAGTAGATGTGCCAACAGATGCACAACCAAAAGTGCAAGTAGATGACATGCAAGTGCTTGCACATGAAGGAGATGTGCAAGTGTTCACACATAAAGGAGACATGCAAGCATTCACGCATGTAATAGACATACAAGTGTTCATGCACAAGGGAGTCATGCAAGCATTCAGGCACAAAGATGAAGGTGAAGGTGACATGCGAGTGTTTGCACATGAAGTAAACGTGCACGTTGAAGAGGAAGTTTGTACAAGTGAAGATGTGTGTGCCGACATGGAAGTGCATATTGATGAATGTGTGCATGTTGACGAAGAAGTCTTGTGTATGCAAATGGACAACAACATGGTAACACAAAGGTGACAAAGACGAACGCATTCTTGCAAAGAGAAGACATGCACAGAGGTATGAGTCCACACTTGGAGTTTGCAATAGAAAGTGAGGCACACTTGTTTGTTGATGTCAACAAAGGACCAAGTAACAAAGTCCCACATGACGAGACGTATGAGACGTTATTCGTGACAAAGGTGTGCATGACGACGCAGCGTGCAACAATGCATACACTACGGACACAACAGTGGTATGCTCCATGAAAACCACAAAGGCAATAGGCAAAGATGGTTTGAGTAAGATACTAAGGATAGGCCCATTGTAGAGGGAACTTCACAAAAGAATATTAGAGCAATTCAAGTGACAATAAGCCAATGATATGTAGAGGACTTAGGAAACCTAAGAAGAGTCACAATCCCCCACACAAAGAAGTGGACAATGCAAACTTGATTGTAGTCAAGAAGTAAGACAAGTTGCAATGCAAACTTGATTATAGTCAAGGAAGCAAAACATGTTGTGGTGGACATTTGACGAGTTGCACAAATGCTAACACCAATGTCGATGGAGACACAACTAAAGGCATCTACACATGACTTAGACATGCAAGTGTAAACCTTTGTATTTTTTTCTTTTGAATGCTTTTCTCTACAAAGGAAGGACAAGAATAGGGTTGAAACCAGCAATCTCTCTCAAGGCGAGCAAAAGCCATTTTGTAGTCCAGATGATGATGGATGCCATTTGGACATGCAAGGTTGTTGGGTTAAGGACGAAAACCAATCAAACGATGGAGGATGCCATTTGGATAAGGGAGCAGGTTGTTCAAATGATGAAGGATGCCATTCGTGCTAGGAAGGTTGTTGTCTAAATGATCGAGGATATTGTTGTGACTTAGAGGATAAGCATAGTCTCACCAATGATGACGAGAAATCCAAGGTAATTTATAAGGTTATGCATGCAAGTGACAACTACATGAGAGAAATCAACAATCCGACAAGAGGAAGACATTAGAGGAGGGTTCAATGGCATTTGAAGGCAGTCAATTGTTTGGAAAGAGGTGATTCTTCCAATTGTTTGAGGGGTGGAGCTTATCATCCAAGACCAAAACCATGTTGCCTAGACCTAGGTATATGGAAGACACCCTTTGGCCCAACCATTTGAGGGACATCGTCTGGCTTATCTATCCAAAGGAAGCCATCGTCCAGGCTGTCATTTGTGGTGTCGTTTGTCAAGTTGTCCATCAAGCTAGAATCCTGCAATGCCCACCTTCCACTAGCCTAAAGTATCGAACCTTATTTGTATGAATTTGATTTCATGTGCTCATTAGAAGTATTATGAATGATGTAAAAATTTATCAATTTTTATATGCCATGATTGCTAGTATGATTAAACGATTCACTAACTTAATGTTAGTTCTTAATATTGTGAAGGGTTAATAAATGCTCTTGCAAAAAATATCATGCAGTCCTTGTGTGCTTCAATGCAATGTGTTTTATGTGTGCGGGGTAAAGTCTATACCCATGAATCCCCGTAACCCAAACCTTAATTAGACAGAATAATGAAATTTGAAATAAAAATAAGGAAAATAATTATGCTTGCAATTAAAAGCAAACCAAAAAGAAAAATATTAAATTAAAAAGAAAACCTCATTCTGGGAGCAAGAAGCAAAGTATTTTAATTTATAACATTGGGCATTGGAAGTGAGGTGGAGGCTTTCATGAGAATGAGAGGAGTTTGGTGGTCTAGGTGGCACTGTCAATAGATAGATGGCAGAATTGAGTGAGTGGAAGATGGTGGAGTGGAAGAAGAAAAGGGGGGAAAGCATGGGGAAGGGGGGAGCATAGAGGAAAGGAGCAAACAAAAGGATTGCCAAGCACAAGAGGTGGGCACAAGGAGTGGAACGAGATTCTCAAAGGGTTGTCATAATTCACCCTACAATATGTGAAACTTGTAGGTTGGTTAGGGTTACATAAGTAAAATGTTGGTCATGCTTGTGAGCTTTCCCCTAAGCTATGTGTGTGCCTATGGTTAAGTTAGTGAGCATCACAACTTGTGAGTGATTTCTGTAGGTGCTAGTTCTAAGAAGCATAAATGAAGTGTTTGTGAAAATGTCTAAGTAACAAACACCAATTTGTATTTAATAAAATGAAATACAACTGAAATGCAATGCAATGTAATGAAATGAAGACGAAATGAAATGCAGCCAAAATGCAATGTAATGCAGCCATCATTTGCCAAACCTTAATATTTGATTAATTATAAGGTTGGCTAAAGTGATTAAGTAAGAAGGTAGACAGTTTTGAAACAAAGTCCTGAAACCGTTGTAACATTGTGAGGCATCGTAATAAACTGATACTTAAAAAGAGAAGGTACAGAAGCCTTCGCCCAATGGGATACCATGATAGAGGAATTCAAAAAGGGATTCCGGCCTTTGAGATATGACACAGAAGTCATCACAGAAATATACGCTACAAAGCAAAAGAAAGATGGAGATGTTAAAACATACAATAGAAGATCAAAACAACTCACTGATAAAATGGAGATGCCACTAGCTGATGGTTTGGTTAAGAGATGGCTTATTGATGGATTATTGCCTAAATATAGGAAGAAGATGAAGGTTGTACCATCCTCAACATACGCAGAAGCATTGGAGAAGGCAAAGAATTTTGAGAGCGAGGCGAAGAAGACGACAGTAGGTTCTATTCCTAAATCTGTCGCCACCCCCTTACTAGGAATACCACCACTCATGCTATAGTTGTAAGTGGGAATTAAAGACTTTAGTTCAATTTAAATTAGAGGCCTTAAATTACAAGATTTATACTCAGCCTAGAAAAGTTATATCCAAAATTGGGAATAATTTAAAAGTATTACATTAGAAATTAAAAACATAAATGGTACAAAATTTTGTCAATGACGCAATTTGGAGGTATCAAATTATAAATTGAATCATCTCAAATGCATTTAGTCTAGATGGAAGGACATCAAATAATCATTTGGGGTTGTCCAACATCTAAGCAAATCAATCAAAAACTTCACAAAATTTGAACAAGCTATATATTTTGGGATCGCTAGCTTTTGCATAACAGACATAATCCTTTTGGTAATTTAATCGTAATGAGTAAGACAGATTTTATGTATACAAAATTAAAATTAATTAATTGCTTATTATCTTGAATTAAATGAATTACCATATTTGGAAAAATCGCAACTCGAGAAAAGCTCGATGATCCAAATTTTGGACAGTTCTTGGTGACTCAACAAAAAAACATTGAAAATAATTTTATGCGCAGTATAATATATATTTAAAACAGAAAAGAGAGCCCAGAAGTCAATTTTCTATTACATTTTTCATATAAAGAATATAATTACAATTCTTTTAAGGATGCAAAATATTATATTCAACTTAAAAAAAATAAAACCGAGTACAAAACCTAAGCTTGTTCTGGTCAATAACAAAAACCAAACAGCTCAGCACAAAAAACAGTCATAAAACCACATAACCATCAAGACCATATCCCTAAAGACTAAGTCTTTCTAGGCTTTCAGCAGAAAGCAATTCCATCCTATGCATTACATAGTAAAGCAGTTTTAAACTGCTCTTTGCTCTGGCTTCTTTGCCCTCTTCTCTTCTGCGATCACCCGAGCCTTGACCTTGTTTTTTACTATATCAGCCATTGTTGCGCATGACATTATATAATGGGTTGGAACCCCAGCAAGATGGTATTTGAGGCGATTGATGCCTCTACTCATCTCTTTGCTCCAATAATTGCACATGACCTGAGTCGGTAAAGTCCCTTTCATGTTGTGTTTCCAATTCAGGCGACTTGGCTCATTGTTGCCCATTCCATGGTCATCACCCAAAGAAGCCATCTATTTTTCCAAAAAAGGTAACTGCTAAAAGTCTAAGACATGGCCTTAGAGGCATTAGGGCCATGAGGCCAACTCTTAGACTCTTAACGAAGAGAGAAAACAAAGCACTACTTGAAAAAGCTTCTCAAAACCACCTTCTTCATAGGTTTTTTCATGTGGAACTGCCTGATAGACAAATACATTCTCTTTGTTCATAGGAATGGAGAAAAAGCTACATATTATATAGTAGGTCAACATTCTAAATATGAAATTAGAAAGGAGAAAGAAGAAAATTGTAACGTGCCAAAATCTATTTTTCTAAAAAAAGGTAATTGTTAAAAGTCTAAGACATGGCCTTAGAGGCATTAAGGCCATGAGGCCATGTCTTAGACTCTTAAAGAAGAGAGAAAACAAAGCACTACTTGAAAAAGCTTCTCAAAACCTTATTTCTTTATAGGTTTTTTCATATGGGACTGCCTGATAGACAAATACATTCTCTTTGTTCATAGGAATGGTGAAAAAGCTACATATTATCAATAGTAAGGAAACATTCTAAATATGAAATTAGAAAGGAGAAAGAAGAAAATTGTAACATGCCAAATTTATGGAAAAAAATAAAGATCAGTCCAAACAAAAACAATCTCTGCCTTTGGATATGTACTAAGACATATTCAACAGGACATTTGTTTGATTGTTCAACAGGATTGCAGATTTGAAGCCTAAAAATATATAATGAAGGTGCATCAAACCTGCAGAGTCTGTTCTGAAACTGACGGAAGATACTTGCAGCGCCTCATGCCCAAAAACATCTCCAATTGCTTTTGCCGAGAACTATCAACAAGCACATTCTGATACCTTCTTTGGACAGTGATCTTCAAATTTTGAGCTGCAGAAAACTGTTTGAATTTTCCAGCATCATCATTGAATATTTGAATTACCTGACTGTGCATTGCCTTAGAACCTGTGTACAGTGTTGCATGGATATCACCAGCAAGAAGGAAGAGGTCAGCCAATGCCGAAATGGGAGCTGGAAATGTTGTCCTTTTGAACTGCTCCACTGTCATATCAAACCTTTTCCATGGTTTATCAGGACACGGATGATCCCATGTCGTCCTCTTAGTGTTGTGATCAATGTAATAGAATCTTCCAGTTACTGTATCAGAACGCTGTTCCCAGCCTGGTGGTAAAGGTCCAGCATACCCATTTATGTTATCTGTATCTGTTCTGTTTGGTAGCAAATCCAAGCCAGCATCCAAGTCAATTGGATTTCCTATTCTACGGCATTGCTCAGCTAAGACTTGTAAAGCTCCAAAGTAACTAGCTGCATTTGTCCTATCCAGTGAATCTGCACAATTGAAACGCAGAACTCCTCTTTGAAAAGCATATAGACTGAATGCTCCTCCTCCTCGGTCATTATTGCGAATAACTAACCCCTTTTGATCTCTAATTTTTTCCAATGAAGGGATGTATTCGCCCACAACAAACCCTACTGCAACTGTTGGGCCCTTTAACAAAGACCAAAGTCCTTCAACTGTCCTAGCATCTCCCTTAAGTTTTGCACTTCCATGCCAATCATAATTGATTAGATGCAGTTTTCCATCAGAAAGCTTACCACTTGACATAATTTCCTTAATGGATTTCTGAAAATGCTGAAGCAATACTGTCTCTGCTTTACCTTCACCACTTCGAAGTAAATTAACACATACAATTGGAACTTCAGAACTCTTTACATTATTTTTAACATTTTCGATTTCCTTTCTACTTCTGTATCTCCTACTCAACCTCTGATAGTACTGTGCAGCTCCTCTGTAAGGATTTTGGGATGAAATATAAATTTCTGCCTCTGCAGCAGTAAACTTTAGCTCTGCTCCCCACCAAATTGGAACAGTTCCCCGTCGCCAAAGATACATACTGAAAGGAACAGGCCTGTCAACAGGTACCCTAAGCCGCCAAACAAGCTGCTCACACTCGACTTCATTTCCTATCAGAACATAAGAATTATAATAAGTGCGCTAGTATAACTTAATCAATAGTCATCCTAAGCATAGTTGAGAAAATCGGTATCGGGAGTCAATCGGCTGGGCAATAAGACGGGAGTTTTTCAAAAATCGGCCAAAAAAAAAACCGAAGAAAACGAATTTTCTTTTTGATTTTTTTTTTTCATGCATATTACAATGAATTAACATTATGCAAATCAGATATTGCAATAAAAACAACAATTCAAGTCAAGACATCATACAAGGCTCAAGCTTTAAGTACACATGAAAGTGACAAAACACATCCTGTATTGCTTATAATATGAAAAGGTACAAATTTACAAGTAACAATTCATTTTTTATATGCCTGCACATGGAAACAAGTAAGAACAAAGTTACAATCACTTGAAAAAAAGGAAAAAAACCTAAACCCTAAACCAAAAGGCTAGGGTTTAGGTTTAAAATTGAAACATTGACAGCTGAGAAATGGGCTTGCATACATAGTTATCAGGCAGCAATATTTACTTAAAAAAGAGGAGGAAAAAAACCCTAAACCCTAAACCCTAGGGCCTAGACCGAAGAAAATGCAAATTTTCATTGAAAAAAACTTTTTTCATGCATATCAGAATTTTTCAGGAAAAAATCGGCAAGATCAGGAGAAAATCGGCTAGCCTGTGAATCGGGAAAAAATCGGCAAAATCGGGATTTTTTGCAGATTTTCTCAACTATGATCCTAAGTATGACATTACATAAGGCAGTCTGATGCTTGGAAAGGAATTTCCCCATGATAAATAACATTGGTATTTATTGCCAAGAAAGTAACATCCAACCGTAGAAAAGGTTAAAAAAGTAATTAAACCTCAAAACCACAAGAATGTAATAATCTTGAGATCTAATGACTGTAAGTTTCAAGAGAAACCAATAAGATTTCAAGAATACTTTTCAACTCTCAGTCCTTTCTTACTTCTAACAATTCATTTTCCTCCATTTTTCTATGTGCAGCCATAGGAAACATACAGTGTAAAGTCATATACATTAAGTATGTTTAGTAATTGCAGTGGTTCTTGTACAATTTCAAATCAAAGCAGCAAAGAAGGTCCTGGGGTTAAATATTCAAGAATATCTAAGAACAATGTGAATATATATCATGGGTAGAGCTTTTGAAGGTGCAAAACCACCAGTAGCTCGACAATGGACCATTTACTTGTATTGTGTCATTGATTTCCCCTCAGAAAATTTAACAAGATGTTCCTTATTGAAAATGACATGGAAAACACACTGTATACCATTCCAAGATCTTAAGACCTAACAGAGAGAGGATAATTGTTTTAATATCGACAGATAACCAAAGAAGGGCAATGGCACTCATTGAAAAGAGTTGTTACAATGCATAATAGTAACCAGAAAGTACTACGACAATAAGCCAAAGTAAAGTAAAGAAACTAGCGTTGAACCAATCGTATGACATTAGGTTACAGCTTCAAGGGTTGGACCCAAACTGGATAACCCTTAACATGCTAAAAGCAATGATTAAGAGAGAGCCAGCAATCAAGGTAGAAGAGAGATAGAAAAGAGCTCCAATGGATATAAGCACCGACACTAAGCTATAGTGGGATGTAAATGAATATTCATATCCAAGAATCCTTGTGTACATGGGTACTCTTGCATGAGCATTTATCGGCTTAAAAGCCATCCTTAAAAGCATAGTCGTGGTCATCACCACTATCCCAAGAAGGCCAACACAAGACCTAGTGATGCTCCCACCAGAATGGCCAAGATGAGCCATAGCTTCAAATCAATGCTTATTACTCTCGGCAGCAAAGATAGAGTGTAAGAATGAGGTGTTTAGTCTAGTAGTCGATCTCCCTTGTAATAATTGATGTTGAAGAGTGATAGCTTCCCCAAGGTACTGTTGAACATGGAAATCGGCACATGTGATTTGTGCCCATGACTGCACTTCAACAAATGGATGGGAGGTTCCTACTATCCCCAATCACCGGATCTCAAGTCGGTTCCTTTTAACCTTCTAAGACTAAAAACAAAGAAAGAAATGATGCAGAAAACAAAATAAGCAATCTGATCTAAAAATGCAGAAAACAAATATAATCTACTTAGTTTGAGAAGGGTGCAAGAGAAAGAAAACGCAAAATATGGTCAAAGTCATAGCGGGGTTTAAATATAGTGCAATTGGCGTTCTTAGCAGAAACAAATAACTTCATCGTGTAAGATCTACCAGCAACAACAATCAAAGAGAAGAACTAACACGGCAAAGAAGGGCACAAACATTTACTTCACACATCCATAAAGCAAAGGTCAAAGACACAATCAAATATGGATGCCATGCACAACTCTTTATTGATTTCAAGATTTGAGTGTTTTACAATTCTTACTCCAAAAAGACCCTTACTGTAGCACGGTGGTGGTATTCCACCCTTGGAGGAACAATTTGGATTGACAGATTTAATGATTAAGTTTATAATGATGAGGTTGTACAGCCTACATCATATCCTTGTTATGACTGCTTTGATCTTAGCTTCAGATAGCCCAACCTACAAATAGGACGCCCTACCCTTTTCTAGATTGCTAACACACACTAGACGGTCTATCTTACGTCTTGGCGGTCCAGGCTCTCCATTGTACAACCTGGCAACTTCATTGTTTATATGGTCTGGCAATTGCCTTGGACGGCTTGACACTATGCTAAACAGCCCTATGCAACAGACTTGAAAAGAATACGATAGATTGAATCTATTCTACTGCAACAATCATTAGTAACAATACATACAAAGAACACACAATGGCAATAACAGATGATGAATGAATATGAGTAGATCTTGTATTAACAATAGCATGTACGGTGAAATATGTATGACATTATCTTACATACATAATATCCATCCTATGTAGAATATCTCCTTTGGGCATACATAATACAATGCCTGTGCGAATGAATCTAGTCTTGTACGTGTGTTGATGAGTCTATTTAACCTTGGGGCTGATAGTAAACAAACAACTACCACCATGGACACCTCACCTCTAACTAGGTAATAACTACCCTTGCACGACTACATTCCCATATAACTCAACTTAACTTGTTATTACATGCATTATTACAACGTGCAACTTTATTCACATTACAAAGCTTTGGTATATCAAAACTATTACATCAAAATTACATAGTACGCATACTTTGACTTCCAACGCGCTTATTTATATTTCTGACTTGTCTGTTTTCTCTGTTGAGGTAGCACATCAGAATGAGCGCCTACATCTGCCCTCCCCTCTAAATTGGTCGATGTCCTCGTCCACGACTGTTGTTGATCCTGGGGACTTTGGCTCTTTTGGAATTGAGGCAATGGAACAACTACTCCAAGCTCCTAAATCTGTAGCTTCAAGGATTCGATCCCTCCCTTCAAACGCTTTGCATAGGCCTGGTAACAAGCCCACTGGCAGACATAATGATGTGACTTCTACTTAAATTCATCCAACCTAGCCTTCAACCCTGGCTCCCTTCTTGTTGATTTTGATTCCTTCCTTGCAGCTATTGCTAGCTGCTCATCACACAGAGCAATCAGTTGATCCCAATGAGCGATATCCTGCATCTTCACCTTAATAATTTGCTCCCTCACTGCACTCTGACTTCAACTGAACAATCAATTGATTCTACTATTCTTGCAATTGCTTCATGTTCTCCATCTATATTTTCAACTCAATTAGTTTTGCTTCGGCATCCTATTGCACTTGTTGAAGCACTTGGTTAGCCAACTCTTCCTCCTTCAGCTTCAGCCTACAAAACATTTGTTGAAACGTCTACAATCCTGTTGCTAACCACTAAAAAATATATACCACAAAGTTCATCGTGGCATATGATTTTACCAACTCAGGTGCAAGCCTCATATACTTGACACCTAGAAGTTCAGGATAGGGCACCATACTTCCTTCATCAACATACATTCATGGTGGATGTTCGTACAATACTTGAGTTCTTTCAGGATATACCTGTGAAGATGAGGATTTTTTATGCTCTTGTCAAGCCAACTATTAGTTGTGTCAGTGAAAGAGGAATTGCTTCAAAGCACATTTTCAGGATATACTTGTGAAGATGAGGATTTTCGATGCCTTGGTCAAGCCAACTATTACTTATGGGTCAGTGGTTTGGTGTCCTAGTCTTGGCCCGACTGAGTAATTACAGGTTGAACGAGTCCAGACACTCTTTCTTCAACAATTCATTCATTGCAAGGGCACAGTCCCCCGCTCTATTATTCTGGCAGAGTCTGGGGCTTCTCCTCTCCAACTTGAGATTATCTTCCTGATTATCGATTATATTCACAGGATCCGTACTTTCGGAGATACCCCCGAGAGTTGCAAGCGGCACCCTTACCTCCCTTCGCTCCTCCATGGAACTTTGTCCGAGTTCTCGAGGAGGTCGGAGGAGCTCGCATTTTCAGGTTTCTGCCCTCTTGGCCAACATTCAAATACAGATAGACAAGCTCCCCCCTTATTCTTTGGGTGTTCTCCACCCCTCTTAGCTTTGTAAGGAGAGGATGCTCCATGAGATCCGGAAGGATGTGAGTCTCCAGTACACCAGATGCACTTGGATCTCTCATGTTGCCCCTCTTTCCCCTAAGTTGTCTTTCTACCATGAGCACTTCTTACAGATACAAGAGGGGAGAATAGTTCCTCCACAATACCTTCAACAACACACAATGCATAGTCTTCGGATCACTATTGGGCAACTCAAGGTGTGTTCTCACCAACTCCGGATTGAGTCAGATCACCATCTTCCGACAAAGAAGCGCATTTGCTTGGGTGAAGTTGAAACCCTTCATCACTTTATTTTTTGTTGTCCCATTTATTATGAGATCCGGGGTAGATTCCATTGCCTTTTCATGGACAACTATCGATCTGTTTCTACCTTCTTCAGATACCCGAACCAACAGTGTCTCGCACTCTTTCTTAGGGAGATAACTCGGCTTCGATGACATAAAAGTTCTACTCCAAATGGATCTCGCCCTCCTCAACATCGGCTCATCACAACATACTTCACTAGCTCCAACGGACTAAGCGACTCCGGATGGAAACGCCCCACATCATCCAGTTTGGACGGAAGCAGGGTCACTAAACAGCGCACCCACAGTTTGTCAGGGTTCCGAACTAGCGTTGGTCAAAGTCATATCTTGGACTTTTTCAGCTCCAGTACTTCAGCCTCGACTGTTAGGAGAGATTACTTTCTGGGGGGTTCTTGGAGATTGCCCCTCCTGGGCTGCTCCCTCCCCCCTCCTCTCTTTCCGTTCTTCTTGGCGTGCACTCCTCTCTTCTGGACTATAGTCCTCCCCCTTTTGCTCTCCCTTTTCTTTTCCCTTTCTCTTTGGCCCGATTGTTGGGTTTCATCTTGTATTTATCTTAGTTCTTTTCTTTGTTGGGCTTTTTAGCCTGCTAGTTGGCAATCATTATTGTCCTTCTTATACTCCCTTGGGTCTTATTTTAGCCCTCCACGGACATTAATAATATTCCATTTCATTTCATTTCTATCAGATTCCTGAATTCCAATGTTGAATCGACACTGTTACTACCAATTCCTAGATCCCATGACTGCATTTGATATATTTCTGCAAACTTCATGTACTCATCATCAGGAGCCCAATGAACCATGTTGTTCAACTCAATCTCCATTCTCAACTGCCATAGTCGCCAATCTCCAACACATCCAACTCTGAACTCACTGCAAACTCTATCAAACAATCCACTCACCTTCTCAAAGAATGTGTCAACCTGTTCATTGATATTTTCTTCAAGAAATGGTGGTCTCAAATTTGGCACTTCGATAATGAAATGCTCACTTGTTTCTTTTTCCAATTTCATGTCTGTACATTCTTTGGTGGTGGTCTCCTCCACATCTTCCCCACCGTAACCTGTCAGGTTGATTTTCTATTTGGTTGTTTTCCCTTCCTGAATATTTTCTCCTACATCAATATTCTTCCCCATTATTTCCACCGTCTCCTTTCTTCTCTAAGGTTCTTCCTCAAACAATTGGCTGCTCTGGCCCTTCTACCACCAATTGTATTCTGATGCAGTTTGCTTCCCCTTCTCTCCTCCGGCACGGATGAAATTGGCGGCGTAACCTATGTAGTTGTAGATGTGAACTCCACCAGTGGTCCCTCATCCAACAGATGTAATCCATAGTATTTGCATATTGTCCCAATGGTGTTTTATTGTAAATTTCAGGTGCATCAACATTGTCCACATGTACCAAAACATCACCAATAAAATCTCCTCCAGGTGCTTCATCCAATGGTGATGATGTTGCCACCACATCAACAACAATATGAACTTCCACATCTACATCTCCAACTACTATCATCTCCTGCATGTGATGTTGCACAATTATTCCCTCAAACTGTTGCGCTACCTTCTCTACATACTGCACATCTTGCGTAACAAGTTCCCACAACTTTGGTTGTTGTCTACTCGCACCAACCATACTTGAAGCCATTCCTCTAGTACCTCCCATGGTTCTTGCAATGCCTCCTTGCATAGCCTGACTTTCTAGTTGTGCTAGAGTTTCCCTTTGCACTCCCTCCTGCAATTCCACGCTTCTTACTTTGTTGACACTCCACCACCTTCTAAACATTGCCACCATCTATCTCCTTTGCTATGGCCTGTTGTGGGGATCCTTGACTCACTGGTTGTTATTATTGTTGTTGATGTCAGGCCTGTTGTTGTTGTTGTAATTGCACTCCCATTTGTTGCCACTACTGCTCCAACCTTCTTCGCCTTTTCTCCTTTCTAAGCAACTCCTCAACCTTTGGCAACTGCTCTTTAGCTCCATCGAATTCCTTGCTTCCTTCAGCTACAGCGTCCATCTCAACACTTGATTCTTCTTGTGCCTTTCTCTTCTTCAAGGCATTTTTTGTCTTTCCTGAAGTAGTAACCCTTATTAATGGTAACACATGTATCCATTTGAGAATTGTTGGTGCATGCTCTAAAATAGTTTTAGGAGGGTTCAATCCTAGAAACTGAAGCTTCTCCTGCAATACTATATCCAAAATTAAAGCAATGGCATGGAAAGCCATCAAAAAATTCCTCATATAATGCATCAAAAAATTTTGAATACGGTCTGACAGAAAAGTAGCCCAATCACATTGTTCTCCGGCCATGATTCCTTTCATGTATGGTATGAGCCAAGTGGGCATCTCTGAGGTTCTTTGATCACCAAAAAATCTGGACATGATCACATTCATTGTACAACACAACTCATCAGACTTCAAATGCTGCATCTTCAATCCATGGCTCCCATGCTTTGTCAACCAAGCCTCTTCTTGTGGACTGAGATTGGTAACTTTATCCACGAAATTCTTCAGCCAATAATGCTCCACTCCTTCCTTCTTCACTAGCCTAGCAAAGTTCAACAATCCTAAAGTTCTCCGAAAATTGCTTAGGGAAAACGATACACGAACCTCCCTGTTAACAATAATTATTTTACTCTAATTCTAATCAGCATCATACGTCTACAACATCTCCAATAGGTACGACTAAAGGAAGTCCTTATCAAAGCTTGGTACCTACATAATAAACTGCACTCCTAGATTTCATAACGTGATCTTTAGTGGGTGGTCCGTTAGATGTTCCATCCACCATGTTCTACAAGATTCTCTGGCTAGTGTTATCCACATTATGTCTTCCAAGGGGATCTACATCCTCTCCTTCCCCTTGCCCTTCTCCTAAGGTGAAGTTGATGCCTCCTTTCCATTACCTTGTTATTCATTAGGGGTGTCAATCCTTATCCTGGATCTACACTCCACTCTGTGTTGCCTCATTCTCCTTCGCTCTGCGTCCATGCCATGTTCTCTCTCTTTACCACATATGCGGTCAACTAGGTCTTTCTCAAATCCAACTCCGATGCTTTCCCTATGAATGCGAGGCCTTGCCTGCAACATAGCCTCAAGAGGAAACCTCCTCTACTTTTCCATCCATTCGATTTGCTCTAAAATCCATGCCCATTTCTACATACTTCTGCAATCCCTCTCCTTGGCTTCAAATTTCACCAACCTCTGGCAACATTTGGTGTACAGCCTCTTGCTTGTATGGCTTGTTGTTGTACAGCCTCTTACCGTACGGCCTCCCGTTGTATGGCCTCTTGTCGTATGGCCACCTGCTACAAGGCTTCCTATCATACGGCCTCCTATTGTACAATTTATGTACACAATTCGGCCCGCACACTCACTTTCACTTATGAAGTTTTTCCGATAGTCCATATGGTCTGTACGGTTCATACGACTGGGTAAAGAGCTCCTCTGCACAAGCCCTCTCCAATGCTCCTTCCTAGTAACTTATAAGGCATCTTCTTCTTTTTGGCCTAGCCACTCACTTTTGCAATGTCATTCACTTCTACAATTAAGCCTTCTTCCTCAGGGCATCTCCTTGCACACTTTTGCTCTGGTCTTTGCACAGCTGCTACTGAATGTGTTTTCTTCCATACAATTTGCAATGCCTCCCTCATGCACTAGTTGTTTGACTTCTTCAAGTCATTTCCCAATGTTTATTTATAACATGGGGGTTGGGGGGGGGGGGGATAGTTGTCCTTCATGTGGCAACTGCCTCCCTAGCTACCACTTTGTCACCTTGCATGTAATTGTACGTTGCACTTTTTCAACTTTTCTTTGCCACCATGTGCTTTCTATTATTATTATTAGTATCACCCTTGTCACCTTATGTGTACAGCTTAGACGTCCAAACGACTTGTCTGCCCAACCAACACCTCCATCCATTCCTCCCAACGGCTTCCCTATCCGGATGGCCTTGGTATCGTACGGCCTCCTATCATACTTCCCTATGTTGTACAACCTCCTACTAAACAACCTTGTCTCGAACGACCATGTTTATCCATCTGCCATTGAGTTCTAACACTTTGCTTTATACGGCATGGGTGGCCTGGTTGCTCATCACCACTTCTTGACTACCTTCTCTGTCATTGTCTCCTTCGTGACGATCTTCCAAGCTCAGGTTCAACTCCTACATTTTATTTGTCAATTGACATTCCCATAGCTCCCTTCAAACAACCCAACGTTCCTTTCCTTTCATTTCTGATTGGATGAC
This sequence comes from Wollemia nobilis, assembly GCA_028583015.1. Classification (NCBI taxonomy): domain Eukaryota; kingdom Viridiplantae; phylum Streptophyta; class Pinopsida; order Araucariales; family Araucariaceae; genus Wollemia; species Wollemia nobilis. The sequence continues at coordinate 663,869 of JAQPPZ010002036.1, read as the reverse complement.
CCTGGTCCTACTACTGGTCAAACCTGTTGTTGGGAAGATCCAACTGCATTCATTCTTTCTTTCCTTCTTCCCAGACCGCCTTGAGCAACTCCCGATGGGCTGACTTGTAATTCAAACAGTCTGAGGGTCGCCCAGGGTCTCCTATCTCCTCGACATCTAGGGGATGGTCCTGACGGCCCACCCTATTGGTTGTACGGTCTAAGGGTAGTTTTTAAACGGCCTACCCTGTTGGTTGTACGGTCTAGGGATAGTTTTTAGACAGCCCACCCTGTTGGTTGTACAGCCTAGGGGCAGTTTGAGAGAAATTTCTTTATTTGAGACAACCGAGAGAGAAGCCAAGCAATTCCAAACGGCCAAGGGACTTGACGGTCCTCCAAAATTGCCTAATTCGTAAGCATGGCTTGGGTGACCACTTCGATTTCCCAAGGAACAGTTCAAATCAAAGGCGGATCATGACTTCTCCAACTCATCCGCCTACCTACCTCAAAGGCATTTCGACTATGAGTTGCTCGTTGTTTTATATATACATTGCCTGCAAGTTGCGCAACTTGTTGTCCCCTTGGTGTTCCTTTCCTCACTCTTCTCCCGAATTCCATGTCGGAGCTTTCACTACTCTATTCTTCTTCAAAACCTGCTTGAACTCGTCAAGGATACATCGCTTGACAAGGATATTTCTTTTGGACTTTGTTCCATTTCCAGGAAATCTCCTAACCAATGGTTGGATATCATATCACATTCTTAGCAATTATCGTGAACCTTATCTCCTTAACTTTGCAATTTGATTATTTAGTTGCTCATGCAACTACTATATTTCTTCTCCAATTCTCTATTGTGCACGACCAATAAATACAAGCAAACTCATTCCTTTATATTCACTGCTCTCACTCTAAGGCTCCTATTCTGGTGGTTCTCCTTGCCTAGCATACACAACCACCATCCACTGTATGTTTTTTGCATTCAGTGATCTTAGTCTTTCCTCTTCTTCCATTTCTAGAAATCTAACATGCACCCAAATTCCTCTACATTCTATACCGAGGCTGCAATTCCTCTTGTTCAATCAAGGGTTGCATATTTTCTTCTTCACCTCTTGCATTTTATCCTCCATATAGTCAAGCTAGCTGTTCTGCAAGTTTGTTGTCTAAGTCACTATCATCTACTGCACCATCTTCCTCCTTGGTCTGACTCGACTCCCCAACTTCTCAGACCAAGTTTCCCTCAAAAGGTTCCGAAGGCTGACTTGGTGCCATTGTCAGCCTTCCTATGCTTGCTTCTTTTCCAGTTGGTTCAAAATTTACCATATTAACTAGACATTATTGAAACTAAGGCCTTACTTATTGCCTTTGCTTGCCCATTTGCTTTGGGTTAATACGAACTAGACAACGAATGCAAGATGTTAAATTCTGTAGTGAGCTTCTGAATGATTTCATTGACAAAGTTCCCTCCATGATCACTTGTCAACTGAAGAGGTACACCAAATCTTGTAATCACCTACTCGTACAAGAAGCATGTAGCATGAGTGGTGATATTCCCAACAATGGAATGGTGGAATGACAAACTCAGGAACCAATCAAGACTTCAATCATAAGAGTGTCTTCACAGTCGGACAATGTCATTGTCCTGAGACAATACAATCTCACTTGAACGACAACAATTGTACAGTAGTCACACATACAATCTCATACAGCACAATATTGTATAGCACAGTCTCATATGACAACAATTGTTTGGTAGTCACACGTACATTGCCAGTCTTATCCAATTGACAAGACGGTGATCTCCAAGACTACAACACAAACCTGTACAGTCTGTCCCTCGTACAATCTAACCCTTGTATGGTCTGCAACTAATCTACAGTCCTTCCATGGCAGTTGTCTCCCTGCAACCTGCAACTTATAGACAGCAACTACTGCAATATACTAACCACTGCAATCTACAACTATGGCAAACAAATACTACAGTCTGCAACTATAAACAACACTCAAGCAATACAACATACAATCTCATTAACATACATAGCATACAGAATACAGGTAAACTGGAATCAGACTGCAATGAATTTGCAAATGACAGAGTTATATTAGCATTCAATGGTGCTTGTTGTAAGCAACAATGGCAGACTACGATTACAATGTGCAAGGTTGCTCATCAATACTTCCACAACCAGGCCTACATAATCACAGCATGTTACAATGACATGAACAATCTCCCTTCATGCTCTTTCCAATGTCTCCATGATGTTCCAAATAAAAGAGGTGAGGTTTCTATTTAATGCTTGTCCTCGGTCGTTGCCAACAACGGCCTCACGGGACAGCACATCCAACCACCACCCCGATTTGGACGTATATGACATATGCAAATATTAACCTTTATTGCCTAAAGTCTAATTGCAATTTATTATTAAATTATATTACATGTCATTTCGTCTGCATTTCATATCATTTCATATGCCTTTCATTTCACATGCATTCAAATTTCATTTCATATATCACTTTATGACTTTGTCGTACATGCTAATATTTCACTTTATCACATATTACATTATAACTTTATACGTATGCACATTTTGTCAAACACTTTGCGTACAACTACAAAATAACCCAAATAACAAAACTAAATGCAGACATCAATTTGCCTACCTACAAAGTGTGTTGTCCTCTTTCTGGAATTGTCAAGCAATGCCCTTGCCTCAACCCACTTTGTCAAATATTCAGTAGCTACTATAATGTATCTGTAGTTGTGAAGGGTTTAATGGCATGAAGTCCCTCTTCATCGGCCTCCCATCTCTAGCACATATCGCATGCAGTCACGAACTCCTTTGCATCACGATACAGGGTGGGCCACCACAACCCTGCTCGCGGTTGCATCGAGCCCCATATGCCCTCCTACCAACCCCTCATGAGCTTCCTTCAACACTGAATTCGCTTCCTAGTCCATTACACATCTCCATAATAATTCGTTAGGTCCGATCTTATATAATAAACCAATTATTAGCTGAAATGGTGTAGATTTTATATTAATTTTTTTGGCTGTCATCAACTCCTATGGTAGCTTCCCCATCAACAAGCATTCTCCCACATACTTGTGCCACGGACACGTAGTAATTGCAAACAAAGGAGCATTCAGAATTTCATTTGACACTCCTACAAGCACTCCAAAGAAAATTCATGATAATTGATCCACTATCACATGTTTCTTCCCAAGTCTGACTACCACTCAAAACACTAACACTTGCAACTTAACGAGCCACCTGCTAACTCGTCCGTGAATGGTCAACTTCTTAATCAAATACAACACTGCCTAATGATCTACATAGAAAGTGAAGGGATTGGCAAGTACGTAATGTCTAAACTTTTGTACTGCATACACCATCCCCAAGGCTTCCCACTTCATAGTGTTGTAAAGTGTGGGGAAAGGAGTCAAGGGCTACATCCCATAACATAAGACAAATTTCAATTTGGTTGTTGCTATGGTGAAATTAAGAGAGTCGTACTTAGACATCAACTGGAAGAGATGAGTAGCATAATCACTAACAAAACAAGGATCAAAATTCATCATGTGATGGCTAGCAGGACTAGTTGATCTAGGGAGTAAAAGACGAAAGAGTAAAAGAGAAGGAATCCAAGGAGAAATTGAAAATTACATGATCACCCAAGGGAAGGAAAGGAAAGAAAAAAACGTGGTTTTTAATGTTCATGAGACCATAGGCCATTTGGGACAATACCTTTCGATACGGACATACCATTAGCATTGGATTGGATTTTCATCAAAGCACACCAATGCAATGGTATCCAACCCTACCCCCCATATGATTCAAACCTTGAACCTCCTTTGTGGAGCTCCAAAGTCTTCAACAATAGGCTCACTCAAGCTGTACCTAAAAGTTGTGAGCATGATGAAGCTGACTAAAAACCTAAAGTTGATACCAAAACGCAAGGTCACGTTTATGATAAAATGATCAACTACACTCGCACCTCCCGCATGCTAAAAACAAGTAAAGTTGAAGGAGTTAGGAAACTAAGGAATCCCATCGAGAACCATGAAGCCATGTGACTCGCACAACTGAATCAAAAGGTAACAAGATGTTCCTCACCTACAGAGGTCATGTTGAAGCAAGATCCATGGGATCGAGTTCAAAGAGATAGAACTTGTCCTCCATGAGATCATGAAAAGGTGCCTAGTGGGCCCTTGTGGGGGCCACTAAAATCACCTAAAAGAATGACATCACCCAATTATGAATGTGTAGAAATCTCCAGTTAGCAAGCCAAGTATAGGTCAGCATCGAAATGGATGACAAAAGATGAGAATGTTGGAGGAAAATAGTATATTGTTGTCTCAAAAAGGGGTCAAGCCCCTCTTGATCTAAAACCAATATATCTACAGTGCTCATATAACACAACCCATGAAACTTGTTGATGAAGTCAATCCCCAATGAGGTAAGTCATACCACCCAAACCACAAATTCCACCTGATGAGGGTGTCTCATGCTTGAAAGCAACAACCTAAAAGTAACCACTTATAAGTGGGAGAGATTATTCCAAACTCTCATGGGTCTCTGTGATAAATACAAGATTTTGTAAAGATATAACATCGTGGAATATACCCAAGGAAGACCATATTGTATGCAAGCAGATTGACTTGTTTGTGTAATTAGTGAATAAGTTTTGTCATTTTGTGTAGTTCGTACGCGAAGTGTTTGACGAAATGTGCATACATATAATCAACACAGTTATAAAGTGGTGATGTAATATTTCATGCGATAATATGTAATGTTTAATGAAGTATTAGTTATGTAGTCATAAAGTGAGTCATCAAATGAAATCTAAATGTATGTCAAATGTAAATTTACGAAATGATGAGGTGTCGGGTAGTTGGAGGATGCAACTACATTTTAGTTGTATAAATAAGACCCTTCCCTCATTCATAGTAGTAGTAGTTGTTGTGGGACAAATTGTGTTGTTGATCGAAATGTGTGGTTGACGTTGTTGGCAAGAAAGGAGATATTCCATATATGCATTGTACTATGATGTAATGCAAGTGTCGTACAAGCAAAAGTCAATGAAATATTTATTTCATCCTTCATTTGTTGTATTTGTATGTACATTGTTTGTTGACATGATTTATTGTTGTAGTAGGTAGATATGTGGTTGTTCCTTCCAAGTTTTGTATGTAGGGTTAAAGTCGCAATCCGAGAGTGCCATACAAGTAACTGCAATACAAGTGATGTCGTACAAGTCGTTGCCATACAAGTCATTGTACAAGTGATGTCATACAAGTGATGACAAGTGATATCATACAAGTCATTGTCGTACAAGTGATTGTTATTGTCGTACAGACAAGTGTTGTACTGAGTTGAGAGATAAGCTTGCATACTGAAGTGTTGAGTATTGAGATGATTACATTCATTGTTGATCACTTAATCTGTCATTCAAATTGTTCCTCCAAGTGTAATATTCTCGAAGTGCTACATTTGGTGTCGTTGCCATTTGGATTTTGAACCAACATTACGTGAAACTTGGAGAGGTGGATGACAGATAACTTATTGCGAGGATGTGGGAAAGTATGTTGTATTCCATTTCTACATCTTGGAGTTGTTGCCTATACAAAGTTGGGTCAAGCCTGGTGACATGGAGTTGTGAGAAGCAAATCACTTGGGAAGGTGCACAACGATAGCAATGGAATGCAGCCAAAGACAAATGAAGACGCAGACTTGTTGTAGCATGGTGGTCAGTGTTCCAACAGTGACAGCTTTAGAGGCGCAAGACTGCAGTCAATGCAATTTCACACTGACTCAACATTCCTCTTGAACAGCAATCAAATGATAATGCACTTGTACAACAGTCAAGTGATCCACTTATATGACAGCTTTTAGTCTTCACTTGTACAACAAGTGCTTGTACGGCAAGAACATGTATGGCAGCACTCGAACAACTAACTTGCTCACTTGTACAAGAGTCTTGGCAAGTGACTTGTATGGCAATCAGCAACTCACTTGAACGACACTCTGACCGTTTCACTTGTATGGGAAACTCTCATACAACATTTTTGGACTGTAACTCCTAATACAATGATATGGTTGCAACTCTACTTAACACCTGCACAAAAAACTTGGAAACAACCACAATATACCAACCTACTAGCAACAATAACATTACACAAAGCACATGCAATTGCGTAGATGAAGGATGAATCAGAATTGCATTACTCTGTATGGCATTACAGGCCATCTGCAATATACAAGGCTACAATGAATACACAAACTCTCACATACAATGATATCTCCTATCTACAGCAATACTCTTTGGTCCAACATGTGCATGGTACGATCATACTACACAATGGAATGGGGGGGTCCCTTTATCCTTGAGGGCTGGCAATTTACAACTACCACCTAGAACACCTCACCAATAACTGCCTCCCATTCGCATATCCCTAATACATACATTAATTCGTACATTACAATCGCAATTAATCACATGATGATGTCATCACCCTTGACATCACACTACAAAATTGCATTCTACCTTCATTTGCATTTCATTTGTATTTACATGTCATTTACATTTTGTGCAAATTTGCACTTATTTTAACTATGTACATTAATACTTATGAGGTTGGTCAAAACTAGCTCCTATACTTGTTTTTGGACGTTGACAAAGGGTAGATGCAAGAAGCAAAAGTGCAAGCGGATGCACAACCAAACATGCAAGTGCATGCACGGAGGAGACACGCAAGGGTTTATGCATGAAGAGTTGCATGATGTCGACGATGAAGAATTACATGATGACAACGTTGTACAGCAAGAGACCATAAAGCAAGAGGTCGTATGGCAAGAGGCTATACAACACAAGGCCATATGGCAGGAGGCTGCACAACACAAGGTCGTACAACAAGAATTGGATAATGGGGAAGTACGAATGGCACTGGAGCAATTGCAAGTCGATGAATCCGATGATGAGCAGGACAAGAGTCCAAGATCAGTACAAATGCAAGATGGTGTGTTTGACAGTGTGCGAGACAGGAAGTCCGACACTAGAGCAACTGTAGGTTGGTGTGCTCAATTGTGAGTAGGATGGGAGTCCAACAACAAAGTAACTAAAGGTTGGCATGTCTCATGGTGTGTGGGACAAGAGTCCAACACAAGAACAATTGCGGTGTGGTGCACCTAATGATGTGCATGAAGGAGAGCCACGTAAACAACCACTACCAATGTCATTTCAACCTGTCACAACAAAGACCAATTTTGGCAAGTCATATAAGTGTTCTACATTTCATGGAGGAGAAACAGAAGACCCAGTCGGGCACTAGAAAATCTGCCTCATGATGTGGAAAACAAATGGGCAAAATAACGACACAGATTAGAGGAGGTTATTCCCTACGACATTTCGTGGAATCGCAATGGACTGGTACATGAGATTGCCCGAAGGTAAGTACCAAACGTGCGATGAGTTGCACGCAACATTTGTAAAGGAATTTCAGTTGTTCCACAATGACAATGCAATCATTACCAAAATTTATAGAATGGAATAGGGTGAGAACGAGTGTTTTCATTCGTACAATAGAAGGTTGAGTGGGTTGTTTACCCATCTAGAGGAAGACCCATCATACACATTGAAGAAGAGGTGATTTGTAGCAAGACTTCTTCCTACATACCGGAAGAAGATCAGAGTGGTTCCTCTGACATTGTATCAAGAGGCCTTGGACCAAACTTTGAACCTAGAAAGTGATGCAAAAGCATCACTAAAGTGTTGGGGTCATGTCAATGCAGACAAGGGTGACTTTGATGTTGTGAGTGACTTTGAGAGTGATGATTTTGAGAATGAGTAGTTCATCGTTCAAGTGTTGGGGTCAAGAAGTCAATGAAGGAAGTGACTCCAAAGAGAAGAATGATGACTCCGAGGATGAGTGTGACTCGAAGAGCGCAAGATCATTGCTATAGGAATATGCAACACAAAGGGGGATGCCACTCGTGGTGTGGTTCATGACAACCGCCAGAGATCTAGAAGACATAGAATTAAGTATAATACTGAGAGCAGACCCATGGTCCAGTGTTGGCGATGCCATTTATAAAGTGTTGCAAGTTGAGATGAACTAGTGATGCGTACAAAGTTCAAAGCACTAGAGAAGAGTCACAGCCCTAATTTGGCACTTGCCCTTTAGCAATCTCATATACAAGTCCATTACAACTCCACAAAATGTCACAAGGAATAACCTCCTCCAATCTGCATCATTGTTTTGTCCATTCACTTTCCACATCGTGAGGCACATTTTCCAATGCCTACTGAATCTTCTATTTCTCCTCCATGAAACAATAGACACTTACATGATATGCCCAAATTGGTCTTTGTTGTAACAAGTTGACTTAGCCTTGGCAATGGTTGTTCACGTATCTCTCTTTTATCACACGCATCATTAGCCACACCACAACGCAATTGCTCTTGTGCCAGACTCCCGTCTCGCACACCATAAAACATGTCAATCTACAATTGCTCCAATGTTGGAACCCCATCCCACTCACCATCGAACACACCAACCTGCAATTGCTCTAGTGCCGAACTCCCGTCTTGTGCACTGTTGGACACGCCATCTTGCATTTGCACCAAATCTCGAACTCCCATCCCGCTCACCATCAGGCACATCAACTTGCAATTGATCCTGCGCCATACATGCTTCGTCGGCATGCGATTCCTCACGGACACCTTCCAGCAACTCCTGTTGAAACTTGCTTGTACGACCCTTCAGTGTATTTGTAACTTCTAACATTCTGCCATCCACACCCTCTACTTGTACAGTGATGTGCCATACACACCACTATCTTGTACAGCATCTACCATGCACACACTACTTTTATGGTGTTGTCCTGTAGTACATGCCCTTCTATCTATACAACAACATCCATTATGCTCCTCCCTTCTGCGTGTCTGCCAGACGCATCCCGCTACACAACCCTTCATCAACATCAACAAATAAGTTTGCATCTTCATCTGCATTGTAATCTGTTTCAGCCGGCTATAGCTGCGAATAGGACAACCTACCCTTTTCCAAACTGCTAACACCGTCCCATATAATTTGCTCGTCACAATTCCATGTCACCAAGATTGACCCAACTTCATATAGGCAATGGTGCCAGAATGTTGAAATGGAATATAACATACTGCAACACAATTCCATTTCTACTTAAATGAATAAATATACAATGTGAATAATTTACATTTACAATGCATACACTACGCACAACATATATCAGACTGCTTGGCACAGCAGTTCAGACTTGCTGGAACAGCATTCAATCTGCTTGGAACAATATTCAATCTGCCTATAGCAGCACTCAATCTGCTTGGAACAGCACTCAATCTGCCTGGGACAGCATTTAATCTGCCTACAGCAGCACTCAATCTGCCTACAGCAGCACTTAATCTACCTTGAACAGCCAACTTCTACTACGTGCAATGCTGACGTACAGTACCCACATTCGATACAAACCCTCAATACCATGCCAACCACAACTAAACACTTCAAATGAATGAGGGAAGGGTCTTATTTATACAACTAAATAGTTGCATCCTCCAACTACCCGACACCTCATCATTTTCTTAAATTACATTTGACATGCATTTGACTTATATATACATTTCATTTGATGACTATTACTTAATCATACATGACTTAACACTACACATTATCACACAAAATATTACATCACCACTTTATAACTTTATTAATTATGCATACGCACATTTCAACAAACACTGTGTACAAACTACAAAATAACACAAAATGACAAAACTTGTTGAGATGTCAATTTGCGTGCCTGCAGTGAATTTGATGAACCTAATTGCAATAGAGGAGGTGAATTCATGAACCTAATTGCAATTGAGGAGGTGAACTTGATTTAAATTGAAGAGACAAATATCCAGTAGATAGTTGAAGCTGCATAGGAAAAAGTTGCAGAAGTGGTTGATGCAGATAGGGAAGTGTGTGATGCAAACGACGGAGTGATACAGAAGAGAGAGATTGTTTGGCGTCTAATTGTCTAAAGCAAGGTCGTTCGGAAGTTGCAACGTCATACAAGGAGTTGCCAACACCATACAACAAGTTCCCAAGGTTGTACGACAAGAGTCACAGTACTAAGGTTACCGAAATGGGTTGTCGTACAAAGGTTGTCGATGTGGGTCGCAATATGGAGGTTGTCGTATAGGCCATGGTGTGTCGGTAGTGTTGTACAAGCAAGGTGTGACGACACACTACCATACAAGTCATGGTGTGATGGCACACTGCCATACAAGTCGTGGTGTGACAGCAGAGCTGTACAAGCAAGGTATGAGGACACACTATCGTACAAGTCATCTTGTGATGGCAATGACATACTAGCAAGGTGTGATGGCACATTGTCATATAAGTTGTGGTGCGGCAACATATCGTAGTAAAAGCCAGTGTCGTACAAGCAAGTGACATACAAGTGAAGTGTCGTGCAAAGAGTTGTCGTACAGTGGAGAGCTCAAGTCGTCAAGACTCAAGGCAAGCCATTTAGTAGGTGCTAGCAGTAGAGGTGGGATGTCCAGGCCAAAAGGTTAGTTGTCTAAGACCAAGGGATGTCTGTCAAAGGCTAAGGCAGGGCCATCAAAGGCCAAGAAGCAGTCATCAACAACAAGAGAGAAGTAATTCGGAGTTGAGGGGAAGTTGTTTAAGTGGGTCGAGCGAAGGCTACCAAAATGCAGACGAAAAAAAATAAATTCAAACAATTAAGGTATCAATGGTTTCGTTGTTGAACCTGCAAAGGGGCTCCCACCCCCTTGACCCCAAACAAAGGTGGCGATTGTCATTGCCCATCATGTTGGCCATGTTGGTCATGTTGATCAAGCTGATGATGCGGCTGATTTCAAAAAGTGGAGTGAGCAATCGAAGAACAATGTGTTGCAGGCAGCAGTTTGAAGTGATGTCAGTTGCAAAAGATGCCTAGAATAGTAGAAAGCAAAAGGAGCGGGACAAGAGATTCTAGTACAGTGTTCAGTTCTTCTATCCCTAGTGTTCAGCTCATGTGTCATCGAGAATGCCAACAAGTTTAAAGGAGGGGATATATGTAGGCAGGCAAATTGACTTGTTTGCATAATTAGTGAATAAGTTTTGTCATTTTATGTAGTTCAACTGCAAAGTGTTTAACAAAATGTGCATACGTATAATTAATAAAGTTATAAAGTGGTGATGTAATATTTCATAGTATGTAATGTTTAGTGAAATATTTGTTATGTATGGACAAGTCATAAAGTGAGTCATCAAATGAAATGTAAATGTATGTCAACTGTAATTTAAGAAAATGATAAGGTTAAAGCAGTTGGAAGATGCAACTACTTTTTAGTTGTATAAATAAGACCCTTCCCTCATTCATAGTAGTAGTAGTTGTTGGCCAAAGTGTGTGGTTAGCATCATTGGCAAGGAAGGAGATATTCCATACAGGCATTGTACAGTGATGTAATGTAAGTGTCGTACAGGCAAAAGTTAACGCAATATCTACTCATTTCATCCTTCATTTGGTGTATTTGTATGTACATTGTGTGCTGACATGATTTATTGCTGCAGTAGGTGGATCTGTAGTTGTTCCTTCCAAGTTCTGTATGCAGGGTTAAAGTTGCAGTCCAAGGGTCCCATACAAGTGACTGCAATACAAGTGATGTCGTACAAGTCATTATTGTACAAGTGACGTCGTACAAGTGATGACAGCTGATGTCATACAAGTCATTGTCGAGAGATTGTTGTTGCCATAAAGACAAGTGTTGTACCAAGTTGAGAGATAAGTTTGCATACTGCATTGTTAAGTACTGAGATGATTACATTCATTGCTGATCACTAAATCTGTCATTCAAATTGTTCCTCCAAGTACGGAATACTCCCGTCGTGCTACATTTGGCGTCATTGCAATTTGGAGTTCGAACAAACACTATGTGAAACTTGGAGAGGTGGATGACAGATAACTTATCAAGAGGATGTGGGAAATAATGTTGTATTCCATTTCTACATCCTGGCATAGTTGCATGTACGAAGTTGGGTCAAGCCTGGTGACATGGAGTTGTGAGAAGCAAATCACTAGGGAAGATGCACAATACCAATGATGGAATGCAGCCAAAGACACAAATGAAGACACAAACTTGTTGTGGCACAATGGTGAGTATTCCAACAGTGGAGGAATGAAATGACAAATTTAGAAGCCAAGAAAGACTGCAATCAATGCAATTTCACACTGACTCAAAATTTGTTCCTCCCAAGTTTTGTATGCAGGGTTAAAGTCGCAGTTCGAGAGTGCCATACATGTGACTGCAATACAAGTGATGTCATACAAGTCATTAAAGTACAAGTGATGTCATACAAGTAATTAAAGTACAAGTGATTGTTGTCATTTCCATACAGAAAAGTGTTGTACTAAGTAGAGAGATAAGCTTGCATACTTAAGTGTTGAGTATTGAGACAATTACATTCATTGTTGATCGCTAAATTTGTCATTCAAATTGTTCCTCCAAGTGTGGAATACACCCGCCACGCTACACACATCACCTCATTATAGTTCCCCTAGGAAACAAAGAGGCTACTATTACCTACTATGACCACCCAGTGAAAGGAGTCACAAGTCACTGCTTTTTGGTCAACCGCCCTCTTATCTTTCCGAGCAGCTAGCACTTGCACACATGCTTTCTACAAATTCCTCCATTTGAAGATGCATGAGGTCCTAATCCAAGTATTTTTTTGTGAAAAAAGCAAAAAAGTTTCTTCTTGGATCTTAAAGCCCTGAAAAGTTCCTCAAATGAGCGGAATCTGATGAAAAGAGCGTCTTCAGATGCTACACAATCCCAATCAAGGATAATATCCTTGATATCCAATGTGTTATGCGAAAATCATTCCCTGCCTTCAAGGGATCAGAGAACCAAATTGGCAAAGTTTTTGGTTCCAGATGACAGAATAGATGTGCAGAAATATAAAGCTTAACTTCCTTAAACACCCTGCTTAAAGCAATATATACCCTCCTAAAAGCAAAAGATATGTGCTTAAAATTCCAAGAAGAATTTTGATGTTTTACAGAATTTCTAAAACACATAAACAAATTTCAAGTTGAAGATTCAGTCAAGAAAAAGGAACTTCGAGCTTTATTGCTAAAATTTCATATCAGAGACATAGGAATCATGCTACATTGAGTTTTCCTCTATTTTTGCAGATACATAAAAACAAGAAAAACACAGTTAAGCCAGATGAATAAAGACTAAATAAAATAGAAATTGTTAAGAGTAGGCATTAAAAACCTGCCAGCCACCCATCACAGATAAATTTCTTACTCATTCCAGATTGGCAAAGCTTTTGGTTCCAGGTGAGAGAATAGATGTAGAGAAATTTGAGCTTAACTTCATTCAACATCCTGGTTAAAGCAAGATATATGCTCCTGAAAGCAAAGGATAGGGAATACGATGTCCCATGTATCTGCCAGATATGTTCTCATTGTCAAATATCAACCAGATTTTCATGACTGGGTAATCTAACTCATCTCAGTGGCAAACATCTTCCAAGTCATGTTCCAGAAGCCTCTCTCTACCAAGTGTCCAATTTCTTATCTTTCAAAACATCCATTTCTTATTGTGCAACAGACTGAATGTAGGCAGGCAAATTGATATGTCTGCATTTAGTGAATAAGTTTTGTCTTTGTGTTATTTTGTAGTTCGTACGCAAAGTGTTTGATGAAATGTGCATACATATAATTAATAATGTTATAAAGTGGCAATGTAATAATGTATGTGATAATGTGTAATGTTAAGTCATAAAGTGACTTACGAAATAAAATGTATATGTAAGTCAAATGCATGTCAAATGTAATTTAGAAAAATCATAAGGTGTCGCATAGTTGGAGGATCTCTTAGTTGTATAAATAAGACCCTTCCCTTCTCTTAGATATTCCACACAGATGTATATGTAAGAAGATGATGTATGTAGTTAACCATACAAGCCACTGTTAATACAAGATCTGCTCATATTCATTTATCATCTGCTATTGTTATTGTATGTATACTGCATGTGTTGTCATTGTTGATTGCTGCAGTAGATAGGTTCTGTATTGTTCCTTTCAAGTTTCGGATGCAGGGTCGCAGCCCAAGTGTGGACGTTCAAGTGATGTTGTCGTACAAGTGATATTGTCGTAGAAGCAACTATTGTGATTGCAATACAAGTGACAAGTCCTGGCTGATTATTAAATATGTCATTCAAATTGTTCCCCCAAGAGTTGGAATTCAAACCGCTGTTCTACACTGAAGGATATTTACCTGTACTGCAGGCTGCATTCAGTCCTCGAGCCAAATAACGAGTCCCAGGATGAATTCTACTCCGTCGAGCAGTAAGGGCAACAGAAAGTTCTTGCTGATTTGAATCTTTAAAAGTTCTACACTCTGCAAAACCCTGTAAAAAAAAGAAAGACCACTTCACTATCATGCTTAAGAATGTTACAAACCTTTGAAAGGAATAGATAACCTATGTATTCTTGAACGGAACTTGAAAACATTACACTAATAATGCCATGTTGCCTCTCTTCTCCTATGCTAGATGAGGACCCCATTTTTACCCAGCCATTGGATGCACCCCCTCAAGTAATCTCTTTTCTTATAATGTAATATAAAATGTCTGCTTTAGTAAAGAAAAGAAATATTTTAACTTAATTGAGATATAGACCACTAATGGAAATGTAAAATATTTATATGTACATATATAAGATCGTTAATAAATTAAGAATCATGGTTATTTGACATAATATTTGGTCTTATGACTTCTTAGAATTGGATAGTACCACCATCATATGATTCCTCAGAAAATTATTAACAGCCCATGGTCTTTCAAAAGCTATATCCTACAAGCAATCAAGAAAGAAACCAATTGCATTGAACTCAATCATGACTAAAAGTAATCAATGCTACATGCAAAAGTAGCATATGTAAATGCTTCTTAGGATTGGATAGTACCACCATCCTGTAAATCCTATGAGAATTCTTAACAACCCATGGTCATTCAACAGCTATATCCTATTAGCAATTAAGAAACAAACCGATCATACTAGAGTCAATCATAACCATAACAATCAATGCTACATGCTAAAAGAGCGTATGTAAATGCATCAAATTGGAGTGCAGAGAACATCTCTAATGTAAATCTATCAATGCTTAACAATGACAACAAATAGACATGATGATAGTGTAGGCGCTAGTTCAGAAATTAATGCCAATACAAGATGGCCTGTCTAATAGTGCACGAGATAGGAGTTCAGCACTAGGGAAACTGCAAATTGGTGTGCTTGATAGTGAGCGAGACAGGAGTCCGACATTGGAGCAACTACAGGTTGGAACGTTGTCTAGTGAGAAGAACAGGAGTACAGTGGAAGAGCAATTGCAGGGTGGTGTGCCTAAGGCTGTGTGTAAGGGAGAGATACACAAACAACTGCTGCCAATGAAAAGCCAACCTATCAAACCAAAGGTCAATTTGGGCATATCATGTAAGTGTCCACTGTTTCATGGAGAAGCAACAGAAGACCCAGTTAGGCATTGGCAAATCTGCCGCATGATCTGGAGAGTGACTAGGAAAAACAATGCAGCAGACTACAGGTGGTTATTCCCCACGACATTTCATGGATTCGTAATAGACTGGTATATGAAATTACCAGAGGACAAGTACCAGACATGGGAAGAGTTGTGCAATGCATTTGTGCAAGAATTTCGGTTGTTCGACAATGACGATGCGGTCATTGCTGAAATTTATAGAATGAAACAAGGTGAGAACGAGTTTGTTCATTCATACAACTAGAAGTTGAGTGGGTTGTTTAACCATTTGGAGGAAGACCCATCAAATGCATTGAAGAGGATGTGGTTCATAGACAGACTTCTTCCTACGTATCAAAAGATCAAGATGGTCCCTTCAAAATCATACCAAGAGGCTTTGGAATATGCCTTGATTTGGGAAAGTGATGCAAAAACATCACTGAAGTATTGGTGTCATGTTGATGCCGAGGATGAAAGTGATTCTGATATTGAGAATGACTCAGACAATGAGAATGATGATTTTGGGCAGGAGAGTAGTTCCTTGTTCAAGTGTTGGAATCGAGAAGTCAAGGAAGAAAGTGACCCCAAATAGAAGAACGATGATGCATACACCTCAAAGAGTGCAAGATCATCACTACAGGTATATGCAGCACAAAGCGAGATTGTACAAAGGAGGAATGCCACTAGTGATGCGATCTGTGTCAACCACCAGAGAACTAGAAGACAAAGAATTCAGTATGATGTTGATGGCAGACCCATTGTACAATGTCGACAATGCCAATTGTGGGAGCACTTTGCACGTGACTATCAAAGTGTTGCAATTCAGGATAAACTAGTGATACATACAGAATTCGAAGCACCAAAGAAAGAGTTACAACCCTTGCCAAGAAGCAGGGGAGGTGAACGTGATTGAGAAAGTGAACTTGATGAGCTTGATTGGAATTGAGAAGGTGAACTTTATTTCAGTGGAGGCAAAAATCCAACAGGTAGTCAAGGTTGTGCAGGAAGAAATTACAAAAGTGGATGATGTAGGTAAGTGTAAATAATTGTAATGAAATGTAATGTAAATGAGAGTCAAATGCATATGTAATGAAATGCAAATGCAAATGTAGACGAAATGGCAATGTAATGCAATTTAATCATGTGATTTGATAAATTGCAATAGACTATAGTGCATTAAGGGTAATGTGAGAACATCCAAATATGGAGACGGTTGGGTGGGGCAACGTCCTAGGAAGCCATTGGCAACGGCTAGGACACAAGTTTAAATAGACCCCTCCTCCTTCATTTGAGATAATCATGTATTCATCTATGTATCTAGAGTGTATGTTGTGTCTAGGGAGAGACTAGAGCCAAGTATTGACAAGCCATATGAGCAGATGTTGTAGCGTGTATGCAGATTGTCTATGCATTGTGCGGTATTCAGTAATGTTGTACCATTGGGTAATGAAAAAGACTCATCTTCTATCTGTGTTGAGTGTAATCTGTGTGCAATGATTGCCATTGGTAGTTTGTAGTGTGTGTTGGATTATCTATGTGCAGGGATCATTGTTGCAATCTAAGAATGGAACAGGGGGATTGCAGTCTAGAAGGCAGTACAAATGGAATTACCAAGAGTGTTGTTCCAGTGGTGATTGAGCATGTCGTTTTAGTAGAGTGACTGTGGCCATTCCTATGCAAGTTGTTGTTCCAATGGTGTGCAGCACTTGTCGTGCTAGTAAGACTTAATCCCTGTCGTTCCAAAAGTGGCATTCCAACACATTGCCGTGCTAGTGGACCTGTCATTTTAGTGTGTGTCGATCTAGTGGAACTGTCGTTCTAGTGGTTGTCATTTCAGTGAAATGTCTTACCATTGCATGTCGTTCTAGTGGAATTGGCGTACTATCAAGTGATTGATGTCGTTCTAGTACAAGATGAGAAGCAAAACTGCATTGATTGTAATCTTGTTTGGGCCCCTAATTTGTCATCCTATACCTCCATCTCTGGAATGCTTACCATCATGCTACTTTTGGCATCGTTGTCGTTACTGAATCAGAATTAGGTCCAGATGACGAAGGATCAGCACACGTGAAGTGGGAGGATGTGAATGACAGATTCACTACCGCAAGGACATGGAAGACAAGGTTGAAGAGAAAACCAGATTCCAGTGAGAAGTACGAGGATCGTTCAAAAACAAAGTGTTGAGCAAATTATTGCCAACCAAGTACTATAGTCACAAGAGACTAAACTTGAGGAACCAGTAGTCAAGCATGTGTGGAGCCCTCGGGAGGAGGAAAATCTTAGTGAAACGCATGAGAGGTGGCAAACGTTGTTGTTAACAATGAAATAAGTTGAAGAGAATATGCGAGCAAACGAAGCAAAGACCGTGGAGAATGTTCACACAAGTGAAAGCACTAACGTGGAGACGACAGTCGGCTGGTAACATCGAAGCAAGAGAAGGGGAGTTTGCCAAGAGGTGCAAAGGATAAGAGTCAAGCACCAGAGCATTCGTGGGAGAGTGCTTGGGCAAGTAGACCATAACCAATACATGTATATTCAAAAAGGAAGTCGTGAAGTGCTAATAGCGATCGAAGATTGTTTGCTAGTGATAGTGTGCGAGGTGACGAAGCGCTAAGTGATGAAGAACAACCACTCATGGCAACTATGCAACAAGTTGTAGCAGTTGCATGCAAACAGAAGTGCCCACCGTTTTTGGGTGCAATCCAAAATGCCATATACGAACATGTGTAACCATATGGCGAGCGAATGGAGTGGAAGACAAGCAAGCATGGTTAAGATTATTTCCGACAACATTGCGAGGAATCACAATGGAATGGCACCTGAAGAAGAAAAGAGAGCGACCCTTTGCATCATGGGAAGCTTTAACGAAAGCCTTTATTTAAGAATTCAGAAGACTCTGAGACAATATTGAGATCATCAGAGAAATTTACGCCACAAAGTAGAAGGACAAGGATATTAAGTCCTATAACAGAAGACTAAGGGAACTCATCAACAAGATGGAAGTTGCACTAGCAAATGGACTGCAAGGGTGGTGGTTCCTCGATGGGTTGTTTTCAAAATATTAGAAGATGAAGATAGTGCTGCCAACTTCATACAAAGAGGAGTACAACAGAGTGATTACCTCGGAGAGTGAAGCAGTAGTCCTAAGTCACTATAAGGAATCTGATTCCAATAGTGACCGTAACGATCTACACGTGGCGCTTCAGGCAATGAGGAAGGACTTCGAGAGGATGACTCGAGATGCAAAGGAGGAAAGCAAGGAGAGGCAAGATATTTGGTGTTCTGATTGTAATATGGAGGAACGCACAAATATTACTTGTCCAAAGAACACCTTCTACAACAACAATGCCTTCTACAACATCTACGAAGTGAAATGGCATGAGGTTGCAAACTGTCCATTCAACATATGGAGTTCGAGATGCCAAACGCTATCGATACAGCAGGAAGCAAAGGAGGAAAAACCGAGCATGTCGAAGAATGGACAAGCAACAACAAGCAGCGGATATAGAAACAACCGTTGAGGGAGACAATCACAACAACAGAGTCGGTTTCAATATGATGCAGATGGTAGACCAATTATTCAATGTCGAAGAAGCCAAGAGTGGGGGCACTTTGCATGCAATTTCTAGAACCTGCCAATTGGAGACAACTCCATAAATAATAGCACCTTAATGTGTCATTGATGCGGACCGAGTAGTCACAAGGAGGCCAACTAGCCAAAGAAGGTGAGCTCAAGCAACTCGCAAAATGTCAATTTCATTGACATTGAAGAGCCTTAAACGAACCAGCAACAAAAGGAGAATAATGTGCTTGTAGTTACACAGGGTCAAGCAAAGAAGGCAAACTAATACCCCAACCCTACCGTGGAGAAAGAGAGATGGAAGGAAGCACATGACATAATCGAGGAAGAAATGCGAAAGACCAAGCAAGAACGACTCCTCAAAGACAAAAAGTTGAAGAAACCCAAAGAAAAGACGTCAACCCAGGAGCTAGCAGCACAAGTAGTAAATACAGCAGTAGAGGTCAAAGTGTCAAGTCTACTTAACGCTATACCGGAGCTATATGCAACAGTGGAAGAAATAATGTAGCCAAAGAGAGTGATGGAGTTGCAAAGCCAGTAGGAAGCAACTGAGAAGAGAAGGGATCAATTCATTGATCCAACCGTATTGATGATTGATGTTGGCAAAAAGCCAGCATTAATTCACATTGAGTTGCTAGACCATAAGTTGATGCAAGTAATTGTCGACAAGGGATTGAGTGTCAACGTCTTGCTCAAGAAGACATGGAAGGAGATTAGAGCACCATTTATGTGGTCTCCAAATTTTAAGCTATATGGTGCGGATTAGTATGGGATCGAAATGAAAGGAGTCTTAACAGCTCAAAAGGTGAAGATTGTTGATCAAGAGTTTGTCATGGATTTCATTGTGATAACCATGTAGAAACCAGCATATGATGCATTGTTGGGAAGTGGATGGTTGCGCATGGCGAAAGTTAATCACAACTGGGAGAAGGATAGACTCACTTTCAAAAAAGGACAGCACAAGTATATGATTAACCTAAAGAATTAGTTCGTAAGTGAAGATATTGTGACATCTAATGAGTTGGGTAGTTAGTCTTCAGAGGAAGATAACGGAAATGAACCAGACAAGGAAGGAGTGTTGCACTTGAAAGAATGTACGGAAGATGAAAGTCGATCAGATAGCAGACTTCTCCATTGGCAAATGGAGGACTACGAGATGTTTCTACCCACCTGTCTCTGCATTCATGCAGAGGAGGTAGAAGAAAACTATGACAAACAAGGAGAAAGTGTGTTTGAGATTGGCAAAAGCAATAAAAGGGAAAAAACCCACACCAAAAGAAGAAAAATGGACATTTCCGAGAACTTTTGCAAAGTATATTGTCGGTGATGCTCTCATCAATGAGAAGCTAGCACACCCAATGAACGTGGTCAAAGCGGCAAGCAAACCAGAAACCATCAAGTACGAGGGACCGAAGATGGAGATTAATCTCAACAACAAGGGTGAAGAGATGATAATCCATTGTGGAGACGACTAAGACCTACTACTGAAAACAGTAGGCTTCAAGATTTTTCTGTAAAGGATGTCTTCGCATGGACCTATAAATATTTGAAATGGATACCGCCAGAACTGTGTGTACATCGGATGCAGTTGATTCTAGGTGCACTACCAATAAGGAGAAGGCCTTACCAAATGAATCCTAAGTATGCAGCCTTAGTCAATGCGGAAATTCAGAAGATGCTCGATGCAAGCATAATTTTCAAGGTCATGGCGAGCGAGTGGGTGTCACCGACTGTAATCACCTTAAAGAAAGAAGCAAACTAGATCCGCATATGTGTAGACTTTCAAAATCTAAATGCCATAAAAAATAAGGATCCCTTTTCAATACCATTCACTAACTCGATTCTAGAGGAGGTAGCTAGACATGAGATTTACTCATTTCTGGATGGGTTCTTTGGCTACAATCAGATAAGTATTGTTGCAAAGGATACGCTGAAGACAACATTCGTAGTAGAGAATGGCATTTATGCATATACTAGATGCCATTTGGTCTATGTAATGCCTCGGTTGTATTTTAAAGAATCATTCTCCACCGGAAAGTTCAAAGCTTCTTGGACGATTGGTCGTTGTACAAAAGGAAGGACAAGCATCTAAAGGTGTTGGAGGAATGCATGAGGCTATGCATGAACACTCATTTGGCATTGAATCCAAAAAAGTGTAAGTTGTTGGTACTGTATGGAAAGTTGTTGGGGCACGTAGTGAGTTTAGAGGGGTTGAAGACGGATTCTAATAAAATTTGCATCATGATGAATAAGGGGAATCCATACAACGTGAGTTCGTTGAAATCCTTTCTGGGTACAGTTGGGTACTACAGAAGTTTTATCATGAACTTCTGCCAAGTGTCCCACCCACTAGATGCATTAACATTAAAGTATATTCCTCTTCGATGGACAGCGGGACATCAAAAGGCATGAGTTCATTGAAGTCCATTCCGGGTACGGTTGGGTACTACAAAAGGTTTATTAGGAACTTCAGCCAGGTGTCCCACCCACTAGATGCGTTAACATTAAAGAATATTCCTCTTCGATGGGCAGCGGAACATCAGAAGGCCTTCAAGGAACTAAAGGCAAAATTGGTATGTTCTCTCATTCTCATGTTTCTAGATTGGGCTAAAGAATTTCACGTTCATGTTGACGCGTCCAATTTTGCGATTAGTTGCTCATTGGCCAAGAAGGGGCAATTTGGGCTAGATCAGCCCATCTACTTTTCAAGTCGATTACTATCAAGAGCAGAGAATAATTATAGCACGACAGAAAGGGAAGCGTTAGGGATGGTCTATGTAGTACAACAATTCAAACACTATCTGCTAGCCAACCCTTTTGCTTTTTATGTGGATCATCAAGCATGGTTGTACCTGATAAATAAAGTGACTATTCATGGACAAGTTAGCAGGTGGCTCATTACGTTGCAAGAGTTTGTATTCCGGGTAGTGGTCAAGCTTGGAAAGAAACACATGATAGTGGATTAGCTGTTACGGATTCACTTAGAAGAACCTAGGAAGGAAGGAGTATCAGACGAGTTTCTTGATGCTCAACCGTTTGCAATTAGCGCCATACCGTCGTGGTACAAGTTGATTAGGGAATACTTGTCGATGAGAGAGTTGCCAAGGGAGATACCGACATCTGAAAGAAAGAAGATCATCAAGTCAATGCCTTTTCAGTTGATAGCAAGCTTGTTGTACAATATGGGAACTTGATGGACTTCTGAGAAGATGTGTAATGGAAGAGGAAGTCAACACAATGCATAAGGAAGCTCATGAAGGGTTGGAAGGAGGGCACATGGGGCCAAACGCAACAGTGAGGAAAGTGCTTCTAGCAGGGCTGTGGTGGCCCACCCTCTATCACAACGCAAAGGAGTTTGTCAAAGCGTGTGATACATGCCAACAAGCTGGGAAGCTATTACAAAAGGACTTCATGCCATTACTCCCATCACAACCACAGAAGCTATTTTAGAGATGGAGTCTTGATTTTGTGGGACCTCTGCAAACAAGCCGGAGAAGGAAGTGTCGGTACATAGTGGTGGTAACGAAGTACCTGACGAAATGGGTTTTGCAAAGAGTATAGCTTGATTTCTATCTGAGCAAGTGATCACGAGGTTCGGAATACCTTTGTACGTGACAAGTGACAGAGGCGGACATTTCGTCAATGAAGTCATTAAGAAGTTGACCACAGAATTCAAGATTTTAAATTCGCTGTCAAGTCCGTCTTACCCAGAGCAAATGGAGGCAACAAATAAAGTCTTGGTTTCCATTATGTACAAGACTTGCGGAGTTGAAGGTGCTGATTGGGAGGAAAGATTGCCAGCAATTTTGTGGGCATACAAAACTACCTTTAAGCCAACAACAAACCATACACCATTCCAGTTGATGTACAGGCAGGAAGTTGTTATGTTGGGACGTCAAACATTACAAAATTACATTTCATGTACATATGTGTACATTTTGCACTTATTTACACTACTTTGTTTGAGGCTGATCAGAACTAGCCCCTACATGAGGAACAACTAAAAATTGTATTCATGACAGGATTTTCCACTATCGTTGAGTTTTGCATTAGCGCAAGGCCTGCACTTTCAACAAAGTTGCAAGTCCCTAAAATAATGGCTATAATTGCAACTGTATTTTGTTTTCTTAGACAAACACTGATTTTGCAAGAAAGTATGTTTCTGAGAACAAACTTCGAGGATATTATGGATACAAGATTTGAACTAGCATATAAAAATAGAGATTTTTCTCATATTATTTTTTTCCCCACAGAAGCAAAAATAACCTTTCAACCTAAAATATTGAGCGGACCTAAATCAGATCTTTGTTCCCTCAAGAGCTGGACCTTTGTAACCAAATTTAATTCAATTGATATATAATTTATCTAATACAGAATAAAAAAGCACAAAGCCACGTTTTTGCAAAACAGATTATTGAATATTAAATTGGAAAGATTAAAGAATAAAAATTTGAATATCATTTGTTACAGTGTGCATGATTCTTACTAACACCTAAGAGAGATATTTCCCATCAAGAACAGGTCATTCAATCAGCTAATGACCCCCCAGCATTCTTTAATATCATAAATATGCCATGATTCTCTTGCACAAAAGTACTTTGTTATAGACAATCAACTTAGAGATGAGAGGTAAACCTGCAAAAGAACAACACAATGTTGAAGTAGCCCTATTTCCTTAAATGGTGATGACAACCATTGGTTCCAAACAAACTCTTCATCTGGATCCAAAATTGAGGCACTACTTGGAAAAGGCCTTGTGATATCCCTTGTTTCACAAAAATAATGCTTTCCATCAATGTCGACATCTGCCAACTCCTGAATATTTCTCAACTCCCCCTTGTATTGAGGTTGAGGGATTTGAAGTTGGATTTTTAAGCACTGACTTGCTACTACAGTGTAAACACATCCACCTCCTGGCAATTCTGGAATTGAATCCACAACTTTTGTGGCAACTAGGAGCAAAGCAGTGCTACCTAATGCTGCATAGCCCAAAATTGCTCTAGCACGTATGATATTTTTACAGAGCAACTGTGATCCAGCAGTCACAAAATCCAATGCTTCAGTTTCAGAAGAGAAAATGTCAAATCCTTGTTGTGCTGTGTACTGCAATGCCCCAGTTGTTGGATCAATGTATATAACTTGTGTGTCATTCCTTGTTGATAAACTTGCAACTATATAGTATTCACTAGATTCCAATTCCACAATAACCACAGAGGTGTCCCTTAGAGCATAAGCTGCATTAAAGTCCAAAAGTGCAATCAGTAAAGACACAACACAAAAAGCTAAAAACAGAAAAGAAACAGCACTTTAAGAAGCACAATCATAAGTTACCTTGGACTTCAACACAATAAATAGAGATTGAAAAACAGACACATTTGCACACAATAATCCTTCAATATGGTCCAGTACTAAAAGTTACTCCATGTGATGGCTTCAAAAGTTCATGTTTATTTACCACCTATATTATTATGTTAATTAGGGAATTAGCTTGGGGTTTCTGCCTACTAAATGATTACCCAAATAGCATACATGAATGATTCCAGAGTATGCCTCAACGGTTCCCCCATATTATACATGTTTCAAGAATTATAGCAAACTATGATCAACTATTAGCAAGGGTTTCGGAGATTTGAAACAGCAGTCCAACGGACCTAAATATTAATACCAAGTCGAAGAATATGGAGTCATTGTTCATGTCTTTGCTAAACCCTTTCCTTGAGAAAATGTTATCATTTACATGGCTCATATCCTTTGGGCACACTACCATTGGGATGTGTTCATTTAAAAACAAAAACAAGAAACAAGAAACTAGAATTGAGTCCGTATATAGCATTGAAATACAAATGTACAAGACAACATATGAAAGTAGGAGAGAGGGACGATATTCAAAATGAAGTTCTTCAGTACAATAAAATGGTAATAAAAAGGGTTAGGAAGCTTTACACCATATTGTGTTAACTCCCAAAACCATCATTGCACAACTCAGTAGTTTTTATTTTTAATGATATTTACGTACAAAATTTATGACTTACAAAATACACCTTTGTGCCTCATCGTTGTTAGTTTTCAAACAAAAATTTTCACACAAAATAACTTTTGTAGATCCATACAGGTCCAAGACACAATATATAATATCCTGTGTTTTCAAGCCTCATCAAGGCAACAACAATAAGAGTACCCTTTTCATGATGATACAAAAGGATTTCCAAGCATCCAAGAAAAATATGTGTCTTGAGTTTAGGGATGAAGCCTTCAAGGGGTCATCCAGCTACCCAAGCATTCACAACTCTTTAAAAAGCATAGATTTGTCAATTACGCTTCAACAAAGAGGCTCCAAAAAATGGGCATCTATAATTGTCAAACTACAACAATCAAGATTGTGTGTATTGTGGTATGCAAGAAAGTATTCCAAGCCAATATAATAATGGAAAGATCAACTCATAGTTGCACTCAAATACGCAAACAATGAATGTAATAAGGCATGAGTCTTAATTATATCATTTTCCAATCAGAGATAACTATTTGGCCAGCAAGAATCCAAGAGGAAGACCTTATGCTATCACCAATACAATGCCTGTCAAGATACATACAACAATGGAGGGAAACGTGGTGCAGGATAACTTTAGTACCTGCACCCAACATCTTTTAGACATACAAAAATGCATTCCCACTGGAAAATATGACTAATAAAACTATACATTGCATGTCATTTATTTCTTCATTTATGGTAAGTATAAAATATAACAACACATTAAAACTAAGATTTATGATTGTAATGTCAGTTTATATCTACCCACTGCTGAACCAACCAAATCACAAGGTGGGGCAAGAAAACTGTTGTTGACATGGATAATAAGATGACAAGAGTAGCCATAATGCAAAAGTGGATGACACTGAAATTCAGGAGCCTGTTTCACCAAGCTCACTCAATCCCTGACAAGCTTAGTCACACCAGCTATGAAGGTCTCTATCAATATTGTCACTCTTCCCACAAGAATAATGTGCTACACCCAACACCTCCTTGGCAGGGAACTTTGACTTTAGGTAGGCAACTCTTTTTTGAAGTGTATCAACCTATTGATTTTCCACTACACATCTCCACCTCTCCTCCTGGGCCTACTTCTATGCATTCCCCTTCTCTCTTTCAGCTCCAAACCATTGGTCCTTCAATTAGCTGCACTCGTCCACATCTATCCAGCCAATTATTTGATTTTGAAACTTTGACCATAGCAACTGTAGCTCTCATGCACCAAATAATTGAATTGGCCAATCAACAGCGCCAAATGAGGAGCTACTGCTAGCCTTGTACTCTAGATACAATACAAAATTGGAGTATCCTCTCACAAAACCCCATAAAATCTGTTTTAGCATACCCTAGAACCAACTAAAGGTATTTCTCAGCTCGCCAAGCCTATTTAAATGGTTGTCCTACAACTCCATGCCCACCAATAAAAAATGTTGATCTACTTAAAAAATAAAAAGTATGGTGGCCCTCAATGACCACTACACAAACACTATCACAGAAATTATCATGAACGCAATTGAATACATCAACAAGTTGTTTAAACTTTGAAGAATGTCTGTCATTGCCCACACTCCACACCAACAAATGCAACAACACTTATTGCAAAAGCACGATGAGATATTCGAGCATGTTCTTCATTGCCTATCTCTAGCATGTTTGTCACTGTGCTGCTCATCCAAGGGGTATACTCAGTATCCTCATCAGAAGCTCCATCCTCATCCTCCTCATTATTATCACCACCATCAATAGACTCCTAGCTCTCTTGATTGGGCACCTCATCCTAATCAATCTCCAATCACTAAACCATGTATGTTCTCTAAGCAACCTTTGTAGTCTGTGTCTGCTCCAGCATTTGCTCTAGGGAAACCTCATCCACAAGAATTGTCTCATTTGCCCCATCTGCTCTAATGCTTTGCTTCTTGATATCAGCATAGATGACATCTCTCACTCCTGGGGTAGGGTTTTGCCATTTGGCTTGTGACTCCCCTTATCCATCACACGCCATTCTCCCCCTCTTAACACCTCACAAATTGACCACTAAACTAAGCAGTTAGTCTAGGCCTTCCCACACTGACTAGGCCTTTTGTTAATAGAAGGAATTATCTGAAATCATAATTACATCATCCCTATAAGGGGATTTCCCTTGACGAGCAATAATACTTTTTAAGGGGTACCTCCGTCTAAGATGCAACTCCAATCCATCATTATCATTTTTGTTCTCACTAGTACTATCATTGCAACTAGCCACCTATGTATATTTTAGCCTTTTAAACATATGTACACAATATTCCTCCTGGTCCTTTCTGCAACTTCTTATGTGCAGTTGTCAAAGCCACATTTTCTTGGTATAATATTATCAGATGCCTCCACTTCAGTGCTATTAGGCATCCCCGCTTGGTCCAATTCACTCTCTACTTACAAGCAGATCCTAGCATGAGGGAAATGGAATGCAAGGCCATATAGAAGCCCTTAAGCTCATGCTTGAAGAACATGTGGATGTATTTTGACATAGAATGCCTAGTCATACTTGGTACTATCCATGGTACCCTACCTGTAGCATTACAAGCCAGGCTGTCATATCTGAAGACACGGACTTCCCAACAAGTCTCAACATCACCATACCCATTATTAACATGTATTCTGTGTTAAGCAGAAATTGCAACCTCAACTCTCTATTCCCATTACTCATGACAAGCTTCTTCCCACCTCTATCAATCTAGATAGGTTGCAGTACTACTGGAAAAGCTCACAATGCTTTTCTTGTGACATATATGCCTTATCTACGCTCCCAATCACTAGTGCTGGAAATCCAGACAATTTCATTAAGTCTATAGGGATGAAAGTAATCTACAATTATTGTGTGCCCAATTCCAGCATCAATTCTTCTGCCTACACAATGTGAATGACCTTGCAAGGTATCATATCCTTCCATTCAATACTTTACAACATTGTCGGAGAAAGTGTTAAAAAACTACGAGACCCCGCAGAAAATGTGGTCTTGTATGCCTGGTGAGAAAACTGCCAGAAACTCAATGCTGAGTGTTAGCAAGAACTCACAAGAAAACTTGCGAGTAATCACAAGAAACTCATCAAAACTCTACCAAATTTGAGCAAAAACTGGTGTCGCTAAGTTTTTGCCTAGCTGTTGCCGAGTTTTTGCCCTTTTTGTCTAGTTTGTCGAATTTTGCCAAGTTTTTGATAGGAAAATTCTTCAAGATATTTTTATAAATTTAAATAATTTCTCTGGGGTTTTTTATGCTGAGTTTTTTTACCAAATTGTCGAGTACTCTCAAAAAATCACCTTGTCAAGTAATTGCAATTTCAAGTTATCCAATTAAGCTTTACAATTTAATAATCTATAGTTAGACCTACATGGATAAGTTCAAAAGATAAATAATTATTGCATACAACTGCAAGATGTGCATTATGTACAATTTTCACCAAAAAACCATTGGTCATATTCATTAGTTCCCTCCAATGGAAGTGTAAAGGACATAAAACTGAAAGTTCCTCATATCTAGTATTTGTTACAATTTTATTGTATTGTCAGTTTGTGTTTCGTCAATATCTCTATCCATTAAAGCTGTCAGCATTTCAAACAATTTTTATCGTATATACATGTCCAAATGCAATCACAAGATTCTATTGCAAGCTCAAGATTATTAGGAAGTGCTCCTAACTCCCCTTGAGATTACACAGGTAGACTAAAACAGAGAAATAAAATAACACAAAATATATTTAGATACTGACAATATCAAGAAAATGCATTAACTTTGCAACGTCGATGAGAATTTATTGATGCTAATTGAATGCATCTACAATCGAATCAACTCATTCATTGACTTGTGCTAATGTTGAACATGGAAATCATCAAGAGCAATTTACGCCCGTGTACAGTTCAAGAAATGGATGGCAAGGGTTTTACTCTCCCCAACCTCTAGATCTTGGGCCACTTCCCTTTTAACTTGCTAAAAATGTAGAAAAAACTAATCTGATTGTGCAAAAAATGAAATCTAATCTAAGAGCATGAAAATTTAATCTAGTCTACTTTGTGAGGAAAAGGGTGAGAGAAAGAAAACAGAAATACAAACGAAGCCATAGCAAGGTTCAAGGTTGATGCAGTCAGCAATTACAGCAGGTACCAAATAACTTCATAGTGAACATATCTCCAAAGTAATCAGCCATATCACAAAGAAACAACTAACAGATGCAAAAAGAGCAGAGCTATTAGTTCCACGCATTCATAAATTAAAGGTTAAAGACAAAATCAATCATAAATGTCAAGTGCAATTCTTTATTTTATTGATCTCAAAGTGTTAGATACAATGATCTCTAGAGAGTAGCTCTGGTATATTGGGTAGCAAAAGGGCCCTCACAATGAGAATCGTTCTCTTTTTTATACTTGAAAGTAAAACCCTAATCTATTTTTGGACTAGTAGTTCAAAATCTCAAGTAGGCTCATCATCCTTATCCACAACACCAAAAATAGACACACGAACTTGAGAGAGGCGCACAAGGTATCGTTCTAAGTAGGGCACTCCAAGAAGTCGCTCCAAGCGGGATGCTCTTGCAAGCAAGGCACACCGGTCGCTCCAAGCGTGATTCTCTAGGAAGTCGCTCCAAGTGCAGAACTCTCTAAACAGGGCACTCTGAGGGAGGCGCACCAAGCAGGATACTCCAAACAGGGCGCTCCGGCAAGCGGGGCTCACTCAGACAGAGGGGGACACACTATTTCTAAACACTTGCCAAAAAAATTTCGCTAATTTGTGCCTTGCTCTGTCTCCTGCCTGAACTTGTGCGAAAGATCTCTGTTTTGAGCATGATGGTAGTAGCAGGCTACTACAGCTAAGTATGGTCTACTGTCATAGAATAGGAATATTAATCTTCCACTATATTGTCCTCTGTCCTCTGTCCTCAGACAGAGGGGGGCGCACTATTTCCAAACACTTAGCCAATTTTTGCTAAGTTGTGCCTTGCTCTGTTTCCTGCCTTAACTTGTGCGACAAATCTCTGTTTGGAGCATGATGGTAGTAGCAGCCTACTACAGCTAAGTACACTCTACTGTCATAGAATAGGAATATTAATCTTCCACTATATTGTCCTCTGTTCTCTCTTAAGCATCTTTGAGAAGAATTAATATAGAACAGGCTTCATTCAACAAACGATCCCTCCTCATAAATTAACAAATATCCTGCATAAGTTAACAGATTTGCAAATACATACTACCATATGAAATTCTCATATTCTACCAAAAAAAGGTACTTGATTGTATAATGTATGATACGCAATGTATAGATACTCGCTACATGTAAAGCACTAGGCTCAATTTTGTAAATAAATTCAAACTGGAAGAACAGTCAAATGTTGCATCAAGATGCTATCATCTGTAGGAATGAAACTCATAACCTTGTACTTGTGAATGTGGATCCCTAACCAAAAACTTTGAAAATTTATTAAAAGGTTTCTCGTAAGAAACCAATGCACAAAGTACTTGAAATTAGCACAGGCATGCTGTTAATAATCATAAAGCAGTTCTCATACTTTTAAGGAAAACTCCACTTTAGAGCATTTTAGGCACACAACTGAACATGCGGATACAATTAAGATGATTGTAAACAGGCAATACATTTTCTACACCATTGGAAGAGAGCGAGAGAGAGAGAGAGAGAGAGAATTCAATGAAATTGGACACAAACCTTGTATCCTAGTGAATATCTAGTTGAAGTTAATATTAGATATAAACTCACCATTTCTTTCTGCCATTTGTCCTCAAAATGTATATGGGATGACTTTCCACTGCTCACTGACTCATAGCTCCAAACAAACAGAAAAAAATACCAGCTTTGAGCTAGATTTCAAAACCATGTCGCCACTTATTTCAACGCAACGAAAAGATCAAGAAAAAAATATATATTGAAGACCACAAAAATGTCTTTTCTTTTGTAGAATCAATCTGCATATGAATAACCACATCCATTTCCCCATTAGCTAGCTTCCCTCTGTCATTGTTTTCTCTTCAAAGGATCTCAACCTGCATCAAACATACAAACTAATTTAGGTAATCAATTATCCCATCTGGTCAAAGAAATACAATCAAATACAAGAAAGCTATAAGTTGATCAAAACATAAGCGTTGCTTCAATTTTCAAAAGCACTTCCATGTTTCGGGCTGAAAAGCAATACACTTGAATACTTTAAAAGAAAAATGAACAAAAACCCCCAGCAAAAACTGGACTTTTGAAAATGCATCAACGAGTTAGTAATTGAACAGATCAATCTTTGGTCTCCTAAAATATATTGTAAGATAAGATAATTTTATTAATGTCTATGGATGACCAAAGTAGGCCAACACGACTTGTTGAGAAGAGTTGTTACAATGCACTTTAGCAACCAAAAAGTACTACAAAAATAAACTAAACAAGGGTTGAGAAGCTTAAACTACAATAAAGTGTAACAATTATATGGCATCAAATTACAGGCTTGTGGGTTGGACCCAAAATGGATAAACCCTAGCATGCGAAAATCAATGATGCAAAGAGAACCAGCAGTCAAGATAAACAAGAGATAGAAAAGAGCTCCTGTGGATCAAAGTGCCAGCACTAGGCTGTAGGGAGATGGAAAAATAGGACCACAATCATTGTCGTCACCAGCCATTTCAAAAGAGGCAACACATGATTTAATGATGCTTTCAAGAGAATGGCCAGAACTAAGGTGATCTAATTGGATAATCTTGGAAGGACATGGAGTTCGACCCCTCAAGATAGGAAACTGGTAGGCTCCATCTGCCTGCAACTCTTGGGTACATGAGGGATGGCCGAAATGACACCGGACAGCTACAGTCCTGTCCCACCACATGCAAAAAGAAGAAAGGACCCAATCCCTACTAACCACTCTCGTATGCAGATAAGGGCACCCAGACCTGTCATTAACATTTTGGAGAGTCATAGCTTCAAATGAATGCTTGTTGCTCTCAGTTGCAAAGATAAAGTGAGAGAATGCGGCGATTAGTCAAGTAGTAGTCGATCTCCCCTGTAAGAAAACAAAGCTCTTTCCTCCATGCCCATACTTGATGCAAGCTGATCTTCAAAACAATACATTCATCACCTAGTGCATACAATAGCTGTTATAATCTATCATGAAGTTTTTTGGGGGATAAATATCAAAGATAAGTTAAATGCCATCGAAAGAATGAAAAGATTAAAAAAGATGTCTAGACCCTAAAAGCAGTGTTTGCTAATGTAAAAAACTTGGTCTTGCATCCCTAATCATCAGCATCAATAAGTTTAAGATGATTCACTTAGTACCTCACTTAACATAAATTTTTTATTTCATATATCAAAGCTAAAGCAGAGAAAAGGAGGGTCATGATATGACTAGATAACAAGAGGGCACAAGAATACAAAGAACAAACATAAAATTAGAAAGGAGAAAATATGAAGTCACTCAACGTAGCCAACTTTTTACACAAAAAATAAAGAACATTGGTGAGGCTATTCTCTTTCAAGAATATAGATACAAGTAGCATGATACCTTGTAAACCCCTAGGTGTCAAATATTCTATATATTTATTAGACATCTACCAAAAGGCTTAAATAGAGATACTTGTCTACTCCAATTACTCACCTACCTGCATAAGAAAGTGACCCGTCCACAGCAGCGTTCATAGCCACATCCTACAGGTTAGTAGGGTTTCAGCTCCCCATCTTGGGTAAGTAAAGAAAAGGGGGGTCAAATCCTGTTATGACTAGATAACAAGAATGCTCAAAAAAACAAAGAACATGGAGTTCGACCCCTCAAGATTCTTCTAGCATCTATGGCTGTGGAACCAATAGAAGAAAAGAGGTACTGATATGGGACCACAAAAGCAAATATTGCAAGTGTTAACAAAAAGTGGGACTAAACCCAAATATTAAAAAAATTAACAAAAAAAAAATATATCTTGGAATATTAAGGGCATGAATATGAACCCTAAAAAAAGGTATTAAGAAACTCTCAGATTGTTATAGACAATATATTTATATTTAAAGATATGTAAAATGGGAAGCAATTATTTTAGTCATTCATGGTGTTGAATTTTATCTTGACAAATTTTCAAATTTGGAAGGCATCTGTATGAAATGATAAAAATGAGTTGATTGCGGAAACTTAGCTGTGAGGAAAATGACAAATCTCTTTGATAAGAAAGGCAGATGAAAAATATTTTTGATGGAAAGGCAGGTTGAATATGATTTAATTAATTTGATAGAAATGTAATGAGAGCAATGTAATGTTTTGTTTTTGTAATGGGAGTGGCCCCCAATAGAAGCCACATATTGCTTATTCAAAAAAAAAACTGTAGGTGCATTTGATAATTGTATAAATGTTTCCTTCTCTTTATTCTCCAAGGAATTTGCACGTGCTGTAATGAGCATACAGCTTATCAAGTTAAGGCAATATCTTATATCTCTCTCTTATTGTAGCAATTGTGCTCCTTAATTCATATCAAAATTCCATGGATAAGTCAAAGTACTATGGCTCTTAAAGTTCTACGAAGCTTATCACGTTTAACATTTTGTTAGGTCATTTGCTAAAAAAGAAAAAAGAACCCAACAATAGAAATACTTGTAGGTTGTGTGGTAGATAATAGACATCATGTTTCTAGTTATGTGTCTTAGGTTGTGTGGTAGCATTATTTATTTTGCCAAAACCCTAGGTTGGGTTTAAGGGTGAACAATGTTTTATTAAATGCAAAACCAAGCGTTGTACTTGTTTAGCATATGCATTGCTAGCTAGGGCAGTAATTGACATCAAAAACACACTTGATTGGACATAGTTTAACCTTGACCATGGCCATTATCAATATAGACGAGAGAAGGTATGAACTTGAAGCAATAATAATTTGCATAAAAAAAGAATCTAGTTTGGTCAATGGTATTACCAGCCATAACCTTGTTAGTATATTACCAAATTTGTATAGTATCTTCATGAAGCTTCAAGGGCAAAGATCACTCTTGATGCTAAAGCTAGAGGAAAGTGTAATAAGAACTTCTGTATATTATATTAACCGTAGGACACTAAATGGTTTTTTATGATTGTTTGGTAAGGAATATAGTCTTGTTTAGATAAGCAACGTTTTACACAAAACCGAAGGTGTTTCATAGGACTGCAAGACAGGAAACCTCTGTTGTCTATGTTGTTGTTCTATACGTTGCTGGCAGGGTTGCAATGTTTTATACATACCAGTTTGAGTTCTGTTATACCCTGTGATGTATGGGGTAATCCATTTTAAATATTTGAAAATAAAATAAATATGCAAATTCTTTTAACATAGGGTGTTATTCTAACCTAAAGGCCAACCATAAAACTAATCTGAAATATCTGTTTGTTTAATATTATGAAATTGTTTTAGCCCAGAAAGGGATAGGCCAGTTGGTAGCGGCCGAGTACTTGCCGATGGGCTGCCCCAGTTCGATTCCCTGGAGGGTCAAGGGTCCCGTTGGCTTCATCTTTACCCAGCGGGCTAGGGATTATAGAGGTTCCCTACGAAACAACAAAAAAAAAATTATGAAATTGTTCTGTGCACTATAAATGTTTGGTATACATAAGTAAAAGATCTGCAATTTATTAGACAACCAGCTTAATTCTTAAAGAGTGAAAACATGTTTGTATAAACTCAATCCTACCAAGTGGATGCAACTGTTTTTTAAATGGTTTCACTTAAAACATAGATTGATAAAAATCAACTTTTCTTTCAACTTTAGTTTGCAAAAATTAAGGACAGCTACAAACGTTGTTTTACCAGTGTTCATAATTTGTTTCACTTTGTTGGTAGTCACATGTCTGATGCACTCCAACAAAAAGAACATGAAAAATGAATAACAAGAGATGGAAAGACATAGTTAGAAAACATGAGCTTTTTTTCTATGAAATCGCTTCAATAGGGGTTTCAGGCAAAAAAAGTTCACTCTTTCCATCACTTTCATCAGCACCTATCCATCAAAGAAGACTTGAAAAAATTAATAAAATTTTCTCTTTACTTATCAGCCAGTTGTAGTTAAAAACAATTATAAATCCCCACAACAAGTTGCATCAATGTTTGTTACAGCAATTTTTCACTGGATAAATTATGTGATGCAGAGCTACAAATAATTTAACATATCCATGTGTGGTAAGTTTTAATGCACATTTGAGATCGCTTGGAAAAATCAAAATCAAGACTTGTTTGGTCTAATGTCAGTTAAAATTGAGACTAACATGACTCTCGATATCCAAATTTATTTCCATGATATCTTCACATAGAAAGTATTAAATGGCATGCGCCCAAGTGATTAAAAATATGGGCTTTCAATGCAGAAAGGATATGTACTCTATGCAGCACAGGGGCAATAGAGACAAAGGAACACTTTATCTATAAATGCCCAAGTTTTTCAGACATCTGTGGCAAATACAAAGAAACGCTTGGAAAAGGGTCTATGGCAGAGTTATTTGAAGACAGTAAAATAAAAAAAGTTGGGGAGTTGCTAACCCAAATCAACAGGAGAAGGAACAACCTTCTCAAGGATATTAAGGGTCATATGATTTGAGTAGTTGTGCTTCCATGTTTGGGGTCCCATAGGCCATGTTTGGGTCTCACGAACGTAATTAAAATCTTTCATTTCATTTCATTTTAATTAAGCAACTTAGGTTCAAATCTTTCCAGGCAATATGTGATGTTGTGATAATACAGTTTGTTGTGATACAAGTATCTGGTTTGAAAACATGGTAACACCGTGATGAGGCCCATTTCAATCCCTTTTAACCAATTAAACAAAAGCAAACAGAAAAAAGCACTTACAACACACTTTAAAATGCTTTAAGCATTGCATACCTTGAAATTTCAATCATAGTTGCACTACTCTTCAAATCAGTCCGACAAAGTCGGCAAGTGACCCTAGCCAAGATAAATGATTCCTAGACTCTCCAAGTTTCAACAAATCTTTACAACATATAAGACCTTTAGAGTCCAAGCATTGCTTGGCTGCATCTAAAAGTGAGAAAAATGCCCTAATTTTCAGGTAAACGATCTTCTCGAAGAAGGCAAGTCTTTTACCAATTTTAGTCCAATTTTTTCGGTCGAGTCCAAGCCAAAATTGTGTCTCAGTCAAGCCGAGACCAAGCCTGAGTGCTATGTTTTCAATTACGCAGAGCGTCTAAAAATTTTGATTAGTTTCTTTGGTTCATTAGGTACATCACCCTGATTTTAGAGCCCAGGCCTAACGTCAGCTTACCCTTCACATATTTAACTATAGGTACCCTACTGCACTAATCTTAAGGAATTACCTTAACTAAGCAGCTCTCACGTTGTAAAAGGACGATCCAACACAAATTCGTTCGTTTCATGACCAAAGGGTAATTAAGTTAACAAATCCCTTGCACCGATACAATCCAAAACCCTCGGAGAATGGCATTGCCTTCAAACCATTCATAAACGAAAAACAGAATTCAAGCTATAGTTTTAAACTTCTACAAAATAACTATGTTTTTGGTTAGCGAAATAAGAAAGGATTTGCAGCTTCAACGATGATATAGGATTCCAACATAAAAAATCAATGCATTCGTACATCTAAGTGCGAGAAAGTAAAATTCCAGCAGGCCAATTTCGACAACAAGATCTAAGACATCATTTCGCAATTCTTGCTGGACACAATCGCCATTATTGTACAAAATCGTAAAAAGCAGTTTACCGGATTCGATTTTGGACTTCTAAAGCAAACTGATTCGAAAATAAACAAAATGAAATCATAAATTAGATTCTGAAATTACCTCACGGAGTGAACAAATCCTAAGATCGCAGGATTTTTTATCTGCCAATGACCGAAGAAGCTCCTCCTCTGATCTGCACTGTTCCTTATTCCTTTATTTTCATTTTTAACTGAGGAGATCTCAGCCGGGCGACCATTCCTCTTCCAGAAATTAGTTAGCTCTTTTCCGACCAAAACGAAGAATTAAAATAATAAAAATAAAAAATAAAAACAAAAAAAATGTTTTTCTTAATCGACACGAGATATGTAGATATATATATTTTTCTGGGAAAAGGAGATGGGAAAAAATTTATGTCCAGTTCAGGTATTTGGGACTTTGATTTATTAAAAAACTAGAAAATGTGTTATTTGATGATAATATTTGGAAGTAAATTTTAATCAATGCAACCACAACTAATTCAGCCTAATAAATATTATAATATAATAATTATTATGCGGTTTATTGTTAAATGATATTAGTTTATTTGAATATATTTTTAAGTAAGAAAGAGGTTTATCAGTGTGGTTGTGGTTTACCGGTAAGGACTTCACTTCACTTGCATTCTCAGTGATTGGTTCAAGCTCAAGGGTGGATGTGTATAAGAACTATTGATAAAAAAAAGAGTTAAGTTCAAAACTTATTAAGTGATACAACAATAATTGTCAATTTCTTCTAATGCTATTATGTGGGCATATTGTAATATTGATGGGGTCCATTTTAATTTATCGGCAAGGACCCCATTTGCATTATCGGTGATGTGACCCGAGTTCAATCTCCACGGTGGATGCGTGCGTATAAGAAGTATTATTCAAAAAAAGAACTTTAAAGAATTTTTAGTATTTAATTTACATAATCGAGTGAGAAAAGTTTAATTTCTTAAAATACTCTATATGGGAAGGTTGTGTTGGTCATGGATCCATCACCTGGAAAGGATTTGGTTTGTTTACGCGTCTTAGACCCCGACCAACATTAAAAGGCCAGAAGGAAGAAATGCCTTCCGTGCTAATATCCGGAGAAGATCGGCTCCTATACTACGCTAACTGGGGTTTGAGATAAAGGAACTGGAAAGAGATTATAAAATGCTGAAAGAAATATAAAAGTATAGCAGTAGTTGTGAGGAAGAACAAACAACACAATCACTAACTAATACCCAAACTAGCAGCAATCAAAACAAAACATGTAATAAAAACCAACACTATGATTCCTCCCTATGTATCCTTCAACAAGAATTCCAGATTCACTTAATTGTCAATGCCCTAATCTAGAGTTCAGAATTACAACAATCAAAAAAATAAATGAACATGAAGCAAAAATACTTGCAGAAGGCAACATAAAAGAAAGAGACAAGAGTTAGAGCCAAGTATGTCTTGTATTGAGGCAAAATGTTTGTTTACAACAACTTTCTTACCAATATGTTCCTCGTTTTTACAATGAAAGTTCACTGCTATTTGTAGCAAAAATTTCCCCCATTACATTAATGCTCAAACCCTAAGGGTAGCTGAGATTTGACCCCTGTCAGATGACAATGTACCTGGAATACGGCTCACCCATGTTTAGAGCGGCTCCGGACTATTTTTGTAGTTGGGAGAGCATGTCTCATCAATGCGGCAGGTGCAACTTGCCCTTTGGAGTTTTTTTGGGACCTGACAGGGATGTACTGATGGGATGGGCTGGAGACTGCAACTTATGTGTTGTGGATGAGCGTTAATGCCCACCTACCTTCCTTCCTTGGGATGAGTGCCTTTCGAAGTACTCCTTCAGGGTTGCCTTAGCATTTAAAAAATGCCCTTGCTAGAGTTCGCTAAATCTTGCTGAAGTTTGCCCAAACTAGGTCCAAAGATGAGGTTCGTTGAAGGTTGAGGGTAAACCTGAGGTTCATTGAAGATTTAAGCGAACTTGAGCATTTTTTGGCCGACAGGCATTTTTGGTCGACATGAGCATTTTGGTCGACTTTCGCTCCACCTGGTCGACATTCGTTCGCGGTCGACATTCATTGCAAGATGGGAGCGATGCTGGGAATCGTTGGGGAGTTGGAGCGAAGACGAGAGTTGCTCGAAAATGGAGCGAGGCCGAGAGTCGCTCAACATCGGGGCGAACTTGGGGAGCATGCCTTTGAACTTGGTTCGCTTGAAGCACCGACGACGTCGGGGTTCGCTGGTAGAAGCGAGCGATGCTGGGAATCGCTCGGTGTTGGAGCGAACCTGAGAACCATCTCCATGCCTTAGACGTTTTTATACCTTCAGTCCCACTGCCGATCGTCGGAGAACAGAGCGAAGCCGGAGGTCGCTGGGTAGCCGGAGTGAATCAGGGAATCGTCGAGGGGCAGAGCAAGACTGGGAGTCGTGGGTGAGCAGGAGCGAACTCGGGGCCATTTTAACTTAGTCGTTTTTGTGCTCCGCCACGGGTTGCTTCTCCCGAAGCGAACTCGAGAAATGCCCCAGGTTGGAGTTCACTTGGGACCTCAAGCGAGACTGGGGTTCGCTTAACTTCGGAGCGAACTCGGGTCACCCATGCTGCTAGTCACCTGAAATCAAAAGCGATTATGGGAATCGCTGTCTTTGGGAGCGAACCTTGGGAAGAATTCAAACCTTGCCCGCCAGTCGCATGAAGTCGGAGCGACTCCTTAGAGTCAGTGCCCTTAAGAGTGAATTCTGGGAAACTCTGGCTCAATGCCTTAGCCATTTTTTATCAAGTTGTGCCCCTCATATGAAGTTCGCAGCTGTTTTGATCGACATATGGTCGACATAGGTATTTTGGACGACATGTGGTCGACTTGCGATCGACATTGGAATTTTGGCCGACATCAGGATTTGTGGTCGACATTTACTTTTTGGGCAACGTTGACTTTTTGACTGACATTCACTCGTTGGCTGACGTTCGCTGCGATATGGGAGCGATCCCGGGAGTTGCTCGAAAATGGAGCAAACTTGAGATTCGTTGGGGAGTTGCTGCGACTCTCGGGAGTCGCTCCAAAGTGGAGCGAACTTGGGCTTCATGCCTTAGAAAAAATTTTAATCATTCCCTGCTGTTGTTCGTCGAGAAATGTTGCAATGCCGAGAGTCGCTCAGGAAGAGGAGTGACTCTCGAGATCGCTCAAGAGGGGATCCACCACCTGGAAAGGATTTGGTTTGTTTACGCGCCCTAGACCCAAACCAACGGGTTGTAATATTGGTGGGGCCTATTTTTGTTTGTTTTTTTTTGTTACACAAGAGAATTGGTCACAACCACACTATTTTTAGTAACTAACAAGTGTAGGGTTCAAATCACAGGGGCTACTCTCACAAACCTATTTTGTTATTGTTAATTCAGCGTGAAGGGGACTATCGATCGCTCAAGATACATACCGTCATCGTCGGTCTGATGCGCACTCAGAGGATTCAGATCAAACTACTATCTTTGCAAAAATTTATAATGTAATATGTTTTGATTTATGAGTTTAACAAGGATAGCATAGTGGTTAGGGCTTTGGCTTCTTTCTGGGGAGGTCTAAGGTTCAAACCCCGACATACCTAGACAGGGATAGGTTGAATGGTGATTTGTCAGTTGGTTACTTCAGTTCGATGTCTTTAGGGACCTCGTTGACTTAATTTAACCCAACAAACTAGAAATTTCTAGTATTTAATCTATATAATGGATTGAGAAAAGTTTAATTTCTTGTAATATGGAAAGGTTGTAATATTGATGGAGCCTATTTTTTTTGTTTTTTTTGTTTTTGTTATATAGGAGAGTTGGTCACAAGCACACTATTTTTAGTAACTAATAAGCGTAGGGTTCAAACCACATGGGCTTCTCCCACCAAACATATTTCACCTCGTTATTGTTGATTCGGTGTGGAGGGGACCACCAATCGCTTGGAATTCGTACCGTTATCATCGATCTGACACGAGAGGATTTAGACTACTATCTTTGCAAAAGTTTATAATGTAACTTCGTAAACCCAGGTGTTGTAAGTGAGTTGGATAGGAGAGGGCAATCCTCCAAGGGAGGTCCCAGGTTCAAATCTCCACCCTACCAAAAAGTTGAATTGGGTATCCAAAATCCAATTGATAATGTTGGTGCGAGCAGGTCGGGTGTGACTCCCGGGTGACTTTGACAGTGTAGAACCCCCTGTTCGTGGTCTCTCAAACCAAGGTGGCCCCGCAAAAGGTTTTTTGCTTAAAAAAAAAATTATAATGTAATATGTTTTGATTTATGAGTCTAACAAGGATAGCATAGTGGTTAGGGTTTTGGCTTCTCTTTGGGGAGGTCTAAGGTTCAAACCCTGGCATACCCAGAAGAGGATAGGCTGGATGGTGATTTATCAGTTGGTTGCTTCAGTTCGATGCCTTAAAAGGTTAGGGATCTCGTTGATTTAATTTAACCCAACAAACTAAGGTTTGTAGTGATATCGTCCAATGGTGTAACCATTCTCCTATGTATTATATAGATTATTGTTCCATGTTGTCATTAATTATTAATACTTGTTTATTGGAAATGATTAAGAAAATATATAATTGAAATAATAAATTAATAAATATAATTTTAATAGTAAATAAGAAAATACAAATGATAATAATTTAATTGGTTAAATTTTTAAATGAAGATGCAAATATTAATCTTTTTAAAAGATAAGGATATAATAACCAAGTTGTTATAATATCAGTCTCATAGGAATTATTTTAATTGTAATTTAAATATTTAAATTTTTCTTACAAATATTATCTTTTTATCTTAAAAAAACTGAATATAGTCTTATTAATTATTTTATGTATTCATAATTTTATATTTTAAATACTTAATATTAAAATTAATAGGCATTTTTTTAAGATTGTAATCTATTTTAAAATAATATTTAATGGTTTTAATTGAATTATTATTTTTTTGTTTTATTTATGAAAAGGCCATTATATTAATAAAATAATGTGTAATCATACAAAAAATGATGGGTGGGATTAGCACAGCCTGTAAACCAATACACTAACCACTGTGGTTAGGAGTATACAAGAGTGTCAGAAATAATCTACAAAAAAGTCCACAAACTGCCAGATAACAACTGCCAAAACAATGTCAAATATGCATTCAGAAAGAAAGAAGTCGAGAAATCACTACCACCTGGAAGGGGAAGGAAGAGGCACATGACTCATAATGCAGGGTGCATTCCCCCAATGATCCATGAGGGTACGTAAGTACTGCAACTCCACCTGTACTTTTTCAACCTGTATTTGAATCTGTAACCAGTAATCAAAGAATATTTCATATTTATCAGCAACAGAGAAGACATGCCCGACATCTTGTTGAGAAAAAACAACTCTATTCCGAGACTTCCATAGATAAAACAGGGTACCAATTCTAAAAATATTCCAAACAACACCCAAGTTGAAGGAAAAAGCAATAGGGTCACCCAAAATAGCATGCACCCAAGTAAAATCCTCTTGCAGAAAAGGTTTGAAAAATTCAAGAAGCCACTCCTAGGCCGATTGAGCCCAATCACAAAACCAAAAAACATGCAATAAATCTTTCGCTTGTCCACAAACTGGGCAAATGGGATTATGAACACCCAGATGCTTGAGCCTATTACCAACAAGTAACCCTTGGTGTAAGAGGCTCCAAGCAAAAAACTTTGTTTAG
This sequence comes from Wollemia nobilis, assembly GCA_028583015.1. NCBI lineage: Eukaryota > Viridiplantae > Streptophyta > Pinopsida > Araucariales > Araucariaceae > Wollemia > Wollemia nobilis. The sequence continues at coordinate 621,346 of JAQPPZ010002036.1, read as the reverse complement.
GTTCAATATAAGTAGCCCAAGCAATCCAAAACCTCTTATTCCATCGGGAGGGAAGAGAGACTAAGTCCCATATCAGAGTGAACTTATTAACCATTGGAACTTGTGGGGTGAGCCATTTGTAATTAAGATGAGTTTTATATTGCAAAACAAGAAGCTCCCCAGGCCAACACCAATCTGACCACCAGGGTTTTTTTAAATGCTTATGTAGTTTGCTTCAAATAGAAAATGGAATACTATCAATAACCACCTCATAAGTATCTCTATCACCAGGATTTAAATTGTGAATTTGACGAAAAATTTCCCAGGGTATCCAACACTTGGTATGTTGGGAGAAGAAATAAAAAATGGAAGCAATACCACGCTTATAGAACCTCTACGCTTTGACCCACTACACCAGAGCTAGGGGAGAACCCTACCAAGTGATAACAGGAGACCACCAAATATTCATGGAAGGCAAAGAGGTACCTGCTTTGCAAAAACTCCCTTTCCAACTAAGTCAGGGTTTGAAGGCTTCCCAAGATTTCCAAATACTCTGAATGACAAAAGAACCTTTAACTTTAATAGGGACAGGGGCAGTAGGAATGGATTGCAATCCCACCCCTTTCCAAATTTTCTTCCCCTGAAGCAAACCAAGAAAAATGCAATGCTTGACCAACACTTTCCAAGATTCATCCCCAATTAAAGATCGGGTGATCCATTTAGCACAAAGGGCAAAACCTTATCGGTGATAATCAAACAAACCCATGCCTCCATAGTCCTTGGGCAAACAATAAATTTCCTAGGCTACCCAATGAAAACCTTGCTTGACAGAGTCTTTGGCCCACAAGAAGTCTCTCATAAGCTTATCCAACTTTTTATAACAAGATTTGGATGGAACCTAGCAAGACGAATAATAGACATGGGTAGTGGCTAAAACCTTAGAACAAATCTAAAATTTTCCTACCAAAGAAAGTTTCTTACTAGTCCAGTAAGAAAGCTTCTTTTCCACTTTATCAATAACATACTGCCACAATTGAGTAGAGAAACCATGAAACACAAAAGGAATTCCAAGAAATTTAAACACCTCACCTGGCTAAATCCAAGTCCATTGGAAATGATGCAACCAACATGGCAGCTGAGATTGAGATTGTCGAAAACAGGAGGTTTTTTCCATTGTATAGAAGAACCAGAGGCTAAACATAACACCTCTAAGCAACTAATAGCCGAGGAAAGGGATTGCTCATCTTATCGAAGCGTTAAGAAAGAATCATCTGCAAAATGACCATTGACCAACTGACGGTCATAATTGGGGAGAGCAATACCCCTGATTAATCCTTGATCCATATTATGGGTCAAAAAATAGCCAAAAGCCTCTACAACAAGAATGAAAAGAGATGGAGCAAGAGGGCACCCCTGTATTACAAAGCGATCAATAGAAATTAACTGAGATTGACTATTATTCAAGGTAAGAACAACTGAAGCATCTTGAAATAACATAAGAATGGTGCTCACAAACACTGGCCCAAAACCCAGAGCCTGAAGCATGATAGTTATGAAGTACCACTCCATCTTATCATAGGTTTTCTCAAATTCAATCTTAATGAATAAAGCATATTGTTCACAATTTCTTGCCCACTCCATACCTTCCCAAACAACAAGAACATTATCAAGAATGTATCTTCCCTTAACAAAGCCAGTTTGTTCAAAAATAATCAAAAATAATTAATAGGAGTTTGTTCAAAAATAATCAAACATAATTAATAGAGTTCAAAAGAAAAGATGTTACATGTTTCATCTCTTCTTTAAATTTGAGGGAGTAATCGAAAAGGTAATATTTTAATTATATTCAATGATTTGAATTGAAACTATTTTTTTCTATAAAATTATAGAAATAAAAAAATGTTCAAATATAAATTGTATGAGTTTGGAAGGAAAGATGTTTTGTCTCATCTCTTCTTTAAATTTACAAATCTTAGTAGAAGTTCAGAGGGTGTAAATGGAGTTAGAGCACTTTTATTATTTGTTGGAGTTTTGGAGAGATGCCCCATTTAATATGGAAACCGAAAGATTTTGGTGGTGGCTCATCCACTCCAACATTAGTTTTGGTGGTTGCTTGAACCTAGCTTAAAGTATTATTGTTTTCTACATTTAAGATTTATTCCTTAGTATTTATTTTGAGGTCTCTGTAGTATGAATTTTTTTTTTTATATTGCATTTATAAAATTATTAACCCAAAAAATATGTATAAATTTTTTTTATATATTGCATTTATAAAATTATTTAACCCAAAAAATATTTATAAGTGAACATACTAAATTTGAACATCTCAATACAAGCTACAAAGGTGCAAATGGAGTTAAAGCACTTTCATCATTTGTTGGAGGTTTGGAGATATGCCCCATGTAACCCTTAGAGATCTTGATAATGATTCGTCAACTACGAAATTAATTTCAGCAATTGCTTGAGCCTAGCTTAATGTTTTTTTTTATTTTCTTTTTTTGTTGTTGGAAACATACAGTAATAACTTAAGCATACAATTAGGGGCACATCAAGGGCCACCCTCCTCATGAATCAAACTGGGTCTCAACAAGGAGAACCCAATGCCTTTACCATTGCAACGTCCAAATAGGGATTGTTTTCTTATTTTTTAGATTTAAGATTTCTTCCTTAGTTTTAATAGGACTCTACACTATGACTCTTAAGTTTATTTAACCTTTTGCTCCTAGAAAATTATAGACCCAAAAAATATGTATAAATGAATATAATGGTGATAATCACTTTTGCTACTTTTTTATTGTGCTTTTCAAATTTAATAACATGTAATTATTCAATAAGATAAATTATTTATTAAAAACTACCTTTTAGTTTTTATTCTTCACTTCAAAGTAAAAAAAATAAAATCTTTTACCTTGAATATTTTATTTATTAAAATCTTTGTTAAGACAAGTTTAAGTGTTTAAAATTAAAAGATTGGGCTTCAAGTCCCAACAAACATAAGAACTTAGTTTGCAAGAGTTGAAACCTAAGGAGGCAAGACATAAAGACTTATTATATATGATAAGTTGAAGACTATGAAACTTTAAATAGGAGGTCTATGGTTCGAATATGCTTCAATACTTAAAATACGGTTGAAAACCATGGCGTGGGTGAGTGTTCATAAAAAAATATGGTAGGTGGATTGGTAAAGGCTTTAGTGACCAAGTACTTGCCAAGAAGAGACCTAGGTTCAAACCTTGGGGACATGTTGTCAGCTTTAGCGAAGGTAGTAGTTCATGCTTAATCCTCTGAATGCACGCTAGATCGACGATGTTGATACAAACCCTAAGTGATCGGTGGTCTCCATCTCACGTCGAGTCAACAACAACAAGACGAATAGGTTGTTGGGAGCAATCCATGTGGTTTGAACCCTGCACTTGACAATTACTAAAAATAGGGTTATAACCAACTCCCCTATGTAACCGAAAAAATAAGTTATATATTGTACAACCAATATTTTCTGTAAAGATTGTCTTATATGACCTATGACCTTATAAACATGAAAAACTATTTTATGTTTACCTTTTTATATAATGTTATATAGGATTAAAGCAATAAAACAATCTCTTCTTTATAAATATATATAAACAACATTTTTTGTATGGGTTCAATAGATTAAAATCCTTAACTTTCAAGAAAGATTTTATAGGTTCAATCTTTTTTTTCAATAAATAAGATTATTATATTAAATTATTTGAAAATCATGTTATATTGCCTACCTTTTTAGGTTTTAAGGTTTTTAAGCAAAGTTTTTACAACATGTGGAACTATGCTCCCTCACATATAGTCTACTACAACTATCTATGCATAAAAGTAATCATGTAAAACAATGATATATAAATCTAAATACAATAGTACTATGAGAAATAGTAAGAATGAAAAAAAAAAACTCAAAGAACTAAATCAATTAAACTAATATCATTAGTTGCAAGAGGATGTGGAACTATGATCCCTTATATCTAGTCTACTACAACTATCTATGCATAAGAGTAATCATGTAAAACGAATATATAAATCTAAATACAACAATACTATTATCAAGGGTAAGAATGAAAAAAAAAACTCGAAGAACTAGATCAATTAACTTAATATCATTAGCTACAAGCTTACTGCAATGGTAAGGGCTTTGGCCTCTCTTTGAGAGGTCCAAGGTTCAAACTGCGGTGTGGGCGAGTGTGTGAGGGGGTGGGCGTGTGGTGGTTGTGTGTTAAATTCTCTATTGATAAATACAACTCTCGGCTTTACGAGGGGTCATGGTTGGGAGGAGACTGTTAAGCCTTGTGCGTTGGTCATAGAGGTTTCTCACAATAACCAAATAAAAAAAAATATGAAGGGACTAAGACTCGCCTGTGTAAACTCATTAAAAAAACTAAACTAATATCATTACTCATTAAAAAAAATACTAATATCAAATATATTATCATATTATTATATTATATAATGTAGGAGAATAATTTTTTAATCTAAATTAAAAAAAAAACAAGAAAAATATAATTCCATATACAAGTGTAGAATAAGTCCATAAACAACTAAGAGAAAGTTAATGACTAATTCAATAAGAAATATAAAGTTGACTCATGTTATAATATATATATATATATATATATATATATTTTAGAAGATAAAGGTTTGAATCTTTTTATTTGATATATGCATAATAAGCATGTTGTTGTAATAGAAACAAGATTCATTTAAATATAAATTTTTAAATTATATTTTTAAGTCTATAATTGATTTCATGTGAAATTGACAACTTAATGGAATGATGTTTGTCGTATGCTTTACTTTATATATTAAAGTTGGAAAATTAATTAATTTATTTATTTTTATTTTTAAGCGAAAAACCCTTGCGGAGCCGCCTTGGTCTGAGAGACCACGAACAGGGGCTTCTACACCGTCAAAGTCACCCAGGGGTCGCACCCGACCCTGCCCGCACCAACATTATCAATTGGATTTTAGATACCCAATTCAGCTTTTTGGTAGGGTGGAGATTTGAACCTAGGACCTCCTTGGAGGATTGCCCTCTCCTCTCCAACTCACCTAGAACACCTGGGTGGAAAATTAATTTATTTAGCATTAACTAAAATGATTTTGATAAATAAATTTAAAATAATTAATAATATTTCAAGTATCAAATGGCATGAGCCTAATAAGTTAAATTCTTTGACTTTGAAGAAAGAGTTTGAGGTCTAATCTTGCCACATAATACATAAATAATTATCAAGTTATTGTAATATCACTATGTGGTGATTACATAGGGTTTGTTTCAATCCCATATAACCAATTATAATTATATATATATATATATATATATATATAAAGTTGTAGTTGCTAGAGAGAATGTTTGACTACTAAGTTCATTAAAGTTTAATTTTTATGATATCTTGATTAAACACTATGTAGCACTACTGAATTAATGAAATAAAGTTGCAATAATAATTATGATGTGATATAAATGAAGTTTTTTTAATCTTATATAACCAACTAAACTAATAATATTTAAATAATGATTTAAATAAATATATTATAATAAATAATTGTTTTTTTTTTAATTTACATGGTGGAATCGGTAGTCGCCACGAATTTGGGCAGGCTGTCCAGCTTTTATGGCCGTCACAGTATTCTGCATTGTCTGCCCCAAAAGCCACCACACAGATCTTCGCGTAGTCCGCCCCTATAACCACCATGCCATAATCATTTTAAACCTTTTACGTCGCTGAAAGCACCAGGAAAGGGACAAGCGTTCAGTTCGGCGAGGCCCGAGATTTGAACCTTGGACCTATGCCCCCCTTATGGGGTTTGGATGAACCAATTGGTCTACACCTCGGAGCCTATAATAAATAATTGTTATTTATATTTATTTATTTATTTATTTTTATAATGGAATTGAAACAGGGTCCATCTATATTATATCATCATCACATAGAGGTATTCCAACAAGTTCGCTATTTAAGCATGTATTCTTTGGCAAGATTAAATCCTCGATCTTCTCTTTCAAAATTGAGAAATCTTACCGTTTGAGCTAATATCATTGGATATATATATATATTTACTAAAGCAAGTTGTATGTAACAAGAAGGGTAATACTCTTGGAAATCTAAACTAATTCATGATTTTTCTTAAATGACCAATAGAATGTTATTCTTCAATCTTTCAAATATGGATGGGATAATAGTTGCATTGGACAAACTCATATAGTAGCAAGATTGGACATATTTTTGTTATCTAACACATACAATCTCTACAAACGTTTTATTGAGAGTAGGTTTAGATCATAAGCTCATTCTCTTGATATGTTATCTTCTTAATAATGGTTATTCAAAGTATTTTTTATTCTAGCCTATATGGCTTCAAGACCTTTGTTTCTTCTAGATGATTGTGTTATGGTGGGATGAAGTATGGTTTGAAGGATTATGTACGTATAGGTTTGTTTAAAAGATGAAAAATCCACATGGCATACTTGCTTCTTTCATGGGAATGAAGTGATCTAAAACTTATATTTGTGATTGATTCGAAACTTAAAATTTCAAGTTAAGGAATATCATGAAAGAGTGCAATTAAAAAATAAGAGTATAACAAATCAAAACATAGATATATGAGCAAAATAATTGTATGGTTCAAAAAATAGAGTACAACGTAAGCAATCTCTGAGAAGAGATGTGAGGCTATAACATTGCATCTATTATTCATGCTTTTTATAGCTAAGGGTGCATCTATATTTATACAAGAATTGGTGTATTGTAAATCCACCGTATTGAATATGGAAGGTCATCCATATGGAAATGTGGTGGTTCACCTTCTATGAGTTAGAAGGTCACCTATATGAAAATGTGGTGATTCAGTTTCCATTAGTTATAAAGAGCATATTAAATGAAATTTACATACACATAACATGTCCTTTTGTGTTTTATCTTCTAATGACATGTCAACGTAGATAGAGATGCATTTTGGTTATGAAAATCTAGAACTTGGAAATTGTTATTTTTAGTAAGTATTTTGTTATACATTTTTGAGGACCTTCGGAGTATTTTTCCATAAGTGTGTCGACAACTCTATCTATGACAAAATTACCTACAAAAATTGATGTTCTCTCTAATGCTTCCAATGCTTCTCAAATGGATCATAATAGAGTCTCGAGCACGAAGTTATGCCCGTAACAATGAAATTAGAAATAATAATTAAAAAAATATTATTAGGCATTTATGAACATAAAGCTATGCTATAAAAAGGTCACATGCTTGGATCATTTGTCCTCCCTTGAAAAGTAATGGTCCTTATTACCTCAAATTTTGACATTATGTGTAGAAATTATTTCCTTGTCTGATTCTTCATGAGCCATTCCCCTTGGCAACTAAGTTATCCTACCTTGACCACCTTATACATCTAAGTGGATTGCCTTCTAGTGGTCCTAGTCCATGTGTCAATGATTTTACCCTCTTCCACTAGTGTTAAGCTACCTAGATTAAGTTCTTTATTGTCTAATTATTCTACTACTACAAAAGTATCCAATAGAGGTGGATGGTAGGGCCTAAGAGGGTCAACATTGAAAATTGGATGCATACCAAGATAAGATGGAAGATTTTATTCAAGTGCATTTTCTTCCACCTTCATGGTGATGGTGTATGGCTCATATCAAGGAGGCCTAATCTTCCTATGGGGTCCTACAAGTCTCTAATGAAGATACAATCATACCTTATCTACAACCTTAAATTGATGTGGGATTCAATGTTGGTCATGGCATTGCTTGTATTTCTAATTTTCTTTTATAAGAGGTCATGGAACTATTCCTAGATGTGTTGAAAAGGTTCTACAAACCATGTTGCTATTTTTACTTCTTTTTGTCCATGAGGTTAGTACTCCATGGTTTGTATAAGAAAAGCTACATCAGTAGGTGTTAAGGGTTGGAACCCAAAAAAAATATGATATGGGTTGTGTTTGGTAGGGTTATGCAAAGTTCAATGTTACCCATACTAAATGTAGAGGAGGATCTCACCCCATGTGTGTGGATGCTTAGAAATGTACATTAAAAAAGATGTATAATCAATTGATTTACAACTTTTATTTGGTCATCAATCTGAGGATGGAAGGCTATGGACATGGTCAACTTAGTATCCATCATGTTGCATAGGGTGGACTAGAAAATACTTAAAAATTAACTATCTCTATCAGATATAATGGAATTTGGCAAGCTAAAGTTGACCCACATATGACTAAACCAAAACTTAGCAATATCCTCAATTGTAATGGATTTCTTAGAAGAAATCATGATAGCCATTTTTTGAAAAGTGATCAACTACTACAAAAATACAATCAATACCATGCGTAAATATGGGAAAACCTAGGATAAAATCCATAGAAATAGTTTATTAAGGCTTGGGTGGCACTTGAAATGGTGTATATAATCCCAACTTCCTATTGGTGGGCTTGACAATTGTGTAGCAGGTACATGGCTTGACGTACCTCTCCGCATCATTCCTCATCTTGGGCCAATAGAATTACTTTGAAGTATTGTCAACATTTTTTCCACCCTAATATGACTTGCTACTTTGCTAAAGTGTGCTTCCTAGATCATATTTGAGCACTTACTAGTTGGTACACAAATGTGTCCCATGTCATAGAGGATATTATATTCCAAATAAAATTTAAAAAAATGCTTATACACACAAAGAGCTCTATATGCATTTGCAAACAAAATATACTTCATACAAGGTGGACCAATTGGAAGTACCATGCCTATAGGAATAAAGAATGGTGGTGAATACTATGGTTGAAGGTCTGCTCAAGCAATTTACTACTAAATTTGCACTCCATTTCTTATACTTAATGGTCAAATAAAACTATTGTAGATATGTTTTTGATGTCTTTCATTCCTTAGCTTACAATGTGTCTGAATGAAATCTGAAGGTCTATGATTATGTGGATGGTGGTTTCCCTATCCAATATGTAGTGCTTTCACTATTTACATGCTTGGACAATGGCATAGAGCTTGTTGTTATATGTGGGTTACTTTCAAACTACTTCATTGAATGTTTCACTATTACAGGCAAAGAGACGCCCATCCTATTTGAGAATAGTTCCTAGTACATAGTCTCATGTATAAGTCATTACCTCAAAATATTGATACATATTAGTAAGAGAAAGTGTAGGAGCTAAACACGATTGCTTCTTCAACCTCTCAAATGCCCTTTATTGCATATCTTCATAATGGAACTTGGATTTGGCACCTCCTTTGGTCACTTGGTGTAGTGGCCAAGCAATGTGCGAGAACTCTAACACAAATGTTTGATAGAAATTGGGAAGACCCAAAAAACTACAAAGATCTATTAGATTATTTAGGGTAGGCTAATATCTAATTACCTTAATCTTCTCAAAATCAATATGGACTTTCTCTTTGTTGATAATATACCAAAGGTATTGAATCTTCGTCATGAAAATGAGCACTTCTTCAAATTAGCATATAGCTTGTGTCTTCAAAGAATCTGAATTACCTATCAAACATGTTGCAAGTTTCCTCCCATGTCTTACTATAGATGAGATAATCATCTAATTAGACTACCACTACTAAGTTATTGTAGAGATGTAGGATGTCATACAATGTCCTCATGAATGTCATAGGTGCATTGGTCAAGCCAAAAGGTATAACCAACCACTCAAATAAACCCTCCTTGAATTGGAATGCAATATTCCATACATTAGTAGGCTTTATGGGTATTTGATGATAGCCAAATTTGAGATCAATTTTGGTGAGATTTGTACCACAAAGTTGGTCTAGCAATTCATCTATCCAAAGGAATGGATAGTATTTCTTCATAGTGATTTTGTTAGGAATTTCTAGATAAAAATAAACATAACCGTAATAACAATATAGGAATTAATGGAAATGCTTATAACTAAATGACCATGAAAATGAAATAACAAAAGTGCTTAAGAAAATAATTGATTGGAAGTACAAAAAAATTATATTAATTAAGCGAAATACATATCGCAGGCCTTCTAGAGGGGGCAACCTCCTTAGAAGCAAAGCTCTAGTACAATTTGAAAAAAATATGAGATACATTCTAGTCCAAACCCATGTCCTTATATAGACTCTTATTTATCCTAATCCTAATGCTCAATGGTTGGACCACATAGAAGAGGGTGCCCAAGCTACTAATTTCTACTTATAATCAAATAAAAGGTTACATCATAATGGTTCCATACACATTAGGTGCCCAAGGTGTAATTATAGATCAACACTAGACAAGTACATGATAATGGTTGTGTTAGGATAGGGTCCTAACATACCCTTTACCTTTAATAAGCTTTGTCCTCAAATCTTGATATGAGAAAATTATTGTTGTAGTTGATGGAGTGGCTCCCTAATTGCATCTTCTAGTTGCAATCCATGCCACTGTACTAGAACATCAATGAGAGTGCAATTTTGAAGTGTGCATGTACGCTGGTCTAGAATACTCACAGGTTCTAAGATGATTGAGCCTTACTCATCCAATTGGGGTAGCGTGGATTGTACCTATATATGATTGCCAAGGACATTGTTTAAGGATAAGATATGGAAAACTAGATGCATCATGGAAGAAGGAAATAATTCTAGCTTGTAGGCCATAAGACCAATCTGTTAGAGCACTTTAAATGGTCTATAGAATTTTGGTGTTATCTTTTGACTGCTATAGAATGTTAATGATGATTGCTTGTAGGGATTCAAGCATAGGAAAACCATATCCCTAATATTAAAACTGTGCTCAGAATGATGTTAATCTGGTTTTAGTTGCATACAATTTTGTGTGAGGGTCAAATTATCTTTAAATGGTTGGAGTAGTTGTGAATGCTCCATGAGAGTAGAATCCACTACTTAAATCTTAGAACTACCAAAAATGTATAATAGAAGTGATAGTGGAGGGTGTCCATAAACTACTTCATGTGGTGTCTCCTTGGCAACAAACTAATAAGAACTATTATACCACCACTTAGCCAAAGAAATTCATTCGACCCAATGAATCGACTACTCTTATGTAAATCAATAAAGATAATTTTCCAAGCACTCATTGATAATTTTAGTTTACCCATCAATATAGGGATTGTATGCCTAGATCATCTTGAAATGTGTGCCATATAGCTTGAACAGTTCTTGATAGGAATAACTAGTGAATATTGGGGCATAATCAGATATGATGGACTAGGACATTGCCATGTAGAACCAAGGAATACATAGGCAAAAATTGATGCCTTATAAGAGTGGGCTCGAGGATAGAAATGAGCATACTTAAAGAGACAACCCACCACCACAAAAACAACTATTTTACCTCTAAACTTTGGGAGCCCTTCAATAAAATCCTCATATTGGTAAGATAGTACATTAGCAACTATATTTTCCTTACCCTTCTTGTAAATGAACTCATAGTCACAACCTAGTAGTTCGATAACCCATTTTTGTTGTTTGGGCAGAGATAACTTAGTAGTTTGGATGGAAAATGTTGCCCAATAAGATAAGACCTCCATTGGAAAATAGAGATCATAGCTTGTTTGAGTCACAAAAAGGCACGTTCAATGGGTTTTGACCATAGAAACAAGTTCTTTCATAACATAGCCATCAAAGGGAATGTAATCTTATCATAATCATTTTTTTTTATAATAGATAGTGAGGTAGGAAACCTTGAATATTTTTTAGAGTTTGTGGTTTGGGACATTCTTGTATGGTAGTGTAGACACCAAAACCTAGACACTTGTCATATATCTGCATCATCCAATCACATTTGTCCATTATTTATTAATATTTTATATATAAATATAAATATTTTATATGTTTATATTTATATATTTAATATAAATATAATATGTGTGTGTGTGTGTGTGAATAAATCATAGCTATCCATCATGTTATAATCTCATCCATCCACTTAACTTGATCTATGTCACATATTAAAGATATAATCTTAGCCATCCATTATGTTTTAATCTTGATCGCATACTGTTGTCATCGAAACCCTAGCATATGGAAGGCAAGTTATAAAAGGTCATTCATTTTCATGAATGAAGGTTAAGCGTTTAAGTTGAACATATTTGGTTAAGCATTGTTGTTAAGTGGTTCATTCCCTTTACATTCATTGTGTTCCAAACCCTAGCATTTCACCTCCATCCTCATTCCTTGCCATCGCTATATCTATTATTTTCGCCATCGTAAACCCTTGCAAACTAGATTTGAGGTTCTGCAACACTTTTCCATACCTCCAAATGCCTACCAACATCCTATGAGCATTGTTGAGAATTTTAGGAATGCCCCAGAGCATTCATAGTCCTCATGAAATGCTTTAGGATGTTTCCCAACCCTCGATTTGTTGCTATAAAACCCTCAGATGCTTTTGAGCATTTATGCACCATCAGATCATAGAAGTAGGAGCGTAGATCAGAATCAAAGGTATATTCCTGATAAGGTATAATATTTTATTGCATCACATCTTACGTTTTTATATTATTTTCTTTCAGTTCATCATTTACAGAACTAGGATTTATAGACTTGCTTGTGTTTATAAAGGGCCTCACACAGTGGAGCCCTTGCATATGCTATTGACCTATTTGGTGTTTTTGATCTGATTGCAGGTTGCAAGAATCACATTCTTGAAGGTTGTTGCAGCTAGGGTGGTCCCATAGGGATACTCAAGCCCACCCACAACTTGTTTGGAGTGAAAGATGATGTAGAAGACACCATATATTCTTTGTAAACAAGGGTTTTTGAACCCTTCAATTGTAAACATTGTATCAATACACATGATATTGTAACATTGGAGATCAAGGCTCCCACCATAATAATATCAATATTATTTTCTTCATTCTGCAATAAATTGTATGTTAATTTTGTTATTGCTATCTTGGTGTTGTCAAATTTTACTTTACAAAATGGTGATCACGATGGGACCCACAAAGGGTTCTATATTTTAATTTACCTTGTATTTTGATCTACGTTTTTGTGTTTTTGTTGTAGGTTTTCAAAGATTTGATCGCATGAAAATCATGAAACTAGGATTTTTGGGAAGTAGTAGAATTTTATCTATGGTTGCACGAATGCCCTCCAACATTCAAGGGATGCCCTATCGCATCCAGGTGATACCTCACTACGTTCAGGAGACTCTGCAATGCATCCAAGAGGATTGAAAAAAAAAACATAGGCTTCCTGGTAAGTCTGAATCACACCCCACCTCCATTTTTCTTATTTTTTAAAGTAAAATTGAAAAGAAATATTTACTTCTTAAAAAAAAAAACAACGCATCTTGCATTTTAGGCATTTGTAAATATCTCTCTATATAGTTTGCATATAGGATAGACCTGCATTTATACATCCATCTTAGTTGCATTCATTACATTAGGTTTACATTTTTGTTGTGTGTGGTGTTTCTACTTTTTACACTGTATGTTGCCTACAATAAAATGAAAAAAGCATAAGTAGTTGCATTATAGGCTAAAGTCTCTCACCTTTACTTCTTTAAAGTTGGAACAAGCCATTGATATTTGAGCATACTCCCACTGTTGGAATCACTTGATGATTCAGGGTGGATCTTAAGTGGTGTACCATAGATTCTTTTGAGGGAACTCGGTATTGATGTTCTTGGTCACTATATTAGCTAAGAAAAAGAGGGTTTCTTGGTATTGTGTGGACACCATAAACAACTAAAATATAAAATGAATCACACACTTTTGCATGCATCACTTTAAACATCAGTGTGTTGGACTTCATCACCAATTGTTGATCAAGACCAGCGATAGTGGGCTTCATCTCCATCTATTGTCTTGCTCCCATAGATACCATAGCAACCCGTGAGATATTTTTTTGGATTTCATCACCAAGAAAATCCTCATTTGCCATTCACCTTAGGACTCCATCCTGCATAGTAGTCTAGGCTTAGACATACATCAAAACACACCAACCGCATAATATATATATATATATATATATATATATATATATATATATATATATATATATATATATATATATAGTCAAAAACATTGTTGTAGAACATAGGATTGAGTTGTTTGTTTGATTTTGAGTGCTTTGTATTATCATTCCACAATTTCACACACATCCCCACATCCGTTATCCCTTCTTGCCTATAGCTTATGGTTTTGACCAGAAATTAAGCTAGAACTATGAGCCAAGCACCCACCTCATCCATGGATTTTTCCACTTCTTACTCAACCAGCCCAACACAGACAAGCCATTTTGGTCTATCTGTAGGACCCTCCCACACAACATTCACCTCAAATGTGAGGTGATGCACATAGCCATCCATACCTCCATCCCAAAGATAGAGCCTTCCACACCCATAGATTCTTGCATCACATACATAGACATGGATAAGGTTGGAGCTTACTTAAGACCAACCAGACTAGTCTTAGAACAACTTAACATTCCACATAGCCAAGTTCCTTCTTTTTAGCAGGAATTTACCCACTCACATCCAACCAACTTCAACCAAGTTTACACTAACCCTCTCTTTGAGGTATCATCCACACCTTCACATCACATGTCTCCACCACAACATAGTCAAATACCTTCCATCCCATATATCCACAATGTCACTTATACCAATCTATTATATGAAGCACATGTCCATGCAGCTTCACACATTCCATTTACCATGCCATCCACTACCCCTCATTCTGTTGCAATTTCTTTCTCAACTTACGCTCCACCAACTTCCACCAACATTGCAAACACCTACACTTCACCCCCCATCCACTTCCATCACACCATTTGCTTCTAAAATTGCCATACAACAAGCATGGCAACACCTTAACCAATTGCTCATGGGCCAACAAGATGCTCATTCTTGTTTCCAATAGCAAATGCAAATAGCAGATTTCAAACCCCATTTCATTCCAAGCCAACACATATATTTCAAACCTAATTTATCCTGGGTATCACCATCCTCTTAGGTTACTATATCCACACCCCCCACTTACCCATATCAATCCCACTTTCATAACCTAACACACCCACATTTCACAAACCTCACACCCATTTCATCAATAACAATCATGAAGAACACAAGCTTATACTGAGACGGGGGCTAAACAATATAAGACCACTTTTTACTTTTCTTTCTCAATCAATATTATACAATGTATAGATAGCAATATCAACAACAATAATCAAAGCAATGCACAAATCACCATACACAATAGAGATACCAATTTAACATGGTTCACCCAATGTGGGCTACTCCACAGAGAAAATATTTCACTAAAATTTTCGTAATCAATCTCTTGGGAATCCTTTCCCTATTAAAATGTTTATGAACCTCTATCCAAAGGAGACACCAATCCCTTAATCAAGTTCGTGGATCTCTATCCACAGTAGAACTCTTTTCTCCTTAGATCTAACTGGTGATCTTCTAGAAGAACTATTGCTCCCACTACTCTAGCTAATGGATATCTATCCACTAAAGACACCCGTCCTCACTGCCCTAGCTAATGGATCTCTATCCACTAGGGACTGTCTTCCTCTATGCTCTATCACCTTCAAATCTCTATCTCAAATCTGCACTAAACATAGTCCCTCAGTCTAGCACAAATATACTCGATCTTTGTCTTTGGTCTGGCATAAACCTATCCTCAAATCTGCACCAAAATCTTTCCTCAAATTTTTACTAAACACAGTCCTTCGATCTAGCACAAATCTATCCTCAATATTTTTCCTATGATATGCACTAAACATAGTCCTTTGGTCTATCACAAATCTGTCCTCAAGCCTTAACACAAAGCTTGATCCAATCACAAATCAAAACTGCTAGATCTTACCCAAACCTTAACTCAAGTTTTGAACAAATAAATCAATCAATTATGCTCACAAGTCTTCTCAAAGACTTGTCTCAAATATTTTGTGTAAGCTTCCACAAAAGCTCACACTAATCTATCCACAAGTCCTCTCTAGACCTTGTCCAAATTTGCTCAACAAGTCCTCACTAGAACTTGCCCAACTCTGCTCAACAAGTCCTTACTAGAACTTGTCCAACTCTACTCTCAATCTCTTTCCTCAAACTGTATTGTAAGCTTCCTCAAAATCTCACACAAATCTGTCCACAAGTCTTCTCTAAGACTTACCTCAAATCTACTCAACAAGTCCACACTAGAACTTGTCAAATCTCATAGAAACATAAAGAGAATTATTAGAGACTCAATATGATTCACATTCATCACAATTCTCAATCACTTTCAATCACTTTTTTTACCATAAAAACATATAGAGAATTGTTAGAAACTCAATATGCTTCACATTCACCACAATGCTCAATTAATTTCAATCACTCTTTTTACCACATAAACATATAGAGAATTGTTAGAGACTCAATATGTTTCACACTCACCAACACTCAACCTCTTTCTCAAATTAATTCAGAATATAGAATAATTTGTTTCATAGAACTTGAACTATCACTTCAACACATTCACTTGACTAGGCTCAACCAACTCTACTCAACCAATCACTTAATGAATTAACCTTTGCTTACAAATCCTAGTCCAAGCATATGAACACTCACTCAAATGTTTCCAACAATGCTTATCAATCAATCTCACATAACAATGATACTCATGATCTTTGCAAATCCTAGTTCAAGTTCCTCACTCAACTAAGTGCTTCAACAACAATGCTAATATCACATAACAATGATACTCATGATATTTACAAACCTGTTGGCATTTTTGCCACATTGATTCTCATTGATTAATGCATTAGTGTATTGTTGGAAATCTGATCTTTGACTTCAGCTTTGATGCAGCTTGGGCGAAAAAAGGAGAAAAAATGAGCAAAAAATGACTAAGTCTGAAAACTGCAGCGATGCGCTGACATGTCGCAGAATCGCGGTCAACGCAGTCAACGCAGGCAGGTTGGGCGACCCGTCGCGATATCGCGACGTGTTCCGGAATCGCGGGTCGGTCGGCGGCAGAGGCATAAAGTTAATATCTTGCAGCGCGTCGCTGACATGTCAGCGAATCGCGACCGAAAATGGCGATTGATGCAGAGAGAAGGAACATGTAGCGAAATCGCTACGTGTTCCGATTTCGCGGGGCAGAGCGCAGGGAGGAGCAACGACGGAAACATGTAGCGAAATCGCTACATGTTCCGTTTTCGCGGGTCTTCAGCAGCGAAGCGTACGGCAGAAAAATATGTCGCGATTTCGCGACCCGTCGCGTTTTCGCGACCTGCGCAGTTTTCCCGCCAAGTGCAATATGAACGGCCGAAAGGGTTTTTTCGATTTTCGATGATTTAATGCTAACCCGAATTAAATATTTTGCGGATTTCCGAGGCGGTTAAAGTCGAAGAAGCGCCCAGGCCACCAAAATTAAAGGATTTATTGGTTCAAAGCCGCGGTTCGTGGATTATTTTAACGGCTTCATGCACATGTTTGAAAAAATGAATTTAATGAAGGGCCGCGAACGTTTCATGGTATTTAATTTGTATTTCCTCGAGGCCGCTATTAAGGGGTCGTGTTCCTGATTTCCAAGTGACGGTTGTGGATCACGAGGAAGTTGTTTTTAAATTTTTAATGCTGCAAAGAGGACGGACCTCTATAAAAACCAATGTAATTTTCATTTGCAAAGGTTGGAAAAACTTGCTGCTAGAAACTGGAATTGTATCTGCGGGAATAAAAGGATCGACTTCTAATTTTTCAAGCGTCGCATGGATGAATTTGCTTTCTCGTTTTCTCGCATTTCTAATAGCATTCGTACTCCTGCATTGCTATTACATTTAAATTCTGCATACTGGATGTAAATATTGCGGTCAGGGTACAATTCCTGGAATGTGGGTTTGGAGGGATTTGCGGCATGTGATTGTGCGAGGATGAAGCTGATTTCTTATGTTACTTGCTGTTGTTGCGTTTTTAGTTTCCTCGTCGTTGTTTTTCTGATCCCATCACTTCGGCCTCGTGGCCATATTTCCCATTTCTTTCTCGCAACCTTTTAAATCTCTTTCCAAGCAACCCTATCTTAAACCCATTTTTAGAATAGTGAAGGGAACCAGACCCACTCGGAGATTGGTCCGGGAGCCATTTCTTGCTTCCGACCTTTCAATGTTGGCCGGGTCTAGGGCGCAATTGTAAAAATCCTTTCCTGTGGCGTATTCGTGACCAACGCTTTTGGCACGACCTGGTGGGACAGATCGTTTCTGTCTCCAAGAATTCATAATCGGTGGGATACGCATAATTTTCCAAAGTGATAACCCCACCGGTGCCAACGACTTTGGCACGTTTTAACACCCGAAGGTCTCAAGATTAGATGAGCTGTCTTGGCCTCACAGCGGAGATTTGTAAGTTCATCTGGCGACTTTGCTGAGTTGAAGATCTGTTCGTGGACGCCTGTTTTTGTTTAAAAAAAAAAAAAAAATTCAAAGAATGTTTTTTCTGGCAACTCTGACTTAATGGCGATGGTCGTGATTCCGCAGACCATTGCCACAAAGGCGAGGGTTTTTTCTAGATGGGATGATCCTGGCCCTCTGAATCTGCAAGTTCGGCATGAAATTCCCGAAGGTGCCCTGAAGAACCTGGCAAAATATGATGGTACCGAAGGCATGGCTCTGACACATGTTGAAGATATTGCTATTCTCGTCCATGATCCATGTCATAGAACACGAAGATGTCATGATCCGACTTCTGGTTCAGTCTTTGGAAGGAAGAGCATTGCAATGGTACAGACTGCTCAAACGTCAAAGCATCGACTCATGGGACGATCTAGCGGGAGCACTGATCAAAAGATTTGATGAAGATCCTTTCTACAGTTCTTTGGATCTCTACCAATTTTTCATGTACATCAAGAGAGCACCTCAAGAGAGCATCACGAACTTCAATGTCCGATTCTTGAGAAGCTGGCAGAGAATTCCAGAGAAGATCCATCCATCACCCACCCAAGCCCACCTCTTTTATGTTCGAGCTTTGAACTCTGACATAGGTCTCTTTTTGCTGCAGTCAGGTGAACAACGCTTCCCACAAATCTTTGAGGAAGCAGTGCGAGCAGAACAGTTGTTGCTCTTATCAGGAAAATTACCGTGGGGAGAAACTCCATTACCTTCTCCGGTGGTTACTGCTCCTGTTTACCCTGCACATTCATGCCAGATCCCTGAGATGCAGTCATGTGAATTTCAAGGGACAGATCTCGTCCAAAGTCAAGGATTGGAACATGCAAGCACTTTTCCAGCAATGAACAATATGGTTGCTTGCAGTTTTCATCAAGAGATGGGCCAAGTAGAAGAACAAGTTCAAATTCCGTAACCCGAGGAGATCCCGAATCGGATTTCTCACTTGAAGAGCCCCGTGATCACATCAAGGAGTTAGAGGAGCCTCGTACTCACCCACAACAAGTAAAGTCTGCAAAGTGGTGGTGTTGGTTCCGACCACTACATCCCAGTACCGAAGAAGTCCTCCATGTGGGTACTAGTAAGAAAGATAATCTGCTGAATTGCATCCTATCAACACCATGGAGAACTTCAGGAAGGAGCCAACCCAATTTCAAGGACCGACTTAAGTATGATCAGATCTGGTCGGGACATTGCAGATTTACCGGATAACATTCTGAGATTGGATGTCTGGTGGCGACATGCCAATCATGTCGTAAACTTATGTATATAGTAGTTTGAAAAAACAAAAAAAAAAATAGAAAAAAGAAGACAAAAAAAAAAAAAAGTGGTATTGTTTTTATTTGTTCATCTCGGATTTTGTTGCCTGCGAGCCGTAGATGCTTGTTTTTCCTTTGTTTTTCTCCTCCCAACAGTTTGGTGGCTTTCTAGCACTTTCTTCTTTTCCCTTCCCTCGTTTCCTCTCTTTCCTTTCTTCATCTTCTTCCTTCTTTTACTTCTCGCATTAAAACAAAATAAGCCACAATCGTTGTTTCTTTTTCCTTTCTCGTTTTTCCCCGTCCCTTCTTATCCCTTTCCTCTAAGTTCGACTCTTTTATGCATTTATTTCGTGATCTGGTTCATTTCATTTCACAGACTTTTCTAGTTCCATTCCCACTCTATAACTTCGTTCATTTTCATTTCATCATTCCATTGCAGTCACCGCTTGCGCAATCGCAAGAGCTCACTCCACCATCACATTCCATTTCTTCAGTTTATAACCGCTTCTATGCAGGTTCTTCCAGTTCTAGTTTTCCGCAGCAGAAGAAGTTTGGCAGCAGTCCCCTGACATGTTTTGCAGCAGCTTGTTTACAGTTCCAATATGACTCTGTGCCCAATGGACTAAGGCCTGGATTCTTGCATACGATGAGTCGTATACCCCGCGAGCCGCCAAGAATGTTGGCATTTTTGCCACATTGATTCTCATTGATTAATGCATTAGTGTATTGTTGGAAATCTGATCTTTGACTTCACTTTGATGCGACTTGGGCGAAAAAAGGAGAAAAAATGAGCAAAAAATGACTAAGTCTGAAAACTGCAGCGATGCGCTGACATGTCGCAGAATCGCGGTCAACGCAGTCAACGCAGGCAGGTTGGGCGACCCGTCGCGATATCGCGACGTGTTCCGGAATCGCGGGTCGGTCGGCGGCAGAGGCATAAAGTTAATATCTTGCAGCGCGTCGCTGACATGTCAGCGAATCGCGACCAAAAATGGCGATTGATGCAGAGAGAAGGAACATGTAGCGAAATCGCTACGTGTTCCGTTTTCGCGGGGCAGAGCGCAGGGAGGAGCAACGACGGAAACATGTAGCGAAATCGCTACATGTTCCGTTTTCGCGGGTCTTCAGCAGCGAAGCGTACGGCAGAAAAATATGTCACGATTTCGCGACCCGTCGCGTTTCGCGACCTGCGCAGTTTTCCCGCCAAGTGCAATATGAACGGCCGAAAGGGTTTTTTCGATTTTCGATGATTTAATGCTAACCCGAATTAAATATTTTGCGGATTTCCGAGGCGGTTAAAGTCGAAGAAGCGCCCAGGCCACCAAAATTAAAGGATTTATTGGTTCAAAGCCGCGGTTCGTGGATTATTTTAACGGCTTCATGCACATGTTTGAAAAAATGAATTTAATGAAGGGCCGCGAACGTTTCATGGTATTTAATTTGTATTTCCTCGAGGCCGCTATTAAGGGGTCGTGTTCCTGATTTCCAAGTGACGGTTGTGGATCACGAGGAAGTTGTTTTTAAAATTTTAATGCTGCAAAGAGGACGGACCTCTATAAAAACCAATGTAATTTTCATTTGCAAAGGTTGGAAAAACTTGCTGCTAGAAACTGGAATTGTATCTGAGGGAATAAAAGGATCGACTTCTAATTTTTCAAGCGTCGCATGGATGAATTTGCTTTCTGTTTTCTGCATTTCTAATAGCATTCGTACTCCCGCATTGCTATTACATTTAAATTCTGCATACTGGATTTAAATACTGCGGTCAGGGTACAATTCTTGGAATGTGGGTTTGGAGGGATTTGCGGCATGTGATTGTGCGAGGATGAAGCTGATTTCTTATGTTACTTGCTGTTGTTGCGTTTTTAGTTTCTCGTCGTTGTTTTTCTCGATCCCATCACTTCGGCTCGTGGCCATATTTCCCATTTCTTTCTCGCAACCTTTTAAATCTCTTTCCAAAGAACCCTATCTTAAACCCATTTTTAGAATAGTGAAGGGAACCAGCCCACTCTGGAGATTGGTCTGGGAGCCATTTCTTGCTTCCAGCCTTTCAATGTTGGCCGGGTCTAGGGCGCAATTGTAAAAATCCTTTCCTGTGGCAGATTCGTGACCAACAAAAACCTAGTTCAAGTTCACTCAAATTAATCACTTTAACAACAATGCTTATAAAATAAGGTTTTATCAAAAACTCTTTATTCCAGAAAACCTTGAAGTATTAATTCAAAACACACTCAACAATGCTTACCAAACAATCCTTTTCACTCCAACTTTGCATTCACAACATTCAACAATCACTCACTAGGAAGATGTGCCCATACAATTTTTTTGATGTAAAAGTGCCCTTAGAAAACCTGTCTCAATCACAATTTTTTTCTTTCCAATTGCAATGGTTAAATGATAAAATATCACTTCAACAGTTTCTCAAAATATTCCTTAGACACAAAAATAATCAAAGCTCAAGTATGCCTTATTGCTCCCTTTTGAAAATAACATCCATCAAATCATACGTGAAAAATAATCATTTTGATACACCTTATAATCTCCAACTTAAAATAATATCCAACACCACAAAACCTCAAACAATCTTCCTAAAACACCTTACTACCCTTTTCAAACACTAAAACAAATAACACCCAAAAATTTATTTTGCATCAACCTTATAACTCCCCTTACAACCTTACAAACCAAATAAAATATGCAAAAAATAATTTTTAATGCCTCAAATAACTCCTTCGAAAATTTTGGTGCTCAACTAATGCATACCTTCATTTTTCTCCCCAAAAAGGTTTCGACGTGATTCAAATCACCGTCTCCCCAAGCGCCAAGTGCCTTATCCCTTTGGAGCCCATCGCGTGGGCTATAGGCGCCCACATGAAGGGAGGAAGGCTTCCTTCCTATTAACCCTTCGTGCGCCATTGAATTCACACGAAAACCACAAAGCAATCCTCTTTGATGCAGCATGATTCGCACAAGCTCACATTAATCAATTTAATTCGAAGGCATAAGGTAAGTTTGGCTAAGGTGGGGTAGTCCCTCTTTTATACATGTTTGGTTGATTTTGCTCCCACGTTGGCACTAAGAATTCGAATTCGAAATTCGAAATTTAATTCAATAACCCACCTTAGGGTTATTTAAAATTAATATAAATTAACTTATAATTAATATTAATATTAATTAATAATTAATTTAAATAACTTATAAGTTAAGTAGATTAATTAATAAATTAATTTATAATAAAAATCATATTAAGTAATTTATAATTAATTTAAACTTCCCTGTATAATATTATAAAAAAAAATTATAATATTATTCATCTGGGCTTCTTCTTTGCACTTTGGACCACATCTGACTGCTTGGAATTGGGTCTTTGATTAACTAAAAACGGACTATCTTTTTGCACTTATTGGAGAACCTGAAACTGATGTTGCCCACTGAAACTGCCACTGACTGGTGCTGAAGGCTTGACATCAATGACCACTCACTCTTGAGATCAATGACAACTCATCTACTCAAAATGTCCAACAATCTTCTCCTTTGTCATTGAGGGCAACCCAAATTGTTTTTACCAAAACTTGACCTTTTTCCTGTTCTACTCCCCTTGGGAAATTGCTCCCCCTAACTCAATGCTCTCTTCTTAAACCAAATCTCTCCCCCTTACTCAAATATTTTCCCCCTTGACATTAATGTCAAAAGGGTCACCTTTGGGGCTCGGGTCTAAGAATGAGTTTCTTAGCTTAGCCCCTCCCCCACCTCCTCTTGAGGTGGGTAATTCTAGGGTAGGAGTATTTCTACTCCCAACAAGAACTGATATTTAACTTTGTCCTCTTTCCTTCTCATATGATCCTTTTGATTCCTTTGATTGTTTCTATTCATGTCCATGTTTCTGTTCCTGTCCATATTCCTATTCCTATTCATGTCCATATTCCTTTTCTTGTTCTTGTTCATGTTCATATCCATATTCCTATTTTTGTTCCTGATCCTGTTCCTATTCATGTTCATGCTTGATTTTGAAATATCTACTCTACACCACTTTGATGTATGTCCATCATTATTGCACTTATAACACTTAATTTTATTATTCCTTGGAGGTGCAAATGTCTTGGAATTTTTCTTAGTGAAGCCATCTTTGTTCCTGTCATGTACCTTGCAATTCATTGCCTTGTGACTGAACTGATTACATGAGTAGCAATACCCATGGAACATTGCCTATTTTTGAAGTTCCCATACTCTTATCTTTCATGTGTCCTACACTGTGAAGCCATGTGCCAAAATTTATGACATGAGAAACATCGTCCATTAAAATTTCCTTGCCTTGACCTCATTGGTCTCTTAGTCTCTTTTACCCTGTGCTGGTTCATGTTCCATTTGGTTCTTCTTTGTGCATTGTTTCTTTCATTGTTGAACTTTTGGTTGTCCAATTCATCCTTAGAAGTCTCACTTTCTCTTACACTGTCTTATTCTGAAGTTTCTTCTTCTGAATTTTCTTCTTCAGAACTTGAGGTTGACTCTTTTTTTTGTTTCTTTTGAGCTTGTTCAAAACCAAGACCTATTTTGTTTGTTGACATTTTTTGTACCTTGATCATCTTATCTACAATATTTGAGCTCTTTCCAAACTTGTGTACCTTATCCTTGGACTTTTCTAATTCTTCCCTTAGTAGAGCTACTTCTTGTTCTAACCTTTCACATTTTAAGACCTTTGCTTCTAGCTTATCCTTGAACTTCTTTGTCTTAGCCATTGACTTGTTTAGATCCTCTATAAGCTTTCCTCTCTCTTCATCACATTCTTGAAACTGAATCTCAAGTTGGGAGTTTTGCTTTCTTACCTTCTTTAAGGTTTTAAGAGCATAAATAAGCTCTCCCTCAAGATCAACTCCTCCTTTTTCTGATTCTTCCTCTATTTGTTTGCCTTTGATAACATCTTCATTCTTTTCTGACTTGTCTTCTAGAGGATCACCTTCTCCTTCTTTTAGTGCCATTAGAATATTCTCTTATGGTCCTTAAAATTAATATAAATTAACTTATAATTAATATTAAAATTAATTAATAATTAATTTAAATAACTTATAAGTTAAGTAAATTAATTTATAATAAAAATTATATTAATTAATTTATAATTAATTTAAACTTCCCTTTATAATATTATAAAGAATTATTATAATATTATTCACTTGGGCTTCTTCTTTGCACTTTGGACCACATCTGACTTCTTGGAATCGGGTCTTTGATTAACTAAAAATGGACTATCCTTTTGCACTTATTGGAGAACCTAAAACTGATGTTGCCCACTAAAACTGCTACTGACTGGTGTCTGAAGGCTTGACATCAATGACCACTCACTCTTGACATCAATGAAAACTCATCTACTCAAAATATCCAACAATATCCCCCTTTGTCATTGATGGCAACCCAAATTATTTTTACCAAAACTTGACCTTTTTCCTATTATGCTCCCCTTGGGAAATTGCTCCCCCTGACTCAATGCTCTCTTCTTAAACCAAATATCTCCCCCTTACTCAAATATCTCCCCCTTTGACATCAATGGCAAAGGGTCACCTTTGGGGCTCGGGGCTAAGAATGAGTCTCTTAGCTTAGCCCCTCCCCCACCTCCTCTTGAGGTGGTTAATTCTGGGGTGGGAGTATTTCTACTCCCAACAAGCACTGGTATTTACCTTTGTCCTCTTTCCTTCTCATCTGATCCTTTTGATTCCTTTGACTATTTCTGTTCATGTCCATGTTTATGTTCCTGTCCATATTCCTATTCTTGTTCATGTCCATATTCCTATTCCTGTTCTTGTTCATGTTCATGTCCATATTCCTATTCTTGTTCCTATTCTTGTTCATGTTCATGCTTGATTCTGGAATGTCTGCTCTACACCACTTTGTTGTATGTCCATCATTATTGCACTTATAACACTTAATGTTATTATTCCTTGGAGGTGCAAATGTCTTGGGATTTCTCTTAGTGAAGCCATCTCTGTTCTTGTTATGTACCTTGCAATTCATTGCCTTGTGACCAAACTGATTACATGAGTAGCAATACCCATGGAAAAGTTACATGTTTCTGAAGTTCCCATACTCTTGTCTTTCATGTGTCCTACACTGTGAAGCCATGTGCCCAAATCTGTGACATGAGAAACATCATCCATTGAAATTTCCTTGCCTTGACCTCATTGGTCTCTTAGTCTCTTTTACCCTATGTTGGTTCCTGTTCCATCTGTTTCTTCTTTGTGCATTGTTCCTTTCCTTGTTGAAATTTTTGTTGTCCAACTCATCCTCAGAAGTCTCACTTTCTCTTACACTGTCTTCTTCTAAAGTTTCTTCTTCTTTAGAACTTGAGGTTGACTCTTCTTCTTGTTTCTTTTGAGCTTGTTCAAAACCAAGACCTATTTTGTTTGTTGACCTTCTTTGTACCTTGATCATCTTATCTACAATATTTGAGCTCTTTCCAAACTTGTGTAGCTTGTCCTTGGACTTTTCTAATTCTTCCCTTAGTAGAGCTACTTCTTGTTCTAACCTTTCACATTCTAAGACCTTTGCTTCTAGCTTATCCTTGAACTTCTTTGTCTTAGCCATTGACTTGTTTAGATCCTCTATAAGCTTTCCTCTCTCTTCATCACATTCTTGAAACTGAATCTCAAGTTGGGAGTTTTGCTTTCTTACCTTCTTTAAGGTTTTAAGAGCATAAATAAGCTCTCCCTCAAGATCAACTCCTCCTTTTTTTATTCTTCCTCTATTTGTTTGCCTTTGATAACATCTTCATTCTTTTCTGACTTGTCTTCTATAGGATCACCTTCTTCTTCTTCTAGTGCCATTAGAATATTCTCTTCTGGTCCTTCAAGTGCATCCTCATATTCATCATCACTAAAACTGAAACCATTCCTTGTACAACTATCTTCAAGATGTCCAAAATTACCACATCTAAAACACTTGAGAATTATTGGTGACCTTTTCTTAACTTCTTCTTTTTCCTCAATCAGAAATAGAACTTCATATTTATCATTACTTGAAGAACTAGCATCACTATCACTTGAGTACTTACTTGCCTTGTCTACATAGTAACTCCTCTTCTGTCTTTGAAAGAACTTCTTTCCTTGTTTGCCTTGTCCATCCTTACCTTTCTTTTGGTACTTGTATCTTTCTGATTCCCTATTCCTGTGATCCTGTTTTTCTTCATCATTGTTATTTTTAGCTTCTTGAAAATCAGTTGCATAGTGACCATACTTTCCACAATTGAAACATCTAATAGATTTTGCATCTTTAAATCTTCTTGAATCCTTATTCCTTCTGCCATAATTAGCTTCTTCATCACTGGATGACTCATTGCTTGAATCTGACTTTTTACCCTTTGTCTTCTTAGTAGCTTTGAATGTTGCTTCCTTCTAGGGATTAGGTTCCTCTTTTGTTCTTAACTCAAAAGTTGTAAGAATACCAAGTAACATATCTCTTGTCAAAGAATCACCATATTTTGATTCTTCTATAGCAGAAATATTTTCACTAAATCTTTTTGGAAGAGATCTTAAGACTTTATCACAAACATCTGATTCTTCAACATTAAGTCCAAGTCCTTGCATGGCATTAACAACCTCATCTACCCAAAGTAGATAAGTACTAATGTTTTCCTCATCCTTCATTCTTAATTCTTCAAATTGTCCTTTGAGATTTCGTATCTTTGCCTTTTTGACACTTTTATCTCCTTCATATATGCTTTGCAACTTATCCCAAATTCCTTTTGCATATTTATAATGCATAAATTTTATGGATTTTGTTCTATGCAAACCTCTCAAAATTGCATTCATTGCTTTTGAATTGTAATGTTGTAGAAGCTTACCTTCCTTATCTGTAGGTGGATCAACTGGTGGTATGTATCCATTTTCAACTACTTCCCAAATTTCATTGCCAAGTGCCATCAGGTGAATCTTCATTCTCATACTCCAAAATATATAATCACTTCCATCAAATATTGGTGTTGAATTATCTGAGGACACATTCTTAGAATCCATTGTGTTCTTGAAAGCTTTTCCTTCAAGTTGTTAAACTCTTCCGAAGGAACCCACTCTGATACCAATTGAAGAACACAAGCTTATACTGAGAGGGGGGTGAACAGTATAAGACCACTTTTTACTTTTCTTTCCCAATCAATATTATGCAATGTATAGATAGAAATATCAATAATAGTAATCAAAGCAATGCACAAATCACCACACACAATAGAGACACCAATTTAACGTGGTTCACCCAATGTGGGCTACTCCACGAAGAAAATATTTCACTAAAATTTTCTCAATCAATCTCTTGGGAATCCTTTCCCTATTACAATGTTTATGGACCTCTGTCCAAAGGAGACATCAATCCCCTAATCAAGTTTATGGATCTCTATCCATAGGAGAACTCTTTCTCCTTAGCTCTAATTGGTGATCTTCTAGAAGAACTATTGTCCCCACTACTCTAGCTAATGGATCTCTATCCACTGAAGACACCTATCCTCACTGCCCTAGCTAATGGATCTCTATCCACTGGAGACTATCTTCCTCTATACTCTATCACCTTCAAATCTCTATCTCAAATCTACACTAAACATAGTCCTTTGATCTAGCATAAATCTACTTAATCTCTCTCTGGTCTAGAATAAACCTATCCTCAAATTTGCACCAAACTCTATCCTCAAATTTGTACTAAACATAATCCTTCGATCTAGCATAAATATATCCTCAATATCTATCCTCTGATCTACACTAAACATAGTCCTTCGGTCTAGCACAAATTTATCCTCAATCTCTATCCTCAAGCCTTAACACAAAGCTTGATCTAATCACAAATCAACACTGTTAGATCTACCCCAAACCTTAACTCAAGGTTTGAATAAATCAATCAATCAATTCTACTCTTAAGTCTTCTCAAAGACTTATCTCAAATATACCTTGTAAGCTTCCACAAAATCTCACACTAATCTATCCACAAGTCCTCTCTAGAACTTGTCCAAATATTCTTAAGAACTTGTCCAATATCTCAACAAGTCCTCACTAGAACTTGTCCAACTCTGCTCTCAATCTCTTTCCTCAAATTGTATTGTAAGCTTCCTCAAAAGCTCACACAAATCTATCCACAAGTCTTCTCTAAGACTTACCTCAAATCTACTCAACAAGTCCACACTAGAACTTGTCCAATCTCATAGAAACATAAAGAGAATTGTTAGAGACTCAATATGCTTCACATTCATCACAATGCTCAATCACTTTCAATCACTCTTTTTACCACATAAACATATAGAGAATTGTTAGAGACTCAATATGCTTCACATTCACCACAATGCTCAATTACTTTCAATCACTCTTTTTACCATATAAACATATAGAGAATTGTTAGAGACTCAATATGTTTCACACTCACCAACACTCAACCTCTTTCTCAAATCAATTTAGAATATAGAATAATTTGTTTCATAGAACTTGAACTATCACTTCAACACATCCACTTGACTAGGCTCAACCAACTCTACTCAACCAATCACTCAATGAATTAACCTTTGCTTACAAACCCTAGTCCAAGCATATGAACACTCACTCAAATGTTTCCAACAATGCTTATCAATCAATCTCACATAACAATGATACTCATGATCTTTGCAAACCCTAGTTCAAGTTCCTCACTCAACTAAGTGCTTCAACAACAATGCTAATCTCACATAACAATGATACTCATGATCTTTGCAAACCCTAGTTCAAGTTCACTCAACTTAATCACTTCAACAACAATGCTTATAAAACAAGGTTTTATCAACAACTCTTTATTCCAGAAAACCTTGAAGCATTAATTCAAAACACACTCAACAATGCTTACCAAACAATCCTTTTCACTCCAACTTTGCATTCACAACATTCAACAATCACTCACTAGGAAGATGTGCCCATACCTTTTGTTTGATGTAAAAGTGCCCTTAGAAAACCTGTCTCAATCACAATTTTCTTCTTTCCAATTTCAATGGTTAAATGATAAAATATCACTTCAACACTTTCTCAAAATATTCCTTAGACATAAAAATAATCAAAGCTCAATTATGCCTTATTGCTCCCTTTTGAAAATAACATCCATCAAATCATACATGAAAAATAATCATTTTGATACACCTTATAATCTCCAACTTAAAATAATATCCAACACCACAAAACCTCAAACAATCTTCCTAAAACACCTTACTACCCTTTTCAAACATTAAAGCAAATAACACCCAAAAATTTATTTTGCATCAACCTTATAACTCCCCTTACAACCTTACAAACCAAATAAAATATGCAAAAATTAATTTTTAATACCTCAACTAACTCCTCCAAAAATTTTGGCGCTCAACTAATGCATACCTTCGTTTTTCTCCCCAAAAGGGTTTCGGCATGATTCGAACCATCGTCTCCCCAAGCGCCAAGCGCCTTAGCACTTTGGAGCCCACCGCGTGGGCTATAGGTGCCCACGTGAAGGGAGGAAGGATTCCTTCCTATTAACCCTTCGTGCATCATTGACTTCACATGAAAACCACAAAGCAATCCTCTTTGATGCAACACGATTCACACAAGCTCGCATTAATCAATTTAATTCGAAGGCATAAGGTAAGTTTGGCTAAGGTGGGGTAGTCCCTCTTTTATACACGTTTGGTTGATTTTGCTCCCACGTCGGCGCTAAGAATTCGAATTCAAAATTTAAATTTTAATTCAATAACCCACCTTAGGGTTATTTAAAATTAATATAAATTAACTTATAATTAATATTAAAATTAATTAATAATTAATTTAAATAACTTATAAGTTAAGTAAATTAATTAATAAATTAATTTATAATAAAAATTATATTAATTAATTTATAATTAATTTAAACTTCCTTGTATAATATTATAAATAATTATTATAATATTATTCATTTGGGCTTCTTCTTTGCACTTTGGACCACATCTGACTGCTTGGACCGGGTCTTTGATTAACTGAAAATGGACTATCCTTTTGCACTTATTGGAGAACCTAAAACTGATGTTGCCCACTGAAACTACCACTGACTGGTGCTGAAGGCTTGACATCAATGACCACTCACTCTTGACATCAATGACAACTCATCTACTCAAAATGTCCAACAATCTCCCCCTTTGTCATTGATGGTAACCCAAATTATTTTTACCAAAACTTGACCTTTTTCCTGTTCTACTCCCCTTGGGAAATTGCTCCCCCTAACTCAATGCTCTCTTCTTAAACCAAATCTCTCCCCCTTTGACATCAATGGCAAAGGGTCACCTTTGGGGCTCGGGGCTAAGAATGAGTCTCTTAGCTTAGCCCCTCCCCCACCTCCTCTTGAGGTGGTTAATTCTGGGGTGGGAGTATTTCTACTCCCAACAAGCACTGGTCTTTACCTTTGTCCTCTTTCCTTCTCATCTGATCCTTTTGATTCCTTTGACTATTCTTGTTCATGTCCATGTTCCTGTTCCTGTCCATATTCCTGTTCTTGTTCATGTCCATATTCCTATTCCTATTCCTGTTCATGTTCATGTTCATATTCCTATTCTTGTTCCTGTTCTTGTTCATGCTTGATTTTGGAATGTCTACTCTACACCACTTTGTTGTATGTCCATCATTATTGCACTTATAACACTTAATGTTATTATTCCTTGGAGGTGCAAATGTCTTGGGATTTCTCTTAGTGAAGCCATCTCTGTTCCTGTCATGTACCTTGCAATTCATTGCCTTGTGACCAAACTGATTACATGAGTAGCAATACCCATGGAAAAGTTGCTTATTTCTGAAGTTCCCATACTCTTGTCTTTCATGTGTCCTACACTGTGAAGCCATGTGCCCAAATCTATGACATGAGAAACATCATCCATTGAAATTTCCTTGCCTTGACCTCATTGGTCTCTTAGTCTCTTTTACCCTATGTTGGTTCATGTTCCATCTGTTTCTTCTTTGTGCATTGTTCCTTTCCTTGTTGAACTTTCTGTTGTCCAACTCATCCTCAAAAGTCTCACTTTCTCTTACACTATCTTCTTCTAAATTTTCTTCTTCTTCAGAACTTGAGGTTGACTCTTCTTCTTATTTCTTTTGAGCTTGTTCAAAACCAAGACCTATTTTGTTTGTTGACCTTATTTGTACCTTGATCATCTTATCTACAATATTTGAGCTCTTTCCAAACTTGTGTAGCTTGTCCTTGGACTTTTCTAATTCTTCCCTTAGTAGAGCTACTTCTTGTTCTAACCTTTCACATTCTAAGACCTTTGCTTCTAGCTTATCCTTGAACTTCTTTGTCTTAGCCATTGACTTGTTTAGATCCTCTATAAGCTTTCCTCTCTCTTCATCACATTCTTGAAATTGAATCTCAAGTTGGGAGTTTTGCTTTCTTACCTTCTTTAAGGTTTTAAGAGCATAAATAAGCTCTCCCTCAAGATCAACTCCTCCTTTTTCTTATTCTTCCTCTATTTGTTTGCCTTTGATAACATCTTCATTCTTTTCTGACTTGTCTTCTATAGGATCACCTTCTTCTTCTTCTAGTGCCATTAGAATATTCTCTTCTGGTCCTTCAAGTGCATCCTCATATTCATCATCACTGAAACTAAAACCATTCCTTGTACAACTATCTTCAAGATGTCCAAAATTACCACATCTAAAACACTTGAGAATTATTGGTGACCTTTTCTTAACTTCTTCTTTTTCCTCAATCAGAAATAGAACTTCATCTTTATCATTACTTGAAGAACTAGCATCACTATCACTTGAGTACTTACTTGCCTTGTCTGCATAGTAACTCCTCTTCTATCTTTGAAAGAACTTCTTTCCTTGTTTGCCTTGTCCATCCTTGCCTTTCTTTTGGTACTTGTATCTTTCTGATTCCCTGTTCCTGTGATCCTATTTTTCTTCATCATTGTTATTTTTAGCTTCTTGAAAATCAGTTGCATAGTGACCATACTTTCCATAATTGAAACATCTAATAGATTTTGCATCTTTAAATCTTCTTGAATCCTTATTCCTTCTTCCATAATTAGCTTCTTCATCACTGGATGACTCATTGCTTGAATCTGACTTTTTTCCCTTTGTCTTCTTAGTAGCTTTGAATGTTGCTTCCTTCCGGATATTAGGTTCCTCTTTTGTTCTTAACTCAAAAGTTGTAAGAATACCAAGTAACATATCTCTTGTCAAAGAATCACCATATTTTGATTCTTCTATAGAAGAAATATTTTCACTAAATATTTTTGGAAGAGATCTTAAGACTTTATCACAAACATCTGATTCTTCAACATTAAGTCCAAGTCCTTGCATGGCATTAACAACCTCATCTACCCGAAGTAGATAAGTACTAATGTTTTCCTCATCCTTCATTCTTAATTCTTCAAATTGTCCTTTGAGATTTTGTATCTTTACCTTTTTGACACTTTTATCTCCTTCATATATGCTTTGCAACTTATCCCAAATTCCTTTTGCATCTTTACAATGCATAACTTTTATGGATTTTGTTCTATGCAAACCTCTCAAAATTGCATTCATTGCTTTTGAATTGTAATGTTGTAGAAGCTTACCTTCCTTATCTGTAGGTGGATCAACTTGTGGTATGTATCCATTTTCAACTGCTTCCCAAATTTCATTGCCAAGTGCCATCAGGTGAATCTTCATTCTCATACTCCAAAATATATAATCACTTCCATAAAATATTGGTGTTGAATTATCTGAGGACACATTCTTAGAATCCATTGTGTTCTTGAAAGCTTTTCCTTCAAGTTGTTAAACTCTTTCGAAGGAACCCGCTCTGATACCAATTGAAGAACACAAGCTTATACTGAGAGGGGGGTGAACAAGTATAAGACCACTTTTTACTTTTCTTTCCCAATAAATATTATGCAATGTATAGATAGCAATATCAATAATAATAATCAAAGCAATGCATAAATCACCATACACAATAGAGACACCAATTTAATGTGGTTCACCCAATGTGGGCTACTCCACAGAGAAAATATTTCACTAAAATTTTCTCAATCAATCTCTTGGGAATCCTTTCCCTATTACAATGTTTATGGACCTCTTTCCAAAGGAGACACCAATCCCCTAATCAAGTTTATGGATATCTATCCATAGGAGAACTCTTTCTCCTTAGCTCTAATTGGTGATCTTCTAGAAGAACTGTTGCCCCCACTACTCTGGCTAATGGATCTCTATCCACTGAAGACACCTGTCCTCACTACCCTGGCTAATGGATCTCTATCCACTAGAGACTATCATCCTCTATACTCTATCACCTTCAAAGCTTTATCTCAAATCTACACTAAACATAGTCCTTTGGTCTAGCACAAATCTACTCAATATTTATCTCTGGTCTAGCACAAACCTGTCCTCAAATTTGCACCAAACTCTATCCTCAAATCTATACTAAACATAGTCCTTTGATCTAGCACAAATCTATCCTCAATATCTGTCCTCTGATCTGCACTAAACATAGTCCTTCGATCTAGCACAAATCTATCCTCAATATCTGTCCTCAAGCCTTAACACAAAGCTTGATCCAATCACAAATCAACACTGCTAGATCTACCCCAAACCTTAACTCAAGGTTTGAACAAATCAATCAATCAATTCTGCTCACAAGTCTTCTCAAAGACTTATCTCAAATCTACCTTGTAAGCTTCCACAAAAGCTCACACTAATCTGTCCACAAGTCCTCTCTAGAACTTGTCCAAATCTACTCAACAAGTCCTCACTAGAACTTGTCCAAATCTGCTCAACAAGTCCTCACTAGAACTTGTCCAACTCTGCTCTCAATCTCTTTTCTCAAACTGTATTGTAAGCTTCCTCAAAAGCTCACACAAATCTATCCACAAGTCTTCTCTAAGACTTACCTCAAATCTACTCAACAAGTCCACACTAGAACTTGTGGCACCCAATTAATGCATACCTTCGTTTTTATCCCTAAAAGGATTTTGGCATGATGCGAACCACCGTCTCCCCAAGAGCCAAGTGCCTTAGTGCTTTAGATCCCATCGCGTGGGCTATATGTGCCCACGTGAAGGGAGGAAGGCTTCCTTCCTATTAACCCTTCGTGCACCATTGAATTCACATGAAAACCACAAAGCAATCCTCTTTGATGCAACATGATTCACACAAGCTCGCATTAATCAATTTAATTCGAAGGTATAAGGTAAGTTTGGCTAAGGTGGGGTAGTCCCTCTTTATACATGTTTGGTTGATTTTGCTCCTACATCGACGCTAAGAGTTCGAATTCAAAATTTAAATTTTAATTCAATAACCCACCTTAGGGTTATTTAAAATTAATGTAAATTAACTTATAATTAATATTAAAATTAATTAATAATTAATTTAAATAACTTATAAGTTAAGTAAATTAATTAATAAATTAATTTATAATAAAAATTATATTAATTATTTTATAATTAATTTAAACTTTCCTGTATAATATTATAAAGAATTATTATAATATTATTCATATGGGCTTCTTCTTTGCACTCTGGACCACATCTGACTGCTTGGAACTGGATCTTTGATTAACTGAAAACAAACTATCCTTTTGCACTTATTGGAGAACCTAAAACTGATGTTGCCCACTGAAATTGCCACTGATTGGTGCTGAAGGCTTGACATCAATGACCACTCACTCTTGACATCAATGATAACTCATCTACTCAAAATGTCCAACAAATCATTCCACCACTAAGTCCACCAACATGCCCAACATCACCAAGCACCCTTCAATCCATCAAGCCATCAACACCATATTTCATCACAATAATTCACCCATCCGCATACCCACCTCAACATAATATTCAAACAATTTAGGGCTTCCACATACCAGGGGAAGATCCTAAAATCCAAGAAATGTAACAAAAGATTGATAGCTTGATGAGGCATACTCCTAGTATGATGTACTAGAACCCTACCTAAGACAACTAATCAATCAACTCATCCATTTTTCGGTACCATCATTGCCATATCCAACAGAATTCATAGTACCAAAATTTGACAAATTTAAGGGGACTAAGGACCCCAAAGAGCACATTAGCACTTTCATTCACTCATGCTTTCGCATTCAAAATCAAGATGCTTTGATGCTCCAAACTTTTCCTCAAACATTGGGGGGAGACACTCAAGACTGGTATAACCATCTGCCTCATCACAACATTTTCACATTTGAACAATTGGCAGATCAATTTTTGGAGAGATTTTCCCTCAATGTTAGCAAGAAGACTATATTGACTGACCTATACAATCTAAGACAATTTGAAGAAGAGTCAGTCTACAATTTTAGAAACTGTTGGAGGGCTATTATCACTAAGTTACCATTTCCCTACCAATGGAAGAATTGACCCGAATGTTTACAAGGAGTTGCTTAAAATCTATCTCCTTGTTATTACAAATTCAACAATATAGAACATTCGATGAGGCTCTTGACCAAGCTCATGTAATTGAAGAGATCAAAATCTAAGTAGGCGAGATAAGGCCAAAAAAGAAAGAATTGCACAATAAGGGCTGAACCAAAGGTAATTCTTCTGACCAACCAAAGCCAAGTAAAGTAAATCAAGTGGTGTTGAGTCAGTCAACAATGACTCAACAACAACAACAACAACCAGTGCAACAACAACCGCAACAAATTTTATATCAAGTGGTTCCCCCACTTCACCAATCTCACACCACATTGACAATTATGGAAAATCACCAACATCGATAATCTGTTTGAAAAAATAGTGCTTACACACCCCTATTCGAATCATATGCATCCATATTACGTATGTTGTATGAAACAAATCAACTTGCCTTATCTGAGGTTAAACCCAATGATCCAACCAAACGTGGCAAGAGCTATAGGGAATATTTGTTTTACCCTTACCATTGACAGAATGGGCATGATATTAACAACTGCTTCACATTTAAATATATAGCGCAAGACCTAATAGACTTAGAGACCATTAAGTTTGATAGTCCCTTGGCTCAACAAAATTAAAACCTTGGTATATACCAAACGTCACTTCCTCATCATGAGGAACAACACCACATAACAAGGGGTCAAACATCAATACTCCTCCTAACCAAGTCAACCATGTGCAACAATATCAAGGTTTTGTGGGAGCTATTCACGTAGTCACTCATGGTCAAATAAGCACTAGTAAACAAAATGAACAACACCAAGTAGTTCAACTCCCCATAGCACCACAAGAAAGTGTGTCCCAACAACCTACCAACTCATCACCACCCATCCATTTCTCTGCCAATTCATCCCAACCAATCCACATTCCAAGTCATCCATCACAACCAATCCATCCCCCAAACCATTCATAATGGCCAATCATCTCATTGAGTAGCCAAATGACAACTAGCCTCAAAATAGCTCCATCTTATTCAACAATATCCCCCACACCACGAGGCATGAATGGAAATTTTAAAATCCATTGAACTTCAATCCCAAGATACTAATGCCTTCAATAATTTTGTGGGGTGTATTTGCATGTGCATGGAGCCTTACATCATATTCTATGACTTTGAAATTAAATCAATATCATCGAAAGTGGTGGATCCTCCATTACACATTATGGCTCAAGTGGATAGGAATCCATTTAAATGAGTTTTGATTGAAACTAGCTCCTCCATTAACATTATCACCACATCTACCCTCCAACACCTCAACATTTTGCCATCACATATAACAAAATCCACCTTCACCTTAAGAGCATTCAATGATGCTCTTTGTTCCATAGTTAACACTGTCATTTTACCCATAGAAGTGGGGGTAAAAACGTTGCACACCATGTTTCACATCATGGAAGGGTCTATGGCTTACAACATACTCCTTGGACGTCCTTGGATTAGAGAAATGAGATATGTCCCCTCTATACTACATCAATGTTTGAAATATGTGCATAAGTGACAAATTCATTTCATACTCACGAATATTGAACCGTTTAAGTATTGCAATTTTATCTCAAATCTCTACGAGTCCACATTACCATCCACCCACCTATTTCTAACTCCATCAACAACCCCATCAACCACACCATCCACCACTTCATCATCCAAAGCTCCCATTCCTGAGGAGCTGCCCATCACTACTCCACATCAAGATTCCACTTCTACACCCCCACCTTCATCACAATCGACTACATGTACATGTGGTTGAACCCAATCCATTCCATCCACATCATCAACATCAAAAACCACTACCATTCCATCCACATCATCAACATCAACATCATCACCTATGCATCATACCCCTCAAACAAATCCATATTCATCCACACAAGCAGATGTCTCACAAGTTGATCTAATGGATTGTGCGATGCTTTTTCACCACACATCCCTCCCACTATAAGAGCTACAAGTCATCAATAAGCCATCTGCTTCCACATCCATAACCATTCCATCCACATCCACATCTACATCCTCACAAGTGGTAGTCCACCTCACCAATCTTGGCATTAGTGAATACGTGGTCCAAGATGTCATGGTCACACTGCTAAGCATCCAAAATACTAGGAATTACGGTCACCCACATTACCCACCCTTATCTATAGGAGTGGTGTATGATATGGGTTCAGTGCCCAATAGAATCAATTTTGTATATGAGGAGGGTTGATTCATCGTCCAATCCACTTTCCCTAGAAGAACCCAAACAACCGATCCCTACCAATGTTGAACAATTGTCTAGCTTTCCTTCAAGATACTTTCATCGAGTTAATTGACAAGGCTATGGTTTAGGATGACATGAACAAGGTATATTTGAAATGATCGAACTTCCATTTTGAGAAGCGCATGACCGTTCTAGCTTAGGATTTAACCCACAACTTTCCTCTCTCGAGCAATATTTTCAATGCTTCAACTTAGAGCATGAAGAGGATAACAATTACAATGATGACTTTGAGGATGAACTCTATGAAGAATATGACATCATGTTGATCGCTTCGGATGAATTTGATGAGGAATCTCCTCCAATATTTCCATTCACCAAATAGGATGAGTATTATCTTAGAATGTCCCCCATCCACCAACCCATCTTCTATTTGCTTCTCCCAAGGGAGTGAGTTGAACCAACCGGTGAACCACCATCGCCACTCCATCGATCCCTTCATCAGAATATCATGTAACATATGTCCATAATTAAAAAAAATAAAAAACATTCAAAAAAAAGTTTTTTTTTGCATGTGCATGACCTTTTTCCATTTGTGTTTACAAGTGTTGCTTGCTATTGTTCAGGATTTCAAGGTTCCTTCACCGATTTTAGCAGACAGGACCCAACCACCCTTCACATTTTTCACCAATATTTTCACATTGCCAACCATCATTCCCTCACTAAATCAATATGAATCTTGTTGACTTATTCACCCCACTCCGTAATCCATACGATTTGGCAAAACCAATTCCAATTGACATAAGCCTTATTGATATGGATCAAATTACATTACCACCATCCTTTGTCGAATTTATCCTTTTAGAAGAATTATTGAGTTTCGGCCAATTACATTCCTTTACCACCTTTGCCTTCACATTCACCTTCACCCTTGGATCTTGAGGTTTTCTAAGAAAACATGGAAGAGACTGAGTCAGACGAGTTTGATAATGTCATTGATGATATTCATATGATCCCAACGTCCCATTAGATGGAGGAAGGTTCTCATATGTTTATTGAAGATACCATTGATATGAACACTAATTCAGACATGAACAATCCATAAATCGTCAAACTTGAAAAAGGTTTATCCATTTATGAACATGTAAAAACCCAGGTCTACTCACCTGGTTGTCAAAACACAAATTTCAAAAAATTGATTAATTACAAATATTTATGTAGTTTCACCCAACTTGATACTAGTACTTTGACATAGAAAAATACACTTCAAGATTATTTACCACTGTAGATGGTATTTTAAGTGCTCAGGATCAGCCAACTTCCCGCAGTAGTTACCTTTAAATTAGATCCTTACTCCTCTCTCGAGCTTTCTTGATCTTGGCATGGGGTTGCCTTTCCAGGGCCCATAATACGTGGAAAAGTGGATGCACCAATTCCCCATATCAAAGCATAATGGACTAGGATTCTTAATCCTGCACTTGCCCATAACAATCCGCTGACCTATCAAATTATTGGATTCATACTTTGGGTTAATGTAGCTATGCCAATGCCTGATCATTGATATTTAGCTAAGGTTTAATCAGGGACCACCATCGCATGGCTTCCAAACCAGATGTCTCAGACTTAGCTTCGATTGATAGTAATGTTGTCAATACCATCTACCGTTGGACTTTCCAACCTCAATCCTACTCCCAAGATGGGTTATGTTGGCTATTCCACAATCGAAGTAGGTACATGAGCATACTCACGTACTACTCGTATGGTAGCCTGGAACGATATCCCATGCCATTGTCCTTTACTCTCTCTAGTGGAGGACCACTATCCTTTATGGCTCGTTGGAGAACGATTACCTCCGATTCACAATAGTTGCGACTGCAAACTATTGGTGTCGGGCGAGTGCTATCATTCTCGATAAGCACAAGCCTACATTTAGAGGTAGGATTTTATATATATTTTACTAACACCCTCCTCGATGTTAGGCCATGCCTCTGGTAACTCTTTAAGGTATTCAATCTAATATTATGAAAAGTAGAAGGTAAAACGTTTACTTCAGAGGTTGTAATAAAGTTATTCCTCATAATATTCCAACTCTTTATGTTTTACTAGAATTTGTATCATGGTCAACTCTTTTAAAGAATAAACAAATTAAAATACCATCTTTTCAAAATATCTTAAAGGAGATAAAAATTACTCCCACTTTCTCATTTCAGTCAATATGAAACTATCAATATTATAAAATTTGAGAGAATTGCTATAATTTAAAGAAATAAAAAGTTATATACATAAGAAATCATTCCTATTTTCATACTAATCAAATTATTTAATTAAAGGCTCTATTACCATCAAAGAAATCAATATTAACGATATATTTTTAAAACATTTAAAAAGATTTGTAAAACCAAAAGTGATTTTAAATGCTCAACAAGACAATTTCTAAGAGAAAGTAATGATTATTTATCATTTTGCTATACTATTTAGCAACATAATTTTAAATTTTATTCACTTTTACTAAACTCCTTTACCTATTTACTATTTAACTTTTATTTACTGTGTTAAAGAATTTTCTACACAAATATTGTTCAATATTATAACATGTGTTCTTCACACTAGACTATTCGTGTGAAGGAGTTTGAACCCTTAATAATTCAATCCTTGGAATATAAATACATATTTGAAGCATAACGACAATAGGTTTCTTATTTACATTTCCACAGTTCAACGGTCTTTAGAACACTACCTCGTTATTCATTCCGGTTGGAAGATCTTCTACGTAGATTATTGTAGAGCCAAATATTTTTTTAAAAATAAATTATATGAAAAACATGTTTCTTACATGACGAAAACCCAAATATAGCATCATATCCTAACTAATGAAATTGATATACTACTCCCTAAGTTGTAAATAATCCAATACCGTCGCCTCTATGAATTAGACAATATCGTCATCAGTTCAAATGATTTTGGACTTACCACCTTTGGGCTCGCCTATAAATTCTATGAAAGACTTTCATAATGTATCTATCAACACACAAATATTAGATGAATTGCTAAGGTAGCCTAGAGACGTGAAAACAGGTTTCTATATAGAAAAACTTTACCTTTTAAGAAGGTCTAAAAACATATATACATTATGTTTTGTTTTGATTTGCTAAGTCCCAACATAGACCCGAATCTTCCCTAAGGTTCTTACATAAGTTAAGCTCATATGTTACGGCCACAAAAATTGATATTGGCCTTTTCTTTGGATCATTTGATTCTGTCGTTAAACAAAAATATTTTCGATGGGGATACTTCGCTTTTATTTTATATATCTAATTTTATGCTTCAGACTTTGCTCAACTATCTAAATGATGTAACATTATAATAAAAATTAACCTTTACTTAGAATATTTTCCATAAAGACCTTTGAGAAAATTTCTAACACATCTTTATTTTATTCAAAATGCTATCCATTCACGATTTTTCCATTTACATCTCAATATAATTCAATATTGATATTCCAGGATTGTTATATTGACAGGTTCCATCATCCAACATGGATGTACGCCATCACAATCCTATTTCCACTTTTCCAACGACATATGGATTTTGAGATGCTCATAGAGACCTCGAAAAAGAGAGAGAGAGAGAGAGTGATTTGAGTTCAGATTTGGGTCAGCTTGGCCCATAGAAATGAATGCAATCTATTGAACAACATACAACAATAGAGCTTCAATCATACTTAAGAACGAAAACATGCATACACTTATAGAAATCACCCAAGCTCTCTATTTCTTCGTTGTGCAATTTTTATCATTCGACGGTGCTTATTTTATAAAAATACACAATTTGATTTATAACCAGAATCTCATTTATCTATATAATAGCTTGTTTTCAACATAGAGTTCCTAATATTCGAAGCACAAATTCAATTTTAATTCCTAAATATATAAAGTTTTGCTACATAATTTGTTATAAGTTTAATCACAACATAAAGACTTTAGATTGTCAAAGAGTTGACTTGGTTTGGTAGAATGTAGTACCACACTTCCTCAAGCCAACAAAAATATTGAAGACAATCTATCAAAGCTTGAAAAGCTTAAGCTACACTCAATAGCATGCGCATACATCAAAATACAAATAAAAGATGATGAAAAATGAAATTATATTCCTCCATTTCAAAGTATCGAGTGCATTTTAGTGATGACACATCGAAGACTCCATGCAACAAGACCACTTATCTTATTTGCCAAGTGGAGTCGTATTTAATATTTCGAAGGAAATATTATAAACGAAAATAGGTTCCTCATTATAAATATTTTTATATAATATTTTTATTTAATATATATATTTTAAAAACAAGATATATAAATATTTTCAGTTACCATATGTAAGTGTATATATTTTGGTAATAAATATTATGTGCTAATATTTTATTTGGTAATTTTATTCTAGCCTTCTATAAAGCTATGTATATATTTATATTTTTAATTATTATATTTTTTTAAAGAAAGAAATTGTTACACAAAATTAATTTCACATAATAAAAATCACCCAATTTTTACAAACAAGCATATGCACAAAATGCAGCAACAGGAAAAAATGACCTATATGAGCTTTTTCGGTGGGCTTCCATGTACCCACAGGCCAAGGTGCACAAGGCACGACATCATTTCTCACCTTACCTAACACCATCACTCTCTATCTCTACCAAGAGGTGGTTTTTGCCCTGTCTGTTACCTTCGCCATGAAGTGGAAACCTGCACCTGCAACCACAAATACTTGCAATAATATTACATTCTTTCGATAAGAGATAACCAAATAGTGGGGATGTTACAGAATATGAGCAATTGATAGCTCTCCTCAAGAGGAAGAAGGACATTTTTGCATGGTCCTACAAAGACATTCTTGGTCTTGATCCCAACTTGGTCATCCACAACTTAACCTTGCATCCAGATGCTAAGTCGATCAAACAAAAAATGAGAAAGTTACATCCTACCATTGCCCTCATGGTCAAAGAAGAGCTTCAAAAGGTATTAGATGTGGGTTTCATTGTATCCATTGACTATTCTGAGTGGTTTTCCAATATGGTACTCATTCGCAAGCTTAACGGGATGATATACATTTGCACTAATTTTTGAGACCTTAACAAAGCGTGTCCTAAGGATGAATTTCTTCTACCAAACATTAATACTCTTATCGACACTTACGCTGACCATGAAATGCTTTCTTTAATGGATGGTTTTTTAGGATTTTACCAGATTCAAATAAATTCTAAAGACCAATACAAAATAACATTCAGTACACCTTGGGGGACTTTTTGTTACAAGGTGACACCCTTTGGTCTTCAAAATGCAGGTGCTACTTATCAACGTGCCATGACATATATCTTCTATGAATACATGCATAATATCATCGAATATTATGTGGATGATCTCTTGGTAAATTCTAAAACTCGATAAGAGTATATTGGTGTCTTGGAAAAAGTCTTTGATTGACTTATAGAGCATGATGTAAGGTTGAACCCCGAAAACTATGTCTTTGGTGTCACCTCAGGCAAACTACTAAGATTCATTGTCTCCAAGAGAGGTATTGAAGTGGACCAAAACAAGGTCAAGGCATGGAAATGCCTCACCCAACAAACTTGAAAGAGTTGCGTAGTTTACAAGGAAATATTCAATCATTCTGTCACTTCATTGCACAACTCTCAAACAAATGCAGGCCTTTTAATCACCTACTACAAAAGGGGGTGGCATTTTCATGGATAGATGAATGTCAAAAAGCCTTTGATGACATTAAGTAATACCTAGCTTCTCCACCAGTCTTAAATCCTCCTCACCTGGGGTCCCTTTTCATCTATATGTCTCAACAACGTACTTTGCATTAGGGAC
Organism: Wollemia nobilis; assembly: GCA_028583015.1. Classification (NCBI taxonomy): domain Eukaryota; kingdom Viridiplantae; phylum Streptophyta; class Pinopsida; order Araucariales; family Araucariaceae; genus Wollemia; species Wollemia nobilis. The sequence goes on along the minus strand of JAQPPZ010002036.1, from coordinate 577,271 downwards.
AATGCTTGCCCAAAAAAACGAAAACAACCGAGAGCAAGTTGTCTACTACATTAGTCAAAAATTGGTCAGCTATGAAATTTGATACGCTTATGTCAAAAAATTGTGCTTAAAAATGGTTTTTACCACTAAGAAACTCAGACATTACATGCTAAGTCACACTACCTATATAGCTTGTGAAAACCCTCTGCATTACATGATGTCTCTTACTTACAATAACACCCGCACCGCAAAATGGATAATACTTCTAACTGAATTTGATCTTGAATTTATTAGAAAAAAATCCATCAAAGATCAGGTAATAGCCGATCAACTTGCAAAAGCTCCACTTCCTAGTGATCAACCCTTGATTATTGAGCTCCCAAATTACTTGGTATTTACCGTCACTGAATAATAAGAAGATGTCATTCCAAAGGAATATGTCGATATCACACTATTCTTTGATGGTTCTAAGTACAAAAAGGGACAAGGTGCAGGAATTGTGTTTCATACACCCTAAGGGGTGTCTATCCCCTTATAATTCAAACTTGATTTTCCATGCATAAATAATAATGTAGAGTATGAAGCCTTAATATTAGGTCTTCAAGCAACCATAGCTATGAGCATAAAATGTATCAAGATATTTGGTGATTCTCAACTTGTCATTCACCAAGTAAACGAAGAATACCAATGCAAAGAACCAGTATTAAAGCTTTACCACGAAGTAGCAATGAAATTGCTTGTCAAATTTGAATGGTATGAGATTGATAGCTTACCACATTCATCTAACATATTTGCATATGCCATGGCTTCTATAGGATCATTAATTCCAAATAACTTCTAAGGATAGGTACAACCCCTCATTGTCACAACGATCGCTAAATCTATAATTTCTTGTGCTGAGTCTAAGGATGAGAAGGACGTTTTATTTATCCATACAGAGTCATATGAGCCTTGGTCTAGCCGCATAAAAATCTTCCTCAATTTTATAACACTCTCATCTGACATGTCACGAACTACAAAACACACTTTCAAGCAAAAAACAACTCGTTTCGCTCTCTTAGGGGACATGTTGTATAGACATGGTTATGATGGAGTCCTCCTTCATTATCTCGAGTTTACCAAGGCCCAAAGAGAAATATCAAAAGATCATTATGGTACTTGTGGTGGTAATTTTAGTGGAATGGCCATTGCAAAGCGCATCTTACACATGGGTTATTATTGGTCCACCATGGAACATGATTGTTGCAATTATGTCAAGAAATATCAACAATGTCAGCAACACGCTAATTTTTGTCATGTACCATCACAAGCATTGCAACCTATTCAAATTCTTTGGCTAATTTCACAATGGGGTTTGAATTTGATTGGTAAAATCTGACCTCCTTGGTATAACATACATTCATCATCATAGCCACTAAATACTTCACTAAGTGGGTTGAGGTAATTCCTCTAACCAATACGATAGGACCTAGGATTGTGGAGTTTATACTTCAACACATCATCTGTTGCTTTGATATTCCATAAAAAAATAATCTTTGATAATGATAAGTCTTACAAAAATAAGGATGTTCAAGCACTTTGTAAAAAGTATAATATCCAACACAGTTTCTCGACTCCTTATTACCCATAGACAAATGGACAAGCTAAGGCAACCAATAAGACCTTGATCGCTATTCTCAAGAAACTAGTCAAAGACAATCATTGAGATTGGCACACCTAGATTCCCTTTGCATTATAGGCTTATAAAAAAAGCATCTGCATGCCTATCAAGGCAACGCCATTATCATTGGTTTGTGGTGTTAAAGCCATCATACCCCTTAAGCTCGAGATCCCCTCATTATGAATTTAATTGCAAGAATCCATAGATGATGACACTAGTAGACAAGCACATCTTGACCAACATACACTCCTTGATGAAAGGCTAATGATTGTCTTAGAACACTTACGAGTATACCAAGATCCCCTCAAGCATGCTTACAATACCAAAGTCCATCTATGTGAATTCCAAGTAGGAGATCTCCTCAAATAAAATCAACAAAACACCAATGCATTACCACATCTTTGCGATAAATTCACGACTAATTGGTTAGGTCCTGTTGAGTGGTATTTTCACCCGATTGTGAAAGTACACTCTCCTTTAGGATTTGGGTTCCAAATCCCCTCTTGCAAAGAAGTTAAAAAAACAACTTCTCCAAGGTCTCCGTTGTATTAGCATTTGCATATGTGTATTAGTAATCTCAAATAAAGATATTCAATTTAAATGCTTGGAACACCTTAGTGATTGCAAGTAACTGTAAACAAGGGGCAATGTTGGTTTATTTCACCATGAAACTTTAGTGATTGTTTATTGTTTTTTTTTTTGGATTTTGGAAATTTTTAAATGTTTATTTTAATGCCTGAGAATTTAAAATAAGTTAAAATTTCTGGAAAAAATAAAATGCAAAAAATGAAAATGAAATGCAAAAAACTGAAAATAAAATGCATTTAGTATGATGCTATCCTATTTCGACAAAACCGAAGATGTGAGGTTTTCATGCATGCAACCTAACCTATTGGACCTGCCAAACAAGCACAATTCGGATAAGCTAAGTGCTGGCTCCTAGGGTTTTAAATGAGGTTTTTTAGATTTAAACATTTGCATGAAGCAACCAAGAAAACTTGCATAAACTCCATTTACAAGCCTAAAATCTGAAAAGGGGAAAAATAGACATTTAATCTTGCATGCAGAAAATGACTCCTCCTTTCTTGCCCTCAAGATGCAAATTTTTGAAAACTTTTGCATTAAAAATGTGTCATTTTACAATAGCAGAATTTATGGTTTTCCCAAACCAGTCCATGGAAGAAAAACAACTCAAACAGGTCCAGAATGGCCTTATCACCTTCAAGTATGCAACTTTACTTGCAGCAATTTCCAACCCATGTCCATGAAGAAGAAAAACCAGTCTACGAAAGAAAAATAGCCCAACTAGGCCCAGAATGGCTATCTTGCATTCAAATCTGCAACGCTACTTGCAGCAGTTTCCCACCCCTTCTAGCCTCTTTGAATGGCATATTTAAACTTGTGAAAACATCGTTTCTCCTTCCATGACGGTTTGTTTCATTTGCCAATGGCTGTTCGTTTCACCTTCCCTGCATGCGTGTGCTTCAGTTTCCAAGAAACTTTTCGTTTCTATTTTGTGGCCCTTCGCTTCATTTTCTCCACATGGGCTTGCGTCCATTTCCCTCCATGTGTAATGACCATATTAAATGATTTCCAATCATTAAATATTCCTTACGTAACGCTTTGTCTTATTTACTAGATTTTGTCATTATGTTCGCGTCACTATGCAGGTCTGTTACCTTGGCAAAAATGGAACATGTCGCGATATCCCAAAAACACACAAAGTCAAATACAAGCGTCAGCAAATATCCCAAGAATGAAACTAGATGAGAAATACATGAAGCATTAGAATTATTAAACATCAGCTTGGTGTGTGCAATGTGCTTCATTCCCTATCGTTTGAAACTCGTTCAACTTTCCATTGTCAGTTTTACTTATGATTCGTATGCAAGGCTATGAATGATTTGTGTTGGATTTGACGTATGACAACTATGTTAGAGATATAACAACCTGATTTGCAAAGGATACGACTTTCTAGTATCATGAACAAACATATTAAAAATGTCAAACCCTCTTAGGACCAAAAATATGTATACTAAATTAATTTACTAGATCTCAAAGTTGGTTATGTGTCACTACCATCTTGAACCCATGTGCAAGTGTAAGTGAAATCAGAGCTTTGGGGAATAGGATTCCCAACCTAAGCGAGATGGGAATTTAACCCTATCCTTACTACTCTGATATGGAGTTCATTACCTTATCTTGAACAAAATGATTTAACCTATTATGGATGAAACTGTCAGGCTAGCCTATCCGTTTGAGTAGTCAGTGGTCTTGCTTTTAGACAAGACGTGTTGCCACGCATGAGCATACTCCACTACCAACCAGGCATCTATAGCCTCGGTGGAGATTAACCCCATAATCCATGGTTTGCCTTTTCTTTTGATTTCTTGGACCTTGAGGATGACTACCCATCCTTGCAAGGGACATGTAGTACGATCCTTCCAATCCAATATTAATGATGAAATAAAAAATATTTTCTTTTGAATTTCAAGTTCTTGAGTGGGCAAAATAGAAGCTTTGGGGAATCAGATTCTCAACCTAAGCGAGATGAGAATTAGACCCTATCCTTACTACTCCATGAAGGTCAAATCAAAGCTTTGGGGAGTTAGATCCTCAACCTAAGTTCGATGAGGATTTAACCCTATCCATACTACTCTGATTTTAGGCTTTAAGCACTATGGGAGTGGTAAAAACCACTATTTAAGGATTATGTTGCATAATAGGACAGACACGAAATACTCCTTTTGCCTCACCTTTTCTTCCAAGTATGGTTTTGACCATTTTGCTCAAGATCCTCTTTAATATGCGTAGAACGTGCTTGGTTCAAGATAGTTCGGGCATCATTTCCCAACCTTAGGATATTTTTAATATATGTTATGTAATAACCCTAAGAGGATTCGACACCTTTTCAATGATTGTACATGAAATGAAGATGCAATTGAGATGAAATGTATATGCAATGCGGAATGTACATGAGATATGAATGCATTGCTCCTTTTGAAATGCGGATGGAGTATACCACCTACTTTGCCATAATTTATAAAACTGATAACTTCATGCATCATAAGTTCCAAACAATATTTTTTAATGTGTTTGCGATACTCGTGGAGCTTTCTGCAATACAATTCCGATGTTTCATATTCTTCTAGTCTTAGTCAACATTCATAAGGACCTAAGTTAACAAACCAAAAGTGTCCAAAGGACCAAAACACAAAACTTAAAACCAAAATGAGATCCAATCCAAAACCAAAACACAAAAATCAAAAGTATATACAAATGTACAAAAAGTTTGGATTATCATTTTCCTGGATCCCAAACCTGATTAGAATTATTTAAAAGACATATGACGTGATACGCATACCAAGTTTTGCAGGAATCCAACAAAAACAAGATCAAACCAAACAAAGAAATAAACTTCCACTTGCCCCTCTCACCATACCAATTTGATTTAGTTTCATTAATAATCCTATGGTGGAGTTTCAAATTTTCAAATTGATTAGACAATGATTGATATTCAATTCCTTTATGTCTATTCTTTAAGATGTTCATTCCGCACTTTGATTCATGGTGCAGAAATAAGCTTTCATTTTCATTCAATGAAGCCATAACATTAATAATATTTGAATCAAACCATTTATTAGGCAAATCTTCATTCAAATTTTGCATGGTGAAACCAAAAAGGTGAGATTTTACCTTTGGCATGTTTTCATTTGACCTTACTTGAAGAGGATTTGAAAATTCCTCTTTTCTCTCATGACATTCATCATCATGTAGCACTTGTTCTTTCTCCATGACCTGTTTATCAAAGGCACCAAACTTAGGTACCCAATTGAAAATATGTCCATTCCTTTCGAACCATAAGTCTTGTCTATCTAGGGGTGTGTTAACTAACACATTTCCATGATCAATCACTTGGTTTGTTTTGGGTAACGTGAGATTTTTAATTGGATCATCAATGATATCAAACCCAAGTGGTTCAGGTTTTGTAATTTTCTCATTTTGAAATGGCATAATCATTGTAGCACAAGTAAGTGGATCAAGATTTTCAATTTCTTTTTCTTCAAAGGAATCTAAAGCAAATGACTCTCTTTCTTGATTCATGGTTGTAGAATCCTTTTCATGTTCCAAAATTTGATGAGATTCAAATTCCTCTTCCAAAACTTTCTCAAATTGTACAAGATTTATAGTATCCTCATGTGAGGAAGCAATTGAGTTATCCTACATATTAATTGACACAACAAGTTTATAAGAAGATTTAGATTGATAATATTCTTCCCATTTCTTCCTCGAATCATAGTAATCATCCTCCAAGTTCAAGCTGTGATTCTCAAGTATTTCTTCTTCATCTTCTGATTCATCAACATGTTTCTCATCCAATTCATCTTCACCTTCGTCATTCTCACTCTCTTGACGATATAGAGTTTCCACCACCAAAATGTTGTCCACTCCTTGCTGATGTTGAGGTGGACCCTTATTTGGTGCAAGTTCCAAATCATCCACTTGAGCTTGGAGACAATGGGTATACATAGCAATTTCGGGACAATTCCTTTCATTATGCTCCTTTGTATTATGCAATCTACACCCCTTTTCCCACACAAAATTTGAAATATTAAGAATGGAACTACAGTGACTTGGTCTTGCAGAAGTATCTATCTGATTAACAATAGGGGAAGGCACGCTCCCATTGTTTGGCTTCGTATTCCACTGTCTCCCTCTATTGTTGGAGTTTCGATTTGGGGGAGGGGCATGGGATTCATACTTCTGTTTTTGAACCAAATCATTACTCAATTTGTGAACTATCCTTTTGAGCTCTTCAACCTCTGAATAAATCTCTTTTGGTTGAGTTATGTTATTGCTAGTTCCAATAGGATTTGTGTAATTGGTGAGATATTGAATTAACATTTGAGTTGGATTTTGAGCCACTTGATTTGCGTAGGGATTCACACTTTGAATCGAAATTGGATTGGATGCGTAAGTGGGTGTTGATGAATATGGTTTTTGATAAGGCCAAGCATTTATGCCTGATATTTACGATGCCATGATCTGATTCATCATAGGAGCTTGACCATATGGACCATATTGTCCTACCATAAGCATATGGGAAAACCCATAACTCTGTGTTGTCATTTGTTGTTCAATGGTCATAGCTTCATTGTAGGCTAGAGCAAGCGTGGTAACCTGAGGATTCTGCCTTGCAAACATTTTCGTCATAGGATCCAATGCCCCAAAATATATTTGCAAGGCTACTGCGGGATCAATGGCAAAATGTTAAATTGCTCTATTATAGCACTTTTGAAATATCTGATTAAACATTCAGATTGGCACACCCTGGCCTCTTTTGCATGTAATTAACTGATTATAGATGATTGTGGGATATAATGGTCACCTGAATTGGTTGACAAAAGCATTCTCCATTTGCGTCCATGACGTAATGGAACCAGTAGGTAAGCAAATATACCATTTGTAAGCCACTTAGTTTAGGCTCATGGGGAAGAGTCTACAAGCCACATATTCATGTTGAACTTGCAATCTTATCAAAACATCCCTATAGGCCTGAATATGTTCTTCCACGGTCCTTGGGCCATCCGGTTTGTATTTGGGAAAAATCTGTCTATATTCTTAGGGATCTCGTGAATATCCCCTGTAATATTCAAAGGAATGTTATGGGATCCATACCAAGGAGGTGGTGGAGGTTGGGCCATTTGATTCAAAATCGATGATGATAACCCTACAAGAACCGTGGAAAACTCTCAGTACCTCAAAGAAAACCTACGACACACAAAAAATCTTGCAATTAATGAAATTCAAAGAATAACTTCAAAACCAATTTGTTAGTCATGAAATAAGGAACCTTGACAAAGCAGTATTCTAAAAATGTAAGTTTCTGATTCACCAGATGGCATATGTGCAAGTGAAGAGCATACTCCTAGTGTTGTAGGCTTTCTAATTCACAAGATCGCATTACACGCAGGTGAAGAGCATAATATCGACAACAAATACATTTTTAGACAAAATAATTCCTTACAAATAAGCATGAAATGACTAGCAAATATCAAACATGTAACATATGAATAATCATGTTAGCATCAACCAAGAGGTGTATCCATTAAAATCAAATGAAAGTAATTGCATGGAGACAACCTCGTTAGTCCAGACCAATTTTTTTTTTTAAAATCAAATCAAAATACATTATTCCTGTATGAACAATCAAAAGTGTTATAACAATGCATAGCAATCCATGTCCTCCTTTTAATAGTACAAGGTTGTATTATTAAAATAGGTCTAAAGATAATAATCAATAGGGCATGAAATATTCAAAATTTAAATCCCTATAGAATTTAAATCACTCTGAAATAAAACAATTCATGCCCTCCTTCTAGCGCCAATCTGTTGAGTGGTATTTTCACCCAGTTGTGAAAGTACACTCTCCTTTAGGATTTGGGTTCCAAATCCGCTCTTGCAAAGAAGTTAAAAAAACAACTTCTCCAAGGTCTCCGTTGTATTAACATTTGCATATGTGTACTAGTAATCTCAAATAAAGATATTCAATTTAAATGCTTGGAACACCTTAGTGATTGCAAGTAATTGTAAACAAGGGGCAATGTTGGTTTATTTCACCATGAAACTTTAGTGATTGTTTATTGTTTTTTTTTTTGGATTTTGGAATTTTTTAAATGTTTATTTTAATGCCTGAGAATTTAAAATAAGTTAAAATTTCTAGAAAAAATAAAATGTAGAAAATGAAAATGAAATGTAGAAAACTGAAAATAAAATGCATTCAGTATGATGCTATCCTATTTCGACAAAACCGAAGATGTGAGGTTTTCATGCATGCAACCTAACCTATTGGACCTGCCAAACAAGCACAATTTGGATAAGCTAAGTGCTAGCTCCTAGGGTTTTAAATGAGGTTTTTTAGATTTAAACATTTGCATGAAGCAACCAAGAAAACTTGCATAAACTCCATTTACAAGCCTAAAATCTAAAAAGGGGAAAAATAGACATTTAATCTTGCATGCAGAAAATGACTCCTCCTTTCTTGCCCTCAAGATGCAAATTTTTGAAAACTTCTACATTAAAAATGTGTCATTTTACAATAGCAAAATTTTTGGTTTTCCCAAACCAGTCCATGGAAGAAAAATGACTCAAACAGGTCCAGAATGGCCTTATCACCTTCAAGTCTACAAATATGCTTGCAGTAATTTCCAACCCATGTCCATGAAGAAGAAAAACCAGTCTACGAAAGAAAAACAACCCAACTAGGTCCAGAATGGCTATCTTGCCTTCAAATCTACAACGCTACTTGCAGCAGTTTCCCACCCCTTTTGGCATCTTTGAATGGCGTATTTAAACTTGTGAAAACATCATTTCTCCTTCCATGATGGTTCGTTTCATTTGCCAATGGCTGTTCGTTTCACTTTCCCTGCATGCGTGTGCTTCAGTTTCCAAGAAACTTTTCGTTTCTATTTTGTGGCCCTTCGCTTCATTTTCTCCACATGGGCTTGCGTCCATTTCCCTCTGTGTGTAACGACCATCTTAAATTATTTCCAATCATTAAAGATTCCTTATGTAATGCTTTGTATTATTTACTAATTTTGTCCTTATGTCCACGTCACTATGCAGGTCTGTTACCTTGGCGAAAATGGAACATGTCGCGATATCGCAACACTTATTGTTTCTCTATTTGCTTGCCCCTTTTGAATCGTGAAAATGTAACATGTCTCGATATCGTGACACTTTTGGCCCCTTTCGTCTTTTGTTGCTTTTAGCCGCGAAAATGTAACATGTCGTGATATCACGAAACTTTTTCTTTCTTCTGTTTTGGCCGCAAAAATGCAACATGTCGCGATATCACGACACTTTTTCCTCCTTTGACCGTGACGATGCAACATGTCCCGATATCACGATACTTTTTCTCTTTTGGCCGCGACGATGCAACATGTTGCGATATCGTGACACTTTTTCTCTTTTGGCCGCGATGGTGCAACATGTCGTGATATCATGACACTTTTTCTCTTTTGGCCGCGATGGTGCAACATGTCGCGATATCGCGACACTTTTTCTCTTTTGGCCTCTCCCTTTGCTTTGGACCGCAAAAATGCAACATGTCGCGATATCACGACACTTTTTCTCCTTGTGGTGCTTTGCTTTTTCTTTGATCTTTAGCATATGGGCCACTTCGGTCTTCTTGGAAAACATGCAAAAAAGGTGGGTCCCCAATTTTGGGGTACGTTGTGGATCAGCCACAACAGGTCCATACATTATCACCTAAAAAGTGGGTCAAGGAACATATAGACTTGCCAGTATAGAGGGATTGGAAGAGTTCGAACCACTTAACATCATCCACTTGAGAGAATTCTATGCTTAATGTGATTTACATATATGTATATATACATGGCTAATACACAAAAACATAGCATTCATACACATTGAACTTTATTATGATGCATTTCATCCACCATACTATGGATCATTTGTTAAGTTTCTATAATAATTGATCCAATAAATCTTTTTGCCTTAATCAAGGGCACCCCTAAATTCACATCCATTTTATTACACCATTTCATAAGCCAAGTCACCATTTGCACTATCATTTTATTACCCCTAGGTGTTTTCAGTCATTTAGCCACTCCTAGTGTTTCAAGCAACCTATAATACATGATGAGTTTTCTCGAGGACCAAGACACATTTTTATTAAAGAAAATATTGAGTTCTGGGATTGACTCTAACACTCTTCAACCAAACACATCTTATACATATTAAAAAATATATCTTGTGTCAAAGAGGGACAACACCATGATTGTGTTGAACCTCGAAGCGAAATAGTTATCTTCACTTGCCCCATTATACACATAGTCCACAAATAAAAAATAGTGGTCCTCACCACTACTCACACTTCAAAAAAAATAATGAGTAGTAAGGATAGGGTTAAATCCTCATCATACTTCGATTGAGAATCCAATTCCCCAAAGCTCTAAATCTTTTACACATCACACACCACAGATCCTCAAGTTGTAAGGATAGAACTACATTTCCATGTATATGGTTAGGTACTCCAAATACCCAAAGCTTAGAGATCATATCATTGGACTATGGAGCTAACCTCCACTGGGACTATAGATGCTTGACTAGCAGTGGAGTACGCTCATGCATGGCGATACGTCTCTCTTGAAGAGACCTCTGACTGCACATAAGGACTATAAAAGGGGAAAAATGCCCTATCGCATAAAATTATCAAAAGCTAGATTCATAAGAGAAATCCTTGAGGTGAACCACGAGGGTATGTTGTTCTCTACACTCGATGCTAGGGGGGGAAGGGTTCACTAGGAATGGTTTAAGGACTTGCTTCAAGTCCTCTAGTTTTTAAGTGTATTTGATTAAAGATAAACACCTATTTTTGGCCTTTCTAGATCTATGCTATAAAATATGGAAGATAATGTAGAAATACATAATGCAAGAGGACAAGAACTAACCCTAGAATGATTCTTCCTTTGAATGCTTTTCTAACCCTAGGGTTCCAAACAAAAACTTTTAAGCAAGGGCTTAAGAAGAGATGCACAAATAGAATTAACCCTAAGTGCACACTATATGTTTATATTTCAAATACCTAGAAATTAATTAGATGTATTTTTATAAATCAGATCTAGGGTTTACAATAGATATATAAAGCACTCAACAAACAACCTAAAGACTAATAAGAACACTTAACTTATTCAATGATTTATCCTTACCTTTATCCCTTTATCTAATGCTATCAACAACTCATGTTCCCGTAAGATAACTTGATAAACACTTAAAAAATATGATTAGCATTAGGGGGTCTACTTAGGCCATTGTATATCAATGCTTGGAGGCACAAAATTCAAGCCCCCTAGGTCATTTTAGCCGATCGTTGATAAATAGAAGCATAAATTGACCTTTGGAAGAAAACAAGCATATCACAATACAACAGAATAAAATGATAAAACCACAGAACAAAATGTAGTATTATGCTCTAGATGTAGCCTAAAATGCAATTATGAAATCTGGAATAGCAATTTACCCCTAGATATGGCTTAGGTAAAATTGCACCTTGTAATAGACGATCGCGATAATGCACAGGCGAAATCGTGCCCCATAGAGACCTGGGCACAATTTTATAGAAGTGATATAAAACGTCTTGGATCAAAGTGAGATAATAAATCCTAAGTGTAGCGAATGAAAACAAAAATGCAACATAACACTTTCACCTAGCAGAGAGTGAGGAAGTAGGTAGAAGGGTTGAGACCTCCTAAATAGTTGATCTCTCCTTAGGGCTTCAATACAAATCCACCAAAAGCGAGCAACAACAATCAATAATCCAATGCATCAGAAAACCAATTAGACTTCACACTCCAAAATTAACTTACTTGCAAAAGAAGAAGAAGGATGTAGATCGAATAATAAGAACACTTTACGAATAATAATTGTTAGCATTAAATCATCAAATGTTTTAGTATATTATTTTTGTGTGTGAAAAGTGAATTCAAACCCTCATTATATAGCGGATTTGAAGGTGATATGGGCAGGAAAACCAAGGAGGGCCTACGTAAAATAAACCAAACCCAAAGATTTAGGTTTTCTTAGAACAAACCCTAAAAATGCGAAATCGTGCCCCATCAAGGTCGACCGCGGTTTCGCCTATGCAGAGTCACGCCTCATCAAGGGTGAGCGCGATTTCGCATAGAGAGAGAAAAAAGGTAAAAGAGGGGAGGAGAAGCCTTACCCTTGCCCTAAGCAAGTCTAAGGGATATCCCAGAGTGCTCAGGGAAGATTACTCACTAAAGTGGATCAATTTTTCATGTCTACATTTTGCCCCCTCTTTGATGCATTTATGGCCTAATAAATGTGTTAAATAAAATATGTAATCACTCATAAACAAAAGGTGACAAGATGAAATGGAGTGGCTGGTTTAGAACCAAAGGATGGTGCAAAAATGGTGTTATTTCAAACACTTTCATGTTTTACATGCAAATCGAGGCATTAGGGATATTAATACCTCTAAGGCTAAGATGCCCCCTCAAGTTTTATGAGGAACACATCCCTCATGAAAAATCAAAGAGAAAGACACAAAAGAAGAAGAAGGGGAGCGAAGAAGGAATAAAAAGAAAAAAGAGAAGCAAGCGAAAATAGGGATAAAGTTGAAAAAGGGGTAAAACCCTAATTCATTTTTACCGCGTGAAAGAGGAGAAAGGAGTTCTGGGGAAAAAGGGGATATGGTGGTACCGGTGCATCATTCGACAATCGTGAGGGGTAAGGGTGACATAGAAGCAAAGCAAGCTTAGGTAGGGTCAAAAACCATCCTATAATTGTATTTTTTTAAAAATATTTTATGCTTTTTGGGTGGTTTTATGCCAAAATTGACAGTTTTGTTACGTACGACCCGAGCTCGATCTCATGATATGACCATGATTTTTCCCTGGGTATTAGCGGTGAAGTCATACCTGATGAAAAGAACTAGGTATGATTTCATGAGATCATGCCTCACAAAAGCGGGGTGCAATCTCGCCTCGACGAAAATAAGACCTCGCCTCGACGAAATTGCGATCTTGGAAAACCAGACGCGATTTCGTCGAAAGGGCAAAAGAAATAAGAAAGAAAAAAAGAAAATGGAAGAAAAAAAGAAGGAAATATGCAAGCAAGCTAACCTTGGGAATGTAAAATTTGAACTTAGCAATAAACTTATAGTTTTTAATTTAATGTAAATTTTAACTAATTTATTTATTTCGAATTTATTTTTTATTAATTTAACTGATGAAATTTTTTGTTTGTGTTGTTATTGAAGCTTAGGGTACTCGAGAACCACGAGTGGTGAGCAAGATCCTTAGAGATAGAGCTAGAGGCACTCGGACAGGCATAGAGAGACACATTGGGAGAGATGGGGCTAAATCACCTGGTGAGACTACCTCGAGTAGAGACAGACAGGGCTCTACTGATGACCCTGGTGGAGAGATGGTACCCTTAGTCATCTACCTTTAGGTTACCCATAGGAGAGATAAATGTCACACTAGAGGATGTGTGGTGCATCTTGCACATCTCTATAAAAGGAATGATAGTTTACACAGCGTAAAGCAGGCCAACAACATTACAATAATTTTAAGTAGGTTGGATCCACCAAGTATGAGAGAGCACCATTATTGTAGATGACTTGGTGGGGTGATATGGGATGGATCCATTGATGACCATGCTCTATGGGGTGGTGGAAAGATTGTTTATGTACCACATGAGTAGGCGACATCTGCCATGGACTATAGCGGATGTATTAGCAAGGAGTTCGGTTTGCATGGGGTCCATATGTGTTGGACCACTTATACAAGATGTTGTACAACATCATGTACAAGCGGTATACAGGGTTAGTATGCACGACTTTGCTCCAGATATGGAGTTGGGAGCACATCCTAGAGTGACCAACAACATACAAATGGTCTAGATCCCTAGAATGGGTCATGAGGATCTACATTGGGTACCTTCCACTAGTGAGGTGGGTCATAGATGAGTTGAGGGAGGCCAGGATTATATGGTGACCCTGACATCTACATCTAGGATGGACTGAGGATATGATAGAGCTAGCAAGGGTCAGGTTGACTAGATGTCTTACTATAGAGAGAGGGGATTTAGAGGTCTTCCGGTTCGACCAAGTCCTAAGGCAGTTTGGGATCTTACAGGGAATCCTAGACTTAGAGGATTACTGGTACTAGAGAGTCTACTAGGACTCATCAGGGATGGGGGGCAAGCTTGACTTGGCTAGGTGGGCAAAGGAGGACTTGGATGATCCTCCTTATATGGATCCCAAGGTGGACAATGTAGGAGTGGCCTTTGACTATAGGCGATGGTATAAAGGAGCCATGCCCCAAAGGGTCTCCTTACTAGTTATGATATAGAGGCACCAGGTGATGTACTCGAGCATGCAGTGAGATTTTTGAGGGGTAGCTCGTAGGACCACAAAGAGGGTGTAGTAGGACCTTACAACTCCAAGATAGATAGAGGCTCGATTTTGGATTGAGCTGGTGATAGAGGACATTGGTGCTGTAGGGACCAGGGAGGTAGGGGCATCTAGAGTTACTCCTACAAAAGCTAGGGCTTGTAGGAAGAGGATCAAGAGTGGCCTCCACATAAGCAACAACTGATCGATACTCAGGATGAGGGGATCCAAGGGAGGAGGCAAAGATGCTATAAGCATAGGTGGTGACTCTAGAGAGATAGGTGGACCTACTCCATGAGGATAGGTCTAAGAGGATTGAGGGACTATGAAGCGCATTGAGCATCGTAGATAGGGAGAGATGCGGTCCAAGTAGAGTTCAATCCTTTTTGAGGGGAGATGAGTCATCTGGATATAGAGTGCTAGAGGGATCGAGTGGAGGGGATGGCTATCATCGGGAGCAACCAGGATAGTGATGGGGTCCACCTTCTATAGGTGAAGCTATAGAGTGCAGGGGAAAGGCTAGAGGTGGCCATTTAGCAGACTATCTTTTATGAGACTATGTACTACCAAGAGGTACCACTGGGACAAAGTGATACTCTCTCCATCCATCCAATCAGCTAGTAGGTCACGGTATCGATCATGAACATTCTTAACTTCATCGCCTGTGGGTATGTAGTTTCCTGACCACCTCCTCCTCCAGACGGAGTAGAGGAGACAAGCTCTCATAACTAGGGCTAGGGATCGGGATGACATACCAATTTTGATTGTGGTATGCATCCCTCAGGATTGGTTGAGTGTACCGGGATTGGACTGTGGTACACCAACCAGACACTAATGTATCTCTCTTTTTCTCATCGAGTAATACATAGTTGCTTCTTTTATATTTTGTGTGATTATGTGCATGTGATTTGATTTAATTAGATGTTTTGTAATTTAATGTTTTATACATGAAATCTATCTTAATGCAAGACTATATGAAATGCATGGGTGAACAATGGATGGAAGGAAGAAAGAAAACACGAGACAAAACAAGAAAGAAAACCAACAAAGAGAAGAAGAGAGAGAAGAAGAAGACAAAGAAGAAGAAGATCCAAAGGTAAACCATCTAAAATAGAGAAGGATAGGTGAAACATAGTATCAAAATCAACATAGGTTGCAAGGGACTAATGTGATTAACTACTATGAATTGTACCAAAAAAGAGGGAGTTAAATCCACTATGGGTATAGTACTCATCGTAAAAGATGAGGTGTTGGAGTCTGACCCGCTATGGATGGTTGCTCACTAATTTACTGTTGTGGGGCAATTAACCACTAGGATGTATGACGAGGCCTACTAAAAATAGCCAAGGAGCTTATCTTGTAATGGGGTGTTGAGCTTGCTAAGTCAAAAGGGATTATAACCTAATAGAAGATCATATTCGATATGATACCCGCTAGGATGTAAAACTATCCCATATGGGGTGCAATATATAAAAATAAAATATATTGGGTGAGTGCTACCCCCGATAGGGGTTTTTAAAGATGAAAAAAATATGGTGAGAGTGTGAAAATATGCAGAGAAGAATTTGAAAAAGATAAAGGAAAAAATAAAACAC
Source organism: Wollemia nobilis (assembly GCA_028583015.1). NCBI lineage: Eukaryota > Viridiplantae > Streptophyta > Pinopsida > Araucariales > Araucariaceae > Wollemia > Wollemia nobilis. The sequence goes on along the minus strand of JAQPPZ010002036.1, from coordinate 561,094 downwards.
ATGTTTCTTCTTGTCAAAAGCAAAGGAAGACAAAGAAGAAAAATAAGGCAATGGAGAAGCAACAAGGAAATATTAACAAACTAACATTCTTGATCTAAGAGATACTCTCAATACTTCTAAGACCAAGGAAGATAGAACTTTGAACAAACAAAGAGAAGCAAGAAATAATACTGAAGAAGAAACCCTAGGTGGGGATCTTACTAGGCATCACAATCCTAGTGAGAGTGCAATGCATGTGAGCTACGACCTAACTAGGTATCATCACATGCCATTGTTACAATATCCCTAAATCTATATGACCAAGCAGTCATGAACAGTTCAATCATGCAAAATATGACACTCAAGCATGCAAGTTGTGTTAAATGTTAGGCAAGCAATGCAAAAATATGACAAGCAACAATGTAGTATGAACAAGCAAATGGATTCAACGAAAATGCAAATGCATAGCTAAATGATAATTAATTTATTTGATGCAGTTTTTATTTATTTTTATTATTTTTATTATTATTTATATTTATTAATTAATTTAAACAAGCAGGATGAAAGTCAACACAAAATCTAAGTGTGTCGTCTTTCTTGGGATAAGAAACAAGTGTACCATGAACTGTTTTATCAAAGAAATCCCCAAAAATTAAGTCATATCGATGATGAAAATAATGAAGAAGCTCCTTTGTGGATATTTATTTAATAGCCATGGTACGATAATCAATACATTTGTGAACAAAACCATTTTTTTAATATAAAGATCATTATAAGACAACTAGGCAAGATCTACTTTTAAAACAGAAGGCTCATTTTTAGAACATACTGAATCAATAATATTGTAAAACAAGATCTCAGAAGAATAAGGGGACCATCATTCTCATTACCCACTTTTAATTTTTGATAATCCATATATTCAACATAAGTCATAAGATGATGATCATTGTCAAATGGTAAAGGTTGGTTTTTACTAGGTATAAAACCTATGCCACATATCCTAAGCCAGATATCGACATCCAAAGGCTCTTGAATACCCTTATGTTGTGGCCCCAAACCTTTACCTACATATCCCATACTAGATAGTATCTGTTTAGGAAGTGGGTAGTCATTGGAAAGGTAACAATGAGCAAAAGAACGCTCAACAGGAGAGGGGTTGTGTAGCAATCCAAGAAGCATACACCTAAGCTAATAATAATTGAAACATCACACAAAGCATAAAAGATAGATGAATTTGCAAATAACCACAAAGTAGGACTTCCTTTTTATTAAATTTCCAATGAAACTCGATTACAAATCCATCCCTCTTAGGGATACCCAATGTGATACAATTATTACAATCATAGAACAATCCCCACGCAAGGGTAGGTGTAATTCACAGGCTTCCTAAATGCACACAAACTGCTCCAAGGTATCAATGACCTTCTTCTCCATAATTAGAGACATTTGTTGCCTTGCATGTCAAAACCCTGTTAGTCCTACATAAAATAAACAACAAGAAGCATATTAGTAATAAAGGAGACCTCTCTTTATGAGGCTTTAAAATGAAGTTATACAAAAAGATGCCATGAAAGCTTGAAATCAAGAAAGTACAAGAAACATGGTAAACCTATGTAAACATGAAATATTGCCACGAAAGATGTAAAGGAAACAAAAAATTATCTATCTAATGCCCTAATTATGAAATAAAAAGCATGAAAACATGAAAAGTAAGCATTCTTTTCCTACTTGCTACAAATGCCAAATGAGAAGAAAGATACCTAAAATCTCAATTCTACTGGACAGAGGTCTCAATAATACAATATACACCTAATTTATCTAATCTAATACAAATAATATAACACCTATGGCTAAAGACTAAATAAATATGGAGATTGAACTTGACCGCGGGTCTATTGCACGATGAGCATTGTTAGCTATGGCTGACATCCACGACAAAGTTGAAAATACACTTCTCCTCCAAATATGGCCTACATTTCTGATTTACCTAATGAATTGATGGTTCAAGGGTCACCTCTATATCCTTTGACATATTTGGCGATTGAATTGCTTCGATTGTTTATGGATTGCTCGTAATCTCGTTTCTTGATTCTTCTAGCCTCCTAAGACCTCCATGACTTCAATTGTCATTTCAATCTCTCAATGCTAGCTAAAGGACTTCTCTTAATGCAAGTAGGTGAGTACTAAATTCGACAGGGCTTTGCCGTTCAAATTATCCTTTGCATCTCCCTATTTCCCATTTTGGATGGTGTTTTGATAACCTCTAAGAAGGTTATGTCTTAGCTTATTGAGGAAGCCAAGATAAAGAATGGATAGATGGAGTAGTTTGGAGGGAAGCTTCTGGATATTTCCACCCCAAAACCGCTCAGATCTGCAACCAATTGGACATTATAACCGAATTTGGGTCGGCCAAAGTCCAACTGATTCTGAATGCTAGTCATAGATCTGATGCATGATCAACTCTGTTAACCATAGGTCTCAACCACGACCAACACTAGTTAGGCCAAAAATGCCTAAATGAGTGGTTAAAACCACTGCTATACCTTGGTATTTATCCAAGGTCTTCCATATGGTCTTCTGGCATGTCCCATATGAGTAGTCACCTCGACATGACGTGTTTTAGGTATCTACAGGTTGCTACCACGTATATTTTATTTGAAGGTAGTTCCTATGAAGATAAAGGTACACATACCAATGTGTACAATATCACCTTTCTTATGGGGAAAATTCATGGTTCTTTGTGATGGTGGTAGCTTGGCTAGATCTAGAAGAGGTGCTTGAAGAAACTGATTTTCATAATCCTGAGATGAAATATTTAAGGTATGTTCCTCACTCATTTTTTTAATTTTAAAATTGTTTTGATATCTGAGATGAGGAACGTGGAAAAATCATTGAAGAAATAGAAGGACATAGGTTGAAATTAGATTGAGCTCGCTCTACATTTGAGCAAAACTCAAATGGTCGAGGATCACCCGGGATGGTGACAACTTGATTTTTAAATTCAAACTTGAGGTATAGATGAAGATTAGAAGGTACAAACTTTATTGCATGGATCCAAGGTTGTTCAAGAAGAAGATTAAAATATGCAAGACAATGTACCACATAAAACAAAGTATCTAATATTTTAGGCCCAACCTTGAGGGGAAGAGATATGACACCACAGGCTTCTTGGGACTCATTATTGAAAGCTTTTATAATGATATCACTAGATTTAGTTATATCTTCCTCTTTTAATACAAAATTTTGAAAGAAATGATATGTGCATAAATTAAGGGAAGAACCATTATCAATCATAACTCTTTTGATAAAAGTATCCCCAATAAATGCAATGATGTAAAGAGAAGAATATTTTTGTAAGTTTGAGAAAGAAATATCAGTATCCGAGAATGTGAGATGATATATCCCAGGAGATCTTACAATATTGGTCATATCACTAGGGAAAACATCTAAAGGGATAAATTGTTGTATTAAAATATTTATTAAGGCTTCTCCATGAGTAGGAGAATTCTGTAACAGCTCCAAAAGAGAGATATTTGCTGAGAAACTGATTTCCTATTGAGATCGTTGAATTTGTTGATTTTGCACTGACTTTTCTAAAGTAGCGATTATCATACCAACCATGTTGTTATCATAATGGTGTGGTACAATAATATAAGATACTTGATTAGCTGCCTGTCTAATTACATTATGATTAACAAATGATTTTTGTTGTAAATTTATCACATCAAGACGTTTTGCATCAATCAAATCTTGAACCACATGTTTCAATTTCTTACAAGAATTTGTCTAATGTCCCTCAACTCTATGGTATGCACAGTTTTGACCTACCTTACACCAATGAGATGTAGTATCTGGTTGCCTTATGGGAGGTAACTCAATTGCATTGGATTTTAAAAGTTGTTTCAAAACTGCTTCCATAGACGTATGAAGCCTTGTAAAATTCTATTGTGGAGGTTTTTGAAGTACTATCTTTTGTAGGTTGTTAGTAACATTGTTAACATGCCTACTATGCATTCTACTATCACCTTCTATGTGCTTATTCTTATGTTGAGACTTAGTAGATTTCTCTTATTTGACTTTGATTTGGCCTCTTATGATAAGGGCATGTTCTACTTTTCTTGCTAAATCAAATGTTTGATCAAAAGATGTAATAGTAGTAGTCTCTAATGCATAAGATAACTATTCTTGTAAATTGCTGATAAATATCTCAAGCATATCCCTTGGAGGTAAAGTATATCTCAAACATCCAACCAAACTTCTCCAAAGATCCAAGAACTTTGAAAAACTTTCTTCTTTTCTTTGTTTTAAATTGTAAACATCTTTCATTGTCACTTTATTTTCAATATAAGTACCAAATTGTTGAATAAATAATTTTGCTATTTCTTCAAAATTCTTCAAGGAATAATTGGGTAACTGATAATACCACTCTAATGCCATGCCACCAAGACTCTTAGGAAATGTTTTAAGTAACAACATGCCATCATAAATGAGATCATGGCAAGCTGTTCCAAATCTTCGTAAATGCTCAATCAGATCTTATATCCCCTTATAAATAGGTAAAACTAGCATAGAAAAATGCTTAGGATAAGGCCTAGCAGTAACAATAGGATCCAATGGCTGATTACACATTTCCTTATAATTGTAAGTAAAACATGAAGGCTGAATCATATCAATTTTTGAAACCAATTACTTTACCATTTTTGCTAAATTTTGCACTTTTAGATCACTATTATGTGATGTCCCAAGATTCCCTAAAGGAGGAGTGTTGAACATATTGATATTGTTGAGGTATGTGGTATATTATTGAAGAGGATGACTGATGTTTGGTGGAATAGAGGCAACAATGTTGAGATAAGCAAATTGAGGAGGAATTTGAATGTTTTGAATGACACTACTAGTTGGAGGGACTTGTATATTCCTTCCAATGTTGGTGGTTATAGTAGTGGCATAAGTTGGATGGTGAACATGATTACCATGATTCAAATATTCACTTAAGGAGTTATCATGATACGGTCTAACTTCCTTAAGTAGGGCTTATTCCTCTAAAGTTGCATCCAATTCATGCTTATGATATTTATAAAAGGTCCACACATGCTCAAAGGATTTAAAAATAAGGTTCCCATAAGGTCTCTTACTAGGATCAAGACTATTATAAATCTCTTCTTCCTTAAGGTTAGGATTTTCTCTATCAACTTGATCATTCTCTTGAAAAATCTCATTAAACCCTAAAATCCTTCTTCCATTCCCAAGGTTGGAAGCCATTGGAAAAGGATAGAAAGACTAAAATAAAATGAGGAGTCTAAGACCCACAAAAAAAAGCACCAAAAATTATATTTTTAATATTTTTTGATCTAACACAAAATTAATGATCTTGATTAAGGTTTTAAAAGAAAATGAGGTGTTCACGTCGGGTTCACCAAAGATGAAGAGGAAAAAAATTGACCTACCATGTACAATTATCAAAGGCTATATCTGCAAGAGAAAGCCTTGAGGTGAACCACGGGGATATATTGTTCTCTAAACTCAGTGCTAGGGGGGAAGTATTAATGGTCTAAGGACTCGCTCCAAGTCCTCTGGTTTTCAAGAATGTTTGATGTATTCAATTCAAGAAAAACACCTATATTTGGCTTTTATAGATCTATGCTATAAAATATAAAAGACAAATACATAATGCAAGAGGACAAGAGCTAACCCTAGAATGATTCTTCCTTTGAATGTTTTTTCTAACCATAGGGTTCCAAACAAATAACTTTTAAGCAAGGGCTCAAGAAGAGATGCAAAAACAAAATTAACCCTAAGTGCACACTATATGTTGTTTATCTTTCAAATACTTGGAAATTAATTAGATGTATTTCTTATAAATCGAATCTAGGGTTTACAACAAAATTATAAAGCACTCAACAAACAACCTAAAGACTAATCATAATACTTATATTATTCGGTGATTTATCCTTACATTTATCCCTTTATCCAACGCTATCAAAAATTATTGTTACTGCAAGATAACTTGATAAACACTTGAATAATATGATTAGCGTTAGGGGGCCTACTTAGGCCACTGTATAGAAATTCTTGGAGGTTCAATAGTCAAGCCCCTAGGTCATTTTAGCTGATCTTTGATAAACAAAAGTTAAAATTGACCTTTGGAAGAAAACAAGCATATCATAATACAACAAAATAAAATGATAAAACCACAGAACAAAATGTAGTATTATGCTCTAGATGCAACCTAAAATGCAATTATAAAATATGGAACAACAGTTTACCCCTAAATATAGCTCAGGTGAAATCATACCCTGTAACAGGAGACCGCAATAACACACAGGCAGAATCGTAACCCGTAGAGACCCAGGCACAATTTCGTAGAAGTGAGACAAAATGTCTTATATCAAAGTAAGATAATAAATCCTAAGTGCAGTGAATAGAAACAAACATGCAACAGAGAGCTTTCACCTGGCAGAGAGTGAGGAAGTAGGCAGAAGGGTTGAAACCTCCCAGATAACTGACCTCTCCTCAGGGTTTCAACACAAATCCACCAAGAGTAAGCAACAACAATCAACAATCCAATGCAACAAAAAACCAATCAGACTTCACACTCCAAAATTAACTTGCTTGCGAAAGAAGGATGCAGACTGAATACTAAGAACACTTTGCGAATAATAGTCGTTAGCATTAAATCATCAAATGTTGTCATGTATTATTTTTGTGTGTGAAAAGTAAATTCAAAACCTCCTTATATAGTGAATTTGAATGCGAGATGGTTGAGAAAACCAAGGAGGGTCGACGTAAAATATGCCAAACCCAAAGAATTAGAGTTTTCTTAGAATAAACCCTAAAAATGCGAAATCACACCCCATCAAGGGCGAGCACAATTTTACATAGAGAGAAAAAAAGGTAAAAGAGGGAGGATAAGCCTTACCATTTCCCTAGGCAAGTCTAAGGGGTCTTCTAGAGGGCTCAGGGAAGATTACCCACTAAAGAGGGTCACCGTATCTACAAGGACAAGCTAGCTTATTGGTATCCTCCATGACAAGTTTCATCTCATTTTACTCAAGATGGGTTAACAAAATAACTTTCACACACAATGGTTCTTGATCTCCTTGAGTCATTACCATTCTCATGATTTGGTAATTGAACATTTCACTGCACACACATTTGGTCTTAGAGAAATTAGACAAATCTTAGGGTGTTTAGTTGAAATCACTAGTATGTTTGAGTCTCTGCAAAACAATTAGTTATCTATAATCCATATCAAAATCCATATCAACTTCCATATCAACATCCATATCAACATCCATATCATTACATGAGTCTTTCATTTCACATACCACCATTTTGGTGCCCCTGATTAAGCAACAACGATACATACGGTCAAACAAGAAAATATAAACTACAAATGATCATTAGAGCATAAATTCATTTGCATTATTTTCATACACATCATTACATTGACATCCATCACATATACATATGTATTCACAAACATCCACACAAATTTATAACACAAAAGTAAAAGCCATGTATATATATATATATATATATCTATATATATATAATTGCATGTATAATGAATTCCTAAAGGCTATATACAATGGAGCACCAAGGCTCATATACAAAAAAGTGCATCTAAGCACTAGCTAATGCCCATAGGTAGACCCCTATGATCCCAAAGGAGCCCTAGACCTAGAGACACTATACCTAGAATCACTACGCCTAACAGAACCTGCCATGGAGGAAGCAAGTCGATCGAGCAGCCCAATGTGGTGTTGCATGAGCCGATCCTATAAATCTTGGATATACACCTCTCAGGATCATAAGCATAGTACATCCTACCTTTGATGAGAGTCCCTATGCCTTAGCTCTTCTTGGAACCTTGCTATCGTATCCTCACCTTCACCTTCTACTCTATGTACCTTTAGCTTTGCCTGCAATCAAGCATTCTTGGTATCTCAAACTACTATCACCACATCTCGAGTCGCTATCTCTACATCCCATCCTATTTTTATTTTTGAAGATTGGATAAACATGCAGTTGATAGCTAATATTGGATAAGGATGGATAAGAATGCTTGGTTGTCATGCATAGCTAGCAAGTCATTGCCTTTTATGATTATAAATAAGAAGCTATGTAGAGAGTGAGAGGAGAGCAAGGGGATCCAAAGAAATTGACTCTATGGAGTGCTTGGAGGGGGTTTATTATATGAAGCCTCAAAGAAAAGAGATTGGCACTCTATGCAGTGCTTGCAATATTTTTCTTCTATGAAGCCTCAGAGGAAGGAAGTTGGCACTCGGTGTAATGCTTGCAGGATTGTGGAGTCTGATTTTGGCTAAATATTGATAAAAACAGTTCTTTATTCCCTAACTAGACTATAGATGACCAATCCCGAACCAAATGCAGAAAAAGGAAAAATGAAAATTTAATTTTAGGATTGGCTAAAATTAAGCTTTTTCTAATTGTAAAAGGAAAAAGAAAAGTTAATTTTAGGATTGGGGAAAATTAAGATTTTTCTAATTGTAAAAGGAAAATGAAAATTTAATTTTAGGATTGGGTAAAATTAAGCTTTTTCTAATTGTAAACTTTCTAAGTTTGAATTAAGCCTTAAGTGGGGATTGGGTTAATTATAGGATGCTTGTTTTAGCATGTGTGGTTGGGGATTTTTCTTATAAATATGTAATCTCTCCATTAGTGAGGATAGATTGGTAGAATTGGAGAATTCTCATTGATTGGTGGCTCTTAACTAGCATCAAGTCATAGGAGATTCTTGGAGGTGAGAGTTCTTGGTCTGTGAAAGGAGAAAGAAGGAAGAGAAGTTGTGTGAGAATACTTGTGTATTCGAAGAGGAGGTTGCAACTATTGTGTTGCAGGATTGTTCCCTTTGGGTGGTTTGTATTGGTTTAATACAAGGATCAAATATCTTGGTGGATGTAGCCCACATCGGGTGAACCACGTTACATCTTGTGTTCCTCTTGTCTTGCATGGTTTCTTTTGTTGTTCTAATAAGTTTTCATTTTATTATTAGAAGGGTTTGCTCTCAAGTTTTATTTTATATAGTAGTTCCTAAAACCTGGTATCAGAGCGACATTTTTTATTGGGTACTCAACAGGAAGGGTTTCTAGATCGAGTGGGAGCAATGGTGAAAGATTTGAATTTCAGGATGGAAAAATTTAATGGCTAGAATTTCCAACTCTAGAAAATATAGATAGAATTGTCCCTTTCTCGGTGCTTTCAGCGGTGTAAAAGGTTTAAAATTATTATGGCATGGTGGTTATAGGGGCGGACTACGCGAAGATTTGTGTGGCGGATTTTGGGGCGGACAGCGCATAATACTGTGGCGGCCATAAAAAGCTGGACAGCCTGCCCGAATTCGTGGCGGCTACCGATTCCACCATGTAAATTCAAAAAAAAAGAAAAAAAAGAAAAAAAAAAGAAAAAAAAAAGAAAAAAAAAGAAAAAAAAAAAAAAGAAAAAAAAAAAAAAAAAAAAAATATATATATATATAGATAGAATATTATCTCTATTAGAAGGACCTCTATCTACCTCTAGAAGGTAAGACAAAGAAACCAACTACAATGTCTGATGATGAGTGGGCTCTCTTAGACAAGAAGGCATTGGATACTATCCGGTTATGCCTTGTAGCTTCGATAGCATTTAATATTTCAGAGAATCTTATGGACACATTGAAAAGGTTGCATGAAAATACCTTAGCCTTGAATAAAGTTTTTTAATGAAGCATATTTATAATTACAAATGTCAGAAGGTGGGTCTGTTGCAAGTCACTTGAATGATTTCAATATGGTTGTGAGTCAGTTAGCCTCGATTAAAATTAAAATAGAGGAAGAGATGAGAGTCATTCTATTCTTGTGCTCATTGCTAGAAAGCTAGGAGAGCTTGGTTATGGCAATTAGCAATTATGTTTCTAGTACTCTTGATTTTGATGATGTGGTTGGTGTAGTCCTTAGTGATGAGATGCGATGGAAGAGCATGGGTGAATCATTATTTGGTGCAGCTTTGACTATCAAAGGAAAACAAAGGATGAGAGGAATGAGTTCGAGGAACCGTGAAGAGCAAAGTGGATCCAAGTCCAAGGGAAATATGGAGTGTTGGCATTGCGGCAAGAAGGGGCATTTGAAGAAAGATTGCTGGTCTTGAAATGGAGATGGAGGAGGAGGTCAAGAAGCAAATGTAGTAGGTGAAGTGTTATAAGAGGCCTTGATACTCGCTTATGAAGAAAAGGATTATATTTATCATGATTGCGGAAGATCATAGATTAGACAAGCAGTGGGAGCAATGAGAAACAAGCATGTCCAGGGGGATGGACATGGCACTGATCTTAATGCATGATTTCAAGATGGATCACATGATGTGGTTGTGGCAAGTCACATTGTGTGTGAGCATGCTATGGGGGTAGACATGGTATGTGGATCTTGTCACGATGGTGATGGTTGAATCATCATGATGCATGGGCGATCATGGAGATGTTGAAGTATCACAAATTTGTGATAGGTAGATTGTGTGTTGCTTGTTGATCACAAGAAAAGTGCATGGATGACACAAGTGATGGTTCAAAGTATGGTTACAACAATCTAGAGGAGTTGAAATTCCTTGTTTGACTTGAAGATGTTCTTTGGCGGATGCAGGAGTGGTAGAGTTGTTGTGGATTAGTCTCCAAGTGGGAGATTATCAATAGTTACCCTCAGTAGTTACCTTCGATAATTACTTTTAGTAGTTACCTTCAGTAATTACCTTTAGTAACATACTTCAGTAATCAACATCTGTAACAAGATCAATTACTGTTGTCACTGAACTCTGTTGGTTCTTCTTCTCGTCCGAGGTGCACTCCAAAGCTATGCAATCTCTTCATCGATCATCCATACATTTTTCTTGCATTTTTCTAAAAAATCAGACAAATTTGATATAAATAAAACACATTTATTAGATTATGGTAATTAATCAATTTTTCTAATAAATCACATTTTATTCAATAATAATTCATAGAAAACATATCATAATCATCATATAATTGTAATAATGAGACAATTTTGGTACAAAAATATGTGTCAAATAGCCACTCATTAGATATGATAAAGTATAAATTCCATAATTCGAGGTCCTATCGTACTAGTTAGAGGAATTGCCTCAACCCACTTTGTGAAGTATTCAGTGGTTGTGATGATGAATGTATGTTGTCCTGAAGAAGAAGGTAAAACTTTACCAATCAAATCAAGAGCCCATTGTGAAAAGGGCCAAAGGCTTTGAATAGGTTGTAATGCTTGTGATGGCACATGAGTTAAATTAGCATGTTGTTGACATTTATGGCAATGCTTGACATAAGTGCAACAATCACATTCCATGGTGGGCCAATAGTAACCCATGCATAGAATGTACTTTGTGATGGCAATTCCACTAAAATTACCACCACAAGTACCATCATAAGCTTTAGATATGGCTATTTATACCTCTGCAGAATCAAGACAATGAAGGAGGATTCCATCATAACCACGTCTATACAACATGTCTCCCAAGAGAGTAAAATAAGCTACCTTTTGCTTGAAAGTGTGTTTAGCAGTCCACGACATGTCTGATGGGAGTGTTCCAATATTTAGGAAGGATATTATTTGGTTTGGCCAAGTCTCATATGAATCTGTATGGATAAAGCAAACATCCTTCTCATCCTTAGATTCAACATTACCAATTGCAAATTTATAGATTGTTGTGACAATAAGTGGTTGTACCTCTCCTACAGAGTTCTTTCGAATCAAGGATCCTAGAGAGGCCATCACATATACAAATATATTAGTTGAACGTGGCAAACTATTGATTTCAGACTAGTCAAATTTAGCAAGCAATTCCATTGTTACTTCATGGTAAAGCTTTATTTGTTGGTTCCTTGCATTGGTATTCTCTATTTATTTGATGAACAACAAGTTGGGAGTCACCAAATATCTTGATATGCTTTATACCCATAGCTATGGTTGCTTGAAGACCTAAGATTAAGACTTCATACTCTGTATTATAATTGTGTAGAGGAAGTCAAGTTTGAAAGATAGGGGAATAGGTACCCCCTATGGTGTATGAAACATGACTCCAACACCTTGACATTTTTTGCACTTAGAACCATAAAAGAATAGTGTGATATCGACATCTTCCTTTGGAATGACATCTTCTTCTTGTTCAGTGATAGTGAATACCAAATCATAAGGGAGCTCAATAATCAAGGGTTGATCACTAGGAAGTGGAGCTTTCACAAGTTGATCGACTATGACTTGACATTTAATGGATTTTTGGATGATGAACTCAAGACCGAGTTCAGTGATAAGCATTATCTATTTTACGATGTAGGTATTGTTGTAAGTGTGAGACATCATGTAATGCATAGGATTTTTATGAGCTATGACATATGTGGTGTGACTCAACATGTAATGTATGAGTTTCTTAGTGGTAAAAACCACTGCTAAGCACAATTTTTACACGTAAGCATATCTAGTTTCATAGCTTACCAATGTTCGAATAATATAGTAGACAACTTGCTCTTGATTATTTTTATTCTTTTGTGCAAGCATTGTCCTAAAGCAAAGTCCATTGCTAAAACATAAATATGGAAGGGGACCCTCGAACGAGGAGTTAAAATTGGTGGAGATGGTTGTAGCTTTCTTCTGGAACACTCTTTTATTTTGTGCAAGCATTGTCCCTAAAGCTTGATGTCATCAAAAGCTTTTTGGCACTCATCTGTCCATGAAACTATCACCTCCTTTTGTAGTAGGTGATTGGATGGCTTGTATTTATCAGAAATTTGTGCAATGAAATGACGAATCGATTGGATCTTTCCTTGTAAACTATGCAATTCCTTCAAGTTTTTTGGGGGAGGCATCTCCATGATGGTCTTGACTTTGTTTGGGTCCACATCAATGCATATTTTGGAGATAATGAATCCTAGTATTTTTCCTGAGGTGACACCAAAGACACACTTTTTGGGGTTCAACCTTACATTATGCTCTAGAATTTGATCAAAGAATTTTTCCAAGACACCAATGTGCTCTTGTCGAGTTTTGGATTTTTCCAAGAGATCATCCACATAATATTTGATGATCTTATGCATGTAATCATGGAAGATGTATGTCATGGCATGTTGATAAGTGGCACCTAAATTTTTTAGGTAAAATGGCATCACCTTGTAACAAAAAGTCCTCCAATGTGTAGTGAATGCTATTTTGTGTTGGTCATAAGGAATTATTCAAATTTGGTTGTATCCTAAAAACCATCCATTAGAGAAAGCATTTCATGGCCAGCGTAAGTGTTGACAAGAGTATTAATGTTTGGTAGAGGAAATTCATCCTTAGGATACACTTTTTTAAGGTCTCGAAAGCCAATACAAATGTGTATCACCCCATTAGGCTTGCGAATGGGTACCATGTTGGAAAGCCACTCATGATAGTCAATGGGTATAATGAAACCCACATCTAATAGCTTTTGAAGCTCTTATTTGAACATGAGGGCAATGGTAGGATGTATCCTTCTTAGTTTTTGTTTGATCGGCTTAGCATCAGAATGCAAGGTGATATTATGGATAACCAAATTAGGGTTAAGACTAGGTATGTATTTGTAGGACCATGCAAAAATACCATTCTTCTTGAGGAGAGCAATTAATTACTCTTTTTCATCTATCGATAAAATTTTACCAAGTTTGATAATTTAGGGATTATCTACGTCTGAACTAAGGTTCACATCGATGGTATCTTCAATGGACATGTGAGAACCTTCCTCAAGCTAATGTGACATTGGGATTAGATGAATATCATCTACGATGTTATCAAACTCTTCTTAATCAACCTCTTCTATGTCTACCTAAAAAACCTTAGGATCTGAAGGTGAAGGTGAAGGTAAAGGTGGAGGCGATGGATGAATGTAGTTTGATGAAGCCCTTAAAAATTCCTTGAAAAGGAGAAATTCAAAAAAGGATGATGGTGAGGAAATTTTGTCCATGTCAATAAGGCTCATGTAAATTGGAATTGGCTCTGCCAAATCATATGGATTATGGAGTGGGGTGAATAAGTCAACGGTATTCATGTTAACATAAAGGGAAAAGTAGTGGTTGGCAATGTGAAGGATGGATATATCTTATATGCTAGAATCGATGCAAGAGCTATAGGAACCTGAACAACAACGAGCAACACAAATAAATGCAATAGGTAAAAATCCATGCACATGCAATGCAATGATGATTTTTTTTGTGTTTTTTTTGAATTTTATACATATGTTACAAAATGTTTTGATGCGGTGGATCAATGAAATGGATGTGGTGTTTCATCGATTGGTTCAACTTGCTCTTGTGGAAGAAGCAAGCAAAAAATAGGCTGATGGATGGGAAACATTATGAGGTAATACTCATCTTGTTCGATAAATGGAATAATGGGTGTTGATTCCTCATCAGATTCATTAGAAGCTATCGACATAACATCATATTCTTCATAGATTTCCTCCTCAAAATCATCGGTGTGATGGGTTTCTTCTTCTAAATTCAAATGGATATTTTGAAAAGCTTGTTCAAAATAAGTGGAAGAATGAGAGTGATAGCCTAAACCTAAATGGTCATATGCTTCTCGATATGGAGTACCTATGAGCTCATGTATTTCCTGTCCATGTCATCCTAAGCCATATCCTTGCCAATTGACTTGATCAAAGTACCGAGATAGAAAGCTTGGCATGTGCTGTATGTTAATAAGAGTTGGTTGTTTGGGTTCATCTATGGAAGATGGATTGGACGATGAATCAATTATTCCATACACAAAATTGATGTTGTTAGGCATTGAACCCATGTTTTACACTGCTCCTATGGATAAGGGTGGGTCATGTGGGTGACTATAATCCTCAGTGGTTTGGATTTAAACTTCTAAGCAATGTAACAGTGATATATTGGACCACATATTCACCAATGCCAAGACTAATGAGGTGGACCACAACTTGGAATGATGTGGAGGTTGATGTGGAAGGCTCATGATTGACTCATGGATCTAAAAATGGGGGAGGTGTGGGATGGAGTGGCATCTCACAATCCATTAATTTGACTTGTGAGATATCAACTAATGTGGATGAATATGGATTTGGATGAGATGTTTGATGAATGGAAAATGATGTGGAGGAGTAATGATGGTGGATGTTGATGTTGATGATATGGACAATATGGATTGGGCTTGACTACATGTACATGTAGTTGATGGTGATGAGGATGGGGGTATGAAGGTGGAAGCTTTATGTGGGGTAGTGATGGGGATCTCCTCAAGAATAGAATCTTTGGATGAAGAAATGGATGGTGTGGTGGATGACGTGATTGATGGGGTCAAGAAAATATGAGTGGATGTAAAAGTGAATTCATAGGTATTTGAGATGAAATTGTAATACTTAAATGGTTTGACGTAAGCTAGTATGCAATTAATTTATCTCTCATGTACATATTTTTGACATTGATGGAGTATAGAGGGAACACATATCATTTCCATAATCCAGGGGTATACAAGGAGTACATTGTATGCCATGGATCCTTCCAAGATGTGGAACATGGTATGCAATGTTTTTACCCCCACTTCAATGGGTAAAAAAACAATGCTAATTGTGGAACAAAGAGCATCATTGAATACTTTCAAGGTGAAGGAAGATTTAATGATATGAGATGGTTTAATATTAAAATGTTGAAGAGTGGTGAGCAAAAATTATGTCTCAAAAATAATCATTTCTCTTTCATAAATTATCAATCCGGTAAGTCCGTAAACTTATGAGTGTCATGCATAGTATATGCCTACAGTGTGGGGGAATGAATCCATCTGTACCTTATTTAGTTTGGTGGGGGATGTTTGTGCATTTTTATTTCAGCCAAACCAAATAAACTAAGTGTAAAAAATTAAATAAATAAATTACAACTAAAATTAAAGTGTTGAAAGTAAATGTACGAGAAATTAAATATGCAAAAAAATAAACACACACAACTGAATTAAAACAAAGTGGGAAATAAAGTGATAAATCTAATCTACAGAAAACAAATACAAAAATAAAATAGGGGAGGACTACTGCAGGTAGTGGGCCCAAGCTCCCGTAGATAGTCCACCCGACTAATCACATAGAGCTTGCTTTAAGAAAGTAAGAGAAATTTCACTCTTAATAAGTTATACAGAATATGAAGTGAAATAAATTTATGGGTAATTGATTCCTCCTTTCATTCATCTAGCCTGCGTCTTTATATAAAGCGCAAACAGATCTCGTTACAATGATAAATAAATCTATTTTAATCACATAACGTGATTAGTTACAATTGGTTTCTACATAGATTTTATTCTACTATTTTAAAGTATGTTCGTTCACCAAAAGGATAAATATAAAAATCCTTAGGTGTACGTAACAAAAAAATCCTAAATTAATGCATCCTAAAAATAATGTTTTAAGAGCTTTACAAGGTCAACCGACCAATCGGTTGATAATAAAAATACTTTATTATATTTTAATAATAATGCATGATTAAAATATCTCCCCTTTGTCTTCACGTGCAACAACCTCCTTAGCCTCTTGGTCAATCGGTCAATGTTGACTTAGTCATATTAAGAGTCTCCAATGTAGGCACCTCCAATGTATAGGAGTAAGGCACCAATAAGGCACCTCCTATGTATGGGAGTAAGGCACCAGTAAGGCACTTCCTATGTATGAGAGTAAGGCACCAGTAAGGTGCCAGTAAGGCACCTCCCATGTATGGGAGTAAGGAACCAATAAGGCACCTCCCATGTATGAGAGTAAGACACCAGTAAGGTGCCTCCCATGTATGGGAGTAAGATGCTAGTAAGGCGCCTGCTTGAGTAAGACACCTTCTTGCACACTGCCAGGTCCAAGTGGGGTGTAGACTGGAAAACACCAGATTAGTAGTAAACCCTGCACTTATACATAGTTTCCACTAAAAACACCCGTCAAGCATAATACTAGATTTTATATCAATTATATGCACAAGTTAAATAAAAATACATCTCACATGCTAATTAAACCAGTAATGATGCCCTTTAAAAGTATACATAAAATGAGCATTTTTGGTGCTCATAATCCCCCCATGACTAATATTGTCACGTCCTTGTGACAACAACCCCCAGAATAATAATAATATTCTTTTTTTTTAGTGGATTTATAATCCACTTCTGCTCCCTCGTATCTTCCAATGGATTGTTGTTTCGCTCAGTTTCAAACCAAAGGGTGACATGAGATAATTATAACTCTGGTCCACTGTATTTTCTTTGAAATTCCATCAAATGCCATTCCACTCCCACAACTATGTAAGAATTTCATGGATTTCCATCCCGCTAAGGAATTGCAGCATAAAGAGAAGTGCTATGAGATAAATTGTAATTGCTTTGGATTGGAGCTGGTGTTCTTCTTTTGTTCCTCCATGAATCCACTATCGTATTGGAACCAAAATTTCTTATTTCACTTCGGAATACAAGCTAGAGTCATATGATGGCGAAAGTTACCCAAACCTCTATTTAGCTTTGCAACTCACCGTCTGGATTACCTCTAGACTCTGAATCGAATATTATGCCATCCCACTCTGGCTGGATTATATATATATATATATATATATATATATATATATATATATATATATATATATATATATATTTATTTTAATTATTCCAAGGTAATGAAGTTTTTCTCATATCTAAGGCATGTCATGTGCTTGAACTTTGATGGGAGATTTTGATAGAGAGAATTTAAGGGGACATCTACTGATATTAGCAGAGAAATTATTTTTAAAATAACTGTACACATAATTAACAAAAAACTCAGTACATACCTGGGTGAATTTATTAGATTCTGATCTGTATGATGTTGATGGTGTAAAATGTCTTCATGCTGCCTGTAATCCTGGTGTATCAAAAAATGATATTTTTGTGGTGTTGGTGCTCCCAGAGAATTTTTATTTTATTATTTTTTCTTTTTCTAGCTGCCTTCTTCATCCACACTACTAATCATCACTGCCCTTCCTTTGAGTGTTGCTACTCCAGCAATGAAACCAGTAATTTGAACACATCATGATCATCCATCAATGACCCTCAACAGTCAATGAAGACGTCATTTTACCTGAGCATGAAAATCTATAAAATGATGCAGTTTTTAAATTTCCACTGATCGATCCTTCCTACATAGCTTCCAAAAGGCATATTATTCAATTTTACCCATTGAGATATTCTTCTGTAAGTGTGGACTTTAACAAGTCCAGCATCGCAGCCATATTTTACCCTTTTTTTTTAAAACTTCAACCTGAACCCTCTTCTTCTGGTGTTCTCGTACAAGCTATATTTCTAATTTACATTTCAATTGGGAGTCTATCAACATAATATTTTTATTTGTGGGAAATTTCGGTTCACCCATATCCTACCCCACTTAAGTTGGTGATGCCCTCGTCGCCAGTAACAGGTCCCTCTGTGCAATAAGTCTATAGCCCTTTGAACATCAGGTCCCACACTGATCAACAGACATCCCCATACTAGGGATAAGAAGTTTAAGCACTTTTGGGTATAAATTCAGTTTGTAGCTTTCTTTTGGATCACTCTTTTCTTACCCAACCATCAAATTCTCCACAAGGCTATTTTTTTTTGTGGAATTATCAACAAAAATTAAGTTCCTAGGAATTCATGTCATCAAGGCAACTTATTGGACATCAAGGTGCTCAAGAATGCATGAAATCAAGGCACCCTCTTGGTGTTGAAAAGTGAGCAGTTGTTGATGTGTCTACTATTGCAGAGTTGATCAGGACCTCCAATTGTTTTCTTTTTTGTACAACATCAACATCTACTTCATCCAAACATAGAGGTGGGTACCTCTTCCCTTTGCAAGAAATTAACACCCATGTCCATGCCCAAATGGGGACTATCTTCTTCGGATGGAAAAAATCAAGTTTCTACCTCTAAAAAAAATGTGCAGGTTCATGGATTTTGAGCCGGTTTAGGCCTTATCTCCCAAGATGCCTATTTTTCATACAATCAAGCCATTTCACCTACAAAAGAAATTGAGAAAAACTACAACACATGAAAGCAGGAAAAATAGGAATCATGACATCCGTGCCTATTAGGCCCTGGCTCTCAGGATGTCTGCAGCTTACATATAGTTCACAATTTCCTGCAAAGCAAAAGAAATTTTATGCTACGTAGGACATGTTCCATGCAAGTTTTTTTTTTTAATCAAGGCATCCTTGACACATGACATCAAGGTGTTTTTTTTTTTCAACTATGATCAAGTGCCTTCACTGATGGACATTGAGGCACCACTTGAGGAGCAAGGTGCCTTCTTGAGTAAGGCACCCTATTGGTACCTACTTGAGTAAGGCACCTACTTGAATAAGGCACTTGCTTGGTGCCTACTTGAGTAAGGCACCTGCTGGAGTAAGGCACCTGCTTGGTGCCTGCTTGAGTAAGGTGCCTACTTGGTGCCTACTTGAGTAAGGCACCTACTTGAGTAAGATGCCTACTTGATTAAGGTACCTAATTTAGGAGTAAGGCACCTACCTCGGGAGTAAGGCACCTACCTCGTAAGTAAGACACCTGCTTAAGGAGTAAGACACCTACTTCAGGAGTAAGGTGCCTACCTCGAGAGTAAGGCCCCAGTAAGGTGCCTCTCATGTATGGGAGTAAGGCACCTCCCATGTATGAGAGTAAGGTGCCAGTAAGGCACCTCCCATGTATGGGAGTAAGGCACCAGTAAGGTGCCTCCCATGTATGGGAGTAAGGTGCCAATAAGGTGCCTCCCATGTGTGGGAGTAAGGCGCCAGTAAGGTGCCTCCAATGTATGAGAGTAAGGTGCCTCCCATGTATGGGAGTAAGGCACCAATAAGGTGCCTTCTTGCACATTGCTAGGTCTAAGTGGGGTATAGACTAGAAAACACCAAATTAGTAGTAAACCCTGCACTTATACATAGTTTCCACTAGAAACACCCGTCAAGCATAATACTGGATTTTCTATCAATTATATGCACAAGTTAAATAAAAATACATCTCACATGTTAATTAAACCAGTAATGATGCCCCTTAAAAGTATACATAAAATGACCATTTCTGGTGCTCATCAAAGAGAATATGTGGTTATGATATTTATGGAGGATTTGATATCAATAAAAACTCATTTGAATGGCTTCCTATCAATTTGAGCCATAATGTTTAATGGAGGGTCCATCAATTTTGATATTGGTTTGATTTAAAAATTATAAAATGTAATGGAAGGCTCCACACATGTTTAGATATTCCCCACAAAATTTTTGAAGGCATTAGTATCATGAGATTGAAGTTTAATGGATTTTAAAATCTCCCTTAATGCCTCATGATGTGGAGTAGATTGTTGTATTATCTCATAAATAAACAGTTTGGCTAAAGCCATTTTAATACTAGTGGTTAGCCGGCTACTCAGAGAGATGATTGGCCTTTTTGGGTGATTGGAAAATGAGTGGGTGGATATGGACAGTTTAAAATTTGAATTGGTTGGGGAGAATTGGTGGAGAGTAGTAAGGATAGGGTAAAATTCTCATCAAACTTAGGTTGAGAATATGATTCCCCAAAGCTCTAAATATTTCACACATCACACACCATAAATTCTCAAGTTGTAAGGCTAGAAATACATTTCCAGTTAGATGGTTAGGTAGTCCAAATATCCAAATATTATAGATAATATTCTTGGACTATGGGTCTAATCTCCACTAGAGCTATAGATGCTTGACTAGCAGTGGAGTATGATCATGCGTAGCAACACATCTCTCTTGAAGAGACCTCTAACCACACATATGGATAGACTAGCTTCTTGGTCTTCTCCATGACAGGTTTCATCTTAATTTACTCAAGATGGGTTAATGAAATCACTTTAATACACATTGGTTCTTGATTACCTCGAGTCATTACCATACTCATGATTTGACAAATGAATTCACTGTACACACCTTTGGTCTTAGAGAAATTAGACAACAATTAGTGAGTTTGTTTGATATCAATAGTATGTCTGAGTCTCTGTAAAATAATTATATCAACTTCCATATCAACATCCATATCAACATCCATATAAAAATCCATATCAAAATCCATATCATCCATATCAAAATCCATATCAACATCCATATAAAAATTCATATCATTACAAGAGTCTTCCATTTCACATTCCATAATTTTGGTGCCCCTGATTAAACAACAATACTATAAATGATAAAGAAAAATCTAAACTATGAATGATCATTAGAGAATTAATTCATTTGCGTTAATACACATTATCATTTCATTATCATCCATCACACATATACACATGCATTCAAACAAAAGCATCTACACAAAAGCATAACATAAAAGTAAAAGCCATGTCTATATATAACACATGTACAATGAATGCTCGAAGGCTATATACAATGGATCACCAAGGCTCATATACAAAATTTCATCTACGCACTAGATAATACCTATATGAGAATCCATATGATCCTAAAGGAGTACTAGACCTAGAGCCACTATCCCTAGACTCATCAGTCCTAACAATCGTAGATACAAAGGAAGAGGATCGATCTGGTAGTCCGATGTTGTGTTGCATCAATAGTTTCTCCAAATCCTAGACTTATCCATATTAGGACTAAAGGCATATTACATCCTACCTCTAGCAATGGTCCCTCTATGCTAGCTCTACTTAGAGCCTCGTGATCCTATCCTTGCTCTCACCTACAACCATATGTATCTCTAGCTCTACCCACAACCAAGTTATCTCTACATCTATCTCCACCACCATCTGCCAGAGCTGATCCTACTTAGACTCAAGCCTTATCGACTCCTCCTCATCCCAACCTAGATGCCTCTCAAGAACCTTCTCCATGTCATCTTGGACACCATCATCACCTCCAATATCTAGAGGCTACTCTACTGCATCTCTCAGGAACCTCCCTTGACTGCTATATTGATGATGCCTCTAACATTTTGAAGCCTCATCTGTCTCCTCCACCTCAGTCTCTGCATCATCATCATCCCAACTATACTCATCCATCACCTAATTAGATACCCATGGTCACTATGCAGTGAACTATGCATGATATTTAGCGGTAGTTCCTATATCATCCACATCGAGGAGATCTATCTCCTCATCATACTCATAGGTCACCCACCATGCCTCCACACAAGGTAGACTCGTCTCATCTCGATGATGCTTGTAAAACACTAGTGCCTCAGGAATCCCCTATCATAGCCTAAAATACCAAAGCACCTATGAGAAATAGATCAACTCCACCTCACTCCTATACCACCCAACCACCCATCTAGCCTACCAAACTCTTCGTAGTTACTCCCTATCACCAGTTCAACTAGCACATTGCCATGGTATCCAATGCACTTGATCAAGTGTCATATACTCATAGGTCACCCACCATGCCTCCACACAAGGTAGACCCGTCTCATCTCGATGATGCTTGTAAAACACTAGTGCCTCAGGAATCCCCTATCATAGCCTAAAATACCAAAGCACCTATGAGAAATAGATCAACTCCACCTCACTCCTATACCACCCAACCACCCATCTAGCCTACCAAACTCTTCGTAGTTACTCCCTATCACCAGTTCAACTAGCACCTTGCCATGGTATCCAATGCACTTGATCAAGTGTCATCCCTACCCATATATATCTATACTATTGGCCACTATGACTAGGATTACTTGGTTGCACCTCCTCAACCACCCACCATCTCAAAGCATAGGGTTGCTCCCCATCCAACACCTTAGTAGGCAAACCCATAGTTCAAGCCACACTAAAGTGCTCCTAGCCTCAAAACTACAATAGTACACTACAACCAGACCCCTTCCAACCCTACCTCCTCAAATCATACAACTCCAAGTAAAACTGAGCCAATAGAGTAGGTGCACATGTATACACCCGAGGCCCATTGATCATATCGTACACTAGCCTGATCATGTTCCAAGGGAACCAACATCTAGTGCTATTTTGTGCCACTATGTTAGCCAACATGAAAATGACCAGGGTGGGCAATACCTCCAAATCCTTATTGGAATACATCACTAAGTACATGATCCCTCCACCCCTCACACTCACAATACTCCATTGATCTCCAAAAATATGACTCACCTTGTGCTCTCTATCATGTCCAACATCAACACGTAAACCCTCCATTGGCACTCAAAGGATGTGGTATACATCCTCGAGTGTCACTATCACCTCACCAGTAGGGAGTTGAAAGGTTCCCATATCTTGATCCCATATCTTTAGCAAGACAGAGAGATACCCCTCGTCAACCCTCACAACCTCAATTTGAGTTGTTCTAGCTAGCCTCATAGCCTCCAAACAATCCTAATGCTCCTTCTACAATGCCTTCCTCACCCTTGGTATGAGGGGTGAGAACCAAATTTGAGCCTCCAATATTCTCAACTACAACACAACACATACACAATGAAAGAACATTAATGCCACATTCATTGCATACCAAAAGAAAATTTTTGCACAAACTTCAAACAAGAGTGCCAAGGGAACTTACCTCATCAACTTGCACTGTTACTCCTGCCATATCTACTCCCTCCATCATCGTGGCCTTCACTCCACCACACTTCTTCACTCACTCAATTCTTTAGACACAACTTTTGGAATTCATAAATGTAAGAATGTGTAACCACAAAAAAGGCTCGCACCTAGTCTAACTATTGCAATTGATGAAAGATACACAAATAGGCATGCATAAATTGACAACAAGAAATAAAATGAATACAAGGAATCCTTTATTAATTTCAATGGAGTCAAATTACAGATTCATCCCTCTTAGGGATACCCATTTGATACATCAATTACAATAGTGTCTAATCCCTCTCAAGGGTAGATGCAATCAAAATGCCTTTTAGGATGACACGAACTGCTCCAAGGTGTCGATGACCTTCTTCTCCATGATTAGAGGTATTTGTTGCCTTGCATGTCAAAACCCTGTTAGTCCTGCATGCAATAAACAACAAGAAGCATTAGTAATAAAGGATGCCTCTCTTGATGAGGCTTTTAGGAGAAAGTGTATACAAAGATGACATTATTAGCATATAATCAAGAAAGTGCAAGAAAGTTAATAAACCTATGGAAAACATGAAAATATGCTATGAAACATGTAAAGGAAAAGCATATGTATCTATCTAATGGCCTAATTATGAAATTGAAAGCATGGAAGCATGAAAAATATCCATTAGTATCCTAGTTACAATATTGAAAGAAAGATGCAACTAAAACAACTAATTCTACGGTCAAAAATCTCTAATAATGCAATTAAACCTAAATTACGCTTAATCTAACCATACTAAAAAATTCCTATAGTAAGAAAATCAAGGAAATCAGGGATGATACCCTAACCATGGCTCTGTGGTGCGGTGAGCACTATTAGCCATGGTTGACAGCCATGGTGAGGCTTGAAATGTGCTTGTCCTCCAATTCAAGGGTTAAATCCTCGAATCTCCTTGCCAAATTGATGGTCAAGGGTCACCTCTGTGTCCTCTGATAGATTTGGTGGTTGAATTACTCCGATTGCATGAAATGGGTGTAATTACATTTCTTGGCTCTCCTAACCTCCTAGGACCTCCATGGCTTGAATTGCCATTTTAATCTCTCAATTGCAATGACAAAGCTTTCTCTCAAAGAAAACAAGTGAGTGTTTATCTTGACAGGGCTTCATTGCGCTCAATTGAAAGTTTCTCTATTTTTCCCCAATTTGGATGGGGTTCTTATAGCACCTTGGAGGGCTATGTCCTAGCTTCATGAGGAAGCCAAGATCAAGAATGGGTAGTTAGAGTATTTTGAACGAAAATATCCAGAACCTTCCTCGCTCAAACCGCTCCAATATGTAACCAAATTGGCCATTTGGAACCAACTTTGAATCGATCAAAGGCCAACTGACTTTTGAGGCTAACGCGATCGACAAGGCGGTCAATCTGCTAACCATGGGTGTCAACAATGGCTAGCATTGATTAGGCAAAGGTACCCAATTGAGTGGTTAAAACCACTGCTATACCTTGGTATTTGTCCAAGGTCTTCCATATGGTCTTCTAGCATGTCCCATATGAGTAGTCACCTCGACATGATGCGTTTTAGGTGTCTACAGATGCCCCTTTTGAGATGCATTGTGAGATCGAACAATGCTGAGCAAAAATAGACCTCCTAAAATGATGTCATAGGTTGGATGATGATCATTAGTCTGATCAACATTAGATGCTCAGGGTCCAGCAAAAGGATGCACATCCTAGAATCATTGCTTCCAACTGGATGGAAGGCTTAAATTTGCAAAGCTTTGGCAATCCAATGACGATCGGGTAGCTTAGGTGCTACTATAGGATTTCACGCCATATAGATCCGAAAGGAGGAGAGCTACTAACTTAACTATCATATTTGCTTTTTACCCCAACAAAGGGTAAGCTTATGATAGTCGTTGGCAATGATTCGTAAGATGAACATAATTTTGACAAGATCAAGAGATCTACGATCAAGGGATCTTCTGTTGACTTTGATTATGATTATGATATTATGACTACCCCTCCAAGTGATGAGTCGATGAGGGTAGGACAATTAAATGAAGTGACGAGTCACTTGACCACTATGAATGACTTTGAACAAAATAAGATTTAGCATTTGATAACTTGATTAGGCCTAATCAGCTATGATTGCAACTATTAATAGTAATTGTACATCTCTATCCCATGGAGCGGTCCAGCCTTAATGGCCTTCTTAGGGAATCAAAATGATAGCAATTCCAATTAGGCATGTGTTGAATCATATTGTTCGATGATCTACTAAAAATATCATAGAAGAATTGATATGAATACTTCATTCCCATGGAGCAGTCCGATCGTCTAGGCCTTCTTAGGGATTGAAATGAAGCATAGCAATTCCACGATGATGAATTTGCCCCAAATGTCCTTATGGTAATTTACTCATCTTTCCGGATTGCATGGAGCGCAAGTCGCTACAACCACCAAGTGTATAGGGTAAATTACTAGATACGAGGCACATTTGGCTTTTGATTTTATCTAATTTTTTTGTTATTTTGTGAATTTTTTTACAATTTTGGTCATGTGGGTATTTTTAATTCATCATTTTTAATTTCTCCATGGTGGGATTTGAGAGCATTTATTATAGGTTGCTCTCTACGCTTGTCATTAGTAGCTAATAAATTTAAATTTCTTAACCGCGGGTTAAACTCGTGGGTGGAAAACCCTAATTTGGGGACCGCGATTGTCAGGCGCGGTCAGGGCCAAAATTGGAAATATTTAAGGATTTTTCACAATTTAAAAATTTCATTCTTTCTTGTAGCATTTGAAAATTTGAGAGCTTTGAGAGGGAAGAAGACAAAATTGATACGAACGCTACCGCATTTTGACCTCACCCTTACAGGAGTCGATGCTATTAGGTAGAAGCACACATAACCCTCTGCATTATTTATTTTATCGAGTTTTAAAATTAACCTCATTAATTAATGGGTTAAATGAACCTCATTAAACTCGGATAATGAACCTCACCCTAGTTAGGTTTAGCTTAGGTTAGCTTAGAGGGGAGGGTTAAATTTTTAATTTTTGGGTGTCTTGGGATGGAAAGTGACCCTAAAAAGGTCATTTTTCCTAGCTGGTAGGCACAGTTCCCAATTGTAAATTTGGGGACCAAATGGGATTCAAATTCAAATGGTCAAAATTTTGACCGCCATCCCGACCGTGGGTCTAAACCGCGATTCAACAACCTTAGAAAATTTTTTTTAATTTTTTTTTTTAGAATTAATTGATTTTTTGATTTTTGAAGTGCATTATTCCATTATTTTTGATGTTTTTGAGATGTTTGTCATTTTTAAATTGTTTTTATGTTTTTGGTTTGATTTTTAATTATTTTTGCCTTATTATTCTTTATGTTAGACCTTGACTATGAGGGTGAGGGAATCTGAGATCCTTTACAACCTATGTGGATCTAGGAGTGGTTTGAGGCTATGGGATTTGGCTATGTCTTATGCCTCCCCACTATCATGGCCGACTAGGCCTATATGACTACATTGGCTCGATGTTGGGATGCGTGGACCAATACCTTTCACCTATCGATAGGTGAGATGACCATTACGTTGGAGGATGTCTACCATATCTTTTGAATCCCTCTTGATGGTGAGGCCATCACATCTTTCATCGATGTGAAGAGGAGTATTTGTGGATATTTGGGTCATAGTGAGGCAACACTTGAACCATGGAGGGGTCCATATTGAGGATTGGTACACAATAGGGGTCTTCACTAAGCGTACAACTATCTTTATGCACCTGATCATGCAGGTCATCCTCCTGACTCTTCTAGAGTGAGGTTCCCTTGGAACCTCCTAGCTAGGATTTTGGAGGTCCTCATGAGTCCCACTGATCATCCATTGATCCTATCCTAGGGGAGTGCACTATTAGCACAACTCTATAATGAGTTGTATCATATTACCTAGAGGAGTAGAGTTGGTATTGGATGTAGTTTATTACTATAGATCTAGGGGTGGTAACATATCAAGATCGAGCATCCCATGGGCCTACCACTCGAGATTGGCACCATTGAGGAGGTGCACCATGTTATGATGTATGTTGGCCTCACGAGTAGGAGGGCTTTAGGAGTAGGTCTCATGTAGGGGACCTGACTCATTATATTGGATGGTTTGATTGCTAGGATCATATTGATTGGCACACCTACTTAGACTACCCTCCATGGATGGAGGCTGAGTGACTGACTACGTCGGGCATAGAGATAGATGGCTCCTTGGATGTAAGTCTGAGGTATGAGAGTTATTTTACTTCTCTCGCATCCTCAGATAGTTTGGGATCAGGTAGGATATTCTAGAGTTTTCAACTATCTATCATCACCTCCACCTAGAGAGGGACTTGACCTGGCCTAGGGTGACTCCATTAGGTGATGAGGATGATGACTTTTAGGAGTCAAGGTTAAAAGATGTAGGGACCACTCCTAACTATGACACTTGGTGGACACTTAGGGTATGGTAGGGCTTTGAGGGCCCCTTGGGTAGGGTCCTAGATGATGTAGTAGAGGGTGGTAGGGTAGAGGTAGATCCTCATGAGCATCGAGTCCTTAGAGGACTGAGGGTGGATGGGGTGAGGGATCTATAGAGGATGCACCTCTAGTTGAGGAGGAGGATGATGCTCTCGAGGAGGGTGAGGCACCACCATATAGTGAGATTGGGTAGCTCAGGGCCTAGGTTGCTAGCCTACAGACTCAGGTAGGCTCTCTATAGATACAACTCTTACATCGAGATACCACCATTGCCACTTTGTAGGTAAATGTGGGGGATCTCTAGTCTCGACTCATAGTAGGGTAGACTTGATGGTGCAGCTATGAGGAGGAGAAGACCACTTTATAGGCTAGGATCACTACAATAGATGTAGAGATACAAAAGGTTATAGGGTAGTGCATCCTCCTATAGTCTTAGGTAGATGCTATGATGACATATATTATTGCACTTTAGAGTGGGAGGTCAGATCCCTCCTCATCATAGGTTGCTCTAGCACCTCTAGCTACTCTAGTAGTACCAATAGAGGATTAGCAGGGTTGGACTAGGGAGCAGAGATCAGGAGACTTCGAGCCCTGGTGTAGTAACACATCGATGATGGCGCATGAAGTGCTGCCTACATCTCTACTTTGAGAGGATCGATTGGACTACTCGAGGGTGAGATTCTGGAGATGCCCATAGCTTCAAGGTCTCAGAGGACTCACACTCGAGAGATAGGGTAGTCCTCAACTCTAGCTCATAGATCTCATAGGTCATAGAGGACCTCTGGTGCTAGCTCTAGGAGGACTCATAGGGATGGTGGAGGTGATGGTGGAGCCTCTCAGTGGGGCATCTACTTAGTATAGATATCATAGATGTTATTGTACCATTTTTGTGTGTAAGGTCGAGGACCTACATAGATGTAGCTTAAGATATACATACACACACACACACACACACACATACATATATATATATATATATATATATATATGATCTGACATTGAGACTCATTATATGTGCATTTTATTATTTTTATTGTTTTATGTTTTATGAGATGCATATGGATGCAATGTTTAGATGTGATGTTTATTTTATGCTATATGATGTGATGTATGGATGACATGCACTAGATAGATGATGAATGTATGATTTGAAATGCAATGATATACATGTGTAGGTAGACTACTTATGATGAATGTATATGAATGCGATATATGATGTTTAAATGCATGTTTGATTTATTATACTTGTATGCATTTAATTTATGTTGTTATGACATAATCTATGCCATGTATGTATTGCATAATTTCTTTGTTTCTTTGATAATGTTTTTTCTAAAATGGATATGTATGCTTTAATCTCTTAAAACATCATGTATGAATGCAATATGAGTTTGACAATCTGATGGATGACACCACCGAATGTATAACAATCATGAGATGTAATTGCTATATCTTATTATATGATTTGATCAATTGGACACCCATATGTGAGATGCAATGATGTATTGTTTCTATTCATAAGCTTTTGTAAATTAAAATAATATGTATAACATAGTCAGTGGCCATTTAAATATCATTTCTGACATCCATCCGGTATCTAGCCTATATTACAAATAATTTCTAATAAACAAACTCTCATAAAAGAAAATTGATTTTTGATGATTGCATTGAAAATTGTTTGTTGCTATTTGGGAATTTTTGAGGTTTTCCATGAGACTCAAACACCCTAGTTGACTTATCAAAAGTTGTATACTGACCATACTAGACTTCTAAAATATAAGGCTTTCACTAGGATAGACCCTAACTGTTCATTATCCCTATGTGTGCAAATGAGTATATTTAGATAAGGCATAAGCATACCCCGATGTCAAGCGGGATTCTTTCAGCCCATTGCTAAGATTGGGGATCCTCAAATGTCTATCCAATCCTAGGTTTAGATTTCAGTTGGACTAGACTACTAGGTGATACAGGACACCTAAAGCTAGCTCTTCCACATTCAAACATTGGTCTGCACAAAAGCAAAATGCTAATGTATCAGATATATCATCATGCGTAAGGTACGGTAGTATTGACAATTCCAGGGATTCAAGCTCACCCCCTTATTTTCTTTAATTTTTTGGGATACTTGCTCATGTAAAGTGATAAGAATCACTATTTATTTTGTACTTCTATTTTAGTGATAAAAACCACTATTTATTTTGTACTTTTTTTTCTTGAGCAAGGGATTTGATACTGATATGATTTCACTTTGAATTTGATCTTGATTTGATTTGATTTCTGAGGATTTAACTTTGGAATTTCACTTGGGGAATTCATTCTGGGATTTTGCTCCTTTATTTGTAAGCAAGGGATTTATTCGGGTAGGGGGTAAGCTTGTCCTTTTTCCAACTGTCAACATTTCTTGAATCGTCCGCATAGGGGGATAAGCAAGAATAAAATTTTCACCTCAGGATACCTGGTCCCACTTTGTAGCATTCATCTTCCCCTAGTCCTTATTAGGATTGTTTAGTTTGTTGATTAGTGATAGGATTCTGATATGCTAAGGGCTATACAAACTAGACCTCATCTACAAAAGCAAAGCAAGCTTTCTACCAAACTCTTGAGAAGACCACTAAGTATGGTTGAATGACTAGAAAACCTTAGTATATTCTTCATAGCAACAAGAAGGGTTGTGTTGAAAAACACAATTACTCACAAGGGTGATAAATGGATGATAAATATAGTGCATAGATGCATGATTGAAACACAAACGTGGTGTCATTTGTAAGATTGTAAACACAATTTATCCTAATGCAAGTGTGATGGATGGATATGCCTAAATGCAATGCAATATGAAATGCATGCGGTAAATGGAATGCAATGATGCAAATGAAATGTAATGCAATGTTTTTGAATTTTGATATTTTCCATTTTTTAGATTTTATTACTTTTTAATTTGACCAAAGGGCTTATAGATGCCTTTTGGGGCATTTTGTTTTTATGGTTTTAGGCATAAAATGCTTTAAGGTGAAGGATGTTGAGAGGTTCAGGCTCTTCAACCCCTTCCAACGATGTTAAGCGATATGTCCCAGGTCCAATCTTCTCAGAGATGATATAAGGACCTAACCAATTAGCCATAAATTTGTCTCACATTTTTGGTGGTAGATTTGAGTTCTGTTGGTTCTCTTTCAGCACAAGATCACCAACCTCAAAGTCTCTCAGATGGACTTTGTCATTGTAAGCTCATTTTAAGTACTCTTGATAAACGTGGAGATGCTCCAGGGCATTCACGTGATGTTCATCAAGTAGCATCAATTGATCTAGGTGAGCTTGCCATGCGGTGTCATCATCGATGAACTCTTTCAATGCGATGCACAACATTGGAATTTCCAACTCTAAGGGCATAATGGCCTCAATGCCATATACTAGTGAAAATGGAGTTGCCCCAGTGGGTGTCCGAATACTAGTCCTATAAGCCCATAATGCAAGGGGTAGTTGGATGTGCCAATATTTGTGGTGTTCTTGTACCATATTTTTCAATATGGAAACCACTATCTTGTTTGAAGCTTCAGCTTACCCGTTTGCCTATGGATAATATGGAGTCACAAAACTATGTTTGATCTTGTACTTAAATGTCAAAGCTCTCACAGTTTTGTTTTTGAATGACATTCCATTATCCAAAATTATCTTGGATGGTATCCCAAAATGACTTATGATATTGGTGAGTATGAACTCAACAATACGTGCTCCAGTTGTCATTGTTAATAGAATTGCTTCCACCCACTTAGTAAAGTACTCAGTAGCCATAATAATAAATGTATGTCAGCCCGATGATGGAGGAGAGATCTTATCGATGAGATCCAAACCCCATTGAGCAAATGGCCAAGCCACTTGAATGGGTTGTAAGGCCTATGATGGTAGGTGCACAAGATTAGCATGATGTTAGCATTTAATACATTTCTTGACATACACATTGCAATCCTTCTCCATAGTGGGCCAATAATAACCCATGCGAAGGATGCACTTGATGATAGCCATGCCACTAAAATGGCCATCACACGTACCATCGTGAGCTTGCAAAATTGCCCAAGATGATTCTTGGGGCTCAAGACAATGAAGGAGAACTCCATCGTAGCTTCGATGATATAAAATGTCTCCTAACAAGACATACTTTGTCACTTTCTATTTAAATGTGCACTTCATGGCATGCGATAATCCCTGAGGGATTACACCAAGCTTAAGGAAGTCGTATATTTATGACATCTAGTTCTGATAGCTCTCAGCCTCAACTGACAAGACAACATGTTCCCCCTATGGTTCAACATTCACAAATGTAGATTGGAAACAACCTTATGGTGAATGGTAGTACCACTCCCCGTAGGATCTTATGAGATCAAAGACCCCTAAGATGCTCTCTTGAGAAAATATCTGGCTCTGTAGAACCACTCATGGTTTGGTTCTACATGAATCATGTTGATTGACTCTTTGTTATCCAAAGCTTCACGTTGCATAGTAGAGTGTGACAACATTTTTACGTGGATGGTAGTAAAATTAGTAGATGGATTCTAAGGGATTAAGGATCCCAAATATGCCATAGTGTCTACAAATATATTTGATGAATGAGGGATTGCCTCGATGTCATACCATTCCAACTGAGCTAAATATTTATCAACAAGATCTTTGTAAGACTTCAGGATAGGACATCGACATTAAAAAAGTCCCTTCACTTGGTTAACAATGAGAAGGGAATCACCAAAGATATTTAACCTTTTAATCTTCATGGCGATAGCTATTTGGAGGCCTAAAATTAGGGCTTCGTATTCAACGTTATTGTTAGTGCAAGGAAAGTCCAACTTGAATGACAAGGGCATAGGAGCACCTTGCGATGTGAACAACACTATTCCTGCACCACCCCCTTGCTCACACTTCGAACCATCGAAGAACAAGGTCATATCAGCTTTGTTATCTGGCTCTTCAGGTTTGGGTGCTTCTGATAAGGCAAAAATTACGTCATCAGGAAGCTCAATGGTGAGGGGCCTACTATTTTCAAGAGGTACCTCAGCCAGTTGATCAGCTATGACCTATCCCTTAATGGAATTTTGGCTAATGAATTCCAAATCAAATTCTATCAATAGCATGATCCACTTTGCAGTACGTGTATTATGATATATTTTACTCATCATATACTACAAAGGATTTTGTTTTGATATGACATATATCGTATGACTTAACATATAATGTCATAATTTCTTTGTAGTGAACACTATTGCTAAACATAATTTTTCCACATATGCATATCCTATCTCGTAACTCACCAAGGTTTGACTAATGTAATATATGGCCTGCTCTTTGTCTTGCACATTCTTTTGGGCTAACATGGTCCCTAATGCAAATTCAGTTGTTGATATATATAGTATAAAAGGCTCATCTGGTCTTGGTGGAGCTAGCACTAGTGGCATCTCTAGGTATTGCTTAATCTCAGCAAAGGTTGCTTGATAGTCCTCATCCCAATTGAATGGGACCCCCTTGTGTAGTAGTCGATTCATGGGTCGACATTTATCCGATAACTGCATGATAAATCACTTGATGGATGCTACTTTGCCCTGAAGGCTTCTTAATTCCTTGATATTCATGGGTGGATGCATTTCTAAAATTACCTTGACCTTTGTTGGATCAACTTCGATGCCTCACTTTGAAATGATGAATCCTAAGAGCTTTCCTGAAGTTATACCAAATACACACTTCTTAGGATTCAACCTGACATTATGCTCTATCAGGTGATCGAAGACCTTTCTCAGGACCTCAACATGCTCTGAATGCAACAATGACTTCACCAATAAGTCATCGATGTAATATTCTAAGATCTTATGCATGTAGTCATGAAAGATATATGTCATAGCCCATTGATATGTAGCACCAACATTTTTAAGACCAAATGGCATAACCTTGTAACAAAATGTCCCCCATGGCATTATGAACATGGTTTTATGTTGGTCTTCGGGCTTAATCTAAATTTGGTTGTAACCAGAAAAACCATCCATTAAGGAGAGCATTTCATGACCCATAGTTGCATCTACGAGAGCATCTATGTTCGAAAATGGGAATGAATCTTTTGGTGTTGCCTTATTGAGGTCTCTAAAATCCATACAAATATGGATCCTTCCATCAGGTTTTCCTACAGGCACCATGTTTGATACCCATTCTGGATAGTCGATGGAAATGATAAACTCTACATCCAATAACTTCTGCAATTCATATTTAACCATTAAGGCTACTATCGGATGCATCTTCCTGAGTTTCTGCTTGACTGGCTTCTTTGACAGATCTAGCGAAAGGTTATGAGTAACCAATTTTGGATCTAGACCCGGCATGTCCTTATAAGTCCAAGCAAAGAGATCAGGTCTCTCTTTCAGTAGAGGGATGAGGTTGGCACACTCATCAGGAGATAAAATTTCTCCAAATTTAACCTTCCTTGGATTGGTGGGATCATTACTGATATCCACTTCAAAGGTTTCCTCTATTGACATGTGGGATCCCTCCTCAAGCTGATGAGGCGTAGGGATCAAGTGGATGTCATCTATTGGGTTTATGGGTTCCACATTGGAAGCATCCTCAGCATGATAAACATCATGTGCACATCCTAGTGTAAAGTGAAAATGTTGCAACATTTCTTCGTTAGGGAAGAAATCTTCAGGCTCTAGTGGTGAGTCAGCATGATCCCAATCGATAGCATCTACATTTAGATACAATGGCTTGGAAGGATCAGCTGGGTTGTGAAGTGGAGTGGTCAAATCAATGGAGATCATATTTATGGAATGGATCATGTCTCTAGGACCACATGCATGTGACACTAAATTTGTATAACTTCCATCCTCGAGATGTGGTTCTAGGGGTATGGGGATCTCTGGATCCGGTCTATGGATAGACTCGAACATAGGATCACTAGGCTCAAGGAGCTCTCTAAATGTTGGTGGATCAGGGAAGACCATATGATAAATCCTATCCAAATTAGGTGGTCTTCCTCTGAGGTGAGGATGAATATTGATATCTCTATACATATCCTCTACAGTGTACGGTGCATTATGATGATGCAAGTAAGGAGGTCCTAAATAGGCTCTCTCTATTTCATCTTCATCATCACTATCATAATGAAAGCCTTCACTGCTACCTACTGGCACTAGGAGTTAGGGAGATGGGGCCCCCTATAAGCCAACTCTTGATAACTACTATCACTCATGGAGGATTGATCATCCTCGATGACTATCTTCGAAGGTAATAGATGACATAAATTAAGAGGGCCTAGATAGGCCAACTCAGTCTCATCCTCATATTGCTCACTATTTGAGGACTCACCATTATCATCCATGTCATACATGTAGCTAGGTCCCCCTCTCTCAGATATGGACTCTACTATGTCCTCATCAGAATGATATTCTGACTTGAAGTCTACTATTGTACTAGCATTGTGAACTCATAGGCCTATGTCATCACTGCATAGATTTTTTCACCCAAGTTATCTCTTGGGATATGCTCTAGACTGGTCTCCACCAAGATATCTTCGTGATATGTCTTAGGTGGTTCCATAGTGACATAAGACACTATCTGGTTGTCCCAATGAAAGATGGAAGGATTGGGGTGATAAGGATTAATATCGACTTCCTCCCCCAAGCTGAGGTATAGGTGGTCCAAAGATATCATGAGTAGTTCATCCTATCCTCTAATATGATATCCTAACCTGAACCTATCTATAGGCAACTGATATTGTGGTTCATAAGGCCTCCTACGCCCCTACTCAGATAATCTAAGATCGTAACCATGCCAATGGTAATGTTCAAAATATCATAAGGTGTACTCTGGGTTAGAGAGATAATGCACATTCATAGTGAATGGCTCATCATCATCTTCATCCATGGGGGTGCGAGATGTAATCTGGTCGAGCCCTCCATAAATAAAATTAGTTTGGTTAGGGGGCACCCCTAATGGTACCACCATCCCTACGGGAAGGTGATGGGCTCATGGTCGGCCCATATCTTGTGCAGTCTTGATGATCGGTGTGAACATCACATTCTGCATGATGTACTCCCCCAATCTGGGATTAACCAAATGAACTATCACCTATGGTGCAGATGACCCTATTGAAGATGTAGGTGAAGTAGGCTGAGGTGCCTCTTCGACTTCTCCTTGAGCATCCTCTACTTCCATGGGAGTAGGAACCTCGATCACAACTAGTTTGGGTGCTCGCTTTATCTCTTTTTTGCCCATATTTACTTTTAGCTTCTCATCATCTCGATGCATCATAGATGCAGATGGTCTGGTAGAAGCAGTTATCATGTGCTCCGATCATTGAGATGCGGACGTTGTAGGTTTTGCACACACTTCCTTCATTTTACCTCTTGGCTCTTTGATCGGTGTCATTAGCCGTATGTCTAGGTGCATTGAGGGGAGCATGAAATCCCCTGACAAATCAGCTAGATTCATGTACTTGAATGGTTCCTCATCTGAAGGTACCACGTGAACCTATCCCTCATGAATGTATTTGATACACTGATGGAGAATAGAGGGGACACAATACATTTCTCTTATCCAAGGCCATCCTAGAAGTATATTATATTGCATAGCACCTTCAATCACATGACACATCATGGGGATGGTCTTCAGCCCCACCTGAATAGGTAAGACTATCGTGCCAACAGTTGAGCATAATGCATCATTAAAAGCTCTCAATGTGAAGGTAGAAGGTATGATATGTATCTTTGGTAACTTTAGGTATGTTAATGCCTTGGTCATGATAATATTGATTGATGATCCTGTATCAATAAAAACCCACTTGAAGGGTATGTGATTCACACATGCAATGATGTGGAGCGGCGGGTCCACTATGATAGTGGAAACCATCTTGATTTCATGATCATAAAATTGTATGACCGGCTCTTGACACTATTGCACATGTCCCACGAAGTGTGTAAATGCTTTAGGATCTTAGGACTACACTTCTATGGACTTTAGAATATCCATAAGCATCTCCCTATGCTTGGGGGACTATTGAATCAGCTCATAAATCATCAACTTTGTTGGAGTTATCTGTAGGTTTTGGACTAACCTACTCTTGATTGTCACCACCGGTCTAGTTGGTGGGCCTGGTACATGTTGGGCTGGCCTTGGAGGAGGTGCAACATGGACTCTAATAGGATCTGGAGGTTGATTTGGTCTCTCATACCTCGCATGTCTTGTGATGACATTGACCATTCCGATGAACCCATGGGTTGGTGGTTCGATTCGTACTTGATTGACTTGGCCAACATTGTTCCTAGGTACCTCATGGTTGGGTAAAGGATTCTTGTAAATCCCCATATTTTGATTATCTGGTGCTTGTGGATTATCCACAAGAAGCGTACCTTTTTCAATCATGTTCTGTACTAAATGTTTGAAAGACCAACATACCTCTATGTCATGACCTTTCATTCGATGAAATATGCAATATTGGTCATCCTTATACCCCTTAGGCTTGGGTTGATTAGGGTCTATCATTTTGATCTCTGGTAAGTTTATTGCCTTTGCCTCGCATAGCTGATGGAATATCACTGTCAACGATTTTGATAATTGCATAAATATGCGAGGAGGGCATCTTTCTTTGTCCTTACCCCTCTGGTTGTTGCATTGCTCATATTGTAGGGGAGGTTGGGCTTGATAATTTCATTGTTGCTGCCCCTTATCTCCTTTCTGAAGGTTTAGAACCACCTGATTGATGTGAGCCGGCTTGGCCTATTGTTTCTCAATGCTTTTCTTGTTCCATTCCTTCTTATTTCTGAGTTTCAAGTTACCCTCCTGTAACTTGATATCCTCAATCACTTTGGCTTGCACCAAAGCCTCTTCGAATATTTGATACTATTGCAATTGTAATAATAATGAAATGTGCTTTGCACAACTTTTCATAAACATCCTAGTCAGTTCAATAGTAGGGATGGAAAATGGTAGCTTTACCATCATCTTTCTCCATCATTTCTCGTAATCCATAACTGGCTCATCATCATGTTGCATTAAAGTAGCTAGCTCGGATAAGTTCACCTTCTTCTTGATGCCAAAGGAGAAGCATTCAAGAAATGCATCAGCCAATTGCTCAAAATTGGTGATATTGTGCCTCTTGAGTTGATTAAACCACTCTCGAGCTGGGCTTGAGAGGGTCATGATGAAATTCCATAGGAGCAAGGCATCATTGCTTCCAATCTGAAAGCACATGTCTAAAAATCTCGTGACATGCTCCTGAGCATCTTCCTCTCCTCTAAAATTTTCTAGCTTAGGCATTTCAAAATGCTCAGGATAAGCTAGAATAGGCACTAATGGGCATAAAGGTTCATTATGAATCTTATTCAAGGTTGGCTTTTGATAAGTTATTCCTTGCTTTTCTATAGCTTTGACCTTTTCTACCAAGACTTTATAAGCCTACGAAGATAAGAACTCCTCTTCTATGGATTGCCTTGGAGGCACCTTTGGAGGTACATTCCTCTTCGGTCGAGGTGAAGGATTAGGCTCATCCTCCTCTTCGACTTGGGAGATTTTAGGATATTCTTGATCTAATTCATCTCCCACTTCTTCTTCATACTTCCTATGCCCATGATGCTCGGGCAGAGGGCACCCATCTCTATGTTGGGATGTGTAGCGAGTATGGGTATCTATATACTCAGGGTGCAAATCAGGTTGTGAAGCAACTCATCTATCAATGCGCTCCCTATGCTCACTATGAGGATGTAAACCAACACTAGCTAGTCGATCCTCCCTCTCAACATGCTCCTTTTGATCAAGGATGCATTGTTCATGCATGCATTGTTCATATAAATATTGTCTTATGAACCTTTGCCTCTGAGTGTTCTCATTTTTGAGGTATTCTTGCTCTACATGAACATCCTCCAATTGGTCTTGGAGGATCTGATATCTCTGCTCTGACACCAACTTGTGAGATCTATCTATGTGATCAATCGTATGAGGCCTCTGGTGTGTGCACTCTATTCGAGTAGATTTGTGGGTGTGTCCCCCAATGGACTGATCTACTATGCTCTTGCCCTTGTCTGTGAAGATGACATTCATATCTAGCTATTGCCTAAACTCTATGCCTACATGAGATGTAGGGGCATACATATCTCGAGAATACTTGGAGCACTCTCTAGGTTCTCTGATAGTCCTAATGGTACTACCACTATGCACACTCATGGAGTGAGAAGGTACAAGAGTAGGCTTGTAATCTAGCTACCCTAGAACCTTACCCAAACCATCCAACTATCTGCTATGCCATGGCTCATGAGGTGGCATACCATTGGCTCCCACTTTGGATACATCTATGGTGATCCTACAAGGCTCACCCTTGTTGGGAGTTTGAGTGGGCCTATGCTCGAAAGTGGCCCTATCTATTTGCCCCTGGATGGGTGGATCCTAAACTCATCTATACTCAGATGTTGGGGGCTTCAAGCCTCCCTTAGATATAGGATGAAGGGGTACCAATCTGGATCCCTCGATGACATACTCTTTAGTAGATCTCATGGATGCACATGGAATGCGGTCATGGTAAATACTAACATGTTTGGAACCCCCATGTTGGGAAGCTCCCTGCTCTGATCTATGTCTCGAGGAGTGTCTAGTAGCTCCTCATACTGGGGTAGTCTCAACAAGATCC
This sequence comes from Wollemia nobilis, assembly GCA_028583015.1. Classification (NCBI taxonomy): domain Eukaryota; kingdom Viridiplantae; phylum Streptophyta; class Pinopsida; order Araucariales; family Araucariaceae; genus Wollemia; species Wollemia nobilis. The sequence continues at coordinate 521,451 of JAQPPZ010002036.1, read as the reverse complement.
CCATGCATAGAATTATCCCCTCTAATACTCATTGAATGATGTTTGGGAGGATTCTATGATTGAGGGTGTTGCACATCTTGTTGTGCATTGGGTGGAGCTTCGGCCTCGACCTCGGATCTATGCCTAGGTCGGCCTCTCCGTGTAGCCACCATAGTGAGTATCCTATGTCTAGATTTAAATTTTATTAGCACACAAAGAATACAATGGTGATTATCTCTTTTAAAGCTTAAAGTGAACCCTAAACTGTTTGATGTGTTTTGCAATTTGTTGTATCAATAAGTAACTCTCATCATGTTTTCAAATATGTTGATGATATACTCAATTGTTAAAGGGCTTTCACCTGTATACTCATAGCTCGACAACCTGGCTATGAACTCCAGGTCACGTAATCCCCCTAAAATGTGGAGATGAAACCCACACTTGGACAAGGAGTATAGGTCCTACTAAACCCTCACCCAATCTCACCCATTAGCGTATACACCTCTCTAAGAGAGATACATGCAAATTTTATGGGCTATGAATCATTCTTGGATCTGGTATTGGTCTAGTAACAAAAGGTTCGAGGGAGTTGGGCCAATGGATGGAAATCACTACCATCATCATTGAACCCTACTAGTGGTTGGATGTGACTTCCAACTCACTAGCATTTAAGTGTGTCATGGTGTGTGTGGTTCCTTTTATTTTGCATGAAATTAAATGCATAAAACAACACTCATGACTCTTCTATATGCGATGCAAATTAAAAAGAATGTTTAACTTTCAAAAGTATGCATGATTAAGCTATATGACTTTTCAAAGCAAATGCACACTAATGACAATGATGAAGTGGCCACTAGATGGGCCTCACACAAGCAAACCAACATACAAGAAGGGCCTAGACCACTGGAGACTAGGGCGGACTGCACTCAAAGGTCCGTTGTTCCTAGTAACGACTAGTAGAACCTAAGAAAAGACCTAGGGACTCAATGCATTTTTATTTTTTGTCGCATTCCCTAATTATGCTAGCAATTTTGACTTTCTAGAAAAAAATAGATAGAGAAATAGGGAAAATTAGAGAAAAATGGATCCTACCTCAGATCCTCATCTGATTAAGCTTTTTCTCCCTGTTGTACGGCCTATCAGATGTTGATCGTGGCTCTGTGGCATGGTTGAGACTGTTGCCCATGGGTCTATGCCATGGTGACAAATTTTGACCATGGCTGTCAACCATGGTTAGCACCTATCATCAAAACCCTAAAATTTAGTGATCTATGGCATTTAATGTGGAATTCCCATCGTGATCACCTTCTGTAACCATCCTAAAAGGCTTACACCTAATCTAGCTAATGCAATTGATGAAAATACACAAATAGGCATGCATAAATTGACAAAAATAAATAAATGAATACAAGGAATCTTTTATTAATTTCAATGGAGTCAAATTACAAATCCATCCCTCTTAGGGATACCCATTTGATACATCAATTACAATAGTGTCTAATCCCTCTCAAGGGTAGATGCAATCAAAATGCCTTTCAGGATGACACGAACTGCTCCAAGGTGTCGATGACCTTCTTCTCCATGATTAGAGGTATTTGTTGCCTTGCATGTCAAAACCCTGTTAGTCCTGCATGCAATAAACAACAAGAAGCAATCAGTAATAAAGGATGCCTCTCTTGATGAGGCTTTTGAGGAAAATTGTATGAAAAGATGACATTAAGAGCATATAATCAAGAAAGTGCAAGAAATGCTAATAAACCTATGAAAAACATGAAAATATGCTATGAAACATGTAAAGGAAAAGCATATGCAACTATCTAATGGCCTAATTATCAATTTGAAAGCATGGAAGCATGAAAAATATCCATTAGTATCCTAGGTACAATATTGAAAGCAAATGACTAAAACAAGCTAATTCTATCGGTCAAAAATCTCTAATAATGCAATTAAACCTAAATTATGCTTAATCTAATACCCTAAACAAATCCCTAAGGTGAGAAAATCAAGGAAATGAGGGATGATACCCTGACCATGGCTCTGTGGCATGGTGAGCACTGTTAGCCATGGTTGACAACCATGGTGAGGCTTGAAGTGTGCTTGTCCTCCAATTCAAGGGCTAAATATTTGAATCCTCTTGCCAAATTGATGGTCAAGGGTCGCCTCTGTGTCCTCTGATAGATTTGGTGGTTGAATTGCTTTGATTGCATGTGAAATGGGCATAATTGATTTTCTTGGCTCTCCTAGCCTCCTAGGACCTCCATGGCTTGAATTGCCATTTCAATCTCTCAATTGCAAGGGACAAAGCATTCTCTCAATGCACATAGGTGAGTGTTGATCTCGATAGGGCTTCCCTGCTCAAATTGAATTTCTCTATATCTTTCCCCAATTTGGAGGGGGTTCTTATAGCACCTTGGAGGGCTATGTCCTAGCTTCATGAGGAAGCCAAGATCAAGAATGGGCAGTTAGAGTATGTTGGATAGAAATATCTAGAACCTTCCTCACTCAAACCGCTCCAATCCACAACCAATTGGCCATTTGGAACCAACTTTGAATCGGTCAAAGGCCAACTAATTTTGAGGCCTGACCATGGCTGACAAGCGCGGTCAGCTCTGCTAACCATGGGTGTCAACAATGGCTAACACTGACTAGGCAAAGGTGCCCAAATGAGTGGTTAAAACCACTGCTATACCTTGGTATTTGTCCAAGGTCTTCCATATGGTCTTCTAGCATGTCCCATATGAGTAGTCACCTCGACATGACGCATTTTAGGTGTCTATAGAATGAATCTAATTTTGCCTATATAGAATATTTATAACTATTTTTTGTATGCTTAAAAGCCCATGGGTGTTCACATGGTGCATTGAAATGTTAACCAATGTCTACAGAGTGACAAATACTTGTCGATGTCTGTGCATGATGTAGATGCTAGCCAATGTCTGGATTCAAAAATTTACAGAAAGACAGAAAAACCTCAAAATTTATCTTACCTCCAAAACATCACTCCACATAACATCCATGCATTCATTTCATCATCATATCATATTTTTTGAAATAAAAAATTGATTTGGGTGTTTAATTTTTGTTTGCAACCAAAAGTCACAAAAATTGCCTTACAAGCTTCAAAACACTCCAAAACAATGCAAAATTTCACAAAATCATGCAACGCACTCATTAATGCATTTTTTCATCACATATTCATTTTAACACATTCCATTCCATCAACCATTGCATTTGCATTCAATATTTGCCAAATTCACCCACAATTTTAAGTGAACCTTGTATTTAGTGGTCTATTCTATCTCCTTGGTGATTGCAGTGATTGGTTGTCCATGCAATTTGGTAATATGAGTAAATCACCATAAGGACACTTGTCCATAATCATTCAACATCCTCTTTTTTGAACACAAAATCATTTTGGGTTACTCATTTTTCGAGTGAGACTATGCCCAAGTTAACTTGCTCAAAAAGTTATCATTGATGGCCTTGTTCATGGGGCTTGAAATATGAACATATCACATCTCAACATTTCTTTTACATTGATAGTCATCACGAAGATAATATTTAACATTTCTTCTTCCCTCAATGCCACCATCACAACCACCGTAAAACCCTCACAAACTAGATTTGGTTCTGCTTCACTCCCACCCACTCCTGAACGCTGCCTGGAGTTTGCAGAATGTTGCTAAGTGTTTCTGGAATGCTATTGGGTTTTTGCAACCATTATCAAACACTGTTGGGAATTTCTTGTAGTAGATTTGTAGTCTATAAGACCTTAGATGATTTCAAGCATTCAATCAACCTTCAAACATAGAAATAAGAGCACAAATCAACATTGACAAGGTAAGGTATTTGTTGTATTTATTCATATTCCTACATTTTTGTTTATAGTTCAACATTGCAATATTTAGGGTTTCATAAATTTCTATCATTTAGAGGATCTCACATAGTGGAGGCCTCTTAGGTGCTACTAACCCTTTTATATTTTTTGTTTGTAGGTGCATGAATCACATATTTGGAAGTTGTTGCAACTAGGGTGGTCCCATAGGGATACACAAGCCCACCCGCACACTTATTTAGAGCAAATATGATGCAGAAGACACCATATGTTCACTTGTGAATAAGGATTTATAAACGCTAAGTTTGTAATCATTGTATCAATACTCATACTGTAACATTGGAGATCAAGGCTTACCTCCATAATAATATCAATATCATTGTCTTCATTTGTGTAATAAGTTTTTGTGTTGATTCTGTTGTCTAATGATGTAAATGATTTTTTTTTTGCCCCAAATGGGTGGCCGACATAAAAACATGAAGAAGGTTGGAGATTAAGCTTGGGCAAGTGACATGGATTGAGATGGATGGATGGCTGATATTAAGTCGTGGCAGAGGGCTAGGATTTATTCACATAAATACATATATATTTATTAAATATATATAAATATAAATATAAAATATTAATATCTATATATAAAATAAATACATGTATACATACATACAAATATATATATATATATATATATATATATATATATATATATATATATATATACATATATGTAAGACATATATGTATGTATGTATATATACATACATATATATACATATATGTAAGACATATATACATGTCTTACATATATAAGATATATATATACATATATATATATATGTAAGATATATATATACATATATATATATATATATATATATATATATATATATATATGTCTTACATATATATATATACATATATGTAAGACATATATGTATGTATGTATATATACATATATGTAAGACATATATGCATACATATATATATATATATATACATACATATAATATATATATAATGGATAGCTATGATTGGAGGATACGAATGGATGACAAGTGGCTAGATTTTGGTGTCTACAAGTTTTTTTAATTAATTTTGTTATCTCTTGTTGCTTTATGGATGAGAAGCCATGTTGGTTTGCTTGTTTTAGTTCCTTTTCTTTGTATAAATTGCATATGATTATCTTTGAAAAGAAAAATATTATTATGTTGATAGGAAGTTGGGTATTTTTATAATTGTAAGAATAGATTTTGAGTAGAAATAAAAGAGCTTGATTATGTTTGAAGTTCTTTTATTTTTTGAATAAATTAGAACCTTTTTATTATATTGTTTCACATGTGCAAAAGAAAAGAAATGGTATTATGTTGGAATTTTTTAGATGTAATTGAATGGTGTTTATTTATTAAATTAAATTAAATTTCTTCAAATTATTGAATGTTAGATGTTAATTTCTTCAAATTATTGAATGTTAGATGTTTTGGAAGAAAACAAAGAGCTTGGATTATTTTCTTTTAGACCCTAAACAATTATAGTGGTTTCCTGAGACTTGAGTAGGTAAGGGAACCATTATAGAGAGAAGTATTGGATTCTCTCCTTATTTATTTAAATATATTGTGCATGTTTGCTTGCATTTATACATAGAGCATGTTAAGTTGCATTGCATAAAGAGATATCCTGGTCTCTAAGTGTTCCTCAAGTTTGCATAAAATTTCCTTTCATGAAGAAGACAGTGAAAATAAGGTGGTGCAGAGGCCACTTAGGTGGATTGACTCTAATGTATCTTGGAATGAATTTTTTTATGCAAATGGGAGTTTTCTTTGTAATACTTAGATGATACTTCTAAATTATTAAAGGTTTGGAAGTTTTTGTAAAATAGTGAATGCTTGGATGATGAGCAAAAACAATAAATATTTTGGTTATGATCTTTATTTTGAAAAGTGTTCTTTTGATATAAAGGGAAGAGGAATTTAAAATTTATCTCTATGATCTATTTTATGATGAGATGTTTATGCTATCATTAAGTAGAGATGTTAGCATTATAACTTTTGATCATTCTTTCATATTAGCCTTATGTTAGATGTAAGCAATATGATCAATTTAGTTTTGGTGCTAAATTTAGAGTGATGCTTCTTGGTGATAGCATGATGATTGAAACTTATGTTTATTTGAGATGCAAAGTTCTATTTATATTAAAAATTTAATATTGTGTTATAACTTAGCACGTTATTATAACACTTTATTTTTTTTAATAAGCTATGTGTGGCTTCTATTGAGGGCCACTCCCATTACAAAAACAAAATGTTACATTGTTCTCATTACATTTCTAAAAAGTTAATTAAATCATACCCATCTTTGCCTTTTTATCAAATATATTCTCCATCTTCCTCAAACTACTAAGTTTCCACAATCAATTTTTTTTAAGGAACTAACAACAAGAAAAACCCTTACATAATAGTCATCCATAAATGAGGAATCAGCTCCATTATTTTTCTTCTATAGCAGATATTCTTCCTCATTTAGAGTGGAAATATCTAAGAATGAATTTTTGTACTTCAAGCTCTTGAGGAAATATATAGTTGTAACACATTTCGTAGGATCTTCATTTTCCAAAAAATTGACTATCATTGATTGTTTCATAATTAGCTTCAAGAATACTATTTGAGGTGCTAGTATGGATGGTCTTTAGCAAGCATTTGAATTTTTTCAATGATTTGATTCAAATTTTCCTTTTAGACTTGAGTCTTCTGTTGCTCGTATGATTCTTACTAGATTATTGGTGCATTTGGAGGATGAGCTTCTTTCTTTTGAATCGATATATTTGAAGATTTCAAATAATTCACATGTAAGGCATCCTCTACCAAGGAGGAATTAGAGCATGGTCAGATGACCAAACATCTCTTCTTCAGGTGACCATATTGCTGATTACCATAACATCTTAGGGAGAAGTTTTCATATTCAATATTTTGGATTTATTTCCCTTTGCTTGAGGAGATAGTAATCGACTAAGGCCCAAGAACTGAAACATCCTCCAAACAACCAATCTTGCTTTACTCATGTTAATTTTATTGGATAATTTTCCTCTAGAGAACTCCATTAAATTGAAAAGTGAATACTTCAATAGGAGAAATAAGGTAAAATAGGAGTTGATTATTATCATTCTCAAAACATTACTCAAAAAGTGAACTAATATTTTCTAAGCTCTTTATCAAGATTATAGTATACCCCAATCACTAGGGAGACATAAGGAATCCTTGAAAACCTAATTCTTGGATAGGTTTTATCAAATTATTTTACATACTCTAAACTAAGGAGTCATAAGATAGTCTACTACAAAGGATCCATAAAAAGTGTTCTTAAAATACTAAAGAGCTAAAATAATCCTATCATATAATACAATGGAAAATAACAAGGACATTTCATCACAATGCGCACTACAAGAGGACTCAAGATCAAGATCTATCCAATATACCATATCAAAGATGCAGAATCACTTCAAACTCAAACAAATTCACAAGTCAAAATGAAAAGGACATTTGGTATACTGATTCTTGTGCAAGTCATCACATGAAAGGAAATCTACAATGATTTTATTGTCTTGAAGTCACTAACAATTATAGGTTGAAAATTGCAGATGAAAAATTCTATCATATACCTGGATATGGGTGTGTAACACCTAGTAAATCATTTCCAAATTTTCTACTATATAATGTAATGTATGTTCTTGGATTATCATCTAATCTTATTTTAGTAGAAAATATAGTAGAGACCAAAAGGATAGTTGATTTTAGACACATAAATAGAGTTAATATGTGTCACATTATAAATCAAAATGAGATTGAAGCTACAGATCAATCCATAGAAATATATATGCTCTAGATTCTATTGAAACTTCACAATATATTATTGTGTTTCAAAACAATACTATTGCATTTTTTGAGAAATAGATTGGTGAGAATGAAGAACCTATATATCATAAAAGTAGAAGAAAAATAGAAGGTTCAAAATTAAAATAATGATAGGACAACAAAAATATGCACTACTTGACCATCTACAAACTAAATAAGGGGAAGAAGAACCTGAACAAGATACTCATCCAAATTTAGACAAAGAAGACAATGAAGGAAGCAAGAGAGAAGAGCTCAAATTCCAAAACCAAGACAAAGATCCATATTGAAGACTAAAGTATTCAATACCCAAATAATGTAATACATGGGGGTGTTAGAGTATATTACATTATTGGGTACATATCAATGTACCACCTTTGGTACATTACTAGAGTAGGAGTTTACTTTAGAGTAAATTTAAGTAGTTACTTTAGCATGTAATAAATGCACAAGTGTTAGAATTTGCAATGATGTAAATGTGCATGAAGTCCACATGTACATGAGTCATAGGAGAGAGTCAAAGTTAGAATGAGGGCCAAGGAACTTATCTTCCTATATATAGGCCTTATAGTGAGTGAAATAAGTGGGTAGAGTATATAGAAAGTGATAGTATAGATTGGTAGAGAAGTGCAATGTAGTTCCTTTAAAAATAGTTCATGGAGTGTTCATGTCCTCCATTATACTGCATTGCACTATTTTTGTGAGCTTTCATTAATGGAATATTTTTGAGTTATTGCAGAATTTTATCTCTTTATTTTCATGTATATTATAGTGCCATTACGATATAGATATCATAGATTATTTATCTTACATATTGTGGTTGCATTTACTATATCATATACTCATAAAAAGCTAAAATAAGATGCTAGATGTATTTACAAACAACCATGCACAATACTTTCAAAAGAGAAATAAACTAGAGAAGATCCAAAATCTCTTATTTATTATCACCCACCATGCAATTGCAACCCAAATATGCACATTACATTTTAATTCAATTATTTAGCAACTAAGGAGAGAAGCCCATACTTTCCTCTATAATGATTTCCTATCTACTCCAACCTCGAAAACCATTATAATGATATATCTAACCAATTTTCTTCCTCAATTAAAAAAAACACAAGCAAAAGAGCATAACATTCCTTTTAGCTACATAACCATAGTACATTTAACAAAGAAGTTTCCACCCTTATTTTCTTTTCAATTAAAAATAAATACCCCTTTAAACAATTGAAAACATTATTTAGATCTATTTGTTTTGACATTCTTTTTCCATAAAAGATCGAAAAGACTATTCTTCCTTTTTAAATGATAAAACTTAAACAAACATACCTCAACATAATGATTCAATAAATTAAAGCCTAATTTAGCCACTCATTAATAATTTTCTAAGGTAAATATTTCTCCAAAGCTTAAAGAAGATGAGACCAACTCTAATCAACAATGGCTTATGAATAAAACAAGGCTTAAGGATTACACATAGGCTTTGCCCAAAGGTGCAATGTGATGAGTGCTAAAATGTGCATGTATTATGGAACATTTTATATGTCTTTTATCTACAAATATGTGAAACTGAATGCATTTTGATAATGGTTATATCTTATTTGCATGATTTATGACTAAATTTTATTTATAATGTTAAAATAATAAATACATGAATTTTACACAAAATATGTGCAAGTTTTGTATGTTTGGACATAATAATGTTGAAGAACACTTCATGGAAGATTAATGCGGTAAAACAAGATTAGAACCAGATGTTGAGCATATGAGAAGATGGTCATAGGAATGACGAATTACGAAGACTATAGATGCAGGTTATAGACGGATGTTACTGAAGTATATTACTGAAGGTAGTTACTGAAGGTAACTATTGAAGGTAATTATCGAAGGTAATCACTAGAGACAGTTACTGGAGAGTATTACCAGTAGTTACTATTGACCATGGATGACACAATCAAGTGGACGACACATTACAATGGACGACAACAAATATCTTCACTTTTCAACATACCTTGCTTCTCGCATATTATCTATGAGAATATCTCCAGTTGACAAAGTTTTATAAGATTTGTAATGTGTTTATTTTGGGACATTTGAAATGTAATCACAAAATATTGTTAAGACTTCCTGGAATAAAGGAAATAAAGCCTTAACATCTATCCTGCGAGTTAGTTAGAATAGGTAGTATCTTGATAGGATTATATGTAGATGCCACTTGGACCAATAGGAACATTTAGAAGTCCAAGTCAAAATAAATATTATATTAGGTTTAGATTATCTTTTGATTCATGTACAGTCACCAGTCCACAAATTAAGCATGACAAATACGTGGAAGAAATTGTTCGCATTGTATTAGTTTTAGTATAAATTACATAGAAGACCTTGAGAGAGGTCTGGCCAGCCGAACATTATTCATTACAGTTTACAGTTTGCTCTGAATTATAGCTCTGAGGAAGTATGTACAGTTGAAGCTCAAATAATAAGACAACACTTTCTTCAAATATGGTAATCTGTGTCAATCTTGTGAATTGTTTGAATTCTGTTTTGTAAGTTGTAGATTTGTTACCTGCATTCACAGAATATGCATAAATATTAGTATGAAATATAAAACTTAGTTACTGATAAGGTAAATAAGGGGGAAAATACTTACACTGTCCTTTAGGAGGCAGGGCCCACTCCTATAAGACAGTCCCTGAGCTCTTTCACCCCTGCATTAGATTAGGATTAGTTAGACTTGCATTTTAAATTATATAAAATAAAATATATTGCACGAGGATCCTCACACTTAGATTAAAACATCTCATAAATTAGTTTGCAAGTAATCAGATGCATCAGTAAATTACATCATTAATAAAAGTTAGATTGCATTTATTTATCATATCTTGCATAATTCATCCCTGCATAATTTTTATTTTTATTTTTGTACATGTGTACGCATGAAATATGGATAGAAAATTGAGCTAGAATTAGTATTAACTCCTATGATATAATCTATATGGGATTGCTACTTTTTAAATATAACCTTGATTACCCTCGGATTGATAAAATTAAATGTAAGCTTCTATAGCCGATCACAGTGGGTTTACATGAATGCTGCACAGGAAGAAGACAATAACAACAAAATTTTAACAATGTAGGTCTAAAGCACACAAGACAAAAATAAGATAGAACTTGGGTCAAAAATATTTTAAGAGCACAAACATAAAACTAAAGGAACCGAACTCACCAAGAAAGCGATAAAAAAACTCCATAAAAAGTAAGCTTAAATAGGGAGGATGCTACACATAGAATACTAGATATCAGCAGACACAACTAAGCCACCACTCAATCCAACACCCACTGGTGATAGAAAGAAACACTCCTAACCAGACATCTTAGGTCTATACACAACAAGCCCAAGTCTCTAGGCAAAGCTAAAATAAAGAAAAGCTATTATGACCTAAATAGATATAAAGAAAATAATTCCCAGCAAAAAGATAAAAGAGAAAAGCACTCCCTACCTTCAAAAAACTAAAGAAAAATCGTAAGGTCTACAAACAAAAATAAACAAGATGACCAACAAGAACACAACCAAAGGCTAAAACCAAAAAGGACATAGAGCAATCCAAAATACAACCTAGAGAGATTATAGTTCACCCTTACCTTCTTTAGCTCATGCCAAAATCCTCTTAGGGTCCATGTCATTATCCCTGCTTCCATCACCTCATTTCTTCCTTCCAACATCCCTCCAAACTCACCCCATCCTCTACTCAAATACACAGGGTGGTTTTCTCCTTCTAGCTAGATGTTTGCCTCCCCATTACTTTACCTATTTGAGTTGGCCACTTCCAACTCGTAACATTGACGAAGAATGTTTGTGAGGAAAGAATGTAATTCCTATAATGTGGAGCAAAGGAACATTAAAAAATATCCAAATTCAAACGACATGTTTAAAATCAAGACATATATTATTATTATTATTTAAAGGTATTAATCAAACGTTCACAAGGAGACTAAATAATTCCTTACTATTGTTATACTTCAATAATAAAAAATTGGTGGTGAGTTGGAGAGGAAAGGGCAATCCTCCAAGGGAGGTCCCAGGTTCGAATCTCCACCCTACCAAAAAGTTGAATTGGGAATTTAAAATCCAATTGATAATGTTGGTACGATAAGGGTCGGGTGTGACTCCCGGGTGACTTTGATGGTGTATAATCCCTTGGTCGTGGTCTCTTAGACCAAGACGGTTCCACAAGGGATTTTTCGCTAAAAAAAAAAATAATAATAATAATAAAACACTTAAACCATTTACTTGCTAATTGGTGACAATAATCAATATTAGCTATTAATATTGACACCAATATTTCCAAGTATTGTCTAAATAAATACTTGGCTAGTCTTAATTAGCAATTTATAAGGAACATCAACATTTAAGGCAATAGAAATGATTAAACCATCATCTCATCTATTCCATACTATTTTCAATAATAAGGTGCTAATTAATAATATTAACAAGTATTAAAACCACCTCTATTAATACTTTATTGTTTTAATAGTAAAACTTCTCAAGCATATAGCAGTTCACACCATTGTTTTATCCTTAAGTGGTTGGCTCTATTTTTTTAAAATAGCCATCTACTATCACCAAACCATTAAGGAGACTCATTGCACAGGCAAGTTCTTGGCCCAATGGTGTGACCATTAAACAAACATAATACAATGCATCTACATGAAGGGTATTTAGTTAACCTTAGTGTTGTCGATGAACAAATCATCACCATAATTTCCCAAAAATTTCTCTCACTTAGGTGGTTATCTCTATTGATCTACCAGTGGGAGCATATGATCTTGCAATTCACAAATACATCAACAATACCATATTTCAATAGTAGAACCAAAACTTATAGCACAAGTACTTATTGATAGCAATGAAATAAAAATCATGCATTAAACATCTATACATCAATACATAGTTTATTGTCAAATATAAATATTTCTGAGGAGGGTTGTTACAGTTGCAATCACTAGGATTTGAACCTCTCATTAACGTACTAAGTGATATAGGGTGCCATCATCATTTTCAAACAAGCAAATATTTCATTTCTATGATTAGAAATAAATCCTAACACACCCTTCAAGTAGACTAGCATATCATATTTACTTGTTTTGCATACTCATGATTACATTGTGGCTATGACAGTTGAGGGATATGGTTTTATAAGTATCCACCATTGGCACCTTAGGTAGTATTATTCCCATTAAATTATTAAATTTCTTTACACATTAGAGGTGGTATTGTATCGTAAGTCTAGTTCCTCATGTGTCTATAAATATTTGCATATGCATTAGGTAATAGGATTATAGAACCAAATGTCCTCTATAATATGTGAAGATATCTAGGACACTATCACTGTACATTATTCATTAACATATTTATAATTATCACCATAAAAATTCATGCCTAACCTGGAGGTAACCTACTTCCAAGAATACTTCAAATCAAATAAGATACACATTTCCTAAATTTACATATTCTGCATACATGTTTTTTATCATAAATTCTAGGGCAAATTTCTCTCTTCCATTATACATACTCATATACTTCCCTTCCTTACTTGGGGGAAGCCATTAGAGAAAACATACATAATCATTTTTATCTCATACATTTTCTTATTAAATTCCTTCAAGCCATGCTTCTTACAACATGAATTACATTTTCTCAGTAAAGTCCTTTAGGCCATGCTTCTCATAACATGACATAAATTTGCTTAGTAAAGTCCTATGGGTCATGCTTCTCACAACATGACATACATTTTCTTAGTAAAGTTATTTTTTCCATACTTATCACAACATGACATACAATTGCTCAGTAAAGTCCTTCAGGTCATGCTTCTCATAGCATGACATACATTTTCTCAGTAAAATCCTTTCGATCATATTTCTCATAGAATGAAATATATTTTCTTAATAAAGTCCTTCAGGCCAAGCTTCTCATAGGATGACATACATTTTCTTAGTAAAGTCCTTCAGGCCATGCTTCTCATAGCATGACATACATTGCTTAGTAAAGTCCTTTGATCCACAACATGACATATATTTGCTTGGTGAAGTCCCTTAGGCCATATTTCTCACAACATGTCATACATTTGCTCAGTAAAGTCCTTCGATTCACACTTCTCACAACATGAAGCATTACTAATAATCAATAAAAACTAACTTTACTAACCATAATACATACATCTTGTACATATTATAGGTACCTCATCATGTCTTAAGTGCTTATCTTTTATGTGGATCTTCAAGCCACCATTTAAGCATGATGAGATTTTATTTCATTCCCTTAGCGCTTGTCCATTATCATGGATTGTAGGCCATTGATTAGGAATAAAATCATAATAATTACATGTTTTAAGTGCTTGTCCATAAGTCTTTTCTAGGCTTAAAAGACAACATTAAGACCACTGCTTAAAGATGTATACTTATCCCATAAGTGTTTTTTGGAATCAAAGGACAACATTTTAATCAAGATCATAATGAGTGCTTGTATTTTATTAAGTCGATAAAATATTACTCATGCAGATGTACACATATGAATACTTGTCTATTATCATAATTTTAGGTCACCACTCAGTATCAAAACTCCTATCATCTTTAGCACTAGTCCATTATCTAGTTTCCTAGACCACTGCTAAAGTGACATGTTTCTTGTCATTTTTCCAAATGCCTACTATCTATCTAATATTTAATTTTGCACATCATATAAAATCAACATTATCACATTATCAAAAGACAACATATAAAAATAAAACATAAAAGCATAGTGTCATAACTGCATATAAAGCCTGGAAATCATACATGCCTATGAGATAGTTGTACCATAATTTCAAAACTAATACACTTAGTCCCTATCATATAAAAAGAGAGGATGTTCCACATAACAAAAAAAGTGCTTTCACTCTAATAAGAATAGCTCTAACAATAGTTAGATCCTACATCCCCACCACCAGGTGTTGGTGGAGGAGGAGAGGCCTAAAGCCTACTGACTCATAGATGGAGTTCTCGACCATATGCACATTGATGATGGCTTCCTATCCATCTAAGTGACCACTACATGGTATAACTATTGATAATATATAGCATGGGTTGTCTCCCTCTCAACCTCCACTTATGCCAATAATAGCTCCTCCCTTTCCCTATCAAACTCTACCCACATCCTATCTATTTATATCCTCTACATTACCCTATTACATCAACTAGTGTGGCTCTAAAATCCACACCTAATCCTCCACCTACTATAGAAATGACCTCATACCTATCTTGAATAACATGATCCAAATCACCCTACAACTCTGTTATAGCTATATCACAAGAATCCCATTATTGCTCCACTTGAGCCACCTCCTCTCTAGCTCTGGCTACCTCCTCGTCTCATGCAACCTCCACTATTGCTAACTACTCTATGATTACCTAAACAATCATCATAAAAGCCTTCAACTTTGATTGTGTAACCTCTATAGCTAATAAATTAGTTTCAAACTCTGTAAATACTCTTGGTATTGGGAGCACTATAGCCAATGGATCTACATCCAATGGAGCATCCCCTACTTTGTACTCATCCTAACCCTCTCTAGTTTCCTACCTCATAACCCTCTTGGTATGATTGTACTTCCTTAATATTAATCATATATCTCTAAAAATCCTTGTTATCTCTTTGATTGACATAACTCACTCTACATGAGGCTCCACAAGAGGCAATTGATCTGGGAAAAATTTGGCATACCATCTCATGTACCCCTACATTACCCTAGGATCATCTCTAGTTGGATTGGGCATATTAGGATTGGTATCATACACCTCAAAAAAAGTTTATAGATCAAGAGGGTGAACAATATATCTTAAGTAATCCACTACACCCACATCTATCCTAACTCAGGTATCCCTTGCATCTCCCCAAACTGACATAATACCCTATCATATCTATAAAGCTTGTAGAATCACCCTCCATCACCTAAACATATAATATTCCTCACTTGAGCTATATCTTGACCATAATATACCCATATGTATTAGCCTTTCCATGGATTCCATGTATCATGAATCCCTCATATCATCAATAGCTTGACCATCATATGTCAAGGAATATCGACTAGATCTAATGCTCCTTGACCATTGATATGCTACAAGTCTCTTTGCACCTTGTCTCCTAGAATTCTATATTAGAGGTTGTCTCAATGCCATATGCTCCCAAGCCCACACATATAAGAGAGTGCAATAGAACAAGCTCTTACCACTCTAATTAGCTACCTAATATAGTGTCCTATACAACATGGTTAAAATAGCTAAAGCCCAGGTGTATGCAATCCCATGATCTTGCATATTGGCTATCACCTCTCTCCATCCTCAAGGAAGAGACTGCTGAATCATATCTACCATGAGAATACCCAACATAATTGAGCATAGTAGCATAGTGGTAAGATCTATATGACTCGCCTAATATGCATCATTAATGCATAATCTTGTATTCATCCTTGAAAAACTCTTCTTCCTCATTAATAACTCCTTACCAACCTTATCATCCTTCTTGAGGTATACTAGAGCTCCTTGCATAAGGACATAAAGAATTTACCAAATGTCCTCAAGGGTCACAATCATATTTCCTATGGGAAACTTAAAGTTGTTGGTGGATACCACATCTTAGCCAATGTTGTTAAAAGTAGCCAATCAAACTCTAGCTTTGACATGTATGCTACATGATCCAAACCAGTAGCCACCAACACAACATAATCTTGATCATCCACTAATGTCATTATACTATCCATAAATTTTGAACATTGATCTTGGCTCGCCAGTAACTTTATCCCCTAAAAAATCACAAACTCAAGCCTGATCAACACCTTTGTAAGTGATTTTTGCCACTTTGGTAAATTCACCACAGGTGATAAAAATACCATTAGTAAATTTACCACATGTGATAAATTCACTAGAACTTCCTCAAAATGCAAAAAATGAGCCTCAAATATTTTTTTGGCTTCAATATTATCCTCAATTTCTATGAAGAAGCTACTGGGCAAAATATTGACTTCTTAAAAAGTAATTTTTTTTCTCAATATGCCCATTCACAAAAATATCAATATTGCTAGAATCCTTGGATGTGCCATCTCCAACTTGCCTTCGATCTACCTTGGGCTTCTACTCTTCCTCGAAAACCTATCTAAAAAGTTGTGGAACAATGCCATTGAAAGGCTTCTTAAAAAGCTTACCGATTGGAAAGGAGCACTCCTAAGTGAAGCTGCCAAAGCCACCCTTGTGTAGGCTTGCCTCTAGAGCATTCTAGTTTTTTCATGTCAATCTTCAAAGCCCCTACCATAGTATAAAAAATTAGAGCATATCCAAAAAATATTTTTATGTTTAGGTTCTAATAATTGAAGAAGGTTTCCTCTAGTAGCTTGGGATAAAATCTACACCAAAAACATTCAAGGAGGTCTAGGATTTAAGAAAGTAAGTAAAATAAATATGGCCCTCATAGCCAAGCACAAGTGGAAAATTTTCACTAATGTAAAATCTACATGGGTTGTAATTATCAAAAGTAAATATCTTCAAAAAAATAGATTTATAGATGAAGGACCTCTCCCAAGGGGATAAACCTTTTGGAATTTAGTCATCAAATACAAACCAATAATCAGAAAAGGGTTCAGATGGTAGCTTGGTAATGGACATCTCATTTATTTTTAAAAGAACCCTTGTATAACTTATCAACCATTTATTGATTATCCTAACCTGACCATCTTGAAACCTATCATAGATCATCTCTTTAGGGATCAAATCTACAACTTCATCAGTACCACCTCTCAAAGTTGGGTCTAGAAGTCTATCCCTCTCAATGGCCTTAGTGATGCAGGAGCATCCGGAGGTGGAAGAGCAATCTTGCATCACCCAAAAAAATATTTTTTTCTGTAAGTGCCAAAGTTGTCGCGATATCGCGACACTTTTTTGAGAAAGGACGCCAAAGGGTCAAACTGTCACGATATCGCGACACTTTTTGAGAAAAGGGGCCAAGGTGCAAAATGGTCGCGAAATCGTGACATTTTCAAAGCAAAGAAGCCAAGGTGCAAAATGGTCGCGAAATCACGACATTTCTAAAGCAAAGGAGCCAAGGCGCAAAATGGTCGCGAAATCACGACATTTCTGAAGCAAAGGAGCCAAGGTGCAAAATGGTCAAGAAATCATGACATTTTCGAAGCAAAGGAGCCAAGGCGCAAAATGGTCGTGAAATCGCGACACTTCCAGACCAAAGGCTCGAAAGCATAAAGTGGTCACGAAATCGCGACACTTCCAGACCGAAGGCTCAAAGGCGCAAAGTGGTCGCAAAATCGTGACACTTTCGGACCAAAGGCTCGAAGGCGCAAAGTGGTCACGAAATCGTGACACTTTCGAACCAAAGGCTCAAAGGCGCAAAGTGGTCACGAAATCGCGACACTTGAAGGCGTAAAGTGGTCGCAAAATCGTGACACTTCCGGACCAAAGGCTCGAAGGCACAAAGTGGTCATGAAATCGCGACACTCTCGGACCAAAGGCCCAAAGGTGCAAAGTGGTTGTGAAATCGTGACACTTTCGATGTGAAGGCTCAACGATGCAAAGTGGTCATGAAATCGTGACACTTTCAGACCAAAGACTCAAAGGCACGAAATGGTCACAAAATCGTGACACTTCCGGAGCAAGGGCTCAAAGGCGCAAAGTGGTCGCGAAATCGTGACACTTTCGAAAGCAAGGTGATAGGGTGCAAAGTGGTCATGAAATCATGACACTTTTGGGGCAAAGGCACCAAGGGGCAAAATGGTCGTGAAATCGTGACATGTCACAGTTTCATGGCCCGAAGGAGAAAATAGAGGCCGAATGACCAAAATGTCATGATATCGCGACCGAAGAGGAGAGAGGGCGTAAGGAAGCAAAAACGTCGCGATATCATGAAAAAACACTCACGACTCCAGACCGGCCGGCAATTGTAGAAGCCATTGCAGAAGGGCATGTGGCATCAAGTTACAGGTGGCCATAGAGCACTAAGCGGTTATAGAGGCCATTGCAAAAGGGCACATGGTAGCAGATTACAGATGGCTATGGCACATTCCTATGAATGATGACTCGTCGGGTGGATGGACTGGCGGCTGCAGAGCACTCTGCCATCCCGTGCCATGATGATGGAAGATACTTGACCACAACTTGCAGGCGGCGACAGAACACTCATGCGGGCGGTTACAAGGAATCCTGCATTCTGTGTAATGATGTCCGAAGGGGGTCGAGTCTGGGATAAAAGGGATGCATACATTGTAAAAGGTTCAGCTTGGCTATTTTGAATATAATGACTGTATTTTCGAATTCAAGACCTCTATTAATGAAATTTGTGTGAATTTCTTGTGTGTTATATTAGTTCTGCTTCAAGTGGTATCAGAGCCAGAAGGTTCTGAGTGCGCGAACTAATCGTCGACAGTGAGGCAGTTCGTGCTAGGATTGTGGTTGTGGGTTGAGAGGAAGCGAGTAGGATGCCTCCGCATAGGAACTGAGGTGGTGTGAGGAATAGGGGAGCATAGGTCGATCTTAGAGCCTTGTAGAGGCAAGTTGAAGCCCTGCAGGAGGAAATTAGAAGAGGAGTTGAGCCAAGAAGGGAGGAACCCAGTGAAGATGAAGTTTGGGAAGAAGAGGGTCCATCTGATGAGGAAGAAGCATTGGATCCAACAGAAGCTAGGCTGTATAGGGCCATATCCTAGATCGAGAAGAAGTCGAAGTTTGATGTCTCTAATTATTTGGGGAATCTCAATCCCGAAGAGTTGATAGATTGGATCAACAACATGGAGGAGTATTTCAAGTATGAAGAGATCTTAGATCCGAATCAGATCAAGTTCGCAAAAACAAAGTTGAAGGGACATGCTAGCATCTGGTGGAAAGGAGTACAGCTAGAAAGGAACAGGATGGGAAAGGAAAAGATCACCAGGTGGGATATGGTAGAGAAATTGAAGAGGCAATTCATCCCTGCGGATTATGAGTTGGACCTATTGAGAAAGATGCAGAGTCTTCGATAGGCAAGTAAATCTATCAAGGAGTACACAAAGGAGTTCTATTAGATCTCGATTAGAACCAACCATTCTTAGGTGAATAAGGAGAAAGTCGCACGATACATCAATGGATTGCGAACTAGCATTCAAGAAGAACTGGGGCTGGTCAGGATGAGCACGGTTGAGGATGCATACCAGTTTGCATTAAAAGTAGAAGAGAAACTGAATAGGAGATTTGATGGTAAGCGGAAAGGAAAGGACGAGGGGTGGAAGAGCTGGTGGAAGAACCAATGGAGGAAGATACAGAGATTTGGGGAAGACTGGTGAAGCAAGCAGTAGCCAAAAATAGAAATAGGAGAAAGAGGAGAATACCCAATGCCCACGCAATCAGAACAACTACCCAAGGGGAAGACGTAGGCCTGGGCGAGGGTTTGGAAGAGGTGTCTTTCAAGGAACCTGCTTCAACTGTAGAGAAGAAGGACATTGGGCGTACAACTGCCCACAGCATCAAGAAAGGCCAAATCGAAGACCTGAGGGTCAGGCCCGAGCTGCTATAGCAGACCAAGGTGTAGAATATGAGCACTATGAGGAGGCAGAACGAGGGGAAGCGATGATCATCAGAAGAGTCTTGTTGAATGAAGAAAAGAAGGCAGACTAGAGGAACAACCTGTTTCGAACAAGATGCAAGTGCACAGGCAAGGTCTGTAACATCATCATCGATAATGGAAGCACTGATAACATGGTTTCTGAGGAGATGGTTGCCAAGCTATAGCTGGAGAGAAGAAAACACCCGCACCCTTATCGGATTGCATGGTTACAAAAGGACCATCGGGTGTTGGTCAGTGAGCAATGTCTGGTGAAGTTCAACATTAGAACTTATTGAGATGAGGTCTTATGTGACATCTTGCCTATGGATGCATGTCACTTGCTGCTGGGGAGACCATGGCAGTTTGATCGAAGTGCTATACATGACGGTCGAGCCAATACATATTCCTTGTTGAAAAATGGAGTTCGACATAAGTTGAAACCACTGAAGGAGGCGGATGAGAAGGTATGCAGCAGTGCACGAGTCTGTCTAGTTGATGGCAGAAGATTTTTAGATGGCCTGAAGCCAAATCATATGTGCTAAGCAATAATCCCTAGGGTCAGGGAAGAAGAATGCAAGGAAACTCCAGTGGAAGTCATGGGACTGTTAGAGGAGTTTCCAGATATCATTTTTGATAATGTTCCTGAAGGTTTGCTACCTGTTAGGAAGATCAGTCACCACATAGATTTGGTTCCTGGATCGAGCTTGCCAAATAAGGCTGCACACAGAATGACGCCTGTAGAAATTGAGGAGTTAAACCGATAGGTTCAAGATTTGCTAAAGAAGGGGTTGATTAGGGAGAGTCTTAATCCATGTGCAGTACTTGCAATGCTAGCACCCAAGAAGGATGGGGAATGGAAAATGTGCACATACTCTCGAGCAATTGACAAGATCACTATTAAATATAGATTCCCATTGCCCAGGATGGATGATATCATGGACTATTTAAGTGGAGCTGAGTACCTCATGAAAATTGATCTAAAAAGTGGTTACCATCAGATCCGCATTAGAGAAGGGGATGAGTGGAAGACAACCTTTAAAACCAGAGAGGGGCTGTATGAGTGGTTGGTCATGCCATTTGGGCTAACCAATGCACCGAGTACCTTCATGCGGTTAATGAATGAAGTCCTAAAGGAATTTCTAGGCAAATTTGTTACTGTCTACTTGTATGATATCCTGATTTTTAGCAGAACCCTGGAGGAACACCTGATGCACATCAAGAGGGTTTTTGAGAAACTGCGGGAGGAGCAGCTGCTGATAAATATGAAAAAGTGTAACTTCGTGAAGAGGGAGCTAGTATACTTGGGATTTGTTATCTCAGCAGATGGTCTCAAAATGGACCCCGAAAAGGTGAGGGCTATCATAGAATGGCCTACTCCAAAAAGTGTGACTGAGGTGAGATCGTTTCACGGTCTGGCCAGTTTCTACAGAAAGTTCATTAGAAACTTCAGCAGTATTTGCGCATCCCTTACGGAGACAATGAGGGGGAACAAGAAGGAATTCAAGTGGACAGCTGGAGTAGACAAAAGCTTTGCTATGCTAAAGAAGAAGGTCACTAGCAAACTTGTCTTAGCCCTTCCAGATTTTAACAAGGTGTTTCAGGTAGACTGCGATGCGAGTGGTAGTGCCATAGGGGCCGTATTGAGCCAAGAGGGTAAGCTTGTTGCTTATTTCAGTGAAAAGCTCAACGATGCCAGGAAGAAGTATTCGATATATGATCAGGAGTTCTATGCCATAGTTCAGGCTCTAAAGAAATGGAGGCATTATTTGTTGCCAAAGGAGTTTGTTCTTTATATCGATCATCAAGCATTGCAGTATATTAACAGTCAAGGGAAATTAAATCAGAGGCACCTGAAATGGGTTGAGTTCCTGTAGAGCTATACCTTTGTGCTGAAGCATCGGAGTGGAAGGTCCAATAGGGTGGTAGATGCCTTGAGTAGGAGGCAATTTCTATTGATGGAGATGAAAGTGGAGGTTGTAGGGTTTGCTGAGCTCAAGGGTTTATACCCTGCAGACCCCGATTTTGCAGAAGCTTGGAAAGCCTACACTGCACCTGTTACATTGGACAGGACTAAGTGGTTAAATTTTTTGATTCAAGATGGAATGCTATTCAGGGGGAACCAATTATGCATCCCGAGGAGCTCAATGAGTGAGAACCTCATCAAGGAAAAGCACAGTGGGGGTTTAGCTGGACACTTTGGTCGAGATAAGACCATTTCCCTTGTTAGTGAAAATTACTACTGGCCGTAATTGCAACAAGATGTGGCAAAATTTGTGCAAAGTTGTAGGATATGCCAGATGGCAAAAGGTGTGAGGCAACCTACTAGTTTATATCAACCACTACCTGTACCCGAAAGGCCATGGGAGGATATTAGCATGGATTTTGTTCTTGGTTTACCCAGGACGCAGAGGGGACACGACTCCATATTTTTGGTAGTGGACAGGTTTTCAAAAATGGCTCATTTTATTCCCTGCCAGAAGACTAGCGATGCGGTCCATGTGGTAGGGTTATTCTTCAAGGAAGTGGTATGCCTTCATGGGCTGCCAAGGAGCATTGTATCGGACAGGGATACCAAGTTTGTAGGGTATTTCTGGCAAACCCTATGGAAGAAACTGAAGAAGGATCTAAAATTTAGTTCTGCATACCACCCCCAAACAGATGGCCAAACAGAGGTGGTAAATAGGAGCTTGGGCAATCTACTACGATGCTTGGTCGGAGACAAGCCCAAGGGATGGGATTTAGTTTTTTTGTAGGCAAAATTTGCTTACAACAGCTCTGTTAACAGGAGTACCAATAAATCGCCATTCCAGATAATCTATGGGAGCAGTCCAAGAAACGCTTCGAGTTGAGAAGGATGGATACCGAGAGAAAAATGCAGTGTTGAAGCTGAAGACTTTGCTAAACACCTGAAGGGAGTGCATGAGGAGGTGACAAGGCACATTGCTAAGATGAATACTCAGTATAAAGCCAGGGCAGACTAGAAGTGCCAGGCTAAGGAGTTCAAAGTAGGAGATTTCGTCATGGTCCACCTAAGAAAAGAGAGGTTTCCTGCCAAGACCTATAACAAGCTAAAGATGAAGAAATATGGGCCATGCAAGATCATTGGGAAATGGGATTCGGGTAATGCATATGAGGTGGAGTTGTCGAGTGAACTTAACATCTCATCGGTTTTTAACATTTTAGATTTGGTCGAGTTTCATGAAGGAGATAGCAGTGCAACACCAAGCCCAAATTTGTGGAGCATTCCCGCGGTTACTCCAGTCGCAGACGATATAGAAGAAGTCCTTGATACTCGTGAGGTTCGAAGTACTCGAAACAGGTGTTATTCTGAGTATTTGATCAAGTGGAAGGGTAGGCCCATAGAAGATGCGACTTGGTTGTCGAAGGTAGAGGTTGACCGCCTGGGTCTACCTCAGACAGATCAGAAGTGAAGGTCACTTCTCAATTCACCCCGGGTGTTTGATGCAGGAGCATCCGAAGGTGGAAGAGCAATCTTGCATCACCCAAAAAAATATTTTTTTCTCTAAGTGCCAAAGCTATCGCGATATCGTGACACTTTTTTGAGAAAGGGCACCAAAGGGTCAAACTGTCGCGATATCGCGACACTTTTTCAGAAAAGGGACCAAGGCGCAAAATGGTCACGAAATCATGACATTTTCAAAGCAAAGAAGCCAAGGCATAAAATGGTCATGAAATCGTGACATTTTTGAAGCAAAGGAGCCAAGGCAAAAAATGGTCACGAAATCGCGACATTTCTGAAGCAAAGGAGCCAAGGCGCAAAATGGTCACGAAATCGTGACATTTTCGAAGCAAAGGAGCCAAGGCGCAAAATGGTCATGAAATCGCGACACTTCTAGACCAAATGCTCGAAAGCATAAAGTGGTCGTGAAATCGTGACACTTCCAGACCGAAGGCTCAAAGGCACAAAGTGGTCGTGAAATCGCGACACTTCCGGACCAAAGGCTCGAAGGCACAAAGTGGTCGCGAAATCACGACACTTCTAGACCAAAGGCTCAAAGGCGTAAAGTGGTCACGAAATCACGAAACTTCCAGAACAAAGGCTCGAAGGCGCAAAGTGGTCGTGAAATCGTGACACTCCCGAACTAAAGGCCCAAAGGCGCATAGTGGTCACGAAATCACGACACTTTCGATGCGAAGGCTCAACGGCGCAAAGTGGTCGCAAAATCGTAACACTTTCGGACCAAAGACTCAAAGGCATGAAATGGTCACAAAATCGTGACACTTCTGGAGTGAGGGCTCAAAGGCGCAAAGTGGTCGCGAAATCACAACACTTTCGGAAGCAAGGTGACAGGGTGCAAAGTGGTCGCAAAATCGCGACACTTTTGGGGCAAAGGCACCAAGGGGCAAAATGGTCGCGAAATCGTGACATGTCACGATTTTGTGGCCCGAAGGAGAAAATAGAGGCCGAACGACCAAAACGTCGTGATATCGTGACCGAAGAGGAGAGAGGGCGTAAGGAAGCAAACACGTCGCGATATCGCGACAAAACGCTCATGACTCCAGACCAGCCGGCGATTGCAGAAGCCATTGTAGAAGGGCACGTGGCATCAAGTTACAGGTGGCCAT
The DNA here is from genome assembly GCA_028583015.1 of Wollemia nobilis. Classification (NCBI taxonomy): domain Eukaryota; kingdom Viridiplantae; phylum Streptophyta; class Pinopsida; order Araucariales; family Araucariaceae; genus Wollemia; species Wollemia nobilis. The sequence goes on along the minus strand of JAQPPZ010002036.1, from coordinate 496,553 downwards.
AGAGCACTAGGTGGTTACAGAGGCCATTGCAGAAGGGCATGTGGTAGCAGATTACAGATGGCTTTGGTGCATTCCTATGAATGATGACTCGACGGGTGGATGGACTGGCGACTGCAGAGCACTCCACCATCCTGTGCCATGATGATGGAAGATACCTGACCACAACTTGCAGGTGGCTACAAAACACTCGTGCGGGCGGTTACAGGGAATCCCGCATTCTGTGTAATGATGTCCGAAGGGGGTCGGGTCTGGGATAAAAGGGATGCATACATTGTAAAAGGTTTGGATTGGCTATTTTGAATATAACGGTTGTATTTTCGAATTCAAGACCTCTGTTAATGAAATTTGTGTGAATTTCCTATGTGTTATATTAGTTCTGCTTCACTTAGGGAAGACCAGGTCTTAGTTTCTAAGGTATTGACCACACTTATTAGAACCTACATCATTCCAATTATGAATTCCCAAGATTCCTCGATTTGGCATACCAACAAAAATGGGTAGTTATCGATTAAATTGGCTTATTATATCCCATATGAGCCTTCTATTTGTTGGCTTCTGGTTAGTTTAATTTAGCTTAAACACCTTGTTCCCAAAAAAAAATTCTCCTAGCTTATTGCTCAAAACAAAATCTTAACCATTTATAACCTTCTTTAGAGGCATCATCATTCCCAATTGGTGCTTAGTTTTTTAGTCTGGTTGGGAGTCATCTCATCACCTATTCCTAGAGTACCTCTTCTCCTTCAGTGTCTTGAATGTCATTTTCTCATCTTTCTACATTTAGTGGGTCCAACCTAATTCCATTCTTGAGTTGTTTATCCACTAGCCTAACCCCTTCATCAATCAATATCTCAAGTCCGTCTGGTCCCTTTACCTTTCACATTTATTATGGAAAGTGTGGTTAGAGTGTAATATTAGAGCCTTCTCTAGAGTCTCTAAGGATACTCTATTAGTTGGGACATGGGGGTTGTGTGCTACTATTTTGGTTACATCTCACAAATCCCTTAGACCAGGCTTGGAGTCTAGAATTACCTCTTTGCTTAAGATCTCCATGGCTTCTTCCCAATATTGTGATCCTTTGGTTGATAGAGCTAATGTCAAGTGGATTCTCCCCCTAGTTGTATTGATAAAATTTAACTTTTATGGGGTAACCAAAGATAATATTTGAAGGGCTGGAGGTGGTGGTATAATTAGAGATGAAAAAGGTAGAATCATCCTTATGTTTGTTAAAAACATTGGTATCCAGACTAATCATGTGGTAGAAGCTAGGGCTTTTTACCAAGGACTATCCATCCTAGATGACCTTCATCCTCACAACCTAATCATTGAAGGAGACTCATTGAATATCATAAACTACCTCAAGGGGTCCTAGATCCCTACTTGGAGAGTTTACAACCTCATTGAAGAATCCAAGAGGCTCTTGTGTAGCCATAATAATATTTTAATCCAACACATGTATAGAGAAGGCAACAAAGCTACAAACACTATAGCCTACTTGGGCTTCGAAGAAGAGACTATGCATGTGCGATGAAAATTTTCCTCAATCCATGAATGACATCATCGTTAGAGAAGGTTTCGTGTTATTGTAGTGTTACCCTATGACACAGTTAGCTTCCTAGACTTTGTGGATCTCTCAATGAGATCCACATCATCAACCCTAGATCTCATTCTAGGCTCATATGTCTAGAGATTTACCTCTTGAGCTGGGTCCACCTCTGGGTTATGAAGTCTGACTCCACCATGGCATTGATCTCCCATTTTTTCATGAGATGATCCTTGTCCTATTATGATCACCCTATTGGTATGATAATCCATACCACCCTCTGTCATAAGTCTTTTTTGGAGTACCTCTAAGAGTAATCTATCTCGAGAGACCCTTTATGTCAATATTACCTTTGTCCTACATATCACAATCAAATTCCTTAATATTATTTCTAAAGTTGTCCTCCTCATTGGTCATGAAGATTTCAAGCTAGGTTGGGCACACAAGTCTAAGCTCTCTAGGTATGATGTTGCCCATAAACATTTCTAGAAAGTAACAATCTCTAGAATTAATGATATGCATACCCCACAAAGGGATAATCTTAATAATGAACTCATTGTCAGAAAGATATGGCTAGTAGTTGCAAGCACTATTCAGGAAAGATCTCGATTTTTTAAAATCTAGAATGCATGAAGGACAATTTTCAAAATTTTGGAGTGCGGGAGGAAGGTCACAAGGGCAGCCAAGATGGGATTCCTGTTGTTGATCCCGAGGACGGTCAAATTGGTTCAGACAAGGCGATTGCTAGTGTTGCTCCTTTCTAGGGGGATGGACCTCCAAAAAAAGGTTATTTTCCTGGGTCCCCTTTGGCTAGGGGACCCACTGCAGGAAAGCCCTCTTTTGCAAAAATTATTGGTGGAGACTCCTCTTGTCTTAGGTCCTCTTAGACTTCCTTGGAACCAATTGGGAATAAAGTTAAAATTCCTAAAAACATAGTTTCCAATTACCTGTCTATGAAAAATTTCTCTCTAGTCGATAAGCTTGTTGGTGGAAGGCCTAACCTAGAAACCATTAGAAGGTGGGCTCATTACAAATGGAAGGTCAATGGGTATTTGGAAATATTTTTCCTTTCCAAGGGGTTTTTTGGCATCTGGATCAACAATCAAGAATATTCTAGTCGGATTATCACTGGTGGTCCCTATTTTCTAGGTAGGAAAATTTTATTCCTAATGCGATGGTCTCCTAATTTTGATACTGAAACCCAGAGTATCAATTATGCTCCTATGTGGGTGCAATTTCCAAACCTTATTTGGCACAAATATATCCTCAAATCTATCACCAAAACCATAGGAGACTTGGTGGTCATCGACCATGCCACTTTGTATAGAACAAGAATGACCACTGCTCACATTTGTGTTAATGTGAATTTGGATTCTAATCTCCCAAATTTTGTGGAGTTGGAATAAGAGTCCTTCTACAAAAATTAGGCGATTGAATATGAGAATAAACCCTTGTTTTGTGTGGAATGTAGGGCTCAGGGACATCTTAGATCCTAATGCCCTTCCTTAAAGGTGCAGGCCAAACTTTAGAATCAAAAAAGTAATGTTCCTTTTACTAATATGGAGAAAAGAAAGTATACCTCATGAAAAGGGGTAGTCTTTCATCCTATCAGAAATTAGAACCATCATAACAATAGAAATGACCATCCTCAAGGAGGTGCTTCAAAAGAGCTACAAAATTTTCCTCAAGCAGCTGACAAGGGCAAATAGGCTTCCACATCTGTTCAAGATCCGATAAAAGAAGAGGTAAGCTCTTTTTTTGCCCTTCCAAACAAATTCTAAATTATTTCTAAATTACCTTCTAGGGATAATGAAAATGAAGAGATCATCCCAAGTCCAGAACCTGCCCATAAATCCTCTTCCACTCCTTTTGATAAAAATAGGTAGGAACTTTCCAAATTCCCTGATCCCATTATGCATAATGAGATTCCTAATTCATCTCCTAAACTCAAGAATGAGCCCCAATTCTTAGGACCTTTAAGCCCCCCTCTTGAGTCTTTACCTAAAAGTTCAAAAGATCCTTGCAATCGAACTCAGTTTGAATATGTTGCAATCCCTACTTCCATCCTTGGTTTTTCAAGTCCAGTTGTTCAAAGAATAAACTCTCAATAGTTTAGTCCAAAATAAACTAGAAGTTATAAGAAATATCCTATTGATTGTAGAGAAGAAAATAAGAAGGGCAGAACCTCTAATGTTGATCAATGGAAACAAGGATTAGTAGATGAAATAGCGAGTGGTATACAAAAAACTTTGTTCTCCACAAGGCTAAATCAGAGCAAGGATGAAGCAAAATGCATCAAATCCACCCAAACTCAAGGAAACGGGGGCAAAAGGGTTTTCAAATCATCTAAATGAAAGCCCTCTCATGGAATGTGAGAGATATTAATGTTATGATGAAGTAAAGGTTAGTTAATTCATCAAGAAAATAAATTAATCCTATGATTTTCTTGATGCAAGAAACTAAAATTGGGGATTCTATTACTAAAGATCTATGTAAAAAGATATGGAAAAATAGTGAATCCATTTTTTGTAGTGCAAGGGGTGCTTCAGGAGGTCTCATGTGCCTTTGGAATCCCAAAAAATTAGAAGGTATATTAATTCATTCCAACAATGGGTCAGCCAACATCCTATTTTTTGATAAAGATACCAATTCTCCATGGGTTCTAACTAATGTTTATGCCCAAAATTCTATCCCTGGTAGATCCAAGCTATGGGAAACTTTAAAAAACTTGAGGAAAGCTTTCTCAAATTTTCCATGGGTTTTAGAAGGAGATTTCAATACTCCCCTGCTTCCTTTTCATAATAGAGGTCCTTTACAAAGAGCATGGAATATTTCCAGGATTTTATTAAACTTAACAACCTGATGGATGTGAATTTGAAAGGCAATTAATTTACATGGACTAATAGAAGAAGTGGCAGTTAAATTATTCAATTTAAACTTGATAGTGTTTTCCTTTCTCTGGAAAATACTGCTATTTGGGGGATGCCAATCTTAAATCTCTTCTCAAAATCGGTTCAGATCATAGTATTCTTCTTTTGGAAACTAAAAACCTTCAGAATTTCTGGATCCCTTTCAGATTTAAAGCTATGTGGATGCAACATCCAAACTTTAGGGATATAATTATTCAGTGGTGGAAAAATGACATTCAAGGATCACCATCATATAGGCTTGGGAAAAAACTAAAAATAATCAAAGAAAATCTCAAAATCTGGAACAAAGATATTTTTGGAAATTTGTTTGAGAACAAGCAAGAAATTAAAAATTGTCTGGCAGCTATTGAAAATGATATTCTGAATGGCCATAGTTGTAATACTGAGCTAAGGAATGAAGAAAAATATCTCTTATCAGAATATCATAACATTCTCAAATGCGAGGAAACCTTTTGGAGGCAAAAATCTTGAGCTATTTGGCTTAAGGAAGGGGATTCCAACACTAAATGTTTTCACATTTCTACCATGAGAAATAGAAACAACTATAGAATCAAAGAAATCCTTCATCAAGATAGAAGTATCGCTTCTGATATTAAGGAAATCAGGTCTGAAGGTATTTTACATTTTTTACAGTTGCTTGAAAATTATCATCTTGATGGCAATTCTAGTGATGCCAAAGATTTTTTGCTCCAATTCATTCCTCAGTCCATTCCAGAAGACATCAATTAAAAGCTAATAGCCATTCTTTTTGATGAAGAAATAAAATATGCCTTCTTTTCCATGAAACCCGATAAAGCCCCTAGTCCTGATGGTTTCTCTCCTAGGTTTTTTTAGGCTTTTTGGGATTTTGTGGGTCTTAATGTGTGTGAAGCTATTAAAGAGTTTCAATATTATAAAATCATCCCTCATAGTTTCAATTCCACCTTCATTTCTCCCATTCCCAAAAGTCCTAATGCCAAATCCTACACTGATTTTTGGCCTATAAGCCTTTGTAATGTAGTTTATAAAATTCTTACTAAAGCTTTAGCCAATTGAATGAGAGATGTCTTGCCTCTTATTATTGATCATTGTCAGGGAAGCTCGGTCCGAGGAAGATCCATTTTGGATGGTATCATTTCTGTCCATAAAGCCCTATTCTACTTCTCAAACCAAAAAAGTTGCTTTCTTATTAAAATTAGACATGAACAAAGCCTATGATAGGTTGAATTAGGACTTTCTTCTTGCTATTTTAACCAAATTTAGTTTTCATCAAGATTGGGTCAATTTTATTAGAGGATGTATCTCTCCTGCTTGGTTTTATATATTAATCAATGGCTCCCCAGTTGGATATTTTCCTAGCAGTAGAGGGTTAATTCAAGGGTATCCTCTATCCCCTATCCTATTTATCATCGCTGTTGAGGCATTAGGAAGATCAATTCATACAGCCAGATAGTCAGGCTTAATTTTTGAAATTAAGGTGAATTCTCAAACTAATCCTGTCACTCATCAACAATTCGTAGATGATACTTTATTATCCACTTTTGCCTCAGTAGTTGAAGCTAAGTTAATCAAACATATTCTTCTTATATATGAGTAAGTGGTAGGAAACAAGGTGAACTTTCAAAAAAGTAAAGTTATTTTTTCTTAACACTCAATTTAGAAGATAAATCAAAATATCAAACATCTTGGGATGTGCTATCTCTTCTTTGCCAGTTACTTATTTGGGACTATCTTTGTTTGTAGGAAATGCTTCTGAAAACATTTGGAACAATTTTATAGAAATATTTCAAAAGAAACTATCAGGTTGGAAGGGCAATCTATTATCCTAGGTAGGAAATTCTATCCTTACCATGGCCTACTTACAGAGCATACCTATTTACTTTCTTTCAATATTCAAAGCTCCTACTAAGGTTTATCAGAAGATTTAACAAAATAAAAAACATTTCTTATGGATAGGAGCTGAAAACAAGAATAGATTTCACCTAATTGCATGGGATAAAGTTTGTAAGCCAAAGGATCAGGGAGGAATTGGAATCAGAAGAATTCACTTGTTAAACCTGGTACTCCTAGAAAAAAAAACTTGGAGATTAATTTCAGGGGATCAAGTTGAATGGGTTAAGATTATCAAAATAAAATACTTGCAAGAATCTGAGTTTTTTTGTGATAGGTATCCTTCTTCTGGTTCTACTTTCTGGAGATCCATCAGTACCACGAAGTAACTCCTAAGAAAAGTATTAATATGGAAGGTTGGTGACGAGAAATAAATTGATTTCTGGAAGGATAATTGGTTAGGAAATCATCCAATTTTGCAAATCCCAGGTTTTAGATTACTAAAATAATTCACTAATCCTTTGATTGGTTATAGGGTCACTAACTTCCTCACCATTTATGATGGTACTAGATCATGGAAAAGGATCCAAAATCCTAATCTATCAGCATAAATCTCATCCCTGGAAGCCCTATTATCTACCCTTACTTTACCTATAGGTATGGCTAGTGATTTACCTATCTAGAAACCTACAGACATAGGGGAATTTACAATTAAATTTGCATATCAAATCTCCTTAACGCATGAGGAAATTATTATACCTTTAAATTTAGTGTGGTTAAAACACCTGACCCAAAGGTATCCATTTTTTCTTGGTTGGCTATTCAAGATAGAATCCTAACTATTGAAAATATCATTAAACATATAATTCCTCTCCCTAATAGGTGCTTCCTATGCCTTTTCGATTGGGATTCTACAAGCCACCTTTTTCTATTTTTTCCTTTCTCCAGTTCCATCCTAAACAAGCTATTCCATAAGTTCCAAATTAGTTGGGTCGCACCTCCATCCTTAGTTGATTTATTTTCCCAATGGCCCAATCCTTTTAGAAATCCTTGTCTCAAAGGTTTTTGGAAGTTTTATCTTCATCATTATCTTTGGTAGATTTGGCTAGAGCGTAACAAGTATTTTTTTCCAAGGAATCCAAGGATTTAGAATTCATAACCATAGAATTATCTTTTATGCCAAAGAAAATGCACTGGTAGCACCTTTTGATCCTTATCCCATCTCCCAATTTGAAGATTATTTACTTCAAACCTTTCAAGTTTCCTTAGAAATTCCTAATCTAGGCAAAAATCAAGTTTTCAGAAAGAACATAAAATGGTCTCCTCCTCCTCAGGATTGGGTTAAGTTTAACTTTCATGGAGCAGCTAAAGGAAATCTAGGGAGAGTTTGTGCTGGGGAAATTATTAGGGATCACAATGGAAATTCCACTTTTACTTTTGTGAAAGCCTTGGGTGATCATTCAAACCATATTATGGAAGTAAAATCATTATGGAGGGATCTTCAATTTTTGAAGAAATTCCTAGGGAAAGTTTTCATAGAAGGGGATTCTTTAAATGTTATTAATTATTTAAAAGACTCTAAATCACTAGTGTGGAATGTTAGAAGCCTTATAGAGGATGCTCAAAGCCTAATAATGTTCCAACATGAAGTCATAATTCAACACATATTTAGGGAAGCTAATGGATTTGTAGATAAATTAGCCAACATTGGAGTTATTGCCCCTGGGATGCTGATATGGACCAACACCTTTCGCATGAAGTGGATGAAATTTCTAGGTTAGATAAAATCCAAAATCATCAAAATGTATAATTCTCATCATTGTAAGTTTATAAGATCAAAAAGGTGGTGCTCTTTAGGCCCTAATACATCTTGTGAGTTGTATCCTCCCATGATCACCTTGATCACACCAATATTTTCCATGATGGCTTTTGTCTTCTCAAGGTATTTATTACTTCGAATTCATAACATGGACTGGGTTTTTTTGCACATTTCGCTTGTATTTTTCTTATTCTGTGCCTTTCACCAACGTCATCGTCTTTTGTCCTTTTATTCATCTCTGGGTTTTGTTTTCCACCATTTTCTAAGGTCTTTTGTTCACATTCTTCCATAGCAAAGGATCTCCCATCCACGTGTGCTTCTTTCATTTTATCTTATGGCCAAACATTAATCCTCACTCCAGTCACATATTTCCTATGCCCTTTTCCATTACCAACCATTCTCGCTTCCCTATACATTAGGTTTCTGGTTGGGTCTGTGTTCTCACTAAGAAAGGTAACTCTCGCTTTTTGATTGGCCAATCCTTCCAAGTCTCGGCATGCATTTATATTTTTGTGAAGTATCATTTCTATTGGAAACTCAAGATTTTCATGGAATATCACCTTCTAGTCCGCTTCTTCCTGCTTGTTTGCTTCCCTAGGACTAGGCTTATTTCAAGAAGAAAGGTGGAGGGATTCCAGAACCTTCCAATCTTACCATTGGATTACTTAAGCCTTGTTGAGGAAGCCCTTTGCATTTCCATTGTTTTTCCTCATAGCCTCTGTAAGATTTTAGTGTGTTTCTTTTCCCTACTTTGGAGTCTTAATAGTATGAGCTTCATGGAGCTTGATACTATTTCTATTGAACCTGTCATTGAAGCCATCCTTAGCAATAGGGGATTTATGCCATTCTTCAAGATATTTTTTGGAATGGACTGGGACATCAACATGGCCTTCACGTCCACTTGGGATAATGGGATGGTTATCATCCATGGTGTTGAGTTTTAGATAGACATGGGTATTATAGCAAAAATCACAGGGTAATCGACTGTTGGATGAACTATGAGAAGGGATAAACATAACTGGGAGGTAAAGTTGAGCTAGTTCGAGGTGAATTCACCATTGAAGAGGACCATCAAGCAGGGGATATTCCATGGAGGTATTTCGACTTCCAAGGCTCAAGAATAAAAAAGGAAGAGGATGGAATAAAAGCACCAAGGACCAAAGCTAGCAAAGAAGAGAATCAAGGTGGAGGTAACTCCCACAAGGTGCTCTCAACATATATAAAAAAAGGAATGTCAGAGTCCAAGGAAGCCAAAGGAAGCCGATGAGGATGATCCAAATGATCCTATGGAGCAGTTTCTCCAGAAATGTGTCATTAAGACTACTTCCTCTACAATTACTCATTTGGAAACCACTTGGTCTATTATTGGAGGAGAAATTTTACAACTGAAAGAGCACATGAATGCTCTTAGTCTTCTATTTTTCTATGACACCTTCGAAGAGGATACCCCTACTACTATTGCTACTAAACCTGAAGCCATGGATGATGAGGTTGTTGAGATCACTAAGGAAATTTTCAAGGATGTCCCTAAGGATGAGGCTAAGGAAGCCAAGAAGGAGGACTTTGATGAACTTGTAGTTTCCTGATTGGATTTTGTACTACTATTTTTGTCCCTTATGGGGTTTTCCTTACCTCTTTTTGGGTTTCTTTTTCTATCCTCTATTTACTCTGGTCCTCAAGGATGCTCTATATTTTTTGTGGTCCTCTGCATCCTTTTCTCTTTTGTTGTATTAAGGTGTTGGGATGCATTTCAAATACCATTTTTAATGAAATTTTTTTACTTAATAAAAAAAGACATGCATACCCCACAAGCTTTAGACCATTCGGTCTTCATGCATGCTTCTAATCCACCATTAGGGTTGGTAATTCTCATAAAAAATAAAAATTTGTTGTTTTCTATCCAAGGTGTGAGTCTACTATAATTTTGTTGTATTTCTTCGAGATGATACTTTTAGAGCCCGAATTCTTTTAGATTGATGCAATGGTTGAGGAAATCCTTACCAATAACGGGTTAATGGTCTTCTTGAGAAAATTGTGTGGGAGTGAATTAGAAACTTTTGATGAAGTCACTCATACTTTGGATAATGGGTGAGTTGTTTTCCATGACCTCAATTTCAAGATTAATGTTTACTTTCTTGTGGAGGTGACAGAGCTTCTAATCGATGCAGTAGTTGTTCACCATGATAAACACTCAATGGTAGAGGAGTAATATTTCTTCAAGGAAAAGGGTAAGAAGTTAGGAATGGAGAAGGGGAGAATCATCAAAGAGTCCCACCCTATTCCTTGGAATAGAGTGATGATCAATACTTCACTATTGACAAGATCAATTCTCTCCTATGAAGCTTCCACTTGGTCTTCTTGAATTATCTCAGGGATATTAAGGCCATTAACATCCGCAAATATTTGTACAAGTCAATGGATCTCTCTATTGACAGTGTTTTTTTGGTAATTATTATAGTAGATTAACAAAGGGTTTTTATAGAGGATCCCAAAACCTTATGAACAAAATCAGCCTTGCATCATGCCTCCTGGATTTATGTATAAGCCTATTACAGAAATCGTAACCCCTAAACTAATTGCCCGAAGGCAACAGAAAAGGCATTTATGCCTGGTTAACCAGGAAACAAACCGAAATTTAAATAGGATAACAAAAAGTAACAGCCGAAGAAAATGAAACATAACCCCTAAAATAATTGCCTGGAGGCTACAGAAAAGGCATTTATGCCTGATTAACCAGGAAACAAAATGAAATTTAAACAGGATAACAAAAAGTAACAGCCGAAGAAAATGAACCATTGGAGAGTAGAAGCAAAACCAGCTAAACACCAGATGAGGAAAATAGTAATTTCGGATCCACCTGATCCTTCGAGTTCAGACATATCACAGCTAGTCCAAATCCTCCAGATCCTTCGAGTTCTGATGCTCCTGGGTCTGCTTCAGATTCATCTGGATAGTTTGAGGTTCTTCTTGCCTCCCTTTCCTTGTTGGAATGGAGGTTTAGGCACATGTGCATCGCCTTCTGAGTATCAGAGTCATCTAAAAACAACAGACATTGAGTGTCATTCGCGACGTCTACCACCGTCTCTTTGTCTCTTCTGTCTTTGTTGGGAGGTTGGCCTTGCTTCCTCACACTTCCATAATCCACATTTTGCTTTCAGATCCTATTAATTTGAGGGCTCATATGTTCGATCTGGTTGACGACCCTCCTTCCTAGGAGGTAATATTCTAGCAAGGTTTGGGACTGGCTAAAATCGAAAGGGCCCAGGTCCTGGAGCCTGGGTGGACCTGACTGAGAGGTGTTTTAGGGGGGGCCACCCCCCCTTCCTAGTAGGTAATATTCCAACACAATTTGGGACTCGAAAGGGTTCTGGTATTGAAGTATGGGTAAATCTGCCTATGAGGTGTGTTGGGGGGGGACTGAACCTTCACCACCTGAGGTCCTAGAAGGGTGCTAGCAACACACAGCTGAGAGTCCGGTTGGAGGGAGATTCCTTCTTCTGGGTGGGAGGATTCGTGAAGGTCCCTGGATGGGCCTGGAGACTTATGGTCTTTCGTAACAGGGGGCTTCACCTGACCAGCACCATGTTCCAAGGGGTTACAGGAATCCCGCTTCTTCTTCCCCAGCTTTTGAAGAGGACAATTATGCTGGAGGTGCCCTTGAGAACTGCACTAGGGGCAGAAAGCTGGTCTGTTATCATATGCAATGGCTTGCTTATGGAGAATGGAACCTCCGAATAGAAGAGTGATGGAGGAGGTAAGGACTGCCTCCAAGTTTGCCAAGACACAAAAATGGGCTTGGACAAATCTTGTTCGAGCTCTGGTGGGAGGGTCAATGGTGACCAACTCCCCAATGGAGCGGGCAATTCCTCGAATTACATTTTCATGCCAACAGAAAAGAGGGAGACTCGGGAGCCTGACCCATATTGGAGCAATGTTGATGTTATGGGTATCAGGGTTGAAGTCCATACCCCACTTCCTTAGAAAGAGACTCCTACGACCCAGGAACCAAGGACCTCCAACCAAGATTTTGCAGTAGTCCTCCTTGTTGTTTAGTCTAATTGCGAAAAAACCTTGGGTTAAGGCCACCAACTCCATGAGACCAGAGGTTCTCCATTTTCCTGACGCCCATTTGTGAATGGTCTCCATATCTGGCCGACCACCAATAAACTTACCAATGAGGGTAAATTTTTTGAATTCCATGAAGCTTGAAAGAATTTTCGTCGGGATGTCCAACTCGTCCCCGACCGAAAATAGCTCCTCGGTGAAGATGTCGCTTAGGGTTTCTAAAGCCGCTGCCTGAGCATACGACTTTCGAGGTCCACCTCCCCATTTTTTTGGTGGATCCTTGCCATGGCTGACACCATATTCGGATGGCAAGGACTCCTCAGTGCCCCCGGACTCTGGTTGCTCTCCTTCTGCCCTACTGTGCCCATGGTTCGATCTGCTGGTGCTCTCGTGCTCTCCTATAGAAGCCTTCTCGCCCACCGTCATCTCAAAATAAGGGGTGTTCTAAAGATTTCAATATCTATTGATAATGTTAGGAAGGGGATATCCATGCATTTGATTCATAAAGGCCTGCACTTAATTCTTTATAGGCACATTCTCCAGAAAGAGGCCTAGAAAGCTACTATGTTATGTGTAAGTAGCCTCGTTGATTCCCCCTATATTTTGATTCTAAGTTAGGATAGCCCTCTGAAGGACATTATGAGCAAGGTAGGAGCCATGGAGATAGCCTTGATAAATACCACTAAGACTAGAAGGAAGTTGATCTTTGGATCAAACTCTGATGACACTCCCTAATCGATAAAAGTTGAGCCTCATTGGCATTCTTCTAGAGGAAAATTGCTAGCTAGAAAGTGAAAAAATTGCCTCACCATAGAATAAGGCCAAGAGGCTCTGGAGGATTCTCTCATGAAGTCAAATAAATCTATTGTTGAAGAAGCCCCAATTTGGTTGAAGGAGGTAGAGTCCCTGAGTGGATATTACACCCATCAGAGGTCTACCACCAAATCATTTGAAGGTTTGGTTGAGGTGTTCGTCTCTACATCCAATGCATCCAAAAATACATGGACTCTTATTTAGGAGGCTGCAAAGATGGTTGAATATCTTAAGTTTCAGAAGGATGTTTGCATTTGGTTGGCAAGGAGCACAATGCAAGTAATGAAGACCATGAATATGAGTAGCCACCTTCTCCATGGTTGTTCCTTTTTAGTTTTTTTTTGTGGATCTTCCCCTATTTTTGCTTTCCTTTGAGTTTCCCTATTCCTCTTGGTAGTGTCTTCAAGAGAGCCCCTTACCTATTTTTTTTGATGCCTTCATGCTGCTCCAGGATGATCTCCTAGGTTTTTATGATTCATTGGATTTTTTTTGTTATTGGTCATGTGGAGACCATCTCTTTATGCATCCATTATTGTAAAAAGTTTTGGGGTCCCTTTCAAAACCCCCTCCTCCAATCTATAAATTCTTTTTTTTTGGCTTCAATTTGCAATTTTACCCATAAAACCCTTTTGGGAGCTAGTCGTCCTTTGAACCAAGTCCGCATGATGAGTGAGTTTCCCATTATTTTCCTCTGAACTCTAGCCTCCTTTATTTGAGATCTCCAAAGTTGCAACCTTGTGAGGTAAAAATAGATTCAATTTTCACCACATTCCCTCCTTTTAAACCCATATTACTCACCCTAACTCACTTTTCCTCCAAATCATCTTTTCAAACTTTTTGCATCTCATCTAATTTCCCAATCACATAAACACTTCCCCTCAAATTATTTTGATGATAATTCTTAAGGGGGCACCACACCAATCTAAGGAACACATTACCAATTTTGAGACATACATGCAATAGTGATACTAAACAATAAAAAAATGACTACAAATGCAATCATTTCTTGAACATAATATTTTAAGACATCAACAAACATCATAGCGTCAAAATTAGATTTCTACAACTTATTTTCGATGCAATTTCACAAAATTCATATCAAAATGGGTAAATTATAGACTCCCAATTTTAACATGCTTAATGAACCTAAACCTAAGTTAACACATCAAACACCATACCAAACATAAATGGGAAACCAATCAACTCAATTCAATCAATTTAAACATATTTTTTAGTATTTTTCATATTCACTATTTGTTAACAAAAATTCTAGTGATAATTTTGTCAACTTGTGGTATTTTCGACAATAATCATTTTTTAGCCATTTTACTGGTTAAACTGATTGCTAAGAAAAATTTCCAAGTCAAAATAAATATGCCAGTGGTATTTTATAAAAATGGCTAATATCCTTTGGCATGAGCCATAGGCACATATACTCCTTTGTCCCACTGCCTCATTTGGCCTTGCATGCTTCAAAAATGAACCAAACCTACTAATTTCAAATTTGATCTTGTGCCCTAAGGGCATATTGTACCTAACTTTCCTTCTCAATCCCTCCTTAAAAAAATCTATAAATGCAACCCTTGGGGTGAGAATTCAACAAGGAATTCTAAGATAGCAATACTCTAGCAAAATTTCTCTTGTTATCTTGTTCTCTTATTTGCATTATCTCATATTCCCATTTGGAGAATCCTCAACAAGATTTTGAGCAAGTTAAGGTAAGGGGGCATTGGAGTAAGGAGATCATATTGGAGTGATGAGGATCATTTGTTAGGATTGTATATTTCCTAGCACCTCTCTCTTTCCATTTTCTTGTCTTCATTTTATGCATTTTCCCTCTTATTCAATTATTGCTAACTTGGATTTTGCATTGGTAGCTACTAAATGTTTGTTTCCTTGTTCATTTAGCATTTCTAATACATATTTGTAGCCATTTAATGCTTATTTATGTTTACATTTCTCCATTTGTAGCAAGCCTTTTTCATTATCTTAGTATCTAACGATTTATAAGCACTTCTCTTTCATTTTGGTATACTAATCTCATTTCTTCTTTCATCCTTGAATAAGTCACTAATATTTCTCATTTTTTAGGCATTTATCTTCATTTCATCCAATTAATTTGTATTTGCAAGCTTAAATTATATTTTTCTTGATTTTTGTGCTCATTTCTATTTCATCTACAAGTTCATAAGCTTGTTTTCTTCATTTAATCTCATGCTTACATGCTTTACATTCATGCATCTTAGATAAGATTTTCATTTACATGTTATTTCATTCTCTTTAATCTTATATTAATATTGCTATAAATTAGACATAATCTACTTGCATTCCCATTCCATATTGCATACTCTTTTTTCTTCTTATTTTGTATGAGGTAACATTTAATCCTTTGGTGTAGATTTTAAACAATAAAAGTAGTTCAAAAATTTGTTATATGACATAGTTCCCCCTTTTGCATCATCCCATTTGCTCCACCATAGGTTTTGCATCTCTTTCATTATTTGAATGTATTTTAACTTCCATTTTGTAATTTAAACACTTGCACATATCCATTCGAGGCATAATCAAATAGCCAATAGTCATTCCATCTTCTCTTTGACTATATTCACCCCATTTTACAAGTTTTGGTAAATTGGTAAAGCAATTCCTAGGATTTTGTAAATCCCCAAGTTGCAAGCCTTGGGGAATAGGGTTTTTTAGAATTCTTTCTCGGATTCCAATCCAATTTGATCAAAATAACTCAAAATTTCACCATAAAACTAGTCAACCTTAGTTACATGACAAATTCACCGCTTCCTATATCCACTTGTGAATTTGACTCTTTCGAATTACATAGAGCAAATTTTCCAAATCCCAACAAAAATACCAATGGAAAATTTGCTAGACTATGGTGAATTTGTCATGTTAATTTACATTTAAAAGGATTAGGTTCATACTCAAATTTGTTTTAATAAGGGTTTGATCAGTTGGGAATATATCCCATCACCTCTCTACAAATTAGACAGACCCCCAAAATTAGATAGACCTAATTTTTTTGGATTAAATCTTGAAGTCTAAAAAAATTCTAGTGGCAAGTTTGTTAGCCTATGGTGAATTTTTTCAGACTTTATTTTAAGTAATATTGCTACTTGTAACCTCCTTGCTTGCTATCATCTCAATAATTTTATTTTTTGTTCTTTGTTTTTTCTAAATTGTCTGCCAAAAGTTTAATTTACTTTGGGAAATTAAGAAAATCTTAGTATAGATATAAAGTTCTCCTTTTCAAAATGGCACTTAGGCAATAATCAAAAGGTCATATAGCTTTCATCTTAGGATAACTTATTTATTGCATTATCCCTTGTTGCCTTGAAAAGAAAAAATTCTTTAGCTTAATCATCATTCAAATAAAAAAATACATACTAGGTTAGAAACTATTCTCTTGCATTTTGTGTGATTGCATTTAGCATATGCTTTAGATGATCTTCCCTTTAAGTTAACATAAATTTTATCTTGTAAAGGCTCAATAAAGAGTTATATTAGGGATCCAAAATCTTAGGCTTTTATTAAATTAAATCATTAAACACTATACAAGCTTGAACATCAACACAACACATAGCAACCTCTTGTAATACATGAGGTAGATCCTACTTGCATGAGGATCCAATTATTCAAGGCATCCTTTGGAAAGAGGCCTTTGAGAGGAAGCAGGGGTTCCAATAGATCCCCCTCTCCCATGAACTTAGGATCTAAATATACATATATATTTTAGGGTAAAATTGTATGGAATAGTCCTCAATACCTATTGCCACATTTTAATAGTGTGGATTTACATTTTATATGCAATTAAAGACTTTAGCTTAATGTTTTGGGAGACAAATGGATTCATGATAGTTGTAGTAGATTTTGAGTCTTTTAGAGAATTTTAGAAAGATGATTTATGATGTGTTTTAGTAAATCCGTATTTCTCTTTTGGGCGATTGATTTAGCTTATTCATGAAGATCTAAGTTTTCATGATTTCTTCTATTTCTTGTCCAGGTACTCTTGGAAGCTTATTATAGTTCTTCTTTTAAATAGGTTCATGTAAATATTCTTTTGGTGACAAATCAAATGGCCCAAGGGCAAGAAGAAGTCTTCATATAGAGTGGTGTTTTCTATAAGAGGAAAATTTATGCCTTTAAGACATACCTTATGTGATAATGGAAGACTGAAGGAGTTTATATTTAAAGGAGATGGTATTATTGACTTTTCTTCTTTAATTGATGTACTAGTAGAAGTTTATTTTGGATGTATGTGGGAGTATCTAATAGTGCTAGTGATGAATATAGTCTAGCCTAAGGAGACTCTTGTGTAAGAAATATCTTTGTAACAACATATTTTAGATTATGGGGGGATCCAATTAAGTCCACCTCAAAATTTTGAGGTTCAATAGAGCATCCATTATAGGGTAGATATTATAATTAATAATGTCTTCTCTCCTTTGCCCTCATTCTAGATTATAGGAGGTGTTGAAATTATAATTTGATTCATGGCCAAGGCTAGCATTGTGTGATGTATTGGATAGATCTAAGGGAATTTCATTGTACAATGTATTTATTAATTATAATATTTTATTATGTAATCCCTATAGGCCATAGTCAAGGAAAACTATTTTTTTATCAATTTTCTATTCTTAATCAAGCAAACTACAAAAAACTCTCATAATAAATAAAACTAGATTTTCAAGGTAGCTCTAGGAGAAAGAGAAAAACTACAATAGGAATATTTAGCTTTCAACTAACAAGAATAGATAAAATAAAACCTATGGAAATAAATTTGATAAACCCTAGGGGTTGAAAAATAGAAACAAAAACTTTAGAAGGTGGATTTTATGTTGGGTTTACAAAATTTTTTGTAGGAAATAAAGAGATATCTTATACAATTACATGAATTAATACAAGATAAGCCAAAAAGCTTAAGCTAGGATAGTATAATGATAAATTAACAATCAAAACTACAAAATTATCTTAATCTAAGTAGAAATGTTGTAGAGCATTCAAAGGATGGGATGATCTACCAATATTTACACCCAAAGGTCACTTATTACCATTTGAGGAGCAATTTTCAAGGTAGGTCAAACCCTCTATGAACAACCTAGGTGTGGTCTCTGCTTAGTTATTGTGGTGCTTAGTTATTGTGGTGACATCGCAAGAAAGCTAGAATAAGAGAGTATTTTATTACGCTTATTATGAGATGATTTGGTTCTTGATGCACTAGGTGTCAAGTAATTTCTCTTCACTACATTAGGATTATCCCTAGTATTTTATTTTCTATGGAGAATCTATTGAACGCATTATTTTATTTATTTTTGGATTAAGAGAGTTGTCATATTTGATTGTAAATTTACTACTAAATTGTCTTAATTCAAGCATTTGTTTTATCTTGTATTAATCCATTTTATTGTTAAAGCTTTTTTGAAATTTAATGAATAAGGATGTAGTAGAAAATGCTCTTTATTTGTTTATATCCTTACATAAAATATTTTGTTGAATCCCTAGATACTTTTATCAAAAATTTGAAATAAGAATTTGATGATTATATGACTCTAATATAGGTAATGGTTATTTTTATAAACACTAAATAAGACCCTAATGAATATGTTACTAATTTTCATAAAATATGGGAATGACATAAATGTCATTCTAATATAAATTTAACTAAAAAGGCCACTATAGTAATATTTGTAAATAAGCTTAGGCTAATTTTTCAAGCTATAATATAGGAACACAACTCTTGTGGTTTGTATTCCCTTGACAAAGTTATTCATTTGGTCAAAATCCTTAAACATTTGGAAAATAAGGTAGACCAAAAATCCTTAAAACCTAAAAACCCTGACAAAATATTGTAGGGAATGGATTTTTTAATGTATTTAATAAAGATACACCTCATGATATAGAGATATGATGCCTATGCATATGTTAACCAAATTAGGGGGTGGCAAAAAAGTTTAGAATATGATGTCTCAATGGATACATGAAGATATTCTCAACATATGTCCACCACCTAAGGTTAAAAATTGTCACATCAATGGCCCCATGTAGCAGGAGGAGGTGGGAGGCTCCCACCCTGGAGGGATGGCCCCGCTCTATTTTCTTGCTCCCCCTCCTCCTGACCTACATTCTAGATTCATTGGAGGCTCCTGCTTGGATATTTCAGGCTTGTTTCTAGTGCATGACTAATTATTTGTAGTTGTATAGATCACCTTGAAGACTCTATCCCAGACACCCTTGGTTTGAATGGTTTTTGGCTAGCCCAGTTAGGGGGATGTGCCTTTCAAAGGGGATTTAGCTTTGTTTAAATATCCTAGTTTCTCTAGATCTCTGTCTACATTTTTTATGGCTTTAATGATATCACATGTTTAGCGTCTACAGATGGCCATCCCATACAACTCTAGATCTAGATTTGGAATACCTTTGGGATCTCTCAGTAGATCTAAAATTTTTCCATTTCTAGGTATTTCGATAAAGCCTCTTGCTATAGTCTATTTTTTGATCTTGGGGGAGGACCCTATGCTTCATCATGCAATTGTAGCTCTAGCTTCTATGGTTTCTCCCTAAATGGACCTTTGTGGGACTATGTGTTCTTCTGATACATTTGGTTATTTGTTAGTTTGGTATTGCAGTATTTAAGGTATTGGTTTGGGGACCTTGTGATTCATCGCTTACTGTAATTGTTGGACCATGATTGACAATCATTGTGTTCAATTTTTCTCCAGTCATGGGTCATCATGGTGGTTGGTGTCTCTGGAATTTTTCCTATAGCTTGTATTTTTAGTCTCCTTCATAGGGAGATCTTGTGACCTGCCAAGATCTCTAGTGAATGCTGATCCACTTTCTAGGTCATGTTTTGTTTTAGTTGTTTGTAGTATTCTTCTTGTTGTAGTTGGAATTTTATTTTTACTCGATAACTTGATTGGAGAATGATGCTTATTTCGGTGGGTAATCTTATTCTAAAGTTGAATGGAAAAGTTGATTCAATCAAGGCCCTACTTTCTTGGCTTATGTTGGATGGATCTATGGTTCTCCCAAGCCTTTCTAATTAGGATTCTCTTAGCTGGACCAAACTGTGGTTTCCTATGCCTTTCTAGATGAGATTCACTTTGTTGGACTAGTCTGTAATGGTCTCATACCTTCCTATATGGGATCCTCTTGTGTTGCAATTTTTGCATAATGGTCTATTCCCCAGTGGGAGTTCTCTATTTGTGCTACTTTTTTGGAGCTTCTAGGAGATAGGTTTACCATATTTGGATTTCTAATTGTTCATCATTGTTGGTTTCCAATTTTTAGTTTCCTCCTGGACAAGATTTTGTGAATCTTTTGCTTTCTAGGATTATCTTCCCCGACCTTTCCTAGGTGGTAATATTTGTTTGAATTTTAAATCTTGTAATTCCCACTTCTTCTTTCTAGTTTTTGGTTTCCTGTGCCCTTATGGGTAAGATTCATTGTTTTAATTTCTCAAGGATTGCTCTTTGCTAGTAGTTTTGCCAACTTAGATTTCGAGCGGTAATTTGAGTTTAAATTTTAAATTTTAATTTCAAAATCCAATATCGTCCCTTCGGGACCATATTTTGGTAGTTATGTTTGTGCCTCTTCAGGTCTAGGACCACCCTAGTGGGCTTGCATTGACCTTTCCTACTATTCTTCAGACTTGTTGGTTTTTTGTTATCACTTTGTAATAAGGTTTTGGGGTCCTTTTAAAACTCGCATATCAATCCAACTACCAAAAAAAAATATTGACACATCAATAATAGGTCTAAATAATTTGTGTGGCATGATCCTAACAATTTTTTTTTTTGACATGGAACTTATGGTCATGCTAATTCTACTTGGATAGACTTACATAAATATTTTACTAAACAAACTTTTGGTCCTAACTTTAATGTTGATCAAATCAACAATGAGAGGATTGATTTATTTTATGAAAAGAAATAGTCTCCAGAAGAGGTTTAATCACCCTCTCAATTAAAGGTTAGGTGTATATAACACCTCATTTAGCAACCATGAACAAAAATATTTTAATAAAAAATAGGGAGTGAATCAAAATCAAGGTCAAGGATTTAATAAAGGTGGCCATCAAAATTATCAAAATCATGGATATAATTCTAGTAAATGCAACTAAGGAGGAGGTTAGAACAATCCAAATCAAAATGGTAACTATCATAAAATTAAAATACTAGAGCTAATACCTCTCAGAATGCATCTCAAGTTAACAAAGTACTTTTCCAACCTAGACCAAATGGAAGATACATTTGTAGCCAACTGAATGTGGCCCATTACTTCAATATTTAAGAGGTACAAAGAGAAATCATTACCTCCTTGGAATAGAAAATTGCTACTATTGCTAGCAATGTGCCTCAATACAAAAAGAAGTAACCTTATAAGAGGAAAAAGGAAAGAAGAATAAAGTAAAAGAACCTATCTAGGCTATGGTCAATACCACCATTATTTATAAGATTCCAAACCATCCTTTGGTCATTTGAGAACCTCGTACATATGTATAGACCCATCCTAGCCAAGGCTAGAATTGTATGACACTGTATACTATTAATACCACCAAGAGCCATGGGTTGCATCTTCTAGTGTTCTCACCTACACAACACAACACAATGTAATATTTTTGTATTTTTTCCAATGGATTAAGTGGAAGCACACATACATGTAATGAAATAAAAAATACTTAACCACAAAGCATCCACACATCAAAGCAAGACACAAGACTTATGGAATAGTATATTTATTTACTCTAGAGGTACAATGATGATTAAAGTGCACCTTAACATCAATTGATCCAGGCACAATTCATAATGCACGATGACTACTTAATGGAAAATAATATACAATCCTCCCCATAGACTCAAATCACCAATCCATCCTAGGTATTAGCTCGGTGTGTAGGCCCCAATCCCATTAGATTACCTTTAAAAGCTTCCATAATTACCACTACCCATGACTTATACTCACATGGATAAAATAATACAACTACACAACTTGACAACTTGACACAACAAACTACTCAAAGCATGCTTTCTCACATAGAATGGAAAGCCATTACTTGTCTCAATTTATGCACCTTGCAATTCTAGCAATGTACTCACTCATTGCATTAAAACCTCAAGGTAAAGAAGTTGGCTTGCAATACTTGCAAGAAAGTCATGAGTGTTGGTAGGGATGATTGAGATGCACATACCACATAGACCCCCTCACTTAAAATCAATTATACCCTTAGTGTTGTGAATACTTTGCTGCATCTCTCAAGAGAAGGAACCTAAAATTAATTTTTAACCCTAGGTACTAAGGCTAATGTCCCTTTTAAGGATATCCTACATCTTATCCATGCTTATTTATTTTATCTTCTCTTTCTCCTAGCTTACCATCGACTCATTTACTTAGGTCACCAAGAACTTCATTCACTATTTTTTACCCTAGCCAATTGTCCACACATCCAAGATACGTTCACCTCCCTATCTGGCTTGTCCACCATGTTTGTAGGAGGCTAATTTGAATGATTCCCTTATGGCCTAAGAGGATATACTCTCATTTATTCAAGTAACTTCATATTTAGGTAACCTTACCCACTTTAGCTACAATCTCATACAAACCATCAAACTTGTAGATTAAGGTCCTTGCTTGTCCCAAAGGTACCTTAAATACTTTAAGATCCATCCTCAATAGGTACCTACCCACAAGACATGGGAGAGGTTATTTGTGAGTTCTAGGATCACATGCCTAAGGAGCTTCCATCATATCTACCATAGAGAATATTAATAGATCATCATATTGAGTTGGTCCTAGGGTTTCCTCTAATAGGGACTTTTTACTGGTTATATAGCGCAAAGATGGTTGAGTTGAAGAGGTAGTTAGAGGATTTTTTAGATGTTGGTTATATTTATACTACATTATTATCTTATGGATCCCTAATGCTATTCCAAAGGAAGGACAATGGATCTTTGAGATTGTGTGTTGACTACATGACTCTAAACAAGTTGACCATTAAGAAATGGTATCCTCTTCCACCGATTATTGATTTCTTTGATCATTTTGCAAGGGTGAAAATTTTCACTAAACTAGACTTGAGGATTGGATATTATCAAGTTAAAAGTGCTCTAGGATATGAGGAAAGACAACTTGTGTGATGAGGTATGGGTCATACTAATTTCTTGTGATGCCCTTTGGGTTTTACAATATACCAATGATGTTTTGTATACTCATAAATGATGTGTTTAGTCAATTTTTAGACAAGAGTGTGATGGTCTATTTGGATTATATATTGGTATATTCTAATAGTATAGAGGAGCATATGGTATATCTATCAAAAGTGTTCATAATTTTATGGGATCATGATCTATTTGTAAAGATGGAAAAATGTTTCTTTACCAAAATGAGGTGAATTTATTAGGGTACATATTTGGTATTGGAAATATCAATCTAAACCAAAGGAAGATTCAACCAATTAGATATTTGGAGGCACCCAAGGATGCGCATGGAGTAAGGTAGTTCTTGTACCTAGCCAATTACTATAGGTATTTTATCAATAGGTACTCAAATCTTGCTAGTCCATTGGCATATTTGTTGACTAAAAATGGAAATGGATGTCAAAGTGTCAAGTGACCTTCAATATCTTAAAAGAGAAGATAATATGTTAACTAGTGTTATCCTTGGTAGAATTAAGCAAGTTGTTTGAGGTGCACACAAATGCACCTAATTTTTCCATCAAAGGTATGCTCATTCAAAATGGGTATCCTATTGCTTTTGAGTCAAGGAAGTTGAATGATACAAAGAAAAGGTATCCAGTTCATGAAAAGGATATGATAGTGATGATTCACTATTTGTGAAACTAGAGGTACTATCTATGGGGTTATCACTTTGTCATGAAGACACAAAATATCTTGAATTCCTTCTTCCTAACTCAAAGTAAGCTTACCCCCAATCAAGAAATGTGGAACAAATTTTTAGTTGATTTTTATATGGATATCATGCATACCATTGGAAAGGAGAATGTGGTGGTAGATGCACTTAATAGAAAACAATAATTGATATTAATTTCAATAAAATTGACTAGCCCCATATTTTTTTATGGGGAGAGCAAGTTAGATTTAAATGGGGAAATCATGGAGAGAATTAAGGAGGGCTTGGTATGATATCCTCAAGCTACAACATTAGTAAAAATTATCAGACTAAAATCACAAGTGTAGAGTGATTAAGTTCAACATGATTAATTGATTTTTATGGTTTTCTCAATGTCAAGTCTATGTCCCTAAGTGGAGGAGCCTTCATAGAGAGTTTATTAAGGAATGTCATGTCTCTTTGTGGTCTGGGCACCTTGGGAAGAGGTACATGATATTATTATTGGAGTAGGGACTCTATTGGCCAAGGATGGGGGAGGATGTAATAATTATGTCTAAACTTGCTTTATTTGATAGTAGGATAAGCCTAAGCATTGGTTCCCTAGAGGAATTCTACAACCATTACTAGTTCCTATGAGATTTTGGGCAAGTGTGAACATGGACTTCATTCCAAGTTTGTGATGTATGAATGGATTCTCATCTATCATGGTTGTGGTGGATCAATTTTCCAAGTATGCCATATTCATTGCATGTTAGACCCATTGTGTAGTGGAGGTTGTAGTAGGGTAATTTTTAAAGAATATGGTGAAGTATTGGGTTTCCCCTTGAGCATAATTTTATATAGAGATGATTGTATTACAAGCAAATTTTAGCAAGAACTATTTAAATTGATGGGCATAAAGTTGATATTGTCCAGTATCATCATAAAACCAATGGTCGTATAGAGAGGATCAATGCTATATTGGAGGCTTACTTGTAACACTATATGTGGAGTGACCATAATAATTGGCCCGATATTCTTGACTTAGCATAGTTTACATATAATTTTCTAGAAGAGTGAGTCAAGAAAGGACTCATTATTTGAGTTAGTAATGGGTCAACAGACTTTTCTATCGCATACAATGATTGCAGGATACCTAGGTGGTGTCTATTAGCCATGGAATACTTGAAAGGCAATGTAGAAATATTAAAAAAACATAAAATATATTCACAAGAAGAACTTTATTGTATTTCATAGTAGTTTCCATACACAAATGGAATCTAACATTACCCAATATTGCTTGTCAAAATAAATGCATAACATGTGAAAAACACAATATATGATGGGGTATCCATAGACACCAAAATATCTTCACTCAAACAGAATCAAAATTATACTCAAAGCAATAAGAAGATTATTAATGAGGATGGGTACTTATAACTAAGCACATATTACCTTTAGTTCAAGGTTATAAGACTAACCCTAAATAATAAAATAGTTAAAAATTACAAAAATACTTTTTCAAGGTTTACATGTGTCCAAAGGGTAAACATAGCAAAATGTTGGTCATGGTCTCAATAGAAGCTTAAGCATGGCATATTTTAACATCCCTATTAATTTTAACAAAATATATGAATAGAGGATGTTATATTGGATCCCATATTAAGGGACCCTCTCCCACTCTAAAAACTTCTTGCATGCACAATAAAGTGGCCTTGAGCACGAGCTTGGTCAAAATGTCTACTACCTACTTTGATGAAGGAATAAACATTGGATCTAATGTCCCATGACCATGAAGCCATCTCATAAATTGCATCCATATCTCTATGTGCTTTGTATGCTAATGAAACATAGGAGTGTAGATAGATTGAATAGCACTCTAATTATCATAGCAATAAAGAACTATTGAACTCTAAGGGATGCCAATCTCCTAAAAAATTATTAACATCCACCTAATATGCTTGGAAGCCTCATTGTAAAATTAGTATTTAGCCTCCATAGAAGACTAATAATGGTGTATTGAAGCCTAAAACACCATGAATATGGCTAAATATCAAGTAGAACACAAATCCTATGGTGGACCATTGCTCATCCAAATCACCTTACTAATTAGCATCTACAAAACCTACCAAAATTGGAGGAGAACCAATAGAATAGTGAATGCCCATCTAATATGTCCCTCTAATATATCTAAGAATACAATCAGCTATAGTCCAATGAATATCTTAAGGATAATGTATATACCTAGAAGAATAGCTACTAGAAAAAGGCTATATCCAATCTAGTATCAATGAGATAGAGAAGACCTCCTATAAGATATTGATATAGCATGGAATAAACCAAAGGTGTGGTATAATCAAGTCATATTTTTAGACCTAAACCAGAGGATATATAAGTAATATTACACTCTTCGATCCTAAAATATTAAAGAATATCTAAAGCATACCTGGGCTAAGATATTGTAATGATAGAATCTAACTGATCAATCTAGATTCCCAAAAAATAGTTTGAAAGCCCCAAATCTATCATCTCAAAGGTAGAACAAAGACATTATTTTATATTCTGAAGTAGAGTAGTGGAGATTCTCATTATAAGAAGGTCATAAACATATAATTTAATTACCACAATTTTCTCATCATAATGTTTAATGTAAACATCATTCTTAGCATCACATCACTAAAATACAAAACTAAGAAAAAAAATGGATTTTCTAATACCAATCCCAAGAAGCCTACTTAAGGCCATACAAATATTGGGTCAAGTGACATAAGATTGAAGTAGGTCCCTCTAGCTCAAATCTAGGTGGCTAATATATATAGATATCCTCCTAAAATTCTCTATAGATAAAGTAAATCTTCACATCCATATAATGCACCTTCCATCCATAGGAAGCTATTATAGAAAGAATCATTATGACAGAGTCCTTCCTCACCATAGGTACAAATTTATTATAGTAGTCCACTTCCTTCTATTGAAATAAGCCCTTGGAAATAAGGTATACCTTATGATTTTTTAATTTGGTTATTAGATGTGTCCTTGATCTTGTAGACCCACTTAAACCCTAAAAATTTCTTCCCTATTGGAAGGGAACTGAATACCATGTTTTTTTCTTCATAAATACCTCATATTATGCTACCATGACATCTTCCCATTGGGGATTGTCCTTGGCATTATAATAAGTGATAGGATTTATGAATGGGCTAGTTTCAAATATTAGGAAGGAATATTTTGATGTTTCTCAAGGGACACAATGGGTTGTGCATCCTTCATGAGCATCTTATCCCATTAGGGAATAGGAAATTTAGAAGAAGCATGTGTATCTTGCACCATCTCAACATTAGAAACTAAAATAGAAGAATTCAATTCATCACCACTCATCTCATCATGCACAACTAGAGCATATTAAATTAAACCATCGTATTCATCCTATTCTACTCTAGGGGAAGAGGAGACTATCTTAAAAATTATGCATGATGGAGTCAAATCAATACACAATGAGAAACCACTAGAAAATGAAACTTCTCCTTATAGGAATGGAACCAATGAAGTCATCTAAATAACCTTCTAGGTCTAGAATAGGTAGAGAATCATAGAAATCAAAAGCTAACATATTAGGAGGGGGAGTGGAAGGAATACCTAGAAGAACCTCATTAAAGATGATCTCTCCTAATCCACACCTTACACCTATGAGGATCATAGAGATGATATATCTTTGAGATATCAAAACATCCCATAAATATACATCTATGGCTCTTAGGTGTATCCTTTTTTATAAATATCCTTCAGTGTTTGGGTATGTTATCCCATGTTTAATACCTAAAGATTCAAAATATGGATACATTTGGATTATCTCTTATCAATTTCTCAAGAGTTGGCATCCCTCAAATAGCCTTGGTAAGCACCCTATTGATTACATATCCCACACAAGTGACTACCTCATCCTAAAACTTATGATTTAGTCCCTTGAAATAAATCTTATAGTAAGCCTTCTCCATTATTACTCTATTTTGTATTTTTGCTACACCATTCTATTTAGAAGTTTAGTGAACAACCCTTTTATATGTTATTCCATGGGTGGCCAAGAAATTATTAAAAATATAACTAGCATATTCAACACCCCTATCTATCCTAGGACATTTGATCTTCTTGTATAACTAGTTTTGAATAAGAGCCTTAAAATTTTTGAACCTCTCAAACACTTGATCCTTGGTATGAATGGTATATACCCATATATACCTAGAAAATTCATCAATGAAAATAAGTACCTTTTTTTTTGAAAATTAAGGTGTTCTAGTAGGTCCATATATGTCACTATGAATAGTCTCCAAAGGGTGAGATGCCCTCCTAGAAACACCTTTAAAAAATGTCTCCCTATGATACATTCCTAGAATTCCTCCCTCACATACAAAACTTGGAGGGGATATGCATGGAAGTCCAATATCCATCTCATAATGACTCATGTACCTCAAGGAACCATAACTGAGATGTCCAATCCTATGATGCCATTTTTGACTATCATTATTAACATGTGTAACATTGCAACAAAGTTCTTCTTGCTAAAGAGGAAGTGTGTCTTTCACCTAGCTTATTCATATGATTAGACTCATCACAATATCTAGAAGTAAAAATCCTAAATCCATGTCTATATCCATATTCACTTATCTATCAAGCTAGAATTATACTTACTTTTTTGTGTGAGTAATGTGATAAATAGATAAAATATTATGATAAATATTAAAAATATAAATTAGCTCATAAAATGATTAAGATCCAATAGTTATGCTTCCAATTCTTGCAATCTATAATGAAGATTCATCTCCAATCATATCATGTTCCACTACATGAGTTTTGTTATAGAATTGAAGAGGTGTTTTTGCTTTGTCAGGTGCCTAGTATCCCCTAAATCAACTATTCACTTATCTAAATAAGTGGTTGTCTAATATGAAAAATGAACTACAATATGTGCCTATGATATTTCTGTATCAAAACTACCTTTACCTTATGCATAGAAGAGAGCAACATTAGCACCATTTTTCTTACTACTTCCTCCAATTTATTGATCTAATTTCTATAAAATTATACCTTTTGTCCTTGCTTTGTGTAGAACTCACAAGTAAGCTTATTGAGCTTCCATATGATATAGTTAGGACTATGAAACAAGGGTACATGAAGATCTATAATTATTCTAAAAAAAATCAAAAATATACATGTAGTTATGACCAAAAAATAACACCAATGCAGAGAGCTTGAAAAAATATGTGATTTAAAAAAAAAAGCTCAAAACACTTCCATATAAAAAAGTTATGGCCTCTAGATGTTTGGAGCAAAAATCATGAAAATTACCTCTAAAAACTACTAAAAAAAAATCAATGTCTATAGAAAATGGGAGGCTTCCATGTTTCACTATGTGGGTGGCTAATAGGGCACATATACCAACAAATCATGTGATACCACTTGTTACAATATAACTTGTTGCCTTTTCTATGAACCATGTTGCACCACTTGTCATTGTCTGATTTGATCTAAAATTCATGCATCACCAAGTCTATTACTAACTATATGATTTGTTTTTCAAGTCCAATGAGATGGAATAATATGTTTGGCTAATACTACTTCATAAGTTTTAAGTGGTATACAAACTATCATGTTGGTAAATTAGAGCATACCATGTATTACATCAACATGCATACCACATCAATACCCTTAAAATCTACCACATGTCACCATGTGCTATTTTTTGGATTTCCACCTTAGTTGCTACATGTTACCTTAGGATTCATGTATTTCCTACCAAGTCACCTATATGGACTACCTTATGTTGCCTTGGGATGCATGCATTTGGTTACAACTTTATTGTATGGACTACCATGTATCACCTAGGGATGTGTGCACCTACCAACTTAGCTATATAGATAGTCATATGTTACCTTGAGATTCATGCCACCTTAACTATATGGACTACCATGTGTCACCTCAAGATGTTTGCTCCTACCAACTTAGTTGTATGGACCACCATGTGTCACCTAAGGATTCATACCACCTAAATTATATGGTCTACCACATGGCATTCATAATCTATTATCATGTCATCATTTAGAGAGGAAAAAGATGCCACATCATCAAATTATGCTATGTCATCACTACTGACATTGTCACATATGTAGGTGAGGGATATGCTAATGTCATTGATAAGAGGGAGGAGGAGGTTCAAACTTAGAACATACCTTAGAAAATATCTTAGCATTACATGTGCTAATAGTCCTCCCAAGTGCTTTCCTTAGGAAGGAAAGGAGGAAAATGAGACTTAACATGCTATGACCATGCATCTATCCCCCTTTCCATGTATATGAAATATGAACACATTAATAAGGAGCACGCTAGTATGATGCAAATGATACTAATGGTGCCTTTACTCGTCATAGTAAGAGAATATTTTGCATAATATTCCCTATTTCAAATTTAAATAATTTGAAAAATAAATGGAAATGAGCACAATTTTCAAATGTAATTTCAGATTACCTAGAGGGGAGACAACAAAAAGTGATAAACTATGATCCCTACTAGAATTTTACAAAGAATTTAAAAAATTTGATGGTTCATCCATATCTACTATATCTTACCCTACATAATTATTTTGTCAAACATAAACAATAAAGCCCTCCCCTCATGCCTATGCAACACAAAATATTGTGGGATCATTTTTGTAACTTTGTGAAGTGGCTTGGAGGTCTTTGCTAATCATGGAAGGCTTCCCATATATCCTATTATACCAAGGGTTCATTTAAAAATAATTGGCATATTATTTTCTTCTTTTATGGTCACCAATAAATATCTCCTCTCATCAATGTTGCTATTGGTCATCAGAATATAAAAGAGAAAAGGAAATAATTTTTTTCAAAAAATCCATGAAAGAAAAATGAGGTTTTAAAAAAACATCAAAAAATTCAATCATAAAACTAGGGAATTCATCTAGTCAAAAACATTAACAAGCAAGATTAAGTGCTAATGAGAGGAAAAATTGCACCTATCAATGAATATTTTTCCTTGAGTAAATATACTAATTCCAGTGAGATCCTTGTGAACTAATTCCACTACTTATTTTTATTAGAGACCCTTCTTCATATTACACCATCAAATTAAAAACACTTCTCCACAAGCCTCTACAAAAAACATCCTCAAGATAAGCTAGAAGATAAATATATCGTTAATAGAAGTAATCAAATACTAAAAATTCACCTTGCTCTGATACCATGTTAGATTTCATTGTAGTTTTTAACAATGAACGAAATCAACATTACCTAGTATTGCTTATAAAAAAAAATACACATCATATGAGAAACAAAGTATATGATGGGGTGTCCCTAGAAACCAAATTTAATTTTAATCAAAGATAATAAAAACTACACTCAAGCCAATAGAAAAATGATTGGTGAGGAGGGGTATTTATAACCAATTACATGTTTCCTATAATCCAAGGTTATGAGACCAATCCTCAAGAATGCAATAATAAAAATATACAAAAATACATTTTGAAAGGTATACATGAGACCAAGGGAAAATATAAAAAAAAGTTTCTTGTGGCCTCAAAAGAATCTTAACCACCACATATTCCAATGACCTCAACCTAATCTACAAAATATGTTAGTACTAAAAATGTTGAAATATTAGAATCATCAGTTAAAGTGATGAACTTAACACCCATAATAGAAAATAACATAATTTTATGCAACCCAAAGAATCCTTGCTAAAGCATTCATGAGCAATACAAAAGCATAAGAAATTATTGAAGAGTTGCATACAACCCCTTGCAAGATCATATACTTGGAATTACTTAGGACATCCCCTTATCAATGACAATGGTTAAGAGACTTATTAGATGAGATGGAGATGCCCAAATTAAGGATTGATAAAATTATACCCACAATTATAGGGTCTTATAAAGTGCAATGTATTCAATCCCATAGAGAAAGCCTTTGTATTGATGCACACACTTTTCCTAACTTGGTTATAAATTTTCTTTTGAAAAATATGATTGTTGTTGATTATTTTACAAGGGTCGATGATTTTCTATTTATGGTAGTAGTTGATTATAATAATATGGTGGTTTGTAGGTATTTGGTTGATGAAGATATTGGTACATGTGTTATGTCATTGTCCTTGATAGATAAACTAAATATCCCTAGAGAAAATATCCTCTCTACTAGAAGTCATTGTTATGCTTATAATGATAAACCACAAGATCCTATAGGTTGCATTTGGTTGCCAATTTCAGCTAGGCCTAAATAAGTAAGAGTTAAGTTTATGGTTTTTTATTTTCAAACCAACTACAACATGCTATTAGATATAATTTAGACTAGTACTATGAGAGCCATACCTTCCTCTACTTGTCAAGTGGTTAAGTATGCCTATAATTACAAAATTTTCACCATAAAAGGATACTTGGATCCTTGGGGACCTCATCCTCCAAGACATAACAATTATTCTATTCCTTTTATGGATGAAAAATAAAAAATTATAATTTATTAACATGAGCCTCAATGGAAATCTACAAGTAAATTATACAATTTTCCTTTCACTTGAAATGCCCCCAAGATAGATATGAATAAAAAAATAATCAACTTAGTATCGATGTTATCACCTTCTTCCTTAAGAGGTAGTAGAACAATTGCCACCATTTTTGAAATCCAAGCATATATAAGATCCTATTTTGTTCTATCAATGATTGGCCAAATTACATAAAGCACATGAGGACACTGTCAAATTGACACAAGTAACATTTTGTGTGGATAGTGATTTTAATAAGGTCTTTAAAATTAAATATGAGAATGCTCCTTATACTACTCCTATTTTTGAGGTGGCTATTGGGCATTACCAAGTAGGTTCAATGAAAGTTCCTATTTTGCATGATGATAATTTGTTTGGAATAGATTTTTATGAATTGATAAAAGTAATTTATTTGCATATTGCCTATTTAGGAATTCTAAATATAATCAATACAAATTTAGGATAGATATATATAGAAAAAATATAATTTCTATTATCTCTACATCAAAACCTTCACATAGGCTAGGTGAAATAGGAATTATTCCCTTGCCTAGGTATTTAAAAATGGCTAAAATCTATCAATTTCAAAATTGTTATGAAGATAGAACAATTTTTTTTTCTATCTCTAAAAGTGTAAATTATTTTTCTATTTAAAATAGTACTAAATTAAGACCCACTATTGACTCATTTTTTGAATTTTCATCAATGGGACTAGGATATCCTCTTAAAGTGGTAATCTTAGCACTGATATTTCAACTATTCCTAGGATTGTTCCTACTATTTTGACAATACCTAATGACTACTTAACCTATAAGACTCTTTCTATGCCCAAAATGATAGATATTTTTAATGAAATATATTTGTAGTAGAGACCACCCCTTAATGTGGCTATTCTAGTTCCTATAATGTTTTGGAAAACAATGATTATATTGACATTCCTTGTTATCCCTATTAGCTTATTTCTAGATCTAGAAATGTTTTCCTGCTTAGATATATTTTTAATAAGTGGATTTATGGTTTGATTGATCCTACACCCTCTTGTCTAGAAATGCACTTGATCAAAGCTAAGTTTTCTATTGAATTAAAAACTAGGGTTGTCATTAATGCTTTGATAAAATTTTATAAGTAATTAGAACCACACCCTTGCCCTCAAATTTATAACTTTTTTGATGCCCACTCATACACCCACATCCTCTATAGTCTTAGCGGAAAGTGGCATTTAGAAGAACCAACAATTCAAAATTTTGACAATGTCCTCTTTCTTCTATCATTGCCCAATAATAAATCCATTCTAGAATTATTATGTGCTAGAGATGAAATAATCCCTTGATAATATCATAAGAAAGGGTTTCTTCAAGATCCCAATCCTAACTGGGGGAGGTATAAGTGGTGTTATTAAATTTGCTAGGTTGAGATTAATCCTAAATTAAAGAGTGATGAGACTACAAAAGTGTCTCATTTTTTAAATAGTTTAACTCTTTTTATCTATTTTTTATTAAAATACCATAGTACTTGCCAAGTATTAATTTTTATTTATGTTGATATTAAATTTTAATATAGTGAATTAAATAAGATGTTTCCTTTAGCTATTTTGAATTGATTTTGTGTGTTTTAAGGACTAATTGCATGATTTCTTCTTATTAAAGGATAGAATAAAGTAGCAATAATGTTTACTAAGTTTTGGGAATAAATATATTAATTTGAAATGATTGGAGGACTACATCTAGAGTATTTTTGGACCAATACTATGCCTAAGCAGTAACCTGGTGCAAGTTGTGCACTAGAGTAATTTGTGCGCTAGCTAGGAATTAGAATAACTCAAGCTCCTAAAAAATAGGGTATGGATACTGTGCCAAAATAATAGAAGGAGAAGCGCTTTGGAATTTTGTGCAAATGAGATAAGGACAAAACTAAGTGGTCAATTCATCATGGAAGTATTCTGCCAAAGAAATTAGTCACAAGTTTGAACTAAATGCCAACCAATCAATGTGAGTGTGAATCTGCGTTTACACACATAAATGGAGAGTTGATATGCTACATATTTTGGAGCCCCTGCTACTATCTCACGTTAGAATAAAATAGAACTACTTGATGATAAGAATATTGTTGCACATATATCAGAGCAAGGAAAGCATGTTGGAGATTTTTATATTACTTCAAATTTATTTCCAAACTAGTTAACAACCAATGAGATTGTGGAAATTGGAGGACATCCAATTCAACTTGCTATTTTAGTCTGATTGGTCAGATTTAACACACAGACTCATGTATTTAATTAAGAGAGAGGTTTATATCTAAATAAACCTTGCTCATAGATCAAATAGATAAATATTCAATTATAAATAATATTGTATGCCCATTGGGTAGGGTAATGAATGAATTGAAAAAGTTTGAATAAAATATAAGGTATTTGACCCTCAACACATTGGCCTAAGTCTAAATTGTTCAACTCTTTTACATATGAGACTTTAACATTTTAGACTAGTTTTTTGAATCCTTCTTCCTCCTGTTGAACCTTAGAGCAAGGGCCCACTCTTTGGAACAATGAAAGGACAATTAACATTACTACAGGTTTTTATGATTAACATTTTTTCTATTATTCATTTCAACAATTGGAATATCATAGTTAAATTTGATGAGCTTGCTTTCATTTTTTATTTGCCTTAGTTAATTTCCATTTTCAACATAGCACAATTTGCTTTTCTTTTTTTGTAAGTGTGTGATGTTATTCCATTTAATTTTTGCAGTATGATTTGTATTAAATCTAGTTTCATCTCAACGTTAAATTCTATTTTTCCTTTAGCAATGAATTATATTTCATTTTAGTTTGGATTAGTTTAATTCATTTAAACAAAGTATGAGCTGTCACTTGATTTATTTTTACATTCAGATTATAGTTGAAACCTTGATTCATTTCAGTAATAAAGTGTCAGATTTAGTATAGTTTTCTTCATGAATATTGTAAAGACATTGTGATTCTTGATTTCCTTAGGTTAATTTAGAACTCTAATATCTGAGATACAATTCTAAGACCTCTATCACATAAAACCTTAGGACGCCGCTTTGGTCTGACAAAAGAATTAAAGTGAGAACATTAATGATAGTCATCAAAGAGTCTTCCCCTTATTCAGCCCATTGTGAAGAAGGTAATGCCATGAATATTGAGTCTATTATAGATATTAACATACACACCCTCGAGAAACCACACATAGTCAAAATTATGTTGGCCTATGTACCAAATAGCAATCCATCTTTATTTGTTTTATTTAAAGAGTACAAGGATGTCTTTGCTTGGGAATATATTGACATGCCTAGAATGTATGAGGATTTGGTATTTCATAACTTTGTTACCTATGAGGATGTTTCTCCTATATGATAAAAACAAAGAAGGTTCTCTCCTCTCATTTAAGACCTATGTAAAAAAAAAAAAAAATCTATTAGATACCAATTTTACTAAACCTATCGATTTAAGAACACAAGCTTATACTGAGAGGGGGAAGTGAACAGTATAATACCACTTTTTACTTTTCTTTAATTAAGATATATAATCCAATATATCAATGCAATGTCAACAACAGTAATCAAAGAAATATACAAATCACCACACACAATAGAGACACCAATTTAATGTGGTTCACCCAATGTGGGCTACTCCACGGAGAAAATATTTCACTAAAATTTTCTCAATAAATCTCTTGGGAAACCTTTCCCTATTACAATGTTTATGGACCTCTGTCCAAAGGAGACACCAATAACCTAATCAAGTTCATGGATCTCTATCCAGGAGACACCAATCCTCTTAGTTGATTTGTGGATCTCTATCCATAGGGGAACTTCTTCTCATCTGCTCTGGATGGTGATCTTCTAGAAGAATATTGCCTCCATTGCTCTAGGTTTGTTGGAAATATGAGCAGGTTTTGTTGTCATTGATGTCAAGAAGTCAGGATCAGTAAGCATCAGTTTCAGTGAGCAACATCAGTTTCAGGTTCCGTAATCAAGTGCAAAAGAAATATTACTTCCAGGTGGTCAGATGAGGTCTAAAGGGCAAAAGGAAGGCCCAAGCAAAAATAATATTATAATATTAAAGGTCTAAGGTCAAGACCTAGAGATTTAAATTAATTATAATAATTTCATTATAAATTAATTTATAATTTAATTTGATTAACTCTAAGAGTTATTAAGTTAATTATAAATTATTTATAATAAGTTAATTATAAATTAATTTATGATTTAATTTAAAACCCTAAAGGTTAGGGTTAAGAGGGTGCAAAGTTTAAATAATTCGAATTAATCGAATTAAAATATTCACCGACGTCTTGGAGCTTATGGCACTTTGCATATAAAGGAGGGTAAAACACTATGGCAAAAATTATCCAAGCGATCCATATGATATAAGTGAATATTGTGCACAAGGCAAGGAAGAAGATCATTTGTGTTTTTAAGGCTTTTGAGAGGCAGAACATAGGACAAGGGAGAGGGGAACCCACTCCATGTTGCAAGGCATTGGGTAGCATGATTGGCAGCTAGAGGTTGCATTAGGACGTTCGTTGGCGCAAGGTTGAGGGATCGAATCTCGTGGTCTTCATTTTGCTAAGCAGAGGAAGGTTTTTCATCGAAGTTTGCATCGTCGATAAAGGACAAAGGGAAGGTGCTAGCCTTTCCCTTTGCGTGGGAGCATGTAGCCCATGTGGTGGGCACACGCTTGGCAAAGGTGCTCGATAGGGAGAGGTTGCACATTCGAAACCCATCGAGGCCCTTTTGGTGAAGTGTATAAGGTATGCACTTTTATTGTAAGGTCTAAATTGTTGCATCTAAAATTGCTAAGGTGGAAGTTGAAATTGCTAAGGTGGAAATTAATTTTTAATTTCCTAAGGTCTTATTGATTGGACATTGCATTATTTTAAAAAGGATTTTGTGAGTTAATTAAGGGAGATAAAAGGGTATGCATAATTTTATTTTTGTGATTTGATTTTTTGAGTGCTTTGAATTTATAGAGAGGAGTAATAAGGTGTGCCAAGGGAGTTAGATATTTTTGTTAAAACAAAGTTAATAAAAATTGTATTGAAAGGAGAAATAAGGTTGAGTAAGTTTTTGATATTTTGACTTGGTGAAATATTTTTGTGAGAAAATATTAAGGATAAATATTTGCTATCTAACCCTAGTATTGGCAAAAAGAGTGGTTGTGATTGAGATAGGTGTTTGAGGTCAAATCATCTTCAAACAAGAGGTAAGGGCACATTATCCTTGAGAGTGATTGTTGGATGTTATGAATGCTAAGTTGGAGTGAAAAGGATTGTTTGATAAGCATTGTTGAATAAGTTTTTATATACTTGATTGGTGAATGCTTGAGTGAGAACTTGTGAACTATCTTGAACTAGGGTTTATACAAAGATCATGAGTATCATTGTTATGTGAATGTGGGAACATCTTGAGTTGAGTTTGAGTTCCATTGTGAGAGTTGTTGAGAGCATTGGATGAAACATTGGCTTAGGGTTTTGCAAGCAAGTTGGTTTCATTGATTGAGTTGATTGAGCTATAGTGATTGGAAAGTGTTGGAGTGATAGTTCAAGTTCTATAATACAAATTGTTCTATATTCTGAATTGATTTGAAAGAGGTTTTCTAAAAGAAATTGATTTGAGTCTGTATGCAAGTTTTGTAAGTAATTTGAGAAAGATTTTGTGAAAGCTTAAGGACAGATTTGTGTGAGCTTTTGTGGAAGCTTACAACTGATTGGATAGAGATTGGACAAGTTCTAGTGAGGACTTGTTGGAAATATTTGAGGTAAGTCTTAGAGAAGACTTGAGATCTGATTTGATTGATTTGTTCAAACCTTGAGTTAAGTTTTGGGGTAGATCTAGCAGAGGTGATTTGTGATTGGTCAAGATTTGTGGTAAATCTTGAGGATAGATTTTGGTGCATATTTGAGGATAGGTTTGTGCTAGACTAGAGATAGATATTGAGCAGATTTGTGCTAGATCGAAGGACTGTGTTTAGTGTAGATTTGAGATAGAGTTTGAGTAGAGCTTTGGAGGTGACAGAGTAGAGGATAATAGTCTCTAGTGGATAGAGATCCATTAGCTAGGGTAGAGAGGATAGAGGTCTTCAGTGGAGAGAGATCCACAACCCATAGTAGTGGAGGCAGTAGTTCTCTAGAGGATCACCAAGCTAGAGCAAAGGAGGAGTGTCTCCTGTGGATAGAGATCCACAAACTTGATTAGGGGATTGGTGTCTCCTTTGGATAGAGGTCCATAAACATTGTAATAGGGAAGGATTCCCAAAGATATTTGTTGAGAAAATTTTAGTAAAATATTTTCTCCATGGAGTAGCCCACATTGGGTGAACCATGTTAAATCATGTCTCTCATGTGTGTGATGCTTTATGTGATGTTTATTGCTTTAATGTTACTACTGCTATCATATGTATTGAAAAGAAAAAAGTTTTATCTTATACTGTTCACCCCCTCTCTCAGTATAAGCACATGTTCTTCAATTGGTATCAGAGCGGGTCTCTCCATGAAAAGACTAACAACTTGGAGGAGGATCCATCAGAAACACACATGACTTCAAAAAATGAAGAAGAGACCATGTTTGATATAAAAGAGGAATTCTTCACTGCTCTCAGGAATTTGGAAAGGATTAGAGAGAAGAACTCAAGCTTGAAGGAATAAATTCAAGAGGATGAAGAAGCAAAGATGGAACTTCTACAAAGTCTCACAGAACTCAAGATAAAGGTAGAAGAGGGAAAGAAAATTGAATAGGATATGATAGATCTATTAAGAGCAAGAGAAATAGAATGTGAAATATTGGAAGCAAAAATTGTTTATCTAAGGAATGAAGTTGAAAAGACCAAGGTACTACCAGATATAAAGTTTGGAAAATAGAAAGAGGAGTCAAGTCTTCAAGAAGTAGAAACTTCAAACAAAGATAAGCAAGTGACGTATACTCCAGAAAGAAAAGACATCAGGAAGGAAGAAAGCAAAGAAGAACCATGGATGAGAGTTAATCATAGAAGGAGAAGCACTCAACCACAATCTCAAAGGCATCCAAATAGGTTACATAATTTCTTCCATGGCTATTGCTTTTCTTGTAACAAATATGGTCATAGAGTTGTACACTACATTGGTTATGTGAAAAATGATGTCAATAGAAATTTCAACTCTTTTGCACCTCTTATGAATAATGATATCATATGTTACAAATGCAATAATTTTGGGCATAAGGCTAGATGGTGCAAAATGGTACTTCTTGAGTCTAGTAAAAAGAATACAACTTCAACAACTAGGAAAGAGAAAAAGGGAAATGAAAAGGCTAGATCAATGTTAGTTCAAACAACTCTTCATGCTCAGGATAAAGAAGAACAATGGTTTCTTGATAGTGGTTGCTCTAGACACATGACAGGAGACAAAGACAAATTTATTGTACTCAAAGAAACTAATAGAGGATCAATAAGTTTTGGTGATAATGGATCAACAAAAATTGGTGGAAGAGGAACTCTGAGTTTAGATAATGGGAAAACAAGAACATAAAATGTACTATATGTCAAAGGGTTAAGACACAATCTGCTAAGTGTAAGCCAACTTTGTGATCAAGGTCATATGGTTACATTTCACCCAGATAGATGTGAGATAAGAAAGTTGGAAACTGGAAAAGTCATTGCAAATGCAAGTAGAACTCCAAACAACCTCTATATGCTTAGTGAGATCAAAGGGAAAAGTGCTTTCTATCACAAGAAGATGAGAGTTGGTTGTGGCATAGAAGAATGGGTCATTTGAATTTTGACAACATAGTCAACATAAGCAATAAATAGGCTGTCAGAGATTTACCCAAGCTAAAAAGGCCACAAAACACAATCTGTGCACCTTGTCAACATGGAAAGCAAACTAGAACAAGCTTTAAATCAAAGGGATATATGTCATCTGAGCCA
The DNA here is from genome assembly GCA_028583015.1 of Wollemia nobilis. Taxonomy (NCBI): domain Eukaryota; kingdom Viridiplantae; phylum Streptophyta; class Pinopsida; order Araucariales; family Araucariaceae; genus Wollemia; species Wollemia nobilis. Next base: position 456,270 of record JAQPPZ010002036.1, on the reverse strand, counting down.
TTAAGTCTAATACATACTGATCTATGTGGTCCTACCAGAACACAGAGTATTCAAGGTGAAAGTTACTTCATATTGTTCATAGATGATTACTCCAGAATGGTTTGGGTAGCTTTCTTGAAAGATAAGTCAGAAGCATTTGAAAAATTCAAAGCATTTAAAGAACGGGTTGAAAATGAAACTGGCAAGAGGATTAAGTGTTTGAGATCTGATAGAGGAGGAGAGTTTACCTCAAATGAATTTGTAGATTTTTGTGAACAACATGGAATCAAGAGAGAATACTCAACTACAAGAACTCCTCAACAAAATGGAGTAGTTGAAAGGAAAAATAGGACTATTGAGAATATGGCTAGAGCTATGTTAAATGAGTCCAAGATTTCAGATGGATTTTGGAGGGAAGCAGTCAACACAATAGTATATATAATCACTAGGGCTCAAATGAGGGTAAACCATCACAAGACTCCATATGAGCTTTGGAAAGGAAGACCGACCATTGTAAAGCACTTCAAGGTTTTTGGAAGCAAGTGTTACATAAGACGAGAAGAGCAAAACTTGGGCAAGTTTGACCCAAGATGTGATGAGGGAATTTTTCTTGGTTATTCTACTAAGAGTAAAGCTTATAGATGCTTCAACAAAAGGACACACACTATTGTAGAAAGTATAAATGTAATAGTTGATGAGAAGATAGATTCAAGAGAACCAATTCAACAAATTGTGTATCAGGAAGATGGAAGTTGTCAAGAAGAGTTTCATGAGGAATCAGATGAAGAAGAGGAAGAAACACAAAGACTTCTTCCTAAAACTCCATCCAGGTATGTACAAAAACATCATCCAAAAGATCTAATCATTGGGAATCCAGATGAAAGAAAAAAAGGAGAAGGATAATAACACCATCTCAACAAGCAAATTTTTCTTTGTTATCTAAGATTGAGCCAAAAGACTTCAATCAGGCAAGTGAAGATAAGTTTTGGATTAAGGCAATGGATGAGGAATTAGATCAGATAGAGAAAAGCAAGACTTGGGAACTTGTTCCATGACCAAAGGACAAAAATGTGATTGGCACAAAATGGGTATTCAGAAACAAGTTAAATGAAGATGGACAGGTAGTCAAGAATAAAGCAAGGTTAGTGTGCAAAGGTTATGCACAGGTAGAGGGAATTGACTTTGATGAGACATTTGCTCCAGTTGCATGACTTGAAGCCATAAGAATATTCTTAGCCTTCTCAAGTTTTAAAAACTTCAAAGTATATCAGATGGATGTTAAGTCAACATTTCTAAATGGTGTTCTAGAAGAAGAAGTTTATATTGAACAACCAGAGGGATTCATATTAACAGATAAACCAGATTATGTATGCAGATTGAAAAAGGCATTGTATGGTCTAAAATAGGCTCCTAGAGCATGGTACTCAAGATTGGATAAGTATCTTCAGGAATAGGGATTCAGGAAAGGAATAGTGGACAACAACTTATACATAAAAAATGAAGGGAATAATCTACTAATTGTGGTTGTTTATGTTGATGACATCATTTTTGGGGGAAACAATGATAAGATGTGTAAAGAATTTGCAAAGAGCATGCATAATGAATTTGAGATGTCTATGCTTGGTGAGTTGTCCTTCTTTCTTGGACTTCAGATTTCACAATCAGAGAAAGGAGTATTTCTTTCACAAACCAAGTATATAAAAGAAATGCTAAAGAAATTCAACTTAGAAGATTGCAAACCAGTAAGTACTCCCATGGTCACAGGATGTAAGTTAAGTAAAGATGATGAATCTCCAGAGGCAAATCAGAAATTATATAGATCTATGATTGGCAGCTTATTGTATGTCACAACTACAAGACCAGATATTGTATATAGATAGTGGGATTAGTGGCAAGGTTTCAGGCAGCACCTAAGGAAACACATGTGGTAGAAGTAAAGAGGATTCTCAGGTATCTAAAAGGGACCATGGATTTTGGGCTCTAGTATCCCAAAAGTGATAGTTTCACACTCACAACTTATACAGATGCAGATTGGGTTGGCAGCATTGATGACAGAAAAAGCACAAGTGGAGGAGCATTCTTTCTTGGAGACTGTTTAGTCTCTTGGCTAAGTAAGAAATAGGCATCAATATCCTTATCTACAGTAGAAGTAGAGTATATTATAGCAGTAGCCAGTTGTACACAGGTATTATGGATGAAGTGAACTCTAGAAGACTTCAAGATAAAACATGATCATCCTATTCCCATATTATGTGATAATACAAGTGCTATAAGTATCTCAAAGAATCCAGTGATGCACTCTAGGACAAAGCACATTTCGATCAAGTATCACTTTCTGAGAGAACAGGTGATAGATAAATAGGTCAGGTTGGAATATGTTACTACAAAGGAGCAGATAGCAAATATCTTCACTAAGCCACTTTCGAAAGAGACTTTTGAGTATCTTCGAGGAAAATTGGGAGTAATACTCCCACCCTAAAATTAACCACCTCAAGAGGAGGTGGGGGAGGGGCTAAGCTAAGAGACTCATTCTTAGCCTCGAGCCCCAAAGGTGACCCTTTGCCATTGATGTCAAAGGGGGAGAGATTTGAGTAAGGGGGAGAGATTTTAGTTAGGAGGAGAGCATTCAATCAGGGGGAGCATAATAGAAAAAGGTTAAGGAAATGGTAAAAGGTAATTGGGTTGCCATCAATGACAAAGGGGGAGATTGTTGGAAATATGAGCAGGTTTTGTTGTCATTGATGTCAAGAAGTCAGGATCAGTAAGCATCAGTTTTAGTGAGCAACATCAGTTTTAGTTTCGATAATCAAGTGCAAAAGAAATATTGCTTCCAGGTGGTCATATGAGGTCTAAAGGGCAAAAGGAAGGCCCAAGAAAAATAATATTATAATATTAAAAGGTCTAAGGTCAAGACCTAGAGATTTAAATTAATTATAATAATTTCATTATAAATTAATTTATAATTTAATTTGATTAACTCTAAGAGTTATTAAGTTAATTATAAATTATTTATAATAATTTAATTATAAATTAATTTATGATTTAATTTAAAACCCTAAAGGTTAGGGTTAAGAGGGTGCAAAGTTTAAATAATTTGAATTAATCGAATTAAAATATTTGTCGACGTCTTGGAGCTTATGGCACTTTGCATATAAAGGAGGGTAAAACACTATGGCAAAAATTATCCAAGCGATCCATATGATATAAGCGAATATTGTGTGCAAGGCAAGGAAGAAGATCATGTGTGTTTTAAATTTTTTTGAGAGGTAGAAGATAGGACAAGGGAGAGGGGATTCCACTCCACATTGCAAGGTGCTGTGTAGCGTGATTGGTAGCTAGAGGCTATGCTAAGACGTTTGTGGCGCAAGGTTGAGGGATCGAATCTCGTGGTCTTCATTTTGCTAAGCAGAGGAAGGTTTTTGTTGGAAGTTTGCACCATCGGTAAAGGACAAAGGGAAGGCATTAGCCTTTCCATTTGTGTGGGAGCACGTAGCCCATGTGGTGGGCGCACGCTTGGCAAAGGTGCTCGGTAGGGAGAGGTTGCGCATTCGAAACCCATCGAGGCCCTTTTGGTGAAGTGTATAAGGTATGCACTTTTATTGCAAGGTTTAAATTGTGATCCAAAATTGCTAGGTGGTGTTAAATTGAGTGGAAATTAATTTTTAATTTCTAAGGTCTTATAGATTGGAAATTGCATGTATTTTAAAAAGGTTTTGTGAGTTAAATAAGGGAGATAAAAGGGTATGCATAATTTTTTTTTGTGGTTTGATTTTTGAGTGCTTTGAGTTTATTGAGAGGAGTAATAAGGTGTGCCAAAGGAGTTAGATATTTTTGTTGAAAACAAAGTTAATAAAAATTGTATTGAAAGGAGAAATAAGGTTGAGTAAGTTTTTGATATTTTGACTTGGTGAAATATTTTTGTGAGAAAATATTAAGGACAAATATTTGCTATCTAACCCTAGTATTGGCAAAAAGAGTGGTTGTGATTGAGACAGGTGTTTGAGGTCAAATCATCTTCAAACAAGAGGTAAGGGCATATTATCCTTGAGAGTGATTGTTGGATGTTATGAATGCTAAGTTGGAGTGAAAAGGATTGTTTGATAAGCATTGTTGAATAAGTTTTTATATGCATAAATTGGTGAATGCTTGAGTGAGAACTTGTGAACTATCTTGAACTAGGGTTTATGCAAAGATCATGAGTATCATTGTTATGTGAATGTGAGAACATCTTGAGTTGAGTTTGAGTTCCATTGTGAGATTTGTTGAGAGCATTGGATGAAACATTGGCTTAGGGTTTTGCAAGCAAGTTGGTTTCATTGATTGAGTTGATTGAGCTATAGTGATTGGAAAGTGTTGGAGTGATAGTTCAAGTTTTGTAATACAAATTGTTCTATATTCTGAATTGATTTGAAAGAGGTTTTCTGAAAGAAATTGATTTGAGTCTGTATGCAAGTTTTGTAAGTAATTTGAGAAAGCTTTTGTGAAAGCTTAAGGATATATTTGTGTGAGCTCTTGTGGAAGCTTACAACTGATTGGATAGATATTGGACAAGTTCTAGTAAGGACTTGTTGGATAAATTTGAGGTAAGTCTTAGAGAAGACTTGAGAGCTGATTTGATTGATTTGTTCAAACCTTGAGTTAAGGTTTGGGGCAGATCTAGCAGAGGTGATTTGTGATTGGTCAAGCTTTGTGGTAAATGTTGAGGATAGATTTGAGGATAGGTTTGTGCCAGATCAAAGATAGATATTGAGCAGATTTGTGCTAGATCGAAGGATAGTGTTTAGTGCAGATTTGAGATAGAGTTTGAGCAGAGCTTTGGAGGTGATAGAGCAGAGGATAGTAGTCTCTAGTGGATAGAGATCCATTAGCCAGGGTAGAGAGGACAAAGGTCTTCAGTGGAGAGAGATCCACAACCTAGAGCAGTGGAGGCAGTAGTTCTCTAGAGGATCACCAAGCCAGAGCAAAGGAGAAGGAGTTCTCCTATGGATAGAGATCCACAAACTTGATTAGGGGATTGGTGTCTCCTTTGGATAGAGGTCCATAAATATTGTAATAGGGAAGGATTCCCAAGATATTTGTTGAGAAAATATTAGTGAAATATTTTCTCCATGGAGTAGCCCACATTGGGTGAACCACGTTAAATCATGTCTCTCATGTGTGTGATGCTTTATGTGATGTTTATTGCTTTAATGTTACTACTGCTATCATATGTGTTGAAAAGCAAAAAGTTTTATCTTATACTGTTCACCCCCCTCTCAGTATAAGCACATGTTCTTCAGGGTTGTGATCTCTCTCCACTAAAGAACTCTATCCTCTCTACCATTACTAATGGATATCTATCCACTGGAGACTAATATCCTCTGCTTTGTCACTTTCAAAGCTTGCTATTAACTATATCTCAAATCTGTACTAAACACGATCCTTTGGTCTAGCACAAATCTACTCAATCTCCATCTCAAATATACACTAAACACAGTCCTTCAGTCTAGCACAAATCTACTCAATATCTATCTCAAATATGCGCTAAACACAGTCCTTTGGTCTAGCACAAATATGCTCAATTTCTATCTCAAATCTGCACTAAACACAGTCCTTCATTGTAGCATAAATCTACTCAATCTCTATCTCAAATCTACACTAAACATAGTACTTTGATCTAGCACAAATCTACTCAATATTTGTCTCTAATATGTCCTCAAGCTTTAACATAAATCTTGAATCAATCACAAATCAACTCTACTAGATTTGCCCCAAATCTTAACTCAAGGTTTGAACAAATCAATCAATCAACTTTGCTCACAAGTCTTCTCAAAGACTTACCTCAAATCTGCTCTACAAGTCCTCACTAGAACTTGTCCAATCTGCTCTACAAGTCCTCACTAGAACTTGTCCAATCTGCTCAACAAGTCCTCACTATAACTTGTCCAATCTACTCAACAAGTCTTCACCAAGACTTACCTCAAATATGCATTGTAAGCTTCCATAAAATCTCACACAAATATGTCCAACAAGTCTTCACCAAGACTTACCTTAACTTTGTCCAATCTGATTGTAAGCTTCCACAAAATCTTACTCAACTCAACTCACTCTATTACAGAAAACCTCTTCAATCACATAAACAAGCTTCACACATAATCTTGTTAGAGACTCAATATGTCTCTCTCACACAACACTCAATGACTTCCAAACTCTCTTTAAATCAATTAAGAATTAAGAACAATTTGTTTCATAGAACTTGAACTATCACTCCAACACTTCCAATCAACTAAGCCCAAACAACTCCACTCAACCAATCACTCAATGAATGCTTAGTCAACAATGCTTATCAAAAAAACCTCACATAACAATGATACTCATGATATTTCACAAACCTTAGTTCAAGATAGTTATCAATTTCACATAACAATGATACTCATGATCTTTCACAAACCCTAAACAAGATAGTTCTCAACTTCACATAACAATGATACTCATGATCTTTCACAAACCCTAATCAAGATAATTCTCAACTTCACATAACAATGATACTCAAGATATTTCACAAACCCTAATCAAGCATATGAAAGCTTACTCAATATTTACAACAATGCTTATCAAAAAAGTTTTAGTATCAACTTTCATTCTAGAAAAGCCACATCAATCAACATGGGATTTCTCAAAACCAAACTCAAAAATGCTTATCAAACAACCCTTTTCACTCCAACTTAGCATTCACAACATCAAACAATATTTCACTCACAAGGAAGATATGCCCATACCTTTGTTTTGAAGAAGATTTGAATCTCAAAACCTGTCTCAATCACACTCACTCTTTTTGCCAATCTCAAAGGTTAGATAGCAAAAATATATCCTTAATATTTTGTTTCAAAATATTTTACCAAGTCAAATATCAAAAATCAACTATGCTTTATTTCTCCTCTCAAATAAATTCTTATAATATAAATTTATTTCAACAAAACATCTAACACCCTTGTTACCCTTATAACTCCTTTTAACCACTTAAAAATCAAACACACAAATTAAAACTTTGCATACCCCTTTTCTCTCCTTTTATAACTCATAAACCCTTTTAACTATGCAAAATTTTAATAATAAAAACCTTTAGGAAATTAAAAATTTTATTTCCACCTTTATGCATTTCACGTCCAATGTCAAACCTTAGCAAATGAGCGCATACCTTTTAATTGCAACAAAAAGGGTTTCAATGGGTTTCAACCTCATGATCCCCTTCTTCCAAGTGCCTCCATACAGTGCATGTGCACCAAGTGGGTTGTGTGCCCACACACAATGAACAAGGCACATGCCTCCTTAATCTTCCTTCAATGGCATGAAAAAAATGAAAACCAACTCTGCCTTAACCAAAACACTATCGTGTGGATTCAAACCCGTGATTTGTCACTTATGAGCAATTTACCACTGCCCTCGCTGCCAACTATGCTACCAGTACCTTGCATCTGAGAAGTACGCTCTACTAGCACTTATGCCTGAGTCTTCCTTATTAAAGCTTATAACCCATGTAATTTCCTTCAGATATTTGGTGCACGAATTCATTTTTCCTTCAAATCGATCGCATGGATGATTTTTACCAAGGTGTGTTCTTATCCTCTTTTATATACATGGCAATATATTCAAACACGTCGATGGATGAAATAGTTTGATTTCAAATTTATTTTGAATATGGCCCTTTAAATTAATTTAAATTTTACCTTTAGGTAAAATATTTAAATTTAAATAATTTAAAACTTAGGGCATTATAAAATCTCACATGGGTCTTTTGGAAATTAATAAATATCACTCCACAACCTTTGTTTCTCTTCGCACCAAACTATAACAAAAAATATTATAATATTATTATTTTTATCAACCTATTTCTTTCCTTGCTATAAAAACCACTGGAGGATATTTATAACATCAAAATTTGGATATCAACCTTTTGACATAAATGCATGGATGACATTGAAACTTGGTCATCATCCTCATGACATTAATGATGAAAAACCTTACTTTCTTCTTTGACATCAATGACAACAAATCTTGCTCATATTTCCAATAATCTCCCTCTTTTTCATTGATGGTAACCCATTTTTCTTTTACCATTTACTTTACCTTTTTCTGTTCTGCTCCCCCTGATTGAATGCTCTCCCCCTAACTCAAATCTTTCTCCCTTTGACATCAATGGCAAAGGGTCACCTTTGGGGCTCGGGGGTAAGAATGAGACTCTTAGCTTAGCCCCTCCCCCACCTCCTCTTGAGGTGGTTAATTCTAGGGTGGGAGTATTTCTACTCCTAGCAAGCACTGATCTTTACCTTTGTCCACTTTCTTCCTCAACTGATCCTTCTAATTCCTTTGACTATTCTTGTTCTTGCTTGTCTCTAGAATTTCTACTCTACACCACTTTGTTGTATGCCCATAATTATTTCACTTATAATACTTAATATTATTATTCCTTAAAGGTGCAAATATCTTGGGATTTCTCTTGGTGAATCCATATCCATTCCTATAATTAAACCAACAATTTACTGCCTTGTGACCAAAATGATTACAAGAGTAGCAATACCCTTAAAAAATATACCTGTTTATGAAATTCCTATATTCCTGTCTTCCATGTGTTCTGCATTGTGAAGCCTTGTACCCAAACCTATGACATGAGTAACATCATCAATTTAAACTACCTTGCCTTGACCCCATTGGTCTCTTAGTATCTTCTACCATGTGTTGCTTCTTGTTCCATATGTTCCTCATTTGTGCATTGTTTCTTTTCTTGTTGAACTCTTTACTGTCCAAATCATCCTTAGAAGTCTCAATTTCTCTTACACTCTCTTCTTCTAAAGCTTCTTCTTCTTCTTTGAAGCTTGAGATTGACTCCTCTCCTTGTTTTCTTTTTCATGTTCAAATACAAGTCCTATTTTGTTTGATGAACGCCTTTGTACCTTGATAATCTTGTCCAATTTCTTTGAGCTTCTCCCAAACCCGTGTAACTTTTCCTTAGAATATTTTACTTCCTTCCTTAGTGAAGCTACCTTATGCTCTAACTTTTCACATTTTAAAACCTTTGCTTCTAACTTCTCTTTGAATCTCTTTGTCTTAGCTATTGAGTTAGTTAGATCCTCTATAATCTTTCCTTTCTCTTCATCACATTCTTGAAATTTAAGCTTGAGTTTTTATTTTTGCTTTCTTACCTCCCTTAATGCATTAAGGGCATGAATAAGCTCACCCTCAAAATCAACTTCTCCTTTATCTGATTCTTCCTCTATTTGTTTGCCTTTGGGATCATCTTCATACTTTTTTGACTTGTATTCTATAGGATTGCCTCCTCCTTCCTCTATTGCCAAGAGTAGATTCTCTTCTTCTTTTTTTGATAAGTAGCATTATATTTACAGCGGGTTTTTTGAGAAGGGACCCAAAACCTTATTTATAGAAAAATCCGAAGCTAAGGAAGTACCACCGCCTGAATCTAATCCCAGGGCCGAAGTCCGGGGCCCGGGGCCCTTTTTTTTTCCTTTTTTTAACAGGTTTTGAAAGGATCCCAAAACCTTTTTACAATAGGTCAAAAGATCAAACCTAGGTTCAAAAACAAACCCTAGGACATATCCCACCCAAAGGAGAAAATCCGAAAAAGGGAAGAAGTTGACAAATCCCGTCTTAGCGAGAAAAAATAGTAAACCCTAAAATCCCATCTCAGGGAAAAAACAAAATTATTTGAAAAATCCCAACTAGTAGGAAAAGGAGCAAACCCTAAACCGGCATAATTGAAAAATCTCGCCCGACGGGAAAACCAGCAGGATTGGAAAACCCGCCCCGTGGGAAAAAATAGTAGGATCAGAAAAACCCGCTCAGCAAGGAAACCAGCAGTAGCTGGAAGAGAAGGATCCTGCTCAGCGAGAAATCTGCCAAAGGAACAAACCCCTGTCCAACAGGAGGCCCATAACTGGGAAGCAAAAAATAAGGGAGGGATAGGGAGGATGTCCCATGAGCGCCCGGGGCTAGAAAGGGAACCTTGGCCAAGACGAAAGTAGCGGAAGACCACTGAAACGACCAGCAAGAGAACAACCAGCCCCATCCATGCCTGGAGGAGACAGAAGCCAAGGAGACATAGCTGCAGGTTTGGCCCCCGCAGGGCCCAAAGGGCAGACTACAGAAATCGAGGGTCCACCTCAAGACCAGACAAACCCCAGATCTACACGGAGATCCCGAAGGCAAAGGCAACCTGGAGCAACTGAGGAAGGGCCTCATATGTGGGAATAGGCCCCCCCCGAGGCCAAGAAAGAGCACATGAAGATCCCCAAGTGGCAACCAGGAAACCAGAACCAACCCTCTTTCAGCAGCCGCCCCTGGGCAAGCTGAAAACCCGCCGAACCAAGGAACTCGGGCCCAGAAACCACAGACCCTGCCAAGCAAAAGCAAACCAAGCAACGGGAACCCTGAGCAAACATGGGATCTAGAAAAGCAGGGCAAGAGAGTGCCCGAGGAGGGGGGTAGGGCAAGGGGAATAGGGACAAGAACCACCCCGCAACGGGGCCCAAGCGCACAGGATCCACCCAGTCTAGGGACTAGTCCCCCCAAGAGCCAGCCCACACGGGGACCACCCCGACCAGGGGCCATCCCGCATGCCAGCAACCCGCCCGGGGTCTAGCCTGAACAAGGACCAATGATGAACAGCTACCAGCACCCGCATAAGCACTCTGCGCAGCGACCAAATAAGACAGCCAGCACAGCACCCCCAATCGCACAGCCGCCAGCCAAAACAGGAACCACCCCGCCTAGCAGCCACCCCGCATCGAAGCCCGCTGGTGCAGAAGACGTCCACCATAGCAGCCAACCCGTCCAAGCGCCGCCTCGCCCTAACCCGGCCCCCCCTGTAACATGACGAAACTAGGTTTTCTCGCAAGCAAACCCTAGCAGAGCGCCAACACAACCTTTTTTTTATTCTTCAAGAGTAGATTCTCTTCTGGTCCTTCAAGTGTATCTTCATATTCATCATCACTAAAACTAAATCCATTCCTTATACAACTATCTTCAAGATGACCAAAATTACCACATCTAAAACACTTGAGAATCATTGGTGACCTTTTTCTAAACACTTCTTTTTATTTTGCTAGAAATAGTACTTCATATTTATCATTATCTGAGGAACTTTCATCTCTATCACTTGAGCTCTTACCTTCCTTGTTTACATAGAAACTCTTCCTATGCGTTTGGAAGAATTTATTTCCTTGCTTGCCTTATCCATCCCTGCTTTTCTTTTGGTAGTTGTGTTTTCCTATTTCCTTATTCTTATGATCCTATTTTTCTTCATCATTGCTATTTCCATCCTCTGTTCAATTAGATGCATAATGACCATATTTTCCACAATGAAAACATCTAACTGATTTTTTACCTTTATAATTTCTTGAGTCCTTGTTTATTTTGCCATAATTTGCTTCTTCATAACTAGATAACTCATTACTTGAATCTGAATTCTTACCATTTTTCTTCTTAGTAGCTTTGAAGGTTGCTTCCTTCCTCTTTTATTATCATATCAAAAGTTGTGAGAATGCCATGTAATTCATCCCTTTTCAAAATATCAATATCTTTTCATTCTTCTATAGCTGAAATATTTTCAATAAATATTTTTGGGAGTGACCTTAAAATCTTATCACAAACATCAGATTATTGAACTTCAAGCCCAATTCCTTGCATGGAGTTAACATCCTCGTCTACACGAAGTAGGTATGCAACAATGTTTTCTTCATCCTTTATATTTAGGTCTTCAAACATTCCCTTGTAATTTAAAAACTTTGCCCTTTTGACCTTTTTATCTCCTTCATATATACCTTGCAACTTATCCCAAATCTCCTTTGCTTATTTGCAGTGCATAACATTTATAAACTCTTTTTCACACAAACCTTTCAAAATTCCATTCATTGCTCTTGAATTGTAATCATATAAAATCTTACCATATTTATCTATAGATGGAGTAGCTGGTGGTATGTATCCATTCTCAACTGCTTCCCATACCTCATTTCCAAGTGCCATTAGGTGAATCTTCATTCTCATACTCCAAAGTACATAATTGTTCGTATCGAACAATGGTACTGAATTAACTAAAGATCCATCCTTAGAATCCATATATGTTCTTGTAAGCTTTTCATTTAAGCTTTTAAACTCTTCTAAAGGAACTCGCTCTAATACCAATTGAAGAACATAAGCTTATACTGATAGGGGGATGAACAGTATAAGGCCACTTTTTACTTTTCTTTACTCAAGCTATATAATCCAATATATCAATGCAATATCAATAGCAGTAATCAAAGCAATACACAAATCACCACACACAATAGAGACACCAATTTAATGTGGTTCACCCAATGTGGGCTACTCCACGAATAAAATATTTCACTAAAATTTTCTAAACAAATATCTTGGGAAACCTTTCCCTATTACAATATTTAAGGACCTCTGTCCAAAGGAGACACCAATCCCCTAATAAATTTTATGAATCTCTATCCATAGGAGACACAAATCTCCTTAGTTGATTCGTGGATATCTATCCATAGGAGAACTCTTTCTCCTCTACTCTGACTGGTGATCTTCAATAAGACTACCACCTCCACTGCTCTGGGTTGTGGATCTCTCTCCACTAAAGACCTCTATCCTCTACCCTTGCTAATGGATCTCTATCCACTGGAGACTACTATCCTCTACTTTATCACCTCCAAATCTTGCTCTCAGCTCTATCTCAAATCTACACTAAACACAATTCTTCGGTCTAGCACAAATTTGTTCAATATTTGTCTCAAATATGCACTAAACACAATCCTTCAGTCTAGCACAAATCTACTCAATATCTATCTCAAATTTTCACTAAACACAGTCCTTTGGTCTAGCATAAATCTGCTCTCTATCTCAAATCTACATTAAACATAGTCCTTCGATCTAGCACAAATTTGCTCAATCTCTGTCTCAAATATGCACTAAACACAATCCTTCGGTCTAGCACAAATCTACTCAATATCTATCTCAAATCTATCCTCAAGCCTTAACATAAAGCTTGACTAAATCATAAATCAACTCTGCTAGATATAAATCAATTAAGAATAAAGAACAATTTGTTTCACAGAACTTGAACTATCACTCCAACACTTACAATCAACTAAGCCCAACCAATCACTCAATGAATGCTTAGTCAACAATGCTTATCAAACAAACCTCACATAACAATGATACTCATGATCTTTCACAAATCTTAGTTCAATATAGTTCTCAACTTCACATAATAATGATACTCATGGTATTTCACAAACCCTAATCAATATAGTTCTCAACTTCACATAAAAATGATACTCATGATCTTTCACAAATCCTAATCAATATAGTTCTCAAATTCACATAACAATGATACTCATGATCTTTCACAAACCCTAATCAAGCATATGAAATCTTACTCAATATTTCCAACAATGCTTATCAAACAAGGTTTTAGTATCAACTTTCATTCCAGAAAACCCACATCAATCAACATTGGATTTCTCAAAACCAAACTCAACAATGCTTATCAAACAATCCTTTTCACTCCAAATTAGCATTCACAACATCAAATAATATTACACTCACAAGGAATATATGCCCATACCTTTATTTTGAAGAAGATTTGAATCTCAAAACCTGTCTCAATCACACTCACTCTTTTTTCCAATCTCAAAGGTTAGATAGCAAAAATTTGTCCTTAATATTTTCTTTCAAAATATTTCACCAAGTCAAAATATCAAAAATCAACTATGCCTTATTTCTCCTCTCAAATAAATTTTTATAATATAACTTTATTTCAACAAAACATCTAACACCCTTGGCACCCTTATAACTCCTTTTAACCACTTAAAAATAAAACACACAAATTAAAACTTTGCATACCCATTTTCTCTCCTTTTATAACTCATAAACCCTTTTAACTATGCAAAATTTTAATAATAAAAACCTTTAGGAAATTAAAAATTTAATTTCCACCTTTATGCATTTCACATCCAATTTCAAACCTTAGCAAATGAGCACATACCTTTTAATTGCAACAAAAAGGGTGTCAGCGGGTTTTGACCTCACGATCCCCTTCTCCCAAGCACCTCTGCATAGTGCACGTCCACCAAGTGGGTTGCATGCCTACATGCAATTAATGAGGCTCATGTCTCCCTCTTAAGCTTCCTTCGATAGTGTGAGCAAAATGAAAACCAACTTTACCTTCCCCAAAACACTATCATGCAGATTCGAACCCGCAACTTGTCGCTTACAAGCAATTTACCACTGCCCTCACTACCAACTATGCTACCAGCATCTTACGTCTAAGAAGTGCACTCCACTAGAACTTATGCCCGAGTCTTCCTTCTTAAAGCTTCCAACACATGCGATTCCCTTCAGACCTTTGGCGCACGAATTTATTTTTCCTTTAAATCGATTGCATTGATGATTTTTACCAAGGTGGGTTATTACCCCCTATTATATGCATGGCAATATCTTCAAACACGTTGGCAGATGAAATAATTCGATTTCGAATTTATTTCAAATATGGCCCTTTAAATTAATTTAAATTTAAATTTTACCTTTAAGTAAAATATTTAAATTTAAATAATTTAAAACTTAGGGCATTATAAACTCTCACATGGGTATTTTGGAAAATAATAAATGTATCACTCCACAACCTTTGTTTCTCTTTGAATTAAACTATAATAAAAAAATATTATAATATTATATATTAAAATATTATTATTTTTATCAACCCGCTTCTTGCCTTGCTGGAAAAACCACTGGAGGATATTTATAACACCGTAATTTGGACATCAATATTTTGACATAAATACATGGATGACATTGAAACTTGGTCATCATCCTCATGACATTAATGATGACAAACCTTGCTTTCTTCTTTGACATCAATGACAACAAACCTTGCTCATATTTCCAACATCGACTATTTGGGTTGGGTATCTAACAATGCGCCTATAAAAATAAAGAAAAGGATGTTATCCAATGTGAGGAACTTTAAAATTAAAATCAAGCATAACCACAAAAGCAGTGTAAGAATTAATGGAAATATGAAAATAAAATAATAGAAGTGCTCACAAATAATTGAAATAAAATATAGCAAACTTATATTAATTAGATATCATGGGATTCTTCAAGGGGCAACTTCCTTTGAAGAAAATATTTGGTACACATTGAGAAATATGAGATGATACATTCCTTTCAACCCCTACCTTTATATAGGCTCTTATTATAATAACTCCT
The DNA here is from genome assembly GCA_028583015.1 of Wollemia nobilis. Lineage (NCBI taxonomy): Eukaryota > Viridiplantae > Streptophyta > Pinopsida > Araucariales > Araucariaceae > Wollemia > Wollemia nobilis. Next base: position 441,036 of record JAQPPZ010002036.1, on the reverse strand, counting down.
ACTTACAACAAAGTAACAATCACATCATTACTAACTCATGTTTATGATAAAAGTAATAGTTATATTATAATAGGCCTATACACACTAGGTTTCAAGGTGCAACATACACTAACACTAGACAATTTCACAATGATGGTTATAAGTCCTAACATGACCTTCCTCTTCAAGACGATTTGTCCTTAAAGCTTGAGGTGAGGAAACTGCTATTGGAGTTGATGGAGCTGCTCCTAGGTGGCATCTACTAGCTACAATTCTTTCCATTGCACTAAAACATAAATGAGTGTATGTTGTGAAGTGTGTATGTCTGTCAATCTAAAATACTCTTGAGTTCCAAGAATGCTAAGACTTCTTTATCCAAATGAGGTAGTGTTGATTGAACCTATGTATGACTACCAATGATCTTGTTTAGAGAGGAGATATAAAAACTCAATGTATGGAGGAGGAGGTTGGAAATTTGAGCTTATAGGCTATGGGGCCAATCTATTGTAGCACCTTATATGGTCCATAGAGTTTGGTTGTTAGCTTTTTTATGACCATGAAGTTTCAATTATTGTTGTTTGTATGGATGCAAACATAGGAAGACCATATCACCAACATTAAAATATGCTTTGAGCAGTATTGATAAGCTTGAGGTCATATATAATTTTGTTCCATAGCCAAATTATCCTCAAGATGTTGGAGTTATGCAAACTCTCTAGTATCGGAGTCCACTATTTGAACCCTAGAACTACCAGGGATGTATGAAAATAATGATGGTGTAGGGTGTCCATAAACTTCTTTAAATGGGTCATGTTAGTGGTAAAGTTATATGTAGTGTTATACCACCATTTAGCCAATAGAAGCTATTTGATCCATTGAGTTAGTTGCTCAGACATAAAATAATTGATATATGTTTCTAAGCACTTGTTAACAATTTTTGTTTACACATTTGTCTAAGGATGGTATATTGAGATCACCTTGAGCTCTGTGTTGTGTAGCTTGAATAATTCCTACCACAAATTAATGGTGAAGTTGGAGTCACGATAATAAAAAAGGACTATGGTATGCCATGAAGGAAGAAATGGAGTCAAGAAAAATTTGGGTGACTATTGAGGCCTTGTAAGGGTAGGCTAGAGGATAAAAGTGAGCATACTTAGAGAGATAATCCACCATGATGAGAATGATTGTTTTACCTCTAAAATATGATATTACTTTAATAAAATCCATTGAAAAGTTCATCCAAATAGTCTCTAGAATAGGTAGAGTATGAAGTGTGCCAGGTGTGCAAATAGTTTTCCCTTTCATACGTTGGCAAGTATCATATTTTTATATAAAGGTCTGAATATCCCTTTTCATACCTACCCAAAAAAATATACATTTTACCCATTCATATATCTTTAAGACCTCAAAATGTCCTACAAGTGGAGAATCATGCATTTATTATAGTATAGTTTCATAGAGCGGTAAATTTTTAGGAATAATAAGGTGGGATTGGTACCTAAAATGTTGCCCATCACATGTATATTTTAGCTGAGAGTCTTGATCTTTTTGAAGTTACTAAATCAAGGATTGCAAGGTGGGATCTTAGGTCACCTCTTCTTGAATTTGGTGGATCCATTGAGTAAGTGAAGTAGATATGGTGCATAGGATACCTTAGTCCTTATATTGGCAACATAGTGCATCAACAACTATATTTCCTTTCCATTATAAATTATTTTATAGTCATACTTGAGCAATCTGGTAACCCATTTTTGTTGTTTTGGTATGGATACATGTTCCTCAAGAAAGTATTTAAGACTATGGTGATTTATTTTGGTTGAAAATACCATCAAATAATATAAGGTTGCAAGTGATTGATAGCATGTAATATCTCCATCATATCCTTCTCATAGATTGAATTTCACAGGTGTGTTTCTTGATATGCCATACTAGTGAAAACTAATGACCTTTCCTCTTTTGTAAGTACTATACCAATTCCACTTCTTGATCCATCACTTTCAATCATAAAAGGCTTGGGGAAAATGGATGTTGCCAACATGGGAATAGAGATCATAGCTTCTTTGAGTCATAGGAAGGCATGTTCAAATACTTCTAACCATAGAATGGGTTTTTTCATAAAAAAATTGTTAAGGGAGATGCAATATTTTCATAATTATGAAAAAGTTTTCAATAATAGTCAATGAAGTATATGAAACCTTGAAGGATTTTGAGTGTGTAATTTTGGCTATTCTTGTATGGTAGTAATTTTATTTGGATCCACCTTGACCCCTTTTCCTAAAACTATGTAACCTGGGTATTCCTTCATACATACCAAAAGAGAATTTATACCATTTCACACATAGTTGGTTATTATATGGGAGTTGTAAAGTCTGGTCCAAATGTTACAAATGTTCCATCCATGTGTGACTATAAATTAGAATATCGTCAAAAGAGACCAAAATAAATTTGTACAAGAATATCCAAAAGATTGAATTTATAAGACTGTAAAAGGTGGAAGGCATGTTGGTAAGACCTAAGGATATGGCAAGGAATTCATAATGGCCTTCATGAGTTTGGAAAGTTGTCTAGAATATATTATTTTGTTAATTTTATTCTATAATATCCTAAGTACAAATCTAGTTTAGAGAAGAAACAAGCACCATGAAGTTCATCCATTAACTCATAAAGGATAGGAATGGGAAATTTGTCCTTGACGATAATTTTGTTGTTTTTTAGGAATCAATGCATAGCCACCAAGAACTATATTTCTTATGAACCAATCATATTAGAGAGGAATATAGGTTGACACTTGGCCTAATGTGATGTAGAACAGAAAATCGCAATCCACGAAATCCAAATTTTCATGCAGAAAATTGGTAATAGACTTTTACAAGAACAGGAAACCCGATTTTCCATTCACTAACTTATAAAGGTTTTACACAGTAATAGCCCGCAGGCTTTGCAATTACTAGCACACACGCTTAGTTCTTCCTCTACTACAATTTCCTAATCCTGCCTATCCCTTAGAAGAAAACACGCAACACCCTAAGCCGACCCTCTGCACTCGGCTTGCAGCTCGACTTCGCGAGTCTGCTATTACAGTTTTCCAGCAACTGCAATCTACGTTTTTCTCCAACGTGACTCGTGTTTTTCCAACCCCCTAACCTATTACATTGCTGGGTTTTTATAGAGGTATCGACCCTCTTAGTTATCATTACAGAAAATATGGATCACATAACCGCTTTATGCTTCCACTCTGCATGGCCTCTGTCACTGTCGGCTAACTCCTGTTCACTGTTAGGTTACCGGGCACGTCCCTTCGATTCCATTCCTCGACTGGTCATTTTTGTCTTTTCGTGCCGCTTCGTTCGCTTCCACTGCACTTCGCACCATGTGTTGTTTCATGCTGCCACGTGCCCCTGTAACGGCCCTGCAACCGCTGCCTAACCTTTGTCGTTTTCTTCCTCCAGCTGTAACAGCCTCTACATCCACCGCCTAACTTTTGTGAGTTGTCACTATCGCTCTGTCGTGATCCCCTCGAAGATGCAGCATGTCACGATATCGTGACATTTTCTCTCTCTCGCTCTTCTTCTTCTCTTCCTGTCGTGAAATCATGACAGTTCTGCCCCTTGGCCTTCTCTCTCCTCTTCGGGTCACGAAAACCTGACATGTCGCGATATCGTGAAATTTCTGCACTCCTATGCATTTTTTCCCCTTTCGATCGCGATATCGCGACATGTCATGATATCGTGACATTTTTCTTCCTTGCCTCCTTTCTCTCCTTCGGGTCGCAAAAATGTGACATGTCATGAAATCGCGACATCTTCTCCTCTGTGCTTCCTCTTGCTCCTTCGGGTCGCAAAAACGTGACATGTCATGAAATCATGACATTATCTTCCGCTGGCTCCTTCCTCGCCTCTTGGTCACAAAAATGTGACATGTCACGAAATCGTGACATCTTCCTCCCTTGGCTTCTTCGCTTGCCCCCTAGTCGTGAAAATGCGACCTATCGCGAAATCGCATCTTTCTGCCTTGGCCCCTTCTTCGCCTTCTGGTCACGAAAACTGTGACCCATCACGAAATCATGACGTCTTCCTCCTCGGGATCCTTCGCTCGTCCTCTTGTCGCGAAAATGTGACATGTCACGAAATCGTGACATCTTTCCTCCTTAGCTCCTTTCTCGCCTTCTGGCCGCGAAACTACGACCTGTCACGAAATCTCAACATCTTCTTCCTCGGGCTCCTTCGCTTGCCCTCTAGTCATGAAAATGTGACATGTCACGAAATTGTGACATCTTTCCTCCTTGGTTCCTTTCTCACCTTCTGGCCGCGAAACTGCGACCTATCGCTAAATCTCAACACTCTCCTCCTCTGGCTTCTTCTCTTCTTGGCGCGTCATGAAACTGTGACATGTCATAATTTCATGACATCTTCCCTTCTGTGCCTTCTCCTTCTTCAGAGGGTCGTGAAACTGCGACATGTTGCGATTTCACGACGTCTTCTGCTTTCATTCTTCATCCTGCTTCTGGGTCGCAAAACTGCGACATGTCACGATTTCATGACATCTTTGCCTGCAGCCTCCTTCATCTTGTTTGGGTCACGATTTCGTGACATGTCACGAAATCATGAAATTTTTTGCTTGCTGCCTTCATTCTCCGCTTCTGGTCACGATTTCACAACATGTGAAATCGTGACATGTCGCAGTTTCGTGACGGGCCGAAAATGTCGTGATTTCACATGTTGTGAAATCGTGACCAGAAGCGAAGAATGGAGGCAAGAAGCAAAAAATGTCACGATTTCGTGACATGTCACGAAATCGTGACATTTTTTGCCTGCTGCCTCCATTCTCCGCTTCTGGTCACGATTTCATGACATGTCACGAAATCGTGACATTTTCGGCCCGTGCCTTCTCTCTCCTCGTCGTGTCGCGATATCGCGACACTTTTTCTATCGTGATATCGCGACATGTTTTCATCCTCGCCCTCTTGGCCTTTTTCTATCACGATTTCGTGACATGTCATGAAATCGTGACGTTTTTCTTCCTTAGCCATTTCTTCCGAAGTGGCCCTCCTGCCTTCTGATGCCTCTACTGTAGGTGCTGCTGGATGCTCCTACATCAGACACCCGGGGTTGGTGGAGAAGTGATCTTCACTTCTGCATTGTCTGGTTACTGACTCCTGCAGCACTTCCAGACCCTTCTCTACCTTAGCATACTACTCCAACCTCTTCTCCTGGTTCACATTACTTCTGTCTTCTTCCAGACAAATTTTCCCACTATTGCATACTTCTTCTGCAGCCTGCTTACACTCCTTCGCTTGCACAAAAAAATCTCTGTCTTCTTCCAGGCAAATTTTGGCACTGCTACGCTCCTCCACGCATGTAGCCTTAAACGACTTCAATTTCTGAAGCGTTCCATCTTTTCTTCTGCCAGTTCCTTCTCCCTGGCCTCTTCTTTTCAGTTTATCCTCACGTAGCTCCTTTTGCAGGGCCTTCACTTGCCTCTGCAAATCTCTTATGAGCAGCTCCTCTTGCATGGCTTGCACTTGCTTCTGCAACGCCTTGAACTCTTTCATTGTCATCATTTTTCACTTACGTAGAATAGAAAAATCATGCGGTCACACTCCACGGATTCCAAACTTTCCTCTCAGCACCCTCCCACAGATCCTGGCGCAACTGCCTCACGTTCGGCGAATCTGCTGCGCACTCAGAATCATTGGCTCTGATACCACTTGACACAGGACAAAAAATCGTAATCCACGAAATCCAAATTTTCACGTAGAAAATTGGTAACAAACTTTACAAGAACAGGAAACCCGATGTTCCATTCACTAACTTGTAAAGGTTTTACACAGTAATAGCCCGCAGGCTTTACAATAACTAGCGCGCACACTTAGTTCTTCCTCTACTGTAATTTCCTAATCCTGCCTATCCCTTGGAAGGAAACACGCAACACCCTAAGCCAGCCCTCTGCACTCGACTTGCAGCTCGACTTCGCGATTCTGCTCTTACAGTTTTCCAGCAATTGCAATCTGCATTTTTCCCCAATGTGACTCATGTTTTTCCAACCCCCTAACCTATTACATTGTTGGGTTTTTATAGAGGTGCTGACCCTCTTTGTTATCATTACAAAAAATGCGGATCACATAACCACTTTATGCTTCCACTCTGCACGGCCTCTGTCACTGCCGGCTAACTCCTGTTCACTGTCAAGTTACCGGGCATGTCCCTTCGATTCCATTTCTTGATTGGTCATTTTCATCTTTTTGTGTCGCTTCATTCGCTTCCACTGCACTTCGCGCCATGTGTTGTTTCGTGCTGCCACGTGCCCCTGTAACGGCCCTGCAATCGCTGTCTGACCTCTGTCATTTTCTTCCTCCAGCTATAACAGCCTCTGCATCCGCCGCCTAACTTTTGTGAGCTGTCATTGTCGCTCTGTCGTGGTCCCCTCAAAGATGCAGCATGTCGCGATATCGCGACATTTTCTCTCTCTCGCTCTTCTTCTTCTCTTCCTATCGCAAAATCGTGACAGTTCTGTCCCTTGGCCTTCTCTCTCCTCTTCGGGTCACAAAAACCCAACATGTCACGATATCGCAACATTTCTGCACTCCTACGCATTCTTTTCCCTTTCGGTCGCGATATCGCAACATTTTTCTTCCTTGCCTCCTTTCTCTCCTTCGGGTCGCAAAAATGCGACATGTCGTGAAATCGCGACATCTTCTCCTCTGGGCTTCCTCTTGCTCCTTCGGGTTTCACGACATTTTTGACCCGCGTCTTCTCTCTCCTCGTTGTGTCGCGATATCGCGACACTTTTTCTGTCGCGATATCGCGACAGGTTTTCGTCCTCGCCCTCTTGGCCTTTTTCTATCGCGATTTCGTGACACGTCACGAAATCGTGACGTTTTTCTTCCTTAGCCATTTCTTCCGAAGTGGCCCTCCTGCCTTCTGATGCCTCTGCTGCAGGTGTTGCTGGATGCTCCTGCATCATAATGACCCATGTTACTTTCTTGAGATGATTTCTTCAAAAAGAATTCATTTGGTGGGAGTTGATGATTTAGGTAAGACCTATGGGCATTTCATAGAGAGTGCATTACTTCCCATGCTTAGTTAATTGTATCCAAATATCAAAAAGTCCCATACCATCAGGCATAGTGTATGAAGCAACTAAGTTCCCAACACAATGTCACATCCCTTCAAGGGAAGGACAATCATGTATGTCCTAAGAGTGTAGTTTCCAATTAGTACCTTAATATTTCTACATGTTTCCTTTACATGGTAAGGTACCCCCATTAGCCACAATGACTTCAAAAGAATTGATTTTTTTGGTAGGTGGTAAAAATTATATTAAATGGGTTTTAACTACTGTCCAAAACCAAGAACATAAATACAAAAATAAATGTATGTAGAGATAGCACAACCAAAGTGCCTACACCCTAGAATCTCCATAAACAAGACTAGAACTAATCCAAACCCACATAGGTTTCTAAAAAGAAAGCATTAGATCTAAGAAAATAAACCCACATAGGGACTATGGAAGAAATAAAGCAAAACCAAAATAGATCCCATGCAGGGGACAAGGTAACAAAAATCCCACATAGGGGAGCATAGCCCATGAGACAAACTAGACCCTCTGAACATGGACTAAATGTTGTCTATGGCATTGGATGATGGGCCATCGGGAAGAGGTAACAGAAAACCTTGACTCAGTACAAGAATAACATGCATCAAATCTAGGAAAGTTTCTTATTTGAGCCAATAACTGTAGATTTTGAAACTGAGTGAAACTCACAGGATTTGAAGAATTCCTATAAAACCAGCTTTGGAACTTAGCACAAGTTTTATAGTGAAGCAAAAAACATTGAAAAAAAGGGGACTCAAAGGGAAGAGAGTGCCAATTATCACATGAGAAACAAGGGATCCCAATCCTATCGAGGTGAGACCTACGCCACCCTAAAAATAAAACATACCTCTTAGGATCGGTTATGCAGTTCCAAGTGAGCAACAACAACATTAAGAACATTTTGAGAGAAATTATGGTGTCAGATGGACATATATTTGTGACTAACCCCAAGATTGGCAAGCAGATCAGTAGGCTTGTTAGCTTCCTAAAACACATGACATGTTGTAGTATTACTAAAATTTTGCACGAAAATATTAGCTTCCTAAATAACAGTTCGCACATTCCATGATGGAATTATGTCACTGCTGATAGAGATTATAATATTCATGGACTCTCCTTCAATTTAAATATTTCCCTTATAATCTCTGAGAGTGTCTAAACCTCTCCACAAAGCATGAGCTTCACCATAGTAGTTAGTTTAAAATCCCAAAAACTCGGCATAGGCCACTATGATTCACCCAATGTGATCCCTGACTAGCCCTCTAGCTCCAACTGCTCCCATATTTCCTTTAGAAGCAATATCATAGTTAAATTTAATCCACCCTACAGGAGGAGGTGTCCAGTGAGCACCAATTCTAGGATGGGGACCTGAAGGAATGGAGCTAGGGTTATGGGGAATATTGAGAGATAGGAACAGAGTGGACTCAAGGCTAGAATCAAGGGGTTTGGCACAAGGGACAAGCTTAGAATTTTTAATAGCAAAGGTGATATATTTATTGGAAATAGAGATAGATTACCTTAAGGAGTTTGAAAAGACTACTATTCTTTCAAGCCAGGTCTACCACAGGAGATGATGGAGACAAACTTTCCATAAAGAAGACAACCTAAAATTTTTGAAAGGCATGGGCCACTAAGTGAAAAAAGTTTCAAGAAATTGGGTTGGACCCAGGAGATGTGAAAAGTGGACATGAGATGATCCATGGTAGAGTGGAAGAAAGAACATTCCATAAATATATGATTGACTGATTTCCAGTCTGCCATACAAAGATGAAATTTATTAGGAACAACCATACCTCTCTTCATGAGATTATCAGTTGTGAGGATTTTATTTTGGATGGCCAACCATGAAAAGATAATTTTTTTAGGAATGATGTGTTTATGCCAAACTAGATTGAAAGGAATGTGGATAGTTTGGGGAATGAGAGTTGAGAGATGAGCAAATTTGATAGAAAAAAGACCAGAGTCAGTTTCTTTCCAAATAGGTATATCATGGGACATACCAGATGGGATTACAACTACCCTCAGCAAGGTTGATAATTCTGTTATGGCATTTAAAATTTGAGCATCAACATTGGAAATGTGGAGCTCTTTCCATCTTCTGGGTTGAACTTAAGAGTCTATGAAATTTGCCACCTTTTTGCCTATTAGAATATACAACAAAGGCTGCAACATTGAGACCCCATTGTTCTCACTAAGTGGTTGATTGGAGATCCACCTGTCTATCCAAAAAATTATTCTATTTCTTGGTCCAAGCTGTCATATGGTCTCCTTTTGTATAAGAAATATGGTTTGGAGGATTGATTTCCAGAAAGTGGACCCAACTTTAGGAATATTTTCATCCATGAAATTCTAGTTTTGAATGTATTTCTTATTTATGATTGAAACCCATTCAAGGTTACAATTTGTAAACACCTTCCAGGCCTGTTTGGCCAATAATACCATGTTCATATTGCTAACTCTTCTAAGTCCTAGACCCCCCTAAATTTTGGGTGAATAAACCTTTTTCTAGCTTACCAAATGGAACTTTTTCTTGTCTTCTGAACCTGCCCACATGAATCTCTTTTTAATCTGTTCAATTTTGTTATAAATAAAAACCAGGGCCTTCAAAATTAACATAAAATAAATTGGTTTTTGGACATTTTGAATCAAAGTTAGACTTAAAAGGTTTAATTTATTTAATATTTAAATTATTTAAATTAAAGATTTAAATAATTTCAAATATTTAAATATTTTAATTCCTTAAAGATTTAAACTTAAAAGTTTGAGTTGGGCACCAAATTACAAACCTCCCCATCGAAGACGTGATTGGAGCTTCATGCAAATTTTCTAACACCATCGCCTACGTCCTTTAAATATTGACAAGGGTAAAATCTCATCGATTAAAAATGTGCCGACGATCGTATGGAGGAAAGGCTCAAGCGTTATCGTCCCTTGATCTTGGAGAATAGTTTTGAAAAGAAAGATATTACTTCAAAAGGTGCCGACTGTCTTATTTTTAAACATGCCTTTATATAAAAAGAGGAAAAAGGTTTTAATAAGTATGATATTTAATGATGAGAAAAAATAAATTCGTGTGCACCCATTTCGGATGTTGATGAAAATACTGCAGCGATATAATTAATCCTCCGCGATGGAAAAACTTTGAAAATTTCGGTAATCAAGAACGGAGGGCACGTTATTCAGTAACCTGGCAGTAAAAGAAAAAGGGTTTTCGGCAGTGTGTGCTTTGAAGATAAAAACTCAATCGCCTTGTTGATTCCGTCCGAAAGCATGGAGGAAATGGCTATTGGTTGATGCCCAAATGATACGATCTGTGAGGTCGATAGTTCGAATCACATAGTTCATTTGGTTTAAAAGGTTTTTGATTCTTTTGGAAATCACGCTATAAGAATAAGTAAAACTTGGGCACAAACCACGTCATATCCAGTTCAGTAGGAAAAGTGCTCACGAGGTGTCTTGAAAGAACGGAAGTTTGTGGGTCAAAACCCCCCCCGAATACTTTTCGAAGAAATAAAGTGATAGCCGAGTCATATCCAGTTCACTAGGACAAGTGGTCACGAGGTGTCTTGCGAGAACGGAAGTTTGTGGGTCAAAACCCCCCCGAATACTTTTCGAAGAAATAAAGTGATAGCCGAAGTTGCTAAAGGTAGTGATGGTAAAAGAATGCATGGTGGTTTAAATCAGGTAACATTATTTGTATAAGGGTAAGGGTAATATAAGGGTAAGGGTAACATTATAAAGTGAATTTAGGAGTAATAAGGGTTTTATTAAATTTAATTTTTGTGAGTGATTAGAAACTTAGAGGGAGAAATAAGGTGTAAAATTTGGACTGAATTTTGTTGTACCTTTTTTGGTTTGAGAAGGAATATTTTTGTGAATGTTTTAAGATAAAGTGTTGTTATTTAACTGTTGAAATTGGAAAGGAGGAAATTGTGATTTAAATAGGTTTTTCAAGGGCACTCCTACATTAAGAAGAAGGTATGAGTACATTCTTCCATAGTTGAGTTGATTAGTTGGTTTTCTAAAAATAAGTTTGGATTGAAAAGGAATTGATTAGGGTTTCCTTATTGAGTGTGTTGAGTTAATGCTTCAAGGTTTTTTGGAATAAAGAATTGTTGTTAAAATATTGTTTTATAAGCATTGTTGTTGAATCCATTGGTTGTGTGAACAACTTGAACTAGGGTTTACAAGGTTGGGGTTTAGCGGGAGTATGATAAGGCCTAGATCTGGATGGGTATTGGGGTTTCCCTAACCTAGAAAAAATAGGTCTGAGGGGTGCAGAATCATGAACAGGGTTAAAATTACAGGGATCAGACTCATGAATGATATTTTTAGCTAAAATACCAAACTCATTAGAGAAGGCAAAAAGATATCTAACCTTAGTTTGGTCATCCAATGGACCTGATATTGCAATATACTTCCCTTTGAGCATAGCAAAGTTTGGGTTCTATTTTTGGTAAAAACCGGAGTGAGTCTGCTTCCCTTGAAATCTATCTCCTGGACACCCAACATGAGGCCCACTTCGAAGAGAATTGGAAACTCTAGAATTCACCATCTCCTTAGAGGATTTGAGTGAAGGACATTGATATTTTAGGTGACCCTAAGACTAAAACTCAATGCAAAATGCGGGCTTCTTTTCATATTCAATAGCCTAACATATACGATAGGATTCGTAGACCAAATTAATATGGGTAGGGAGTTGAGAATCCAGATTAGAATTAACACATATTCGTGTATGAATCATATAATTTTGAGCACGTGTAGCAGGGTAATTACTACTAATTATTTGATAGACTTGGCAATGCCTTGCAAAATATCTTTATGCCAAAATTGGTTGGGCAAATATGGTAAACGAATCTAGATTAGAGCGTAGTTGATACTCTGAGTTTCTAGGTTGAAATATTCTCCCCACTTTCATAAAAAAAGACTCTTTCGACCATAGAACCAAGGGATGCCTATAAGAATTCAGGAGGAGTCATCCTGGTTATTGAGGTGAATAAAAAAACCTGTGATAGGGCAATAAGCTCCATGTTATCTAGGGCTATCCACTTGGAAAATGTCTACCATCATATGGACTCCATATCAATTCTGCCTTCAATAAATTTCCCAAACAGAGTATGGGACTTAAGAGAAAGGTAACAACCATGATGTTTTCGAGGATTACCAATTCGCCACATTTGGGGAATAAAGTATTACCTTTTTTAGAAAAATATTATTCCCGTCCTTTCACTTTCTCAGCAAAGGAAGACAAAGGGGAAATGGTACCTTCAAGGGGCCCGCTCTATTTGAGGGCCACATTGGATTTTTTTGGAGGGTCTTTTCCCCAAAATGGTACCACATTCCCAAAAATCTTTTCAGGACCATAAGTTTCAGGTTCGGGACCCGTTGGCTCTCCACCACATGCCTCGCCTATTTTTGAAGCACTCTGAAAAATAATCCCTCCTGAGGAAATTTGAAAATTCTTGTTCCCACCTAAAACTACTTGTTCACCTGAAGTCGCTCGCTCGCCTGAAGTCGCCATAATTTCTAAAACCTTATGTTAAGGAAAATTCAGGGTGCCAGGCTTGAACCCCGAACCTCCTTTAGAGGATTGAGGGAAATTCAAAAGAATTTTTTGAGTGTATGCAATAGTTTACTTTTTGGCTACTCATAAATCAATAAAATTATGGGTAATGCCTGAATCAATGAGTATAATGAGTCACTATCCTTGAAATGCCCTACCACTTTCATAGTCTATGGAGTGGAAACACTAGCTAAGGTATATTATAAGATCTTAGGTGGTTGGTGCTCTATAGCTTTTGACTCTTCAGGTTTCTCTTATTCTCTATGTTCCTTCTCTTCTTCTTGTGATTCCTTGGTGGAAGGTTCACCCACATATAGTGAATATGGCTTACATTGCATGCACTTATGGCCTAGAGAATATTTATCATCATAGTTGTAACATAGTCCATATGCCCTCTATGAATCCATTTATTCTTGGGTAAGGCACTTGATTGGGGGAAGTTTGTTGATTGGGCTTGATGAATTCTAAGTGGAAGCAATGCTCAAGCTTGTGGAGGATTAAAGATATACCTTTGTGCCATGAATTTATCTTTAGCCATCTTGGCCAAACCTACTACTATCATTATGCTTGTTGACTTGAACACTTTCACTTTAGCATGCATATCTGCTTTTAATCCACTAATGAAATAGCTTTGGAAAAACTTTACACTTTATCCCCTTGTGTGGTTTGCTAGTTTCTCAAATGATGGTTGATATTCATGGAAGGTTATTGTTTATTTTAGCTTGGTGAGGACTCTAGTGAAATACTCATACTCACTAGGTCCAAATTGAATGAGTAATTGTTTTTCAAATCTAACCCCAACAATATGCAAATTCATATTCTCCAACCATTGGTACCATTGAATTGCTTTGTACTCAAGGTTGAAGGATGCCATTGCAATACTTTGATTGTGGGGAATGACATGAAGAGAAAAATACTATTTGTCCCTATAAAACTGACTGTTTGGGTCCTTGCCAGAAAATTTGAGAAAGTATAGCTTGAGCATTCTATGATCTGTTATTGGGTAAGGTATTTTGTGCACTTCCCTTGGAACTGCCTTCTTGACTCCCTACTAGCTTGTCTCATGTGTAGTATTTACATCTACAACTACTATATGAATCTTAATGTCATATAATCCATCCAGTTTATCTAATTTAGATATTAGTAGATGGAATTCTAATTGCTAATCTTCCAAACATTTAACTTGATTACCCTATCTATTTATTTATTGGGAAGCTCTAATATCTCGATATTTTTAAATTTTTAAGCATTTTGGGATATCTAAAAATGTACATGAGTGTTTTATATCAAAATGATCAACTCAAAGAAAATATAGGATCACAATGGGCTATACCACAAAATGGTAAATATGGGGCCATCAAAAAAGTGTGAGTGTTATTGATACAAAACCCACACCACACAAACTCAACAAATAGCAAACTCCAACCTACATTTTAATTTATCAAACTGGCTAAAAATAGCCATTTACATCAGCTAAATGGATGGCCATGTATTACATGCTTCATAAAAATATGGACATGAGGACCTTTACATGGCTATTAGAAAAATTGCCATTAATATTTACATATTATATTAAAAAGGATAGCAAATATTATATTACAAAGGGGGCCATACGTGGTATTAAAAAGGTGACCCTATTTATTTTAATAATTTATAATATATTATATTTAATTTCTTATCATTCCTTCCCATCTTAGAAGCATTGGACTCCAATGCATACAAAATGGAAAAAAATGAGAAGGAACAACTCAAACAAGAATGACAACTAGTTGGAGAAACTGCTGCAACAAGGACTTTCAAATCTAAAGCAAAATTCAAAGTAATTGAGACTGGAGCAATAGGTGCAGTAGCATTAATAGGAATGGCAATAGGTATAGAAACAATGGCAGTAGCAATTGGAGCTAGAGCAATAATCAAAATAATTAAGGTTGGAGAAACAAGAGCAAGAGCAAGTACAAAACCCATAATAGGAGAAGGCACTTCAACATCTAAAAAAATAACTAGAATAGGAGGAGCAACCAAAACATCCAAAATATTAGGAGGAGGAGGAGGAGGAGGAGCAGAAGTATTAGGAACTAAAACAAGAGTAATAGGAACAATCAAAACAATAGCAAGAGAAGTAACAAGTGCTCTATGAGTATATACTTGCAAAAGAACAACATACCGAGTGGACAAAAGTGCTTTAGCCTTTGGCTTGGGAGTAATGAGGTCGTGGTTAACTAAAAACTAAGGTAATTTTGTGTGTAATGCATAGTAGTATGAGGTAATTATGGAGTGGGCTAGGTACTACAAATGAGAAAAGAGTGATGCTCATGTTGGAAGGTATAATTATTATGATATGTATCATATTGAAACCTCTTCTTGTACTAATAAGATTATCTAGCAATAGACTACAATAGTCCATGGGAGTGACATCATAGGTAACAATGTCCACATACTTAGAGCCAAAAGAAAAATATAAGGTACAAGTGTGTATGATTGTGGAAGTAGTATGATGGTCCTTCCAACCAAGTGATTAAGGTCAAGGATGAGGATGGATAGGTAGCTACAATTTATCGACAATGGACTATGTAGTCAAGTTTTATTGCTAGCCATTATCAATGATACAATTTATAAAGAATTTAGGTGTAATATGGGCACAAGTGATAAATAAACGATCATGACCTTCTACAAGAGACTGATGAGTTAGTAAGGAAATATTATTAAGTTTTCCTTCTAACTTAGAATAGATTCGATCTTCACTATAAGTTTTGATAGGATTTTGTAGGGTTCCCTCCAAATTTATCTTTGGGTGACTGTACAAACAATTGTTTCTTTTTCTTATTTGGACAATTATTGATTATATGGCCCAAATTTTTACAATGGTAACACATTATTTGAGGAGATAAAGAATAATAAGAAGGATAAGAATACTTCTTTAGATAATAAAATGGTTGCCGAGTCATATGTATTTGAGTATGGAATGTGTCTGCTGAAGAAGTAGGCTGAGGAGTTTCTAAAAAATATGATCGAGGTGCACTAGCTGGAGAAGATCAAGGTGCATGTGACTAAACAAAAATATTCTCCTATGCAAGTTGAGCTTGATTAAAAACTGTGTCAAGTGGAGTATATTTCAACTCTTGAAACAAGTGTGTATGAAGGCCACTCTTAAACTTAGCAATAAGAGTAGGCGTAGGATCCCGAACATGAAGCAATATGTGCAAGTAGTTAAATTTATAGATATAGTCTTGAATAGAAATATGGCTTACTTGCCTCATGAAGCTAGTAAATGAGCAAATTTTCATCATAATTAGAAGGATATAATGTAGGCTTCAATATTGTGACTAACTGATCCCAAGTGGTGATGGGATTCTAAGTAGATTATCGCTAAGTGATCAAAATCTTAGCAACACCAAATAGTTTCAATTTATCAAAGGAGACCTTATCATAATCAGGGATTTGGTTGTAGGTAAACCAAGTGCCAATGCCTAGAATCCAATTATTGAGAACTTCAAGATCTCTAGACCCATCATAGATCTTAACCTCACATTTGATATGTGAACGAGGGTTACAAGTGTGGACCTTAGGTGAAGGAGACTAGACCTACAATTTATTAACCTTATTAACCAAATTACTAACTATTTTAGCTAAGGCCATTATTTTTTCTATGTGCCATACCCTGTCTAGTGATCACCAGGAGAGTGGTTGATCAAACTTACAAGTAAACCACTATCTATATGTCAAAGTGTTGGGTACAACAAAAAAAACACTCCTTTTTACAATAGATATTTTGAGGCACAATTACATACACTAAACAATTATAAAAGTGAACAATTCCACTCCCAATAGATGGGGCTCAAAACAAGCTTTCCAACTTTCCAACATCTATAAATAAGGCTATATCCGGACAAAAACAACTATATTATTATAATACATCATAGTACACTTCCACATGACTTAAAGATAATTGGAGGACAAAAAAAACTATATCATTATAATACATCATAGTACACTTCCACATGACTTAACGATAGCTGGAGGTTTTGTCCTCATGACTGTATCAACATATATTCAAAATACAAATAAACAAACATCTTAAATCATTTTCTATCCCCTTTAACACATTAAAGGTGTGCCTCCACTAAGGATTGGAAGAACAATTTTAAAAAAATAATTAATTATCTTTTATACCTTGGATTTTCACAATTGTGTGGAGGGCTGGTTTTTGAGGGTTGATCCTGAGGTTAATGTGATGTTACAATATTAGTAGTTCCATGTATACCTAACCTAACCCATCTTGATTAATGTGATGTTACAAGTCTAATAGTTTCACGTATACCTAACCCATCTTGGTGAAAAAAAAACCTCAAATTTCGTTCCACATATACCCTTCAAGAAAAGGAGCCTCCTCATTTTGTGGGCTCATGTGGTGTGGACGATATACATTTTGTGTAATCTTCTACTCAATTGCTTTAATCGGACTAAAATTTCCTTTTGAAAATCTTGAACTTTGTTATAAGCCAAAATACATGGCACTTTCCTTCGCAAGCAACTTGATGACATCTCTTGGCAAACAATCTTGTTAACAGGTCAAAGCAAATCTTGATCATGACATGCATCTTCAAGAAAAAGTCATCCACCTCTAAGGATGGCATGCATCTTGTTCACTAGTAGTAGTAAATGGACTTGCAAATCGTCCACCTCAACAGAATAACATAATACAACTAGTAGTAGTAAATGGCCTTGCAAATCATCCACCTCAATTTCTTATATCAGATGCCCAAAATACCTTCTATTTCCATAATCAAATGTGCATTCTTCAGCTCGCTATGTCATCATATATGAACGCCATTCACAATACCTACGTCTACAAACTAAAATCGTGAATCTCCCCAAACATCACTAACAAGCATTACCTTATATCTCCAATAAATAAATTACTCCAAACTTGATCGCCTTCAATAAACATCCACTTGTCTAGCTGATATTTTAGTGCCATTACACTCAAACAATTCATGTTTGGCATGCTTCACGGAGTAAATAATCATGAACATGCCTTCAATTCTTACAAACATGCAAAACAATATACATTATATATACGTCTCCAAAGCTAGCAAACAGAGACAATCATCATAAGGTGTCCAACTAAAAAAATTCAAGCGCATTGCATTTTGAGGCATATCTTGTCGAGGCACCAAGCATTCTAATACTTCTACTACAATTAACAACAAAAATTCTCCATCAAAGATTGATATTTTTAATTTGGAAATGTGCGATAATAGATTCATCAACCAAACATTAATATCTTCATCCAGTTAAAAAGCAAGGAACACTATTATTCCAAGCAGAAAAAACTAGTTTTTCTCTCGAACAAATGAGATAACCAGACCATGATGACACAGTCTAACCAAACACAAACCATACCAAACAAAAAATTCCATGCACCGATTCCAAGATCAACTAGGGGAATTTTCTCATTCCTTCTCTAAACCAATCCTTGTTTGAACCAGACTGGGCTGAGGTAAAAGGATACTCTCTCCCAATCCAACGTATCTGCACTAATACCATCGCACTAATACCAAAATCTGATACGAAACCTGTATTTTCATTTATCAAACTGGCTATAAATAGGTATTTACATCACCTAAATGGATGGTCATGTATTACATGCTTTCATAAAAAATGGACACGAGGACCTTTCCATGACTATTAGGAAAATGACCACGAATATTTCCATATAAAAAGATGGCCAATACTATAATAAAAAGGTGGCCATACATAGTCTAGAGCCTTATGGTTCAAGGAAGGTGACTTGAATACAAAATTTTTCCATGCCACCACAATGAGGTATAGAGGGGCAAATACTATTAGATGTCTTCGTAAAGAATATGGATCGTTGGTCAAAAATCCTAAAGAAATATGGAATGAGGCATTGGAACACTTTCGTAATATCCTGGGCCCATCTCAGGCTTGCTCGACTGAGGTGTAGAAATCCCTTCTACAACACATCTCATCCCTTGTGTCTTAGGCTTATAATGATATTCTGATACAACCCTTCTCCCGTGACGAAATTAAAGAAGCTCTATTTTCTATGACAGTTGACAAAACCCCTGGCCCTGATGGTTTCCCTCCTAGATTTTTCAATTATGTTGGGATATCATTGGAGAAGATGTCTTTGAAGCCATTCTAGAATTCCAAAGAACCAAGTTTGTCCCTAGAGAGCTTAACTCCACATTCCTTGCTCTTGTCCCCAAAACCCATGAGTGTCGATCCATGTCTGACTTCCATCCCATTAGCTTGTGTAATGTGTTATACAAAATCCTTACTAAAGTTATGGTGAATAGAATGAAGTTCATTATACCTAAAATCATTGACAAGTGTCAAGGTATCTCTATCCGTGGGAGAGTTATTACAGATAGTGTGATTACTATCCATGAGCTAATCCATTATGTCATGGTCAATAGGTCCCCAAGTTTTTTCCTAAAATTAGACATCAGTAAATCCTTTGACAAGATTTCTTGGGAGTTTCTCACTACTATCTTAGCCCGGTTTGGTTTTCACCATAGATGGATTCATTTGATTAAAGCGTGCATGTCCTCTACCTAGTTTTTGGTCATTGTTAATGGAGCAACTATGGGATACTTTAGGATTAAAAGGGGAATAATACAAGGCAATCTGATCTCACCTTTCCTGTTCATCCTAGAGGCAGGCAGCTTAGGAAGGAATCTTAATGTAGCATGCTATGAGGGTGGTATTTCAGGGATCAAGGCTTCAATCAAGCTCCCTCCAGTGTCTCATCAATAATTTGTTGACGACACAATATTAGCCAACCTCTCTAGTATTCCCGAAGATAAAGTTAATAAATCTATACTGGAAGCTTATGAGAAGGCTGTCGGGCAAAGAGTAAATTACTTGAAAAGAAACATCTACTTCATTAATACTTTGGTTGACAAACAAACGAGAATAGCTCAGATCCTGGGATGTGCCATTGCTGATTTTCTTGCAACTTACCTTGGCCTATCACTGTTTCAAGGGCACCCAACTGTGAGGATGTGGGACAGTGTCATTCAGAGGGTTATGAATAAGCTTACTGGCTAGAAGGGAGCCTTGCTCAGCAGTGCATGGAAGTTCATTCTAGTCCAATATTGTCTTTAGAGTATACCAATATACTTTATGTCCCTATTTCAAACTTCGATATCTATTTATAATAAATTGGAACAACTTCAGGGGAATTTCCTATGGTCAAGAATGGAGAATAAAAGCAAATTTTCCTTTGTTGTATGGGATAAGGTATACCTTCCAAAACAAAGGGGAGGATTAGGTCTGATGAGAGTTCACCAAATTAATATGGCCATGATGTCAAAGCAGGTATGGAAGATCGTGTCTAACTACCCAGCTTAGTGGGTTGATATTATTAAGACCAAATACCTCAGGCAATGGTCTTTGATGGATAATTCCCTTATGCCTGTTGGGTCTGCATTCTAGAACTCAGTGTGCCAAACCCAGTATATCGTTCAAAAGGGTGGATTTTGGAAGCTTGGAGATGGATCACAAATTGGATTCTGGGAGAACCTATGGATTATAGCTCAACCCCTCATCCATGATCAGTCTGTAAGTATTCATAAAACTTTCAATGATCTATTTTTTGACCCCAAATTTGGGAATTTTATTAATAATGAAGTAGTGGTTTCCCGTTGGGCTGACATAACTGCTAATATGGATTCTCCTAAGCTCTGCTCTACTTGCCTTCTCCTATCTGAGCTTCTTCAAACTCATGTGATTCCAAGCACCAAGCCACATGATGTTCTCTTCTAGAAACGTAGCCAGTCTAGGGATTTCTCAGTAAAAACCACATATATGGCTATGAATGAATCTGAATATGATTGGTTCCCCTCCAAAAGTATATGGATCAAAAATATTATTCCTAAGATTTCTCACTTTTATTGGCTGGAAGCAAAAAATAGACTATTGACCATCGATAATTTAATAATCCGTGGTATGATCTTGCCCAACAGATGTTACCTCTACAAATCTGCATGGGAGTCAGTCAATCACATGTTTCTAGAGTGCCCCTTTTCTTTCATTGTCTTGCTCTCGATCATGTCAAGTGTATCCATTTCTTGGGTTGCTCCTCAGTTTATTAGTGATTTTATTATTCAATGGCCAAACCCCTTTAAGTCCACTCATATGAAGTTTTTGTGGGTGATCATTCTCCCTCACTTTATATGGTAAATCTGGCTGGAAAGGAACAATCATGCTTTTCAATATTCGTGCCATGACCCAAAGTTAGTTTCTTTGAGAGCTTCCATGTTTACCTCAAAAGATGCTAATATCATTCCTTCAAATAATTATCCTCCATCCCCATTTGAGATTCAAGTGGCACATTCTGCTAACCTATATTTTGAGATTTTTGGTCATCCCCAAGTTGATGTGGATAGATCCTTGGTTTCATGCCATCATGGATTCCACCCCTCCTCATTGGTTCAAGCTAAATTTTGATGGTGCTTCAAAAGGTAATCCTAGCGCTATGAGTTGTGGAGGAGTGATCTGGGATGACATAGGTCGACTCAGTTTGGTGTTTGCAAAAAAAATTGGAGTCCAATCTAATAATTTTGTTGAGGCTTAAGCAGCTTTTCAAGGCATCCAAATGGCCATTGATCTCAATATTCAGTACCTGATAGTCAAAGGAGACTCCTTAAACACCATAAAATATTTGAAGGGGGTCTCGAATCCTCCTTGGAATGTGGGACCAACCATTGAAGAGTCCATTGTCCAGCTAAGGGTGATCAACAATAGGTGTATTCAACATGTGTATCGGGAAGGCAATCAGGTGACAAATACAATGGAAAACTTTGAGTTAACTATTCAATCCTTTTCGATGTGGCAGGGGAATCTTCCCCAATGTATTGTTGATTCCTATAGTGAACTTGTCACTACCAATGATGATTACTGTCATGATTAATGTATTTATGGATGATCCCAAATATGACGAGGACTACATCCCAAAGTAAAATAGCTGGTCTTGAACAGGATTATCCCCTTTTGTTTCCTAGGATGGTCTTTGTGCTCTCCTTGTCTCTTTGTATGCAGTTTTTTGGGAAGGTCCCTGCGATATCTATGTTGTTTCTATTTTCTGTTTGTTCCCATGGGAGGTATGTTTGTAATTGTTTAGACTGTTTTAGTTTATGGATTCTGTGAATAGTCCAATTTTGGCTTGTTTTGTAGGGAGTTGAACCTTCACAAGATCCTCCTTGCAGCATGTTATAAGGTTTTGGGTCCCTTTTAAAAACTATTACTAATAAAAAAAAAAGGTGGCCATACATGCTATTAAAAAGGTGGCCCTATTTATTTTAATAATTTAAATTATATTATATATTATATATTTTTTATTTGGTTATTGTGAGAAACCCCCTATGACCGACGTATAGGCTTGAGTAGTCCCCTCCTCCCAACCATGACCCCTCTTAAATTTGAGAGCTATACTTATCAATAGGGAATTTAACACAACCACCATACACCCACCCCTCACACACTTGCCCATGCTACGGTTTGAACCTTGGACCTCTCGAAGAAGAGCCAAATCCTGAACCGTTACGCTGCACCCCCAAGTGCTTATTATATATATTTAATTCCTTATCACTTATATATAAAAATATTAGTTTAAAAAGAGGATTGGAATGGACTATACCATAGAATGATAAATTTTGGATGTTTTAGGTCTTTAATGGATGGTTATTCAAGGTAGAATCAAATCCCCATTACCCTTAAGAACCAAACTAAAATAATTTTTATTATACCTTAGGCACATTTTATTATGTTGTCATATTTTTGGATTGAAAATTATTGGTGATATTTATCAAAGGCTATGATAACAATTTTTCATGACTTATGAGAAATATAGTGGAATTTTATATGAATGGCCTCTTGTGTAAGTCTAAGAAATGAGCTAATCATCCAACTAACCTTCGTATTATTTTTGAATTATTATATCACTATAAGGTTAGGCTTAACCCCAAGAAATATGTGTTTGATGTTATAAGGGGCAAGTTACTAGGCTTCATGGTGTCTTATAGGGGCATAGATGTCAACCACGACAAAATAAAATTCATTAATGCTATGCCCCCTTGAACTATTAAAGACATCAAATACTTCTTGGGAAGCTTGGAGCTATTAGGTGGTTTATCCCTGAGCTAGCTTTCAAAGCTTAACCATTAAATCATTTGATTAAGAGACATGTTGAGTTTAGATGATATGAAAGTTGTAGCAAGGCCTTCCTCAATTTTAGAATTTCTTTTTTTGACCCTCAACTCTTCTCCCACTCAACCTAGATAAGTTTTTTAGTTTGTATACCTCAAGTACCCAGGTTTCCTTAGGAGTAGTCCTTAATAGGATAATAAAAATAAGGAGTGAGTCATATATTATATTAATCGCACTATGCTTCTAACAAAACTTGGTACACTCTCATGGAGCAATATTGCCTAGCCATTTACTTTACATGTGAAAAGTTGCAATATTATATTTGTATCAGATAATTGATGGGATTGATAAAATTGATCCCTAGAGACACCTACTACAAAAACCTTACATCCCTAGTGACACATGTTATGGGAAATGGATCATTATCATATAGGAACTTAGTATTTGTATTGTCATAAAAAACCTATTAGAGCTTAGGTGGTTGTTAATTAATTGGTGGTAGCTCCTGACCTAGTATAATGACACTTAAAGGGTCCATTGTATAATTATATAATGGTCATATCTTGTACTTCTCACATCTTCACCATATTTTCTTCCTCTATTATCTTCATCCTTATTTAGGAGTCTTTGTCTTGTGAACTTATCAAGCAAGAAAAAACTTCCTTGAAGTCTTATGAGGCTATTGAGAGGCATCATGAAACTAAGGCTAAAGCCAAAACCAACACACCTTTCTCTTCCCAAGAATATTATAAATACCTCCACCCTTACACTTGGATCCTTCACTTTTATAGAGAATTGGACAAGAGATGGTATTTTTCTCATGTCTCCAACTAGCCTAGCTATTCCTATAGTCTTTTGCTTAAATTTTATTAAAATTATTATTAATATCACAAAGTATGAGGCCTTAGTTTTAAGAGTCCTTACTACTTAGTGTATGAATTCTAAACACATAAAATTGTTAGATAATTCTCCAATTGAGGTTTATTAGATCTCTGGTGAATATGTTATTAAAGATCCCCGTTTTATCCCTTACCACCAAGTGGCTTCAAATTTTATCAATGCTTTGAATCCTTCTCCATTAGGCATTCCCTAAGGGGGCAAGATGCTAAGACACTCTTTAGCCACTTCAGCTAGCAAATGCATCCCACATGACAACATTACTAAATCTAATTTTGTAGTAAAATTTCATGATGAACTATTATTTTTGTCATTAAGAGCTTGGTATATATGCATACAATCAAGGTTAATGATATTGATTACCTCATGATGATTCTTGGTATGACAATATCTTATGTTTCCTCAATAATCAAACTTATCCACCACCAACTACTACTAAGCATCGAGCTCATATTCATAAGAAAGTATTTCAATATGTTGTTCTATGTGGGATCTCAAACTATCATAATCCTAATGGGGTTCTCTTAAGATTTATTACTAAAGTTGACGTACCCAAGTCTCTCTTTGATGTTCATAGTGGTTATTGTGGTGGACACTTTAGTGGTCTTTCCATAGCTTCTAAAATATTAAGAATGGGCTACTTCTAGCAAATAATATAATTTGGCGCTAATAACTATGTCAAAACTTGTGATAAGTATCAATTTCACAAAGACGAAATGCATGCCCTTGCTCAAGTTATTCATCCAATTGAGTCTTATTGGTCTTTTTCCACTTGGGGCCTTGATATTGTAGGACCTATTTCTCCTATGTCCTCGAGATAGGCACAAGTTTATTATATAGCCACAAAAATATTTTACAAAAATTAAAAGTGTAATCTAATTCATGGCCAAGGCTAACATTATATGATATAATGTTGGATAGGTCTATAAGAATTCATTGTACAATGCATTGAATTTATTATAATATTTTATTATGTAAACCCTATGGGCCATGGTTAACCTTGTTATGGTTAAACCTACTTTATAACTTGTAATTAACCTTAAGCCCTCTTGTTATGTCAAATTAGGTTAAAATCTATTATGTAATTAGGATTTTGGCATTTGTATAAATACCCCCATTACTCCTCATTTTATTATCAAAGTATTGTGATTCTTATATATGGATAATATATTGATTATTTATGGTGCTTATGGTCACCCCGATATTTGTGTCTCTTTGTATAAGATTTGAGTGGATGGATTGCTTCTATTTGTTTCTAGAAAGTATTGTGAATTCCAACATGGTATCAAGGTAGGTATGGAATGACATCAATTGATCATGTATAAAGTCTACTTGGAGCCTCTAGTATTTTCTTCTAAATCTAGAACAAATTATTCTCCAAAGCTCCTTAAGCTCTTTTGACATAATATGTAGAGAGGATATGTTTTTCAAATTCTATTATCTATTTTTTTTTTTAAGTCTAGACAACTTTGTTACCTTCAATATTTTAAAGGTAATTCTGATCCACCATTCTTTATTTTAGTTGAATCTTTGTGCCCTTACTTCTTGTTGCTATTTTGAAAATATATTTTTATTTTTTAAAATTACATGGTGGAATTGATAGCCGCCATGAATCTGGGCAAGTTGCTTGGTTTTTATGGCCACCACATAATTCTATGTTGTCTACCCTAGAAGCCACCACACAGTTCTTCATGAAGTTTACCCCTATAACCACCATGCCACAATCATTTTAAACCTTTTACGCTGCTGAAAGCACCATGAAAGGGATAAGCATTCAATTCGATGAGACCCTATATTTGAACCTTGTACCTATGCCCCCCTTATAGGGTTTGGTCTAACCAATTGGTCTACACCTCGAACCTAAAAAAAGAAAAATAAATAAAATTAAGTTTTGCAACAAAAATTTCAAACTAAATTTTAACGCTTTTCACATTTTTATTTTTTCATGTCTTTATCTCACAAACCCTATGTATTCAATTGATTTCTTATTCATAATGGTGAAGTGGAAATGCTTTAATATCCTATGCAAATAACTTGGACAACTAGATAGAGATCTCTCAAGATACTCAGCTCTATTGATCCTTAGTTCCAATCCCTTATGTTGCACTACTAAATGGAAACTAGCTATAAAGGTGTGTCAGTGCATAAGTGGTATTGCCTTTGACTATTTGGATATCATGACCATCATTATTCATGGAGATGTAGACATAATATATCATATGGAAAAAGTAACATGGCTGGATTTTCCTTGCCAAGGAACTCATGGCATGAGGAATTGATGTTCAATTCCTTTTATAGGTAACCTTTTGGCTTGATTGGCATGCTCTCATTGCCCATCTATGATGAGGGTATGTTAGATAACTTGAAGGGTCTAGGATATAGGAGACCTAATTTAGATTCTTTATAATATGTTTTTAGGCCCTTTTTTAATCAAACAATTGCTCCTACCGATGTTGCATCCACAACACCCTTGCATGCCATATATACACATTTTCTACTATTTATATGCATTGGACCAATTAGGAGAGGACAAGCATCAAATTCTCAATGTGCCAATGTAGCCCAGGTGGAAAAAATAGTGGTCACCATCCATTAAATAACACACAATATATGGTAGGCTACAATTTGACATTAATTTCTTAAGGTTTGACAATTTAATTTTTTAATTTTTGAGGATTATTTGAGCAAAACTTTTGAATGTCATAACATTTACATATGGAAGTGTTTTTATCCCATTTTTTTCAAATTGTATATTTTTTTAGCTCTACACATCGATGACATTAATTTATGGGCCTATTCTAGTGTTAGGGAAAAACTTTTATGGAATAGTCCTCAAATTGTATTATTTTGAAAGAGTAATTTTACAGTTTTGTATGCAATAAAAAAAATTGGCCTAATTTTTTGGGAGATATAGATGGATTTGTGATAGTTACCATAGATTTTAAGTCTTTTGAAGGCCTACAAGAAAAGGATTTAGGATTTTATTTAGTCAATCTCTCTTCCTCTTGATGATTGATTTAGCTTATTCATGAAGCTCTAATATTTCATGATATCCTTCTTCTATTTCATGTCCAAATACTCTTGTAAGATTGTTATAGCTCTACTTTTAAGTAGGTTCACATAAAGCCTCTTTTGGTGACTAAAGTCAAGTGGTCCAAGGGCAAGAGGAAGTCTTCAAATAATGTGAAGCATGTCATGAGAAGAAAAGTTGTGCCTTTAAGTCATACCTTATGCAAATACATAATATTAAAGGAGCTAATCATTAAAGGATGTGGTAATCTTGACTTATCTCTTTTATTTGAATTCCTAGTGGAAGTATTTTCTAGATGTGTGTAGGAGTGTCTAAAGTGGCAATTATGACTATGGTCTAGCATAAGGAGAATATTGTGTAGGAAATATTTGTATAGCAGTATATTATAGATGATGTTGGAGATCCAGATGAGTTTACCTCAAAATGTGAAGGTCCACTAAATCATCCATTATGAGGAGAGATGTTATTATTACTAATATCTTCTCTCCTTGGCCTCTTAATTCCAATTATAGGTGGTGTTAAAAGTGTAATCTAATTCATTCCCAATGCCAACATTGTATAATGTAATATTGGATAGGCCTAAGGGTATTCATTGCACAGTGTGTTGAATTTATTATAATATTTCATTGTATAAGCCCTATGAGCCATGGTTAATCTTGTTATGTTTAAAATCACTCTATAACTTTTGATTAACCTTAATCCCTCTTGTTATGTCTACTTAGGTTAAAATATATTATGTAATTAGGGTTTGGTATTAGGGTAAATACCCCCACCACTCCTCCTTTTATTATTGGAGTGTTTGTAAATCTTATCTATGGATAATACAACAATTATTTATGATGCATATAGATGCCCCCAATCTCTATGTCTCTTTTTCATTCTTTTATTTTTTTATGCTTTCTGTATAACATTGTTAGAGTATATTACATTATTTGGTTCATGCTAATGTACCACCTTGGGTACATTTCTAGATTAGGAGTGTATCTTATATTAGAGTGTGAGTATTTACTTTATACAATGTAATAAATGCACATGTATTATTAGAATGTGCAAATTATTTAATAATGTAAATGTGCATAATAGTCCATGTGCACATGAGTTCATAGAGTAGTAAAGTGAAGAGTCTCAAGAAGAGTGAAGGCCAAGAGTACTCCATATTAAAATTCACATTTCATTATATATGTGTCTCTTGTGTGTGAGAAGAGAGAAGGTGTAGTGAGAGTGTGTGGAAGTATGGTGTATTTGAGATATTTGTTTTGTATCAAATATAATTTTCATGACAATTTGTTAATGGTATTTTATGAGTTGTTGCATAAGTTATTTATGAGTTTTATATGTTTAAAATATTACCATTATCTTATATTTTATATTGCAATTTTATTTTAGATCTTGTCGTTATTTTACCTTACGTATTTAGCTTCAAAATATAACAATGGTATCAAGGCTACAACAAGGTTTTGTCTTGCATAAGTTTTATTAAAGTTGCAAAGGATATTTCCACTAGTTAAGGAGAAAATAGTGAAGTTGAAGAAATTACCTCTAGAAAAATAAAACCAGGAAGATAGTTTTTTCCACTTTGTTGAAGGAAAACCAGTAAAGGAATAGGAGATTTATAGGTCTTGAATATAGGCCTTGAAATTGATAAGTTTAAGAGACCCAAGAAGGAGGTCCTATTAAAAAGTTTGATAGATAGAAGAAGATTTCATATTGCTATTTGGCTAGAGTCTTTCCATAGGGTTGAAAGAAATCTTGTGAAGACTACGACTCAACATAGATTTCTTTCCACTAGTTTTGAGAATAACTAGTGAAGTTTATTGATTTTAGAATTCTAGAAATTTGGTTGTATTTGATTGCTCCTGTCTAAGTTTTTGTTGCAAAAATTTAGTTCTCAAAAGTTGAGAAGCTTCCTACAAAAAATAGAGAATAATATCACCTTTGATTGCCTGAAATTCTATGTGTCATGCAAGGATTAGTTTTTTAGTTGCAGCAAAAGAGTATACAATGAATATTAAGGAGGTCCAAGAAAGAGGTCCCATTGGAGATTGAAGATTGAAGATTGAAGGAGATCCAAAGAAGAGGTCCCTATTGAAGATTTTAGAAAGAAGATAGAGGAGGACTACGAAAAGGTTCAATTGAAGAGTTACAAAATTTAAAGACCCAAGAGAAGAGGTCTCAAGCAAATTTGGAAGGAGAAAGAAGAAGGCTAGAGAAGCCCTATTTAAGAAGTTGAAGTGACCATTGGAGAAAATTTGAAGAAAGAAGATAGCAAGTAGGATAATCTCCTAAAAATAATAATTTGGGATAATTGTCACCATCCGACAACAATCCCAAAAGGAAGAAGGATTTGTCAAGAAGTTTACCTATTTTTGAGAAGGTATAGTTTGAAGACCTCAAGACATTTAGATTCTTGAAGAACAGGCCAGCGAAAGAGGTCAAATTTGAATACATAATTCAACAAGAGCTAAGGAGAAGAAAGAGGATAGATGAGGTCACTTATTTGAGAAATTTGAATACAATCATTAAGAATTTGAAGGCTGATTTGTGGAGGAGAAGGTTATTGATTTTTGTGATAGAAGTTGAAGGGTCACAGGACAAAAAAATGAAGGTGACATAGAGCTGCAAATTGAAGAATATTTGATCAGATTTTGAAGTGCATTTGAATAGCCAATTGAAGTAAGGCTTAAAAAAAAACTAAGTTAATGGATTGGAGGAGTTAGAGACTATTTTTTAACAGCAAGATATAGGAGAAGAAATCAGATTTTCTGAGCAGCAATTTAAGATATTTGGGCCACAAAATTAGGCAAAATTTGAGGGAGATAGTAGAGTTGTGATTTGAAGAATTATAGGGAATATTGGAGAGAGCTTTGGACAACAAAGTGAAGGAATATTTGGAAGAAATTGAAGCTGCAAATTGTAGAGTTTTTGGATAGCAAGAAGGCAGCATTTGGAGCTCCAAAAATGAAATAAGTTGAAGATTAATAAGGCTGATATCAAATAGCATTTGAAGAGGAAGAAATACTGAATAATTTAGCATTCTATAATAGCATTTTGGTAAGGAGAATGCGAATATTCGAACAACATACTTAAAAGAAGGTAGAATCTGATTTTGGGGCAGCGTCTACCTTCTTCAAAGTATGTTGTTCAAATCTTATATGAAGAAGGTAGAAGCTGATTTTAGGGTAGCAAACTAAAGGGAAGTGGAGTTGTAAAATCTGTACATTCAAGATAGCAAAAAGGTGAATCAAATCACCAAGGATATTAGCTTTAGAAGGAGGCCAAAGAGGTTTGTAATATTGGTGCTATAAAAGTTCATTATTCAAGCATTCAAATTAGCTTATTATAAAGTTTTTTGAAAGCACCATATTAGAGTTATTAAAACTAGCAAAAGATTGTTGGCAATTTTGGGTACTTTGGGTACATTGCCTTTGCTCAAGTGTATAAGTTATCATTGATGTCAAGAAGCTCTTGAAGGAATTTGATTTGATGTCAAATAATTTGTTTTAGGTTTGGCATGACAACTTCAAAGGTCTTTTGTAAACCCCAAGTTGGCAGGTTTAAAGATTACAGGTGGATGCATTAGTTTAATGCAATTGGGTCTAGGAGGAAATATTTATTTAATAATTAAAAACCTTGTTAAGGTTCCCTTTAATTATTTTTAAAATAAATATTAATTATTTGCAATGGGTTCTCCTAATCCATGGCGCAAATGTTTTAACATGGTGGGCGCTAGCCAAGACCTCCGTCGATGTGTTAAACTCCTCGTCGATTTCAAAGAGCATATGGCAAGGATTCATATTAATACCCCTCGATGAAAACAAAGATTTATCCCATCCGATTTTTGAAAGGAGTTGCTCGCTGAAAATTCGACTGTGTGTCTTCGCCAGTTTTCGTAATCCGTTGATCATGTGTTTGTCTTCGGTTTTCGTATTTGTTCGTTCATTTTTCTCGCCGTTTATCGAATCTGCTGTAGAGCTTGTTGTCTGTGAATTCACGTCAGAAGGAAGGGAGGACTGTGTTTTATTTTCTTGGCATAGTAGGGACAAGCATAACAGTGTGAGGTTTTAACCTCACCGGGTGCCTTTGGCGCACCGGTAGCGGCTAGGCTGTTGGCGCTAGGCTGTTGGCGCACTATCCGAATGGGAGGTTTCGCGTTTGAATCATGCAAAAGGGTTTTTCATCGTAGACGCAGTGGGTGGTGTTAGATTTCGGGCGCAAATTTCTCCAAAGCGATTTTTTGATGTTG
This sequence comes from Wollemia nobilis, assembly GCA_028583015.1. Lineage (NCBI taxonomy): Eukaryota > Viridiplantae > Streptophyta > Pinopsida > Araucariales > Araucariaceae > Wollemia > Wollemia nobilis. The sequence goes on along the minus strand of JAQPPZ010002036.1, from coordinate 410,052 downwards.
GCTAAGTATTTTCAAATTTAATATTTTGCTAAGTGTATGTTGCGGATGGATGAAGTTTGTTAGAAGAAAAACAGCTTAGGAGTAATAAGGGTTTTAAAGCTTGTTGTTATTTTGATAAAATATTAGTTTGAATATGTTGTTGAAATATCTTATTGCATTCTTATAAGAGATAAACTTTATTTTTTATGAGACAATAAGGGAGAAATAAGGTGTATAATGGATAAATCCTTCTTGTAATGTTGAGAGTGCTTTTGATTGATTATGAAAATGAAAGCATGATGTTTTAAGGTTAATTGCTTCTTGTGTGAAGTAGTGAAACCTTAAGTGGGCAGCTTTGAGATTGACATTAGCTATCATTAAATTGGTTATAATCAAGCTATTCTTTACTTGGTTAAAGTGTTGGGCTTACTCCTTTGTTGATGAATTGAAAAGTTGTTTTATGCTATTGTTGAGTTGAGTTGGTGGATGCTTTTTGTTCAAACAATATTGGAGAGAAAAGGAGTTCTACTTGTTTCCTTTTCTGATGTTGATTGTGAAATGCTTCAAGGTTGTGTTTTGAGCTGAATGATGTTGATGGAACCTTGTTTGATGAGCATTGTTGTTGAAGCCCTAATTGATGGTGAAAAGAACATGAGTATCATTGTTATGTGATTCTTTGCATAGTTGGCAATTTTTGGGGTTTCATGTTCTTGAAAGAAAGCATTCTATCCTATCCATTTCAGATTTTGAGTTGAGTTTTTAGATTTGAGATTGATTTTGAGCTGAGTTGATTTGAGTTGAGTTTTGAGATTGGGAGTTGAGTATAGAACATATTGGGTCTCTAACAATTCTCTTTATGCTTCTATGAGTTTGACAAATCACATTGAGTCTCTAACAATTCACCTTGTGATTTCCTACTAAGAAATTTTTTCTTGGTGAGGTTGCTAAGTTTTTGGACATGTTTCGATGGGGACTTGTGAGCAGGTTTTGGACAGGTTCCGATGGGGACTTGTGAGCAGATTTGGACAGGTCCTAGCAGAGGACTTGTGAGCAGATTTTGTTAGTTCTATCAGATAACTTGAGGATAGAGGAGCACTAGTTCTTTGAGAAGAACCTGAGGACAAATTTGGTTGTTGAGCTACTATGGACGTGATCATAGAAGTCAAAGGTCTCTTAGGCTAAGCATTGAGGACAGGAGGTCTTCGGTGGAAAGGAGTTCCACGTGCTGGCAAGAGGTAGAGGCAGTTTATCTTCTGAGGGATCATTTCTAGAGCAAAGGGGAAGGTATCTCCTTTGAGCAGAGGCTCATAAATTTTGATTGGGGGAAGGTATCTCCTTTGGGCCGAGGCTCATAAACATTGTAATTGGGAAGGATTCCCAAAGAACTTTGAGGAAATTTTTAGAGAAGAGTTTTGTGGATGTAACCCAGCCATTTTGGGTGAACCACGATAAAAATGGGTCTTCAATGTGTGATGCTTTCTGTCTTGATTAATGTTGTGTTGATGCCATTGCTATCTAAAGTTAAAATTATTAACTGGTTAAGTCTTATACTGTTCACCCCCCCTATCATTATAAGTCCATGTTCTTCAAAGATAGTCTAAGCTAAGTGTCTCCAAGCCAAGGAATGAGGCATCATTATCATCCTAGAATATATAAAACACAAACAACAAAAGTGAAGTTAAATATTATTTGAAAGGGAGTAATAAGGAGAAGGAAAAATCAATCTATATGCCATTTTTTTATAACCCAAGGAAAAGTTTGCAAATAAGTGTTTATAGTTGTAGAAATAAAGGAGAGTGTTTATGATAAGCATTATAAGCACCATTATCATTATTAAGGACAATAAAAGGAGAAGCTAAAGTTCTAGTTGAAGCTAAAATTCAGAGCTTGCTATCACCATTGAACTTGCATCAAACCTACAAAAATAACAAGTCAATAAGAGAATAATAAGATAGTTACTATCTTGAAAAGAGAGCAAGATAATACGAGGATCAAAGCAAGCAAGTTACAGTCTTGAATGGAGGAGATAATATAAGGAGGAATCATCAAGCATGTGGAGGAACCACTAAGTTTGAATATAGTGAGAAAGGAGGAGGACAAGCAGGATAGAATTCGAAGAACAACGATGTATTTTGGAGTATCCAGTATAAGACTATCGTTATAGAGTTGTAGTAGTAGCATAGGGGGGTAAGCATCCAAGAGTCATCAAGTTCGATAGTGGACCACTTTGCAAGAAAGGAGGAGCCATCTTGATGAAAGGAAGAGCCACCACATTGAAATGTGGAGAATCACCATGAGAGGAGCAACTATTGAAATTAAAAGGAGGAGCCACTATGTTGAGAAAGAGAAGCAAGTGTAAAAAAACACCATTAGATCCATTCCAAGGAGCTCAAGCACAATATACGAACATTGGAAGAATGAGAAGTTGAAAGGATAGTTGGTGGACATTGAAAATCCAAGTATCAATGATTCAAAGTATTGTTAGGGTGAGTTGAAGGATTAAAAGGGAATCCAAGCATTAAATATCCAACCATAAACAAGGAATAATAATGCCATAATGCCATCAATCAATTAAGAGTAACACCAGGAAGCAATAACATCGTCAACCAAGATAGAATAATGTTCCAAATTCATCACTACCAAGTGTTACATAGGGAGAAGAATGTAGAAAATATTTGGAGCACCAAAATATGTTGTATGTCATTTGGCATCATGCACAGAGACCACAAACAGGTATTGAAGGAATATAAGGTATTTCACAGGAGCCATTAAATGCATGGATGAGTCAAATGGTAAAAAGAGAGAACAACTACACTCCATCGAATATCAGGTATGAGAGTGGAAGAGTGGATACAATTGCCTTATGTGCAACAAAGAGGAATAATTTCATTGAGCAACACCATTTTAGGGTAGGTCAAATGGATTTGACTAGTTATCTACATGCCTCAAGTGGGAGGTAAAACAATTCATTTACGTTTGGATTATTTGGTTGGATAATTTTATTATTTTTCTAAGGTTTAAGATAAATTAATTCATTTGCTTGATTATTGGATATATGAGACGTAAAAGTGAAATTTAAAACCTTAGACACATTACTAGTCATTTTTTTTAAATCTAGAGAAGCCTTGAATTTTTTTGGAAAATTAATGAGAATTCAATTTCAAGTTTTGAAAAGTTTACAAATTGAAGTATTGAATTTTATGAAGCATTTTTAATATTTGCAAGTATTTTGAATTATGGAGAAATAAGATTGCCTACATCAAATTAAGAATATAAAATTTACAAATATCTTTTTACTAGATTTCTAAATTTTTGAATTTAGAGTTATAAGGAATTCAACACCAACATAGGATTGTGAAATTGAGAATTAAAAATAGATTTTTTTGAAATTTAGGAGATAAAAGGATTTCCACCTAGATTTTTGAAGAATTGATTTTTTTTATCATTATCCAAACATTAGGAAATACAAGGTATACTGCAAGATTTGAAGAATTGAAAGTTAGTATTTTATCATATACTCATATTCAACTTAAAATTTAGAATTTGAAAGGTTTTATCAAGGTAAGACAATATACTCAAAACTAGGGAGACATAAGGTATTCAACCTCAAATATTTAGATATTTGAAAAAAATTGTCTTTCATTTTTTGAGACTAGGAAGTCTATTTTAGAATTGTGGAAGAACTTATTAAGTATACAAGATTCAAGGAATCAAAATGGTTTAGAGATATACTTGATTCAAGGGATAATAACAATATGAAAGGTATGATTAGAAGAGAAGAACCAATATGGATTAGAAAGACTCTTGAGGAATCATAAATTGATAGTTTGGCAAGAGAAGATTCTATAAAGATATCTTCTAACAATATGATAGAAGAAATTGATGACAATTATACTAATGGAAATATTGAGAGTAAACTCAAAAATTATTCTCAAAAAGTAGTAGATGTTGGTCAAAAGGATTTCTTACAGACTTATGAAAAAAGAAAAGGTAGAATCGCCTCAATTATACACAAATGGTTATATCAATTGATCAATATAACGGATGAATTTGAAATTTCAAAAAGAAGTAACAAAGAGGTGGATATATCTTCAAGATGTACTTATTGTAATAATACCGATCATGAGAAAGTAAATCATTGGAATTTCATCCAGGTAAATATTATGGAGGAAACACTCACTCATATTTTATTCTACTATAAAGACAAGTACTATAGAAGATTTGAAAAGATATTAATATTCAAATTAGATTGTCTCTTTCAAGTTCTTATTTTTGAAGCATCTATTAACAATGGATTCAAGTTTGAAATTTTTGAAGAACAAGAAGAAAGGTCATCCAAAGAACCAGGGCAAAGAAAATGGATTAATCATGATCCACTTATGACTTGTGAGATAATGAGATCTCTTGTTTATCAAGGCTACTTGGAAAAATTCAAATATGAAGACCATATAGAAAACTTTAGAATACAAAGAAGCAGAAGAATGAAGAAAAAAAGAAAAGACAACACAAGTTCTAGAATCAAGATGAAGACTAAACCAAATGTAAATATTTATTTGAAGACTCCAGATATAAATATATTGTAGATAAATTGAAGACAAAAGACAAAAATCCATATTGAAGACTAAAGTCTTCAATAACCAAATAATGTAATATAGGGTGGTGTTAGAGTATATTACATTATTTGGTTCATGCTAATGTACCACCTTGGGTACATTTCTAGATTAGGAGTGTGTCTTAGATTGAAAGTGTGAGTATTCACTTTATGCAATGTAATAAATGTACATGTATTATTAGAATGTGAAAAAAATTAATAATGTAAATGTGCACATGAGTACTCCAAATGAAGAGTCACATTCCATTATATATGTGTCTCTTGTGTTTGTGGAGAGAGAAGGTGTAGTGAGAGTGTGTGGAAGTATGGTGTATTTGAGATCTTTATTCTCTATCAAATGCAATTTTTGTGAGCATTTGTTAGTGATATTTTTATGAGTTGTTGCATAAGTTATGTATGAGTTTTATATATTTAGAATATTATCGTTATCTTATATTCCATATTGTAGCTTTATTTTAGATCTTGTTATTGTTTTACCATAAGTATTTAGCTTCAAAAGCTAACAAACATTTAAGTGGATGGATTGCTTCTATTCATTTCTAGAAAGTATTATAAATTCCAACAACAAAATGAATTCAAGCTATTCCACTAACAAATTAGACAACCCTCATTGTATCCAAATTAGTTTTAATTATATTGGATGTCACTTTGGTGTCCCATCTACTCTCATTTTAGATAATGGTACTCCTTTTAATAAATAAAGAAATGCAAGAATTAACTTCACAATTAGGGATTCAACATCATTTTCCATGTCTTACTATCCATAAGGGAATTGTTAGAACCCCATCCTAACATTACCATGTAATGACCCACTTTCTAACATGGTGACCTCATATTAATAATATTATGTAATGTTTTGTAATGTTTATGTGGCACTTGATACGCCTAGATATATGGGGTCATTTAATGTAACCGTTATAAAAAATGTAATTGTTTGTTTGGTAGAAGATTCTAGCTCGGGTTACCTCTTGCATGTGAATCCAATCCTTGAGCATTATAGTTAGGATTACAAAGAGTTTTTAAAATGGCAATGGAACATAGGTGGATGTATCTATTTATCCATATTGAATCATACTTTTATTTAGGAGGTTTCCCCCACGAAGAGTCCCATGATTCTATATTGTGAATAAGTATCAAGAAGAAGCCCATGATTATTACAAGAATAAGTATCAGCCCTTGTTTGGATATTACTCACTTGCAATTTATGGATGATACCAAAATGATGCAACAATCTAGAAAGCAACTAGCATAAGAAACCTCCTCAATTGCTATATAAAGACCACTAGTCAACTCATAAATGACCATAAATCCAAAATTATTTTCTTCAATGGTACAAATAAAGTTTGAGATAGGATTACCCAAACCCTAAGATTCGAAGAAATTTCTCCTCCTCTAGAATACCTAGGAATCCCCCTATTAGGAAGTAGTTTAATATCTAAGGATTGGAGAACAATAAAAGATAGAATTTTCTCTAAGCTAAATCACTGGATAGAAGGCTAAGTTACATTACTAAAAGTAATCCTTCAAGTAATGCCCATGTACATATTCGTAATCTTAGTGGTCCCAAAAGGTGTGTTGAAGGATCCCAAAAACATAATGTAGAGATTCTTATGGTCCAATTTCAAAGGGAATTAGAAAATGACTTTTATTAACTAGAAAAATGTTTATCATCCAAAAGAGGATGAAGGTCTTGGAATCTAAGTGGCAACAACAAACAACCAAGATATAACTAGGAAACTCTATTGGATGTGGTAATCCCACCCAGACCAACTCTGGTCCAAGGTTCTCCTAGAAAAATACTACCCATATCACATAAGAACTAAACATCCTCGACTCCCAGTAATAGGGAAAGGCTCAAAAATATTGAAGTTCAAAAATATGGAAAGCACTAAATAAAGGATCTCCTATCATTAAGAAGATTTTATTATAAATAATTGGAGATGGGAGCAAAGCCATATTTTGGGATGAATCTTTGAAATGCTACCCCCCCATGGATGTCTAATATCCCCATAAAATTATCCTAAAATTGGCATTGTATGAATATGGCTAGGTTAATATGGGACACTACCTAAAACCATTTAACAACCAAACCCTAGGAAATCTCCTATGGTGCCCTCTATAGGAATGGTCATATGAAATATGGGAGGCAGAGAAGGCAAAACTGTCAGATATCTTGACCATAAGAACTTGGGTGAGGAAAGTAGAACAAGATAAAATATCTTGGGATTTTGGCACCCTTGGAATTTACTTAGTCCAAGAGGGTTATAGATCCATAAATTTTATCTCTCAATCCCCCAATCCTTTTCCTTGGTCAAATTTGTGGTAACCCAAATGCTAGACAAATATAATTTGTTTCTCCTAGTAGGTGGACCAAAATAGTATCTTGATTCAAGATAACCTATGTAAGAGAGACTTCAGAGATCTAAATCGATGTATAATGTGTAACAATGAATATAAATAATCCCCCACCTACTCTTTACATGCCCATATACCCAAACAATCTAGTGCTAGTGGTTCAAAACTTTCAACCAGCAAGGGACCTCACTTCCAACCATGGAAACCTTCTAGAACTATAGAAAGACAAAAAATTCACATTCACAAAAATCAAATGTGCTTGGGATATAGGTATTGGTTTTATATCGTGGCAACTATGGCTAGAGAGAAATGGAATAACTTCTAGATAAGACTATAAACCAACATATAGAACCTATAACACCTTAACAAGGAAGCTAAACAGAAACCCTAGAGGCAAAAATATTAGGAGAATCTCAAATACCTAAAGAAGAGAAAACAATATGGAACACTCTAAGGAGAGGAGCAACACAAGTGACTTCAAACATGTTAGTACCTTCTATGGATAAAAAGGAGATAATGACAAGAATATGGAAAGAGAAAGCCAAAAGGAATCCTCTCCTAGCTATAAGGCTCTTTGGTAATAGTGTGTATGCAAAAAGAAAGCTTATTTGTAATCTGGACCTGGCTAAAAAAGGGAGAATTCTTTCCCTTTTAATGTATTTTGAGTTCCATTAATAGAATTTTAACCTTTTCACTCAAAAAATATTGTGAAAGGAAGTTCTAAACAATACCCAAGAATCCAAGTCAGTTAAACTAAATATGCATTAGTTTTTAGGATATTCTTACTCTTATGTCTAAAATTATTTATATGTTTGAATCTATATTGGTCCAACCTTGATTTGGTGGAATATTTAGCTAGAATGAAATTGGAGGATCTCCCAAGTTATTCAAAAACTTCTCGATCAATTTTGGGATATTATAGTTGTAAAACATTAAATAAATTGGTCAAGTAATCTTAAGCAAACTTCCAACGTAACGTTTCTTGAAATTTATTCAATGGCATTAGCTCAACTAGCTAGATATATTGGCATTGCTGGAGGAGACATAGGTTTGAATCTTACCAAAAGGATACATGCTTAAATAACCAACTTGTTGTAATAAAACTTTATGGTGGTGCCCATTTCAATCCCATATTTATAAAAAATCTCAAAACTTTATGGTGGAAATACTTGGCATTGTGGTAAATCTTTCCCTAAATTGGAGGACAATGAGAATCAAAATATTTCTTGAAATAATCTACTTTTTAGTTCGTTGAAACTTAATATAAATGTGCATCTAAATAAAACATCTTGCAAGGATGGAAGGCCTATGCCAAGATCATAAAGGTAGATGACCTTCTACTTTGGAGGATATGTGGGATTCTTTGTTAATAATTTCCTCAAGTGTGTAACCATTCAAATAATCATTCTTGAAGCTAAAAATACTTGGATGTGGTCAAATTCAAATTCAAAATCTTGATTAACATAATTCAATATTTTTATCTTAATAATAAAAAATGTCAAAATTAATATATTGGTTAAAAATTATATCTCTAAATATATACTTTAGATAAATAATATTATATCACTCTAAAAAATAAGGAACTTAGATAGTAGGTATACTTAAAAAATAATCCTTCTGTTGGGATGATGTTAGTGTAGCTTTTGGGGATATAGAAGATATATAATTTATTAAGATTAGGACTATGGAACTAAAAAATTTAAATGAATATAGAATAAAAGAATATTTTACCTATGTTAAATAAGGTGGATGGGAAAATTTTAGGGAATACAATTCCTCTTTGTGCATGGTAAAATTATGCTAATTGGTTTTCATATTTGATTACAAAGGGAGCAAGGAAGTTAATTTATTTTTTAGTTTTAAGAGTTAAAGGTGCTAATTTGACTAAGGAATTCTTTGTATAGCCATTATCTACACACTAAAAGTAAGATTACATAGGAAGACTAGATGGAGATTAGTAAGTAAGATAGATGTTGGTTGGTCAAGAAAGTTAGTAAATATGTTGTAACCAATGAAAACCTAGTTTTGATAGGAATGGAAGACCTACACTATGATCATAATGGATATATGAAGTTATATTTTAGAAGATATTAGGAGTCTAACCTTATAATCTCATAAGGCCTTGACCATTTGATTTAATATGCTTAAAGAAAATAAATGAGACTTGGATACTCTAAATGGTGAAATTTAATTATAAGTTCCTAGTTGACTTGACTTGATCTCATTATTTTAATGAAGAGAAAATCGAAGAATTAGGGTATATTAGTTGAAGAATTTTTTTCTCTAATGATATGATTTAAAGAAATAATTTGTTTTGAGTTCATTATAGATGAAAATCAAGAAACTAATTTATTTGAAGAGAATCCTACTATTAAGATACTTTTAGTATAATTTATTTTGAGAGATTGAAGAAATATAATTTTATTATAAGATTTAATATTTTTATAGTTTTTGTACTCAGGTAAGAGTTATTTGAGAACTGTAATTGATTAGGAACTTATTCCTATGTTCCACCTATCAATCTTGTTATTATTATTAGTATTCTAATTTTGGATAGTAAGTTGATTGTAGCATATTACAGCAAGAAGGCCAATACTCCTCTCAGTTTAGTTTAGACCAAATTCTAGAAAGGATGTAATTGAATTTCTTGAGGGTACTTCATTCCTATGCATTATAACTTTTTCAAACATAAAAATGAAACTTATAAATTTTCTAAGGAATATATATATGGTGGGAACTTTATTTCCCTTCCAAAGGGACACAATCATGTTGATCAAATTTCCTTTCTAATTGACGAAATAGGAAGTAATTTTCTATTTTAAATACAAAAGTACATTGATTGACTACAACCTTTATAGCATCATTATCATCAAAATACACAAGCAATAGTATGGTATAAAGAGTGTATAGAGCTTAGTGAATGATATGTAAGTAACTTGTCTCTTTATCATTTACAAGATGCTAAATAAGTAAGAACTTTTTTAATATTATGTTTATTCATTTACTTAATAAATCCTCTGGTGTAAAGCATAAAATATTAATGTCTTAGCATTTTCTTTGCAATCTTCTAAATTATCAATGTTATCTTGAATGAAATTGGTCACCTTCAAGAGAGGTTAAGCTTAACAATCACATATTCGATCAATTGAAGAATGACATTATATATAACACAAGCATAATGAGATCATGAACTTGTATGCTTTGATTTTTATGGTTTTGTTATGGTTTATTATATTGGACACATATTATCAATGGAATTTATCATTTAGGTTAAGTATGGAGTTTAATATTTTTTAGCCTAGAAGGATATGATGTTTTTATTTAATATAACCATCGGGTTTTCCTCACTCTTCTTTGAATTTAGATTTGGATTCTTTATTATATGGTTAATTTAAATGTTTAGGTTCTTCGACTACACTACTAGAATAACTTGATGCGTTAAAGGGTATTCATTTGATTGATAGAGGATTTTATACCTTTATAAAAGTGTAAATATAAATAGAAGTAGACTATTCTTTACCTTGTTTGTGATATATATTTATCCCTCTTGGTGAAAAATATTAAAAATAGAGGTTTCAAATACCTCCATCATTATGTGAGAATATGCAAGTATAATGTTAGAAAGATCATTATGAGAACTAATGTAGATTGTAGATCAACAAGCTAAAGAGGACTGATTGAAGCAAGTTCATGGCCAAAGCTCTTAATAAAATAAACTTTGCATCTATAAAGAATCAAGGACATGAATTTTAGGATAATTTGATTTTTTAAAGGGGTTCAAGTTTTATGGAAAGAAAATCCTTTACTAGATAATAATATAAAAGGGTTATTTAGACAATCTAGATAAGAAAATGGATTAATTACAAGTAATGATGGAAGGTTATCTCAATGGTGGTATTCCCAAGGGAGGCCTTAATTGTGATTTTTCATCCATTATGTATAAAACATTTCAAGAGTCTCTCCTTGATTGAAAAAGACTATAGAATGGTTATAATTTAGCATTATGACCATCAACTAAATTCTATCAATTAAAAGGTGAATCATGATTTGAATCTAGAAGGGGGTAAGCCTTGTATATCATACTTTGATAATTTAATTTTAGTTAGATTAATGTATATTAGTTAAAAACACCATCCCATATGATGTATGGTCTTATAGATGTTAAGAATTACTTTATTTAAAACTGGTAGTATAATTACTTATAATATATTTTATTTTAATACTATTGTAGTATAGTTCATTAGTCAAAAGAGAATGTAGGCTAGGAGTGAGACTCATTTTTTCTTATTTTTAGGTCTTTGGAAAAGAAAATCGAGAGAGTGGCAATAGCAAGTGAGTGCAATTAAGGAGAAAACCTCACCTTTTCTTGCTTTAGGTATTTGGAAAAAATTAAAACGTAAAGGATTCATATGAGAAAAATCTAGGTGGCATGGAAGAAAAACCATATTTGAAAGCCTAGATAAAAATAAAGAATACCCTAGAGAAGTTTAAAATTTTGGTAGGGGCTAAAGGGCATGATGCATTCGAAAAAATGAATAGTTAGAGTTTGCAGTTCCCTGGTGGATCTCTGTCCTGTTGGACTCTGCCTCATTCTCCTCAGTTTCTCCTACGTGGGATTTTTATTTTCTGGTTTCTTTGTTATTTCCCCTGCATGGGTTTTTGAGAGTGTCTTATTTCTAGCCCTCATGTGGGCCCTCTGTTCCTCCTCTGTGGCCCTGAGAGGGACCCTTTTTTTGCTACAGGTTGCTTTTGTTTTTTGGTTTTTTTTTTTTTGCTGCCCCTGCATGTGTTTTTGAGAAGTGTTATGTTTCCAACCCCTGCATGGGCCATCTTTTCCTTCTTAGTGGCCCTGAGAGGGCTTCCTTTTTGCTTTGGAAGGTCTATATTTTATAGGTCTTTGTTTTAATTTGATATATATATCCTATGGAGTGTTCCTCGGTTTGACTCCTTTATTGTAAAAGGTTATGATACCCTTCCAAAACCCCTATACCAATAAAAAAAAGAAAGAATGCCCAAACTGAAGACAAGATAAAGATAAAATTTATGGCAATTCTAATCTATGGAGCAAATTTTTACACAAAAAGTGATTATTAAGGATGGCATGATCAAGCATGATATAATGATTCTTATAAGTAGAAGGTTAATATGAAAGTTTCGTGGACACTAGCCAAGGTTTTTGGAGCTTCAAAACTCGATAAAGTGGAAGTGGAGATTGAGTTCAAATTACTTCATGACTTTGCTTTCACTTTAATCACTATTTTTGCATCTATGCATATTAAGGCTAAAATATCTACTACTTGGTTTCCTTCTAGAACAACATATAAATGTATTTGCATATATGTATATGTACTCATTGTATTGATCTTTGTCTTGGAAAATTTTAAATTCTAGAAGGCAATTGGTGGAGTGATTCTTTATCTCTTAATGAAAATGATATGGATTTGACTACAAAAACATAACATTTTGAGGAAAATGAAGAATATTTTGAAAGAAAGAAAGAAAATATCTTTGATAAAAAATAAATATAAGTAGGATGTGGTTTAATTAACACAACAACAATAAAATGGGAACAATGATGGGAGTAGCCCCCAATAAAAGTAACACATAACTTATGTGTGCATATATATTTCATTAAAAGACTTTTATAATACACTTTTGATAACATATAAATAAAATTTGTTTCAATCCTATCTATTTATCTAAATATACTTTTAAAACTAAAGTCTTGGGGTATATATATTATGTCTAATAAAATCTATAAATTTAATTTTAAAAAATTAATATTTTAATTTATCATAAAATAGGACAACACACTTCACTTACTAACTCATAGTCATTACTCACTTCAATTTTAGCTCAACATAATGACAAATTAAACCTTCTAGGAATATATTATTTTATATGATAATTATATATTTATTAATAAATAACAATATTATTGAATATAAAAGTTTCAACTAAAAATTATAATTACAAAGTAATGTGCACTCAAATATTTGGGTGTGATTTGGGAGCAAGTGTGAGTTGAGAAGGAGTCCAAGTTAGGAGAGAGTGTGAGCTAGAAGCAAGCTTAGTATTGAAGGAAATTAATATTTGAAAATCCTAATGGGAATTCAAGATGCCCTAGCTAGAAGTATGGATGCCCAAGTTGGAGATAAGCCAAAGAACAAATATATAGAAATTTTGATCCAAGTAGCAAATGTTACACCAAAAGTGATTATTAAGGATGAGATGATCAATCCTGATATAATGGTTCTTAAAAGTAAAGGGCTAATATGCAAGTTTCATGGATAGTGGCTTAGTTTTCAAAGATTCAAAATTGGATCAAGTGGAAGTGGAGATTGAGTTCTAATTACTTTGACTTTTCTTCCTAAAGGCTTTTTCTCATCAAATTTTCTAGTTTAAAAATCAAGTATAAAATAATGGGTGGTGGCCTATGGTTTAGGGGTATATATACCCTTTATTTAATACCATGGAATGATTTTTTTGTTGAGATAGAAACTATTAAGAAGCTTACAATGTGGGTTAGGATTTTGGACTTCAATTTTAATTTATCAATAAGGATATTTTGAAGAATATTAGAAATACCTTAGGGGAATTCACTAAGGAGGGAATACCTATTAAGGAGTGAAAGCATGATATATATACTTGAATATGTGTTGCTATGGATATTTCAAAACCTTTGCCACAATCCATTAAGATTACATATGAATCAAGGAAATAATATCAACAAGTGGATTATTAAAATACTATATTTTGATGCCATAATTATTATATGACTAGACACATGGCAAGATATTGCAAAGTGAAAATTATGAAGAGACAGAAAAATTTGGACATAAAATAAACTTCAATATGAAGTAAGGAAATAATATTGTAATAGAATTTAAATTAGATCAAGTATTTTCCACTCCAAAACAAGAGGTAAAGAAAGTAGATCTACAACATCATATGGAAAAGGCCACACTTGTATCAATTGTAATAAGAAACAAATAAGGATATAAGGTATGAAAAAGTGTAGACACCCAATTTTGGAACACTTATCTATCTCTCAATATTACCAATTCCACCAATTAATCCTCATAAATTATCTCTCCAATCAACCAAACTAAATCCACCTTTCTCAAATCCAAATTTGGAACGGTTAGTTGTCCAAAAGTAATGACATCTTTGGGGCATTAATTTCCATAGAAAATACTCACAAAAAATTATAAAATTATTATCATTAGAATGATATCAAAAATATATTTCCAATGATTATATGTATTCCTATACTTCTATAATGATCAATACCTCTAACTATGAAAAAGCAATACCTCGTACTGTTGGAAATTATTTCACACCGATAGCAATTTTGTTAGCAACAATTTTTCCACCTAATAGTGAATTCACCAATATGCTTTTCCCACCTAATTATGACCTCTCCTACCTAAATTTATCCTATAATAGTTAAAACAGAAAATCACTAGCCAAAATAATTGTTATAGCAATTTTGCTACCAGTGATTTTTCCTCAATGCATACAAAACCTCATATATGTGCCTATCTCAATCCTTATGACATTAATTATCTCAATCCTACCATTGATCTACAATCACATACACCAACACGTTCCCTCCTTTTGAGCATTTTTAAATTTCTTGCCTCTCCAATATTGTCTATAAATTCATCCCATGGGGAGGTTTTCTTAGAATTTTGTGGTAAAAAAATTTCAAAATTGCTTTTCTTCTTATTATCTTGATGTCATAATCCACATCTAAGAACTTAGCAGAGGTCATATAGTAGCCAAAGGAGGAAGGAAGGAAGTACAACTTAAATTTGTGTGGGTGTGCTCCTCCTATTTTCTATTAATATTTTGGCATCTTATATATTTTATTACTTTGTTTTCATTAACACTTTGCTCCTTTGATCATGATTTGATCCTAATCATCTTGTTTTGCTAACATTTTGTTTTTCCACATATTATATAACATATATCCATTTTTCAAAGTGTTTAGTCTCATTTTGCATCATTTTTAGGTGACTAGAGTAATAAATGGCCTCTCTCCAAATTTTCTCATCCCACTACAAGTACTCTTATGAGGACTTGTGCAATAAACCTCTATATATTTTCATAGTTAGTCATCTCTTTCTCCTCAACTTAAAAACCGCTAAAATTCAAACGTATAATATGAAAGAGGACCCTCTAAATCACCTTAGACTATTTAAGACATGTAGTGATAATGCCTGTGATGAAATTTTGCTACTCAAGATATTTCACAAAAGCCTTAATAGTCTTGCCTTGGAGTGGCATTACAAAACACCAAGGCATTCCCCCAAAATCTTCAAATATCTTATGGAAGTGATTGTCAAACAATTCTCCATCTACATTGAAAAAACCATAATTAAAGATCTTTTTAAGCTCAAATAATCAAAATATGAGAACTTTTTCAACTTCCTAGCAATGTGGCGAGCTTTAGTGGGGAAACTCCAATATGTTCCTCCACGAAAAGCCCTTTTAGATATCTTTATAGAAAATATTAATGAGCAAATATCCTTCTACCTATAGACATCCAATGTGTCTTCCTATAAATATGCCATAGAAATGACCAAGAGAGTGGAAACTACCCTTTGTAAGAGGGGGAAATTGATAACCAAAACTCCTAATGAGGAGAAATATCCCTTACACCCAAAGGGATAACACAAAAATAGACATGTTATAGGTAAGGAGTCACTGAATCACATGAGGTCAGCCATGCGAATGCCAAGGTTATGCACAGGGACAAATTTTGCAATTTAGAGCGATTTTTAAGATTTAAAAAAAAATTCTTTTTCTAATTTTGGGACCCTAGAGGTCGGCACATTCGCCCAAAAATTACAGGATCAATTTTTTAGGGTAAATTTTCCTAGGTATAATAATATTTCCCATCTAATTTTTACCTTAAAATTATCCCGCCCAATTCACCTCTTGTACCCCATTATATATAGGTAACCCTGACAACGACACTCATACAATTAAAACATTAATTTTTTTTTATAGTGAAAAATACAAAGCAGGTGATAAACACAATGTGATGGATAGAAGGTGACTGACACAAGAAGCTTGGTATAAAGTGACTTACACTAGACGACCGGTAGAAGAGATTGGCACAAGGTGACTGACACAAGGCAATAGGTAGAAGGTGACTTATATAAGGTGACTGTCACAAGGTGACTGACACAATGCAACTAATGCAAGGTGATTTTCATAATATGATAGACAGAAGTGACTGTCACAAGGTGACTAAAAAAATTAACTGTCACAAGGTGACTAACTGAAGTGACTGTCACAAGGTGACTGAAAAAAGTAACTGTCATAAGGCGAGTGATAGAAGCGACTATCACAAGGCGATTGACTAAAGCAACTATCATAAGGTGATTGACAAAAGTGACTGTCACAAGGTAACTGACATAAGTGACTATCACGAGGTGACTTACAGAAGTAACTATCACAATATGAGTGATGCAAGGTGAGTGACACAAGGTGATTGACGCGAGGTGAGGAACACAAGGTGAGTGATGCAAGGCGAGCGATGCAAGGTGAATGATGTAAGTTGAGTGATGCAAGGTGAATGATGCAAGGTGAATGATGCAAGGTGAGTGATGCAAGGTGAGTGGTGCAAGGTGAGTGACGCAAGGCGAGTGACACAAGGCGAGTGACACAAGGCAAGTAACATACAGTGACAACCATTTATCGATAAGTTTATTTTACCATTTATGTTCTTTTTTTATATATTTTTGTTCATTGACACTCAATAAGGAGGTTTTCCTATTATTTGGGCACCTTGGGTCAGATATTATGTTATCTTCAATAGTAGTTCTCTCTTTTACTAGTTATTTTTATTTTTCAAAATGATGTTCATGTTACTCTTCTATTTATATAGGTAAAATGTCACCTATTGGCAGTGGAAATAAGGGAGGTCAATATTCCGATAAAATAAATATCCTCAAATACTTTCATAATATTTAAAAATCCATTCAACCATCAACATCTGCACAAATTGAAGGTATGAACGCCTTTACTTACTAACTAGTTAATTTTTGTACATTGTTAATTTTATATATAATGTCTTCATTCATTAAGAAGGGTGTTTTTTTTTTTATGGCTTTGTCCATTAATTATCTATATTTTTTAATAGAAGGTATGCTTTTAAATAAAATAATGATAATGACCTTGGTATTGGCCCTATTATTATCTCTACAGAAAACATTGTTGACCCTAGTATGTCTGTTGAGGTGTGATTTTGTCCAATCACAAAGCCACCCGACAAACTAAGAATTATGATTCTCTCTTGAAAATAATATTATATATCTCCAAGGTTCTTATGTTATATCTAATATTTCATATGTATATACATCAATGAGTACTTGAATAACTCTTGGATTTGTGAACTATTGTTTACAAGGGGCCTGGAATTAGGTAAATGATTTCAAGTTTATCATGTATAGCATGCTTTGATATCAATTCAACAACATAAAATTTGTTTTATGATCTTAGGTTAAAGTATACCAAATTTTATTTCCTCTTTTCAATTTAATGTCTCAAAATGCTTTAAATGAAATTAGCATAAAAAGAATCTAGCATTTTATATTAAATTTCAATTTAACTTTAATAAAAGTCAAAGTAAATGAAATTTTATAAACTTGATAAACCTTTGGAACATAATAGATTTATAATCAATTCACTTCCCAAATGTTTATTTGATAAAGCAATCATTTATTCAAACTCCCTTATGAAATTATAAATCAAATTAAGAAGAGATGAATAAATAAAATAATGTCTTGCCCAATTTATAAGGTTCCAAAACCTTTTCAATGATAAAATCTTAGGGCTTAATATGAAACTAATCTATAAAATTTGGATTTTATGATAAAATAAAGTTTATAAATTAGATTTTCTTATAATATTTATCTTTTGAAATATTTATGAAATTAAATATTCAAAAGAGTAAATGCGATCTCTGGTTTGAAATTTGAATTTTTGAAATAGATAAAACTATATTATAAATCAAATCCAAATTGAATTTTAGAGATATCAATCCGAGTTCCTCAACCTTATGAAATTAAGGTGAGGAATAGAATATTCATTTATCCCTTCTTAAATTTATTAATTCGAATATTAATTAATGTAATATCCAAATTATAAATTTAATTATAACTTAGTCATATAATTTTACTTTATAAAATTATACTAAGTTATAATATATAGTTTTCAGAATGAAAATAAAATAATAAAAGATTTAAGCTTTAGAAATTACAGGATCAATTTTTTTAGGGTAAATTCACCCAGGTATAATAAGATTTCCTATCTAATTTTTACCTTAAAATTATTTTTAAAAACATTATCCCGCCCAATTCACCTCTTGTACCCCATTATATATAGGTAACCCTGACAACGACACTCATACAATTAAAACATTAATTTTCTTCGATAGTGAACAATACAAAACAGGTGACTGACACAATGCGATGGATAGAAGGTGACTGACACAAGAAGCTTGGTATAAAGTGACTTACACTAGGTGACCGGTAGAAGAGATTGGCACAAGGTGACTGACACAAGGCAATAGGTAGAAGGTGACTTACATAAGGCGACTGTCACAAGGTGACTGACACAATGCAACTAATGCAAGGTGATTTTCATAAGATGACAGACAGAAGTGACTGTCACAAGGTGACTAAAAAAAGTAACTGTCACAAGGTGACTAACTGAAGTGACTGTCACAAGGTGACTGAAAAAAGTGACTATCATAAGGCGAGTGACAAAAGAGACTATCACAAGACGATTTACTGAAGCAACTATCATAAGGTGATTGACAGAAGTGATTGTCACAAGGTAACTGATATAAGTGACTATCACGAGGTGACTTACAGAAGTAACTATCACAATATGAGTGACGCAAGGTGAGTGACACAAGGTGATTGATGCGAGGTGAGGAACACAAGGCGAGTGATGCAAGGTGAGCGATGCAAGGTGAATGATGTAAGTTGAGTGATGCAAGGTGAATGATGCAAGGTAAATGATGCAAGGTGAGTGATGCAAGGTGAGTGGTGCAAGGTGAGTGACGCAAGGTGAGTGACACAAGGTGATTGACGCGAGGTGAGGAACACAAGGCGAGTGATGCAAGGTGAGCAATGCAAGGTGAATGATGTAAGTTGAGTGATGCAAGGTGAATGATGCAAGGTAAATGATGCAAGGTGAGTGATGCAAAGTGAGTGGTGGAAGGTGAGTGACGCAAGGTGAGTGACACAAGGCGAGTGACACAAGGCAAGTGACATACAGTGACAACCATTTATCAATAAGTTTATTTTACCATTTATGTTCTTTTTTTATATATTTTTGTTCATTGACACTCAATAAGGAGGTTTTCCTATTATTTGGGCACCTTGGGTCAGATATTATGTTATCTTCAATAGTAGTTCTCTCTTTTACTAGTTATTTTCATTTTTCAAAATGATGTTCATGTTACTCTTCTATTTATATAGGTAAAATGTCACCTATTGGCAGTGGAAAGAAGGGAGGTCAGTCTTCCGATAAAAGAAATATCCTCAAATACTTTCATAATATTTAAAAATCCATTCAACCATCAACATCTGCACAAATTGAAGGTATGAACGCCTTTACTTACTAACTAGTTAATTTTTGTACATTGTTAATTTTATATATAATGTCTTCATTCATTAAGAAGGGTGTTTTTTTGTTGATGGCTTTGTCCATTAATTATCTATATTTTTTAATAGAAGGTATGCTTTTAAATAAAATAATGATAATGACCTTGGTATTGACCCTATTATTATCTCTACAAAAAACATTGTTGACCCTAGTATGTCTGTTGAGGTGTGATTTTGTCCAATCACAAAGCCACTTGACAAACTAAGAATTATGATTCTCTCTTGAAAATAATATTATATATCTCCAAGGTTCTTATGTTATATCTAATATTTCATATGTATATACATCAATGAGTACTTGAATAACTCTTGGATTTGTGAACTACTGTTTACAAGTGGCCTGGAATTAGGTAAATGATTTCAAGTTTATCATGTATAACATGCTTTGATATCAATTCAACAAAATAAAATACGTTTTATGATCTTAGGTTAAAGTATACCAAATTTTATTTCCTCTCTTCAATTTAATGTCTTAAAATGCTTTAAATGAAATTAGCATAAAAAGAATCTAGCATTTTATATTAAATTTCAATTTAACTTTTTTTTTTAAAAGCGAAAAACCCCTTACGGGGCTGCCTTGGTCTAAGAGACCACGAACAAGGGGTTCTACACCGTCAAAGTCACCCAAGGGTCGCACCCAACCCTGCCCGCACCAACATTATCAATTGGATTTTGGGTACCCAATTCAGCTTTTTGGTAGGGTGGAGATTCGAACCTAGGACCTCCCTTGGAGGATTGCCCTCTCCTCTCCAACTCACCTACAACACCTGGGTTCAATTTAACTTTAATAAAAATCAAAGTAAATGAAATTTTATAAACTTGATAAACCTTTGGAACATAATAGATTTATAATCAATTCACTTCCCAAATGTTTTTTGATAAAGCAATCATTTATTCAAACTCCCTTATGAAATTATAAATCAAATTCAGAAGAGGTGAATAAATAAAATAATGTCTTGCCCAATTTATAAGGTTCCAAAACCTTTTCAATGATAAAATCTTAGGGCTTAATATGAAACTAATTTATAAACTTTGGATTTTATGAAAAAATAAAGTTTATAAATTAGATTTGCTTATAATATTTATCTTTTGAAATATTTATGGAATTAAATATTCAAAAGAGTAAATATGATCTCTGGTTTGAAATTTGGATTTCTGAAATAGATAAAACTATATTATAAATCAAATCCAAATTTAATTTTAGAGATATCAATCCGAGTTCCTCAACCTTATGAAATTAAGGTGAGGAATAGAATATTCATTTATCCCTTCTTAAATTTATTAATTCAAATATTAATTAATGTAATATCCAAATTATAATTTTTTTTTTTGGTAATTATAATAATAGATTAATTGTGGGTTTTTATAAAGGATCCCAAAACCTTATGTACAAAATCAGCCTTGCTAAAAGATATTTCATGTCGGATGGCTAGGTAAATAGAGCAGTTCATAAAAAAGATAGGGAAATACAAAATGCCCGAGGGCCCCAGAAGACGCGGACAGTCCTGGAAATCTTGATCTTGAAATACATTAAAACAGAATAATAGCCGAAGACAATATATCAACAAACTTTGGGAGAAGACCTATGATACAAATTCTTCATCATGAGGGAATATCTGCCTTGGCCAAACTGTCCACCTCGGTTGGGAAACGAGAATGCCAAACAACCGGGCACATGGTCATCAGTCCTTTGTTGGCCAAGTGATCCGCCACCCGGTTACCTTCTCTGTAGATGTGCCCCGCCTCCCACTTGGTGCATCGATATAGGAGCATCCTAGCCTCGAGGATGATATTCAGGACCTGCCACGATGGGTCTTTGGAGCCATAGAGGTAGTTGATAATGTTTAGAGAATCGCCTTCAATAATTAAAGGCCTAGGATCATTCGATATGACCTACAACCCTTTCAACACACCATAGGCTTCGACAAAATGATTGGTCTGAGGGCTCATATTTTCACAGTAGGCCAAGATCAGCTTCCCATTATGGTCCCTGACAAGCCCCCCGAAACCAGCGGGCCCTGGGTTGCCTTTAGAAGCTCCATCAAAATTAAGTTTGATCCACCCCAAAGGAGGTTTGGTCCAAGTGACCTCCCTACGGCCATTCACTGAGTCAACTCTGGAAGAGGAGCCAAGGTCCGATCTTTTGAAAATAAATGCCTCCCAAGGATTGTGAGGGCGGGAGCTGGGAATAGTTTTTGAATTCTCGACAGCAAAGGATAAGGCCCATTGGGCAACAGAGGGAGCCATTCTAGGGATCTTGCCGAAGACTCTAGCATTACGCTCCAGCCAAATTTGCTAGATGGAATGGTGAAAGGTAGCCTCACAAAGGAATCGGAGCTTAGAATTCTTAAAGGGCTTGGGCCATTGGAGGAAGGCATCTTTAAGGGAGCGAGGGGAGCACCAGAGTACTTGGAAGGAAGACAACACACAGCTTAGGACCGAATGGGAAAAGGGGCAATGCAAAAATAAGTGATCGAATGTTTCACAGTCAGCTAAGAAAAGATAGCACCTGTTGGGAATTGCAAGGCCTCTCTTGTGGAGATTGTCTATGGTAAGGGCTTTCTTATAAAAGGAAATCCAAGCAAAGTAATTTATCTTAGGAATAATCCCTTTCCTCCAAATTGCTTTCCATCGGGGGTCCACAGCAGCCTCACATGACAGAATATCATAAGCGAACTTAACAAAAAACTGCCCATCCTGCATGTTGCTCCAAATAATTTTGTCGTCTCTTATGACCGAAGGAATTAACATCGATTGGAGGACACTGTACAAGAAATTCACCTCATTATCAAACCCATCCATCATCGAAAGTTTCCATCGAGGGGGAAGGGAACTTCGGTCAATGCAATCCGAAACCTTGAGATGACTGTTTGGATCAATCTAGGCCCTCAAGCCAGCCAAGTTCTGATTTATAGCAAGAGATTCATCTGTAGCCCACCTGTCTCTCCAAAAAAGGATCATGGATCCATCCCCCAAGATCCAACGAGCACCCCTGTTAATCATCGAACGGCCTTGAAGCACCATCTTCCAGAAAGCCGAAGCTTCATGAGGAGACTCAGCTTCCAGGAGAGAATTTTCCCCAAGATACTTTCTTTTAACTATATTGACCCATTTTGCCGGTGCATTAATAAGAATTCTCCAAGCATGTTTGGCAATTAAGGCAGTGTTCATGAGCCTGGATCTTCTCAATCCCATGCCCCCTTGGTCCTTTCGAAGGCAAACCTTATCCCACGCCACCAGAGGAATTCCGGATTTTTCTTCGCTGTCGGACCAGAGAAAATTCCTTTGAATCTGCTCGATTTTGGAATGGATAAACATATGAAGCATGAAAACAGACATGAAATAGGTGGGAATTCCTTGAAGACAGGCTTTTGTGAGGGTTGCCTTCCCAGCTTGAGATAGCAATTTGCCTTTCCAAGTGCTGAGTTTCTTATGAAGTCGTTCCAAAATCGAATTCTAGATGTTCCCACCGCCTCGCCCATTGCAAACTAGCGACAACCCCAAATAAGTTGCAGGTAGGGAATCAATAGTGCATTCAAGGATTCTGGCAATGCGAATTTGCCTACACAGAGGGGTATTAACAAAATAAATTTTGCTCTTCAAATAATTAACTTTTTGGCCAGAAGCCTTCTCATACCGAGATAGAATGTGCTTGATAGATTTGGCCTGAGTGACAGATGCTCCAGTGGATATGAGCGTGTCATCCACAAACTGTTGGTGAGTGATAGGATCAACTCTGGAAGTAGGATGAATGCCAAAAATCTTGCTTCGATGGAGGGCTTCATTCAAAGACCAGCTAAGGACCTTTGCCAAAAGAATGAATAAAATAGGAGACAATGGATCACCTTGTCTGAGGTCGCGAGCACTCTGGAAGAATCCAGCGGGGGACCCGTTGATCAGCACAAAAAAGGACAGAGTGGAAATGCAACTGTTCACAAGGTCAATCCAGTGATGATGGAAGCCCAACTTGCAAAGGACAGCACAGAGGAACCTCCTGTCCACTCTGTCAAAATATTTATTCATGTCTAGTTTAAGGAAAAGCGCAACATTCTTGGAACATTGGGTAGTATGGAGGGTTTCATGAATAGTAATGATGCTGTCAAGGATGTTTCTACCCTCAACGATGCTCCCCTAAGCTAAACCTACCAAATATGGGAGGAGGGATCTCAGACGATTGGCAATGGTCTTGGTAAGAATCTTGTAGAAAACATTGCAGAGGCTTATGGGATGATAGTCAGAAAAAATTTTGCAGGCAGACGACTTAGGAATGAGAGCTAGGAAGGTAGAGTTGAGCTTCGGATGAATGGATCTTGATGCTTGGATTTATAGGATAGCCTCACAGACATCAGGCCCCACAACATCCCACATAACTTGAAAGAATCGGGGGGAACCCATCAGGCCCGGGGGCCTTATCTAGTTGCATGGAAAAAAGAGCATCCTTAATCTCGAAATGGGAAAAATGTTCTAGGAGTTTAATACTTGCCTCATGGGGAACTTTGGTAGGTAAATTAGCAAGCAAGGATTTCTGAACTTGGAGGACGCTATCAGGAGGAGCACCCAGCAAATCCTGGAAGAAATCGACTGCTTTGCTTTGAATTTCCTCAATCTCCTTGGTAGTGCGCCCATCCTTACACAGCACCTGTTTGATCTTGTTGGCCCCCCTATGTCTCATGGTAGATGCATGGAAAAACTTTGAATTTGAATCACCGCTCTTCAGCCAGAGATCCCTGGACTTCTGATGCCAAAATGTTTCCTCACTGGCAAGAATGGAATGATAGTCCACCAGGAGGCTCCGTTCCTCCTCTCTAAGGCCTTCAGAATACCCTTCGACCTCCATATTTTCCTCTAAACTCTTCAAGCACTCAAAGATGGACCTTTTAGACTCAAAAATGTTGCCAAAAACCTCCTTATTCCACGCCTTTAAGTTCTTTTTAATCATCTTAAGTTTTAGGGCCAGTCTTTTGGATGTTGAACCAACCACCGTCACCTGCCACCATTTCGAAACCAACTGTTTGAAATCCTTGTGGGAAATCCACATGGACTCAAATCTAAAAGGGATCTTAAACCTAGGCCCGCCAGTGGCCTCTAACAGAATGGGATTATGGTCCGACCCGATTCTTGGCAAAGCTGAGAGAGTTGCAACATCGAGGAAGGGAATAGCTTCGTGGAAAATGAGGAACCGGTCGAGCTTGACCTGGATGAGATTTCTCCTAATCCTCCTATTGCTCCAGGTGAAGGACGCCCCCTTAAGTTTGATGTCTAGAAGATTATTGGACGAAACAAAATCTCTGAAATCCTCCATGCTACGGCTGGCCAACTCAGCGCCTCCCTTCTTTTCAGAGGGATGAAGAGGGAAATTGAAATCCCCTCCCACAACCCACGGGAAGTCACTAAAAATTTCCCTCATCAGAGAGATGGTTTTCCACAACTCAGCTCGCTCCGAAGTAGAGTTCGAGGCATAAACATTGGTCAAAATCCATGAAAAATTATCAACCTTGGAGTGAAATAGGACATTGATAGTCCTGCTAGAAGCCGATAAAATACTACCCTCGACCTTGTCAGAGTCCCACAGCACCATGAGACCTCTTGCAGAACCTATTGTAGGGCAAGAAAGGAATTTGGCCTTGGCCCAAATGGCTTTGGAAACCTTGATAAAGGCAGAGGCATCAGACTTAGTCTCCTACAAAATGAGGATGGATGGGTTAGACTTCTTTCGGAGATCGACCACCACCCTACGTTTGGTCGTTCCATTAAGACCTCTCACATTCCATGAGAGGATTTTCATCTGGACATTTTAAAGACTTTCTTGCCTCCCTTTCCCTGCTATATGGGAGGTTTTTGTACAAGCGAATCACCCACCAGGGAGTCAAAATCTTCTTGAAAAAGCAACCGCTGGGATCCATTTGCAATGTCTATTGCCGTTTCCTTATCCCTTCTTTCTTTGTTAGGAGGTCACCCCTATTTTCTTTCACAGCCGAAATCCACCCCTTGCTTTCGGCTTCTAGTGTTTCGCAAACTAATGTTGCCATGTTGTTCGTCCCTCTTGCCCAGCAGATACTCTTCCAGCAGGGACTCGGGAGGTTTCTAGTTTTGACAAATAGGGGAATCAGCCTGAGCAGACATACGAGAAGGAGACTGATCCTTTTCGACTTGAGGTTCTGGTTGGGAACTTGCATTACACAGAACGACGTCTGACTCAGGGAGAACCCTAGAAGGATCTGGAGACTCAGGCAATGTCGCTACAGGGTGTTTCGGTTGTTTTTCTTCTTGCTTCAAGGGGTTACCAGAAGCCCCACCCTTCATCCTCGGCTTTTGAAGAGGACAATTTTACTGAAGATGCCCCTAGGAATTGCACTGAGGGCAAAAGGTCGATATATTTTTGTAGTTAATGACTTGCTTATGAAGAACGGAGCCTCCATACCGAAGAGTGATGGAGGATGGAAGGTTCGCCTCCAAATCTACCAGGACACAGAAGCGAGCTTGGACAAATCTGGTTCGGGCCCGAGTGGGAGGGTCAATGGTGACCAACTCACCAATGGAACGGGCGATACCCTTGATAACATTTTCATGCCAGCAAAAAATGGGAAGGTTCAACAACCTAACCCATATTGGGGCAATATTAATACTCTGGGTTTTGGGGTTAAAATCCATCCCCCACTTCCTGAGAAAGAGACTCCTGCGTCCCAGAAACCAAGGGCCCCCAGCCAAAATTTTATAGTAATCCTTTGCATTATTCAGCCTAATTGCAAAAAAACCCCGAGATAGGGTAGCCAGCTCCATATGACTTGAGGTCCACCATTTTCCTGTTGCCCACCTGCGGATGGTCTCCATATCGGGACGCCCTCCAATAAACTTCCCAATTAGGGTAAATTTTTCAAATTCGACGAAACTTGATAGGATTTCCTTCGGGATGTCCAGTTCATCCCCGGACGAAAAGAGGTCCTTAGTGAAAATACCATTTGGGGTTTCAGAAGTCGTTGCCTCTGCATACGATTTCTGTTGGCAGTCTCTCCCTTTGTCAGGTGGATCCTTCCCGCGTCTGCCTCCATCTTCGGGTAACTCCATCGAGCCTCCATTCTCTGACTACCCTCCCTGCGCCTTGCTGTGGCCCTCCAACTTGTCGGTGCCTAGGTTCACAGTGCTGGCGCTCCCGCTCCCGTGCCCTCCCGTCGCTACCTTCCCTCTCATCGCTGCCCAAACCAACTCAACCCTCTTTCATCCAAATTATAAATTTAATTATAACTTAGTCATATAATTTTACTTTATAAAATTATACTAAGTTATAATATATAGTTTTCAAAATGAAAATAAAATAATAAAAGATTTAAGATTTAGAAATTAAACTAATGTCTCGGACAAATTCAACAAAACAATATTTCCATTTACAGAATTCTAAAACCAATCCAATGTTCACCAGTATTCGCACAGTGAAATCAAATAAATTGATGTAATCTTCTAAGGGATACAAACTATTAAGAAATTTCAATAAGCACTTTATTAATCCCAAATACAGTCTGTGCACAAATCTGGATCCAAAATGCTTAAAACAATTTATAAAATCTTACAATAATTTCCATTGTTCTGCAAATGGCCTTCTCTATTTTCCTCCAATGAATGTGTAGCTTTGCTCCTTCCAATTGTTCCTCTCCTTCTTTGTATAAAATTTTTGGCCTTTTCCATGAATCTCAATGATTTATTTATAATTTGAAAAGTTTAGTTATTCAGTTTCATCACTGGGAACATATTTTACAACGATCTTCTTCAAACCCTTGCCCTTGTATTACCTGCATAATGAAACAATAATCATCATATCAAAACAAAACCAAACTTTACATTCTTGTAACTTTCCTTTTTTCAAAATTATTTCAAAGTTCTCATATTGCTAAATTAACCCGCTATTTTTTTGGTGAGACATCTGGAATCTTGCAAGTTTGGTATCATTAGAAAGAAAAAATCCATATCTTTTTACCAAGTTTTAAATGAGATCAAACAAAGTTCTTTGCCTCAAGATATGTTCATTTCAATTTTACACTAATTTTAGGGTTAATCCTAAAATAAAATTTAATTATTTAAATGAAATTTATGTTAGGTTGTGGAGTCTGATCTCGGTTAAATATGGAAAAAATAGTTTTTCTCTCTGTTTGGTAACTAGTTGCTTTTATGCATGGAAACTTTCTAAACTGGAAAAATCAATCTAGAAAAAACCATAATTGATGGGTCTATCCTTGGTGTCTAATTCCAATATAGAATCTATAAAATTAATGGTTGCATAGAAATCAATGTGATTTTTCAAGGTGTGATTTTTTGGGTTAATTATAGGATGCTTGTTTTAGCATGCATGTAATTGGGTTTCCCTATTTATGTAATACCTCCGGTAGAGAGGATTGTATCTTGTTTATGGGAAGTGCATAGGATTGTGCATCTCTTGTAGAGAGATCAGGAAGCTTGGTGTAGAGCTTGATGCAAGGGTGTTTGCATATGCATCTCATGTAGAGAGATCAGGAAGCTTGGTGTAGAGCTTGATGCAAGGGTGTTTGCATGTTGAATTACTGTTAGAGTAATTGTGTGGAGATGCTGGTGTTTTGAAGAGGAATTTGCAACTGGTTGTGTTGCAAGATTACTCCCTTTAGAGATTGTATTGGTGTTAATACAAAGGACTAGTGTTGGGTGAACCACATTATATGCTATGTTTTAAGTTGTTTGCTTCAAGAATCCCTTTTGTTTATATAGTGAATCCTAACAATTGGTATCAGAGCGAGGTTGGGATTCAAGATTGAGTGGGAGCTATGGTAGAAGAAGGGAAGTTCAAGGTGTTTGTTCCGTTTGGCAGAAAGTAACTGCGGAGCTCTTTCGCGAAGGACTATGATGGAGTTGTTCGGTGTGACGTCGAAGACGATAAAGAATTTCTGGGTGTTATGCAGCAAGAGCGAAAGGGCCCTGGTTTCTCACCATTGTGGCAAGAAGGGGCACCTAAAAAGGATTGCTAGTCTCGGGATAGAGATGGAGGAGAAAGGTCAGATGTGAATCTAATGAGTGAAATTTTGACACTTTCTGATATGGCTGGTCTTGACATTGACGTTGGAGGACCAAAGAGTTCTCAAGCAGTGGGAACTGGGAGACATGTCTAGGAATATGGACATGGCTCAGGATTTATTGTATGATTTTTTAGGATGGAACACATAATATGGTTATAGCTTTGGATCATTGCGACCCCAAGTCCCTAAGTTGGAAGGTAATTCCACACTCGGGGAGTGTGCTTTCAAAGCTAGTGGCAAAGCCATATTGTGTGTGTGCATGCTATGGGTCATCCATAGTATGTAGATCTTGCCATGGTGGTGATGTTTGATTCACCATGATACAAAGTAATTCTGAGGATGTTGTTATTATCACTGATTTGTGGTAGAGAGATTGTGTGTTGCTTGTTGATCACAGGATAAAAGTGTGTGGATGACACTAGTCCAGTGTGATGGTTCAGAGCATGTTTACAACAATTTGGAGGAGTTGACATTCCTTGTTTGGCTTGAAGATGTTCTTTGGAGGATGCAACAACGGTAGAGTTGTTGTGGATCAGTCTCCAAGTGGGAGATTGTTAGGTTGTGGAGTCTGATCTCGGTTAAATATGGAAAAAATAGTTTTTCTCTCTGTTTGGTAACTAGTTGCTTTTATGCATGGAAACTTTCTAAACTAGAAAAATCAATCCAGAAAAAACCATAATTGATGGGTCTATCCTTGGTGTCTAATTCCAAGATAGAATCTATAAAATTAATGGTTGCATAGAAATCAATGTGATTTTTTAGGGTGTGATTTTTTGGGTTAATTATAGGATGCTTGTTTTTAGCATGCATGTAACTGGGTTTCCCTATTTATGTAATACCTCCGATAGAGAGGATTGTATCTTGTTTATGGGAAGTGCATAGGATTGTGCATCTCATGTAGAGATATCAGGAAGCTTGGTGTAGAGCTTGATGCAAGGGTGTTTGCATGTGCATCTCATGTAGAGAGATCAGGAAGCTTGGTGTAGAGCTTGATGCAAGGGTGTTTGCATGTTGAATTATTGTTAGAGTAATTGTGTGGAGATGTTGGTGTTTTGAAGAGGAATTTATAGCTGGTTGTGTTGCAGGATTACTCCCTTCAGAGATTGTATTGGTGTTAATACAAAGGACTGGTGTTGGGTGAACCACATTATATGCTATGTTTTATGTTGTCTTGCATTCAAGAATCCCTTTCATTTTATATAGTGAATCCTAACAATTGGTATCAAAGCGAGGTTGGGATTCAGGATTGAGTGGGAGCTTGACTTGAGTGGGAGCTATGGTAGAAGAAGGGAAGTTCAGGGTGTTTGTTCCGTTTGGCAGAAAGTAACTGCGGAGCTCTTTCGCGAAGGACTGTGATGGAGTTGTTCGGTGTGACGCCGAAGATGGTAAATACTTTCCAGGCGTTATGCAGCGAGAGCGGAAGGACCCTGGTTTCTCACCATTATGGCAAGAAGGGGCAACTAAAAAAGGATTGTTGGTCTCGGGATAGAGATGGAGGAGAAAGGTCAGATGTGAATCTAATGAGTGAAATTCTGACACTTTTTGATATGGCTGGTCTTGACATTGACGTTGGAGGACCAGAGAGTTCTCAAGCAATGGGAACTGGGAGACATGTCCAGGAAGATGGACATGGCTCAAGATTTATTGTATGATTTTTTAGGATGGAACACATAATATGGTTATAGCTTTGGATCATTGCGACCCCAAGTCCCTAAGTTGGAAGGTAATTCCACACTCGGGGAGTGTGCTTTCAAAGCTAGTGGCAAAGCCATATTGTGTGTGTGCATGCTATGGGTCATCCATAGTATGTAGATCTTGCCATGGTGGTGATGTTTGATTCACCATGATACAAAGTAATTCTGAGGATGTTGTTATTATCACTGATTTGTGGTAGAGAGATTGTGTGTTGCTTGTTGATCACAGGATAAAAGTGCGTGGATGACACTAGTCCGGTGTGATGGTTCAGAGCATGGTTACAACAATCTGGAGGAGTTGACATTCCTTGTTTGGCTTGAATATGTTCTTTGGTGGATGCAACAACGGTAGAGTTGTTGTGGATCAGTCTCCAAGTGGGAGATTGTTAGGTTGTGGAGTCTGATCTCGATTAAATATGGAAAAAATAGTTTTTCTCTCTGTTTGGTAACTAGTTGCTTTTATGCATGGAAACTTTCTAAACTAGAAAAATCAATCCAAAAAAAACCATAATTGATGGGTCTATCCTTGGTGTCTAATTCCAAGATAGAATCTATAAAATTAATGGTTGCATAGAAATCAATGTGATTTTTCAAGGTGTGATTTTTTGGGTTAATTATAGCATGCTTGTTTTTAGAATGCATGTAACTGGGTTTCCCTATTTATGTAATACCTTCGGTAGAGAGGATTGTATCTTGTTTATGGAAAGGGCATAGGATTGTGCATCTCATGTAGAGAGATCAGGAAGCTTGGTGTAGAGCTTGATGCAAGGGTGTTTGCATGTGCATCTCATGTAGAGAGATCAGGAAGCTTGGTGTAGAGCTTGATGCAAGGGTGTTTGCATGTTGAATTATTGTTAGAGTAATTGTGTGGAGATGTTGGTGTTTTGAAGAGGAATTTGCAATTGGTTGTGTTGCAGGATTACTCCCTTCAGAGATTGTATTGGTGTTAATACAAAGGACTAGGTGTTGGGTGAACCACATTATATGTTATGTTTTATCTTGTCTTGCATTTCTCTCGAGGTTGATAGTTTTTTCTTTTATTATTAGTTGTTGTCAAGATATTCCCTTTCGTTTATATTTATGTAGTGAATCCTAACAATTGGTATCAAAGCGAGGTTGGGATTCAGGATTGAGTGGGAGCTTGACTTGAGTGGGAGCTATGGTAGAAGAAGGGAAGTTCAAGGTGTTTGTTCCATTTGGCAGAAAGTAACTATGGAGCTCTTTCGCGAAGGATTATGATGGAGTTGTTCGGTGTGACGCCGAAGATGGTAAAGAATTTTTGGGTGCAATGCAGCGAGAGCGAAAGGGCCCTGGTTTCTCACCATTGTGGCAAGAAGGGGCACCTGAAAAAGGATTGTTGGTCTCGGGATAGAGATGGAGGAGAAAGGTCAGATGTGAATCTAATGAGTGAAATTTTGACACTTTCTGATATGGCTGGTCTTGACATTGACGTTGGAGGACCAGAGAGTTCTCAAGCAGTGGGAACTGGGAGACATGTCTAGGAAGATGGACATGGCTCAAGATTTATTGTATGATTTTTTAGGATGGAACACATAATATGGTTATAGCTTTGGATCATTGCGACCCCAAGTCCCTAAGTTGGAAGGTAATTCCACACTCGGGGAGTGTGCTTTCAAAGCTAGTGGCAAAGCCATATTGTGTGTGTGCATGCTATGGGTCATCCATAGTATGTAGATCTTGCCATGGTGGTGATGTTTGATTCACCATGATACAAAGTAATTCTGAGGATGTTGTTATTATCACTGATTTGTGGTAGAGAGATTGTGTGTTGCTTGTTGATCACAGGATAAAAGTGCGTGGATGACACTAGTCCGATGTGATGGTTCAGAGCATGGTTACAACAATCTGGAGGAGTTGACATTCCTTGTTTGGCTTGAAGATATTCTTTTGCGGATGCAACAATGGTAGAGTTGTTGTGGATCAGTCTCCAAGTGGGAGATTGTTAGGTTGTGGAGTCTGATCTCGGTTAAATATGGAAAAAATAGTTTTTCTCTTTGTTTGGTAACTAGTTGCTTTTATGCATGGAAACTTTCTAAACTAGAAAAATCAATCCAAAAAAAACCATAATTGATGGGTCTATCCTTGGTGTCTAATTCCAATATAGAATCTATAAAATTAATGGTTGCATAGAAATCAATGTGATTTTTTAGGGTGTGATTTTTTGGGTTAATTATAGGATGCTTGTTTTTAGCATGCATGTAACTAGGTTTCCCTATTTATGTAATACCTTTGATAGAGAGGATTGTATCTTGTTTATGGGAAGTGCATAGGATTGTGCATCTCTTGTAGAGAGATCAAGAAGCTTGGTGTAGAGCTTGATGCAAGGGTGTTTGCATGTGCATCTCATGTAGAGAGATTAGGAAGCTTGGTGTAGAGCTTGATGCAAGGGTGTTTGCATGTTGAATTATTGTTAGAGTAATTGTGTGGAGATGCTAGTGTTTTGAAGAGGAATTTGCAATTGGTTGTGTTGCAGGATTACTCCCTTCAGATATTGTATTGGTGTTAATACAAAGGACTAGTGTTGGGTGAACCACATTATATGTTGTGTTTTATGTTGTCTTGCATCAAGAATCCCTTTCATGTTATATAGTGAATCCTAACAATTGGTATCAGAGCGAGGTTGGGATTTAGGATTGAGTGGGAGCTTGACTTGAGTGGGAGCTATGGTAGAAGAAGGGAAGTTCAAGGTGTTTGTTCCATTTGGCAGAAAGTAACTACGGAGCTCTTTCGTGAAGGACTATGATGGAGCTGTTCAGGTGTGATGTCGAAGATGGTAAAGAATTTCTGGGTGTTATGCAGCGAGAGCGAAAGGGCCCTTGTTTCTCACCATTGTGGCAAGAAGGGGCACCTGAAAAAGGATTGCTGGTCTCGAGATAGAGATGGAGGAGAAAGGTCAGATGTGAATCTAATGAGTGAAATTCTGACACTTTTTGATATGGCTGGTCTTGACATTGATGTTGGAGGACCAGAGAGTTCTCAAGCAGTGGGAACTAGGAGACATGTCTAGGAAGATGGACATGGCTCAGGATTTATTGTATGATTTTTTAGGATGGAACACATAATATGGTTATAGCTTTGGATCATTGCGACCCCAAGTCCCTAAGTTGGAAGGTAATTCCACACTCGGGGAGTGTGCTTTCAAAGCTAGTGGCAAAGCCATATTGTGTGTGTGCATGCTATGGGTCATCCATAGTATGTAGATCTTGCCATGGTGGTGATGTTTGATTCACCATGATACAAAGTAATTTTGAGGATGTTGTTATTATCACTGATTTGTGGTAGAGAGATTGTGTGTTGCTTGTTGATCACAGGATAAAAGTGCGTGGATGACACTAGTCCGGTGTGATGGTTCAGAGCATGGTTACAACAATCTGGAGGAGTTGACATTCCTTGTTTGGCTTGAATATGTTCTTTGGCGGATGCAACAATGGTAGAGTTGTTGTGGATCAGTCTCCAAGTGGGATATTGTTAGGTTGTGGAGTCTGATCTTGGTTAAATATGGAAAAAATAGTTTTTCTCTCTTTTTGGTAACTAGTTGCTTTTATGCATGGAAACTTTCTAAACTGGAAAAATCAATCCAAAAAAAACCATAATTGATGGGTCTATCCTTGGTGTCTAATTCCAAGATAGAATCTATAAAATTAATGGTTGCATAGCAATCAATGTAAAAATAGATTGTTCCAGCTTTCAACATTAGGATGCAAAGATGCTTTCATTTGATTTGATTTCACATCTTATGTTGTCATTTTTCAACAAAATATTGAGATTTGATGCTTTCATTTGATTTGATTTCACATATTATGCTACCAGTTTTCAATAGAATATTGAGATTTGATTATATTTTGAGACATGTATATTGGAACACAATATTTTGATTTCAAATTCACATATAATGCTATCAATTTTAAATAGAATATTGATTACATATATTATTGATTTTCACATGTATTTTGATTTCACATATTATGCTATCAGTTTTCAACTGAATATTGATTATAAATCTGCTATCATTTTTAAATAGAATATTGATTACATATATTATTGATTTTCACATATATTATGCTATGAGTTTTTAACAAAATATTGATTATAAACCATGTATGGAAAACTAAATATCTGTGATGCTATCATTTTTAAACAAAATATTGATTACATATATTATTTATTTTCACATGTATTTTGATTTCACATATTATGCTATGAGTTTTCAATAGAATATTGATTATAAACCATGTATGACAAACTAAATATATGTGTTGCTATCATTTTTATAAAAAATATTGATTACATATATTATTTATTTTCACATGTATTTTGATTTCACATATTATGCTATGAATTTTCGACTAAATATTGATTATAAACCATGTATGACAAACTAAATATTTGTGTTTTTATTAGTTTAAAAAGAATACTAATCATAGATACTACTGATTTTCACATTTATTTTGATTTCATATTTTATGGTAGACCAAATATATGTGCTGCATTTCAGTCATTTCAAATTATTTCATAAAACATAAAAGAATATTTTATTGCATCCACATAATTCAAAATTATGTGTACTAATTGGTTTCATTCACCATTTATTCACACAACAACATAGCAATAATTCACACAAAGAAACTTCATCAAATATCACAATATTATACCAAAAATTTCATTATTTATTGCATACACACAACTAATCAAAACATCACAATATTGAAAACAAAATATCAAAAAAATAATACAAAATTACGTCTAATAACATGGCAGTGTTACACCAACGATTTTATTGGTTTCATCCACCATCTATTCACTCAACAACATAGCAATAATTCACACAACGAAACTTCATCAAATATGGTAATATTATACCAACAATTTCAATATTTATTGCATCCACATAACTTATCAAAACATCACAATATTGAAAAAAATATCAAAAAGATAATACAAAATTATGTCTAATAACATGGTTGTGTTACACCAACAATTTTATTGATTTCATTCACCATATATTCACACAACAACATAGCAATAATTCACACAACGAAACATCATCAGATATGACAATATTATATCAACAATTTCATTATTTATTGCATCCACACAACTAATAAAAATATCACAATATTGATAACAAAATATCAAAAAGCTAATACAAAATTACGTCTAATAACATGGCAGTGTTATACCAACAATTTTATTAATTTCATTCACTATCTATTCACACAACAACATAGCAATAATTCACACAACGAAACTTCATCAAATATGGCAATATTATACCAACAATTTCATTATTTATTGCATCCACACAACTAATCAAAATATCACAATATTGAAAACAAAATATCAAAAAGTTAATACAAAATTTATAGAAATTGTCTCTTTCATTGATTTAAAAAAGATATCATTCTTTGACAATTTAAAAAAAATATGCAACATGTATTGTTTGGTTTCTCCTCAAATATCGTACGGTGCCTGAACTTCCATCTGCATCTACCTCAATATCCTTTGCTTCCAATGCACCAGCCATTACCAAAGTTTCGGCTATAGTGTTTATCCCTGATAGCAATAAACCTTCTTCCTTCGCTAGATCTTCTCTAAACGATGTATTCAGTTCTTTATCATTTTATTTTAATACAACCTTCACATTCAGGCCCTTATCTTTGATAGAATTCCTTAGCCAATTGTTCTCTCTAACAGTGTGTTGCAATCTTTTCTTCACTTCTATAACATTCATCACACTATTTTTTGTAGTCTTAATCAACATTTTCATGGCAGTGACTTGTTGCTTTAAGTGTTGATAATTAGACTATAAAATAGAAGAGAAAAAGGTTAATATTTATAAACAAAATAAATTTAAGAAAAAAATTATTTTCAGTCAGGTAAAACTTACATCAACGATAAATCTTGCAATTTTTGAAACTGCTACTTTTTTCATATCTAGTGCCCATTCATTGAAATATACCTGGGCCTCGACATTGAGGTATTCTAATTGATCCAGCATAATATCCAGAACTTCATCACTATATTTAGAATCGACTTGCACGGTGCCAGTTCACCTTTACGTAACAGAGCATTGACTTCTTGTGGCTAATTCTCCACCTTTGAAAATAACTCCTTTCTATGTGCAAAATTCTTGTATCGATCATTTATTGCTTTTATCAAAACAATGTATCAATATCTACAAGAATTTTATTCGTAATTGTAGCCTTACATCTATTGGCTAGTAAAATAGTTCCTAAAAAAATAACTTTATCATCATCGTTTAGATGATGATGGGTGTCGACTTGCTAGTGGGAGGAAGGGGAAACTATGGTGGCATATGCTTCAATATTCACCTCTACTTCATCATCAATATCTAGACCCTAAAGAACATCACTTACCTTTAGTGGGAAATTATTCATATATTGATAAATAAAATCATCATCGAGATTTGCAGTGATAGAGGGAATCTGATATGCGCTCTCTACATTTGATAAATTATCAAGGGTTAAAAATGGGAACGTCATCACTGAAACAAGAGACTGAGATATAGTATGAGTGTGTGTCTCAGCCTGAATGTTGGTTCCCGGAGGTGGTGGTGTGAGGAATTATTTCCCACGCATGTGATATTGGTTCCTCACTGGTGGTGCCTGCTATGAACTTTGATGGACTTGTTGTGGATGGACTTGTTGTGGATGAAATTGTTATTATACACTCGATGGAGGCATTTTTTTCTAAGTCTTTTAAATCTAGTCGGTCCCTCTACAAAATTTCACATGAAAAATATAAATTAAAACTAGTGTTAAAAATAATGTCATTAAAAGAGATTAATTTTAACTAAACATACCAGACTCAGACTTTGTAGCTATTACCATTGATGATGTAAGCATTTGCCTTTGCTTTGAAAATAGTTAAAATATTTCATCAAACTAAATATAATTTTATATCATTAAAATACATTATTTAAAATAGTACTTTTGAATAATAAGGTTACCTTGTGAGCTGGAGGTTACTTCTTCAACATCGGCTACAACAGATGCATGTCCAAAAGTAACAGGAGTCACACGTGTATGTTGTTGAACATGAGACCTTGTACATTTAGTGGTGGGAGTTACTGGTGATGATTGTGATTGTGTGTCAAAATCGGTAGACACTTCTTGAATCTTAAAGGCAACATCCCTTTTACTAGATGAATAAGTTCCTCTTATCTATTTTCAAAAGAAAATTAGAAAATAACAAGATTGATTGAAAAGAGAGATTGTTCCAATAAATAAATTTACCTGAATTTCATTCTCATCCATGCCAATAGCCAACAAATTTGGGTGCAATGCAGTTGAAGGATTTTTATTTTGAAGATTGTAGTATTCTTCATTAAACAGATAAAGAATAAAGTTATTGGATGTTATTGTATATGCAGATTGAATTTTTTAGGCACTAATAAGGTCTTGTTGCAGGCAGTTGGAGATGTGCATGGACCAATCATATCTACCTCCATAAATATATCGAATCAATAATGGCAATGCCCAAAATGGCATTTCTGTAGGTCGCCCCTATAGAATAAGCCTTCCCAGAAAAATTCAATGCAATCATAAAGAAATTTGTTTGTAACATTGGAAATGTTTAAACCCCTTTTCGACTTCGAAGAATTAACTAAAAAATAGAGAGAACATTATTAGAAAACAAAAATTACAATAGGAAGAACATTATTAGAGAATGGAAACTAAAATACATCAAAATTAAGGATAAATAAAAATGAAATTTTTAAAACATACCTTTCAAATGGTTTGGATTCACAACATACTTGGATGCTAGCATTGATTTGTCATCTAAAGACAAGGTGTACTGGTTGTTGTTCACCAAGAGATCATCCAAAAATGGTAGCCTTGTTAGTTTTTGCACATTCGAGGAGTTCACCGTAAAAACAATATCCTTGTTATCAACTTTGATCTGTATAGTGGACACATTATGGTTGTAGCAACTAACTATGTGTTGCATCAGGGAGAAGTTGACGTACAACTATGGTATCTTCATGACTCCAACAACTACAGATGTGTAAAGCTAACTAGAATCTCTCCCAAGAGTGCTAAAAATATTCTTGATGTTGGGGCAATAGTAGTTCTTGAATGATACTTTGGAAGGGAGAGGAGAGGAAGAGCTAGCCATTTCTGAAAACTCTCTAAAAATACTATAAAAATGCTAGAAAAATGCTTCGAAAACCCTCTAAAAACACTCTAAAAAGTTGGAAAAATGCTCCGAAAACCCTCTAAAAAAGCTTTGAAAATATTCTGAAAAAGGTTTGAAAAAGCTCCAAAAACCATCTGAAAAAGCTGTGGAAAATGCTCTGAAAATTTTGGAAATCACTTTGAAATTGATCTGGAAATCGCTATGGGAAAGGTGAAAAATGATCATGTTATTCTATTTCTAGAAGGTTGCATGGGTGAAGTTGATGGACACGTGGCAGAGGAGAGGACACGTAAAATCTAGTGATGATCGCCTTGTGATAGTCGCCTTATGACAGTCACTTCTATCAATCACCTTGTGATAGTCGCCTTATGACAGTTGCTTCAGTCAATATCCTATAGATAGTCACTTTAGTCAATCACCTTGTGACAATCGCTTCTATCAGTCACCTTATGATAGTCACCTTATGACAATCTCTTCTATTAGTCATCTTGTGACAATCACCTTATTACAGTCACTTCTGTTAGTCATTAAGTGATAGTCGCTTCGATCAGTCGCCTTGTGACAATGACTTTTTTTAGTCGCCTTGTGACAGTCGCTTCTATCCTTCGCATTGTGATAGTTGCTTCTATCAGTCGCCTTGTGGTAGTCACTTCTTTCAGTCGCCTTGTGATAATTGCTTTTATCAGTCGCCTTGTGATAGTCACTTCTATTAGTTGCCATTTTAAAATTATAAAAATTTGGTGCAAAATTTTCAAAAAATCATCATTATTTGATAAATTTTCTTCAAACTTTTGAAAAATTCACCCCGTAGTTTATACACCATACGACTAAATTTGCCTCAATTTTATAATTACTTTTTTGGTACTACCCCTTATGCATAACCCTGGCAAATGCTATAGAAACCTTTCAAAAAATTATTGTAGTCAAAAATCAAAAACCCATGTGATATTTCACTAAATTAGATCATACTCCTCCAACCATCCTAAAAAAAGTTCATGAAGCCAAGATGGTAGATCTTTTTTGATTAAATCTATAGATCTAGAAAGGGATAAGTTTCATTTATTTTCCCCATGGAGAACTATATTTTCCATCATATTAGTGGTAATTCAACCAATATATTTAAGCATCTTAGAAGCCTCATCTAAGACCTTATCAACAATGGTCAAATTATCTTTAGCGGCTATAATTATTAACCATATACAAATCAAGATCTTGGGATCTTTCAAGATCCACTTCCAAACTATGACCAAAAGGCAACCAATAATATACACTACAAGAGTGTCCCAACCCCAAATCAAAACACAATGGGAATGATCTATTTGTCTAATCACCTTGATTCATTAGCCTATTTCAATCTAATCAACCTAATGATCAATATAAAATTCAAACTCACAATAAAATAAACCTAAATAATCAATGTAAAATTCCTAATCAAACCCACCTTAAGTATAATGAGCAAAATAAAAATCACTCTTTCTTGGACCTAGCTAAATACCTTCCCTTTCCTTTAATCATAGGCTTTTCCTCTAGAAAGGATCAAACATTGTAAGTGGGAAGAAGCTCTTTCATTTGTGCCAGTACTATCAATGAAAACAAGTCCATGGAAGTAATCCTTATCTGATAAAAAACTATAGGATAGCAAGCCTATTCCCACTTTATTTTTGTCTACTAGTGATGAAGAAGCCAATATTTTCTTTCAAGAGTTCCATAAAGATATTATTTTTATAAATAGATTGGATTGGTACAAGATAAATGATGATCTCTCACCCCCCCTAGGTCCTAGCTCCTTTCAATTCACATACTTTAATAAATATGAAACTTCTAACCTTAAATTTTCCTAAACATAATGCCTCTTAATAAATATTACATTTGAATCTGCATATGGGTTTGTATTGATTGTTTGTTAATCCAATTGCTTATATGCATGCTACCTACTTGCATTTTGCTTACCTTCATACCTATTTGTATGCACATGCTTTTATCTTCTTATACTTCCTGTTGCATAATCGAATTGAAAGATCCACAATGACACAAATTATGATCTT
This sequence comes from Wollemia nobilis, assembly GCA_028583015.1. NCBI lineage: Eukaryota > Viridiplantae > Streptophyta > Pinopsida > Araucariales > Araucariaceae > Wollemia > Wollemia nobilis. Next base: position 369,462 of record JAQPPZ010002036.1, on the reverse strand, counting down.
AGTCATGATAGGCCATATTACATTACACTTCCACTAGGTGACTTATGCAAGTGGATCCTCCTAGTCCCCATCTCTATGAAGAAAATCAAGGTTCACACAATCAATCTATCCCTATCAATCTATCTTTATTAGTGTGAATCCACCTAACCATCCCTATTTAGCAATAATTATCTATCTTTATTAATCTGGTCACATATTGATAATTTACCTCTATCTACTAAATTATCTTATATACATCGATTCAAATATTCAAACTCATTATCTACTTCTATCAATGAATCATCTAGCTCTATTGATACAAGCAATCAATTTTAAAACACCTCCATATCTCTCCAACTCAACTCAATTGGTATCTAAATTACATCGACCAATTATTTCAATACTCTTCTTGTTATATGATGAATACTATGAAGTCCATAGGTGTTTATGATAGCCCCATCGATCTCATAACATGCCCTCCCACTCAACGTCTTATGTGTAGGGATAATTAAGCTACAATAAAATATCCTCTAATTGGGGCCATCATCCGTTGCTATACCAATCCGACATAAGTCCTTCATTACACTCCTCTCTAAGGAAAACTAATAAAAAATGCTCCAAGGTCATATGGCACCTTTCAATTAAAATATCCCAAGGTTATGGGGTAAATCTCAATAAAAGCACCCTAATACTAAGAGGATAATCTAAATCAATACACCCTAAGGTCAAAGGGCATCTCTCAATCAAAATACTCCATGGCTAAGAGGTAAATACATAATATCAATCAATTTACTCCAAATCTAAGGGGTAAGTTGCAATCATAAATCCCTTAGGCTAACAACCTAATCAATAAAAGCATCCTAGTCAATTGAGACATCCTATGCCCAATAGATCAATCAACCTAAATATGTGTCTTTAAATAGATAGATCAAATCAAGTGTACCCTTAAATGGATTGATCAAGTTACAAGTTCTTGGAGTAAGAATGTTAAGTCTAATAATTACAAGCTCTTTAAGCATGAAGCTTTGCATAATGATCAATCAATAAGAATGAATTTTTAGATATTTTATTTCATATCAAAAAAATATCCCTAGGCAATATTTTGTATTATATCAAGCTAACGAAAGTCCCCCTAGGTAATTTTTTTGTATTGTGTCAAGCTTATGAAGTCCTCCAAGCAAATCTCACTAAGTTCTCTAGGAAAAGCTCGCCAAGTCCTCTGAGCAAATCTCAAAAATAAAAAGTTCCCTTTAGACCCTTGCCTAAAGTTTAATCATCTTTAAATCCACATAATTGTTTCTCCAATAATTAGGCTAAGAGGCCACCACTTAGAGGTGAATCAAATTTACACATATTAGATCCCCTTAGACACATCTTGAATCTAGTTAAGTGTTTTTCCAATAATCAAGCTACAAGGCCATTGCTTAGGTGTAAATCAAAATTGTACATACCTTGTCTCCTTAGATATATCTCATGTCTTAAATCTACCTAAGTGCTTGTCCAATAATTAGGTTATGATGTCATTGCTTAGGGGTAAATCGAACTTATATGTATCATGTCCCCTTGAACACATCTTGAATCCACCTAAGTATTTGTCCTATAGTTAGGCTAGGAGACCATTGTTTAGGATCAAATAAAAAATATACAAATCATGTCCCTTTGGATACATCTCACATTGCATAAACACTTGTCCAATAATCAGGCTATGAGGCCACTACTTAGGGGTGAATCAAATTTGTACATATCATAGACACATATCACATCGCTTAAGTGCTTGTCCACTAATCAGGCTAAGAGGCCACCACTTAAGGAGAAATCAACTATGTGCCTTTAAATGGATCAATCACATATGTGTCCTTAAATAGACCATTCAATACATAAATCACTTAGGTGTCTTTAAATAGGGTGATCGACTTATGTGCCTCTAAATATGCCAATCTACTTATGTACCTTTTAATACATCGATCAAACATGTGTCTTTAAGTGGGTAAATCTATACATAAATCAATCAATTATGTGCCTTCAAATAAGCCACCTAATTATGCATATTTTCCCAAACTAATCAGAAAAGCAAAATGGGTCTACTTTTACTCATTTTAATTATCTAAATCTAATATTAGTTATCTCATTTTTAATCATTTGGAAATATTTTGGCAACACCCATCTCTCCTCATTTCTAATCATTCCCCTCTTGTTTTCCTTCATATTTCATATTTATTGTTCTAAATAATATTTTTCTCTTAACTCACATTTACTCCATCAACAACGCTTATTCCACTCTTTAATCAATCATCATCCCAATCAAATTCCTCTCTCATCTAATCAAAATTTTCCCTATTGATCATCTTACTCAAATCACCTCTTAATCCTTCCTTTATCTCAATACCTAATATTTTCATCACCACTCTCCTGTGGATCATAGCCAAATCAATTTTCCTTGATCAACTTGGTTTTCCCTCCCAAACTTGAGGGGGCATACTGGGGCATGATGGAATTTGATTTTTATCATCTCAATACCTCTCTTGTTTTTGTTTCAAAATTGAGATATCTACATTATTTTTTGACATGTTCATTATATAATAAATGTATCAAAAAGGGATAAAATATAGACACCCAATTTTGGAACATTTTGCTAACTCTTAAAATTACCAATTCCATTTATTAATCCTCATATATCAATCCTCTAATCAACCAAACTAAATCCACCTTTTTTAGACCTAAATTTGGAATAGTTAGTGTTGTAAAAGTAATGATATATTTGAGGTATTCTATATCAAAACTTAATAAAAATTTACAAAAAAACTACCATGAGAATATGCTCAAAAATATTTTTTTAATGACTATATATATCTATACTCCTATGATGATCAATACCTCTAACTAAGAAAAAAAATGACTAGTAGTGCTATCAACAATTTTGCACACTGTCACTATTTTTGTTGATAGTAATTTTGCCACCTAACAAAAAATTATCCAATATGGATTTTCCACCTAATTTTGACCTCTTCTACCTAAATTTGATCTATAATGGTCAAAATATCAAAATCATTCATGATAAAAAAAACTATGATTTTGCCTCGACACATACAAAACCTTATATATGTGCCTCTCTTGAGCCATGCATCATTAATGAGTCCAATATTGTCATTGATCATAATACCATGCACCATCGTTTTTCTCTCCTATTAAGCATTTTTACATTCTTGCCTCTCCCAATCCTATCTATAAAGTTATCCCTTGGGGAGGCCTTCTTACGAATAATTTTTTGCATTAAAATTATATCAAAATTGGTTTGGTTATCATTTTCTTACTCTCATTATCCACATCCAAGCACTTAGAAGAGATCATCTAGTAGCTTTTAGCGGTTGTGCTTCTCATTTTTTCTATTGATATTTTGGAATCTTATATATTTTATTACTTTAATTTCATTAACACATAGTTCCCTTGCTCATGATATGATCCTAATCATCTTGTTTTGATGACATTTTTTTTCACATATTATCTAGATATATCCATTTGTGCAAGTGTTTAGTCTCATTTTGCAACATTTCTAGGTGAATAGTAGTGTATCTACCTTTCTAAAGACATTTCATACCAACCTCTATAAATACTATATTTCAACCTTCTATTTATCTGCTTTTCACTCAAAATCAAAATTGTTACCTACCTACTTATAGTCAATGATTTTGCCACACATATTTCTACCCTATATTTTGAATTTTTATTCTTACACTTATCATATTTTTTATCTATCAATTTAATACCTAGCATCATATATCAATATTTAAGCATACTTTTACAACTTTGTGTTTTGTCTATTTATTTAGCTTATAGGAAAATTGCATCCATTCCACCTATAGACAACAATATTTTCCATTAATATCTTTATATTTCATTTTCTTGTAAATTTTCATATTATTAATGTACTCAGGGATCTTACCAATGAAGCAAGGCCATTCTCTATCTCTCCTTGACTAGACAAGCCCAAAAAAACTAATATCTATCATTTAGGATTCTTGTCCTTGCAATTTGAAATTGCTAGTGGTTTAGTTACAAGCGATGATTTCAACAACAACAAAATTACTCCCAAGTGGTAATTTTGTCTCTATTGCAAAACTAGGTGCTTCTATTCCTGCTTTTGTAATTTCTATTTTTGTAATATATTTTTTTGTTGTCTACTATAAAATTAGGTTCTTTGTTTTCTATTTTCCTCACATAATAAGGTAAAAATAATGGAACCTAGGGCAGCTTAGAGAACATTTTTTAGATTTTATTTTAGGCATCAAATTGAAAAAGAATTTAGCTACACATAAGCTTGTTTTGCTTGTTGCATTGCTCTCTTGACCCTTGTCTCTAAAAGAAAAATAAAAATAATTACTTTCTTTTACTTATTCAAATCAAACATCATACAAGTTAGAATCTCGTATTCTTGATATTGTTTTCTTGCATTTTACCATAGATTAAGTTTTAGTTAGGTCTTAGAAACTTAAAAAGGTAAACCTTTTGTATCCTTGGAAGACCCCTATGTATGTTAATTAGTCCACAAAATATATATTAGGACTCATAACACATAACATCCCTTTAATATTTAAGGTAAGAAAAGAGCTCTAGGTTTTCCTCACATTGTTGAAGAAAAATCTTGGATCTCCATCTTATAAAAAATACAATGTGTATCAAGTTTAGAAGGAATTAAAGGTGCAAAGAGAGATGTGAAGGAAAATCCTAAAACAAATACAATAAAAGAGATCAAGTTTATTCTAGGTAAATCATATTCATTTTTCTCAAATAGTATATAATCCTCTCCTAGTAATAAAAGTTAAAGTGGTGTAGAGGTTATCCCTTGCCCTTTAGGGTTTTAAGAGTAGCATGATAAAGAAATGAGGATGGAGGAAATCCTTAGCAATTTAGGGATTTAGGGTAGCATTAAAATTTAATTGCTATGGAAGAACATCCTTGCACTTTAGGGTTTTTAGGGCAACATAAAAAATAATGTGCTTTTGAGGTTATTCCTTGCACTTTGGATCCTTTAGAGATAAGCTTATAGATGATAAGTCTTACTATGAGCATTATGAGAAGATTGAAGAGATTCGTGAAGATGAAAATATTGGTGGGAATGAAAAAAATAGAGGAAGACCCAAAAAGCAAAAAAAAGAAAAAAAAAACTCATTGGGATATTGACATGGGAAAACAAAAACAAATATTACAAGTGTTAACAAGAAGTGACTTAAACTCGGGAGTGAGTGCAGCAGTGAGTGTGAGTGTAAGCGCAAGCTAGGAGTAACTACAACAATGAGTGCAAGCGGGAGGGAGTGCAATAATGAGAAGGAAGTGAGTGTTGTTGGACATTTTGAATAGTTGAGTTATCATTGATGTCAAGAGTCAGTGTCAGTGAGCAGTGCAAGAGGAAGCAGTTTCAGTAAGCAATGCAAGAGGAAGATTGTATCAAGGCCAAAGGAAAAGTATTATTATAATATTCCAGTTAAAGGTTGATTAGAATAAAATTGAAGACCATAAAGTGATCATTCTCCAAGTTCTCTAAAAAACCCAGGTGGCAGATTTGAAAGGATAAGGTTTAAATTATTTAAATTTAAATATTTTAACTAAGGTTAAAATTTAAATTTAAATAATCCTTTTGGTGCCAAAGTTAAAGGATATATTTTAAATCAAATTTAAAAATTTGATATCCTCGTCGACATTGGAAGCGCATGTGCCAAAGTGTATAAAAATGACGGTTAAATTTTTATTTAACCTATCCATGTGATTGATTACCCATGATAGCTAAGAGATCGAGCACCAAATTCTAGAGGATTTTGCATGTGTTAAAATCGACATTGGGCAATGAGAAGAGACAAAAAAAAGGGAGCACCAAGTTGAGTGCCAAAGGTGCTGGTAGCACAGTTGGCAATAGTGGGTGGTGCTAAGAAGTTCGGTAGGCGAGGAGAGCAGGGTTTGAAACCCACCAAGTTGGTTTTGCAATGGAGAAGAGTCTGTTTTGTTTTATGTTGCACCGATCAAAAAAGGACAAAGGAAAGGTTTGAGCCTTCCCCTTCGTGTGGAGGCTCGTAGCCCACATGGTGGGCTAGCACCTCGATAAGGCGCTCGGTTGGGAGTGGTCTCGCGTTCGAAACCCATCGAGGTCTTTTGCTTGAGATAAAAGGTATGCACTAATGTTTGCCAAGGTTGCATGAAATATTTTAGATTTGCTAAGGTTGGATGAAAAATAAATATTTTTGGAGGTTTATAATTTTTTTTTTTTAATTGGTTATTGAGTATTTGAGGGAGATAAAAGGGTAGGCAGTATTATTTTTGAGGGTTTGATTTTTGGAGGTTGTTAATTTAATTTTTGGAGTTATAAGGTGTATTAAGAGCCAAATTTTCATGTATGCTATTTTGGAGGTTGTTAATTAAATATTGGAGATTATAAGGTGTAATTGAGTAATTATTTTTCGTGTATGTTTTGATGATTGCTAATTTCAATATGGAGTAATAAGGTGTATTTGAGTGCTATTATTTTTGTATTTATGAGGATATTTTTATCATAAAGAGGCTTATTGTGTTTGAAGCAGGTTTTTGAGGTCTACTCTTCATAAAGTAAAAAGGTATGGGCACATTCTTATTTGGTTGAGGTGTTTGGTTGATTTTCTAAAAAACAAGTTGGAGTGAAAAGGATTGATTTGAGTATTCCTTGTTGAGTTGATGAGTTTTCTGAAATGGAAGTGGATGCTATAAACTTTGTTTGATAAGCATTGTTGGAGATTGTGAGTGAGCTAGTGCATGCTTCATGCTTGTATGGTTTGAGATATTTTGAGGTTGAGTTTGAAGATTGGATTAGGGTTTGAAAGAACTTGAGTATCATTGTTATGTGATTTGGAAACCCTACTTGAGTTAGGGCCTTGATGCATGTGAAACTTCCATTGGGTTGTGTGAATCAAGTTGTGCCTACATTGATGTTGAGTGAGAGTTTTGTTTCATAGAATGATTGATGAAGTAAAGTTGAGTTAAGTGAATGATTTGGAGTGATAGCTGAAATTCTGTGAAACAAATTGTTCCATATTCTGAAATTGAATTGAAAAGAGGATTGAAAGTGATTGAGCATTGTTGTGAGTGAGTAACATATTGAGTCTCTAACCATTCTCTATATGTTTCTATGAGTCAAACAATATTTTGTGTGAAACTTGTTTGCGTGATTGAAAGAGGTTTTCTGCAAGAGATTAAGTTGAGTTTTAGATGCAAGTTTTGTATTTGATTTGAGCAAGATTTTGTGAGAGCTTGTGAGCAGATTTGAGTAAGTCCTAGAGTGGACTTAAGGACAGATTTGAGTAAGCTTTTGTGAAATATTAAGAACATATTTATGTGAGCTTTTATGGAAGCTTACAAAGCATATTTGAGGTAAGTCTTTGTGAAGACTTGTTGAGTAGATTGGAGAAGTTCTAGTGAGAAATTGTTGATCAGATTTGAGGTAAGTCTTTGAGAAGACTTGTGGACAGATTGGTGTGAGATTTTATGGAAGCTTACAATACAGATTTAAATATATAGATTAAGAGTATATTGGAAAAGTTCTAGAGAGGACTTGTGGATAGATTAGTGTGAGCTTTTATGGAAGCTTACAAGGCAGATTTGAGGTAAATATTTGAGAATACTTGTGAGCAAAGTTGATTGATTGATTTGTTCAAACCTTGGGTTAAGGTTTGGGGCAGATCTAGCAGAGTTGATTTGTGATTGAGTCAAGCTTTGTGTTAAGGTTTGAGGATAGATTTGTGCTAGATCGAAGGATTGTGTTTAGTGCATATTTGATGATAGAGATTGAGGATAGATTTGTGCTAGATAAAAGGACTATGTTTAGTGTATATTTGAGGACAAAGATAAATAAAATTTGTTCTAGACCGAAGGACTGTGTATAGTACAAATTTGAGGACAAATATTGAGCAAATTTTTGCTAGACTGAAGGACTATATTTAGTGCATATTTGAGGATAGAGATTGAGCAGATTTGTGCTAGACCAAAGGATTGTGTTTAGTACAAATTTAAGGATAGAGATTGAGCATATTTGTGCTAGACCGAAGGACTATGTTTAGTGCAAATTTGAGATAGAGCTTTGGAGGTGATAGAGTATAGAAGATGATAGTCTCTAGTGGATAGATATCCATTAGCCAGGGTAGTGAGTATAGGTATTCTGAGTGAGGATAGGAGTCTTAAGTGGATAGATATCCATAAGCCAGTGCAATGGAGGTAGTATTTCTTCTAGAAGATCATCGGCCAGAGCAAAGGAGGAGTTCTCCTGTGGATAGAGATCCACAAACCAACTAAGGAGATTGATTTCTCCTATGGATAGAGATCCATGAAATTGATTAGGGTATTGGTGTCTCCTTTGGATAGAGGTCCATAAACATTGTAATAGGGAAGGATTCCCAAAGATATTTGTTGAAAAAATATTAGTGAAATATTTTCTCCGTGGAGTAACCCATATTGGGTGAACCACGTTAAATTGGTGTCTCTATTGTGTGTGATGATTTATGCATTGCTTTGGTTACTACTATTGATATTGTCATTAATAAAATTACATAATAATGTTTGGGAAAAAAAAGTAAAAAGTGGTCTTATATTGTTCACCTCCTCTCAGTATAAGTTTGTGTTCTTCAAGTGTAACCAAAAGTGAGTATGAGTGGGAGATAAGAGTGAGGAGGAAGTGTGAGCAAGAAGTAGAAAATAGTGTGATCCAGTTGAAAAAAATCTAGTGTGATTCGAAAGGAAGTGTAATCTAAGAGGGAGTGCAAGCCAAGCTTCAGTCATGATGGAAGATCAACGGGTTCATCTAAAATGAATAAATGCTTTAAACCCTTACCATGAATATGTAGAGATTTATTTTCAAAAAATTTCTAAAGCAAAGGAACACCAGGAAAAAAGAAGAGACAAAGGCTATTGTAAGACAAGAGGGAGTGCAAGTCAGGAGGGAATGTGAGGCAAGAGAGAGTGCAAGCTAGGAGCAAGTGCAAGCTAAGATGGAAGGTGATCCAAGAGGGAGTGCAAGCCAAAATCAAGCCACATTAGCTAGTATAGAAGGAAAGTCATAATTGAAAGTTCTAATGGGAAGTTAGGATGCCCTAGTTGGAATTATGTAGGCCCAAGTTGGAGATAAGAAAAAGAGCGAATACATGACAAGTTCGATCCATGTAGCAAATGTTACACCAGAAGTGAGTATCAAGGATGAGATGATTGAGCATGATATAATGGTTCTTAAAAGTAGAGGGTTAATGTGTAAGTTCCATAGATCATGGTCAAGATTTTTGGAGATTCAAAATTGGATCAAGTGGAAGTGGAGATTAAATTCAAATTATGTTGTAACTTTTCTTCCTAAAGGTTTTTTTCTCATCTTTTCCAGTTCAAAAATTAGGGATAAAATAATGGTTGGTGGACCATGGTTTAGGGAAACATATGCACTTTATTTGAGACCATGGAATGAATTTTTTTTGTAGAGACAGAAACTATTAAGAAGCTTCCAATATGAATTAGGCTTTTTGGACTTCCATATCAGCTTATAAATAAGGATGTTCTGAAGAATATTGGAAATACCCTAGGGGAATTCATCAAGGAAGGCCTAACTACTAAGGAGCGAAAGCATGTTATTTAGACTCAAATATGTGTTGCTATGGATATTTTAAAACCTTTGCCAAAATCTATTAAGATAAAATTTGAATCAAGAGAATGGGATCAACAAGTAGATTATGAAAATATCACATTTTGTTGCCACAATTGTTATGATATTGGACACATGGCAAGAGTTTACAAAGTGAAAACTATGAAGAAAGAGACATCATTGAGATAAACTTCAAGACAAAGCAAGGAAATATTACAATAATAGAAGCTAGATTAGATCAAATATATTCCACTTTGAAATAAGAGGTAAATAAAGCCTATCTACAGTATCATTTGGTAAGTTCAGAAAGAATTAAAGGTGCAAAAGAAGATGCGAAGAGAAATCCTAAAACAAAGACAACAAAATAGGTGAAGTGTATTCCAGGTAAATCATCTTCATTTTCCTCAAGTAGTATAGAATCCTCCCCAAGTAATAAGAGTGAAAGGGGTGAAGATGCTATCCCTTGCACATCAAGGTTTCAAGAGAAGCATAATAAAGAAATAAGGATGGAGGAAACCCATAACAATTTAGATTTTTTAGAGCAGAATAAGAAGGTAATTATTATAGAAGAGTATCCTTGCACTTTAGGGTTTCTAGGACAACATAAAGAAGAATGTGCTTTTGAGGTTATTCCTTGCACTTTAGGTCCTTCCAAACAAGGTGAACAAGACAAACCTAAAGATGATAAGTCTTACTATGAGCAATGTGAGAAGATTGAAGAGATTTATGAAGATGAAAGTATTGTTGGAAATGAAAAAAGAGAGGAAGACTCAAGAAGCAAAAACAAAGAGAAAAAGAAACCTAAAGAGATATTGATATGGGAAAACAAAAGCAAATATCACAAGTGCTAAAAATAAGTGAGGCTAAACCCATAAATAAAATCAAAAAATAACAATGAAAATAATATCTTGAAATATTAGGGGAATGAATAAGAACCCTAAGGTATTAAGAAATTGTGAGGTTGTTATAGACAAGATATTTATAGATATAGCAGTTAAGCAACAAATATTTGAACCATTAGCAGTGTTGAATTTCATCTTAATAGAATTTAAATTTCAGAAGGCATCTAATATAAAAGGAATTGATTGTAAAAACTTGGCAGTTTGAGGAAGATGAAGATTGATAGAAATTCAAATGAAGAATATCTTTGATCGAAATGCAAAGTTGAATATACTTTAATTAACTTGTTAGAAATGTAATGAGAACAATGTAATATTTAGTTTTTTAATGGGAGTGGCCCTCAATAGAAGCCACACTTAACTTATTTAAAAAAAAATGAGTTAAACCAACAAATGAAAACAAAAAAAAAAGACAATGAAAATAATATCTTGGAATATTAGGGGCATGAATAAAAACCCTTTAAAAATGTAAGAAATAATCACTTTGTTAAAAAGTGAATATATTTTTTAGTCCCTAGTGGTGTTGAATATATTAATAGATTTGGAAACTATGCAACAAATATTTTAATTATTAGTGGTGTTGAATTTCATCTTAATAAAAATTTAAATTTTAGAAAGTAATTATATGAGTAAACTTTTACCTCTTAATAAAAATAATATTAAAGAGTGTTTGTAAAAACTTAAGTTTAAGAAAGATGTTGAATATCTTTAATAAAAAAGACAAATGAAAATTGTATTTAATAGAAAGATAAATTAAATATGATTTGATTAACTTGGTAACAATATAATATTTCCTTCTTTAATAGGAATGGCTTCTACAAAAACTACACAACTTATAAAAAATTCAACTAGAATTAAAACACCCAACAAAAAATAAAAATTTGATTAATTAATTAACTTCCTTGAATATATATATATAGTTGTATATATATTGTTGGCCCTAACCTGCAAGGTAAAGGAAATCAACAGAACATCCATCATTGGGACAGCCAACCCAACCCAATCAACAGAACATCTATTTAAGAAATAGAATTCGGACAACCAACCAAACCTACCCACAAGTACTCAACCCCTACCAATTATCCTTTTTAGATAAAATATAAGTTATATTAAGAAGTTGAACAAAACCTAGGAATCCACGAAATTATAAAACTTCAACTTTATCGTTACACGAAACCATGTTTGACCAAATTTATTCCTCCGGATCCCACTCCACTCCAACACAGCTTAACTGATGGCTAACGTTGATTGCCCAATTTAAATAACACAGAACCGGAAAAATCAAATCTGTGATGCCGCGTAATATATATTTCCTTCTCGCATGGCTGAAGAGTAACCGTCTCTCCGCCCTCCGCGCCATCGCCAGAGACATCGCAGGTCAATCAGTTGTCATCGATGGCGCTGCCCATTTTTTGTTTGAATATATTCCACCGATCTCTCACCCGAATCCTTACTAAAATACAATGTCCCTGATCCTCGCCAATCCATTCTCCTCTGTCACCCATCCGCACCAACCGATAACTCCACTCCGGTAGGCCAACTCCGTCTGCCGCAAGATCTATCAAAGCGTACGTATAAGAGTTTACTTTGTCTAAATCGTTTCGACTTTTGTTTGATTGTATAAAGATTTCGTCAATTAAGTTATAAAATAAGAATCGGTTCAAGTTCGGCCCCATTCATTCCTCCGCTTCTGTATTCCTCTTTCCAATATCTTGGAAAGTCTCTTTATGTATAAGCAGGTCGTCTCTGCGGTTCTGAAAAAGAACAGTTTGGCTTGGAAAAGGAAAAGGATGATATAAATTGCAGCGAAAAATGGAGTATTTGCTGCTGCGGTGGTTGAAATCTTTTTATTTCATGTTGATTTAAAATTATATCTGAGGAATTCCATTCAAAATTTCTAGGTGAAGATTCTACTAAAATCGATTATTTTGTGACGAGATTCATCAATTTTAGAATAGAATTTTGGAATATTTAGAATTTGTGTCAAAATTATATCTGAGGAATTCCATTCAAATTTCTAGGTGAAGATTCTACTAAAACTGATTATTTTGTAAGAAGATTCATCAATTTTAGAATAGAATTTTGGAATATTTAGAATTTGTGTCAAAATTATATCTGAGGAATTCCATTCAAAAGTTCTAGGTGAAGATTCTACTAAAATCGATTATTTTGTGAGGAGATTCATCAATTTTAGACTAGAATTTTGGAATATTTAGGATTTTTTGTGTTAGGGAGCTGTATCAGATTGTGTTGATTTAAGATTTCATGTATTAGGGTTTGAGAGCAAAGTGCCTCGATGATGATGGAAAAATCGGAGTCAAGAGGGGGAAGATTTGCCGATGGGGCTGAGCTGCGGACGCCGTCGATCAGCTGTGAGGAGGGCGACAAGATCTTCAGCCGCCTCAAAGCCAAAGGAGGAGGAAGAGCAAAGGCAGGTCCATCGTCCAGAAACTATTTTTACTCGTCGCCGGCGCAAATTCCCTTCGATTGGGAGGCGGCTCCGGGGAAGCCCAAGCAGGAGGAGGAGCGGGCGGCGGTGGCGGCGGCTGTGGCAGCGCTGCCTCCGCTGAGCCCGCCGCCGATGATGCAGTCGCCCGCCACGAGCCGGACGCCCTCGTTCGCCTCCGACAGGTGGCGCACCAACTCCTCCCGGGTGACGCACGACGCGCACGCCGCTCAAATCAAGGGGAAGCTCCAGATCTTGCAGAACTCCAACTCCAAAAGGATCGCTCAGACACCGCCGCCGCAGCAGCAAAATGATCAGTACCTTGCCAAGAAAAATGAGGTGGACGAGGAGTTCTTTTCGAGGGGCTGCATTCCCTTCAGTTTCAGAAGGGGTAAAACCTGGTCCATTTCAAAACTTCTGCACCCCAGGAAGACTTAGGCGGTTTATTTATTTTTTCCCTGAGCTGATCTGTGGAATCTTTGTAGGAAACTGAGATTTGTGTTATAGAATTTGGATCGAGGCCTGAGGATGAACTGTATAGCCCGGAGTTATCTGTTCTGATAACGGACGATCTATCTGTATTGCGATGCTCATGCCATATACCGCATTGTTGTTGTTGGGGCCTTGTGACTTATGTTTGGGAGAAAATATGTTAGGACAAGTTTAAGGTGTTGTATCTATTGCAAGATTAGAAATATATATAAAAAATCATCAGTTTTCTTTGGTTAGAAGACAAACAAAAATTTACAAATAGAACTTTTGGCTAAGACAACTATCTCATTGAAAACATAAGAACCAATGAGATTATAATCTTTTAGCCATTTTATCAATTGATGAATTAGAAAGAGACATTTTATAGATAGTTGTATTAAAAGCATTGCTAACATCATCACATTATCATATGTAATAAAAAATGATGTTATGTTGCTTCTAAAATCATAAGAAATATAAGAAGTTATGTTATTTGAGAATGGATAAGTCCTCAAGCTACAATGGGTTTTCATTTAGGTTCTTCTACTTTTTTATGGGATGTTCTTGAATTAGATGTGATAATAATAGTACATGAGTTTAGAAAGTCCCAAAAATGTCATGGATTGAAATTGTACCTTCCTTGCCTTGATCTCTAAAATATGTTGGATTTCATAGTAATCTTCCAAAATGAATAGAATCAACATAATATATAGTATTGTTGAAAAATAAATATACACAAAGGGTATTTGTACCAAATAATCTCACTATAGCAACATAAAATACACTTCAATTGATGATAAAATAGTTAGTATGATAGGGTATTTATACCCAATACAAGTAAATGGCCTTTAGGTTTAAAATATAAAATATTATAGAAATGCATTCTTCAAGGTTTACAAGGGCCCAAAGGGTTTATATATAAAATATAATACAAACTCAATCATGGTCTCATAAGAAGCCTAATTGCCACATATTTCAATATCCTCCCTTAAGCTAAATGAGGAACACAAAGAAGGACCCTTATTTTTCATCAAGGGACACTCTCCCGCACTAAGTATCTTTTGCATGTGCACAAAAGGAAACCTCAAGCATAACCTTGGTTAGGATATCCATTGCTTGCTCTAATAAAGGCATGAAAATAGGATCAACCATCCCATGAACATAAATCCATCTCACACAATGCATTCGAATATTAATGTGCATTAGATTACAAAAGTTGGATGGTGCTTTGATCATCATACTAAAGAGAGATTGGATATGTATGAGGAATACCCACTTTCTCCAAAATCATGAACATCCATCTAAGGTGCTTAGCTACTTTATTGGCAATACAATATTTAGCTTTTGTGGAAGATTGAGATATAGTAGACTATCATCTGGAGCACCATGAAATAAGGTTAGAACCCAAATAGAACACAAAGAATATAGTGGAGTATCGCTCATCAAGATCATTGGCCAAATCATTATCTAAGAATCCTATTAGAATTATTTGCATTTTAAGCCTTACTACCATAGAATATCATAGGTCCCAATATAGAGAAGACACAATATTAAAGGTCTAAATATTAATATGATGAGTAGAATAATATATGAGAAATCTAATATGTATATCAAGTCCAATATAATAATGAAAATAATATTCACTTACAATATCAAATATGAATATAAATGGTCAAAATAATTCATGTACAAGCATGAAGAAAACTTACAATATTAATTGCTCAAAATATGTATACAAGCTTTATTCACTTTTCTATATCTTCCTTTTTATAATTGGATAATAGATCATTAGAAGCATTCATGATACATTATATGGAGCTTTGTCTCCATAATATAGACATAGAAGACGACTCTTCATGTACTTAATTATTGCTCTCCACATAACAACTCACATGAACTTTGGCTTATCATCTTGCCACTTGTATACTAGACTCTTCACTCTCTTCTTACATGTATACTTGACTTTATGACACTTCTACATGACTCTTACTCTCCTACATGCACTCCTAATACAAGACACTTGTGCACATCCTCTCTTTACATATTTGCACACTTACATAAATGACACTTGTGCACATTCTCTCAATACACTCTTGCACTCTAACTTACATGACACTTGTGCATTTCCTACACATTGACACTTACATAAAAGGGAAAATATAAATCACTCGTCTAAACTATGGACTTAACCTAATCTATTACATACTTATATTTGTACCATGAAGGTACCATGGGGTTACATTAGCATTTATCAAATAATGTAATATTTCTCAACACCCTGTGTATTACATTATTTGGTTATTGAAGACTTTAGTCTTTCATCTCGATCTTCATCTTCATTATTTATCCTTAATATTTTGTCTAGATCTTCAACATGTGATCCATTAGGTTCTTATTCTGGTACTTTCTTTTGATTTGTATCTCTTTTTACTTTCTTCTTTTTTTCTTTATTTTTTTCTTTTCATTCCTGATCTTGATCTTGCCATGTCGTCCCTTTGAAGTTTTTCCTCTTGTATCATTATGTTCTATAACATTTGTAACATTAGTATCTTCATAATTCTTTAAAAATGAACATCTTCATTGACTAAGAGTTTTACTGTAAGAGCTTTGAATTCATTTCCTTCAGATATTTCTTCTAATTCTTGAATTTCATGAATTTCTTGAACTAAGTTTCCTTTTTATTTTCTTCTCTAAATTGTAGTTGAGGTTGTTGTTGATGACCATATTGGTATTGAGGAGGATATTGATGTTGTTGATATTGTGACTAAAATTTTCGTTGTCATTGAGAATTATATCAATAGTGAGATTTATATTATCTTTTTTGAATTGGTGTACTTATTTGACTCCCTTGATTCATAGTTATCTGATTTCCTTGATTATATCTACAAAATTTTGTACTATGAAAATTTCTCTTATATATATGATAGAATCTAGAATTCCATATAAATCTATACCTTGATGTTGAAGCAATATTACTTGGTATATTTTCTTTAGATATCAAGGCATTATTAGTCATTTCATATTTGACTAAGTTCTCTACTTCATATTCTTAAAGAATATTGACTAAGTTATCAAATGTAGTCTCTTTGCTTAGAAATTTTAAAGAAGTAACTAAATATTTATAACTTTATGGAAGTGCTCTTAGTGTTACTTGGACAAGAAAAATACCCTCTACCTTTTCTCCCAGAGTTAATAGTTTTGCTTTTATATCTGCTACTTTTCGAAGAAATAGTTCTATACTTTCTCCACTATTAACTTTTAATGAATACAATTAGGATTGTAAGTTTAAAATTGTAGCTTTATTTTTCCCTTCAAATATTTTGCATAATGTATTCCATTCATCTATAGAAGTTTATGCTCCACTTAAGTATGGTTGTAATTCATTAATTATTCAAAAAGTTATTAACATGAGTGCTTTTGCATCACCTTCATTTTTTTGTATTTCTCCTTCATTCTCACTAGGTTTTTTCTTTGTTATGTTTACTATATCCCATAGTTCTTCTACAATAAGATTTTTTTTATTTTGTTCTTCCATGATGCAGAATTTGATCCTTTCAAAAGTTGAGATTCAGAAATAAAATTTTTATTGTTTGACATAATGGAACTCATTCAAATTTTTGAAATCCTTTGAAGTAGTATACAGTATACCTTGTGTGTCACAAGTTTAAAAAATAACTCAAATAAGAAATTTGTAAATTTTAAATTTTCTAAATTTTTGATGTAGAAATCCTTTTAACTCTCAATTTAATTTGCAAAATTTTAAATTTCAAAATTAAAAAATTAAAAACTTTCAAAAATCTTCAAAATCTTTAAATAAATCCAAACTAAAAAAAACTTCACTCTTCAAAAAAACTAAAAAATTTAAATCTAAAATTCTTTTAACTCCACAAATCAAATCTTTAATCTCCAATCCTTCAAAAAACTAAAAAAAACATAAAGTTTAAATCGTCTAACTTTCAATTCTTTAAAAGAAACTATTAAGCTTAAGTAATAGTCCTTATCACTCAATAACTTTAAAGTTTTAAATTTAATTTTGAAAATTAGCCAAAGTGCATGAATTAATACTCTAAAGTGGAACTCCTTATTACTCTCCCTAATATTTTTAAAAACAAATTAAACATTATTTTTCCATCAAAAAATAAGTAACACTTCAAATTTATAACACTGAACGTTACCTCTATCACATTTGACTATGATGGCACTACTTTAATTCTTGAACTTTCCAATCTTCAAGGCATATGTGTCATTTGCTTAGGGTAATTGTTTTGTTGCTCCAATGATTAATATTTCATTTCCTTTGTTTTATTGTTCTGTGTCCACTCTTAGATGGCTCTACATCCAAGCCTAAAAATTCTTCTTAGGTGCAAGAACTTATTACCGATGCTCATTTGAAGCTTGCACTCTCTACAAATAGGTTTAAATCATCAGCATTATATGCCTAAATGCACTCTCTTTTAGCTTGAATGCAATGTGCACTCATCCAAGGCATGGCTAGAGAATTACATTTGAATGCTTAGCTATGAAGCTTGATGCATGTGTGTCCAAATACTTGGCTTGGAATCTTGATGTATGTGTGTCCAAATGCTTGGCTTGGAAGCTTGATGCTTACATGTCCGAGTGCTTGGCTTAAAATTTAGGTGACTATATATCTAAATGCTTGGTAGAAGGCTAGTTGCTTGCTTGTTTAAAGGATTAGGTAGAATGCTAGGTGTCTACTCGTATGAATGCTTTGAATACTAAACTAGATCACTATGTTTGATTTTTGTAATTCATGCTCTTAAAAAACACTTGGTTCAGGCTTATGCTTCTCAACTATCTGACTGATGATTGCTCTACATATATTTAGGGTTCTACTCCAAATGGTGCTTGAATTATTTTTGTGGGAGGTGCTTTGAAATAGTGCTCTATCTCTTTCTGCGTAGCACTTAGAATAGCGTTAGATTTATTTTTGCAAATGGCTCATAGTACAACGCTCAATTTCTTCCTGGTTATGAAACTTTAAAATAGTGCTCAAATTCTTCCTTCTACTTGGTGTCTTCTAGAGTAATAGATATGACACTTACTTTTTTGCTCTCCTTAGAATGATAGTGCTTCTTAATAGCACTAATCATTATCTTACTTATACCTTTCTAATGATATCACTCATAATAGGATAATGTTCTTCTTCTAGTTAAATGTTTCTTTTTACTTTCAAATATATTGATCCTAAGGCCAAGACTGAAATATATGTATGATTTCAAGTCAACCTTATCTTTCTGGTCTATATCTTTGAATAACCAGATTTCTTCTCTATCCCTTTATCTTTGGAGGCTTCTTCTTTGTACTTCTCAGTGCAACTATTATATTTGAATTATGTTGCTTCTCAATATTAGTACTCTATTGTTCAATGTTTATACTCAGAAAGCTTTAATATTTCTATGTTCCTATACCTATATTTGTATTTAGGAATCTTAGATGTTTCTATCCTTATAGGAAGCTTGGATGCTTCTCACTATTTATAGGAATCTTTGATTCTTCTCAATATGCTAAAGGAAGTTTTTATGCTTCTCAATGTGTTGGAATATATCTCCAATGACCAAAGATATTCAATGTCTTAGGTTGCACCTAAGAACAAAAATATGATTCTCCTCCTTTCTATAGAACCCAATATATTATCAAGGTTATTAAGAATGTCCTTGAATGACTAACTATCTCCTAATTTGGATCTCTCTATCAATGTCCAACTTTCTCTTGATTTGGCTCTCTTTATCAATGTCCAAACTTCTCTTGAGTTGGCTTTCAATCAAATTATTTGAGTCCTAGTCTTCATTAGTTTTCCTTCAACCAAGTGAAAATATTGTAGCATCCAAATCAGGGTGACTAATCCTTGTCCTCTCAATCTCTACTTAGTTAGACCTTTTATAAATAGAGTCCAATTTTTCACTTCCTTCAAAATGGATAGACTCTAAATTAACTCTCTCAAGAATGGATGAAGTATGGTGGCTAATAAAATAACTCTATCAAAAATTTATAGAGTTAAGTGGTAACTTTAATACCATTGTTGGATTTTTAAGCCTTACTACCACACAATATCATAGGTCCCAATATAAATAATCCATGATCTTAAAGGTTTAAATATTAATATGATGAGTATAATAATTATGAGCAATCTAATATGTATATCAAGGCCAATATAATAATGAAAATAATATTCACTTACAATATCAAATATGAATGTAAATGGCCAAAATCATTCATGTACAAGCATGAAGAAAACTTATAATATTAATTGCTCAAAATCTATATACAAGATTTATTCACTTTTCTATATATTCCTTTTTACAATTGGATAATGAGATAATAAAATACAATTGTGTTACAATATATGGATATTTGTCTCCATAATATAGACATAGAAGATTATTCTTCATATACTTGACTATTTCTCTCCATATAACAACTCTCATGACCTTTGGCTTATCATCTTGCCACTTGTATACTAGACTCTTCACTCTCTTCTTACATGCATACTTGACTCTATGACACTTGTGCACTTCTACAAGATTTTTATTCTCTTGCATTAACTCTTAATACAAAATACTTGTGCACATCCTCTCTTTACATATTTGCACACTTACATGCATGACACTTGTGCACATTATCTCAATATACTCTTGCACTCTAACTTACATGACACTTGTGCATTTCCTGCACATTGACACTTAAAGGGGAAATATAAATAACTCATCTAAACTATGGACTCAACTCTAATATATTACATATTTACAATTGTACCATGAAGGTATCATGGGGGTACATTAGCATGTACCAAATAATGTAATATTCCTCAACAAGAATTGAAAGTAAACTAATTGAATAATGAATACCCATATAATAAGTACCTTTGATATATCTAAGAATATTCTTGTTCATAGTCCAATGACTCTCTAAAGGGGCCTACATGTACCTAGATAAATAGTTGGTAGCAAATGCTATTTCTAATTGCATATGAGTAAGGTCAAGGAAATATCCCACAAGAGAATGATATAAAATAATATCCACAAAAGAAGACCTACAATTAGCTCAAATCTTTAGTTTTTAGGTAAAAGAAATCCAATTAGACCTATAATAATCCATATTCAAGAACTAAGGAATATCCAAGGTATACTTAGGCTATGTAATAGTAATCCTAGAAGCAATATGATCAATCTAAATCCTCAATAAATAGTGTAGGAGCCCTAAATCTATCATATAAAAGAAAGCACAAAGTCATGAATTCATGTTCTAAATTAAGGTAAGAGATTTTTCTATAATAAGAAGATCATCTACATAAATAACAATCACCAAGATCTTCCCATATTATTGTTTGATATAAATATCATATTTGGCCTTAGATTTCCAAATCCCACACATAAGGAGGAAAGAGTGCAAGATGCCTTCTTAAATCCATTCAAGGATCTAGTCAACCAATAAACCAATGGAGTGGCACCCTCAAGCTTAAAACTAAATGGTTACTACATGTAAATCTCATCTTGAAGATCCCCATGTAGGAAGGCACTATTCACATCCATATGATGTAACTTTCAACTAAAGGAAAAACTATAAAGAGAATCATCTTGATGGAATCCATCCTAGAAACTAGTGCAAATATTTTTTAATACTCAACTCCCTCTTGTTGATAAAATCCCTTAGAAACAAGGCATACCTTATGTTTTTCCATCTAACCATCCAATGTGTACTTGGTCCTATAGACCATTTTTCACCCAATCACATTCCTTCCTTTTAGAAAATAAATAAGTTACCATGTCTTAACCCTCCTCAAGGACTCATACTCTACAAGAATACCATATTCTTGCTTTGGTCTACCCTTAGCCTACAAATATGTAAGAGGAACTTCATAATGATCAACCTTCGAGAGCAATGCTCAAGGAGCCTTTTAGTGTTGTTGTAGAGATAAAATAGGCTAAGCATCTCTAAACTCACTTGGGTTTTGGATGAAATAAATAAGAACCAAGAACACTATAGAAAAGCAACATCAAAATATAAATCTAAAATATTCAAATCAAACTCATGACTCATTTTATCATACAAATATTAATCACTCAGAACTAAAGTGTTAAGCTCAACATGCCTTGAATCTGATGCTAAATTTGTTGTAGGTGGTGCTCACCATGAAGGGATCAAATTTATAGGTATAATACCATCACTATAAAATGAAAAAGTGCTCTAATAGGAATATATTCTACAAGAATATTTGAATAATCTATTAAATCTATCAAAAATGAGAATATTTTTCCAAAAACTCACATGGTGGACCAGATGGAGCCCCTAGACCCTCATCAAATATGCAATCTCTCTAAAAAGAAATATCATACCTTTGAGGATCATATAAATAATATACCTTAGAGGTATCTGAGTACCCCACAAAGATGTATTTTTTACTCCTCAATGCCTCCTGTTTGAATTCACAATACTTTTCAAAAAAAAATTGAAACATACATTCACCACTATTAAATTTAGAAAATATGCAAGAGCAATTTAAAGATAGCATTGATCAATAAAAATAGAGAGGTAATAAGAAGTAATGTAAAGTGGGTGCCTATGGGTACCATAATATATCACATTTTATTCATACTTATAATGGTCACTTATTGAGAGGTAATTATAGTGATACCAAAACCCCAATGAGTAATTAACTTCAATTTGACATTGACTTGATTTTGAGGTTAATTATAATAAAATAATAAATTACACACTTTAAGCAATGTTTATCTATAAAGGTCGATTAATCAATCACTAAGGGTGAAATGTGAACAATTCCCTTAGGCTTACATGAACATGCCCATAGGCTTATATAAATGACAAATTCTTGTAAAATTAAATAAACACATGCCCATAGGCTTATATAAATGACAAATTCTTGTAAAATTAAATAAACACATGCCCATAGGCTATATTAATAGCACTCATAAGAACTTCTTCATATTGTGGCCTAACAAGATCAAATTATACATATTTTGACACACCATCATAATTTGAACTAATGGGCCAAGGAGAGAAGGCATTAAAAATAATATTTTCTCCCTCATAATGGATGCTCTAGTAAACCTCTACTTTACCATATTCATCACTAGAAATCTTGTGTCTAGCCCTCAAGAATTCTATCTCAATATTTTTCAACCTTGTAATACAAATTTTAATGGAGTGTCCTTCCCTTTTGTAATGCTTGAAAGTTTTTGACTTCTTTGAAACCTTAGAATTTTTCTTCAATAATTGATCCTTAAATTCCATTGATTTTAAATCCTTTGAATGAGCCTATGTATAAGAAATATCTCCATAATTTTTCATCGCAACTACATAATGAATAAGAATCTTAAAAAGTCCTTCAAGAGAGATGGGTTGTGGATCATTGATATTCATATCATCCACATAAAGGATGAAGCCATTTGTATAAAAGGAGGAGAAATATTGGAAGTAAAATATTTGATATACTCTTCATCACCCTTTATCTTTCCCCCTTCCATAGCTAGGTTATATTTTATAGCTTTGAAGTGAAATATGTAGTCATCAACACTATTGAAATTTGAAATTTTGAGATTGGAAAGCTTTATCTCTATTCTATTAACTTCACTAGAACTTACTTTTTCGTAGATATATTTTAAAGTAGACCATACCTAAATAGGATCAATTTTCTCTCTAATGTGAAAAAGTGCATCTGGTTTAACTAACATGAAGAAGAGTCCAAGAGTTTCCTCCTTACTAAATTCATGATCACTAAGACCTTCTAATTAATTATTGATGATGAACTAGAGATTCTTGCTTTTGAATAATCTTACAATTTGAACTAACCAAATGTTGTATTTTGCACATTGCAATGAGTAACATACCCTAAGGGATATATTTTACATGCAAATACCACATAGAACTATAACATGTCCATATATTGATGTAACCACTGCATAGAGCTCAAAAATTTATGTAATCTAAAAAAAGGTCTCCAAATGATTCCGTATGTAAAATTTATGGCCTTTGAAAGATTCATATATTAGGACTTAAATAAATAAATAAATCAAACTGTCAAACCTTAGAAAATTATTGATGAATCAATTTTTACCACTTGGCACAATTATACTAGATACTACTCTGATTAATGAATCATGGATTGACAAATTGATTTTTTAGATTAGTTTTGGAGTACTCTTCATGCAAGTGTGTGTGTGTGTGTGTATGAAGGGTTCAAAGCCAATGGGGATTAAACCTAGGACCTTGCCCAAGATAATGGGTAAACTTACCAATATGCTATATGTGTGTTTTAACATATAGCCTTTAAAGAAAAAAATATTAGGTTTTGAACCCTTTACCTATTGGCTAAAATTGAGTGCTCTAACCACTCCACTATGCCACTTAGCTTGTAACTAGAGCAAAATAAAGGAATCTTCAACAGGTACAAGGGTTATGTTTTGTATAGTCATGATCTTTGTCCAGCACATATTTCCTTTTACCTTTCAAAAAGTGCCTTCAAAGGACTCAAACTTGCACCCTATTTTACATAAGCAATATAGCTAGTAAATGTTACACAAGCATGATCTAGAGTTTGAAAGGAAGAGCGGCTAAAAAATATTAAAAAATACCCTCTAAAGTAGCTACAAAAAAAGGATTCTCAAGATTTTAACCAATGATGTTTGGTTACCAGAGCATTATTTCAAAAACTATGTCATAGATTCATTTATTTATTCAATGCAAGGTACTTCATATTGAGGTTCAATGATGGTGCATACACCAATTCTCACATCTCTATAAGAGATGGCCTCTTATAATTTTACATTAAAAAGAATGGTCCTTAGGGATTTGAAACTACAACCAAGACCCTATCAACAAAATGACTAATAATCATATTACTCTCTTAGATGTGGGAAGAACAAACCAATCTTCATAGTTGTGTCTTTGAATTATTACATATAATTTCAATGCAACCATGAACCTTCCTTCTTCAAGGCTTGGCTTCTTACAAATATAGTATTCTCATTGCTTGTCCTCTACAAATGTGGGCCTTCCTTCTACAAGACTTGGATCCTTCAAAAACATAATCTTCTTGTTGTTATCTCTTTCAATTGTTACAATATCTCTATCATTGTAGCTCTAATACTAATGTTAGCAAATTACAACTTTACTCACAAGATAATTCCATTGGATCTTACAAAATTTCTCACACAATAATGCACACATAAAAATATTAAAATATTATTGATAAAATCTACTATAGAAATGCACAAATGCAATGCTACTTTGATACATAATATAGATCTTTGTCTTAAATATATAATTACATGAGACTCTTCATATGCATGTCTCTTGACCTTTCCTCTTCTCTCACATATTACATGATGACAAAGTATCTCATGATTACATAACTCCCTACTTCACACTTGACACATTACTCAAAGACTCTTCACCTCCTAACTAGACACCTCACACACACTCTTCACTTGCACACATGACACATACTATAACCTAAATATTAAACATACATTATAAATATTAAATACTCCCTAAACCAAATAAACAATCCCTAAACTATTTGCATGACCAATTAATGCAATATCTCCAATAGGCAAAAACTCCCAATATCCTTTTCCATGTGGTATTTTCATATTTCCAAAATTATCCTATGGTTTAAAAATATTTTTTTCTAATTTTGAGGACTAATTAGCCCAAAAGTTTTGAAGCCATAAATTTTACATACGAAAGCATTTCAAGTGATTTTTTCAAATTGCATAGTTTTTCAAGCCTTGCACACTTATGACATCAATTTAAGGACATGTTATTGTGTTGTGGAATTTTTCTGTGTAAAATAGATCCAATTGACATTCTCTTTTTTATTTTGGTGTGACATTAACTCCAACAGGCCCATTGGAATAGTAGTTGGTAAGCTCACTTATGTCTAATAGGTTTATGATTTAGATTTCCTTAACAACATTATTGTATTTTTATAGTGTGTATCTTTTCCATGTCTAAAATATAGTGTACTTTTTAACTTCAACAGGATTGTTGGTATGGTGGTTGGTGATTTTTTTGTTGCAAAGTAGGTTTTGGATGGTCAATGTAAGGTATTCCTTGCTCCTATTAGTCCCTTTCTCACCATGGGGGTTGATTATTCAAGGACCTAGCTATTGCTTGATGAATCAATTATTTTTCTTATAATTTTAGAGGGTAGATTATGGTCACCATATTGCATGTTGAGAACCTTTTCATGGCAATCTCAACATCTTGGATCCAAAAGGTGGATTCATGGCTTCATGTTCAAGAAAGGGTTAATCTAGCTGATGTACCTTTAGCAAGAGAATATAATAGACTTCAGCATGAAGATTTATTGACCCATTCAAGCATTCATTATAAGAGGATGTACCATCTCTAATGCATCCTCTATTTGGCCCTTCAACTTAGATTATGGGACATGTTTGAATATATGTAATCTAATCTTATTGGTCAAGGTCGATAATGATGTAGTTCCTATAAGCACATTTTATGTTAGATTATGAGCAAGTGCAATGTTAGCCTATGGATTCTCTATATGTAAACCTATAGGTATTCTCTATATAAGACTATAGGTGATTTCTATGTAAGCCTATGGATGTTTTCTATGTAAGCCTATACGCATCTTTATGTAGAGCTATAGGCATTATTTATGGAAACCTATATGCATTTTTATTTAAGATTATGGGTAGTTTGAATGTATTCATCCTTAGAAGTATTGTTTAAACTACTTAGTTAAAGGGTTTAATACATTTAATATGTAATAATTTAACCTTCAAGTTAGGTTATGTTAGCTTGAGGTTTGCAATTAATTGGGGATTAGGTATCACTATAAATACCCTTCAATGGATGATCCATTGTATTAGTTTTTAATATGTGATATCATGGGGGTGCACAATGGCACCCACCCCTTATTCTTAATTAATTTTTTTACTTTATTAATATGTTCTTTCTATTTTGCTCTTCTATTTTTTCATATATAATTGTGGTGAATGTATGCTTTGGAATTTTTCTAGAAAGTATTACAAATTCCAACACTGCAACCTTCCCCTATCCAAGTAATAAGAGAAAATATCAAGAACACCAAGAGGTCTTCTTATCCAACCAAGACCCTTGACCTACATGGAATAATTCAAACTCAAGTTCCTCAAGCTTTGTAAGCCTTAACTCTTTAAAGTTATCCCTTGGCCAGTAAATCTTTGACTATGAAAACTTTAATTTTTTTTAATATGACACTTCCTTCCATTCATGATATCTCTATAGCTAAATTTAAAAGCATATAGCCTGGGTATTTAAACTTATGATGTCTAATATCTAAATAAATCACCCTATCCAATGAATCATTGTCTACTTTCCTTGGAACGACTTCCTTCCTACTTATTATACTTATTATCACTAGCAAAGGATAAAAGTATAGCATCAAAACACTTCCTATTATGTTGTGATACCTCAAGTTTGATATGCCTAATTTTCATCAATAATGGGTATCCTACCATAAGTAATCATAGCGAAGGAGAATTAACCCCATAAATATTAGGATCTAAATACCTCTCTTGTATTTGAGAGTTGCAATGTCA
Organism: Wollemia nobilis; assembly: GCA_028583015.1. Taxonomy (NCBI): domain Eukaryota; kingdom Viridiplantae; phylum Streptophyta; class Pinopsida; order Araucariales; family Araucariaceae; genus Wollemia; species Wollemia nobilis. The sequence continues at coordinate 342,444 of JAQPPZ010002036.1, read as the reverse complement.
TTCTACCTCCAAATGACCAAGTATTTGTAATTCCTTTCCAATATAAAATAGTTCCAAAGGAGATGAGTTTTGAAATTCTAACCTACCCCTCCAACATGCTCTACACAACTTCTACAAGTCATATTTTTGTGGAAGTTTTAAATCTTATAAGTGATATTCTTGATTGTTGTGGAATTCTTCTTACCTAGGTGGGGGAACATGTTCCCATCTACTAACTATAGCCCCACATAATAAACTTCACTCAAGTCATCCATACCTTTGGTGGAAATCTTACTCAAACATGTTAACCCATTATCTTATGCACCAGTTGCAAAAAAATTAGAAACATTGAGTTTCAAACTCAAAATCCTCCCATACAAATACCTTTGCCAAAATGGTCTCACTATTACACCAACACTCTTGGTTATTATAAAATATTCCAAGCATCATTAAACACACAATAAATTTTTAAGTATGCCTTGAAACTCGATCCATATCCCACACTAACCAGAAATCACATCAAATAAAAAGTAATGAAAGTTGATCTCTTGATCTTGCACATGTCATTGTCCATACAAACCTTAGATGATAAGCAAACCTTGGATATCATTGTTAGAGCTAAATGGAAATCCACTTATATAGAGGAAGATTAGAGTGAGAGATAAACATGTGTACACTGCCCTTGTTCTTCTAAATATAATCATAATTTTCCATCTTAGTAATACCTCCATTAGCTATGTCTCCCCTCATCAATTCTTTGAAGGAAGGGTTATTTCCTCTAATCCTTGAATTGGAAAACTTTATCCAAAAGGTTTGTGCTTGATCTTATGCTAGAGATCTATGAATGTGTAGGAAGTCTCCCTATATTTTGCTTTACTTGAAGTAGCATCCACTTAGAAATAATACAAGCAGAAAGGTGTCAAAATATGTAGATCACCTTCAGTCATAAGGGTGGGCATTGGCTCTATAATGCAATAAAAGGCAAATAAGCTTCAAGCCACACCAACCCTTGGGTTTTAATTAATGGTCAATGCTATTTTTCTACTTAATGCAAATAACCATGATCAAAAAACCCACACTGACCATTAAAACTTTCATAAATAGCTAGCATTACTTTCTATCCAAAGTAGGTGGTCATGACAAGCATCAAATTCACACTGACCATTGGATTCTTAATAAGCATTCAATGCTCTTTTTTGCCTAAAGTATGTGGCTAAGGGATGACAAAGCTTATGGTCCCTTGATCTTTCATCCAAAAACCTATGCTTCTCATTTCAATTGAGTCTACCAAAAAGGATAAAATATCCCAACACAGTCATAGACTAGACATGTGGTAATCACTCAAAGGGAGGCAAAGGCAACACTAGAAAGAAATAAAAAAATATCTATCATTGGATATAAATTGATCTTATCTTAGAAAGAACATGTGGTGGCTATTCATGAACTAAGGGAGACAATGTAAGAAGCAATTGAAGGAATATCCTTCATTGGCCACCAAATTTAACTTTCACAACCCAACCATCATAATTACCCACTTGGAAACTACACTAGCCACCCACCACATGAGTAAACCTACCCTAACATCCTACACCAATCAAGGAGACCATACCAGTAACATCAATAGGAAGGAATAACTAAAAAGCAAACAAATTCCTAGGAGATCTTTGATGTTTGGATCCACAAACCAAGTAATAATTAATGGCACAACAACCCTTTAAACATCAAAGTAAGAGGTGATGATAATAGCAGCTTCTCATCTAAGGGACCAGAAGCCTCCATCATTAATAGATCTTGTTCTAGAGATCTAAAGGTAATCAAATTTAGGTGTAGGAAGATATCTATTATAGATTAAAATATATTTTTGAGGTCTTTTATGCAAGATTTTGGAGGGAAAATCCCCTCAATATCAACTTATAAATAGACCTGCAAAATTTATTATAAGGTATTGGGACTTGCTTGCTCATGCCTAATACCTAGTCTTGTATGCTCTTCATTTCACCTCTTCTCATCTGTGTGAGTGAGACTCAAGCTTTAAAATACTATCTAAGGAGCATCAAACCTCTTTCAATCATACATTTTTAATTTTCTAATACACTAATGGGAGTTATAACTAATTTCACTCTATCCTAAATCTATTGTGTGTTTTTAATTCTTGGGTATGCATGATAAAGTGTTAAATTTCTAGATATTATATTGTGTTGAATATGTTCACTCTTAGATCATTCATGTAAATGGGAAGGACCTAGATCTTGGTGCATTTCCTCCCTATAGGCTAGGTTTTCCTTTCTTGCATATTTTATTTCTATTTTTCTTTCTTTTCCTGATGGCAGAAGCATAGACCAAAGCCCATGAGGTCTAAATGTGCATACAAGTTCATATATTATGAGGATATAGCCTCAATGAAAACTTTATAGGTTTCCCTATAGGCCCTCTCTCCACCCACAAAGCTTCTCATTATGTCACTCAATGCAAGGCATAGGTGCCTTGGAATGTTGGGCCACTACCTTGATAAGTTAAGACACACTAATATGATACCAATTTAAAGTGGAATGCCTGATGGGAATAGCTTAACACATTCACCCAATGAAGCAAAAAGAGTTTTGTGACCAAGACTTTGGTGAAGGTCTTAGTCAATCACTTTCGAAATCATCAAGAGTTTCATCTAGTGACTTCATTGAAAAAAAGAAATACTAAAGAAGTCATCTAACAAAAGTTAAGATTGATATTTTGGTGGGGGTATTTATCTCTTGGCTTATTAAGCACTCTCTCCCCACCTAGTGATTCTATTCTTAAGAAAAGATCAATAATATATGAATAGAAAGCTTATCACTAGGTTATTTGCCAGAGCTAATTTTCAAGAGTTGATGTCGCCTTTAAATTAAAAGGTGAGGAGGAACCAATGACACAACGTGGAAGCTCCCCTAAATCAACCTCCTTAGATATTTCTAGAATGGAATGATAGAGGTCCTTTATTTATATCTATTCCACCTATCATATGGTATCTCATCCCTACCTCAATACAAAAATCTCTCCTTATTTAATGATGGAGGATATCATCACCGTGATGAAACATTTACATCACTTGGTGAGTTTGTGTGAGGTGCATTTCATTGAAAATAAAGATATAGCCCTAAGTCTATTGGCTTCCTCCTTTAGAGGAAAAACCTAATAATGGTACATCAACCTCAATCATCAATCAATGTAAAGTTGGGATCAACTATCAAACCTCTAGATAGATATATTTGGAGAAACTTTAGGTAAGGCATCCCTCCTTGAGCAACTAATGACCATCAAGAGAGTGCCGACAAAAATAATGTATGATTTTAACATTTGATTCCACAAAGCTTGACAAAGGATTCTTGACGATATCATATGTACTCCAAGTATGACATTTATCTATTATTTGAAAGTTTTCAATTCTAAAATTACCATGATGATCAAATTCAAGGAAGAAAATTATTTTCCAAAAGTCTATGGAATAGTCATCTAGGCTAAAAATGACCTAATCCAAATAGGAAGGCTAGCCCCTAGGTAGCCTTTATCATTGTTTCCTTCTCTTCATCCTTTGTATCACCTGTCCTAGGCATCTAAAATGTTATTTATTAACTTGCTCTCAATGTAAGCTTAGGGTAAACCAAAGCTTCTAATCTAATTCAATCACATCCTCATTGCAATCCCTACACTTTTAAACTAGATGAAATGAGGAGAATGATGAGAACATCTCCAATGAGATAATGACCCTAAAAAAGTAATAGAATAACCAAAGGTTTCCCTATAAAATTTATGCAAAGCCTCCCTTCCAACAAGACAATCAAAATTATTGCCCTCCTCCAAATGGGTATCAAAAACTGTAGCTTCCACCCAATAGAAATGTTGGTCAACCATAAGCATTGACTAAAAAAATAGTAGCTAAGATAGTCCTAGTCCGATAGATTTCCTCAAACTTATTATAGGACCTAGTCATCATGCATAATTATTATATCAAATATTCCACTATATGGTATTATTGTACTCCCAATTTTTACCCCTATAACTCTCGTGTCAAGAGTTAGTCTCAAGTATTCAAAATGTCCTTGCCAAATCATATATCCACTCCATATACACAATCAAAGGCTCAGATGTTGAGCCAAAAACCTCTGTCCCAACCCCTAACTACAATGTTAGGGGCCAATTCCTCAATCCTAGAGTAGACCTTAGTTATCAAGGATAAATCAAAAGTATATGTCATGTCAGACGAGGTAGGAATCCTAGTTCCTAAAACACCACATGTTTGGTTGGATTGCATAAATCAAGATAAAATAAAGGTTATTGAAGAGCAAGTGTAGCACCCTAAAATTGGCGCAGTAAAACTTAGTAAATAATTAAAATTACCTTAGTAATAATTCAAATTCAAATTTCAACCCCAAAATCGCTTCCAAACCGCCTGCTACCTGTTTCCTTGTTTTATGTGCCATTTTTAGAGTTTGTTTCGTCCGTTGGACGATATCGTCTCCGATCAGACGATATCGCCTCAGATCGAATGATTTCATCTGGAGTAGAACGTCCAAATGATTTTGTCCCAAAACTAATTTTTCAAAATTAGCTTCTGTTTCAACAGCTTCTCTAACTCGGGCAGAGACACGTCTGCACCGTTAGAGTCTCCCCCCGTTGGAGATCTCCCAAAATGGGATGATCTCCAACCTCCCAACCTCTTTCCTATGCCTATTTAATCTTAGGCCCTCCCCTTAACATTCCCCTGGCTGAATTTTTCTATACTTTAAGTTTTACATGCTTCAGGATATCCTAGATTATTGTTCGCCTTTGTCCCTTTTTGAATTTTCTTACAGGAACTTTGTTATTCTTTAGCCGGAGCAAAGCTCAGATCATCGCAGACGATCCTGTCCAATTCGAGACGATTTCATACCAATCCGAGACGATTTTGACTACAGTCAACATTGGGGGCAATCAGTGCCCAAAGTTTGCATTTCTTTACTCTTTTTTGTTGTTTTGCTTTGCATTAGTTAAGCTTATTACTGCTTTGCATCTTGGAGTTCACCTCATGTAGCCTAGATGCATAATAAAGTCAAATTTAGTCATTAAAACCATGCATTTTACTTAATTTATTATCTAAAGTTGTCATTCTAGCATTCATACTTTCATTTCTATCATTTTCCGTTGCTTTTGCAATTGTAGTTTTTGTTCTTGGTATCCATTTCTGCAATTGCAGGTCTCCGACGAATTCGTCTGATGAATTCGTCAAATCTCAGACGATCCTGTCAGATCAGAGATGATCCCATCAAATTCCAGATGATCTGGATTGCTTCAAAAATCAAAATCTCCATCTGGAAGGTATAGTCAACTAGACCCTAAGCCCCAAGGTAGTTTGACTGATAATAAAAAGGATAACCCGATGTAAGCTTCACCAGATAATTAGGCTTGAGTAGTTCTAACAATTGCAAGAACAAACCTTAACCCTCCAAATTGGACCATTGTAAAACCATCAAGACCTTCTCCAACAATGGAAAAGTATAGGCCTCTACCATCATTAGGCACTATCCTAAGGACTTCTTCCATCAAATATTTCAACATGGTGGATCATTTGAGGAAGTCCATAGTAGCAATACCCCTCTAGGACATTCTCTAAATTCCCAAGAAAATGAAGCACTTAGAATAACCTGTTAGAATAGAGCATAGTTTTATTACATTAGGCAAAATAGGCGCCTAAGTGCCTCTCCGATTAGTGGGTAGTTTGGGTGGTTTGTAAACCACCTCAACCAACTCCTGCATTTATATATTTTGATCCAATTCAATGCAATTTTTGATTCCTTGTACTAATTTTGATATGGTATCAGAGCGATCGATCAGGCAATGAAGGGGAGAATGCCAGGCGTAGGCAAGGAGGCACGAACATTAGGGCAAGAATGGGTTGATCACGTTTTCCAACATGATTTTTTTTCCCCACGCCACCCGAGGACTTGAGGACATTACAAAACCCAAGGACGCAGGTGGAACACGGAGGATGCAGGCAAGCGAATAGCGAAGCCCAAGTCAGGCTTGCTTCCCAAAGTTTTATTTTGATTGCAGGTGACAGGAATCTAACACATGGACCAAGACCTAGACTAGCCTGACGTAGACACGTGTACATTATCACATGGATCAAGACTATGATGTGGCAGACATGTGGACACTGACATGCGTACCGAGATTGTGATGTTCCAGTGGAACCAAGACATGCACATGGACACTGACACGTGGATCGAGATTGTGATGTGGCAATGGAACCAAGATAGACACGTGGACATTGACACATAGACTAAGACTATGATGTGGTAGTGGAACCAAGACAGACACATGGATGACATGCAGACTGAGACTACGATATAGTAGTGGAACCAAGACAGATATGTGGACTAACACGTGGTTTGGAGGCTGTGATGTAGCATAGTAGGGTTAGATGCGATATTGTGCCAGGTTGTAGGTGACAAAATGTTGGGAAAGGGTGATCGTCTGAAGGCAGTCACCTTCCACTACAAGCCTTTCTCCATTTAAAGGCTCGTAATGCATCTGCTTGATGCATGTGGAACTAATACCACTATTTTTTAAAACAAAATCATTTCGAGCCTTTAGTATAAATAGAAGGTATTGGTTTCTTATTTCCAGTGCTTTTGCGAGCGCAACTGGTTAGTGGTGTTCATTATTGTGGATGAGGTCTGTTGTTTGAATCCCACAGAGGGATTTCGAAGATGCCTAGTGGATATTTTCATGCATGGTAGACCCTTTTGATGCCCCAACAGACCCTTTTTGATGCTCTATGAGTGCCATTTAATGTTCGGTGAACTATTTTGACACTCTGTGAATGACATTTGATGCCTGGTGGACCATCTTGACGCCTTATGAGTGCCATTTGATGCTCGAAAATTATTTTTTATGCTCAATATTTTTTTTTGACGCTCAAGAAGCAACTATTGATGCCAACACAAGGAATAAAAAATTGCATTGAATTGAATCATAATATATACATGTGGGAGTTGGTTGAGGTGGTTTACAAACCACCCAAACTACCCACTAATCGAAAAGGCGCTTCGGATCCTATTTTGCCTAATGTAATAAAACTATGCTCTATTCTAACATCCCCCCTTATTACATTATTGGCAAATACAAAGAGCATTACAAAATAATTCAAATTTGACACGTGCAAGTGCCTTGGTGAAAATGTTGGCAACTTGCTCATTAGTGGGAATGTATTGAAGTTGTATATGGTGCTTTGTAACTTCATATCGAATAAAATGACATCAAGTATCAATGTTTTTGGTGCCCTCGTGAAAGATTGTATTCTTTACAAGATTCAAAACACCTTGATTATCGTAAAACAAATGAAGAGGAATATTCCTTGGAAGATCCATATTTGTAAGAATGCGACTTAACCACATTACATGATATTCTACCTCTATAGAATATAAAGCAACCACATGTTGCTTCTTACTCTGCCATGAGATAGGTCTAGATCCAAGATGGAAAATATATCTAGAAGTTGACTTACGATCATCAATGGATCCGACATAATCTGAGTCTGTGTATCCTTTTAAGAAGAACTTGCCATTCTTCTTCTACTCTAGGATATAGTCTGTAATACCATAGATATAATGAAGAACTCTCTTTGCTGCTTTCCAATGACTCACCTTAGGTTCCTGCATGAACCTTGAAAGATAGCCTATAATAAAACTAAGACCTGGCCTGGTATTCATCAGATATATGAGACTCCCAATTAGCTATCGATAGAGAGTACCATCTACCTAAGGTGATTCATCATATCATGATAACTTAAGTCCTTGCTCCATTGGAGTGGCTTTAGACTTACAGTTAGTCATCCGATATTTTTTGACTAATGTCTTGAAATACTTGTTTTGTGTTACTCTGATATGATACTTTTTTTGAGTCACTTCCAAACCAAGACAATAGTGAAGAAGTCCTAGATCTATCATTTCAAAAGTTTATTTCAAATCATCTTTCATTGCATCAATCATTTTCTTTGAACTCCCTATTATGATCAGATCATCTACATATAACACCAAAATCACTATATCAGAACCATTGTTCTTAATATAGAGATTTGCATTTGAAGGACTTATTTTGAATCCATGCTGCACTAGGTGATTGTATATCTTGATGTACCAAGCTCAAGGAGCTTGTTTGAGTCCATACAAGGATTTGATTAACTTGCAAATTTTATATTCTTACCCTTCAACCACAAATCCTTCTAGTTGGGTCATGTACACTTCTTCTTGTAGTTCACCATTTAAGAAGGCACTTTTAACATCCACCGAAACGGAGCTGCCATGGCACAAAGTACTCAAAAGGTAGTCATATTTGCAGTAGGGATAAAAGTCTCTTCATAGTCTATGCCTTCTTTCTGAGCATAGCCCTTTGCAACAAGATGAGCTTTATCCTTATCAATAGTACCATCTGCCTTATAATTCACTTTGAACACCCATTTGCAACCAATGGGCTTCTTTCCTGTAGGTAGATTAACTAGCTTTCATGTATGATTCTTCATGAGGGATGTATGTTCTGCTTCCATAGAAGCCTTCCACTGAGGCTCACTAAGTGCATCTTGAATTGTTGTAGGTTCATTTGCATCCAATGTTGTCATATAAACCCATTCATCATCATCCACATTTGTTTCTCTGTCTTCCTCTACATCTACATATAGTTCATCAAACTATTGGCAAAAATCATCAACCTTTGAAAATGATGCCTCTGATCTTCTCTATTGTGTCATACTCCAAGTGCAAGGTCGATCTTGAGTTAGATCTGGAAGTGAATTCAACTTAGAATCTCTCAATATACTAGTATACCACTTTGGAACCTTATTCTTTAGGGGAGTACTTTCTTTCGTAGGTTCTTCTTCTTCTTCAAGGTAAAAATTTATAGATGTGATATCATATGTGGAAGCTTCATCAAATACGACATCTCTACTAGTGTGTGTTTTCTTGGTTATTGGCTCTATCAATCGATATCCTTTTGAATGCTCATCGTAACCAAGAAAAATGCATTTCAGGGTTTTCTCATCTAATTTTTTTCGCTTTTGTTTTGGTATGTGCATGAAAGCTTTACATACAAAAACCCTTAGATGAGAAATGGAGGGTTTCCTACCACTCCATGCTTCTTGTGGGGTCTTGCCCTGTAGAGCCTTTGTGGGAGCTCTATTCAGGAGATACACTATTGTGTTCACTACTTCTGCCCAAAACTATTGCTCAAGATGTACTCCTAAAATCATACAGCGACTCATTTCTATGATGGAATGGTTTTTCCTCTCAGCAACTCCATTTTTGGGGGGATTATAGGTTTTAGTTAGTTGTCACTTAATCCCATGTTCTTTCAGAAATGATAAAAATTCATTGGAGGTATATTCCTCCCTCGATCTGAGTGGAGGGTCTTGATGAAACATCCTGACTCCTTCTCAACGAGCTTTTTGAACTGTTGAAAGTATAAAATTGCCTCAGACTTCAATTGAAGAAAGAAAACCCACATATTTCGTGAGTTATCATTAATAAACAACTAAAAATACCTCTTTCCACCTTAGCTATTTGGCATAGGACCGCACAGATTGGTGTGTACCAACACTAATTATTTCTTATCTCTTTAAGATCTAGCTTCAAAAGGTACTCGGTGTTGCTTCTCTGCTAAGAAATCATAGCAAACTGATAATGTGGATGAAATATGAGGAAGTCCTTTCACCATCTCATATTTTCTCAACTCAAGCAAATATCCTAAACTTATATGCCCATATCTCTTATGCCACAGAGAAGTAGCCTCCTTTGTAGTTGTTGCCAAGGCAACATGAAGCGTTGAAACAACATCTAAAATGAACAAGCCATGCTTGTATGATCCGGTTGCTACATGTTTTCCTTTTCTGGTTATAAAACATCTCTTTTTCCTTTCACAACACAAAACACAACATCCATATCTCGATCCAACATCTAAGGAACTGACAACAAATTATTAGCCAATTCGAGAACATAGAGGACCTTTTCAATCTAAAATTTGCCATCTGGAAGAGTGATAGAAACATCACCTTCACCCATCACTTGGTAGACTTGATTGTCAGCAATTGTTACTGGCTTACCTTCTTTCTCCTCAAATATCTCAAACCATGATTTTTTACTAGTCATGTGCTTACTAGCACCTGAATCAATATACCATACAACATCTATCTGTGGAGATGAAGTATAAGTCATGAGCACCTTGTGTGCTCTCTCATATTCTAAGTCTGAGTCTAATTCTGCAAAATCTGAGTTTGAATTTGATTCAGCATAAGCAACATGCCCCTTGGGGTGCTTATTCTTTTTTTGTGTTTTATATTTCCCTTTTTTCTTCTTCTTATGATCTTGATCATTTTGTTGCTTGTTCTTAAACCAACACCTGTTGGTGTCATGGTTATTCATATCACAAATCTTATAATATTGTTTATCATTCTGCTGATGTTGTTTCCCTTTTCCCTTTGATAAAGATCCTCCTTTTTGAAACTAACCTTGTTTCTTACCTATTTGTTTGGTGTAAAGGGCATTATCTAGCGCATCATATTTTTGAAATTGATTTGCCTCCTCAGTTTGAAAAAAAATCACCAATTTCACAAAAGATACTTGTCGTCCAAATACATTAAGAGAGGTTATCAACACCTTATAGGACTTGGGCAATGCTCACAAGATGACAGAGGTCAAGAGAGTATCATCCACTGGTTGTCCCATAGTATTCAATTTAGCTTTCAATTCTACCACTCTACATAGGAATAGATCAACGGTCTCACCAGAGTTCATATTGAGTGTATGAAGTTGAGTTTAAATGTGTAGAATAGTGGACCTATTCTTACCATCATAAATAGTAATCAAAGAATCCCAAGCTTCCTTACTAGTTTTTGCATCACAGATATGAGGTTGGATCTCATCTATAGTAGCAAGCAGGAAAAACATGAGATATATTTTGTCCTTCTTATCAAACTCTTCTTGATCTGCTCCTGCTGTTGTAGGGTGTTTTGTAGTGTCAGTCACTACATCCCATAAATATTCCACTTGAATAATAGCATGCATCTTATTCTTCCATGGTGTGAAGTTAGAACCTTTCATAAAATGTGAATCTGACAGATACTTGTGAACAGAGGCCATTGTGAAGGTGCCTTATAACAATTTATCTTTCCCCCTATGTCTTAGAATTTTGTAAAAAAATAAATGTTGGAGATCCCCCCTTTTTTTTGTAAAATAAACAAGGATGAAAAAATTTTGCTCGCTTGTGACAAAAAAATGCCCCTGGGTGCAGAAAAAATGACCCTCTTGGGTCAAAAATAGGTGAGGCAAAAGATGCCAAAAATTGATAAAAAAAAATTGTCAAAAAATGGTCAATTTCTTGCTTGCATCAATAGTTGCTTGTTGAGCGTCAAAAAAAATCGAGGGGTGTCCAAAAAAATTGTCGGGCATCTAATGGCGCTCACAAGGCATCAATATGGTCCACCAGGCATCAAATGGCATTCACAAGGCATCAAAATGGTTCGTCGGGCATCAAATGGTGCTCACAGGGCATCAAAAGGGTTCGTCGGGCATCAAATGGTGATCACAGGGCATCAAAAGGGTCCATCAGGGTGTCAAAAGGGTCTGTCATGCATCAAAATATCCATCGAGCATCTTCAAAATCCCTTCGCAAGATTTGAACAACAGACCTCATTCACAGTAATGAACACCACTAACCAGTTGCGCTCGTAGAAGCCTTGGAAATAAGAAACCAATACCTTTTGCTTATACTAAAGGCTCGAAATGATATTGTTTTAAAAAAAATAGTGGGATTAGTCCCACATGCATTAAGCAAATGCATTACAAGCCTTTAAATGGAGAAAGGCTCGTAGTGGAAGGTGACTTCCTTCGGGAGGTCACCCTTCCCAAACCTTTTGTCACCTGCAACCTAGAACAATATCGCATCCAACCCTGCGGTGCCATGTCACAACCTCCAACCCATGTGTCAATCCACGTATCTGTCTTGGTCCCACTGCCACATCACAGTCTCGGTTTGCATGTCAGTTTATGTGTCTATCTTGGTTCCACTACCATGTCACAATCTTAGTCCATGTGTCAATGTCCACGTGTCTATCTTGGTTCCACTACCACATCACAGTCTCGATCCATGTGTCAGTATCTACGTGTCTATCTTGAATCCAATGCCACATCATAATCTTGGTCTGCATGCTAGTGTCCACGTTTCTACAACATCATAGTCTTAGTTCGTGTGTCAGTGTCCATGTGTCTATGTCAAGCTAGTTTGGGTCTTGGTCTGCATGTTAGAGTCTTGTCACCTGCAATCAAAACAAAACTCTAGGAAGCAATCTTGACTTGGGCTTCACTATTCGCTCATCGACATCCTCTGTGTTCCACCTACGTCCTCGGGTTCTATAATGTCGTCAATTCCTCAAGTGGCATGGGAAAAAAAAATTATGTTGGAAAACATGCTCAGCCCGTTCTTGCCCTAATGTTCGCGCCTCCTCGCCTACGCCTGGTGTTCTCCCCTCCGCTGCCTGATTGATCACTTTGATACAATTTTTTTGTCAATTTTTGCAATTTTTGGCATCTTTTGCCTCACCTATTTTTGACCCAAGAGGGTCATTTTTTCTGCACCCAGGGGTATTTTTTTGTCACAAGTGAGCAACAATTTTTTTATTCCTTGTTTATTTTACAACAAAAAGGGGGGATCTCTAGCATTTCTTTTTTTGCAAAATTCTAAGACAGAGGGGGGAAGAAAAATTGTTATAAGGAACATTCACAATGGACACTTCAAGTGGCTCTCATATTCACAGTTGCTGAAAGGTTCTAACTTCACACCATGGAATAATAAGATGCGTGTTATTCTTCAAGTGGAATATTTGTGGGATGTAGTGACTGGCACTACAAAATGCCCTACAACAGTAGGAGAAGATCAAGAAGAGTTTGATAAGAAGGACAAAATATATCTCATTTTTATCCTGCTTGCTACTACAGATGAAATCCAACCTCATATCTGTGATGCCAAAACTAGTAAGGAAGCTTGGGATGCTTTGATTACTATTTATGAAGGTAATAATAGGTCCACTATTCTACACCTTCAAACTCAACTTCATACACTCAGTATGAACTCTGGTGAGACCGTTGATCTATTCCTATGCAGAGTGGTAGAATTGAAGTCCAAATTGAATACTATGGGACAACTAGTGGATGATACTCTCTCGACCTCTGTCATATTGAGAGCATTGCTCGAGTCCTATAAAGTGTTGATAACCTCTCTTAATGTAGCTAGACGATAAGTATCTTTAGTGGAATTTGTGAATTTGCTTCAAACTGAGGAGGCAAATCAGTTTCATAAGGATGATGTGCCAGATAATTCCCTTTACACAAAGCAAAGGGATAAGAAATAAGGCCAGTTTAAAAAATGAGGATCTTCATCAAAGGGAAAAGGGAAACAACATCAGCAGAATGACAAACAATATTGCAATGTTTGTGATATGAATAACCATGACACCAATAGATGTTGGTTTAAGAACAAAATGACCAAGATCATAAGAAGAAAAAAAAAGGGAAATACAAACCACAAAAAAATAATAAGCAACCCAAGGGGCATATTGCTTATGTTGAATCAAATTCAAAATAAGATTCTACAGAATCAGACTCGGACTCAAAATTTGAGAGAGCACACAAGGTGCTCATGACTCATACTTCATCTCCACAAATAGATGTTGTATGGTATATTGATTCAGGTGCTAGTAAGCAAATGACTGATGATAAATCGTTGTTTGAGATATTTGAGGAGAAAGAAAGTAAACCAGTAACAATCACTGACAATCAAGTCTACCAAGTGATGGGTGAAGGTGATGTTTCTGTCACTCTTCCAGATGGAAAATATCAGATTGAAAAATACTTTATGTTCCCGGATTGGCTAATAATATGTTATCAGTCCCTCATATGTTGGATCGAGATATGGATGTTGTATTCTGCATTGTGAAAGGCAAAAAGAGATGTTTTATAACTAGAAAAGGTAAACATGTAGCAACCAGATCATACAAGCATGGATTGTTCATTTTAGATGTTGTTTCAACGCATCATGTTGCCTTGGAAGCAACTACAAAGGAGGCTACTTCTCTATGGCACAAGATATATGGGCATCTAAGTTCAAAATATTTAATCGAGTTAAGCAAATATGAGATGGTGAAAGGACTTCCTCACCTTTCATCTATATTTCCAGTTTGCTCGGAGTGCTTAGTAGGGAAGCAACACCGAGTACCTTTTGAAGCTAGCTCTTCAAGAGCTAAGAAACCATTGGAGTTGGTACACATTGATCTATACGGTCCTATGCCACACAACTATGGTGAAAGAGGCATTTTCAGTTGTTTGTTGATGATCACTCATGAAAGATGTGGTTTTTCTTTCTTCAATTGAAGTCTAAAGTATTTTTGTACTTTCAACAGTTTAAGAAGCTTGTTGAGAAGGATTCTGGGTGTTTCATCAAGACCCTCCACTCAGATCGAGGGAGGGAATATACCTTGAATTAATTTTTAGGGTTTCTAAAATATCATGGGATTAAGTGATAGTTGACTACAGCCTATACTACCCAGCAAAATGGAGTTGCTGAGATGAGGAACCATTCCATCATGGAAATGAGTCATTGTATGATTGCAGGAGCACATCTTGAGCAATAGTTTTGGGCAGAAGCAATGAACACACCAGTGTATCTCCTAAATAGAGCTCCTATAAAGGCTCTACAGGGTAAGACCCCACAAGAATCATGGAGTGGTAGGAAACCCTCCGTTTCTCATCTAAGTATTTTTGGACGTAAAGCTTTCATGCACATACCAAAACAAAAGCGAAAGAAATTAGATGAGAAAACCCTGAAATGCATTTTTCTTGGTTATGATGAGCATTCAAAAGGATATCGATTGATAGAACTAGTAACTAAGAAAACACACACTAGTAGAGACGTGGTATTTGATGAAGCTTCCACATCTGATATCACATCTACAGATGTATACCTTGAAGAAGAAGAGAACCTAATAAAGAAAGTATTTCCCCCAAGAAGAAGGTTCCAAAGTGGTATACTAGTACATTGAGGGATTCTAAATTGAATTCACTTCCAGATCTAACTCAAGATCAACCTTGCGCCCGGAGTATGACACAATAGGGAAGAGCAGAGGCATCATCTTCAAAGGTTGATGAACTTTACCAACAGTTTGATGAACTATCTGTAGATGCAGAGGAATACAAAGAAACATATGTGGATGATGATGAACATGTTTATATGATAGCATTGGATGCAAATGAACCTACAATAATTCAAGATGCACTTAGTGAGGAAGGTTGCTATGGAAGCAGAACATACAACCCTCATGAAGAATCATACATGGAAGCTAGTTAATCTGCCTACAGGAAAGAATCCCATTGGTTGCAAATGGGTGTTCAAAGTGAATTATAAGGTAGATGGTACTATTGATAAGCATAAAGCCCATCTTGTTTCCAAGGGCTATGCTCAGAAAGAAGGCATCGACTATGAAGAGAATTTTGCCCCTACTACAAATATGACTACCATTCGAGTACTTTGTGTCATGGCAGCTCAGTTTGGGTGGAACTTACATCAGATGGATGTTAAAATTGCCTTCTTGAATGGTGACCTACAGGAAGAAGTGTACATGACTCAACTAGAAGGATTCAAGATTGAAGGTCAAGAACAAAAAGTTTGCAAGTTAATCAAATCCTTGTATGGGCTCAAACAAGCTCCTCGATCTTGGTACATCAATATAGACAGTCACCTAGTGTAGCATGGATTCAAAAGAAGTCCTTCAGATGCAAATATCTATATTAAGAACAATGGTTCTAATATAGTGATTTTTGTGTTATATGTAGATGATATGATCATAACAAGGAGTTCAAAGAAAATGATTGATGTAGTGAAAGATGATTTGAAATAATCTTTTGAAATGACAGATCTAGGACTTCTTCACTATTGTCTTGGTTTGGAAGTGACTCAGAAAAAACATCATATCTGAGTAACACAAAAGAAGTATGCCAAGACATTGGTTGATAAATATCATATGACTAACTGTAAGTCTAAGGCCACTCCAATGGAACTTGGACTCAAGCTATCACTATATGATCAATCACCATAGGTAGATGGCACTCTCTATCACCAATTGATTGGGAGTCTCATATATCTGATGAATACCAGGTCAGATATCAATTTTATTGTGGGTTATCTTTCAAGGTTCATGCAAGAACCAAAGGTGAGTCATTGGAAATCAATAAAGAGAGTTCTTCATTATGTCCGTGGTACTACAGATTTTGTCTTGGAGTACAAGAAGAATGGCAAGTTCTATTTACAAGGATACACAAACTCAAATTATGTCGGATCTATTGATGATTGTAAGTCAAATTATGGATACATTTTTCATCTTGGATCTGGACCTGTCTCATGGCATAGTAAGAAGCAACAGGTGGTTGCTCTATCATCAACTGAGGCAGAATATCGCATAGCAAGTGGAGCAGTCTGCAAGATAATATGGTTAAGTCACATTCTTACAAATATGGGTCTTCCAAAGAATCTTCCACTACATTTGTTTTACGACAATCAAGGTGTTTTGAATCTTGTCAAGAATCCAATATTTCATGATCGAACCAAACACATCGACACTCGATGTCATTTCATTCGTGATGAAGTTCCAAAGCATCACATTCAACTCCAGTACATTCCCACTAATGAGCAAGTTATAGATATTTTTACCAAGGCACTTGCACGTGTCAAATTTGAATTATTTCGCAATGCTTTGGGTATTTGCCAATAATGTAATAAGGGGGGATGTTAGTATATATTATAGTTTTATTACATTAGGTAAAATAGGCACCTAAGCACCTCTCCGATTAGTGGGTAGTTTGGGTGGTTTGTAAACCACCTCAACCAACTCCCGCATGTATATATTCTGATCCAATTGTAATTTTTTATTACTTATGCTAATTCTGATATAAGCCTTGCAAAATTAGAAGAATTTAGGCAAGCAAAATTCATCCATAGTCTTGTAGGTATCTAGCCTAGAAGCTAGCCAAACTAAGCCTACATATTTCTATATGATTCTGATCTTCAAAGATAAACTAATACATATTTATCTAGTTGACTTTGGGCCTATCACATTAATCATCCACAAAAGAGTGGCAGATGCATTTGTATTAGCATATAAGCTCATCAACAATAGGGTAGTTCAATTAGATGGTACCCCAATACAAATCTTCAGACTAGTGAGGGACCTTCCCTTGGCCCTTCAAGCATACCCTAACCTCTCAGTGTGTCAATACATTTGGAGATATTTCATCACCAAGATTGAGGGATATATGTCCCTAGATTGGACCCATATGTTGTTTCAAACCAGATATGGTACTAAGCTAAAAATCTTATTGGAACCCCTCCACATCTGCCACATGGAGTAGGTTCCCTATATCGAGCTTAGTGGGGATCAAGGTTACATGACCGAGGAAGATACATCAGGATCAGACCTATCTATTGATGAAATGCATCCATAAATTCCCTACAATAATATGGAGCAATGGGTGTCGAAAATGTGAGAATCAATTTCTAGTGGAACATTCTATCGAGCTAGGATGGGGTGATCCAATGTTGCAAGTATATTGTATATATTGTAAACTTTACTTCAAAAATATATGTGTGTATATGTATATATATATATAAGTATATGTATCCATGAAGGTAATCCAACTCCTCAAAAATCATAAAGGTATTTTGGATGTGATAGGATTTGTTAGATTCATGAAAACGAATTATAAGGTGGACCCAATATCTATCCAATCAAAATAAAATGCTCCTTTACCAAGACACATGGCACAATCTCATGGAAGGAGTTGTATTGAATAAAATACCTTAGCCAAAGGTGTGTGAGCCATTCAATTTGAGATCAATGGAAAAAAATACTAAGATGTTTTAACTTTTTGGAAAAATTCCAACCTTTGGGTCATATGCATGGAAAATCAATACTAACCCAAAGTCATAGGGAAAGGAGATTGAGAGCAAATATTCACCTATCATCCTATCAAGGTTCATATATGGCCACTAGCATGACCACTCTAGACAGATGAGACTTCATCAATAGTCTTATATTAATGAAGGTACACAGTCCAATCTCAAGCTATCAAGAGATAGAGGTACATAATGAATTCCTTAGGAGGTGTGCCTCAGTATCTATCATAAGGCAATTACTTGTAATACCACAAGAATGAAACCTAATGAAACCTAGAGAGCACATGCCAAATTCAAAAGGTGTAAAAGAAATATCTTTGTAGTAGGTGCATATGTATAATGGGTGAGATATTTTTGTAGGAACCCAAGAGCAAGACATCCCCTCTGATTGAGCATAAAAAAGTCCTCCTACCATTACAACACAGCATTTTATCTTGTCACACCAACTGCTTGCAAGGTCAATCTATGATTGGATGAATTTAAGGCTATGAAGTATTAATGACCTTCCAACTATCCCCATCAAGAAAAAACATGTGGATCCAATGTCTTGGTATGAGTGCTAAATCTCTTGGGTTTAGGAACCCATACCACACATTCATGATAGATAATATCACCAACCCTTAGGTAGAAGGTTTTATGGATTGAGTGGGTGGTAATCATTTTAAAATCAAACTAATTCCAAGGAGACACTAAACACGTCCTACTACCTCTCCAAAAAATAAATATCTCACATGCATGAATAATTTAAGGTTGATGTGCCAATGGACAAAAGGAAATTCTATAAGAAAGAGGACTTGTACCTTGAAAAATCTTCTTACCACTCAAGCTAGCAAATAGTCTAGGGAGTCTATGGCATTAGAGTATTAGAAGTAGAGACAAAGCTAACTAGATCCTAATTACAAAGAAGTATTTAGAAGGCCATGGAGAAAAGAAGAAGCCACACCTATAGCCTAGTTGCTAGAGTTGGGCCTTTTCCTACTTTATTAACTACTTTCTCATCCACCTCCATCCAAGAGATATTGGCTTAACCCTCTCAAACCACAATTCTTGAATTATTGAGAGATATAGCAAAAGAAATGATAGACCCCAAGCTATCAAGAAGGATCAAGAACCTAAAGGAAGGTGTATTGTAGAGATTCAACTAAATTACATTTGAGTGTCTTGGGACCTAATTTTAGAGTGGCACATTGGCTCAATATATATGGTACTCAAGGTGCATAGATACTTTTAAAAAGTGATTGCATGAGTTGAACATTGCAATCCTAAGGCCGGAAATTTGGTCTTTCGATGGAAGCTTCAAAGTCATTATTCATTCCCACCTAATGTGAAGAATGTTGATGGTGGAAATAGGTAGGCTTGTGGTAAACTTTGAGAGTTTCACTAAGCTTTATAGTGCCATCCTAGATAGGATGTGTAGTGCCCACCCCATCTGAACTACTTTGAACTTTTAGTATGTGTGCGTGGACAACGTAATTTCCTTCATGTATTTAGTGTAGATGTACTCTGGACATGTGATTGCTAGAACCATGCGTATGTTGCCTAGATGGTGATTTATCTTTCTTATGAGCATATTGTGGTAAGGAAAATTATGGTACTTAAATTCATCTATTGCTAATATATTTCTATCTTATATTGTTGTAGAGTTAGTGACTGTGTAGAGCAGGAACTGTGTCCCCTGGATGCCTTGAAGATAATGTTGCTAACACCCCAAAACTTTGGTAAATGCTGGAAGTTTTCATTAACTTTGGTTGTTTTTTCAGGTATCATGTTGAACTAATTCTTGCTAGCAGGCTTCGAGCAAAGGAATATTTTAAACGATTAACACAAATAGCACCCACCTGACTTGTATTCATAACTAAAGGATAATACGAGATGGCAAGTTTTATTTACCAAACTCTTGGTTGAATATCAACCTAATCTCTGAAAAAAAAAATAGTATATGTGAGGATTCTGAGAGGAAAAAAAAGAATAAAACCAACCGACGTGGAGGAAGTAGTGACCAACTACACTCTTGGCATTGCGTTGGTGATGGAGGAAAAAAGGGTTGAACTGGCGTTTACTCTCATGCTCATGATTACCGCTTTTAAGAAGACAGACTCGCAGGGGTTCAGATGCTAGAGCAGACTCTTTATGACCTTTTCAAAATAAGCAAGCTTGGTACGGACGTCTGAGGAGGCAGCTATTTGGTGATGAAGAAAATTAAATAGACCAAACAGATGACAAGGAGGAGATGACCAATCCTTCGACGAAGTACTCTCACAGGAGGGGACCAAAAGTCATCATGAACTGGCGATGAACGATGAGGAAGGTGAGGATGCAGATTGGCTGGGCAGAAACAGGACATGAAAGGGAAGAAAATGAGGAAATTCAGATAAGAAGTGGAGACGGAAGGAAAGGGGAAAAGCACGAAGGCACGGGAAAAAGGGGATAGGAGGAGAAAGCTAAAGGGATCAGAACGATCGAAAATGGTAAGAAAACCTTGAATCCAGTCTTCCATTTTGGATTACCTCCTGTGAATCCTTTGGTTGGGAAAATATCGATTAACCATCCCTTTAAACCTTGCGTCAATAAGTGTTTGTGCAATGGCTTTCCTCTATTCTTATTAAACGTTGAACTGACATCCTAGATAATGCAGGGTAGACATGGGATAGTTTTCTTTAAATCTTGCCTGGGTAGATGCTTATGTATGAGTTTCCATCTTGTTTGTTAGATGATAAGTTGCTATCCGTGTTAACCATTAGTAGACGAGGAATATTGTCTTCTAAAATCCCATGTTGATAAACACTCAAATAATGGTTTGTTATAATTTTACCATACTACCAAATAATCATTCCTGCAAAACTCACATTGACAGATGTTTATGTATTGGCTTTATTTTATTTTTATTTGATGCCGAATTGACATCTTTGTTAACGTAGGGTGAATGTGGAATAGCATTCCTTAACAAAAAGAAACCTTGTTTGGATAGAGGCTTAAGCATTGGTTCCCATGTTGTTTAATTATATGGTGAGCTGATTATCTGTGTTAATACTGGTAGATGAGAAATATTGTTTTCTTAAAACCTCACATTGATAAATACTCAAGTAATGGTTTATTATTGTTTTACCAATGTTGAATTAAAATCTGTGATAAATTAAAATCTGTGATAAATATTGGTAGAAGCCGAATAATCATTCCTGTAAAACTTGCATTGATAGATGTTTATGTATTGGCTTTATTTTATTTTTATTAGACATCGAAGCAACATCTTTGTCAACACAAGGTGAATGTGGAATCGTATTCTTTAAAAACCTTGTTTGGATAGAGGCTTAAGCATTGGTTTCCATGTTGTTTAATTAGATGGTTCACTATTATTGTGTTAATGTTGGTAGATGTGGAATATTGTTTGTCATGGTACCACCATTTTTATTACATAGACGTTATGAGTATACGCCGCACCAGGCATGACCTAACCTTGCAAGAGATCAGATGTGGAATATTATTTCTTAAAATCTTACATTGATCAATGCTCGCGTATTAGCTTATTTTTGTTTAATTAAGACATTATTTTTGTTTAATTAAGACATCAGACTAGTAGAAGCAACCCCGGTGTTGCAGGTGATTTGGAGAGGAGAGGACGATCCTCCAAGGAAGGTTTTAGGTTAGAATCTTCACCCTACCAAAAAGTTAAATTAGGTACCTAAAATCCAATTGATAATGTTGGTGCGGGCAGAGCAGTAACTTTGACGATGTAGAACACCTCCTCCTGACCCTGATCGCGGTCTCTGTAACTTTGACGATGTAGAACACCTCCTCCTGACCCTGATCGCGGTCTCTCTAGGCAGCCTTGCAAGAGAGGTAAAATTGTTGGTAGAAGCTGAATAATCATTCCTCTAAAACCTTGTAATGGTAAATGTTCATGTACTAGCATTATTTCCATTTTGATGCTGAACTGACACCTTTGTTAACGCGGGATGGATGAGGAAGATTATCCTTTAAGCTCGCTTGATAAATATTAAAGTGTTGGTTTTATTTCTGCTCTTTAGAAGTCGTACTGACCTTCTGATAGCGTGCGTAGTTGAGGAACATTATTATTCTTTAAATGAACATGGATTGGTTTTTCTGCTACTCTGTTAGACACCGAATCAATGCTTGTCCTCCTCTATAATGTCTGATAGAGGTTGAAAGCTAAACTGGAGACTATATTTAGTGGGCAAATCATATTGGTTTAAAATGATCTTGCTAGACACCGAGTTGACGTCCCATTTGCAATGTTTAGGGTAGACAACCCATGTTGCCCCTCCTCAATTGTGCTTGGTATTTGTTCACCTATTGATGGTCGGGAAGACCGGGATAACGTTATAGACCACATGGACACCTCATAAGGTTTGATATTAACTAAGTCAATACTGTGTTGAATCGTTACTAAGGTAATGTTCGAATATCGCTCAAATAATATTTCTATAATGCTCGAGTGAGTATAGAAACAGTGTTGTTATTGAGTTGATGCACGACAAGCGCCCCATGACAATGTGTAAATTAAGAAGTTGTACGGATTGGAAGTCATGGGGTACTCCTCTTAGTGGACTGTTTACCACGATTCTAGAGTATTGTTAGCTAGACGTAAAAGAAACCATTTTGATAGAGAATTAATATTTATAAATATTGCCTTGTGGGTGTTGAGCATAATATTGCAGGAACGTCTCATTGGAAGCGGGTAATAGTATCTCAATTCCAAGGCGCGATGTGTTCGGATGTGCTAAAACCCTTCCTGGCATATTTATGTTGAGTAAGTGTTAAGGGTGGGATTATGGGATCCCCTCAATGAGTAATAGTAATAGCATTCTCCATGTAAAGTACTTTAACCCATAAGGAAGAGTGGATTCCTTGGAGTTAAGGGAATTTATAGATTGCGGGATCTCTAATGGTTCTTAAGAGAAAGGAGTGTGAGAGGGCTGAGTGCAAGCCCTCAATGGATTATAATTTAGAATAAAAATAAAATAATATTTTTATGAATTACATTTTGAGACTGGGTTTATTTTTCGTGAGGGTTTCTACGGTAAATACTTTGTCATGTGGTTATGTATATTGAATGTTTAGCTTCTATTTTGTCTTAGACATATTGTCAAGATATTACTACTTGATACATTAATCCTTTATGAACATGAAGGACCTACCTAACTCTGTATTTATGAACATGAAGGACCTACCTAACTCTACAGATATTTATGTATTTACAATGATGTAACTGACCTACCTAACTCTACAGATATTTATGTATTTACAATGATGTAACTAGACACATTGTGCAAGACTGGTAGCTTAGGCTAGCTCATCGAGAGGATAGGACAAATAGCTAATCTAGCTCACCCTATAATGTGAGACTAATAGCTTAGACTAGCTCATCTAGATGATGAGACTGATAGTTAAGCTAACTCACCTAGTGAAATAAGATGGTGAACATGGGCTAGCTCATTGTTGGAATGAGATCGATAGCCAAGGTAGCACATCGCTAAAATGATATTGAAGCCTGGGCTAGCCCATCGTCGAGATGAGACTGATAGTCGAGCTAGCTTGAGAAGAAGGGAGATAGATAGCTTAGGCTAGCTCATCGCGGGGATGAGATTGATAGCTAAGATAGCTCACCCTTATGATGAGGTTAACGACTTAGACTAGATCAACGAAGAGATGAGATAGATAACTAAGTCGATTCACAGGTCTGATGAGATAGATAGCTCACTAGCCCAATAGGAGATGGGATAGATTGTGAAGCTAGCTCATCCCCTAGAATTAGGTACATCACTGGAACCACAACTTTGAGAGTGAGTAGAGTGGTTTAGATTATAAAGTTTTAAGTAGTAGTTTGAGATCTATGCAAGGTAGACGTATAATTATTTGGTTATTTACATATAAAAAAAAAAATAGACGTTGAACTGGAATTTTGGGTTGTGACAAGATGAGTGTGGGATCAAGAGGGATAAGTTGCCAAAGTTTTCCTTAGATATCAAAAGTTTGAAGGATAACGCTAGAATGTTCGCAATTATATTTGTATTAAGGGGAGAAAAATATGTGTTCCAAGTCTAGATCAATGTGTTATATCAAATGAGGCACACACCTTGTTTAGAAAAGGTGGTATTCGCCTTCGATGATTGTATAGCTAACAAAATTTATGAAATATTGGTTAGATTCTATGAGATCAAAATATTTATATTTTTAGCATTCTTGATCTATTTGATTCTCTTTTAGAATCTCTTTTAGAATTTGGGTGCTTATCCTATACTAGTTTTAAAGCTCATGGATGAATTGGGCCACAAATGACCTATTTATTCTTGGACATAGGGCTTGAAGTGATCCTCCTCCTATTATGAATTTATGGAAAATTTCCTAGTCCTAACATTGGTAGCCCAAAGTGGGTAAAGGCTTGAGTGTCTCTTGACTAGTTGTAAGAAAATTTTAGGAGACCAACACCTAAGGGATGGGTTCTTCAAAAGGATGCCACTCTCATTAGAATATTTGGTTTTATCAAGAGTCCTTACTAGTTGCCAAAGCATATGTATAAATGAGTTTTTGTGTTAGAGATGTTTCAACAAATAGACTCCATCAACACAACTTTTATGAGTGGAAGGAACAAGACTAGTTTCTTCAAGCTTCCTTTCATCGATGATGATATCATCCTATTGAAGCATAAGATCCATGACATCCTGGACCAAAATCTCAAAGACCTCAAGTTACAAATGTAACAACCCAAGTCTAACACATTTGGTTGTCCAGTCTCACTTACTGGTTTCACAAAGTAAAAAATTTGGCTGGATTCAAAGTCTAAGCAAGACAAGAGGTGAAGGTTTTGATGCAAGTACTTTGTTGTTCATCAAATATTGTATTAGTACAAGGAATAGAAAGCCTACTTTTGGGAATTAGAGCCATTGCAGTCGGTCTCTCAAGTGGACAAGATTGATCAAATTCCGTAGAAGGTGCCATTTTGTGAACCTGTCTTCTCCTCTATGAAAGCACAAGTTCATAGTTGGGGTTATCCTCTAGGACCTATAACACCTAGAGGGTGGACGCATACTCTCCCCATCCCTTAGCATGAGGGACTTAGGCTCATTTTGACCTAATTTTGACCTAATTTATATCTCATATTCAAACATGCAAGGGGTTAGTGTATATGTCTTGTGCCTAGTTGAGAGTCCTACTTCACTGGAGTCAACTAGGACCTTGCCATTATACTGGCTCAGGACCTGATATCTCTTATCATAACATGATTAATGATGAGTTAAATTATACCAATCATCACAAAGTAATCATAATATGTTCAAGGAACCATCATCGTACTACTCATTCAACGACCTAGAGGTGATGTCTCATACCATCTCTCATTACCTTCATGTTTTGATCTTACACGTTAATAATGCAGTTGCTTTCGAATCACAATGATTATCTACTTGCAACCACTGGCATTGGGTGTTTAGAGTTCCACCATCCTCCACAATGGTTAATTATCTTCCTTCACAATAATCAAGTCTTAAAGGGTTTACTAAAAGTATCCTCATACTTATACTCAATATTTCATAATTTTTAGGGTGTTTAACCACATAAGTTTGAAGATATCATAACATTTTAAATAATTTTCCAAGCTTGCAAAAAGATATTTTAAAATAAACTATATAGATAGAACAACCAAAATAAGAAAGTCAATAAACTATATATCTTACTAGATAAGACTTTAATCAAATAAACTATATATTTTATTTTT
This sequence comes from Wollemia nobilis, assembly GCA_028583015.1. NCBI lineage: Eukaryota > Viridiplantae > Streptophyta > Pinopsida > Araucariales > Araucariaceae > Wollemia > Wollemia nobilis. Next base: position 316,733 of record JAQPPZ010002036.1, on the reverse strand, counting down.
TTTAAAGATAAGACTTTAATCATATAGGAATCAAACTATGAAGTTATCTGATTTTAATTTCTACTAAAGTTTGGAACGGATAAGCTTTCATAGAATTTAACCATATAAACGAGCTCAAATAGATTATCATCTAAATTCTTCACAACTTAAAGAAAGAGTTTCTATCTTTCTTCTTTTCTTTTCTTTTATTTTCTTTTCTCATTTTTATTTTTTTTTAGTCTTTCTTACTATGCTAAGATTGTTGTCCTAGGTTTAAATAAAACAATAGGACCCCAATATAATTCAGTTTAACAATTCAATTTAAAAACTTTATTGACATTTCATAAAACATCCAAAAGAGGCTTATTTAAATAATTTTGGATAACTAATATCCATTTCATCTTTTAATAAAGTTTCTAAACAATTAAAGTATTTATATAAAATCTTTCTAAATTGGATGGTAAACATTTCAATTTTCAAAAAAAGGGACGAATAAAGTAACAAAGTAATAACTTTATTTCTAATAATAATGAAACTAACTTTCTAAAACTGAAACAATAATCTCAAGCAGCGAAGCAAAGTAATTATATAAAATATTATCACTCTAAATTAAAGCAACTCATTTGAAAGAAGATTTTTATTAACCATGGATGCCACGGTAAACTAAAGGAACACCCCCCTCCCTAACTCGGGTCTACCAAATGAGACTCATACACAATGGTTTAACAGTGAACACTTGCCTCATTTAAGAATCGTTCCACAATAATTAACGAATGCATGAAAATTAATTTAATTTTTAATTATTGATGCACATGGTCTAACATTAAGTTTTATTACTGCGAGAAACCTTTTGCAAGTCGACTGGCCAACACAGTCTCACAAATGCACTTTGGTGCACCTTCATTGCTTAAATTACAAATTGGAACTAGAAATATTTAACTAAGGAAACTATACAACTAGAGATCCTATAAATCTTGTCTAATACATAGAGGGCCTTCAAGTTCGAACGACATCTTCCTTTTGGTCCATAAGAGTAAAACAAACAATAAATGTATTATCCCTTGGCTTAAATACGTAACTACTATTGTATAAATATCATTGATTCTCATAACAGGTGACCTAATGTTAAAACACATATAATTCACTGCTATTGTTTAAACAACATAGGCAGATATATAAAATGAAACGCCACACAGTATCGAAGTTGGATGGTTATCCAACAAAGGTTTTTAAATAATAAAATATTTTCAAGCATCAAATGTAAATATAATAGACTACATTATTCAATACTCTGGAGCAAGTGCAAAAGTTTTAAACGATATAAACTCCTTTCATATCAACTTAAAAACTTCATAAATAAATATGTCCACTCTTAACAGCGAACAACACCTTCTCATAAAATGATAAATAATTGAAACCTCTTTAATCACGAGGCTCTATTTTATAGCAACTACTTGGTCATAAAGAAATATAGAACAAAACACAAATCATTTTAAGACGACATGAAGTACAAGAATATCTCTTGAACAGCATAGCTCAGTCTGCTACTCTGATTTGTCTCTGCTCAATGTCAGAAAGGCATCCAACCTGCAACTAGCCTCCTTATCTTGTCCAGCAATTGAGTGTCGAAAGAAAGTGGGTATGGGATCAGAACAATCCAGAATGGATGTAATTATTGAATGCATGATTTCATAATGCAGAGAATGATCTAACATTCAATTTTATTAACATAGTCCAATATATATATATATATATTAAATTTAAATTTAAATTTAAATTTAAGCAAACATACTCAATCAAAAAAACACTCACTATCGTCTGAAGTCCTGGGCCTCATTCTTTCCCAATTCTCTATCCAGTGGGTGGCCCCCAATTCCATCTCTGACCTCCTATCTCAGTGGCCCAACCCCTTTGCCCATCCCTTCATCCGCTTCCTCTGGGGCCTCTGCCTTCCTCATATGCTTTGGCAAATCTGGCCGGAGCGCAACAGCAGAGCCTTCTCCTCCCCGGCCCGTTCTCCCCAGTGGATAGCGACCAAGACGGTGATCTTTTCCCTCGAGAATTCCCGCTCCATCCCCTTGACTGAGGCGCCCCGGCGGCTGGGTGAGGCCAACCTCCTATCCTCTCTCGATATCCAACTTCCTCCCACGGTCCCCCCCTGCCCCCTCCCGTCGATCTTCGACAAGGTAGACTGCCCCTCCCCCGGCTGGGTCAAGCTTAACTTCAATGGCGCTTCTAAAGGTAATCCCGGGCCCTCCGAGGCAGGCGGGGTCATCCGAGACAGCCACGGGACCCTGATCATGGCGTTTGTTGCTCCGCTCGGCATTTAGACTAACAATTTCGTCGAAGCCGCAGCTCTGCTCGGCGGTGACCGCCCTCAGGGAGTCACCCTCAAAAGTCATCATTGAGGGCGATTCCCAAGTTATTATCAAAGCCGCCCACAGCCCGAGAAATTGCTTTTGGCGCATTCACAACTACATCAGTGAAGCCTTCTCCGTCCTTTAGGGATTCCCCGACCACGCCTTTCGACATGTGTACAGGGAAGGCAACAGGGCGGCCGATTTCATGGCAAACCAAGCCATCTCAGTTGAAGAATTCACTACCTGGACAATGAACTTTTTCGAAGCTCTGGTCCATATCACCACGCAAGATTTTTCCAGCATCAATGAGGACTCTGGTGTTTATCTTGCCCCGATCGGGGGCCCCGAAGTTTCATCAGTGTAGTTTCCTGAGGACAGGGGCTTCCCCCCAGTGGCGCCTCGTCACCTGATCCATGTTCGTCTCCAGGCCGCGAGTCAGTCATCCAGATCCCCCCTGCGATGGCAAGTGTCTTTCGCCACGTCAGCAGATCAGCCCCCACCCTTGATTTACGTTGCTCCACTGGCAGGTCTGGAAATTCCAAGTCAGAGGACACGTCGGCCCTCCCCGACCCTTCCGCCTTGGATGTTGCGTCGTCGGATCCCCAGGTTGTGTCAGCTCGCCCGCGGCGCTATCCTGTGCAGTACCCTCAAGGCGATCCCCGGCTTAGTCTACACCACCTGGCGCACTGGCAGTGGCCCCTCTCCCTTACCCCGCGTGGCTACCAACAAGCGTGCCCCCTCAGCCCCTCCCCCCTCGTGTCGCACCCGGCCTCGAGCGCTCATTCCCGACGTCGGTGGCTTCCCCCCTCTACGGCCCCCTGCAAGGTTCTAAAGCTGAGGTTTCCCGTAGTCTTGTCTGCTTCCCCCGTCTCTGGTCCCAGCGCTTCTGGCCTGCTATCCCTTGTTTCCCCTGTCCCTGGGTCGTCAGTTCGATTCCCATGGCTGGCAAATTTGTCTTCCTCGAGCCTTCCTCGCTCGTTTTAAGTGAGTCGGCCAGATTATTCTCCAACGCCAAGAAATTCACCCCTTTTTTTAGCAAATTTGCAGGAGCTGATGACGACATTACCCAAAGCTTTCTGGATTCGTGGAATGACGGCGAGGTCGCGGTGAGGGCCTCCACTTCAAAGTTACTAAAGACTTCTTGACAGAAGTTACAGGCCTGCACCATGAGGAAAAGGGCAGAGTAGTCAGATGGGACAAGCATAATTGGGAGGAGTTGTCCCGCTTCTCGGACCAACAGTGGTACAAGGAAAATCTGTTTCGCTCCCACCTCTCGGCCCCCTTTGATGAGGCCATCGTCTCGGTGATGCAGTACATCACCTATGACAACTCGGACCAACGACTGTTTAGCTTCCATCTAAGCTACTTCAACCACCTTCGGGGGGCCACGGTGGTCAGCACCCCCCGATTCTTGTTGTATTCCCTGGGTCTCTCCATTGATCGTGCTCGCAAAATCCACTCCCGACCCTCCCACCAAGGTCTCATGGTTGTGCTGTACAGGCATGCCCTTGCTAATCAGTCGTAGCTCCACCGCATCTCTCCCCTGTCTTCTGTTCCTCCCCCTACATCGGTTAACTCTCCCGCAGCCTCCCCTGCTGCTTCCATTTCCAAAGAGACCCCTCTCCCGAAGGCTTCCCTGCCTCGAAGCATCGCAGGCCCACTCGAAAGTGCAAGACATCGACCAAGGGGCCTGGCGGGGCCCCGACCCCGAGCGGTGCTCGCAAAGGCCCCTTCCCTAGAAGCAACAGGGCTGTTGATAGTTCCAAAAAAGCCAAAATGGAGGTTTCGGAGCCAACTGAGGTGAGTTCTAACTCCAGCAACAGAATGCAAAATTTGGCCATCAGGGCCCTGCTCGACACGACTATTGGATCCCTGACTGCGGCAGCCCAAGCGGCCTCCTCCGTTGCCAATGCCCTGACCGAACTCCGACGCAGGCTGGGAGATGGCCCTGATAGGGAGTAAGGGTGGCTTGCCAGGGGCCCCGTCCCGGCCAAGACCGGGCGCTGGGCCCACCAGTGTAATGGCTATCAGTTTCAGCATGGTTGATGGTGGCGGTTTCTAGTTTTTGGTGGCTTCACGCCAAGTTTTGACGTTATGCGTCCTAGTCTGTTTTTGTAGTCACCAGGGCCCCGGGCCCCGGTTCTTTGCCCTTGGGCGTAGCCCTGATTTTTATTCATTTGCTCAGCTTTGGCTTCTGATGTAACTAAGGTTTTGGGATCCTTTTCTAAAAAACCCGCTGTAAATACATCGCTACTTAACAAAAAAAAAAAACACTCACTAAATAATACTCAAACAAAAAAAATCTCCAATCAACTTGAAATAAGAAATGCAACAGAAAATGGGGTACCAAACAATCTCTAATATATATATTTGTATCTTAAAATCATATTTCTTTCTACCAATGCGTCATACAAAATTTTCAGTAAGCATTATTACAGAAACACTAACTTGTGTGTGATGAGACTTCTTTGCAACTTCCCCTACTCTTCTCCAATCGAACGTAATGAAATCAAAGAAGCAAAGCATGGTTTATAAAGAAAACAACGGACGACAACTTAACACTTGTGTAATCATGCATGAATCCACCTTGTTTTCTTTCTAAGTCTCGCCAAGTGGAGGTCAATATATATTTTCCTAGCTATGAAAGATTATAAGAAATGTTTATAAAAATATCTGCTCACACCTTACATAATTATAAAATAAAGGATTTTCATTTAAATAATTTATTAAACATTTTTTAATAAAAAATAAAAGATCATGGTATCAATTAAAATAAAAGGATCTTTATTTTATTATTATTAAAGCATTTCATATAAATTATAAAATCAACATAAAACATTTAGTTTAGTACTAAATCAATTTATTCAAAGGCAAGAAATATGGCACGCAATCGAACAACCAAGGTACAAGCATAATACAGTCAAACAGTCAAAATTCTCTTATATTAATGTAATTTTTTTATGGGCTTCTATGTACCAATGAACCGTGGTGCTATTTCACACCTCCATCATAATTCTCCTTACCTCTTGTGATCGATCTTACTCTACCCGCCAGAAGGAGGGTACCTGGTCCTATAACCACAAATCCATTAAAGGTGAAAACATTGTCCTTAATATTCCTAAATAGTGAGCACAGTGCATTGTCCGAGGTAGTGTGACTTGAAGAAGATAAAATAAGGTGCGTGCAAAATATTTTTGAAAGAATATTATTTTAAGAAAAAAATTAAAATAAAACTCTTTCTTAGTGGAGATAAGAATAAAGGTTTTTAAATAAAGGTGGATATTTTTAGAAAATACAAACATTCAAAGAAAAAAATATTTTAAGAAAAAAAGAAAAAAAAGTACAAAGTTGTGTTAAAGGGACTTATAAGGTTAGAGTGAAATAATTGAATTGGTTTTTTTTAATGAGGGAGTTATAAGGGATTTTACTTTTTAAAAGCATTTGTTTAAATTTTATATTTGAAAGTTAAGTTTTCAAATTGATTTTTTTTTTTTTTAAATAAAAAAATTGATTTGAAATATTAAAGTTTGGAGAGATAAGGGCTTCTACTTCAAAATATAAATTTTTTATATTTAAATTGATGATTTGATGCAATATTGAATTTTTGCATATTGAAAAATTGAAGAATTTGTAAATTGTTTGTTTAAAAATTTCGAGAGAAAAGGTTTTCAACTCCAAAAGAAATTTGGTTGATTGAAATATTTGAGAAATTTGATTATTGTTGAATTTGAAAATTTAAGAGTGAAATTTTTTAATGCAACATGGTAAGAAAAAAATAAACTTAAAGAAACATAAATGATCAAAAATCAAAAACACAAAAACATGGGTTGTTAAAAATATATGAAGAAGATCAAGTGGCATTAGCTCAACCGATTAAATTCCTCAACACTTCAAGGAGAAGACCTAGGTTTGAATCTTGCCAAACGATACATGGATAATATCCAAGCTTTGTTGTAATACCACTATGTGGGTTGATGTAATACGGGTGAGGCCCGTTTCAATCCTATATAACCCATTAAAAAACAAATGAAGAAGAGAAACCAAATTTATATTTTCAAGAAGAACAAATGTTGAACACAACACATGATAGAAAAAATTGAAAGACAAAATATTGCATCAATAAAGATAAAAGAGGGTCTTACAATCAATTATGAGAGAATCCAAAGATGAAAAATTTTCAATGCTTGGTAATTATCTAAGTTCAAAGCTTGATGAAGCAGAGGAAGACTCTAAAGGTATTTTTACATTACCTAATGATATAGGAAAGATAATGTATATGACATTACTTTCTAATAAATTTCTTAAAGATAAGAATAGAATACAGGATGAAATGATATAAGATTTGAAGAAAAAGCTTATTTATGTTACCAATGAAACAAATAATTTAACAGTAATAACAACAAATGTATATTATGATTCCATAATTTTTTTTTGATTGGTAAAAGGGGTTTTGAAAGGGTCTTGTAACCTTGTAAAAAATGGAGATCATCTAGTGAAACTCTCTTTAGCAAAAATAAATAAGAAGCATCAACCCTTTATGGGTCATCAAATAAAATACCAAAAAGGAACTAGAAGACCCTCACAGGGGCGAAAGAGAGAACCCAAAACAGACACAAAGGAAGCCCACGCAAGGGAAAACAGGAAACCGAAAGAGAAAAATGTAAGACACAGTAGCAGTTTAAGGCAAAACCATAACAACCAAACTAGTTGTTAGGGTGACTAATATCCTGGTCACTAGTAGTATGATCAATACCTACCAAACTCTTAAACTCCTCCAGTATTTTGTATTGGTCCTTGTACTCAACCAGGAGAGCCTCCACCTAAGAGAGAAGAGTAGTCATCCTGGCCACCCTCTCGAGAGCTTTCATGATGTCCTGGAGATCCTAGATATGACCTCGATCAGAGTGGTTTGGACAACGGGAAACCTGATAGGCCAATAGGGGAGGCTGAGTGGAAGTCCCTTTCAAGGGATGGCTCATCTTGAACGTATTCTCTGGTCTAACTTGAAAAGATAAAGAATCATTAGAAAGATCATTGTTGTCAACAAGGATGGGGGTCTTGTGTTTGCCACTGCTCGCTTTGCTCCTGGTGGTTGATGAGGATTGATGTTTGATCCCTCATATGACCCCTCTAGTAATTTCTAGTTAGTTTTGCATAGTTTATTTCTTGCAAATTAATATTGTAAGTGAGTCTCCTTCTCACATGCACTTGTGGGCACTAGTTATCTTCTAGTTGTCATTTAGGAGTGTTAGTTAGTAAGTGTGAACTCAAAGTAGGAAGTGTGTACTTCAAGATAGCTAAAATGGATCTTCTAGTTAGCATTATTCCTTTTCTCCTAACTTAGAAAGTTACGTGCATTCTCCCTTGCACTTTTGTAGCTTATGGTTAAGCATATTGGATCAAATCCATGATTTGATGGGTTTGGTTATGTATTTTGGGCCATTAGAGCCTATAAATTGAATTGTAAATAATAGAACACTTAGTTGGATTTTCAATCCTTTTCATTGGTATCAGAGCCTAGTTCATGTTTGCACTAGGGCTTGTGAGGTGAGAGGATAGGAGATAATTTTTTTATGAGAAATATTTTCTCATTGAGGACTCGGTTCAAGCTCAAGGGGAGCTTGAAAACCATACGCCGAAGGAAGTTCCTTAGGCGTCAAAATCCTCGTTCCAACTTTCTCTGTATGCTCAAGAAGTATAGGAGAAGTTTACCCCGTTTCCTTTCTTACAAAAATCCCTTGGCAGGTTTGGACTACTCCTATGGAGAGATGCGTATTAGGGAGCCATTTGTTCCTGCCAGCGAGGAGTCTTGAAGCTTGAGGAGGTCTATACCAGGTCGTGTGTCGACTTGGGTCTGGTTGCCTTTCAAACGCTGGTCGTGTGTCGACCGGATCTTGAAAGGAGAGCTACTGAAGGGATCTTGGTAAATATTTGTAATAGTTTAAGTTTTACAAGCTTTTGAATTAACCCTCCTGGTTGATTTCCAAAAATTTCATTATTTGAATTAGAAAAGCTTAAATTTTGATTAATATATTCTTTTTTTAATATTTTAATCTAAATACTATTGTAAAAAAATATATATATATATATATATATATATATATATTTTTTTGGAGGCCTCCCCTCGGCCCCATCTCAGTAGGAGCCGAGGGTTGTTGACGTCGGCGCTGTACGTCCGTCGATCGACAGCCGCCTCCTGACGGCTGTCGACGGACGTCGATCGACGTCCAACACAGTCGATGGGCATCGGCTGTGTTATGCCCCGATAGCTGACAGGTGTTGTTTGGTCTGCCGAGCCTGTCAGGCGACGACGCGGACGTCGACGCGCCACTCGGCCTGCCAAGGCTAACAGGCCGACGGGACTGCGACCTACCTGTCGCGGCTGACAAGCCGGCAGGTTTCTGCCAGGCCTGCCGTGGCTGAGAGGCTTGCCTGCTATCAGGCCTGCCCGCTGTCAGGCCGACAACACTATCTGTCACCTGCGCAGGCGTACAGTCTGCACCCTGCATGTAAGGTGCTAAATTTTGTGCAGTAAGGGCAAACGAGGGCCAAAATTTTTTGAAGATCCTGCAGGGCAAAGTGCACATTGCCTCGGGAATCATGCCATACAAAATTTGTTTTTTGCACCTCGAGAAACGTGCAACTGAAGACTTCAAACTTTCATGCAGGGTAAGTGAAGTTCAGTTCCAGTTCAGGCAGCAAAATCAAGGGTAAATTATTGTAAATTTTTTTAAAGTTTTACTATTCTAAGGTTGCATGTAATTTTTATGTTTTTATTAATTTAATTTTTAATAACTTGATTAAATTCATTAATCTTTGATTAATTGAAATTTAATTTTTAATTGAGTTATTTTTAAATTAATAAATTATAAATTGTAACCTTAGGTTAGTTTAAATTTTTAAAATTTTAGCCTTAGGAGTATTTTTCAAAATTCAGGGGCACAATATTGTAACAAGGAAAAATTTCAATTTTTTTACCTTGATTTAGTGCTTTCTCATTTTTTTACTCCTGGCTTATACCCGGTTGAACATGGCTTCTGACTTGGCTGCCCAAGTGGTAGAACTTGCCCATGTTGTAAATGCTTTAGCAGATAAAGCTAATGATACTACCATGGCAGAAGTCCTTGGTAATCTTGCCATGAAGGTAAATGACATTTATGTGCACAATGCTTCAACTTCTGCTCCTGATTCTCGCTTGAGAGTTCGTTGTGAAGTTCCATTTTATGATGGATCCAGGAACCCTGATGTCTTGAATAGTTGGATTCTTGACATGAGTTCTTGGTTTTCTTACTCTCAACTTTCAGATGAAGATGTGGTTCCTTATGCTAAGCTAAAACTTTCTGGTTTAGCTAAAGTCCTTGTAGAAAGAAAAAGAGGTCATGATGAACTCACTACTTGGGATGAACTTGTAGATTGTCTGAAAACCAATTTTTATCCTTCCAATTATTCTAAGGATTTGGTAATTAGGTGGTTTCAGTTTAGGCAAGGTACTAATATGATCGTACAGGGAATATATTTTTCAGTTCAACAAGTACAGGATACTTGTGAATGTGGAGGATGATGTTCCAGCTTTGATTCTCAAATTTCAAAGTGGCTTGTTAGAGCACTTGTACAGAGAAATTATGTTTGTTTCTATGGAAACATTGGATTCAGTTTTCAACCAAGCGCAACTTGCGGAGGACAAGTTTAAGGCGCATTCGCAGGCATTCCGCGCACCTACCTCCTCAAGTGGTTGCAAACTCATCAAAAGGGAATAATTCTTTCTCACAAAAGAAGAATTTTGCTCAAAAGAAGAATGTTTCTTCTCCATCTCCTTCTTCTCCTTCCCCTTCCGCTTCTACTCCTTCTTCTTCTTCTTCTAAACCTTCTTCTTCTTCTAAAAAGTTTTGTAACTATTGTAAGAAAAAGGGTCATGAAAAAGCTGATTGTTTCAAGCTTAAGAAGAAAAGTTTAGTCATTACTACTCAAGAGGAGGATGCTTCTAAAGGTCCCCTTGAGTCAGTAGGAGAGAGTAGAGTATACACGAAATTACGAGGTAAGCTCAATGAGGTTACCTTGGTAAATGTAAGTTCATCAGAGGGCGCTCGTGATGCTTTGTTCATCACTCGAGCTCATTTGCTCCATAATTTTGCAATAGATTGTATAGTGGATAATGGCTCGCAGAAAAATCTAATTGCGAGGTCCATTGTCGAGCGTTTGAAGTTACCTATGGAGCCTCATCCTCAACCTTATTCTTTGGGTTGGAAGGATAGTGGAAGAGGCTCAGAAATCACTCACACTTGCACATTAAAATTTGCACTTGGCCCACATTTCATAGATCAAGTCACTTGTGATGTGACTCCTATGGATTGTTGTGGGATTTTGCTTGGACAACCTTTTCAGTATGATAGGAGAGCTGTTTATGATGCTTTCAAAAGAACCTACACACTTCAAAAAGATGGTAAGGTCTTTCTCATTAAAAGCACCAACACTCCTAACATCATTCTAAGTTCCAAGCAAACAAAAAGAGTAATTAAAAAAGGTGGTGATGTTGCTCTAATTTTCATTCGCTCTCAAAACACTTCTACATCCACATCCATTCCAAAGCAACACTCTTCAATGGATAAAATATTGCAAAGTTATTCACACATATTTCAGGAGCCAAAGTCTCTTCCTCCAATTCGCACAATTAATCACAACATTGAAATCATTCTTGGTTCTTCACTACCTAATGCACCCATGTATAGACAATCTATTTTGCAAAATGAAGAAATAAAAAGGCAAATAGAAGATTTGTTGTCTAAGGGTTTCATTAAGGAAAGTACTTATGCTTGTGCCTCACCTATTTTGTTGGTTCTTAAAAAAGATGGCACTTGGAGATTGTGCATTGATTTTCGTGCTTTGAACATAATTTTTGTAAAGAATAGATATCCATTACCACGCATTGATGATTTATTAGATCAGCTTCAAGGAGCTAAGTTCTTTTCAAAAATAGATCTCAAAAGTGGATATCATCAAGTGCGTATCCAAGCTGAGGATACATGGAAGACAACTTTTAAGATGAAGATGGGCCTCTTTGAATGGTTGGTCATGCCCTTCGGTCTTACTAATGCTCCTGCAACCTTCATGAGGTTGATGAATGATGTATTTCATGATGTACTTGACAAATTTGTAATAATATATCTTGATGATATATTGATATTCTCAAAAACTTGGGAGGAACACCTTAGGCATATCCATCAAACACTTGATCTTCTTGCGAAGAATCAATTATATGCCAATTCTTCCAAGTGTTCTTTTGGCAATACTTCGGTTTCTTACCTTGGTTATGTGATTAGTGAAAGTGGAATTCGGGTAGATCCCACAAAAGTTGATGTTTTACTTAAGTGGTCCCCTCCTACAACTCTCACTGAGTTAAGGAGTTTCCTAGGACTTGCGAATTTTTATCGCAAGTTCATTCCTCAATATTCCACCCTTGCAGCTCCATTGCATTATCTCACTAAGTCTAAAGTTCCATTTCATTGGGAGAAAAGCCAAGAGATTGCCTTTGAGAAACTCAAAAAAAAACTTTGTACAACACCCGTGTTAACTTTACCTGACCTCTCTCAACCTTTTGAGATTGAAATGGATGCCTCTAAAGTTGCCTTAGGAGCTGTGCTAAAATAGAATGGTCATCCAGTTGCTTATCATTCAAAAACTTTTATCTTTGCTAAGTTGAACTATTCTACATATGACAAGGAGTTGTATGCATTAGTTCAAGCTATCAAGTCTTGGAGACATTATATTTTGGGAAAAGATACGGTAGTACACACCGATCATATGCCTCTCAAGTTTTTACAATCTCAAAGTAAAATTGAAGAATCAAGACATATGAAGTGGGCCTCTTACCTCCAACAATTTCACTTGGTGATCAAGTACAAAAAGGGGAAGAGTAATATTGTTGCTTGATTGTTTGAGTAGGCCTCCTGCCGCTCTTGCCTTAATGAGTTATGTCCACTTCACACTTGGGATTTCAGACTTGGCCTAATCGGTATTCACGGGATCCTGATTTTGGGAAAATATTTGAGCAAGTGAGTAAGCCTTCTTCTTCCAATTTGCGTCCTTTCCAAGATTTCTACATCAAAGAAGGACTTCTTTACAAATTGGACAAGGTTTGTGTTCCTTGTGAGCCTAGAGTGTCACTTCTTAAGGAAGCTCATTCTACACTTTATGGTGGTCACTTTGGGAAGCACAAAACACTTCATCACTTGCAAAGATTTTTCTATTGGCCTAAAATGCGGAGGGATGTGTTGAGATTTCTCAAACAGTGTGCGGTTTGTTGTCGCTCAAAACCAGCTAACAGGAAGTTTGGCTTAGGCATGCCTTTGCCCATTCCTTCCCATCCTTGGGAAAGCATTTCCATGGATTTGGTTAGTGGTTTTCCTATGACAGTGTGACAACATGATTGTGTGTTCGTGGTGGTTGACAGATTCAATAAAATGGCTAAGTTTATTCCATGCCGCAAGACAAGTTCTACACGAGACTTAGCCCAATTTTTCTTTGACAACATTTGGCGTTCCTTTGGTCTACCTACCAGCATTATATCGGATCATGATTCACGCTTTGTGGGTCACTTTTGGCGTTCTTTGTGGAAAATTTTGGGAGTTTCCCTTAACTTTTCCATCGCCTATCATCCGCAATCGGATGGGCAGATCGAAGTGGTAAACCGTACCCTTGTGCAAAGTTTACTGAATCTATCATCACGCTTCACCAGCAAAGTGGGACTTGAGTCTCACTCATATTGAACATGCCTACAACAGGGCCCTACATTCTTCTACCGGTCATTCACCCTTTGAGGTTTGTATGGGATTTCAGCCCTTGGCACCTTATGAGTTACCTTTGTCTTTGCCTTCTCCTGTCACTTCACATCTTCAGAAGGAGCAAGACAAGGCACACTCATTTATTCAACATTTGCACAATCTGCAATCAAAGGTGGTTGAGATTTTGCAAAAGACACAACAGTAGGAGAAAAAGGCCATGGATCGACATCGAATTCCTCATCCATTTCAGGTTGGTGACAAAGTTTGGTTGCATCTTGACAAGCGACGTTTTTTTGATAAGACTCATAGTAAAATCAAACCGATTCGCTATGGGCCTTATACTATTCTTCAACAGGTGTCCGAGAATGCTTTTCGCCTTGATCTTCCCGCACACTTGGGAATTCATGACGTCGTCAATGTAGATCTTTTGAAGTTGTATTTTGACTCTACATTGGAGACAACACCAGCTATCAGTCATCCTGTGGACGTGGTTCCTGATTCTCAGTTACCATTGGATTCTGATCAGATCTATGACACAAAGACTCGACAGACTCGCCAGGGGTCTACCACCTCATATCTTGTGGCTCGACGAGGACAGTTGTCGCATCAGGCTCGTTGGATTTCTTTTCATCAGATGTCCCGTGACTTTCCTACTCTTCTGAAAGCATTGGAGTCCAATGCTTCTATTGTGGGGAGGCATGATGAGGATTGATGTTTGATCACTCATATGACCCCTCTAGTAATTCCTAGTTAGTTTTGCATAGTTTATTTCTTGCAAATTAATATTGTAAGTGAGTCTCCTTCTCACATGCACTTGTGGGCACTAGTTATCTTCTAGTTGTCATTTAGGAGTGTTAGTTAGGAAGTGTGAACTCAAAGTAGGAAGTGTGTACTTCAAGATAGCTAAAATGGATCTTCTAGTTAGCATTATTCCTTTCTCCTAGCTTAGAAAGTTACGTGCATTCTCCCTTGCACTTTTGTAGCTTATGGTTAAGCATATTGGATCAAATCCATGATTTGATGGGTTTGGTTATGTATTTTGGGCCATTAGAGCCTATAAATTGAATTGTAAATAATAGAACACTTAGTTGGATTTTCAATCCTTTTCAGTGGTGTAGCGCTTAGGTTCATATTCTTGGGTACCTCAGGTCCCCTCCATCTTCACATCGTAATCCAAGGCTCAATTAATTTTTGGATACACATAAGCATCTTTGCTAGCACCTCTAGTGTCATCCATAGGTATCACACTCACAGTAAAAACCGTAACACCCACAACTCTTCGGGTTTGTCTTTCCAAAACATATTTGTAGATAACCAAGTGGAGACCTTGGTGAAGGGGGAAAGAAGAGACTTCCTTATTTACGTTCACCATAGATCGCTCAATAGACTAGAAGAGGTATTCCATAATATTTATGGTCTTCTTCCACCGCAAGTGGTTGATGAATGCTAGGTGGAAGCTCCTTAGGACGACACCAGGGCTATCTAGAGTGAAGTATAGCAATACAGTCACCATGACCACATCCCAAGGTTTAGGGAGCATTTCTCTAAGGATACCTCCTTTATCTCTGCCCAAGTTCTCCACCTATATTTGAAAAGCTTCATCTTGCCCTGAAGGGAGTGATTTTCCCTATTGATTATTTCACCATCATTTGGAATCCCAATTATCTTTGTAAGGAGATCAATTGTAATAACAAAGCTCAACCCATGAACAAAGACATGCCCCCCATCCCAAGTTTGAATGAACTCCAAAGACAATTCAGATTCGCTATCGTTAAACAAATGTAAAAAGTGGAGGAGGCCATGGTCCCTAAAAATATCCTCAACCAATGTAGTAATATGGAGAACAGAAGGCTCAATTTTATCCATGGATGTAGGGTTTGACAACACAAGGGAAAAATAAGAGGAATGTAACAATTTTGAAGGAGAAGGGATGGAATGTGAAACGTAGAGTGGAAGGTTGATGGATATAAAGGCAGAGAAGCATTCTAGAACCTATCTCAAATTACAGTGCATTAAAACACATAATACCCATGCCAAAATTCCATGGAGCATAATTGCACTCGAAAATGTGTCACTTGGCACGAGAGGAAAGACTTGGGCACGAAAAATCCAATGAGAAAACATGATCAAATTTCATGGGATGCATGTCAAGGTAATTTGGGTGATCGAGGGGAGGGTACCAGATTCAAAATCAAAATCTGTCATCAACGACAATAAAAGATCCCAATGGGGTTTGTGAAGATCTAGTCCGTGGCCACCCAAGGTTTGATGGGGGTAATTCTCAAAATTCCTGACATGATTTACAAGATCTTTGAAGATGAAGATGTTGGAAGGATTGCCACCATGGAAAATTGTAATTACCATCCATGCAAGATGATGATTAACCATCATGAGGATAACTACCTACAACTCCACGTAAGACTGGTGGTATAAGGCAAGATGCCAAGTTGGAGGATAAGGTTGCTAAGTCTTCCATTGGAAGTGCAACTGCCAAGTGTGACTAGGAGAAATGTTGAGCTGGAGGCTGAGCAAGAGATTACACATGAGGTGTGGATTCCCAATAAAGGTATTACCAGAATATCCAAAATTTGTGATGATTTGATTAGTTCCAAAAACATCAAGATTATACATTCGCCCAGGATCAGAGCTTCTATATGTAAACGGGTATGGTCTCTTCATGAATTTAGTTGGAGGAGACCCACCATGCATGACATCAACTGTCATTTATGAAAACCCACCAATGACATATCCATTGAGATAATAATTAAAATCTACTTGTAGCATTCTTGTGATTATGTATCCCCCACACGCGATCTCCTCATAACTGCAAATAGTAGAAAGGACTTGAGGCTCGCCCCATGTGGGATACAAAGAAATCATAGGATTGGGGGAGTGGTGTATCCAATGGATGATGATATTCGTCAGAATCCATGGGAAAAATAACGGTGGTTCCCCACAAAAAAACCCAGCAAGACATAAGGAAATTACAAGAAAGAAATAGGTAGAGTATTATCATTGAGAAGGGAGGGAGGTAAATGATCACTCCAAATGGTGAGATTGGGCGAAAAAATGTCCATATTCTTGATAAAATCAGCTAAATGGCTTCCTTCATGAAAGACGTGTTGGAAGGTGACATTGGTGGAAGATCTCAGCAAGCTATTGGCTTCTGCAATCAGATTAGAAATGTTCTAGGAAACAACCTGGGTCCTTGTAATTCTCTGGATAATGTTCTTGGAATGCCCCTCAATAATTAATTTATAATATTGCAAACTGTGTGATAGAAAAATACCTTGGAAGAGCGCTCGAGCTTCAGTGAAATGACTTGATTGGAACCCCATATTCCATATGAAAGTTGGGGGGATTTTTCCTATGTGATCTCTGAAAATGCCCCCCGCGCCAACCGGCCTTGGATTTCCTCTCACTACTCCATCAAAATTAAATCCCATAATGATAGAAGCATATTGTGATACTAGTGATCTTCATCAAAATGAATAACATGCATGTTGTGATCCTCATCAAAATGAAAAGGAAAATTATGATGCAAGCAGTGATACTTGTGACTTAGAATTTATGACAAAGATAGAAGAACTTATTCCAAACTAGATTTTATATGTGGCATAAAGGATTTGAATATAGTTCGTGATTGTTCAAAACAACCTTATGCTATCAAAATTACTAATGACATTGATTGAAATGATAACAAGGATAGTGATGCTCAAAGTTGTCTTGATATTGAAAGAAATTAGTGTGGTGATGGATTTGGTTATTTTGAAAGGCATACTAAATAGATTGGTTCATAATTATTAAGTAAAATAAGATACAAAGACACAGGTTTGGAAAATATATATATAGGAAATGAAAGATACAATTATACCATAAATAAGACCAAAATGTGAAGGTCTTGGATATACAGGATGAACAAACAACAATGAATCAGGGACTAAATTTGTGATAGGAAATAGTGACATCAAATTTATGATAGGGACTGATAAAATTAGTAGCAATGGATAAATAGGAAATAATGAATTAGAGAAAGGAAAAGGAACCCTATAATAAGGAATATATGTAACTATTATGGTAGATATGGACTTAAGATAGAGAAATTTTGGAATCTCCATGGTTGTGAAATTTGTGGAGGACATAACCATTCTCAAAAATCTTATCTCCATAGAGAAAAGATAAATCACAGATTAAAAATGTATTGTGGATGGATAAGTATGAATGAATGGGATAAGATGAAAAGAATGGTGTATGGTTTCTATAGAAGGAAACCATGTGTGATCTTGTTTGTTAAATGTAAAGAATAATTTCGATCATATCATGAAGAAATGTGATTATGACCCAAGTACAACTCGAAAGATGACCTACAGTGAAAAGCATATGTAGTGATGATTCTTCAAGAACTTATAGTCTTATGATTGTTCCAATGGATGACCTAGAGGTAATGATGATCTAGAGGTAACCCAGAGGTAGTGGCCTAGAGGTAGAGACCCTGAGGTAGTGACCTAGAGGTAGTGACCCAAAGGTAGAGACCTAGATGTAGTGACCCAAAGGCAGTGAGATTGAGAGGTAACTCAAGTACATTGACCCAAGGGTAGACATAGATAGTTTATAAAGGCAAACGTAATGAAGGTTGCATATGTTCAACCATACCAAAGTTAGAGCTAAAGAATGAAGAAAAAGTAGAATCAAATAATGAAGGCAAAAAGCCTTCTTAACAAATAATGTAATACGAGGAGGGTGTTATAAGTATTACATTATTTTCCCCCCTTGTAAATATTAGTTTGGTAGAAATATTTATATTTTATATAATGTATGTGTCAATATGAAAGAAAGTGAAAGGTGTCAAGAGAGAGAATGTAGAGTCACATAATATGTGGAAATATGAGAGTTTTGTCTTAATATGAGGAATGTGAAAGGATGCATCTTCTAGATGTTTGAGGAGAGAAAAAGTTAGAGTACTAAAAAGTCATGTAAAACTATATATTGGAGATAAAGCTCCATGCAAAGTAATCTCTTTGAATTATACTTGTAATCTTTTGATATCGAATATATTTATGAGATATGAGATATGAGATATTGTTGTTATTCTATTAGTGTGATTCATTGTTACTTTATGAGTGGTATTTTTATGATTTATACTTGATCCTAGATAAAACTTTTCGTGAGCTAATATAGCTAGAAATCTAACACATAGGTTCCCTATTTCCTCTTAGCAAAGCAACTAGATGATCCATTGACTTAAACCCTACTTCCCCTTGTTCTTTATGAACAAGAGACAAGGTTTCGAAAGAAGGATTTTCTTCCTCTTCTTCCTCAAATGTTGGATTTCAGTCATGGGTTACTTATCTGGAAGTTCATATGAATCACTTGGATTTTGTGCTAATTCTCATGCAACATTTTTAGTAAGGTAAGGGGGTTCATACATGGTCAATGAAATTTAATTTATTAAATTTTTGTTTTTAGAGATTTTAGATAAGAGAAGATGTTTGATAATCCTTATGTCACCTTGGAAAAGTAACCTACCTAATAACCCTCGTTAGCCCATCATAATATACTAGCCATGGGAGATAACCCCCAAGGGTTGTATATTGGTTTACTCAAGGGGTTGTTAACCTTCCCCTAGTAGGACTAATAATTTGGTTATGTTCTTGTTATCTTGATTTAATGTGATCTAGGCCAAACAAACGAGATTATATGATCTTAATAAAAGTGTAATTAATTTTATCTTAATTAAGGTTAAGGTCCTAAGTCAAAGAGGTTTTTGGACCTGTGTGGTATTTTACATTGAGTTAACCAAAGATGTGGGATGACAAAAGGTGTATGGTACATTGGCCTCTGATACATTCCCTCAAGGGTCGTCCACACTCAGAGGAGAGACCCTTGCTACTAACTTATCATTATATTATGTCTCACACAATTTATCTTTGGTAAAAAGTGATTTTTAGGTTCACCAAGGGCTTATATATTTTCTTAATCTAGTTTTGATGTGTACAATTTAACAAACACCTAAGATTTATTCTATCCTGGAAAATAATGCACAAGATCCTAATGCAATGCAATATGAGAACAATATATATAATACAAAGTGCTAACCTATATGCAATTTTATTTTTTTATGAGTGTTATCTATACTATAGGAAATGAAACTTTTTATTTTCTTCTTTTAAAAGGAAGGGGCACAAGAGGATGCAAACACACAATTTACCCTAGTGTAAGCTATATGCAAATTTGGATTAAATCCCTAGAAAAATAGAATAAAATCGTGAGATTTAAACTAAGTGTTCGAGGGTTTGATGAGGAAAAACTGCTCTGCTAGGGTTTGATGAGGAAAAATTGCTCTGTGGGGATGGCAGCAGTTTTTGGAGGAGGTCTGAACAATTGGAGGAATGTTGTGATGGCGTCGGGCCCATCACAGAGCGTGCATGCTAGTGATATTTTTTCATCTAAAAATGATTGGAAGGAACAGGATTTCCCATTGCATGTCGGGAATCACTTGTTAAAGAACAATGGATGTTTGGAACGATGTGAAGCCAGGTCGGTTCTAGTGGTTCAACCAGACTCGGTGGTGGAAGATGTGGAGTATTTAACCAAACATGCACTTATTGGTAAATTTATGGGCATCCAAATTTCTCTTCCCTTTGTGGAGGCTTGGGTTAGGAAGACTTGGAACCCTGAAGGTGACGTGGAGGTGATGTTGAGTGCGAATAGCTATTTTATGGTGGTTTTCTCTTGTCTTGCGGATCGTAACAAAGCATTTGAAGGGGGTCCCTATTTTTGTAACCAAGTGGGACTCTTTCTTAAACCCTGGCATGTGGGTTTCAACCTGTCAGAGGAGCGACCATCGTGGGTTCCAGTGTGGGTTCGGCTTCCATGGCTCCCATTGGAATTCTAGAGAAATGACATCTTGCATATGATTGCCCTTCTTCTTGGGAAGTCGGTTGGACCGTCACAATAGACGATGGATAAAAATGTAATCTCTATTGCTCGTATCTATGTTGAAATTGATTTAAACAATCCTATTCTAGATTCTGTTGAAATACAGTTTGGATCGACTACATGGGTTCAACAACTTGACTATGAAGCTCTTCTATTTCGTTGTTGGATCTACCATGAATACGACCACCTGCAAAGAAAATACCCTAAGTTTGTCCCACCCGTGGCTTCAAATCCTGGGCCCTCTCGATCTGCACAAAATTTGGATAAAGGAAAAGCCTCGATAAAGGAAGGGGATCGAGATAAGGAAGGCTTTGTTTCGGTAAAACCCCAAAATAGAGGAAGAAGGGCAAAAAGAGACCTTAAGGATAGCCAGCCAGATGCTCTACTCAACCATTTTGAAATACTAGATGATCTTGATCAGTGCATGGAGATACCTGAAATGTCGCTACCTGATGCAGATATAACAGGGCCGAATCAGATGTCTCTTCTTGAGGTGGAACCTAAGGAATCAGATCTAGGGGGTTTAAATGAAGAACAAAGGGCTTTGGTTCTGAGTATAGGTGATATGGTTGGCTCTAGCCCTGGAAGGGAAACTATTTTGGAAAGTGGCACAAATTTAGTTATGCCCTCTCCTACTCAGGCACTGATGCAGTCATCCTTGGACTGCAAAACTCCTATGGTGTTGGGATTGCAACAGAAAATAATTAAAAAAGGTGCTTCGGATAAGAATATGAAGGTGGGTCGAAAGAAAGACCAGGATAAAATTAAGTTAATGGGGGAGACTTTGGTGGAGTCAGGCTTGGTGAGAACATTGGACTCCCATTTTTCTAACCCCCAAAAATGATTATCCTTTCATGGAATGTAAGGGGGTTGAACAACATCCCCAGACAAAAAGTTGTTCATGATTTGGTTCGTGTTCATTCTTCGGATGTGGTGTTTATTCAGGAGACTAAATTGGCTACTGATAGTATGTTCAATATTACTCCCAAGTTGTGGAGAAGGGGTCAATGCTAGTGTATTGGTGCATGTGGATATGTTAGTGGCATTGCTTGTTTATGGGATCCAGTTAAGATCTCTCCTCTTACTTGGATTTCTAGCAGATGGTCTATTTCGATGATCGGGCATGATAATGAATCTGGTGAAACCATCCTACTTACAAATGTGTATGCTCCTATTGATTACAATGGTAAAGTGAATTTGTGGGAGCACATTGGCTTTGTGAGAATTTTGGCTCCCCTGTACCCATGGATTTTGGTTGGAGACTTCAACTCTATCACTTGTCTGGAGGAGAAACGCGATGGGGTTGATCATCTCGAGCCTTTTTCTTCTATCTTCAGTGCTCATATCTGGGCCCTGAACTTGGTTGACATCAAGCTGAATAATGGGATATTTACCTAGCACAATAGAATATGTGGAGAAGATTCCATCTCAGAGAGATTGGATAGGTTTTTGATCTCCATTTTTTGGATTGGTAATAACATAAGTGCTAGTTCTATGATTCTGGAGGGTAGGGGATCTGATCATTGGCCTATCAAACTCTCTGCTCTGGAGTTAGGGCTAAAGAAGAATCCTTCCTTTAAGTTTCAACTTATGTGGCTTCGAGATCCTAAGCTTCATGATTTCATGCGAGGCTAGTGGACCAATGGCAAACCTCCTCATGGCACCACTATGTATTCCTTTATGAAGCGGCTACAATTTGTTAAGCATAAATTGAAGAGATGGAATAGACTAAATTTTGGGAACCTTTCCTTGGCTAAGTTGGTGGCTCTTAGGAGGGTGGAAGAAGCTTCAAGGAAGATTAGAGATTAGGGACTCATGGAGGAGCTTCTCATTGAGGAATCTGAGGCTACGAAAGACCTTGTTGAATGGGAACTGAGGGAAGAATTTTTTTGGAAATAAAAATCTCGAGTAGATTGGCTTCAAGAAGGGGATAGGAACATGACCTTCTTTTATAACTCAGTTAAGGCTCATCATAATGGTAACCTGATTACCTCTCTTGTGAATTCTCAGGGTGCCCTGCTCTCTTCTTTCAAGGATATTTTAGAAGAGACTAGGAGGTATTTTTCCTCTCTTCAAGGAGGACTCCCTCTCAGATGATGAGGATGAAAATCTTATTCTAAACTGTATTCCCTCGATTGTTTCTAGAGAGATGAATGAGCACTTGATGGGTCCAATTTCCCTTGAGGAGTTGGAAAATGTTGTATTCAAGATGAAAAAAGGGAAAGCCCTAGGTCCGGATGGATTCTTGATTGAGTTTTATTAGGAGTTTTGGGAGTTAATCAAATTTGATCTTCTGGAGGTGGTCCATGAGTCCCAAAAGAACAAATAGATGCTAAGGGCCCTAAATGCTACCTTTGTGGTGCTTATTCCTAAAAAAGAGGGAGCAAATTCCTTGGATATGTTCAGGCCTATTGCTCTCTGCAATGTTGTGTATAAGATCATCACAAAAATTATTGTTGAGAGGTTGAAGATATGGTTGAGCAAAATCATCTCTGAGGAGCAAGGTGGGTTTGTTGTTGGCTAGAAAATCCTGGATGGGGTTGTTATTGCTACAGAAGCTATTCACTCGATGGAAACTTCTAAGGAGAAAACTATGTTCATTAAGTTGGACATGGCCAAAGCCTATGATCGGGTCAGATGGTCCTTTCTTCAAAAATTTCTTGCTACTTTTGGCTTTGAGGAGGAATGGATTAGATGGGTGATGAGTTGTGTTTCTTCTTCCTCATTCTCTGTTCTTGTTAATAATGAGTCATCGGAGCTGTTTGAGGCCTCAAGGGGATTGAGGCAAGGAGATCCTTTATCTCCTTATTTGTTTATCATTATGGCAGAAGGGTTGGGAATATTGCTCAAGTCTTAGGTTAGGCATGGTCTCATTTAGGGGTGGAAGTGGGATAGTAGTTTGCCACCTCTTTCCCACCTTCAATTTGTTGATGATACTGCTTTGTTGGGAGTTGCCACTATCAGGGAAGCTGGAAACATTAGATGGTCTCTTGACATATATCTTGGTGCTTCTGGATAGTTGATTAATGAGGACAAGTCTTCTATTTTCTTCTTCAATACCCCTCCTCTTATTCAAGCCAGGATTGCTCGTATTCTAAGATTCTAGGTCGGGACTCCCCCCTTCATTTATCTTGGTATTCTGATTTCATCTCATCCTCTACCTAGATCTTCTTGGCAGTCTATGCTTGATAAGTTTAGAAGGAAGGTGAATCACTGGATCGTCAGATGGCTATCCTCTGTAGGTAGAGTGTTGCTTTTAAAATCTTTTGTTCAAGCTTTACCCATTTATAGGTGTTTTGTGCAAACAACTCCCTCTCATTTCATCAAGGACATGGATGCTTTGTCAAGATAGTTTTTGTGGTCTGGAAAACTTGATCAATCTAAATGGAGTTTGGTTAGGTGGGATTCTATTTGTAGGCCGGTTCAAGAGGGAGGCCTTGGGTTGCGACAGATGGCTCTTTTTGGGCAGGCTTTGGCTATGAAACTTTATTGGAGATGGTGTACCTCTCAAGATCATATTTGGGCTAAAATATTATCTTGTAAATACTTGAGAGGTATTTCTGAGGCTGAGATCCCTAGAGTCAGCTTGGTTGGGAAAGGTTCAGTTATCTAGGACACTATGAAAAGAGGAGCTAATTTAATTAAGTAGGGTTTGTTCTGGATTTGCAATCGAGGATCAGATGCTCTTTTCTGGGAGGATTCTTGGGATGGCCACCCTCCTATCTTGACTCAATATCCCAGGTTATATTCCCTAAGTGTTTGTTTCTTGGAAGCGGGTTGGTCTCGTGTGGAGGACTTTAAAAAAATCTAATCTTTTGGAAATATGGAGATGTACAGGTGGAAAGATCCATAGGAATGGCCCTAGGGGGGTTGGTCGAGGATAGAGATGTGCTTGCTCTTATTCTTATGGGGAGACCCTATTCTTCATTGAGGGGTAAAGACATTCTGGCTTGGAACCCTGATCCCAAGGGAACCTACTCTGTAGCCTATGGTTATCAGGTTCTTGATAAGCAAAAGTTTGGGAGTCTCCCTATCACATGGTGGAAAAAGGTGTGGAACAGATTTTCTTGGCCAAAATGTAACTTCTTTCTCTGGTTGGTAGCTCGTAATAAATGCCTCACTTGGGATAACATGAGGAAGAGGGGATTTCAGGGTCCCTCTTTTTGTGTCCTTTGCGGTAAGAATGAGGATGACTCTTCTCATTTATTTTTCCAATGCTCCCTTGCTAGAGACATTTGGCACCATTGGTGGAGTGCTTGGAACCATCCTTGTTTTCATGTGCTCTCCCTGGTGGAGTTTTGGAGTAGTCTAGGTAGACCTCCGTCCAAGGCCCCCTTCCTCTGGGTGGCTTGGAATTTGGGCCCTTCTTGCATCATCTGGAAGATTTGGCTCGAATAGAACCATCGCATATTTCAGGGTAGTCATTTGGCTGTTCAACAGATCTAGCAAAGGATCCTGTGTATGGTTCAGGAAACTATCCATAGCAAATGTGATGTGGACCCTCTTTTGGACTCTAGGGAGGAGAAGGTACGGTAGGCCCTTGGTCTCTTTGGGGATGGTGCGAACTCTTCTAGCCCTAGCAGGGTTCCTCAGCTCAACAAGAAGGTTAGGAGAGATGGTAGGTGGAGGCCACCCCCTAGAGGAGTTTTAAAAATTAATATTGATGGGTCATCCAGGGGCAATCCTGGACATGCTAGAATTGGCGGTGTTGGGAGAGATTCTGCTGGCGTGGTCAGTTTTTTCTTTTCCATTTATAAAGGTGTTCACTCCAACAATTTTATGGAAGCTCTTGCGATTCTCGAGGCCTTGCAGAGGGGGTTTTCTCTTGGTTGGTGCAGGATTATCTGCGAGTCCGACTCTCAAATTGTGGTTAATATTTTAAACAGTAAAAGGGTGGAGGATGTTAATTGGTAGTTAGCCTCTGTGGCCATTCAGATTCTCAGAATGAGTGAAGAGTTCGAATTTATATCCTTTGTGCACATTCCAAGGGAATGGAATGGGGTTGTTGATTACCTGGCCAAAAGGGCTTCTAAGTTGTTGGATCCTTGGATTATCGATAATTGGGAGAGTCTCCCATCTAGGGACTCTCAATGCCTCTGGGAGTTGATCCACAAGGATGTTCAGACTTAATGTGGTTTTTTCTTGTTGTCTTCTTCGGGTTTCAACCTTGTCTGGTGGTTTTAGCCTATTTTGTTGCTTATTTGAGTCCTGGTTGGGAGCTCAGTTGTACTCTATAATCCAAACTTTTTATCAATAAATTTTTACCCCTTTATTTAAAAAACAAAACTAAGTGTTCTTTTGATTTTCTCTTTTTATATGTATTTTTGAAAATAAAATAACAAGATATGCAAATAAAAACTCACCAAAACAAACTATTCTAAGTATTGAAAATAGGAGGAACAATTATACTTACCTATTTCGATGCTTGGTGCAAATACGCCACTTGTATGTGAATATATCACTTGACGAATACGCCAACTAGAAAAATTGCAATAGATGAATTCGCTAAGACCTACAAAATAAATAGAAAAAAAGGTGCATCATAGTTTGGGGGCCTATAAAATAGCAAGAAGTAAGCACTTCCTGATTGACATAGTTATCCCCCCTATTTATACATAAAATTGAAATGTGAAATCTTAGAACTGGATGTTGAGATATTTATAGTGAATTCATCGCCTAAAATCTCTATAGTTGGTAAATTTTTTAGAATGATAGAACTAGATTTTTAGAGGAGATGAACAAGGTTAGGGGTGGTTATAGATGGCAAAAGATGCCTAGAGAAAAGTTGAACAAAATGGATGTTGGGCTAGCAAGGTGACTTGGGGCCATGTAAAAAGACAATGAATATGTCACCTTAAATATTCATAGGTAGCATATTTACTTCTATAATAGGAAGGTGATAATAGAGGCTTTAAATTATGAACTAGAAAATTTTGACTACCTAGAGCGAATACGTTTCCTATGTTAGGTATAGGTGGCATATTCAATTTTAACAATGAAAAACAAAATATTATGCCTATAGGGATTTAAGATCCCTATAATAGATGCTTTGGGAACCCTAGGAGTGATTTCCTATTTCATACATCTAATATGCCTACAAAAACTAATGGAAACACTTAACTATACAAAGGTTAGATTGAAAAACAAGAGTTATATAAATGCATACAAAGAGTTAAACCACAAAAATGTTAATAATAATAAATTACTAGATTTAAATGGGACAAGAAAGTTATCACCCAATTCTAAAAACTCAAGGTGCCCCCTTTCTCCCTTTGAATCCAAAATACTTGTTAAAAAATGACCTCGTGAAAGAAATTTGGTAGCACTTCAATATGGAAATGTGATGTCAAGTTCTTGTAGGGTTTTGATGCATGAGTGAGTGATGATAAGTGATCACCAGGGGGTCTTTTTATAGAAGTAACCCTCTTGGGGGTCTCCCAAGGGGGAGATGTGACTTGGCATGTTAGGTGGGTTGATTAGGGCTAATTAGGGATCAATTGGGATGACGGGGCTGACAATACTGACGAGTTGCTTGCAATTAGCTACCCCCATGAATGGGGTTGATTTAGGTAGGTGGAGTAAAGTTAGCCACCTTCCTCCCTACCTGTAGTGGTAGAGGGATTGAGTGAAAAAATTCTTGCCATGATTGGATATTATAGGTGAGATTGAAGGCTCTATGTGTCAAACACGAATACAACAACTATACGAATACACCACCAACATATTCATGTAATCAATGAATTCGAGGTTTGACCATTATAGGTCAGATCTAGTAGGGGATTTTGAAAAATTGCACTAAGCACGAATACACTAGCTAGAAAGCAAATTTGCTTACTAGCAAATTTGCTTCAAGGTGGCAAATTCACTTTTGATGGATTTTGGCTACAAATTTTGGGGTTGGTGATGTGGGAAATAATCCTAAGAGACAACATGAAATGGCACAAATGAAAACTGTCAATTGCATTAATCAAAAATATATTTATAGGTATGTATGCCTTTACAATTTGACATTTAATACGCATGATCCATGTGAGTATTAAATACCATATATCATGATCCATGTGAGGAGGGATAATATTATAGAATATAATATTAATCCCTATCAGCTTGGTCAATTGGCATGGTTGGTTTGACCATTTTATGCCATTGTAGAAAAATTGGTCTAAGTTAGGTGGTCCAATTTTAGGTATCTACAATAAGAATAAGGAGGCAGAGAGCCAACTTCCATATCATGAATGATGTGATCAATCTCTAGATTTGAATATCATTCTTACTTAAGATATGAAAGTTATTATGTAAGGTAATTGGGGATGTCATTGACAATAAAAACAACCTCATGTTTGTAAGATAAAGCATCAAGGACCATATTCTTCTTTTTCTACTCGCACTCAATTTTAAAATCATAACTCAATAACTTGGTCAACCATTTATCCCTATTTGGGAAAAAGACATTGTTCTAAGAAATTTTTGAGTGTGTTGTGGTCAATCTTGATAATGAAGCATCATTCCAATGAATAGGACCTATATTTATCTATGACATGCAAAATGGCTAACATCTCCTCTAGGGCATTAAAGGCTTAGGAAGTTGTTTCTGATTGAACAAAAGAATCCTTATTAGTGAGAGCAATGAGTGAGATTGCGATCTTTCCATAGTTGAGGACAAATTTCTTGTAATATAAGGCCTAAAAATCCATGAAGCTACTTGAGGGATTTAGGTGTGGATCAATCTTTCATGGATTTATGCTTGTTCGAATCCATCTTGACACCTTATTAAGATAATATACATCCCAACTACCTATGGTACCAAAATAACACTTTGACCTCTTGAAAAATAGTTATTCCTTTTATAATAGGTGAAAAAATTGATCAACTGAATTAAATGAGCTTCCCAGGACTTGTCGTAAACAAAATATCATCAAACTTGTAAAGACAAGGATGAAAGACAAATTTCATGAGGATTTGGAAAGTGGAAGGAACATTGTAGAAGATGACACCACATCTTGCCCAAAAAAGTGCACTAGAAGCTTCGCACATGCCAACACAAATTAAATTTGAATTTTCTACAAGAAGTACTTCATGCTCCTAAACAACTTGGCATAGCCTCCTGAAAAAGCATTAAGAAGGTACCAACTATGATTCAATCCTTCAATGGTGGAGACACCTTGAGAAGAAAATCATCCAAATATTTGAATAAAGAATTAGAGGTTTTCAAAAAACTTTTTGTGTGACCAAGTGAGGCAACTCCATAACCACTTTGATACGATGTTAAAATTTACAATATTTTTTAGAAATGAATAAGAGCAATCCATACACTCAAATATCATATATAAATTATAAAAAGGGGATAAAAGAGAAAGATATGGTGGGTGCTCATAGGCACCATAAATAATCATTATATCTATTGATAAAATTACATAACACTTTGGTCGCTTGGTTTGACCATGGTGACAACTTGCGAGAAGGGAGGCACGAACCACGTCGTGCGCTCCGACGTTACGGCTAGCGTGCTCATGTCCTACCGTGGAACCAGATGGAGCAAAAATATTGGCCTCGACCAGTCAGACTATCGGGTCAAATGAAGGCATTGAGGGGGAAGCCACCCAGGGAAAACCTTTCAACGACGGACGAACCTGCGGGAAACCCTCATTCGTAGATCTATTGCAGAATAAGCAAAGAACAAAATCGAGTGTTGCAAGCGAGTTTGTCACCCAAGGATGTGATGTTTTATGCCCCAAAAGCCTCATGGAAGGATATGCATCTCGTGACACTTACTCCCTAGTGGGGAAATTTATAGGAGGCCGCCCAGACATGGATGCAATTCGTAGATGGGCCGCGTCCAAATGGAAGACTCTGGGGAGCATGGAGCTGTCGACAATGACTCGAGGCTTCTTTATGATTCAACTCAACACCCAAGAAGATGTCGAGCGCATCCTATCCGGAGGACCATGGTTTTTCGGGAGACGAAGCCTGTTCTTGAAGAAGTGGTAGCTGAACTTTGACCCAAATTCTCAGAACATCAACTACGCCCCGATCTGGGTACGGCTTTCGAACCTCCCAACTCATTTTTTCTATGAAGATGCCCTTCAAGGCCTAGCCAGGGCCATCGGGGACCTAGTGGCTATCGACCCAACCACTCGAGCAAGGACATGCTTAACCCAGGCACGCATCTGTGTCAATGTGAACCTGGAAAGCCAACTCTCGGAGTACCTGAACCTCATATATGGGGATTTCAAGTGGAGGCAGCCACTGATTTATGAGAACAAGCCGACATACTATCTAGAATGCCAGGTGCAAGGCCACCTGCAATCCCAGTGCCCTAAGCTCAAAAACCCTAATACGGGCAACCAGGCCATGGATCGATTGGAGCAGATGCCCAGGCGAGTTGCAAAAAATCACACGACGACCACCAGATTCCAAACCCGACTGTAGCCGAACATGCAGTCTCAAAAGGCAAGTGCTTCTGTCTCTACTACTAATAAATTTGATGTTCTTAAAGATTTTGGTCTTTCTAAGGAAGTGGAGGAAGGGGAAATCCCTATTAAATCTGACCTGATGCCTAACCCTGAGCCCCACCAGGGCCCTGTGCCCAGCCCTGCCCACCAGGTGTCCATGTCTGCCCCTCCCTCGAGGCATTCACCTCATTTGTCTCCCACTCAGTCCCCCCGAAGCCCTCCCCCGAAGTCCCCCACCTCGTTGTCCTCCCCTACGCAGTCCTTTCCCCCCGAAGTCGGGGGTCCCAACCTCGCCAACCTTCTATGACCCAGTCAATTTCGATAGCGATGACCTTGACCAACCTTCCCCCGATCAATGGAGCCCTAAGAAAACTCGTAGTTTTAGAAAATCCCAGATGGATGTTGGAGGAGACAGGAAAAAAGGCAGACCTTCGGATCTTGAAAGAAGGAACCGCGATACAACGGAAGACATAGCCAACGGGACTCAAAAAACTCTATTCCAGGAGAGTGGAAATAGTACCAAGGAGGAAACCCGAAGACCCAAACCCCCTGCACAACAAGGAAAAGGGGGCAAGAGAATCCCCAAAAATTCTAAATGAGAGTCCTCTCCTGGAATGCGAGAGGGTTGAATGGGGCAGCCAAGCAGAGATTGGCTGCAACCATGAGGAGAGAACATAACCCAACTATTTTCCTCCTTCAGGAAACTAAACTTAATGATGAATTGTCTTCCAAAGTCGCTAAAAATATTTGGAAAAACTATGATTTTGTCCATATCCCGGCCTTCGGTTCGTCAGGCGGTCTTCTGTGCCTATGGAACCCTACTAAACTACAAGGCAACATCATCTCTGGACAGGACAGGTTAAGTAACATTCTGTTCCATGACCTCAGTTCCCAGGTCTCATGGGTTATGACCAATGTGTACGCCCCTAACTCTTCCCAGGGTAGAAAGGCATTGTGGAACATGCTAACCCAGATGAGGTAAGCTTTCGAAGATATCCCGTGGATCCTAGCAGGGGACTTCAACTCACCCCTGCATTGCTCGGATAAGAAGGGAGGAACCACGATCACCCATAGGGAAATAGAGGACCTAAGACACTTCATAGACTCCAATGCCCTCATGGATGTCCAGATGCAGGGGTCCCTATTCACTTGGAGCAACAGGAGAAAAGGTAACAACCTTATTCAGGAGTGCCTTGACCGAGTCTTGTTATCCCAGGAAGCCCTCCCGCTCTTCGAGGATGCTAGTTTGCTAGCCCTCCCTAAAATTGGGTCTGACCACAGCCCTCTCTTGCTAGAAACTGATACAAAATCTCAGTTCAAGACCCCCTTCAGGTTCGAGTCAATGTGGACCCAACACCCCGATCTCAGAAATCAGATCACTTTGTGGTGGAAGAGAAAATTCCCGGGAACAACCACCAACCAGTTAATGCAGAAACTCAGGTTTATTAAAGGAAATTTGAAAATATGGAATAAGGAAACCTTTGGAAACATCTTCGAAGCCAAGAACCAGGTCAAGACCAGAATTAACCAGATTGAGGATAGTTTTCAGAAGGGAGCAGGTAATGACGATCTCCGTGATGAAGAAAGAGGGTTGTTGGTTGATTACCATAACATCCTCAGCAAGGAGGAAACCTTTTGGCGCCAAAAGTCTAGACAGTTGTGGCTCAGGGAAGGGGATTCTAATTCCAAGTTCTTCCACATCTCCACCCTTAGGCACAGGGGTGCCAACAAGATTAAAATCCTGGTCAAGCAGGATGGGTCTTCTACCTCGGACATACACCAGATCAGGGAGGAAGTGGTCAGCCACTTCAGAAGTCTCCTAGACCCCCCATCTCCTAGTCCCCCTCAGCCAGGGAAGCTTTGATTGCTAATATCCCCACCATCATTCCCTAGGATACCAATGACTTCCTCCTAAGACCCCTCACCCACAAGGAAATCCATCAAGCTCTATTTTCCATGAATCTGGACAAAGCTCCCGGTCCAGATGGGTTCCCTCCCAGATTTTTCCAAACCTTCTGGGACATTGTGGGTTCGGACTTGTGCAGCTCCATCATTGAAATGCAGTCTTCCAAAGCCATTCCTAGAGATGTCAACTCCACCTTCCTGGCCCTGATCCCCAAAGGTGATAATCCCCAGTCCCTCTCGGACTACCGCCCCATAAGCCTGTGCAACGTCACCTATAAGATCCTATCCAAAGCCTTGGCCAACCGGTTGTCTAGCATCCTCCCCTCCATTATTGACCCCTACCAAGGGAGCACTGTCAAAGGCCACAACATCCTTGATGGTGTCATCACTATGCATGAGTTGATCCACTCTGCCCATGTCTCCAAGTCTGCTGCTTTTTTCCTCAAACTGGACATGAACAAAGCTTTTGACAGGGTCAATAGGGACTTCCTCACCCAAATCCTCCTCAAGTTTGGGTTCCATGAATCTTGGGTTAATCTGATTTATAAGTGCATCTCTTCCTCCTAGTTCTCGGTCTTGGTGAACGGTTCCATTGCTGGCTACTTCCCAAGCTCCAGAGGTCTCAGACAGGGCGACCCGTTGTCCCCCATTCTCTTCATCATTTTGGTGGAGAGCCTGGGAAGAGCCATCAAGATTGCCTGTTCCAATAATCTGATTTTGGGCATCAAAGCTGCCTCTGGTCTCACGCCCTCCACCCATCAACAATTCATGGATGATACCTTGTTGGCAACCAAAGCCTCTATTTCTGATGCCAAAAGTATCAAAACCATCCTCAACCTCTATGAAGAGGTTGCAGGTCAGAAAATCAATTACATCAAAAGCAAGTTGTACTTCATTAACACCCCCTCCAAAAGATAATGCAAGATTGCTAGAATCCTAGGATGCTCCATTGCTGATTTCTCGACCACGTACTTGGGCCTTCCCATGTTCAAAGGAAGGCCCCTCAAAGACATGTGGAGTAATGTCACTGATAAGATTCACAAGAAGCTTTTGGGATGGAAAGGTGCCCTCCTCTCCAGCACGGGTAAGGTGACCTTAGTTAAAGCTATTTTACAGAGCATTCCCACCTTCTTCCTGTCTGTCTTCAAAATCTCGATTGTTGTGGGTGAAGCTATTGAAAAAATCCAAAAACAATTTCTGTGGTCGGGAACTGACAACCAAAAAAAGTTCCACCTGGTTGCATGGGACAAAGTATGCTCCCCCAAAGATCAGGGAGGCCTAGGAATGTGGTGCATCAATGTCACCAATCAAGCCCTCCTGGCTAAGCAAGCATGGAAGGTCATCTCAAATGCTAACCTCGAGTGGGTGAACATTGTCAAGAGAAAATATCTACAACAACAATCCTTTCTGCAGATGGATACCCCCCACAACTGCTCTCATTTTTGGAAATCTATTTCCCTCACCCAACAACTCATGCACCAGGGCTCTTGGTGGTAGTTGGGAGATGATAAAAAGATCGACTTCTGGAAGGATGCTTGGGCTAGAAAAGACCCCCTCATTTGTGATCCCAAGTTGACTACAGTCAAGCACCTATCTGACAACAAGTACGGGTCCCGCATAGCAGATTTTATCTCCTCGAGCTAGGGCATCCAAGAGTGGAAAAGGTTTCAGTTTAGAATCAAGAACGATGCAATAGTTGATGCGGTGTCAGATATCCAAGCGATCATGAGGGCAAACTTCATCCCCCAAACCCAGAAAGAGGATGAGCGATGCTGGAAAGGCACAAGTGATGGAAAGTTCTCAGTCAAATCTACCTCCCAACTCATCAAAAAAAACATCAGAGGAGACAACACTGATAGTGGCCAGACTTTAGCCAGGAGTGTGTGGCTCAAGGCCCTAATCCCAAAAATCGCCCACTTCTGCTGGACTGCAGTTCACAATAATATTCTCACCATCGATAATCTAATGCACAGAGGGATCATTGTCCCCAATAGATGCTACCTATGTAGGCAAGCCTGGGAATCGACCCAACATATTCTTATGGACTGTCCCTTCACCAACAATGTTTTTCCCTGGTGATCAACAAGTTTCAGGTTTGTTTGGTCCGACCAAAGACTATCAAGGATATGTTCATCCAATGGCCCAACACTTTCAAAAACCCCAGACTCAACTTCCTCTGGAAATCCCTGGTCCACCATACTGCCTGGCAGATATGGTTGGAACGCAACAACCGTGTTTTCAGTGATAACCCTAGGGACCATGAAGCGGTCGCGGCAAGAGCCATTGCCTTTGCCATTGAAAACAATAGTCTGATCCCTTGTCCAAAAATTCCCAAGGCTGGGGTCGAAGGGTATTTGTTTGCTTCCCTAAGGATTCCCCTAGACTACAGCAAGGCCAAGGAATCCCATGTGGGCAGAGTCACAGCTAAGTGGGTCCCCCCCGCAGGGATGGCTGAAGGCCAATTTCGACGGAGCCTCTAAAGGCAACCCAGGGAAAGCAGGAGCAGGTGGAGTCATCAGGGACCATAATGGAAAGCTCATTCGAGCATTTGCTAAAAACTTGGGCACCCAAACCAATAACTATGCAGAAGCTAGAGCTCTCTGGAGGAGTATTGACATCTGCAAAACCATGGCCAACCCTATCATCTTCGAAGGTGATTCTGCAGTTATCGTGGGGCTCATCCAAAATAATAGCACAGGGGGAAAAACATCCAGAACATCATCCAGGAGTGCCAAAAAGTCCTCAACAACAACCGTCAAAACCAGATCAATCACGTGTTCAGAGAAGCTAATCAAGTGGTCGATGTGCTTGCCAACATAGCCATTCTCCAACCCACTTTGATGGTCTAGGAAGATAGCTTCCCATGTGAGATCCTCGAGAAATTCAAACATGATGCAAAAAATCTTACCAACAAGTAGCCTCGGCTACGTGCTTAATGGTATTTTTTTAATACCAAAAAGGGGTGAGTTCAGTCACCCACTACAACAACTCCAACAACAATGGTGGCTTTAGCTGCCCCAACGGTGTCTTCTTGACACTAAAGGCCCTCCGTAACCTCAAAGGTGGCTATAGCCACCCCACTAAGGGGTTTTCTTCCCCTAGGGTGTTTTTCAACACCATGTTCCACCATTTTTGAGATGCCTGCATCATTTTTAGGATGGGCGAAGATTCGGAGAGAAGCGCAGAATCCTTGATCCGACCCATCAACCCATGCTTTCCCATTCAAACTCTCGTTCACTCATGTCTTCTAGATTTTCCCTCCACCTGTCCATCCTTTCGCATGCCTAAGGCTAACATCCACCTTATCACCTCCATCACCACTTTTCCCGCTCACTTCCCCACTCCCGTCAAGCCCGCCACTGCTAGCCCGAGCCACGTCTACGTCTGGGTTTTTGACCCTAAGTTGTTCGATCGGATAAGCATCCCCGTGACCTTCCTGCTCTAGGGTTTCATTCTTATCCAGCTAGGCCCTCTTGATCCTGGTCGCACCTTAGCGATTTTCTGTGATAGTGTTGATTTCAAGTCTAAGCGTCAAACGAGCATCAAGCAAGTCCCTATTTCCGCCATGGCCGCCATCGAACCTGCAACTCTGTAGATCGACGCAGGCACTACGACATTACTAGAACCTAAACATTTCATCAATTTCTTCAAGATGTTCGAAGGGGTGGAGGAAGAGGTAACAAAATATTTCATGGAGTCCTGGAATGATGGCGAGGTTCATGTCCGCGGTCTTCATTTTGTGGTAAGTGCTCAATCCATAGCCCAGGTTTCTGGTCTTAAGCTTGATGGCAGAATTATCCGTAGAGATGGACACAACTTCAAGGAAGAGACTGATCAATTCCCCGACAAAGGGAAAGAGTTACTGTGGGAGAATAAAGGCATTGTGCGGTCTTCCATTCCCCGCCCTTGGGACACTGCGATTGTCCCTATCCTCCAGTACATTTCCATGGATAACCCCAATAGACCCCTGACTGCTTACAACCTCACCTTTGTAAACCACCTGCGCGATGTCCGCCCCATCAATGTCCCAGAGTTTCTCTTTCGGTCCATCTCCATTACTATTACCAATTTCAGAGCGAGCAAGTCTCCCAAGCGCCCCAGCCATCAAGGCCTTTTCCTGGTTCTTTACAAGTATGCTCTTGCCCATCGAGTCTCAGGCAACATCTCCTCCAAAACTCCCTCCCTGGACCATCTGTCTGCTCAGGTCCTCAATGCTGGCTCGTCTCCGCCTCAGTCCCCCAGCCGGGCCACTTCCTCCCCGCCCCAACCCCGGTCGACCGCCAATCATCGTCGCATGCTTCCCCCCCACTCAGGTAACGGAAGCCACTCCCCAGGGCAAGCAAGGCTCCCCTATGGAAAAGCAGTCTCGATGGGGCAAAAGACTCCGCCCTAAGCGGAAGTCAGTCCGACCTCCCCAGAAGAGGAGGAATCCTAAGCGCCTGTCTACGCCTAACCCGAGCGACAATCGGTCATTCCACGACATCACCAGTGATGATGAAGACTGCCAGGAAGAGAGTCAGGATGATGGCCAGGAGGAACGCCAGGAAGAAACCCAGAAGGACTGCCAGAGGGATCACCAGGAAGACTGCATGGCTCAGGACATGTTGCGTACAGTTGCTCTCAACCGCATCAATGATGTTGTCGGGCATTTTTAGATAGTGGTGAACGTACTTCGTGAAGGTGGCAATCTCATGTCAAGCGCCATTGAAGAGCTTAAGAGACTACCTGCCATCCTTAAGACCCTCCTGCCCAGCGGGGACAGTGACAAGCATGAGGGGAAAAGCAAAGCCCAGAAGTCTGGGATGTGAGCTAGTTGATGGGTCAGGAGCCAGGGGCTGCTATTTTTTCTATTTCTGTCATGTTGTGTGACTCTAAGGTTTCAACTGCTTTAGGAAGGGCACCTTCGAGGGTGCCACTTGAACCTTTTTGGTTGTTTGTGTTCCTTTTTGGGTATAACTCTGATATGGGACTATGGGTCGTTCGGCCATAGCTGAACCTTATGTAAAAAGGGTGGGACCCTTCAACCCATAAAGTAAATAAAACTACTTTTACCTACCAAAAAAATTACATAACACTCTGATAAAAGAAGAGTAGTGTGATATGGTATTTATAGAAATACCAAAACCCTAATTACATCATAGAGTTTGACCTAAGCCTACATAATAATTGGGATTTATATTAATAAGTAGGGTTTACCATAACAAGGTTAACCAAGGCCCATTGGGCTTACATAATAAAATATTAAAAAATAATAAATACATTGTACAATGAAATGACCTTAGGCAATGTTTATTCTTGCCCATAAAGTAGATTATAATTTCAACACCTCCTCATACTTTAAAGTAAGGGGCCAAGGATATGAGACATTAGTGACATTAACATCACCCCTCATAATGGATGCTCTAGTTGATTTCCATATTTAGAGGTAGATTCATTTGGATCCTCCCATCATCTGTAATCTATTGCTATAAAATATTTCTACCCAAAATTCTCCTTAGGCTAGACTATAGTCACCACTTCCATTAGAAGACATTTCTATACACAACCATAAGACACTTTTTCTAGGACTTCAAATAAGGCATATCTTGACAGTACAACTTTACTATTCATGGCATGAATTACCCTATTTTAGGAGCTACTCTTGCTCATGGGCCATCTAATTTTAGTTACAAAAAAAGGTTTTGCATGAACCTGCTTAAGAAAAGAGTTGTAACAAACTTCTAAGAGTACTTGGACAAAGAATAGATGAAGGAAGAGATCATGAAAAATTAGATCCCTGTGAGTAAGCTAAATCAATTGCCCTAAGGAGGAAGATAAATCGACTAAAGTACATCTTGAATCCTTTTCCTACAAGCCTCCAAAAGACTCAACATCTATTGCAACTGCCCAACCATCTGTATCTCCTAAAAAATCAGGCCAAAGATTCTGATTACATAGAAAAAATTAAATCCACCTCTTCAAATTAGGGCAATAGGGATTGAGGAATGTTATATACAATTCGACCTTAAACATTGAAATAAGTCCATAAACTAATGTTGCCAATACATAGAGCTAAAAAAATCATGTAATTTGAAAAAATGGACTTAGAATACTTATGTATGCAAAAATTATAGCCTACAAAATATTTGCCCTAATAATTCTCAAGATAACAAAAGTTAAAGCTTTAAGACTTAAACAAATTATAGCAAATACCAATCTACCACTTGGTGGTCACTTATTTCTTGGTAACAATAATTGATTCTATGCCACTTGGTTGTCTCTCACTAGTTGAAATTATGGCATATGCTACAATTTTATTAGCTAAAGTTGGTTTAAAGAGTTAAAAAATTTGACATGTGGTGCCAATAGGAGTCATGTTGGTTGCCACCTTAGCCAAGGAATCAAATATTTACCTTCATACAAAAATTAGCTTTGAGGGGTTAAATACTAAGTCTCTCATGGCCTAAACACCTTAGCCTAGCCAAGGTAGCATAGTTCTCCTTAGGGCACACAATCCATCTTCTATAGTAAGACAAAATTAGCTCTGATAGACTGTTGCAAAAGGTGACAGATGAACTCAAACCTACATCAATCAAGGTAAGAACATCTTTGTAAGCTCTACATGACAGTTTTGATAGAGTTGTTAGTGATGAAGGTTCTATCATTAACTCTATATAAAATGGTGTGTGAATCCCTTGCTTGGCAAAAATAGAGTCCCAATGGATCAAACCTTAGACCTCTCCCTTATTACATTTATTAAACACTCCTACTAGCAAGTGCACCATGAGAGTGGACAAATAAGTAAGGTATTAAAGCAATAAAAAATTATCTTGCCCTACAATAATCCTGATAATGTGATTGACATGGATTTGAACCCACAACCAATAGTTGTAAAGTTTTAACCATTACATGGCTATCTAGTATAGCTCCTTCCTCGAGTGTAAAAACATGCATGTTGTTTTCATAGAAGATGATACTACATCCTACCTAAAGAAAGTGAACCAAAAGCTTGGTGCTTGTAATTCAAATTTAAATCTTTAGCACCAAAATTTCTTCATGCTCTTAAAGGACTTGCCATGGACTTCTAAAGAAGCGTGAAGAAGAAAGTGTCGACTCTAATTAAAACCTCTAATAGTGGGGACACTTCAATAAGAAATCCATTCTAAGATTCAAAGGAAGACTCAGATACTTCAAAAAGACTCTCTGCATGAACAAGTGAAGTAGCTCCATACCCATTCTCATACCACGTTGAAATTCAAAATATTTTTTAGAAATGAACAAAAGCAATCCATCCACTCAAATATTATACAAAAAGTGAAAAAAATGACAAAAGAGAGAAAGACATGGTGGGTGCTATTAGAGAAGAAAAATGTGCCAAAAGATGAAGCCTACAAATATTGACAAAAATTACCTAGATAACGAGAAGCTAATTTGGATAATTAAGGTTTTGAGATGGTTCACTCTCCCTTCTATCCTTTTTTGCACTACTATAGGGATCAAATATTGATGCTTCAATATCGCTTGTAACAAAATAACTTCCAAAATATAGCAATAGTAATAGCAAACTCAAAAATACGCAAAAGAAAACATTCACTAGAAACAATAAATTGGATTCAATAATAGAATATTTATAATGCAAGTAACATGTTTCAGATTCCAAATTAGTACAAATCCTAGCCACTTAAAGTATGGTCTCATAGCCACTTATTGAGGGTGAAGTCTCATACATGTAACCAAGGTGACTTAAGATAGCAAGTACAAACGATATCTTAACTATAAAATAATTTATTTATTTATAGACCAAAATAAACAATAATTCTAATGTTAATGATCAAGAGATGGTTAACCTCATATTAGGTCCCAAGCTAACAATAATAAAAATAATTGATGTGGAAATATTAGAGTTGTTACAATATGATTTGGACTGACGATATGTTCTCACACAAAAAAATGAATTGAGAAGGTTCTTTTAGTTGCTTTTTCAATCCTCTTCCTATCGTTTTGGCCAAGGACCTTTCTCCGCTAGTTTCTTTAGTGGGTTCCAATTCTTCTTTAAATATTATTATTGTCACTATTATACTTCTTATAGATTCCTATGATTCAAATCCTTCCTCTATGGATTCTTCTTCACCACCTAAAATTTTGGATCCTAGAGTAGATGAGCACTATTTTTCTATGCCTTATGTAATGGTGAGGGATGTTGAGGTAGATGGTGAGTTTTTGTTTTAACAATTTAGTATAGGCTTCTAGTGTTACTTCCCCGTAGAATGTGTCATAGTTTTCCATGGTTTGCCTAACACCCAAGTGGGTTTGGAATCTCCTTTAGGAAGCTCAACTCATTATCTCTTAGAAGCTTCATCTAAATGTGCCTTCTTAGGATTTTCTCTCAAAGGTTGATGATTTTGGATTACCCCTCAGCTATTCTCATATGAAGGGTTGTTCAGAGTGGGGTGATGTTATGTTTTATGAGCGTGAGTCCTTGATGAATAACTAGACATAGAAGCTTGTTCCTCTTCCAAAAGACAAGAATGTTGTTGGCAACAAATGGGTCTACAAGATCAAGTACACTTTCAATGGTCGAGTAGAAAAGCACAAGGCACACTTTATTACTAAGAAATTTCCTCAAAAGGGGTATTAATTACTCAAAGAAATTTGATTTAATTTTTTGTATACACTTTGCTTGTATGATTCTTTCAATAACTTCTTGTTATAGATGTGAGATACATTAGATCAATGTGAAGAGTGAATATCTTCACAATGAGCTTTAGGAGGAGATTTATATGCAATAACTACATGGTTTTGAGATCAATGGGCCTACTTTCTTTCTATGTTAAATAAGTCCTTGTATGGTCTTAAGTATGATCCTCGTGTTTGGTATGAGAAGATCCATTCCTTATTTATTGATTATGGATTCTAATGTTATGAGGTAGAGCATGATATCTACATCAAGCATCAAGATAATTAGACATTGATTATTATGTTGTATGTTGGATCTACTCATTACATGCAATTTAACATCTTTGATTGAGACAATGAATCATGGCTTTATGATATTTTTGAAATGATAGATTTAGAGCTTATGCAATAATTTTTGGAAATTTAGATTGACTAGTCATGTTTTAGGATCAATATTTCTCATGCCAAAGGTGCCTTAAATATTCTATGACACTTTAGAATGGAGTATTGCAAGCCTAATAATACCCCCTTTGCTTTTGGTTTGAAGTTATGAGCAAATTGTACTACTTTTTTGGTGGATACTATTTTATATTGAGCACTTTTTAGGGGCCTTATCTACCTTACTAACCCTTGATCATATTTTGCATGTCGTCAACTATTATTCCAGGTACATACAAGCACCCCATGATAATTATTGGTTAGTGACCAAGTGGATCCTTAAGTATAGGGTATTCACTACTTAGTTGGAGAACCTTTGATTTTGATAGGATTTTCAAATATAGATTGGGTCGATGATCTGGCGACACTCCACTATTGGGTTTGTCTTCTATCTTGGCTCTTGCCTTGTCTTCTTATGTTATAGATGATAGTCCATTATATCTCAATCTTCTACAAAACGTGAATATTACATTGCCAATGAGGCCACTAGGTACCTTTGATGGATCATGATTTTGGAGCAAGTGGGTATTCCCTAGTAGTTTCCAGTCACCCTTCATTGTAACAATAATATTTCTATTAAGCTTGTTAGTAATCCTATGTTTTATTAGTGGATCAAGAATATTGAGATTTGGGTCCACTATGTATGATGGCTTTATGTCCATGGGATGCTTGATCCAATCTATGTCAATGGAGCAAACAATAGATACCCTGACCAAGGTCATGCTTGAGGTACCTTTTGTGTAATAATGGGAGCATCTTGGAGTATGAGAGTATCTCTTAAGGGGAGACGATTGCCATAGGTCTCTCTAGATGTCCTCTACTTAGCTTAAGGGGGAATGTTGGAATATGTGGTGTTAATCTTCACTTGAGGCCATGACCGATGTTTGTTTTATATTTATCGTATAACCCTTTGCAACCCTATACATATTTTATAGGTGAATATTTCATTATTTTTGATTATTTAACTTAAAGGTTGGTTCTTTAACCTTGGCCTAAAGGTCTCTTGTAATTGGGTATTATATCCCTTTCTACCAACATTTTATTATGAATTGGAGTGTAATGTTTTTCTTTTTTTAGATTATTTTGGTGTCTATGGTCACCCTTCATGTTATGTGTATTCTTTATACGATTTATTTATGCTTTTTAGGTAACATGTTTATTCAATTCATTTATAGAAAGTATTGTGAAATCAAACATTATAAAGACATACAAAGACCTTGTTGCAATCATTCCAAAAAAATTAGCGACTAGTAATTGTAATTATTAATTTTAGTTGGTTTTGGGTTTATTCTCCAAAATAATTTAAACTTTAAAATTCCATGTCTTGTCAATAAAAATGGCTTTCAACATCTAATTTATCTCAAAAACTTTGAAATTTCACTATTAAGAAGCTATACGAAGAGTTCATCAATTATAATTCTA
The DNA here is from genome assembly GCA_028583015.1 of Wollemia nobilis. Taxonomy (NCBI): domain Eukaryota; kingdom Viridiplantae; phylum Streptophyta; class Pinopsida; order Araucariales; family Araucariaceae; genus Wollemia; species Wollemia nobilis. Next base: position 274,805 of record JAQPPZ010002036.1, on the reverse strand, counting down.
AATTTCCTAGTGACTAATAATTGTAGTTATTAAGGTCAAGTGACATTAGCTCAACCAGTTAGATTCCTCAACATTTCAAGGAGACCCAGGTTCAAATCTTGCCAAACAATACATGGATAATATCCAAACTTTGTTGTAATACCACTATGTGGTGATGATGTAATACGGGTGGGACTCGTTTCAATCCCATATAGTCCATTAAAAAAATTGTAGTTATTAATCAAATGGTATTAGCTCAATCGGTTAGATTCCTCAACATTTAAGGAGGAGACCAAGGTTAAGTGCTACATGGATAATATCCAAGCTTTGCTATAATACCACTACATGGTGATGATGTAATACAAGTGGGGCATGTTTCAATTCCATAAAACCAATTAAAAAAATTATAATAAAACTTAGCTTATTAAAAAAAAATTGTAGTCATTAGTCTTATTGTAGTGGTAAGGGCTTTGGTCTCTCTTTGAGAGGTTTAAGGTTCAAAATCCACTCAATATGAGGGGATCGACCCCTAAAAAAAAACTTGTGTAAACTCGTTGAAAAAAATAATTGTAGTTATTAGTAGTTTTTAGCTGGATTTGGGTTTATTCTTTAGAAAATGTAGACTTTATATTTTATTTTTTGTAAATTGAAATAGCTTTCAATATCTAATTTATATTCAAAATTTTAAAACTTTAGAATAAAAAAGCCAAATGAAGAATGTGGGATATTATTTGTAATTTCATAATGACTAATAATTAAAACTATTAAGTATTCCTTTATATGCTAAAGAAATGAAAAGAAGCTTTGGGACTTAATTTGTACATAATGAAATCTTGTTAGACAGGTTGGAAAGGCAAGTTATTAACCTTGGTTGAAACACTACAACTCACAGGATTGCATTACTCTCTATATATATGATGTCGCTTTCAAGATTTTTAATAGATATAACATCTGAATTTGAAAAAATCCAAAGAGATTTTCTAAAGGAAGGATGTGATTTTTTTTTTGCTTTTTGAAGTGGGATAGCGTTTGTAAGTGAAAGAATATTGAAGAGATAAGCTTGACAAATTATAAACATATGAGTTTGGCATTAGGGGCAAAACTTGGATTATTCAAATATCAAGGAAACATTTTCGCAAAATGCAAGTTCTAAAATATATAGGTATAATAAATGCAACAACATTGTTAAGGAAACAAACCTTACATAAGGGTTCCACAAAATAAAACTTCATTTTAGAGAATTTACAATTGTTCAACAAATAAATTAGATAATTAGTCAATAAGGTAGATTCTATAAACTTTTAGCCTTGATTAAAGCCTTATAATATTATTTATGATCGAAAATAACAACCAGTTGCTTGTTAACATGTTGATTCAATTCAATTATAGAAAGTATAGTGAAATCCAACATTAGAAATACATACAAAGATCTTGTTGTGTATCATTGCAAAATTCCTAGTGACTAGTAATTGTAATTATTAATTTTAGTTTGTTTTGGATTTATTATCCAAAATAATTTAAACTTCAAAATTTCATGTCTTGTCAATTAAAATGGCTTTCAACATCTAATTTATCTCAAAAACTTTGAAATTTCACTATTAAGAAGCTATACGAAGACTTCATCAATTAAAATTCTAAATTTCCTAGTGACTAAGAATTGTAGCTATTAAGATCAAGTGGCATTAGCTCAACCGATTAGATTCCTCAACATTTCAAGGAGGAGACCCAGGTTGAAATCTTACCAAATGATACATGGATAATATCCAAACTTTGTTGTAATATCACTATGTGGTGATGATGTAATAAGGGTGGACCTGTTTCAATCCCATATAATCCATTAAAAAAAATTGTAGTTATTAATCAAATGGTATTAGCTCAACTGGTTAGATTCCTCAACATTCAAAGAGGAGACCAAGGTTAAGCGATACATGAATAATATCCAAGTTTTGTTATAATACCACTACATGGTGATGATGTAATACGAGTGGGGCCTGTTTCAATTCCATATAACCAATTAAAAAAATTATAATAAAACTTAGCTTATTCAAAAAAAAAAATTGTAGTCATTAGTCTTATTGTAGTGGTAAGGGCTTTGGCCTCTCTTTGAGAGGTTAAAGGTTCAAATCCCACTCAATATGAGGGGACATTGAAAAAAATAATTGTAGTTATTAGTAGTTTTTAGTTGGATTTGGGTTTATTCTTCAGAAAATGTAGACTTTAAATTTTAGTTTTTATAAATTGAAATAACTTTCAATATCTAATTTATATTTAAAACTTTAAAAATTTAGAATAAAAAAGCCATATGAAGAATGTGGGATATTATATTTCATAATGACTAATAATTAAAACTATCAAGTTTTCCTTTATCTGCTAAGGAAATGAAAAGAAGCTTTGGGACTTAATTTGTATAGAATGAAATCTTGTTAGACAGGTTGGAAAGACAAGTTATTAACCTTGGTTGGAACACTACAACTCATAGGATTACATTACCCTCTCTCTCTATATATATGATGTTGCTTTCAAGATTGTTAATAGATATAACATCTGAATTTGACAAAATCCAAAGATATTTTCTAAATGAAGGATGTGTTTTTTTTTTTGCTTTTTGAAGTGGGATAACATTTGTAAGTGAAAGAATATTGAAGAGGTAAGCTTGACAAATTATAAACATATGAGTTTGGCATTAGGGGCAAAACTTGGATTATTCAAAGATCAAGGAAACATTTTTGCAAAATGCAAGTTCTAAAATATATAGGTATAATAAATGCAACAACATTGTTAAGGAAACAAACCTTACATAGGGGTTCCAAAAAATAAAACTTCATTTTAGAGAATTTACAATTGTTCAACAAATAAATTAGATGATTAGTCAATAAGGGAGATTCTATAAACTTTTAGCCTTGATTAAAGCCTTATGATTTTATTTATGCTCGAAAATAACAACCAGTTGCTTGTTAACATGTTGATTCAATTCAATTATAGAAAGTATAGTGAAATCCAACATTAGAAGACATACAAAGATCTTGTTGTGATCCCAAAATTCCTAGTGACTAGTAATTGTAATTATTAATTTTAGTTTGTTTTGGATTTATTATCCAAAATAATTTAAACTTCAAAATTCCATGTCTTGTCAATTAAAATGGCTTTCAACATCTAATTTATCTCAAAAACTTTGAAATTTCACTATTAAGAAGCTATACGAAAACTTCATCAATTATAATTCTAAATTTCCTAGTGACTAAGAATTGTAGTTATTAAGATCAAGTGGCATTAGCTCTACCGATTAGATTCCTCAACATTTCAAGGAGGAGACCCATGTTCAAATCTTACCAAACAATACATGGATAATATCCAAACTTTATTGTAATATCACTATGTGGTGATGATGTAATACGGGTGGACCTGCTTCAATCCATATAATCCATTAATTTTTTTTTGTAGTTATTAATAAAATGGTATTAGCTCAACTGGTTAGATTCCTCAACATTTAAGGAGAGACCAAGGTTAAGCGATACATGAATAATATCCCAACTTTGTTATAATACCACTATATGGTGATGATGTAATACGAGTGGGGCCTGTTTCAAGTCCATATAACCAATTAAAACAATTATAATAAAACTTAGCTTATTCAAAAAAATAATTGTAGTCATTAGTCTTATTGTAGTGTTAAGGGCTTTGGTCTCTCCTTGAGAGGTTAAAGGTTCAAACTCCACTCAATATGAGGGGACAGAGACCCCTAAAGAAAACTTGTGTAAACTCGTTGAAAAAAATAATTGTAGTTATTAGTTGGATTTGTGTTTATTCTTCAAAACATATAGACTATAAATTTTAGTTTTTATAAATTGAAATAGCTTTCAATATCTAATTTATATTCAAAACTTTAAAAATTTAGAATAAAAAAGCCATCTGAAGAATGTGGGATATTATTTGTAATTTAAAAAAAAACAAAACTAAGCCAAGTTAGAGATCATATTATTACCTCTATATAGAACATGATACGGGAATCAAGGAAAGTCTCGAATGAAAAAAATATTTAACACAAAGCATATTGTGTCAACCTAATCTATAGTGCGTAGTAAAATAAAACTTGGTAGTGTTGGTAGTTTTTAGATACAAGTTAAGTTTGGGTGTTTTTTTTGGTGAAGGTGGTTTTTTATTTTTATTTTTTAATAATAAAAATATAATTTTTTTTATTTAAAATTTTACGATCTTTTAAAAAAAATATATTGTTCTCAGGGATTTTACAATTCTTTGGATTTTAGATTTTTTTTTGGGAGGTTTAGAGTTCAAACCGTGGCGTTTGTGTTAAATTCTCTATTAATAAACTTAACACAACGATTCTGGTAGCTTTGGCTCTTCTAAAAGTCCAAAGTTCAAACTAGGGACATGTGTGTGATCCTATAAAAGTTTCTCACACTAACTAAATTAAAAAAACTATACAAAACTACTTCTTAGGATATAAAAATTCCAAGTTAAAAAAAATGAAATAACATTAACTTAATTAATTATATTCATTAGTTAGAAAACAAAAAGACTCAAATCTTATCCAAAAATATATACATAATTACCTAATTAATAAAAAGATATATGTATAATCATCCAATATAATACCATAATATATTTCTAATAAATTAGATTTTCATCTATACAATCAATTAAGAAAAATTAAACAAAATTCAAAATACTTCTCTAAGAAGATCAAAATTACCTTACGAAACATATAAAAAAACATAATTCACAAATTACCTGTCCCGTCCTGGATATCATCCAAATTTCCAAGCGGCTCATAATTGTGATTAATATCTAGTTTTTAATCATTTTGGGTTTTGGATAAGAACGCCGGGGAGCTAACTTGTTCGCACCGCCTATCCTACCTTGCTACCTGCAATGCTCCATGAATTAAGACGAAGCTATATAAAATGAAGTAACAATGGCTTCATGTGCTGTAGATGCCGCCTTTTCTGCAAAACTACACGCAAATCCTAGAAGAATTTTTCCACACTCGAGTTTTTCAAAGGGAATTTATCTGAGTTGTTCATGGAAAACCATGCATATTTGTCGTCAAACTCCGAAGAAGTCGATTTCGGTGATCTGCCGGGCCGCCGGTGCGGGCAAGGTCCGAAAAATCGGTTCCAAACAGGTGTCTTCTAATGGCGCTGGCGACAAAGGCTTGGGATTCAGCCTGGGGCGCGAAGAAGACGAAGGCCGCGAGGTATGCCCGGGATGCGGGGTTTTCATGCAGGATAATAACCCCGAGGCTCCCGGATACTTCGTGCGCCCGGCCAAGAAAGCTGCACGCGAAACGCTAGAAGAGGAAGCTCTAGAAACTCTAGAAGAGGAAAAAGAAGCTGAGCAGGAACAGGAAGATGAATTCTTGGAAGGAAAAGGAGGAGGCTTGGATTTGGATTTGGAGGGGGCGCCGGCCGTGGACGAGGAAGAAGAATGGCGAAGAAGTATCGATGGATTCGCGCCCGCCGGCCCGGGCTACGGCAGAGTCACGGAAGAAAAGCGAAAGAAGGAAATGCTGTCGAAAAAGGAGAGGAAGGTGCGAAAGAAGATCGAGCAGAAAGAAATGGAAGATGTTCTGGTCTGCGCCCGGTGTTATGCGCTGCGGCATTACGGCAACGTGAAGGACCCGAGGGCTGACAATTTTTTGCCGGCATTCGACTTCGAGACCGCCATTGGTAGCCGGCTGATGAAGGCTAGCGGAGTTGGCCGGACAGGGTATTTTTTAGGGCTATTTTAATTTTCAATTGGTATTTAAAGAAACAAATTAATAAGGAACTCAGGGTGAAATGAACTTCTAAAATTATAAACGGTTATCAGCAGAGAAGGAGTTTATAATAGAATCTTGGTCCCATGTATTGGAAAACTTTATCATATTTTAGGATTTATATAAAATCGAAATTGCACAGAAGAAAGAGATTTGAACCAGACTGAAGATGTCATGTGGTCCTAAAATGTCTCTGAGGAGGTTTCCTGTCTACTTTCAAGGTGCTCCATTTTAAGGAAAGATTCTTTCCCATAGAAGTCTAATTATCGCACGAGACCCATGTGCAGTGATTTTTGGAGCTGTAGCTTACTCCCCATGGGATCCCTGTCTTAGATAATTTGCAAGAAACCTGTGTTAAATTACATAAAATTTCGAAATTTCTGTATAAGCCGATGTGAAGATATTATATTAACTGGATTCGCCGAACCTAGTGAGCACTACTGATTCGCCGAATTACGTAAATTTCAAAATTTCTGTACACGATAGATATAAGTTTTTTGAATTTACCAAAATTTGGACATGCTGAAGAGTAAATTTTATTAAATTTACCAAAATTTGGACATAGAGTAAGATTTATGTCCATCTCAAATATTAACGCATTTTCATTTAAAAAAAAGTATAAATCAAACAGATGATTTATAAGTATATTAGATTCACAAAAATTTGGACAAACTATCTATTAATTCCATGTTCTTCATCGACAAAAAGAAAAGAAAAACAAATTACCTAGAATTTAAATGGGCAAACTGTTATTTTTTAAGAATCCTGAGGGTGGGGAAGAATGGGGAATCTGGAAGACCCCAATTATAGGCCTATAAGATGGACATCAATTTATTAGATTAATTAAAACTTTGACATATTTATAGCAAATTTTATCTCTTCTCTTTTGCTAAATGTTTACATAATTTCATTATGTTCATTTATAGACGACATAAGACGTAAGTTCTGTGTTCATTCCCAAATAATGTCCTATAATGCATATGTTCATTAATTTGTTTAAATATTTGTAATTGAACTGGTAAAAAAAATATCATCCTTACATCACATAAAATTTCCCCCCCAGGCGAACGGTGATTGTGATGGTCGTCGATGCTGTGGATTTTGATGGCTCATTCCCGCGGCGGGCAGCAAAGATGATTAACGATGCCTTTGAAGACGGGAAGTCGAAGGCGATTTCTGTTGTTTTAGCGGCAACCAAGTGCGATCTTTTGCCCTCACAGATTTCACCATCTCGGTTGGATAAGTGGGTTCGCAGCAGGGCCCGAGTTCTAGGGGTACCTAAGTTGAATAAGGTTTTTCTGGTGAGTGCACATAAGGATTGGGGAGTTAGAAATTTGATTGCCCATGTTAAGGATTTGGCTGGGCCCAGAGGGAATGTGTGGGTTATTGGGGCTCAGAATGCAGGGAAGTCAACTTTGATTAATGCAATGGGGAAGAAGGAAAGAGGGAAGGTCACCCATCTGACTGAGGCAGCGATCCCTGGCACCACATTGGGGATTTTGAGAATTGGGGGTATTCTACCTGCAAAAGCTAAGCTGTACGACACACCTGGGCTGTTGCATCCGTATCAAATTACAATGCGTTTGAACAGAGAGGAACAAAAAATGATTGAGATTCGCAAGGAGCTCAAGCCTAGGACTTACAGAGTGAAGGTATGTTTCCATTTTCTTAAAGTTTAATGTATGATTACTTTTAATATCAGAAGAAATCTGAGTTAATGTATTTGGCTATATGGCATTGCCTCAAATTTTATACAATCAGATTCTTTGTTAATAATGTGTCAGATCTGGTTAAAGTTAAATTGAAAACATAAAAAGAAAGTAAGCAATACGATTTATATTTTTTAGCAAAATTTAAAATTTCAGCATTCACCGTAACAATGATCCCTTGAGTTTTCCATGAATTTAACATTTGATCATATTTGTAACCTTTAAATTGCACCGAATCCTGCATGAAATTAGTACATTCAGATGTTCCTTTACTTGATTAAAATGTTTGATGGATCAAAACTACTGCCTTCCTTTCCAATCTGTAATGGCTTTTGTGTATGTTTGCACTGGGGAGATCTAAATGCTTTTGTGTGGAACTTAGTTGTGTGCAGGTAATGCAAAGAATCTCAACAACCCTTTTTCTTTATGTGAATAAGTCATCAGCATTTTTTTTCTGAAACATGTGGTTGCATATGGTCCTAGAAAAATTGTACAAAGGCAATGGCATGTTCTTCACTCTGCAAAGGATATGTTGCAGTTTATCTTTCCTGCTCTTCTATTCTTCTAGAATAAAATTTCCTGAAGACATGGGGGGCAATGATTAATAATATCGGAAGAGGGAAGGATATACAGAATAAAGAACCTGAATTGCTTGGAATCATACCAAGTTAAGGGAAAGTGTCATGGTTCTCATGGTTTTCTCTGGACATGGAATGGTGGTCCAACTATGATTAATAGCTTCTATGTGTATTTCTTCTAACATTCACGGTGGTCCGACCATGAATATTAGCTTCTATGCATATTTCTTGTAGAATAAAATTTCCTGAACACCTGGGGAGCAATGATTAGTAATATCGAAAGAAGTAGTATATACAGATTAATGAACCTGCACTGCCTGGAATCTTACCAAGGGAAAGTGTCATGTTACTCATGGTTTTCTCTAGACATAGAATGGTGGTCCAACCATGAATATTAGCTTCTATGCATGTATGTTTTTTTTCTCGGTTAACAGTTTACTGTGTCACAACTATGACAATCCTTGTCAAGGCTGACAAATGAGTGATCTCACTTTATGGGGCATGAGTAAAAGTTTCCTATGAGCTATCAAACTTTTGACGTTGGTTAGAATTATAATGTCTGGTTAAGAGGTGGCTATATGCATTTGACCATAGAGAAAAATGGAACCTCAATGAAGAACTATTAAGAAGATGCAAAATAGAAGACTGCTATTGGCAAGAGGTATGGATATTGCGGAACCAAAAAGTACATGTTTGTTAATTCCTTTGGCTTGGTTTTCAGTAGATGACTCATTGTTAATCCATATGGCTGGTGACATATTTTCTGGCTATCATATATGTGAAATTTGCCTAAGATCTATGTGACAGGAAGCATGCTACATATTATACTAGTAAAGAAGGCAAACACAAATATGTAGAATAATGAGTCATGACAATCCTTGTCAAGGCTGACAAACGAGTTATCTCACTTTATGGGGCGTGAGTAAAAGTTTCCTATGAGCTATCAAAATTTTGACGTTGGTTAGAATTATAATGTCTGGTTAAGAGGTGGCTATATGCATTTGACCATAGAGAAAAATGGAACCTCAATGAAGAACTATTAAGAAGATGCAAAATAGAAGACTGCTATTGGCAAGAGGTATGGATAATGTGGAACCAAAAAGTACATGATTGGTAATTCTTTTGGCTTGGTTTTCAGTAGATGATTCATTGTTAAACCATATGGCTGGTGACATATTTTCTGGCTATCATATATGTGAAATTTGCCTAAGATCTATGTGACAGAAAGCATGCTACATATTATACTAGTAAAGAAGGCAAACACAAATATGTAGAATAATGATAATTTTCCACAAGTGCAAAATTATACATGAAAATAACATTATATTCTACCATCTATATTCCAAATACCATCTACAATTGATATCTACCATCAGCCATCTACTTAAGTGTAAGCAAGAGATGGGTATATATAGGTAAACTCCACTTCCATAGTGGCTAATAAAATATTAGCCCACTAGTGGAGTGGGATGGTGGAGTGGACACTAGAATAATATTAGCCCACTAGTGGAGTGGGCACTAGAATAATATTAGCCTATTAGTGGAGTGGGATGGTGGAGAGGGCACTAAGATAGTGCCTTCCATAGTGGAGTGGGCACTAGAATAGTGCCTTCCATAGTGGATTCCATAGTGGATCACATGTTTGTTGATTTATCCTCCATTGTGGATTACATGTGTGGGACAAATAAGTCAACATTTACCTAAGCAAGCTTATTCTAAGTGCTAGGATAATTAATGCATAAAATAATGCACCAACACCCGCCCATAAGCACAGCGTAGGTGGGTAGAGATAGATGGGTCCCGGCAAATGTGTAGCCATATTAGGTACCCATGTACAAAATGCTCTTATAAGCAGGAAAAAAGAGAAAAACCCATAGGAACAGAACTCCTTCCCAAAAGAGAAAAACATTTACAATCTGTGTTGATTGTAGGATAATACTACAAATCAAGAACCTGCTCCTGGATGCCAGGTAAAGGTGTCAGTGTAGTCAATGCCTTTTGCCACAAGTCGTGCTTTGAACTTATCAATAGTTCCATCAACAACAACATATTTTGTTTGATAGATCCACTCAAACTGTGTGACCATCTCAAATCACGCAGTCGTCTCAAATTGCGTGACCATCTCAAGTCACACAGCCATCTCAACTCACGTGGCTAATATTTCAACAATGGAGGAAGAATACAATTCCTTAATAAGGAATCATCCATGGGACTTGATTCATCTTCAGGGAAGAAAACCAGTTCGATGCAAGTGGATCTATCAAACAAAATATGTTGCTGTTGATGGAACTATTGATAAGTTCAAAGCACAAATTGTGGCAAAAGGAATTGACTACACTGACACTTTTACTTGGCATCCAGGAGCAGGTTCTTGATTTGTAGTATTATCCTGCAATCAGCACAGATCGTAAATGTTTTTCTTCCCTGAAGATGAATCAAGTCCCAAAGATGATTCCTTATTAAGGAATTGTATTCTTCCTCCATTGTTGAAATATTAGCCATGCAAGTTGAGATGGGAAATTGTAGATGGTATTTGGAATATAGATGGTAGAATATAATGTTGTTTTCATGTGTAATTCTGCATTTATGGAACATTATCACTAATCTACATATTTGTGTTTGCCTTCTTTACTAGTATAATATGTAGCATGCTTCCTGTCACATCGATCTTAGGAAAATCTCACATGGTACCAGAGCTTGAGGGAGTGAAGGAGCTTGTTCATTTCTAGTTGAGTCATCATAGGCTTCAAGGATTACGCTTTTTTGAAAACTTCATCTAGAGTTTGTTTTTTGCAGAAACAATTTTTTGCAGGTTTGTTGGCAGAATAATGATAATATTCCACGAGTGCAGAATTACACATGAAAACAACGTTATATTCTACCATCTGTATTCCAAATACCATCTACCATTTATATCTACCATCAGCCATCTGCTGAAGTGTATGCAAGAGATGGGTATATATAGGTAAACCCCACTTCCATAGTGTCTAAAAAAATATTAGCCCACTAGTGGAGTGGGATGGTGGATTGGCCACTAAGATAGTGCCTTCCACGGTGGAGTAGAATAGTGGAGTGGGCACTAGGATGGTGCCCTCCATAGTGGATCACATGTGTGTTGACTTATCCTCCATAGTGGATCACGTGTGTTGACTTATCCTCCATAGTGGATTGCATGTGTGACTTATCCTCCATAGTGGATTGCATGTGTGGGACAAATAAGTCAACATTTACTTAAGCAATCTTATTCCAAGTGCTAGGATAATTAATACATAAAATAATGCACTAACAATATAGTGTTCTATGCAAGTGAGTAACTCATGTATCCAAGAAAACAAAGAAGTGCACAAGGAGAAATGTAAGGAAGCTGCCTGATTTCAGGTAGAAATGCAGTTCTTTTATAAAGCAGGGATAATCAAGACAACAAGCTCTTAAAAGACAACCTTCCATCTACATTGGTCAGAGCCTTGAGACATAGGAACAGGCACTGAACCACATTATATATATTGATAGTTGATACCACTCTTGTGAAAATGCGATTTAATCCTTTCCAGCGAGGCACGCTCACACAAAGCAAGGAGTACAATAAACAGCGGATATTCTGGATGGATTATGTAGGGTAAAAGAGAGTAGGGATAAACAGAATCAGGGGAAGAAGTAAAGCATCAGGAATGGTGTTGTTCTCTGCACAAATGAGAGGAAGAATGAGAAGAATATGTCCTGTGAAGAGCTTGATTTCTCAAGAATCAAGTAACACTTTTCTTGGGGGAAAATCTAATGCATATTCTCTTTATACCTTTTGTGCCATGCAATCTTCCTACATTGGACATGTTATTGTACAACATAAATAGCCAAACTTTCTCTACTATGATGACCACAAAGCAGGAGTCTTACAAACTCTCATCAATGGGTAGGAGAGAAAACAAACAAAGAAAACAAAAACGACTGATTAGCTGTGGTTAATTTTACTGAATGAGTCTGAGGTTGCTATGGTCACCAAGACCTTTAACCAAACATCGCAGGAGCCTGGTAAAGCAACTGGAATTTCCTGTTACTCAAATAGGATTAACAGTGTGCTTTGTTCAATCCAGAAAAAAAGAGCTTGGATTAGGGCATTTACTATTCTATTGTTATGTGCATGTATTAAAGTTGGAACGCAAACTTGTCCCTTAATATGATGCCTTGGTGACTAGAAAGAAAAAGTATTGTGCACTTTTTAAATCCTGTCCAAAATTGTGCTAAATATTATGTTATAATTTTTTTTTTGTTTGTGGAAAACACCCCTTTTGGGGAGCCACTTTTGGGTAAGAGGAGGCAGAGGTATCTATTCCGCCAAAATACGCCCAGGGCTTGCACCTGGCCTGCCCCCTTCGGCACACTCAAAGAGCATGCCTAAAACAACAAAAACACAAACAACAAACACAAATAACACAAAAAAAAAAGTACAAAATCAACAAAACAACACAAAAAAACCAAAACACAAAACAAAAAAAAACACACAAAAAACAAAAAAAACACAAAAAACACGAAAAACACAAAAACAAAACACAATAAAAACAACACAAAAACACACAAATACACACCAAAAAATTAAATGAAGGAAAAAACAGATTACATCTATGGCCAAACCAATCCAACAGGCCTTTTAGCCAAGATTCAATAGAGGAAACATAAGAAAGATCTTTTTGAGCTGGGAACTGAAAAACCCTGATTGAACCAAAGAGAAGCTAATACAAAGAAAAAAGGAATTGGGTATCTCTAGAATTGGAGCCATCCAGAGAAAGGATAGAAAGAAGAGCATCCCTGATTTGCAAAGCCCACCATCTGGGAGGGTGGCCATAGCAAGAAATATCAACTCAGTCCAATGCCCACTTAGCTAAAGCATCAACAATCCTATTTTGACAGTCTCCCTTTGAGTCCTCTAATATTCCAAGTGATGATCTTCATTAATAATGGGGCTAAGAGCATCCCTGATTTGCAAAGCCCACCATCTGGGAGGGTGGCCATAGCAAGAAAGATCAACTTAGTCCAATGCCCAATTAGCTAAAGCATCAACAATCTTATTTTGACAGACTCCCTTTGAGTCCTCTAATATTCCAAGTGATGATCTTCATTAATAACGGGGCTAAAGATGTTGGTAAGGGCATTAATCTTACCTTCCTCTACAAGCTTTTCACCTTCTTTTACCATATGATGCTGATTAGTCTTGCGGCCTGCCTTTTGGTTAGTGTCCATCTTCATTTTTTTTGCCTGTTTCTTGTCTTACCCCAAGTGAATCTGGAATAGCTTCTAACCCTAAAGTATGTGTATACGAAACCAAAGCATTATTGGAAGGTTCAACAAAGTCTATCTTAGGGTTTGAATTGTTTGAAGTTCTAGCATTTAGAAGATTGTTCTTCTTGTCTATGTTTTCTTCCTTGTTTCTTTGTTGAAAACCTTTGATTTCCTGGTTTATCTCTGAGTCCTTCCTTGCAACTTTAAACTGTGTTTCTAAGATTTCTGTCTCCATTATGTCCTCTTTCTCACCTGGGAGGTTATTTGTGGAAATAATTCCAAACATATTAGTTGACAACATCGCTTAATCCTTCGTAACTGGATTTTTTTAAGTGTTTTTCCTTTCAGACATTTGAAAAGTTGCTAAGTTTGAGTCCTCTTTCTTTTGATCTGGAATCTTATTTGGACAGACACTAGCCAAATGACCATATTCATGGCATATTTTGTTAGTTAAAACTTAAAATTTTACCTGCAAGTAGAAAACACAATAATAGAAAAATAACAGTAACATAGAGATTTTACGTGGAAACTTGCAATGTATAGGAAAAACCACGGGGCAATGGTAGCTTCTTTATTTTATTGATTTCAGCAATCTTTACATTCACACAACTTATTTACATGCAAGGGGTCATTCTCCTTTTATAGATAAATGAAGGAAGGCTCCAAAAACTGTTCGTTTCCTCTCCCAAAGGAAGACTCCGACAACTGTTCGTTTCATCTTTTGAGGCTACACGTCTGGCGGCTACCTCTCTGGAGCTAGACATCTGGAACTACCTGTCTAGACGTCTGCAGTCTAGTCGTCTGCAGGCTAGACGTCCGCAGCCCAGTCGTTTGCAGCTAGACGTCTGCAGCTACCATTTGCTGAAGAACAATAGAGAAGTTGCTTCACCTCCTAACATTCTCCCACTTGAAGTCAGTATACAAGAATTCTTTTACCAATGTTTTTCCATCCAGTGCCGATTGCCCAATGCTGCCCTTATTACATTTTCAGCAAGCCCAGAGAAGTTTTGCACCACTCAAACTTCTGTCTTGACCGGCTTTGTAAGCATATTTGCAAGATTCACTTCAATACCAATTTTCTGCAACAGGATCCTACCTTTTTCCACCACATTTCTTACAAAATGGTACTTAACATCAATGTGTTTCGTGCGATCATGGAATGTTGGGTTCTTCACTAGCTGAATAGCACTTTGGCTATCACAATGCAACAAAATTTTCTTTTGCATTATCTTGAAGTCACCCAACAATCGCTCTAGCCAAATTGTCTTGTTGTTGGCTTGAGTTGCTGCAATATATTCTGCTTTAGTAGTTGATAAAGCTACTACAGACTGCAACTTAGAAGTCCAACTCACAACTCCACCAGCAAGAGTGAAAGTATATCCTGTAGTGGACTTTCTCCCATATCTATCTCCACCTTAATCAGAATCCACAAAACCTTTAAATTGCAAATTCACCGATTCGTAGTAAATAGCAGCATTTGAAGTGCCTCTTAAATATCTAAGTATCCACTTCATTGCATTCCAATGATCCTTACTAGGATTTGCCATGTACCGGTTGACAACTCCCACCGCTTGGGCAATATCCGGTCTGGTGCTCACCATGGCATACATGAGGCTTCCTACTGCTCCTCGAGATCACCATGCAGGAAAGCAGTCTTTACATCAAGCTGCTCCAGTTCTAAATCTTGTGCTGCTACAAGTGCAAGTAAAATTCTAACAATAGTCATCTTCACAACTGGAGAGAAAATTTCATTAAAGTCTATACCTGACTTTTGCACATAACCTTTCCCCACCAAGCGAGCTTTATAGTGTTCCAACAACCCATCGCTGTTCTTTACTTTGTACACCCAGTTGTTTCCAACAGCCTTTCTTCAAGGTGGGAGATCCACAAGTTCCCATGTTTTATTCTTATGAAGTGCCTCGATTTCCTCCTCCATGGCTTTCCTCCACTTTTCTGCATTCTCACTCTCTAGCTTCCTGAAATGAACTAGGCTCACCATCATCAATTAACAAAGCAAAACAGGACTGATAAACAGGAGAATGCCTTTTCGGACATTTTTGTGGACATGTAGATCTTCTAACCCAATGATCTGTTGATTGTGGCTCTTGGTCTTGTGATTGTTGTGGCTGCTCTACTTGTTGTTCTGCATGCTGATCAAAAACTTCAGCATACTGATTTTCATATTCGTCTTCGTTCATATCTACTTCAAATGGTACAACATTAGGAGTTTGCTGTACCTCATTCCTTTGCATGGATTTTTCATCAAAAATAACATCCCGGCTAATAATTGCCTTGTGGGTAGTAGGATCCCACAATCTATACCCTTTCACTGTATCTCCATAGCCGAGAAAAACACATTTGCTTGACTTTGGGTCAAGTTTGGACCTTTTTTCTTTAGGCACATGGGCAAAGGCATCACAACCAAAAGTATGCAAATGAGAGTAATCTACTGGCTTACAACACCAGACCTCCTCTGGAATCTGTACATCCAACATAGCTGTAGGTGACCTGTTAATAAGATAAACAACTGTATTAACAACCTCTGCCTAGAAGCTTTTTTTCAACATCGATGCGTTGAGCATGCTTGTTGCACGTTCCATGATTGTGCGATTCATTCGCTCAACCACACCATTTTGAACTCTACTTGTGCTTTGAACTCTTTAAATTTCTTCAAAGCTTCCGACTTCCTTAGAAAATAAACCCACACTCTCCTAGAATAATCATCTATAAAAGTCAGAAAATAGATAGCACCATTTAAGGACTGAGTGGGGACTGGTCCAAATATATCAGAATGTATAAGTTGCAGAAAATCGGAACTCTTACTAGGGCTTGCAGTAAACCAAACCCTCTTTTCTTTATCAAAAATACAGTGCTCACACAAGTCTAAATTACAAGACTTAATCCCAAAAAGCATACCTCTGTCATGCAGAATTTTCAGACCTTTTTCACTCATATGGCCTAGGCGTTGATGCCATAGCATTACTGCATCCTGAACAGAAGTTGCTGCTACTGCATGGTAGCAAAAGGAGAATCTTATGGGACCGAAAGTGACAGAATACCCTAACTTATCCATCATCTTGATTGAGAGCAAATTCTTCCGCAAATCAGGCACATGTCGTACATCACATAACATCCTTTCTCTACCATCGTCCAGCCTACTTATGTCCCCTCTTCCCACAATTTCTAAAGGATGATCATCACCTAAGTAGATCATCCCACCACAGTATGGCTGATATTTATCAAACCAGTCTCTGTGAGGAGACGTGGAAAGATGCACCCGAGTCCAAAACCCAGGTATATAAAACAAATCTGCTGTTATCGATACAAAAAGCTTCACATGTTGTCGTCTCTCCTGAATCTACTGTACTGGCCTTAGTTGATGGTTGAATTTGCTTTTCACCATTCTTTTCCTTTTTTAATTGCCAATGGTCCTTTGAGTGCCTTGGCTTCCCACAATGCCAACACTTCCCTTTTTGCTTGCGTCCTTAGACTTTGATTTGGACCGTGATCTACCTTGTTTACTCCTCTCGAAAGATTGACCTCTCACAGATAGGGCTTCATTGCTTGAGGGTTCGAGAGACGTTTTCCGCCTCAACTCTTTTGCCAACAAACTGCCTACCACATCATCAAATTTTAGAGCTCCCGATGATACATTACTGATGGTCATCACCATATGATCCCATGTGTCTGGGAGGGAACAAAGTAGGGCGATAGCTTTGTCCTCATCCTCCATATTCACATTAACTGAAACCAGTTTACTGATAAGGGTATTAAACTCATTCAAGTGATCTGCCACAGATGAACCCTCCTTCATCCTTAGGCTATAAAGCTTTTTTTTCATAAAAACCTTATTTGTTGCTGATTTTGTTTCATACAACTTTTCAAGATTCTGCTAGACGGCTTTCGCAGTCTTTTCTTCAGCAACATTGAATAAGACAGAGTCTGCTAGGTAGAGACGGATTGTAGAAACCACCTTCTTATCCAGCGTTACCCACTCCTCATCTTTCATGCTGCTTGGTTTACTCGCGACCCCTTTCACGGGTAGGGCTTGGTCATTCTGAAGTAGCAAATCCTCCACCTTCATCTTCCATAGGGCGAAGTTCCTGCCATCAAATTTCTCAATTTCGAACTTGGTTACACCTCCTGTCATTGATGCAGCTCCCACTCGCAGAAAACCCTAGGCTTTGATACCAGATGTTAGTTAAAACTTAAAATTTTACGTGCAAGTAGAAAACACTAACAAAAAAATAACAGTAACATAGAGATTTTTCGTGGAAACCTACAATGTGCAGGAAAAACCACGGGGCAATGGTAGCTTCTTTATTTTATTGATTTCAACAATATTTACATTCACACAACTTATTTACATGCAAGGGGTCGTTCCCCTTTTATAGATAAATCAAGGAAGGCTCCGAAAACTGTTCGTTTCCTCTCCCAAAGGAAGACTTCAAAAACTGTTTGTTTCGTCTTCTAGGGCTACACGTCTAGCGGCTAACCATCTGGAGCTAGACGTTTGCAGATACCTGTCTAGACGTCATGCTAGATGTCTGCAGCTACCTGTCTAGACGTCCGCAGGCTAGACGTCTGCAAACTAGATGTCTGCAGTCTAGACGTTTGCAGCTACCTTTTGCTGAAGAACAATAGAGATCTGAATAGTGACTTCACCTCCTAACATATTTTGCAACGAAAAGGAATGTTCTCATAGTCCACCACTTGCTCCCAAGTGTCCTCCCCAAATTGTAATGAGATCTTTTTTGGAAGGGGTTTGTCAAAATCCATTAAGACACAAATTTGAGCATAAATAATGTGTTCAAATTTGTGTGTACAATCAGCAGTCATTATGAAAGTTCCAAGGGAGTTTTCGATTGTAGAAAACACAGCCGGATTCCAGAATTCAACTGGGAGGCCAAAGAGTCTAACCTTCACAGGTCTTGTAGAAGGCATCTCTTCTTCGGCTTTAAATTTAGTGTGTCAAGGCTTCATGAAAAATCCTGCCCTTCCAAAGAACCAGGCCCCCCCCTGGAAATATTTTCTCTCTATCTTCATCATTAGCAAAAATAACAAGAAAATAACCATTGGGATAAACATATATTTGTAACTCACCTTGTGTTTTCCAGTATTTTGCAGCCCACACTTTGAAAGCAGATAGGGTTGGACAAAAACCCAAGAAACAACAAAATCAGTCCTCTTCTTTCCAGATCTTCTATGCCATCCTGAATGTCGCCCATTTTTAGCTTAACAACTGGGGTTCCATCAGCTGCTCTTAAACATCTCAACTCAGTTTTTTTGGGATCAATCTTAGACATTCTTAGAGGTCTACGAAAAGCCTTAAGATTAATGTTAGCATTATTCTAAGACTGTCCACCACAGAGGGCATCCCTAAAATTCATTTTTGGGGCCGAATCCTCGAAATCCTTACCCTTGAAAGGGGTTTCCATAGTGGATTTGTTTTGGGGGCGTTCCTTAGCATTGGGATTGCTTGAGTTCTGAACCATTTTTTCTTTTTCTAAGGAGGCTTCTCTTATTTGATCTGCAACTTGTAACTTCTTTCTGGGTCTCTTTAATCCATGCCTTGGACGCTGAGGAAAAGTGTGATTTTCGCATTTTCTTTGGGCAGCAAATTGGAAGCAGTTTCAATCAAGTCCGTAGCATGAAGATTTGTGGAATGACAGATTCCTAACCCATCGCGGGTCTCCTGCAACATATCCCGTGATTAACTTGGGTAGAAACAACAACAAAAAAAAAACAAATTGGCTGCTCCGAAAAACAGCCTCTGCCGCCGCCTGCATTCAAACCACAGACGAAACCCTCACACAGTCGTCTTCCTCATCTTGTTGCCCTTGGTCATGCACATTGGAATGCCTCAAGATTCAAATATTATGTTATAATCAATCTATTTGGCTATTCATTAAATATTAGTTTGTCAAATTATTTTTCATAATTAACCCTTATCTTTTGGGTATTAATTAATGAATATTGTAGTTATACCATACTTGGGTATTTGAGTATGATTTGTCAAGCTGAATTTGAACAGAATTTATTGTGTGACAACCTTATTGGAACTGCTATTGTATTTCTTCTTTACATTTGTTGATGTTAAAGGACTAGTGAATGTTTTTAGCAACCACCTTTTGAACTTGACTTTTTCTTGTCCTTTTTTCTTTTGCATTTCAAGTTATGCTATGTTTTATCATTTTTTGCTATTTCCACTTTCATTATTTTGTCTGTTCTCCTCACAGTTGCAACTTTTGGACTGACTTAAAGGGTATCTGATTCAAACACAGCAATTTTCTTATTTTGGTTTGAAACATTCTTCCAATTTGACTGGTATTGTCCACTTCCTTTTTTTTTTTATTTGTTTTTTTTTCTTGCGTGAATTTTCCTCTTGGTCAGAATTCATTGTTTTGTCCCTCTTTTTGAAACATTTGATGAAAATGCCTGAATATTCCAGACAACAAAATAAAGTTTTTCACAAAAAAAAGTTGAAAGTTCCTACAGATTCTCATCATGACACTTGGCAAACAATCATTTTAGCAAGTTTGATGATTGGTCCTAGTTACTTATACTGTCCAGAAACAAATTTAAATTTTTATCTATTTATTTTTGGGTTAAATAGGTTATAAAGGGTTGAATGAGCATTATCTTCATATTGCAACAAAGTGTAGTATCACGGCTAACTTATTGTGGTACTGTCCATCACAATGTGGTGATTTGAGCTTGGATTATGTTCATTCGATTGCATTCCATTTACTCTTGCTCCACAATGCCTTACACCAAATTTTTAAAGTAGCTAAAATTTTCTTTTAGATGTATTTTTAACTCCTGATTTTTCTTTATATTGTTCAATTATCATTTTATCAACCCCAAAAATAACCTGCTGTCTGCAGTAGAAATTATGCTAGTCGTAAAATCTCTAAGGAGTTATGAAGATTGATGGGATATCGACTGGGGGGTGTTTTCCAATCACTTTGGCTTGGATGCCATGGCTGAGGGGTATTTATGCATCATATTTCAGCCAGGATTTACATCTAGTCTCCTATAGCATCCCCACCACTTTCAAATCTCAGTTATTTGCATAAGCGTTTTGTGTTACTATGGTCTGCAGCTTGAGGGAACAGGAATGTGAAGGAGATAATGAAATTCTAAATTTGAATTTGATATTTTTAGTCAATAAATATTGGTATTTCGCCCTGTAGATCATAATTTTGAGCAAGCAAAAAGATTGATATTGACATGTCTAAGATCAGAAAGATATACACAAAGTCCTAAACGATTTAAACCAACAAGCATTTAATATTTGGTCCAACAGTATATTGAACTGATCAAAAGGACAAATATAATTACTCAAAGTGCTAATATGCCATATAAGTGAACCCATTGAACACAGATAAATCATAAATGTAGTCAGCACGTATTACCATCATCCTGACATGCTCGCTTTTTTGTGTTCTAACTAATCTTGATTTTTATGCTCTTTTCTGATGTTGTAAGCATACCATTTTTTATGCAGGTAGGCCAAACTGTACATAGTGGAGGTTTAGTGAGACTTGATGTGAATCAAGCTTCAGTGGAAACAATCTATATAACTGTATGGGCTTCAGTTCACATACCTCTGCATCTGGGAAAGGTGGAGACAGCAAATGAGATGAAAGAAAAACATTTTGGAGCTTGGTTGCAGGTACATCACAGATTTCCCTCTTTACTGTTTAGACTTTCTGATTTATACCTGTCCCTGAGAATACAATTACCTATATTCTCGTCTTAAAGGCTTAGTTTGTATTTTTCGATTTGTCCTTTTCTTTTTTCTTCTCTTTCTTGTGACCCTTATTTTTTTTTCAATTTGTTACATGGATTGAAATGGGCCCTACCTATATTACATTATCAGCACATTTGGCAAGATTCGAACCTGGGTCTCCTCCTTTAAAGTCGAAGAATTTAACCGGTTGTGCTAATGCCATTTGATTGCAACCTTGGTTTAGTTGTGTGGCACGTACACAAGTTTTAAGAATATTGTTGAAGTAAATTGGAGAGGAATGGCTTACCTCTTTTCCATATATAATCTGTTCATAATGTTCAACTTCCTTTCAAAATGTGTTCTCAGAATTTCTGTATATTATACATGCTTGCATGTAAATGACACAATGTTATCAATGTCTAAATCTGGAACACTTGATATTTTGCAGCCTCCTATTGGAGAAGAAAGAGTATTGGAGCTTGGTGAATGGAAGGAGACCAAAATGCAAGTTTCAGGCAATAGCTGGGATGTCAATTCTATAGATGTGGCCATAGCAGGACTTGGTTGGTTTTCCTTGGGCCTCAAAGGCAGTGCGAGTTTGAGTGTATGGACATATGATGGAGTAGACATTGCAATACGAGAACCGTTGGTCCTTGATAGGGCACGTTTTTTTGGAAAACCTGGATTTTCAATCTCCACTCTAGTATCTAGAGCAATTAGAGAGAAATCTAAGAAATTTCCAAATGATCCAAGTGAAAGGAAACAGACCAAATCGAAAATAAGGAACATTGATGATTCAAGAACAGAAATGCTGAATGAAGAATTAGCTAATGCTTAAATGTCTTTCAAATTTTGGAATATTAGCACAGAAATGTGTTTAGTAAGGATGTTTTTTTTCCTATTTTAGAATACCCCTTTTATATCTTGGTGTTAGATTATAGAAAGTGGCACATCATTGTCTTACGCAAGCTCATACAAGTCATCCTGTGGAGTCTAACCAAACATATACGCACTTCATTCATATGTAGTATTTGAAGTTCCTCTTGCTTCTATTCCAGATATAAGCTTTGGAGCATTAATTTCATGCTATCCTTTGTCCGTTTGAGGAATTTCCTTTTGTTTGGTGATTTTCATGCATTGCTGCTGAGAATAAATGCATATTCAGGTTTATTTACATTTAAAGGGTTGTTCACACTTGCTTAGGATGGGGATCATTTAAACTGAAACAAGTCAAAGTGGTTTAGGTTTATTTAGCTGGACAATGGCTTCACTGTATTCTGGGGTCAATTGTGGATGGCTGGGGTTAGATTCCATGCGTTTGGACGGTGGAGAACATGCCAAGCCTAATTGTTGTATAAGGGTTGCCCTCATACACAGCTTTGGCTTAGTTATTCGACATGATTATTACAGTTTTAAAAATTGCATGGTCTCAGGAACGCCTCGAAATTTGACTGAAGCATTGAAGCATTGCTTGTGAAAACTTTCAAGAGATCCTGCTAGCTTATGTGAAGACTGTGTTGTCCATTTTAGCAATGGGAATGACTGTAATGACATACATAATACAGCCTTTATTGACAAGAGTTATTTGTACAGGTATGCATATCATACAAATTGTGTGTCCTTTAAAGATTGATGACTCTTTGAGTTGAAATTGAATGAGAGAAGAATCGGGGAAATGATCGAGGAGAAGACTAAATAATATTTGAATTGTTAATAGTACAAAGGGGTTCCCTATAATTATTCCAAGAGGCACCTACAATGAGAACTGTGGAGAGTTGTAATGTGTTTGAGTGCCATGAACATAAATTTATAGGCGACTTCTTATTAATTTTAAATTTTAAATAATTTTTGTCAACTATTTTTTAAATCCCCAGTATTAACATTAAATTCAAATTATTTTCAATATCTATGGAGCAATGGAGGCAGTTTTTCCAACCTGGCCATGATGGATTTTTTGTATTTTTCTTTTAATTTTTTTAACAATATTTCATTAAATATTCGCCAATAAACCTTTGTAATATGATTGATTTATGTTATTTTGAAGGGAAAAATGGGAGGAAAATTTATAGGTATTTACATGCAGCAACTTGTCCTTTTCATCTTATTTCCAATTTGTTGATATTTGTCCTTTGGGCCATACATCACTTAGTGAAGCCATGGAATTTAATTTAATACTATCGTTCTATGAGAAGACTCTTGGATCATTATTATTACTACAAAGACTCTTGGATCATCATTATTACTACAAAATCCACCATTGTTTTCGTTGATGTTTAGGATTTAAAGTTTAAAATTTTTCATCAACGTATCTAGGTATTTATTTGTTTGATAAAAAAAAAGAGCTTTAAGACTAACTTTTGAATAAAATGAAATAATGAAATTTTATTTGGCAAGTTGGAGACGTTACTTGTTATTACAAATAATATAGACTAAATTGCAATCTACTTTTATGTATATTATGTCACTTTTAAGATTGCTTGTGGGTATAACATCTAAATTTGATAAATTTTCAAGAGATTTTCTTTGAAAAAGGATGCAAGTGAAAAACTAGGTTTTATCTTTGTTAGTGGGATAGGGTTTTGCAAAGGGAAAGAATTAGAGGGGCAAGTTCGACATTAGAGACAAAATGTGGTTGGAGATTATTTATAGTTAAAGAAAATAGATGGGCAAAAATGTTACTTTATAATTATATAGGTTGTATGGATACAATAAAATTCTCTAGGAAATGAATCTTACATAGGAGGTCAACAACATGGAACTTCATATTTGAGTGTCTACAATCGATCAATAAACATGTTGGGTGGTCAATCAATGAGGTAAATTTTGGTTTGATGCTTGGTTGAAGCCTTATCCTCTTATTTTTTATTTATAATGGTTACCACATGCTTGGTTCTGTTTAGCTTGTAGAGGTTCAAAGGTCAAAAATTATTTTGAAGTGAGTAATAATTTTAGATCATGGATTTCTATTAACAATTTGATTGAGGATCACAAGTGAACAATAGTTGGGTTTTAAAAGTCGAGTTTGATTCTTTCATTTTTTAAGTGGAATGAAGACGACTTACAATTTATCCAAAATGACAACAAATTACTTGGTTTTGTTTAGTTTATAGAGGTTTAAAGGTCAAAAATTATCATGATGTGAACAATGAATCTAAAACTATGGATTTCTATTAGTAACTTGATTGAGAAAGAGGACCTCAAATGAACAAAATAAATAGGTTTCAAAATTTGCTTCAAGAGTTCTATTTTTTCGTTTTTTACGTGGAAGGAAATACTTAGTTTAGAAACTAACAAAAGATAGTGTATACTCAATCAAGCAATCAAAATTTCCTAGTCCTATTGATTTCCTTTGGAAGAATGTTGGTCACTTGAGGCTCTCATTAAGGCCTCAACATTCCTTTGGTTTGTAGTCCAAAACAAAAGTCTTTGAAGTGTGAGTTTGTGAAGAAGAGGATGTAATAGACTTTTTAGATATACCTTATGTAAAAGGGGTATAGAACATTAAGTCATTTATTTCTTCATCGTCTGTTTGCTTATAATATTTGGAGCTACTTAAAAAAATGAGAATGTAATAGGTAGCTCCATTAACATAGAAAGAGTTGATGAAATATAGATTAGTTGTTTTAAAGCTAAAGCATTAGACACTTCTTGGAGGATTGGTCCTACCATTCATTGTTAGAATCTATGGATTGAAAGGGATGATAAAAATTCTAAAAACATGGTAGTTTGGTTTGTGATTACATAGAAAGGAAGGAAGGAGAGGTAGGATGGAAGAAATTTATAGGAAATTGACATAATGTAGAGACTCTTGATAAACTCAATGATAAATTGAGAGAGTATCATGTGTGCTCATCCTTGAAGGAAGATTCCATTGTTTGGGGTCATACCCTTGAGGGTGTTTTTAGTGTCAAATCAGCCTATGATTTACTCTTAGTAGAACATAGTGGAGGAGCGTGGAAGAAATTATGGGGTAAGAAAAAACTATTTCAAGGATAGTTATTTTCCTTTGGTTAGTGTCTCAAAATATTATTTTGACTATGGACAATTTAAAAAAAAGTTTCTACTTCCTTAATAGATGTTACTTCTGTGAAGCTATTGAAGAATATGTGGAACACATTATGTTAGAATATAAATAGTCATTGAAGGTTCGTAATGATTTAATTTTGGAAATGGGAATAAGTTGGGTCTTGTTGGATAACATGTTCAATTGGCTACAACAGTGGGAAAGGCCATTCAGGAGTAGCAGATTAAACATGATCTAGTATCTCATTCCATTTCACTATGTTTGGGGCATTTGGTTAGAGAGAAATAGAAGGCTTTTCAGAGGGGAGAAAATATCTATAGCCAAAATTTCTCAAACCAACCAGAGGGGGAGTTATCAGGAACAACAACAATGTTATGGTGAGGGAAATTATTGAATATCTAGGCACTATGAGCAACCACCAGACCAAGCCTAGAGCAACCCTTGTTGGAGTCAAACTAGCCATAGACAGGAATAAAGAAGTTGGTGGTAGAGAGAGACTCCAATTATTAGTTAATTGCTTTAAAAGGAAAGCTAGGGTAAGCTAACAAGTGTCAAATATCATTGAGGATATGTAACAAATGTTGAAATCTCTCGAGAATTTTGAACTTTTGCACACTTATAGAGAGGGTAATAGTGTGACATATAGGTTGGCAAATTGGGTTGTGCTTAGAGAAGAGGACCAAAGATGGATCCCTCTTAATAGCTTTCATCCCAACCTCAATTTAAGTTATAAATTGTAGCTATTTGCAGTGTCTGTAGCGGCAACTTTGGCGCAAGAGAAGTGATCTTTTTCAAGATTACTACGAAGGCTATTTTCTGTGACTATTGTTGAGGTTGTTTTCCATAATTTTTGTTAAAGGTTATTTTTTGGGACAATTGGTATGATTGTTTTTTAGGATTGTTGCTAAGGTTGTTTTTTGGGATTGTTACTATGGTTGTTTTTAAACTGTTTATGTGACTATTTTTCAAGATTGTTGTTGAGGTTGTTTTCTAGGATTGTTGCTGAGGCTATTTTTCAAGACTATTGCTAAGGTTGTTTTCCAAGACTGTTGTTAAGGCTATTTTCTAGGACTACAACTGAGGCTATATTCTAGAATTGTTGCTATGATTGTTTTTAAAGACTATTTCTAAGGTTTTCTAGGATCGTTGCTAATGTTATTTTTCAAGACTATTGCTAAGGTTGTTTTTTGGGACTGCTGCTAACACTATTTTTTAATACTATTGCTAAGGTTGTTTTCTAGGTCTATTACTATGGTTGTATTCCAGGATTGTTGCTAAGCCTGTCTTCTAAGATTGTTGCTAATGATGGTTTCAAGACTTTTGTTGAGACTATTTTCAAGTAGTTATATTTTTGTTTTGAAAACTTTTGAGTTGTGTAAGAAGTATAATGGTAATTTATAGGTGTTTTTTTAATACCTAAATAGCTTCATTTTGTCTTGTAAAAAGGTACGGGCCCTTCCAAAACTCTGAATTTACCTTAATAAGAAAAAAATCTAAAAACGAAATCTCATAATCATGCCCAAGTTTGAAATCATATTTCTACCTCTAATGAAAAATGTTTACAAGGATGTTTATGTTTCTACCTGTCTTGCAATATGTTTATAGGTACGTTCATATTTTTGTCTCCCTTGCAAAATGTTTACAAGTATGTTGTTCATCTATGGTAGTATATTTCTAACGAAGTCTCAATTGTAGAAAGAAGGTACTAGCCTCTTGGTTATAGGAATTACATATACATGCAAGGATCATTTATGATAATGAAGTTAACATAAAGAATTTGCATATATCTATGGTAAAATAGAATTATTTAAATGTTAGGTTAGTTCAAATTAATTTTAATTGTGCTTCTAAAGGAAAAATGAGAAAAGTTGGTAGAGATGGTGGGCTTTTTTGGAATTTCAACAAACAACTATGTAGAGGCTAATACACTTCTTATAGAGTTATGATTTCCATTGAAAAATATGAAAATATATTTTTATTAAGGAGGATTTACAAATTGTTATTAATGTTGTCAAGAAAAATAGATGTGGTAATTAAATTAAAAATGATATTTGGAATTCACAAATAATTATTAATGTTGTTCAAAAAAAGGAAGTGGGGATTGTCCATGGGGTTTAGAGCAAGTAGTGGGGGGTCAAGAGTTTCACATCATAACATTTAGTCTAGAGCTTAGAAGAAGTGGTAGGAAGTGAGAAGTTTCATTCCATAGACCAAGGGTCCAATCCCATGGGTAAACATTAATATTTTATCAATGGTAGGAGCTTAATTGGTTAAATACATTGACTTTTAAGGTGAACACCAGGTTCCAAATTTTGTCAATACAAATGAACATCATGATGTAATACATGCAAGGAACAATTCAATCCCATATAACTAATTAAAAAATATTGTATCAACAATAACATTTTTGTTATTGTTAATCAATTTTTTTATATAGTTTTCTTGTTCATTAATTATTATTGAAATCAATATCTTGGAAATGATCTGCTCATGTAGAGGATTTGGAGAGCAAGTGGGTAGTTAAAACTCTCCAATTGAAATCAAGAGGTCCTAAGTTCAAATCTCTCCCCTCACATGTTGTGGATATGCTATGTACAGGGATTACAAATCAAAAAAATATCTTGGAAATGTCAACACATACATAAAGAGTGCAATAGGGTAGCAAATCTAGTCATTAACCCTTAACAAAGAAGAGCTATATGGGAAATTAAAGTAGGGGCCTATGGAAGTGGATTAAGGAAAACAAAACATTAATATATAAGCTATTGTAATTGTTGCCATGTAAAAAATACTTCTTTTAGATTTAAAAGAGAAGGAGCTTGTATTAAATTTAGAGATGTAGGTACAATGGAAGGCTTGGCATTTTATCATAAACAATAATATCCAAAAGAAGATTAATTTTACATACGTTATTAAGAAGTTGAACATGCTAATAAAAACCATTCTACAATCATAAATATTTTGATGGGTGAATGGAAGAATGGTGCCTTGTCAAAAATATGGAGCTAGTGGCGTGCCCTAGGGGTTTCTTCATGATCCGACTAAACAATCCCCAATACACAAGTAAAATTCTTACTGGTGGTCCATGGTTTTTTGGTCGTAGAGCCCTGTTTCTCCGTCGATGGGGAGAGGATTTTGATCTAGAAACACAAAGTATTAACATGGCACCGATTTGGGTCAAGCTACTAGGTTTAACTTCCCACTTTTGGCACCTAGGAACCCTCAAATCCATAGCTCAATCGATTGGGGAATTGGTTGCCATTGATGTTGTCATGAAGGCAAGATCTCGGTTGACTTTTGCTCGCATATACGTCACAACCAACCTAGATTCTCAACTTTCGACCTATGTTGACCTGGTTTCAGGTTCGTACCACAAACGACAACTTGTTGAATATGAAAACAAACTCGCTTATTGTATTGAATGTAAAAAATAGGGTCACTTAAGAGTTCAATGCCCACTACTGAAAAAAGACTCAAAGAAAGATGGATATCAAGAAATATGAGTGACGGGCAATGGTAATGTTCAAGTCTTCCACCAAATCCAGAGAAAGAAGCAATTTGACAAAGGTAAACAACCAATAACCACCCACCAAACAACACTCCAAATTGGAAACACTTCAAATTCAATAAGATCTTTATTTGCCAATTCAAATCCTTTTTTGTTGTTAAATTCATCAAACACCTCCCCTGTAGAGGCTATTATGGGTAATGAGTCAGAGCCAAATCCACCAGTAAACATTCCAAAAAACCTAGAACCCCAAGGAAATATTCCTGAAGGTCTAGGGGTTACTACTGCGGATGGTCACTCTCCCTCAAATTCGGGACCCTCATGTCCTCCCTTGACCACTGCTTGGCCAAACCAAACTTCTGATTCGCCGTCTCAAATTGATTTAATAAAAATTCCAGTGAACCTGGTAAATTCCCCTGTTCTTGAGAATTAATAAGTTCTCCAAAGTAGGCTTTATCCCCTACCTATGATGAAGCTTACTATTCCCCAAAGCAAATCACACAAATCCAAAAGAAATCTGTAATAGCTAATGTGGGCTGCAGGAAAAAGAAAACTGGTGGTCCATGGTTTTTTGGTCGTAGAGCCCTGTTTCTCCGTCGATGGGGAGAGGATTTTGATCCAGAAACACAAAGTATTAACATGGCACCGATTTGGGTCAGGCTACCAGGTTTACCCGCCCACTTCTGGCACCCAGGAACTCTCAAAGCCATAGCCCAATCGATTGGGGAATTGGTTGCCATTGATGCTGCCATGAAGGCAAGATCTCGGTTGACTTTTGCTCGCATCTACGTCACAACCAACCTAGACTCTCAACTTTTGACCTATGTTGACCTGGTTTTAGGTTCGTACCACAAACGACAAGTTGTTGAATATGAAAACAAACCCGCTTATTGTATTGAATGTAAAAAATAGGGTCACTTAAGGGTTCAATGCCCACTACTGAAAAAAGACTCAAAGAAATATGGATATCAAGGAAGAGGAGCGACGGGCAATGGTAATGGTCAAGTCTTCCACCAGATCCAGAGAAAGAAGCAGTTTGACAAAGGCAAACAACCAATAACCACCCACCAAACAACGCTCCAAATTGGAAACACTTCAAATCTGGTAAGATCTTTATTTGCCAATTCAAATCCTTTTTTGATTAAATTCATCAAACACCTCCCCTGTAGAGGTTGTTATGGGTAATGAGTCAGAGCCAAATCCACCAGTGAACATTCCCAAAAACCTAGAACCCCAAGGAAATATTCCTGAAGGTCTAGGGGTTACTACTGTGGATGGTCATTCTCCCTCAAAGTCGGGACCCTCATGTCCTCCCTTGACCACTGCTTCACCAAACCAAGCTTCTGATTCCCCATCTCAAATTGATTTAATAAACATTCCAGTTAACCTGGTAAATTCCCCTATTCTTGAGGAACTAATCAGTTCTCCAAAGTAGGCTTTATCCCCTACCTATGATGAAGCTTACTATTCCCCAAAGCAAATCACATGAAGCCAAAAGAAATCTGTAATAGCTGATGTGGGCAGTAGGAAAAAGAAAGGATGACCATCCATCCAGGATGCTAGGAGGAAGGAGATAGAGAATGACATTGCAAATGGCACTCAAACCACCATTCTATCATCTCTTGCAAACCAAACTAGCACTAATATGCCGAAAGAAGAAGAAAAGCGACCCAAACCACCCTCATCTCAATGAGGAGGGGGAAAAAATCCTCATCAAAAAATCACAGATGAAGATCCTCTCATGGAATGTGAGAGGCCTCAATGGCCCATCCAAGCAAAGGTTGGTTAGGTCTATGAGGATGGAATTAAAACCCGACATCATTCTCCTGCAAGAAACCAAAATAGATATGGATAGTAGTGATAAAATAGCAAAATCCCTGTGGAAGGATAGTGAATTTGTGTTTAGTCCAGCCAGGGGCTCTTCAGGTGGACTTTTTTGCATGTGGGACCCAAGCAAGGTTGAAGGAAGACTAATAACTAAGACTGACAGGGTAACCAATATGTTATTTTTTTGCAAAGACACTCGAATTCAGTGGATACTATCAAACATCTATGCCCCAAATAATCCGTTGGGCCATCGTGCCTTCTGGAATGATCTAAGCCAGATGAGGAACAACTTCCAAAATGAGTCGTGGATGCTTGTTGGCGATTTCAACACTCCTTTATTCCCGTCAGAGAAAAAAGGAGGAAACACCATCAGTTCCAGGTGTCTTGAAGACTTTGTTGATTTCATTGAACAAAATGAACTGATGGACATTCAATTGAAAGGAGAAAAATACACCTGGAGCAATAGAAGAATAGGTAATCAACTAATCCAACTGAGACTTGACAGGTTTCTATTATCCAAGGAAGCAATTCAGTTCTTTGGAGATGCAACTCTTCACACTCGTTCAAAAATTGGTTCAGACCACAGCCCCTTAGTTTTTGAATGGCAGCAACAAGGTCAAATATTTAAGATGCCATTTAGATTCGAATCAATGTGGCTTCAACATGAGGACCTCAGAAGCTGCATTTCAGATTGGTGGAGCAATCCCTTCTCAGGCTCACCATTAGTCCAAATAACTAAAAAACTCTGCTTTATCAAAGGAAATCTAAAAATATGGAACAAGGAGGTCTTCGAAAATATTTTCTAGTGCAAACAAAAAATTGTTGATCAACTAAATGCAGTTGAAAACAACATCCAAAATGGGAATCTGGAACCTGAAATGAGGCAAAAGGAAAAAGAACTCTTATCTGAATACCACAACATCTTGGCCAGAGAAGAGGTTTTTTGGAGGTAAAAATCACGTTCTCTATGGCTAAAAGAAGGAGACTCCAACACCAAGTACTTCCACGCATCAACTCTTAGATATAGAAGTGATAACATAATCAAAGAGCTCTTCCGAAGTGATGGTGCATCCACTTTAGATATTCTTGAGATCAGACAAGAGGTTGTCAATCACTTTGAAGACATTCTTGGCCCTTGTCATCCATGCTCATCTCAGGTGCGCAATACTCTCCTCCAAAATATTCCAAATCTGATTTCCCAAGATTTCAATGTTGGTCTCCTTAAAGAATTTACCTTCGAAGAAATTAAAGAGGCAATGTTCTCAATGCACCCTGATAAATCTCCTGGACCTGACGGCTTCCCTCCCATATTTTTCCAGCATTTTTGGGACATAGTAGGTCATGATATCTCTACAACTTGTCCAAGACTTCCAACACTGCAAAAAAATTCCAAGGGATGTTAACTCCACATTTTTGGCCCTTGTTCCTAAAACCCACAACAATCGGTCCATGTCTGACTTTAGGCCTATCAGTTTATGCAATGTTATTTATAAGCTCATTTCTAAGGTCATTGCAAATAGATTAAAAGAAGCTCTCCCAACCATCATTGACCAATGCCAAGGCAACTCTATCCAGGGCAGATTTATAACTGATGAAATAATAACTATTCACGAAATCATTCATTTTGTCTCCAAGAAAAAAAATTAGAATGTTTTTGAAATTAGACATGAACAAAGCCTTTGATAGGGTATCTTGGGATTTTCTTTTTGATGTCCTTGCCAAATTTGGGTTTCATGAGGATTGGATAGCCTTAATCAAAGAATGTGTAACCTCGACATGGTTTTCTGTCCTTGTTAATGGTTCTGCTATAGGATATTTTCCAAGTTCAAGAGGAATCAGATAGGGGGATCCCCTCTCTCCTTTTCTTTTTATTATCATGGTTGAATCTCTCGGTAGATCCCTAAAAGAAGCTTGTTCACATGGTCTTATTTTTGGAATCAAACCCTCTTCTCAGTCCAGAGTTGTCACCCATCAACAATTTGTTGATGATACTATTCTAGCCTCGTTGTCCTCTGTTCTAGAAGCTAAAATTATCAAAAACATCCTCAATTACTATGAGGTAGCAACTGGTCAAAAGGTGAACTATGAGAAAAGTAAAATTTTCTTTCTGAACACACCAGTTCGAAGGTAGATAAAAATCATGAGAATTCTTGGCTGTAATATTTCCAACCTCCCTTCAATTTATCTTGGTCTTCCCTTGTTCCAGGGCAGCATGTCGAAGAATTTATGGAATAATATCATTGATAGAATTCTGAAGAAACTTGCAAGCTGGAAGAAGGTATTGTTGAGTCAAGCGACAAAGGCAGTTCTCGTCCAAGCCTGTCTCCAAAGCATACCAATTTTTTTATGTCCATATTCAAAGTTCCGACAATAATATACCAAAAAATCGAACAAATTCAAAGAAAATTTCTTGATATAGTAAATATAATTAGTTTCCTTTTTTTTTTTTTGGGTTAAATTTTTTAAAAAAAGAGAGTGGAGGGCTTGGTTTCAGAAGAGTTCATCAAATGAATCTAGCTCTACTGGAAAAATAGGGATGGAGAATTGCTTCAGATGCCCAATCTTCATGGAGAGATATAATCAAAGGGAAATACCTCCATCAAAATACCTTCATGGATGAGGTCCTAGTTCACAATGGATCGTACTTCTGGAATTCGGTTGTCCAAACTAAAGATATTCTGAGAAGGGGTCTAAGATGGAAACTTGGCAATGGTAGAAGCATAAGGTTTTGGGAGGATCCATGGCTAAAGGATTTCCCTCTCATCAGAGACCAAAATTTAGCAATTTTAAAGCCTTTCATGGACCACCTGTTTGGCAGCCAAGTGTCTAATTTCATCACTCAAAATCCCAATGGCCAGCAATGAAAATCTATTCCGACTGACAATCTCAATCTTGCTTGCAAAAATGTGGTTGTAGCCTTAGCGAATCTTCTCAGAGTGCACGTGATCCCAAGAAACCAATCGAGAGACACCCTTGTTTGGAATCCCTGTGAAGATGGGCAATTTTCAGTCAAATCAACATATTACATCCAAGGTCCTCTTGTTTCTCGGTGGCCCCTTGCAAAGTTTGTGTGGCCCAAAAAGTTGATTCCCAAAGTCTCCTTTTTTTCGTGGCTCACATCCCAGAATAAAATTTTAACTACAGATAACCTTATAAAAAAGGTATGTTCATTCCAAATCGTTGTTGTCTTTGCAACTCCAATTGGGAATCTGTCCAACATCTATTTTTGGAATGCCCCTTTTCCAGGTCTATCTTAAATGCCCTCTTTGAGATTGTCAATGTTGCTTGGGTCCAACCGCCTTCCATTCCTCTCCTCTTTGAGCAATGGCCCAATCCATTTGTCAACTCCCAGCTCAAGTTCCTTTGGTCTATTTGCCTCCATCATTACCTTTGGCAAGTCTGGTTGGAACGTAATAACAAAATTTTTAATGATTGTAGTAGAGACCATAAGTCAGTTTTTTCTCGTATCATTTCCTTTGTGTCAGAAAATGCTCAAATGGTGTCATCTGAAGAGTGTCCCAGACCTGGTCTTGAAACCCGTCTGTGTGCTTTCTTTAAACTCAGTCACATTTTGGGTAGGGCCCCCAAATCCCAAGTGGATAGATCAAGCATCAAATGGACCTCCCCTCCTCCTGGCTGGACAAAGCTCAATTTTGATGGCGCAACGAAAGGAAACCCAGGTAGGGCGGGCAGTGGAGGTATTATCAAAAATGATAGAGGAGAAATTCTCATGGCATTTGTAGAGAATGTCGAAATCCAGATGAATAATATGGCTGAGGTGAGAGCCCTCCACCAAGGACTGATGGTGTTAAGTGATCTTGATATTGACCAACTCATTGTTGAAGGAGACTCCTTGCTTGCCATTAACTGGCTTAAGGGAAACCAACATCCATCGTGGAACATCAACAACATCATCGGTGAATGCAAGAGAATGCTGGGCAAATATTTGAATGTCACCATTCAACACGTGTACAGGGAAGGTAATAAGGTGGCTGACCTGTTGGCTAACAAAGGTGTCATGGAGCAATCCTTCCATGTGTGGCAAACCAACTTTCCATCGGGGCTCACGGATGATAGCAGTGGAGGTAAAATTTATCTTCTTTAATATGGTTAATAATCTTGGTCAGTTATTTAGGCCCACCAGCCATCCAAATATGCTCCATGTCTGTCCCTTGCCTCTTGGAAGGTGTGGCATCTTGGGTCTTTTTGGCAGTTTCCAGAATCGAAAAACTCTCGTCTTGGTGGCAGCGATGAAGAGGCAAATGTTAACCCTGATTAGATGGTGTAAGTAACCTGGATCTTGCTTTCAGGTCTCTGTCTTTCAATGTCTGCTTAGTTTGTGGTTGTTTGTCTTTAGGAGGGTGCACTGGGAGTGCTTTTCCTTTGTTTGTTTGTTGTTCAACTGTGCTGGTTTCCAGCCTGTTGGTTTCTGTTTCTTTTGGTGATCCCTTTTGGATTCCTGGTTTAGCTCTGTAAAAGGTTTTGGGTCCTTTCAAAACCCCTCCATCAATAAAAAAAAAATAAAAATCACCTACCAATGCCATTGCTATTAAGCTCTTCCAAGATAAGGCTATCTATGACGTGGTCCTATTAAATGTGTATAATGCCCTCCTTGGACAACCTCATATATGGGTGTCATGGGATTTGTGAATCAAAGTTTCATTAGTGAATTAAAATCCATGAAAGTTGTACTTATGGGAAAAGCAAACAAAAAGAAAAAAATAGTAGCCAAAAGCAAAAGATATAGATTAATAAACACTTCTTTAAAAGAACAAATAGATGAAAGAACAAAACCAAAAGTTATGTAACAAAGTTTTTGAAAAAGAAGAGACTCAATACTGTTATAAAGAGGCTTATTCTTTTGCAAGCCTAAGCCTAATGTAACCATTTTAATGAGACCATTCTCACAAGACTAAATTGTGTTGAGAAAATATGCAACCAAACTATAAAGAAGCTTTAAGAAGAATATAGTGCAAAAGGAAAATGTTAATTGATTATTAGCATAATGTGGAGAGTTAAAAAACAAGCACCAAATGTTATATAAGAGAAAGCATGATGAGACCTTTTTATTGTTCTCAAATTTATTAGACATTTTTGAGTAAGATGTTAAAGAAAATGTTGTCACACAATTGAAGTTTGGAAAAAGGCCAAGCCATCAAAATCCTCATTGAGGTGAAAGAGTAGCGTAAAAATTTGGTCTTGAATATTTGTTCAATACTTGTGCTAAAAAGGATCATGAATCTAAGATGATGTGGGATATTCATTCATCTAAATTATGTTGAATATACAACTACAATGGTGCTAGATGTTGGTTTGGCAAACTTATGACTTTTATAGGATAGTTAGTAAAAATCCTTATATAAAATCATTGGATTCACAACTCCTACTTAGTTCTTTTTTGCATTGAAATCTGACGACTAGATATTTATTCTATTGAGCAACCAAGCTATAAGCAAGGATGCCTTATGAAAACCATTTTGTGAGGAATGCTCTCAAACATTAAAAAATATGAAATAAGCAAGGATCATCAATTTTTTTAATGCATCTGTTGAGAAGTATATGATAGTAATTTCTCGTATTAGATATAATACACATAAACGACATTGTCCTATGGATGAGGCATTTGTCCACTAATTTTTTGGATTTATTTCATGAGATATATAACCCTCTCATACATGACTCTTCACAGTTTATTATACAAAATCATATAAACTTATGGCATTTGTTTGAATTTATTTTATGAGATATATTACCTTCTCATACATGACTATGGTGTCCTTTTTTGCATTGAAATATGAAGACTAGATCTTTAGTCTATCAAACAACCAAACCATAAGCAAGGATGCCTTATGAAAACCATTATGTGAGAAATGCTAGAAGATATTCAAGAATTTGTTATAAAATAGATTTTCCAAAAATGGAAGATGTTGATCATCATTTTTTAATGCATATGTTGGGAAGTATATGATAGTAATTACTCTTGTAAAATATAATACACATAAACCACATTCTCCTATGGATGAGGCATTTGTCCACTATTTTTTTGGATTTCTTCTTTACATGACGTTTGTTTGAATTTATTTTATGAGATATATTACCTTCTCATACATGACTCTTTACATTTTATTATATGAAATTATGGTCTTTGTTTGTACAAATGAGTTGACATTAATTTTTTCAAATTGGTTATATGAGATTAAAATAAGCTTGAAATAAGTTGTACATGTATTACATCATAACACATAGTGCTATTACAAAAAATTGACAATTATACTTGTATTGTTTGGTAAGATTAGAACTTGGGTCTCCTCCTTGAGAGTTGAGGAATATAACCAATTGAGCTAATGCTATTTGATAATGAGTTGACATTGGTTATACAACACTTCTCATAGATGTGTTTGAATTTTTAAATAAATAAAGAAATATTTATTTTCTTTTGGTTTGCAAACTAATATGTTAATAATTGGACACTAACCTTAGGTCATTTGTATCTTGGGTTTGCATTTAAAAATTAAAGGTGTTATATTTTAACAATCATTTTGTATGGATGTTGAGGGAATTATGTTTATGCAACATCTATTCTAAAATCAAGTTAAACAAAGACCTCATGAACTTTTTGATAACAAGGATTTTTTTCTTTCCATATATCCTACATGGTTTTGACAAATTAAATCTTATGTGTTTCTAAAGATTTAATAAAAATATTTGTGTAAACATGTGCTTGTATATTTTTTAATTTACAAGTATATGGTAAGGTTCTATATGATTTATCAAGGAGATACAAATGTTACACCAAATGAATCTCCAAAATCTCTTGAATTATAGGCCATAGGTTAGAACAATCAAACCTCTAGAGATAAATTTCCTTACACTTTTCTTTAATGGAGCCTCTAAATCTAACCCAGGTCGTGTAGTGGTTGGTGGTGTGATACTAGTAGCACCACAATATGAAATGCTTCAATTCAAAATCAATTTGGGTAAAACAACCAATAATATTTCAAAATTGATAGGCTATTAAATTGGACAAAAATTGGCTCATGAAATAGGCATTAAGCAATTCCATCTGTATGGTGATTCGAAACTTGTGATCTCTGCACTATCTAAGGGGAAGGATTTCTCATCAGTCCAACTACAAATAGTTAAGAGAAGACTAAGAGAATTGGAGTATAAGTTTGAATATATACAATACTCCCACATTGGAAGGAGGTATAATATGGTGGTTGATCACCTTGCAAATAAGGCCATAAACATAGCCTATTTGCATCTTAGAGTAATAAGGAAAAATAAAAGCAGACAACATGAGTGGCACAAATGATAGGA
The DNA here is from genome assembly GCA_028583015.1 of Wollemia nobilis. Taxonomy (NCBI): domain Eukaryota; kingdom Viridiplantae; phylum Streptophyta; class Pinopsida; order Araucariales; family Araucariaceae; genus Wollemia; species Wollemia nobilis. Next base: position 237,078 of record JAQPPZ010002036.1, on the reverse strand, counting down.
AGCATATGGCAATTTTGGAGCCTTTGGAGATTCTAGAGCCTTTGAAGATTTCAATATCCCTGGAGATTTTGATGCCTCTGAACAACCTTGGAACATGTTCAGCAAGGTGCATAAACAGTATTGTCATTGTTGTCAACACAGACAGATAGATCAGTTGATGTAGTGGACAGGAGTTCAGAGGTCAGTCAAAGCATGTACAGTGAATTTCCAAGAAGACAGAAGAGGCCAACATTCAAAAGATCAAAGAAAAAGACAAGTAAGAAAATTGTCGCGATATCGCGACATGTTTGGTCGAAAAGAAAAACTGTCGCGATTTCGCGACATATCGGAGGAGAGAGAAAATGTTGGCAAAAATGTCGCGATTTCGCGACATATCGAAGGAGAGAGAAAATGCTGGCAAAAATGTCGCGATTTCGCGACATATTGGAGGAGAGAGAAAATGCTGGCAAAAATGTCGCTATTTCGCGACATATCGGAGGAGAAAGAAAATGTCGACAAAATTGTCGCGATTTCGCGACATGTTGAAGAGAGAGAAAGGAAGGAAAACTGTCGCGATTTCGTGACATGTTGGAGAGAAAGAGCTCGCAAAGAAAAGTGTCACGATTTCGCGACAATTTGCAAGAAGGATGGTACGGACGAAAAAGTGTCACGATTTCGTGACAGGTTCGAGAGAAAGAGCTCGCAAAGAAAAGTGTCACGATTTCGCGACAATTTGCAAGAGAAAGAGCTCGTAGAGAAAAAGTGTCACGATATCGCGACATGTCGGGTTTTCATGACCCGAAGGGAAGAAAAGCGCCAAGGAGAAAAAGTGTCACGATTTCGCGACATGTCGGGTTTTCGCGACTCGAAGAGGAGAGAGAGTGTACGGAGGCGAATGTGTCGCGATTTCGCGACATGTCATGTTTTCGCTGGGTACAAGCCAAGAAGAGTGCAAGGAAGCGAAAAGTGTCACGATTTCGCGACATGTCATGTTTTCGCTGGAACAAGCCGAGAAGAGTGTACGGAAGCAAAAAGTGTCACGATTTCGCGACATGTCATGTTTTCGCGGGTGCAAGCCAAGAAGAGTGCAAGGAAGCGAAAAGTGTCACGATTTCGCGACATGTCATGTTTTCGCGGGTGCAAGCCAAGAAGAGGACAAGGAGGCGAAAAATGTCACGATATCGCGACATGTCATGTTTTCATGGTCAAACTCCCAAAAAAAGTCAAAGGGGCAGAAATGTCGCGATATCGCGACATGCTGTTTGTTCATGACTAAAAGCCGAAGTAAAGTTAACTGAAGTAGAACGACAGTTATAGGGGCAGTTGTAGAGGAAAATCATGCAGCCAAAATAAGTAGAGTTAACTGAAGTTAGTGCGACAGTTACAGGTGCAGTTACAGATAGAAATCATGCAAGTTAAATAAGAATAGTAAAGAACGACAGTTACAGGGCCCGTGTCACAGTGAAACCATTGAGCGATAGTTATACTGACAGTCCAAAACAAAGACAAATCTATTAATAGGTTGCATGTAATAAATACTGTGCTATAAAGGAGTTACCATCAGTAGTGGCTATTAATAGGCTGCATGCGGGATTACGAAGTTACAGAAGACGAGGAGTCTCAATGAGAAATAGGGTTATAAAAGGGCAGTCATGCAGAGAATTAAGATGTCGCTGTGAGTGAAAAAGTGCTGCGCAAAGAAGGTTAGAAGAGGGCCGAAAGAGAGATAAGCAGAGCCGTAAGTGTGTGTGGAGTTTGATTAATTGCAGACCAGTAAGGGTCGTGTAGAAAGCGAAGGCATTTTTATGTCATTGAAATAATTTAGATTTGTAGTCCAAGTTGGTGCTTGGCATTAGGGGTTGGTGCTCCTATCTGTTGCAGCAGAAAAATAAGGGGTTGGTGCTCCTTCCAGTGGGTGCTGGTAAAGTGTTTGTAAAATTGGTGTTTTGCAAAGGTTGGATTTGGACGGGAGTCCAAGCAGTCATTTTTGAGGAGTAGCCAAATTGGTGAACCTCGTTATATCGCGTGTTGTGGAATGCTCTATTGTTGAAATTGCTTTATCTGATTTTAAGTTCTCTTTGTCTCAGTTTTAAGAGTTGTAGATCTAAATTTAATAGCTACACTGATTCACCCCCCCTCTCAGTGTCATTGTGAGAATATCAATTGGTATCAGAGCAAGGTTCCTGAACAAGCTTAATCAGCTAAGGTGATCTTGGAAGAAACACAATGGCAGGTGGTGAAGGATTCTCATCAAACAAAGCTCCTTTGTTCGACAGAACTAATTACTCATTCTGGAGACTCAGGATGCAGACATATCTGTGTGCGTTGGGATACGACATTTGGGAGTCAGTAGAAAGTGGATACACAATACCCGCTACTCCTCCAACAGATACTGCCGAGAAGAAAAAGTTTGAGAATAACTCCAAAGCAAAGAATGCCATAATGTGTGGGCTAGTAGACAATGAACTGATAAGGATCATGAGCTGTAAAACGACAAAAGACATGTGGGACAAACTGAAGAGCATTCATGAAGGAGACGACAAGATCAAGGAAGCCAAGCTACAAACGCATCGAGCTCAGTTCGAAGCATTAAAAATGAATGACGATGAGAACATAGAGGCCTATATGCTGAGAGTCAATGGAATCATTAATGCGATCAGAGGACTCGGCGAAGAAATGGAAGATGCGGTCGTCGTGAAAAAGGTACTAAGAACTCTTCACAAAAGATTTAATTCTAAAGTTTCTGCTATAGAAGAAGCTAAAGATCTAAATAATTTTAGCATGGACGAGATGCATGGTTCTTTGACTGCATATGAAATGAGAATAGGACAAACTAAGCCCATAGACAGAGAAGCTGCTTTTAAAGCACACAAAAATATAAAAGCTGAACAAGAATCTGAGGATGAAGAGACATTGGATGAAACGGAAGCTAACTTTGTTCGAAAACTTATAAAGGGAAAAGGAAAATATAGAGGAAAGTTACCGTTTAAGTGCTTCAATTGTGGAGGCGTCGGTCACTTTGCAGCTAAATGTCCAATGAATGAGAAAACCAAAAGTGATGAAGGGTCACACCAAGAAAGAAGTGACTGGAAGAAGAAACCAAATTTTAGAAAAAGCAACTTCAAAAAGAAAAGTTTCATATCCAAGAATGTCAGCTCTTCTGAAGATAGCTCAGGTGAGAATTCTGAAGAAGAAACAAGTGAAGCTCTGTTCATGGCATTTGAAGAAGAAATAGAAGAAAAACAGGAAGGTGATAAAAATATTAAGGATGAGGCTGAAGTATATCTAGAAGGAGAGTTGGTTGCTGCACTTAAAGAGTTGAGTACAAAAAGGAAAAAGAATAAAAAGGTCTCAAGAAAGCTTGAGGATGCGAATGACATAATAAACAGTTTGAAAGTACAGACAGAAGAATTTAAGAAAATGTCTGAAGAACTCGAAGTACAATTAACCATGAAAATAGATGAGTGCAGCAAACTAGAAGAAGAGATTGTTGTTTTAAGAATGCGGCTAGAAGAAAAGAATCAAAAATTGAGTTGCTATCACAAACTTGAAGGAAGTTCTACGAAGCTTGAAAAGATTATAAATAGTCAGAGGACTACAGGCATCAAATTTGGCTTGGGCTTTGTCGAAGGAGAATCGTCAAGTGGATCAAAGGCCATAACTGTAGAACCAATAAAGAAAGAAGATAAGATCAAGGTTGATCAAGGAAAAACGAATCATGCAAAAGAAAGCAACAATGCCAGGCACGAGAAGAGTGTTGACAATGAGGGATTCACAAACGTCACACATCAAAGGAGAAGAAAATTTGTGGCTCCTACTACAAAATGGCAAAGACCAACTCCCAGGTTCAATCATTCCTTTTCTCGGTTATTGTTTTAAATGCAATGCTTACGGTCATAAGATTTCAGACCGCATTTATAATATAGGACAAAGAAATTTCACCAGGAGAAATGTCTTTTCACCCTTGATGGATTATGCAGTAGAATGCTATAATTGTCATAACTTTGGACACATTGCAAGAAACTGTAGAAGCACATATGCAGCAAATAAATATCAGGGAAGAAGATCTCAACCAAATAGTTTAAGGCAAAATAGAAAATTCCCAGAAAAACATGCACAGGCTATTGACAAAGAAAAGTCTAAACAAGTGACCAAAACTGTAGTCAAACCAGAGTGGAAAGAAAAGGAGCGACCCAAGGAAGAAAAGGAATCCTTGATTGTACAGACAACATTCAAAGCACAGAACAAATCTGCACCATGGATATTGGATAGTGGATGCTCCAGTCACATGACAGGAGATAAACAAAAATTTGAAAAGTTACAGAAATATGAAGGGGGCTCTGTAAAGTTTGGAAATAATGATGGAGCCAAGATAGTTGGCAAAGGATCAATCAAGATAAGTGATGGAAAGATCAATTCCAAAGAAGTTCTGTTTGTGATTGGTTTGAAGCACAACTTACTGAGCGTAAGTCAAATCTGTGACAGAGGTCATGAAGTCATCTTTAAGAAGCAGGGTTGTGAAGTCAAAAAAGCACACAGTGGGAAGCTGATAGCTACTGGATCGAGGACTTCTGGAAATCTATATACTCTCTCAGAGACTTCAGAAGGAGCATGCTTGATTGGACAGGAAGATGAAAATTGGCTATGGCACAAGAGGCTCGGTCATATCAGCTTTGACAATCTGGTAAAAATAAGCTCAAACAAGGCAGTAAGAGATATACCCACCATTGGCAAACCATTAAATAGCATTTGTGCTTCATGCCAAAAGGGGAAGCAAACTAGAGCCACATTTAAATCAAAGGAATACTTCACCAAAGAAACCTTTAGAACTAATACATACTGATTTATGTGGACCCATGAGAACACAAAGCATAAATGGTGACAAATACTTTATGTTGTGCATAGATGACTATTCCAGGATGACATGGGTACTATTTTTAAAGCTTAAATCAGATGCCTTTGAGATGTTCAAGATTTTCAAAAAATAGGTTGAGAATCAAACAGGAAAAATAATTAAATGCTTAAGATCAGATAGAGGAGGAGAGTTTATCTCAGAGGAGTTTGCAGAGTACTGTCAAAAATATGGGATTAGAAGACAGTTTTCAGCAGCAAGGACACCTCAGCAGAATGGTGTTGTAGAAAGGAAGAACAGGACAGTGCAAGAAATGGCACGGACAATGTTGACAGAGAACAAAATAGCTGACATATTTTGGAAAGAGGCAGTCCATACTACGGTTTACATCCAAAACAGGTGCATGTTAAGGACGCATGAAAGCAAAACACCTTATGAGCTATGGTTCGGCAGGAAGGCAACAACAAGATACTTCAAAGTGTTCGGAAGCAAGTGTTATATCAAACGAACTGAAGATAATCTTGGTAAGTTTGAAGATAGAGCTGATGAAGGTATTTTTCTTGGTTACTCGACAAAAAGCAAAGCCTACACATGCTACAACAAGAGGCTAAAGAAAATTGTGGAGAGTGCCGATGTTAAGGTTGATGAAGGTAGGGAACGAGAAATTAGCTATGAAGAAAACTACCCTATTTATGAAGAAGTTATTGAAGGAGATGAAGAAAAGGAAATAGAAGAGAATCAAGGAAATTGACTCGATTAAGTAGAGAAGAAAACAAGAAATTCAAAACAGGTAGCTGGCAGAAAAATCATCCTAGAGAGCAAATTATTGGGGACCCCACAGTTGGTATTCAGACAAGAAGAGCAGTAGTACAGAACTACTCTCTATTATCCAGTATTGAGCCCAAAAATGTTGTCGAAGCAAGCACAGATGAAAGTTGGATGAAGGCAATTAATGAAGAACTAGATCGGATTGAGAAAAACAAAATCTGGGAGTTAGTACCAAGGCCTGCAAATAAAAACATAATCGGTACTAAATGGATTTTTCGAAACAAATTGAACGAAGATGGACAGGTTGTAGGAAATAAGGCAAGATTGGTCTGTAAAGGCTATGCTCAAGTTGAAGGTATTGATTTTGAGGAAACCTTTGCACCATTAGCTAGACTAGAGGCAATCGAATGTTTCTGGCTTTAGCGATTCATAAAAATTTCAAAGTATATCAAATGGACGTGAAATCAGCATTTCTGAATGGAAAACTGGAAGAAGAGGTTTACATTGAGCAACCAGATGGTTTCCAACTCGGTGATAATCCCAAATTTGTTTGCAAGTTGAAGAAAGCTTTGTATGGCTTGAAACAGGCACCCAGAGCATGGTATGCAAGGCTGGATAACTATCTTATTCAACAGGGGTTCAAGAAAGGTATGGTGGACAACAATCTGTATGTCAAAACAGAGAATGGCCATCTTATTGTCCTTGTTGTTTATGTAGATGATATCATTTTTGGCAGCAACAATGATAAGTCATGTAGAGACATAGCAAATAAAATGAAGAAAGAATTTGAAATGTCGATGATTGGTGAACTTTCATATTTCCTCGACCGCAAGTCAATCAAAATGAAAAGGGCATTTTTATCTCTCAAGTTAAATATGTGAAAGAAATGCTGAAAAAGTTCACAATGGAGGATAGTAAACCTATTAGCACTCCCATGACGACAGGTTGCAAGTTGAGCAAGGATGACAAATCTCCAGATGTTGATCAAACCATGTACAGATCTATGATTGGGAGCCTACTGTATTTAACGTACCACTAGACCAGATATCTTACAGGCAGTTTGCATGGTAGCAAGATTTCAAGCTAGTCCCAAGGAGACTCACGTAACAACAGTAAAGAGGATTCTTCGGTATCTGAAGGGTACTATGGAGTATGGGTTATGGTATCCAAAAGGTAAGGACTTCACTCTTATTGCATATTCAGATGCAGATTGGGCAGGATGTATAGATGACAGAAAGAGTACCAATGGAGGAGCATTTTATCTTGGAGACAGGATGGTAGCATGGCACAACAAGAAACAAGAATCAATCTCTCTATCCACAGCAGAGGCAGAATACATTGCAACGACAACGTGTTGTACGCAGATATTATGGATGAGACAAACCCTGAAAGATCTTGGTATTCACTTCAAAGAGCCAATTTCAGTTAAATGTGATAACACTAGTGCTATTAACATCTCAAAGAATCCGGTTATGCATTCTCGAACCAAACATATTGCAATCCGGTATCACTTCTTGAAGGATAAAGTTGCGGAAGGTGAGGTTAAATTGGACTTTGTTCCAACTACAGAGCAAGTAGCGGATATCTTCACAAAACCGTTGCCCAAAGAAGTTTTTGAGTACCTTCGGAGTAAGTTGGGCGTGGTCACGTTTCCCAAAAATTGACTAGATATCGGGACCACATTCTCAGGGGGAGCATTTATGCCTATGTTTATAGTTTTGCTCATATTCATGATTTTTGCTAACTATAACAATGTTTGTCTGAGAATGTTGTGCATAGACTCAAGGGGAGTCTGCAGCAGCCCTTTGGTATTATTGTCAAAGGGGGAGAAGAATTACAGGAAATTGCACATGTGTTGCCAACAATTCCAAAGGGGGAGATTGTTGAGCAAGGTGCGAAACAAGTATTGTCATTGTTGTCAACACAGACAGATAGATCGATTGATGCAGTGGATAGGAGTTCAGAGGTCAGTCAAAGCATGTACAGTGAATTTCCAAGAAGACAGAAGAGGCCAACATTCAAAAGATCAAAGAAAAAGACAAGTAAGAAAACTGTCGCGATATCGTGACATGTTTGGTCGAAAAGAAAAACTGTCACGATATCGCGACATATCGAAGGAGAGAGAAAATGCTAGCAAAAATGTCTCGATTTCGTGACATATCAGATGAGAGAGAAAAGGAAAAATTGTCGCGATTTCGCGACATATTGGAGGAGAGAGAAATAGTAGGGAAAAATGTCGCGATTTCATGACATATTGGAGAGAAGAGAGAAAGGAAAGCTGTCATGATTTCGCGACATGTTCGAAGAGAGAGAAAGCACAAGGAAAAATGTCGCGATTTCACGACATGTTTGGAGAGAAAGAGCTCGCAAAGAAAAGTGTCACGATTTCGTGACAATTTGCAAGAAGGATGGTATGGATGAAAAAGTGTCACGATTTCGCGACAAGTTCGAGAGAAAGAGCTCGCAAGGAAAAGTGTCACGATATCACGACAATTTGCAAGAAGGATTGTACGGACAAAAAAGTGTCACGATTTCGCGACAGGTTCGAAGAGAAAGCGTAAGGAGAAAAAGTGTCGCGATATCGCGACATGTCGGGTTTTCGCGACCCGAAGGGAAGAAAAGCGCCAAGGAGAAAAAGTGTCACGATTTCGCGACATGTCGGGTTTTCACGACCCGAAGAGGAGAGAGAGTGTACGGAGGCGAATGTGTCGCGATTTCGCGACATGTCATGTTTTCGCTGGTACAAGCCAAGAAGAGTGCAAGGAAGCGAAAAGTGTCACGATTTCACGACATGTCATGTTTTCGTTGGTACAAGCCGAGAAGAGTGTACGGAAGCAAAAAGTGTCACGATTTCACGACATGTCATGTTTTCGCGGTGCAAGCCAAGAAGAGTGCAAGGAAGCGAAAAGTGTCACGATTTCGTGACATGTCATGTTTTCACGGGTGCAAGCCAAGAAGAGGACAAGGAGGCAGAAAATGTCACGATATCACGACATGTCATGTTTTCGTGGTCAAACTCCCAAAAAAAGTCAAAGGGGCAGAAATGTCGCGATATCGCGACATGCTGTTTGTTCATGACTAAAAGCCGAAGTAAAGTTAACTGAAGTAGAACGACAGTTATAGGGGCAGTTGTAGAGGAAAATCATGCAGCCAAAATAAGTAGAGTTAACTGAAGTTAGTGCGACAGTTACAGGTGCAGTTACAGATAGAAATCATGCAAGTTAAATAAGAATAGTAAAGAACGGCAGTTACAGGGCCCGTGTCACAGTGAAACCATTGAGCGACAGTTATACTGACAGTCCAAAACAAAGACAGATCTATTAATAGGTTGCATGTAATAAATACTGTGCTATAAAGGAGTTACCATCAGCAGTGGCTATTAATAGGCTGCATGCGGGATTACAAAAGTTACAGAAGACGAGGAGTCTCAATGAGAAATAGGGTTATAAAAGGGCAGTCGTGCAGAGAATTAAGAAGTTGCTGTGAGTGAAAAAGTGTTGCGCAAAGAAGGTTAGAAGAGGGCCGAAAGAGAGATAAGCAGAGCCGTAAGTGTGTGTGGAGTTTGATTAATTGCAGACTCGGTAAGGGTCGTGTAGAAAGCGAAGGCATTTTTATGTCATTGAAATAATTTAGATTTGTAGTCCAAGTTGGTGCTTGGCATTAGGGGTTGGTGCTCCTATCTGTTGCAGCAGAAAAATAAGGGGTTGGTGCTCCTTCCAGTGGGTGCTGGTAAAGTGTTTGTAAAATTGGTGTTTTGCAAAGGCTGGATTTGGACGGGAGTCCAAGCAGTCATTTTTGAGGAGTAGCCAAATTGGTGAACCTCGTTATATCGCGTGTTGTGGAATGCTCTATTGTTGAAATTGCTTTATCTGATTTTAAGTTCTCTTTGTCTCAGTTTTAAGAGTTGTAGATCTAAATTTAATAGCTACACTGATTCACCCCCCCTCTCAGTGTCATTGTGAGAATATCAGAACATTGCATGATTCTAGAGCTTTTGGTGTTTCAAGTTTTCTTGGTGATTATGGTACCCTTTGCATTTATAGCACCCTTGATATACAGTTGCACTTTTTGGAGTTTTAGAATTTGCTTTGTTGCCTGTTCCTCCTTTTGGAAAACAATCTTGTGACCTCCAAGTTGCTTGTTGGACAAATTTTCTTGTAAATTTTAGTCATCTACAATCCTTTGCTTCTATCTATAGCATTGTCCTATTGATGTCTTTCTCCTTAGGGCATGTCCACTCAACTCTTAGTCCTTTGTCGGTAGCTCAGACATGTTGGATTATTTTCCTCCTTTAAACAATGAACGATGGAATGATCAAAGCCTCCCCAAATGTGTATTTATAAGGTTGGTAAAGTGAGTCCCCCAAATATGTATTTATAAGGTTGGTAAAGTGAGGAGGACAATTGGATTTCATACAATAACTACCTCCTAACTGCCAGTTTGCCACCTTTACATGTAACTGAACATTGTGATTTTTCCCTTTTTCTTACATGCCTCTAAGCTATCCATACCACATAATTCGAATGACAGTGCAAACATCCACTAGGATAATCTATCCTGTTGATGAAACTTCCTAAGTCTCCTAACGACATTGAATTTTCTTTTGCCTAGCATTGTACGATGTCTAATTATAAAAGGTTGCATTGTTTGATGACATGTCATCTACACTTCATCTCTATAATGGTCTATCATATAGGTTCATTTGTATGGTTGCTTGTACTTTTATGACAAGTCCGATTTGTATTTTGGTGTGGACTTGTACGATAGGTCCCATTTGTATGGTTGTCTTCCATTTGTACGATAATTTATTGGAAAAATAACATATGTACGATGGTTTGTCATTTGTCCCTCTCTTGTATGAAAATATATCATGCCTCTTCATTTATCTTCTTCCCATTTTCATCGTCTATTTTACCTTGTTTGGTCTGAGTGGCCTAAATACACACCTCTTCTCCTTGATCGTCTTCATCATCACCTTCTTCTTCATTATAAAATCTTGAACTTAAATGCACTCACTCTTCTTGAGCAACATTCCATGACTTGGGACTATTTTATCCTCACTCTAGACTATTTGAGGTTCGTTTGAGGTCTTCTTCTATTTCTACATCTCCTATTCCTACATCATCTTTCATTTGGACAACCAAAAGGTGGTCTTGACGGGCCAACCTGATGATTATGTGGGATTTGGTTGTTTCTTATGTGGTTAGAGGGTGGTCTTGATGGGCCAACCTGCTAATTGCATGATGTAGAGCAATTGAAGGAAAAACCCTTCCCCTCAAACTACCATGAAATAGGCCAACCAACCTTCCCCTTGGTCAGGAAAACATAGATGGATCAGGAACCTAATGATCCTCCCAAACTACCTAAATTGCCTATTTCATGCACATACCTTGGGTTTTCTAGTAGTCCTTGTGGACCACTTTATTTTCATAAGGAACTGTTCAAATTTATTGGTGATTCATGACTTCACCCATTCATTTGCCTTACTTCCTTAGAGTTATTTTGGTTCTAAGTCACTTGTTGACCTTCATATTTTGATTGGGGGACTTGCAATCTCCTCCTTAATCTTCTCCCAAGTTTCTAGCCTAAGCTATCACTACTTGAATCTTCTCCATTGCTACTAGGACTTGCTAAAGATGTATTGTTTAACATTTCTCCTTCAGGTGATGATGATATCTCAAATATATCTCTCTATAGGGATTCATTTGCTTCAAGTCTTCTCTCCCTTCTTCTTGCATGAATGCCATCCTACAACCTTTTGATTTCTTGTGCACATGGTTCCCTTAATTCTTTATTTCTTCTTTGTAATTGCTCATATTGCTCCTGCAATTGTTGCACTTCCTAATGCATTCTTTGTTCTGCAAGTCCAATTCTTACCAACAAACTCATTCCTTCGTGCTCACTCCCATCACTTTGAGGTTCATGGTCTAGTGGTTCTTCTTGCCCATATTCCATTGCCACCATGATGTATCTACATATTATTTTGTTGGTTTTCAACAATCCCACAAAATCTAGACCCTATCGCTCAAACAACTCTTGTGGTTGTAATGGGTGTAATGGCATGAAGTCCTCTTCAACAACATCCCAAATCTCTTCCTATGTATAAAAAAACATCCCAAATCTCTAGCATGTATCACATGTCTTCATGAACTCCTTCACATCGCGATAGAGGGTGGGCCACCATAGCCCTGCCAGAAGCACCTTTCTCATAGTCATATCTAACCCTATATGCCCTCCTACCAGCCTCTCATGAGCTTTCTTCAATGTTGAGTTCACTTTTTTGTCCATCACACATCTTCTCATCACTCTATCAAGTCTAATTTTGTACAATAAACCAACTATCAAATGAAATGGTGTTGATCTAATAATGATTTTCTTCCTCTCAATTGTGATCAACTCTTGTGGCAGATCCCCCATTGATAAATATTCTCCCATAAACCACGATGGTAGCATAGTGATTGCGAAAAATGAGCATCCAAAAATTCATCTGATACTCCTATAGGTTCTCCCAAGTAAATCCTTGACAATCAATTTGCTATAATGAGTTTTTACCTAGTCTCACCACCACCCAATATATGAACTCCTATAATGTGACAAGCCACCTACTAACTCATCCATGAATAGTCAATTTATTAATTAGAAGTAGTAATGCTTGATGATCTATATAAAAGGCAAAAGGGTTGGCAAGTAGGTAATATATGAATTTTTGAACTGCATATACCATTCCTAGCACCTCTTGCTCCATTATGCTATAATTTTTCTTTGTTCTCGATAACCAACTAGAAAAGTAAATGGGTTGATCTAGCCCAAACTGCCTCTCCTAGACCAATCCGCATCCAATTGCAAAATTAGATGCATCCACATACCCAAATTATTTATCCCAATCTAGAAAAACTGAATGGGCATGCAAACTAACTTTGCCTTCAACTCCTCAAAATCCTTTTGATGCTCCTTCATCCATCGAAAATGGACACTTTTCTATGTCAATGCATCCAACGGGTGGAAAACTTATGCAAAATTCTTGATGAGTCGTTTATAATACTCGACATGTCCTAGAAAGGACTTTAACGAATTGAAAGCATATGGCTCTTCCATGTTCATCATGACTCTAATCTTATTGGGATTCATCTTCAACCCTTCTTTACACACCATGTGCCCTAATAACTTCTCGTACATAACCAACAATTTGTACTTCTTTGGATTTAGAAACAGAGCATTCATGCACAACCTCATGCATTCTCTTAGTGATTTCAAATGCTTGTATTTATTTCCATACAAGGACTAGTCATCTAGGAATACCTTGCACTTTCTTGTGGATGTTTGTTCAAAAATATACAAGATGATTATCTGAAATGTGGCTTGAGCATTGCATAAACCAAATGACATTCTAGTATATGCATAGATGTTCTCTACTCCAAACATAGTCTTCAACTTGTCTTCCTCAGCTATATTGATTTGATTATAGCCAAAAAATCTATCCAAGAACAAATGGATTTCGTGTCTAGCTACCTCTAGAATCGAATCAATGAAGGATATGGGAAAGAGATCCTTCATGGTTATTGCATTTAGACTTCTCAAGTCTATATATGATTACCTTGTTCAAGGTGATCACAATTAGTGACACCCACTCACTCGCTATAACCTTGAAGATGATTCTTGCATCCAACATCTTCTGTATCTCCACATTGACCAAGGCTACATACTTTGGATTCATCTTATATGGCCTTCTTACTGGTTGTGCATCTGTTATCAACTGAATCTAATGCATGCATAATTCTGCTAGAATCCCTTTCAAATCCTTAGATGTCCATGCAAAGACATCCTTGTACTACATGAAAATCTTGAAAATTGTTGCTTTCAACACTATGTCCCAACTATCCCCACAATGGATTATTTTCTCTTCGTTCCCTTTGCCAAGGTTAACTTGTACCATCCTTGGTCCTTCAAAGTATATGGTATCAAGTTCAACTACTACTTTGACCATGTTAATCAGGTGTGCTAGCTTTTCGTCAATCACAACATCATTGACAATATATTCTGCAAAGTTCTTCGAAAGTGTCCACTTTTATTTTTTCTCTTGGTGCAAATTTAACATACTTTTTACACTCTCTAGCCTCATACACATTGTCTGAGTGTTCTTCATCCTCTATGCACTACTCTAGTTCTAGCATGCCTTCTTCATTTGGCTCTCATATGTTATCATCATCTAATGATGAACTTTCCAATTTATCAGATGTTGTGAGATCCTTGCTAATAGACTGGTTCTTTAGATTTATCTTATATTTAAGTTGGCCTTTCTTGAATGTGATCCTTCTCTCAATTGTAGTTGACCTTCACCATGCGCAACCATCCTCGTCCCAACCGCATCATATGCAAGCTTCTACATGGCGATAACTACAAAATCCATGATGAACTCTTTGTCGACTACCTTCACTTTTTGGACAGTCAAGACTTCCTTCATCTCGATGTCATATTGATTTGCATCATATAGTCTAAATTTGATCATATATATGGTGCCCCAAGTTCCTTCCATGTATTCTCTGGTAACACGTTCACGCTCAATCCTCCATCGACTATTATGTGTGACAACTTATGGTTCAACAACTCAATATGGATCAATATTGGCTTCTTCCCAATGTCGATCATCAACAACATTGGATCAATGAACTGATCCCTTCTTATTATGGTTTCCTCTTATTGGAGTGGTTCTACCACTCTTCTTGTTCATGTTGGTTCAATCATTGGATAGAGCTCTTGTATTGACTATGATCACACTTACTCTGATCACTTTCTGATTCTTCTAGAATGGAAGCTGGACTAAAAAATCCCCTTCTGATGGGAGGAGGGTCATCCTTCCCATGAGAGAGCTATGTATGTTTTTTTCAAACAAATCCAACATGTCAAATATCATCTCAAATTCTAGAAAAGAAGTAGCAAATCCAATTTTCAATCCCAAAAGGCTATTTTGTTGGCAAAGATGGAGGAGTTGGCCACCCACTTAAGGACTGGAGCAATCAGAGGGGACCTAAAATATGAAGATGAATTGGTCAGAAAAGAATTAGAGTCCATAGACAATCAGGAGGAAATTTATTGGAAATAAAGATTGAGAAGTGTTTGGCTATTGGAGGGGGATCAAAACACGAGTTTCTTTCATCCCTCTACATCGACAAGTAGACAAAGGAATTCTTTAAATTGCCTTCAGGATTTCAATGGACAGGTGATGGACACCATACCAGGTATGCAATATGCAATATGCAATAAATTTTTTTCTTTCAAAATATTTTTACCACCCCTACTATCCCTATTCTTGCAATGCAACAAGAGATACTTAATTGTATCCCCAAGATTATTTCTATCGAGTAAAACCAAGCCCTTTTCAATCTGGTGGATAAAGATGAGGTGAGGAGAATAGTTTTCAGCATGAAATCAAGGAAATCTCCAGGCTCGATGGTTTCCCAATTGAGTTCTTTTAGGCTTTCTAGGATGTCATTGGAGAAGATTTAACCAAGGCTGTTGAAGAATCTCGTTCAAACAAAACTATGATTCGAGCTCTTTATCATACTATCCTCGCTTTGATTCCTAAAGTGGGACAAGTCGCCAACCTCGAAGATTTTCGCCAGCTAGTGAACGACTAGTTAAATCTAAACTTTTGGAGTAATTCTTGGCACCAACATCCCCTCTTAATCTATGAGTTTCAGAGTTGCAGCCCTTGCAACAAAGCCTCGAAGGTAGAGGATGGATAAAGATGGCTTCATACATTACTTCCAGGCAAATTGGATATTTCTCTTTGCTTCAGTGGAAGAGGTTAGAAGAATGGCATATTCTTGTCCCTCTTCATCAAAAGCTTCTTATTGATAAGATCCTTAAGCAAAGGTGCCTTACAAGGAAATAGGAAGAGGATAGGATCACCTAAGGACTTGGCACTCTAGGTGTCTTCGTTGTTCGTGATGGTTATAATACTTTGCTCCCTCCTTCGTTGATCCTGCAAGATGCCCCACGAGATAGAGTTTGGGTGGCTAAGGACTGGCCTAAAATAAATTTCTTTGCTTAGGAAGTGATGCATGGGAGCTATCTCACCTATGATAACCTTATGGAGAGAGATTTTTATGGCCTTTCCAACTGCATCATGTGTAACTCCCAGTAGGAGACACTTGATCATATGCTTTTCCAGTGTGCATTTGCAAGAGAGTTGTGGAAAAGGTGGTTAGACCTCTTTAAGGCTCACCAAGAGGAGACACTTGATCATCTGCTTTTCCAGTGTGCATTTGCAAGAGAGTTGTGGAAAAGGTAGTTAGACCTCTTTAAGGCTCACCAAGAGGAGACACTTGATCATCTGCTTTTCCAGTGTGCATTTGCAAGAGAGTTGTGGAAAAGGTGTTTAGACCTCTTTAAGGCTCACCTGAACTTTTAGGTGACTCTTTCTAATATCTGGGAGAGTTGGAAACGAAGAAAATTCAAGAATACCGCCATTCAACTAGGTTGGTCTCTAGGCCCGAGTTTCATCTCGTGGCACATTTGGTTGGAAAGAAATTCCAGAATTTTTAGGGACAAGAAAACTCAAGAGAATGAGGGGACTCTCGAGCCACAGAAGTTGGGACCATGGCAGCCCCCTCCTCTAGGTTGGGAGAAGATTCATATGGATGGTGCAGCTAAGGATAACCTTGAAGAGCTTGATGGCCTAGACTCATATACATCATGCCTCTTCCACAAAAATAGTTGTACCTAAATCATATCACAAACATCCAAGGGCACAACATCGTATAAAACTTCATCTTTGAAGAGATTGATGGCATAAGAGAGGAGACATTGTTGAGTGACATGAATGTCTCTCTCCTGTTGTAACCATCCAACACTATATGGTTAAGGGTGTGATGTGAGAGGCAAATTCAAATCCTTCACCATATGAGCTGAAATCAAATTCTTTTGACTCCCATTATTAGCAATGAAATGTAATGGCTTACCCTTAACCCACATTTATGAGTAAAACAGACATTCCTCCTCTTGTGACTCCTCTTGTATAGCATGTGTGGTGGCAATCATCACATTTGGTTTAGCTTCCACAATTTGCTTTCTTCTATCCTCAACCTATGGATGTAGAGGGTTACAACTCTGTAAACAATGTGTGGATTGCTCAATACTTCTCTCTCAAATGTCGGTTGCTCTTGTGATAATCACACCATTTTCCACTCTTGGCCTTCAAGAAATTATTTTCTTGTAAGTCTTTTTTCTACGTCGAATTCTAATTTTGGGGCTGACCCCTTTACCGTGATTCTTCAAAGAGCCACCCAGGCTTTTCTTTGTCTAATATATAGTATTCTAGTTTTTGTTATTTAATTCTTTTCTATTTTCGTTTTTTTGGTTCTGCTCCAATTTGAAAGCTCAAAACCATATTGAAGGTCTTAGAGAGAGAGAAAAAAAAAAAAAAAAAAAACGTAAAGTGCTAGGACAAATCTTACCATCAGCGAGGAATTTAATCAAGGATTTACTACTATCATTTTTCTCTTTATTGGGAAAAATTAATATGGGAGAGAGACAAAGTGAGAGACAAAGTAAAGTGCTAGGACAAATCTTACCATCAGCCAGGAATTTAATCAACTACTCTATTTCAGCAATCTTACCTGTGCAGGAATATCAGCTAGCAAAGAAGCAGGAACCAAATCAGATATTGAGTAGATCATATAGAAGGTAATCCACAAGGTCCTTCAAAAACTTCAGATTGCGCATCAAGAATAGCTTGAATATCTGGAGGAGGAAGCTTGCCTATCATATCTACTTCTGCTTGACAGACAACACATACAGTCAATTACTTATTGATATTAACCTGTTTCACTGCAGACTTTCCCAAAAGCAGAGAAGTAAGCAAAGAAAGGGAGATCAGTTCACGCACTTTTATCATCCTCTTGAATATTATGTATTGTCTCGTGCATCATCAATGGCCTGTCTCTCAGAGGGGCAAGGATGTCCAAGAAATAGTTCAAAACGGTCACCAAGAGTGATGTCCCATTGAACTATTATACTTGTAGAGTCCAATGACAAACATGACTGCACACTATCTTTTAACTAATGTGTGATTAGCAACATCTTTAACACAACCCAAATGATTGGCTTTGAGTGCTCTGTAAAAGGAAGCTGTAAATCAGAAACATTTTTTAAGACAAGATTTTCTTAAAATGGCAAACCCCACAACCTCTCGAAACCCTCAAAAGAGGCTAGATTAAGGTCCCAGATAAAGTATTTAATACATCTATTTTATTGTAATTTAACCTTCAAATTATGCCGGTTCGAGGTTAACATCTAATTGGGGATTTAGTATCACTATGAATACCCCCAATAACCAATCCATTGTATTAGTCTGTGATATGTGAAGATATTGTAGTGTGCATTCTTTTAAATCATGTTGTTTATTTCTCTCTCTCTACATCATTTATCAATGCTATGATCTTGCTGAATGTATGTTTTAGAATGTTTCTGGAAAGTATTGTGAATTCTAATAACATAGAATGCAAGCTTCTAAAAATTAAAAACATAGGTGAAACCAACAGATGCAAGATGTCACACATTTGATACAACAGGATATGTGCATGTATGATTGTGTTTTGTCAGCTATGCAATTATTTAATATTGAATAAGCTTTTTTACTTGAATCTTTTGCAAGATTGCACCTGCATCTGCGATTCTGAATGATATTTATAAAATCAATCCCTTCCTGAACAACCTACATTTCATTACCTTTACACATGATCACAAATACCTTTCCCTATCAAGCACTTTAATCATGATTTTTTATATAAGTTTCAATACATCCTATTGAACAGGCAGAATAAAGGACATCGATGGTCATTTGATTAGAGCCAAGGTCAACTTCAACTATCAAATGGCTGTTCAGAATTCAACACTGCTAACCCAAAGGAAACGTGAATGTTGGCTTAACGAACAACATTAAGCATAAATTAAAACACATTAAAGGAAGGAGGATCTTCAAGTACAAAAGCTCTCAGATTGAAGGATTTGTATGCCATTCTAACCTGCAAGGAAATTCCTGTCTTGTTTCTGCCTGAAATCTGTGGTTTCTTGAACAAGGTACATCGTCTTAATGCAACTGTGGAAACGTTTACTTAAAGGCAAGTCAATTATCAGTTGGAGAGATTGCAGCACCAGTTTGTCAACTGCTTTTGACCCTCAACTTACAAACATCAAACATTAAGTTTCACATTGTCTACTAAAATGCTATCTACTAATCAGTTGTTATCTTAGTCTTTATGAGGGTACCTATGTAAACAAATGTATAATAAGAAATGTCATGTATAGGAATGAGGTATGGATCACAACTCCTATAAAGATGAAGCAGAGTTACTAATTAAGATTTAGTCAACTGGATCAATGCAGGCATTCACAACCATGGTTAGCCATTAGTATGATTACAAAGAAAATATCCCACATTAGGCTTCCAAAACATTATTAGTTATTGCGAAACAAATAAAGCACTACAAATCTGAAAGTAGTGTAGTTCAAGCGCTATTATTCATCATTTTCCTACTTGAAGTCTTTCAACAATATGTAACAAGATTTTGATTGTCTATGTTATATGATTATATCAGCACTTGCATTTTCAAATTAATCCTATGACTTGGAGGAGCACTTAAGATTAAATTATTGAGCTATGCACATTATGGTTGCAGAGACCATGGTAACTCTGTTGCATCAAGTATACCTGCCCATTCTCAAATTCTATTTGTGACTGCATGTATTTAGAGTGTAATGAATAAATAGAATTCTGTTGCACATGTAAGGGATTATCAATTCAACTTCTAATATAATTCTAGCATATAGAGGTACCTCTACTAGGCAGGAATAGACTCAATTGGTATACTAACAATCACATCAACATTTCATTTAATGGATCAATGTGTGTAGATCTCCAAACATATATGCAACAAATAGCAAATATGGACATCTTTGGGTAAAACTGATTTAAAAACAACTGAACTTAACAAAACTTAGGACACTACGTGGTGAGAATCTTGATTGCAATGAAAGACATTGCTAAAAAAAAGCAAAAGATAGGAATCATACATTGAAAAGACACAAGTTTATGAAAAGTATTGTTGTGATTGTCATTGTTCACAATCATAGATTAGTCCAACCAATTATCAATTTGTCAAAGCAACATAGTTTCACCTCTCTGATAATGGTACACTTGTCAAGTTTCTCATATGACACCAAGAACAAACTGCCACTTTAATTGTTTTTGCAGAATCAATCTCCACTGGCACATCCTCTACAACCACAATGAACACACTCAATTATCTTTTCTTCCCTGAGATGCTTGGGAACTCTGCAGACACAAGTTGTAGCAAAGTTGTGGTCACGAGGTTGCATACATCGTAAACAACAAAGACGCTCATATCCAGGCTGCACAGAACAAAAATTAGCATAAGGAAAGAAGTCAATACCACGCAATTGTTAATTTCAAGGAAAATATGACTCAGTCTGCATTTTTCAAATGTATAAATTTACCTTGATCCATGTATAAAACACTATACATATTTTAAAGGAATAAGCATCTTAGAACTTATTTTGCTGCTATGTCAGAGAATGAATCACACCCACATTAACCAAATTTGATATTTTTTATTCTAGATCCATGCAATGTTCATAACTTCAGAAAATGTCATATAACAGACACCCATCTTATATCAATGTTGTGCACATAAGTAAACAAGGGTCAAATGAAAGAAGAATGGTTGCACTGACAAATATGCGATCTTAAGGACTTATTTTTAGCCTTCTTAAGAATTCAAATGTTCAAAGGATTCATCTACTTACCTTTCTCCATTTTGCTATTAGATTGCGATCTGCATAGCCCTGTTCCAGACAGAATTCATAGAGCTCTTTCGAGATCTCTTTTCGACGGTAATACAAGTCAAATATGTATCGACTTTTTTGATGTGCAATCTTAAAAATAGGCCACAGAGTTTCACACTTCCTTTTGCCTTCGTGAGATTCATTCTCCGCTGCAAGACAAAATCAACAAAGACACAATTAAAGAACTACTCATACCAATAATAAGGTCATATAAATCAAAAGATAAATCAAATCATGTGAATGCCATAATATGGAGGTTTGGTAAAGACCTCAATTGAATACTCTATGACATATTGCCAAACTGTCGAAAGCAATGTGACCCATACATTATGCCTGCATAGTTGCTCATGCTGGGTACATAATTGTTTTTCCCTCATTCACATGACTACCACGATTCTTATTACAATTACATTTAATGATCACGTCATTGGGATCATCTTACTCCTCCAACAAATGCATATCCCTAGATAAAGAACTCTGCAGCCAAGCTTTGAACTTTGGCATATCCTTACACAAGAGTTAGCTTTCAGTTCTTAAGTATTTATATTTATATCAGTTATAGTTTCTTTGATGGTACCTTGCTACTCGGATAACCGTAGTAATTCTAGAGCTAGCATTTATTAGATAAACGGCCGGCGCGGGCTTCGGCCCGCCGTTCCGGTGATTCATGATAACTCGACAGATCCCCCCTGTCGTTCCGGTGATTCATGATAACTCGACAGATCCCCCCTGTCTCGACCCCTTAAGGCCTGTCCTATCCTACCCGACCCGTTTCAACCCCTTTTGTCCTGTCCCGCCCATTTTGTCCCCTTCTAACATGTTTTGCAATGTCAAAATATGAAAAAATTTCTGGATAAGCCACATGGTTTAAAATTAACTGACACATTTGTAGCTGACTTACAAGGTTTAGATGATGTTCATCCCGGACGTTACATTCCTTCCGAGAAAATTCAAATATGTTTTTTGAGTTTTCAGGGAAATATGTACCCTGAATAATGATTTTGGGACGCATACAGTGGAAAAACTCAAAGCCTAACACAGTCATGAATTTTCAATGAGCTTACGCTGTATAAATCCATCTGCAATGGCAGTAGGTAAAGGAATTGTCCACTGTAGCCCGTTAAAATCACCATAAAATGTCCATTTTTTGAAATCAAGTCCAATATAAATTTGTTGTCTATTATAAAAGGATGCCAGCAACTGTTTGTCATAATGACAGAACTACCCTTCTGTTGTAAAAGGATATCAGCCAAGTGTTTGGCAAAAAGACTTAACCACACAGGTAGTGCCTGTTACGATGGATTTGAAAAATAAAAAAAGCCAGAAAATAATATGGCAAACTCTAATTTCAAAAAGAGTAACGAGAGAGAGGGAAAGGAAAAAAAAAATTATAATAACATTTAACTGTTTTAGGAGCATCTACTTCCTGTAATTATTTCATTTGAAACCCTAATCTTCAACCTTTGAGAGAAGTAAAAAATACTTAAAATAAAACAATAAAGAATACTTAAAATGTTACATACCTTCGCGCATTTTACTCTCTAATTCCCTGAGAGTGGGCTCGATAAGTTCCCAGCCGTTGGGGTACTTGACGCGGTTGGTTTTTACCTTCGGCATTTTGATGTTTGATATATTCAGCCCCAAAATAACCCTCGCTCTAATCTCTTTAAATATGCCACAAATTTGACAAAGACGTGCTCTAGCCAATTCTCGCCTCTTGTGTTCTTCCCTATGGAGACTGATTGCAGGCCGATCCAAAATTTGTTTCTCTGTAGATACTGGAGATGAGGTTCGTTTAGATAATATTATACTAAAGCCATCATAGCTTTAGTATAAATTACTTAAAAAGATAAATAACGTGTAAGATAGTCGGCATGTCGGCGTTAACGGGTAAATAGTTCAAGTAAATAAAAAACAGAAAAATTAATATTCAATAATGGAAATTAAAAATAAGAGGAGTGATAAATTTAATAATAGGGGATTAACGTTTGAACCTTGACCTTTTTAAAAAGAATCAAGCCAGTTCAAGAGTTAAAAAAATATATATATATTATTAAATAAAAGTTAAAATTTTATTATATAATAAAGCAATTAAAAACATACATTTAAGGGACAGCCTTGTTTTGGTTCAAACTGTGGAGGTGTGGGGAGTGTGAGGTTGTGTGTTTGGCCCTTATTGATAAGCTTAACTTTCACAGGTTGTGTGTTTGGCCCTTATTGATAAGCTTAACTTTCACAAGGATTAAAAATTTAAAATAATTATTTTTAAAAATAATTAATTAATTCGCGTGAGTGTGGTCCAACAAGGATGCCACTTGCATTATCAGTGATGTGGTCTAGGTTCAATCCCCATTTGTATAAGAAGTATTACTCCATTAAAAAAAATAATTAAAGGTAAACGATTATTATGTATTAAAGTTATTAAAATATATAAAAAATTATACCCACGTGTTGTAGGTGAGTTGGAGAGGGTAGGGTAATATTTTAAGGGAGGTCTTTAGTTTGAGTCTTCATACTGCCAAACGCAGGATGGGATACCCAAAATTCAATTGATAATGTTGTCACGATCAAGGTCGGACGCAACTCCTGGGTGATTTTGACGATGTAAAACCCCTGGTCTTGGTTTCTTAGACCAGGACGGTCCCACAAGAAGTTTTAAATCATATGGGAAGAAGGGTTCTATATATGCTTGAGGTTGGATAACCATATATTATATATTTTAGTTATTAAAATTAAAAAAAAAATTGAATCATGTGGGGAGAAAGGTTCTATATCATGCTTGAGGTTGGATAACCATGTATTATGTATTTAAGTTATTAAAATTATAAAAAATTATGTTATTAAATGAATCATGTGGGAAGAAGGGTTCTATATCATGCTTCAGGTTGGATAACTATACATTATGTAACCCACATTTTTCACGAGGATTTAAAACTACTTTAGTTTTTTTTTTTTAATGGATTTGGTTATTGTGAGAAATCCCTACACGTACACGCTGAGCAGTCTCCTCCAACCATGACCCCTCTTAAAGGTGAGAGTTATACTTATCAATAAAAAATTTAATATACAACCACCATACACCCACACGCCGTGGTTTGAACCCTAGACCTCCCAAAGAAGAACCAAAGCCTGAACCATTGCGCTGCACCCAGGTGCACTTTACCTTTACTTTTTATTTTGTGCATTCTAAAATTTCTAAAAAAAAACTTTAGGATTTATAGATAAGTGGCATAATAATTATTAAAAATAAATAATAAAAAAAATTATTTACATGGTGGAATCAGTAGCAACCACGATGATCCAAACGCATTGTGCTTTGTCCATCTCGAAAGCCAAGTATTTCACATTGTCCATCTCAAAAGCCAAGGTACTTCACGTTGTCCATCTCGAAAGCCAAGCCAATTGTCCGCCTCGAAAACCACCAAATAGTACTCCACACAAAGGTCTAAGATTATAATCATGTGAGAAGAAGGGTTCTATACCATGTTTAAAGTTAGATAATTATATATTATATAAACCATATTTTTCATGAATATCATTCTATATAATCTATGCCTTAAAAACTACTTTACTTTGTATTTTTATTCTCCTTTCTAAATTTTTAAAAGAACTTTAGGTTTTATCGATAAGTGGCATAATAATTAGTAAAAATAAATAAAGTGTTTTTATTTGCGTGGTAGAAGTTACCACGGCTTTTTTTTATTTGCATGGTGGAAGTTACCATGATGATTCGACACGTTGTCTGCCTTCATGACCACTACGGTATTCCGCGTTATCTGCTTTTATGACCGTTACGGTATTTCGCGGCGTTATTTGCTTTTATGACTGCTATAGTATTTTCCGTTGTCCGCCTCAAAAGCTACCACATAGTATTTCATGTAGTCCACCTCTATAACCGCTACGGTATTTCGCGTTGTCCGCCTCAAAAGCTACCGCATTGTATTTCATGCAGTCCACCTCTATAACCGCTACGGTATTTCGTGTTGTTCGCCTCAAAAGCTACCACATAGTATTTCATGCAGTCCACCTCTATAACTGCTATATCACATTCATTTTAAACTTTTTATGTCGTTGAAAACACCAGGAAAGGGACAAGCGTTCAGTCCAACGAGGCCCAAGATTTGAACCCTAGGTATTTGGACAAGCGTTTAGTTTAACAAAGCTCAAGATTTGAACCTTAGGCATTTGTTCCCTTACATGGTTTCATTGCACCAATTGGTCTATACCTCGGATCCAAAAATAAATAAAATTTATTGTTTAAAATAATTAAATTAAAAATAAATGCAAGCTTGTTGCAGTGGTAAGGGCTTTGGCCTTTCTTTGGTTGAACCAAGGTTCAAACCCCACTCAAAATGAGGGGATCGAGATCCCTCATAAAAACTTGTGTAAACTCATTGAAAAACATAATTAAATTTAAAAAGAAGGAAAACATTAGAAGAAATGAATAAGATCTTGCATCCAGCAAATTCATGCAAGTAGTGTTATTTTTTGTAAATTGAAGATTTTCTAAATGAATGGTTATACAAAAGAATCTAACTAGTATTGAGTGAGATATGATCATGTGAAGATAGCCATCTAGAACAAAGGTTATGTTAAGACACATTTTTTAGAAAAACGTCTCATCTTTCAAGAGTTATATCTTTGTGAAGGGTTTCTGATTCAGATAATTCTTGGATCACTTTGTTCAAAAATTGAAGAGTTTTAAAATAAGTGGTTATATAAAGAATTCAAGCATTATTGAGGGAGATAGACCTTGTGAATTCAACCATTCGAAACTAGCAATGATAATTTTTCAAGCCGTGAAAAATGAAATTGCAAATATATGTCAACTAGGGTTTGGATGATGGGAGGAGCAACGGAAGGCTAGGGCATTAACGGGGCAAGATATTCTATCTAGGTGTAGGATTTTTTAACTAAGTCTCATTTATCCCTTCATTTTCTTGTAAGTTCTACATGTAAATTTTTATAGGTTTGTTTTCAATTAATATAATTATTATAGGGTATACAAGTAAATTTCAGTATATCTCATAGTAGAGGTAAAGTTTTGGTATTATGAAGGCGGCTATAGAAAAATGTCAAGAAGGATGTTGAATTATGGAATATTTGTATTCACACAAAAAAATGAAAAAGATCCAGAAAATAAAAATCAAGAATTCATACATTTTATGTAAAATAATGTAGGTTTCTAGCTATAGCAACTCAATTGAGATGAGAATTGAATCTGTTTGTAAAATCTCAAGCTCTAAAGAAGAGAGTTGTGATTTGTCAAGGGTGGGGGACCTAAGCACAACCCCTTGTTATCTAAGGAAAAAAATCAATAAATATTGAGATATTATTTCCTTACCATGGTCCACTTTACCACTAAATCCTTAGAATCATCCCTAGCAGTAGAAGTTAGAGAGAACCTCATAGAGGAGTGATCCTTGTTGCTCATAAATAAGATATTCAATGGTAAATTTAATGGGTCTTGGCCAGGGGCTTCGGGTCTAAGTAAATGGATTGATAGGAAATTGAAGTTTCTAGGAGTGAGTCTATCATTTCTTCCCAAGGTTTCTTCCTAGCCACTTTTTGTTCTAGGAAGGAAAAATATAGAATCTTAAAAGAGGGTCCTTGGTTTATGAGAAGAGAAAATTCTTCCTTGCCTAATGATATGAAGGGTTTGCACTTGAAAAATGTAAATCTATCCCTAGAACCAATCTGGATCAAGATGTATGGGTTACCCATTGAATTCTAGGAAATGGATACATTCAAAGCAATAGGTATCACTTTGAGAGAATTTTTTAGATTTAAAAAACTACAAAAGATGGAGTCTTGGCTATTTATGCTTAGAAATTAGTCATGATTGATATCAATAAACCTTTACCACAATCAAGAATTCTTAAGTATGGGGGTAAGTTGTGGACCCAAACCATGGATTATGAGAACATTTATTTTAGAAGTAGATGTTATGAGGTAGGTCATATTGAGGGATCATGCCCTAAAAAGAGTTCAACATAAATATATATGGAAAATCATAAGAGAAACTTACAAATGAATATGGAAGAGGATGGCTTTCAACTTCCAAAAAATAGGTCCAAACATATGAAAGTGAAAAATAGTGGAGACTAGTAACTAAGGTTATTGGAAGAAATACCAATTCTTTTGAGGCTTTAGCCTATGAAGAAAAAGTAGATTAGAGTTTAGAGGACATGGTACAACAAGATCAGAATATTAACAAGGAACCATCTACTTAGTATGATCTTGATTTAGGGATGAACATTCTTGTTGAACCTAAGGAATGTGTCTCATCATATCTTTAAGACTCCCTTGAAGTACCATGCACCATTTAGGAGAAATAAAGTGGTAGAGAAAATGCAATGTTAGATGTTTATACCTCTACCATTAATGAGGAAATACCAAAAAATAAGCAGGATAAGTCAAAAGCTTCCTTAGTAAAGCCAACAAAGGATAAATCTAATGAAAAGGAAAGTTGTGAAAGAATATTGAGAAATAGAATAATAAGACCTACTCTTGATACTGGCAAGGCAAAAAGAGAAAAACCTTCAAATTATCAAGTGAGAGCCAAGGAAACAAAAACTAACATAGAGAAAGGAACACAATCTAAGTTGATTGAACTTATCTTTACCAAGCAACAAAATGATATTGGTAATTCGCAGGTGGGGCCAGCAGCCCCTAATGAGACATGATTACTATCTCATGGAATATAAGGGATGCTAATGCCCTATAAAAGTAGATATGTATTAGGGATCTTTGTTTAAGTAATAAACTTGATATTCTTTGTACCCAAGAAACTAAAATGACAAAGGAAGAAGTTTCCAAAACTATGAAAGCAGTATGAGTAAGATGTGAATGGGATGTTGTGGATTCAGAAAGAGTGGTATGGGGAATTCTAACATTTTGAAATTTAGTTAGAACCTCTTATGAAACTGTAGACACCAAATCCTAGCCACTTGTCATCCACGCATCTTCAAATCATAACCACTCATTATTTATATATATATATATATATTTATTTATTTATTTATATTTATATATAAATATATGTATATGTAAATAAATATCAGTCGCCCATCATGACATAATCTGGACCATTCATCCATCATGATCTGTGTCACTTATCTAAATCTCAATCATAACCCTTCATCATGTTTTAATCTTGATTGTCCGTTAGTGTCGTCAAAACCTTAACATGGTCAAGGGAAAATTATAAAAGATCATTTTTGTGAATGATGGATTGGAAAATATTAAGTCCCAAAAATTAAGATTCAAAGAGCATTGATCATTTGTCCACTCAAACCCTAGCACTCTGCTAACATGCCCCATCTTCTTCGTTGCCCAAAACCCTCACCGCCATATCCTCCACCGAAACTTCTATAAACCTTACCAAGATTTCGTAGAGTGGCCCCCATCATCCACAAAAACTCCAGGGCATTTCCAAAATGCTGCAGAGCATTTTTGAAATGTTGTAGGGCATCCATAGCCATCCTTGGATGTTGTAGGGTATCCGTTATTGACCGGTTTGCAGTTGATAAACCCTCGAACGCTTTTGGACGTTCGTGCATCACCAAATTGGGGAAGTAAAAGCATGGATAATAAATATAAGTATATTCTCAGCAAGGTATCATTTATTATTGTTTTACTCACATTTTCGGTATATCTACACCTTACTTTATCAAGCATTTCATTTAGGGTTAATATTGTATACTTTTGGATTTTAGTAGGCCTCACACTATGGAAGCCCTGCAAGTGTTATTAACCTATTTTATGATTTGTTTGTGTGCAGGTTACAAAAAATATTTACATTGACAACTATTGTAGCTAGAGTGGCCCCGCAAGGATATGCAAGCCCACTCACAAATTATTTGGAGTGAATACGACTTGAAGACACAAAATATTCATTTGAATGAGGGTTTCAAACCCTCTAATTGTAAAATCATTTGTATCAACACAAGTTGCATTGTAATAGTGGAGATCAAGCTCCCACAATATCAATATAATATCATTGATTTATTGTGCAATATTTCTTGTGTTGGATCTGTTATCACTATTTTGGTGTTGTTCATTTTTGATTTACAAAATAGCGATCATGGTGGGACCCCCAAAGGGTTTCTTATGTTAATATACCTTGTTAATCTGATTTACGTTTTCTATTTCTGTTGTTGGTTTCAAAAATTTGCTAGCACAAAAATTGTAAGATCTAGGGCTAGGGTTTCTAGAAGCAACAAGATTAGATTTGTGGTTGTGTGAACACCATCGTTCAGGGGATGCCACTTCATGTCCACATAGATTCCACAAAGTATTTACGGGTTTTGATAGAGAAAACTACAGGTTTCTATAGAGAAAACTGTGGGATTCAACATTGTATTTATAGATTTGGAGAAAAATACGTAGAACTTCTGGTAAGTCCTATTTAAACTCTGCTCACATTTTTTCTTTTTAAAGAAAGAAAATAAAAGAAATATTTATATTTTATTTTAAAAGCAACATTTTAAATTGATAGGCATCTTATATATTCATCAACGCTTACAAAATCATATAGAATTACACATAGAGATAAGTTTGCATTCGTGCATTAATCTTAGTTGCATTAGATATTCATTACACTAGATTTAGGTTTTTGTTGTCTTTCGTGGTGTTTTTACTTTCTACCTTGAGTGTTGTTTGCAACAAATAGAAAAAAGCATAAAATGTAGGCTAAAGTTTCTCACTTTCCACTTTTCTAAGTTGGGACAAGTCATTGATACTCAAGTCTCTCCCATTGTTGGAAACACATTGTTGATTCATAGTGGAAGAGCTAGGTGAATCCTCCACTATTGGAATCACTTGCTGATTCAAAGTGGATCTAAAGCAGTGTACCCTAGATTATTTTGAGAGGTTTGGTATTAGTGTTCTTAGTCACCAACTTGGTGGAGTAAAAGAGGGTTTCTTTGTAGTTTGAACACCATAGACAATAATTTTTTTAAAATAATCCACACACAATTGCATGTTTCATTTTCAACATCAGTGAGTTGGATTTCATCACCAACCACTGATCGAGACCAACAACAGTGGGTTTCATATCCATCCATTGGAACACCCCATAGACACCTTAGCAACCCGTGAGTGATTTTTTTTGGATTTCATCACCAGGAAAATTCCCACTTGACATCCACCTTAGGAAGCCACACTGCATAGTTGTCTAGGTTTAGGATCATAAAATCAAACACACACAAAAATAAAAAACAATAACATTGTTGAAAAAATATAGGACACATTTGTTTATTTGATCTATATGTTTCATTACCATCTCACTTTCCAAACACATCATGCACATTCGCTACCCATGCATGCTTATAGCTTATGGTATTGAACATAAATCAAGCTAAAGTTATGATTCAAGTACCTACCTCATCCATGTAGTGCTCCAATCATTTTCCATCCACTTTCGTGGCTAACCTAGCTAGCATGACACAACCAAGTTATTTTGGCTTGTCTACCGAACCTGCAAACACAATATTCACTTCAAATGTAGAAGTGATACAAAGAGTCATCCACACTTCCATTCCAAAAATTGGGCCATCTACACCCACTGATACCCACATCACTTAAATAGATATAGACAAGGTTGGAGCTTATCTAAGACCAAATAATCCTGTTCTAGAACCACTTCAGATCCCACCCAAACATGTTCCTTCTTAGTAGGAACTTGCTCACTCACATCCCAATAGCTTTAATCAAGCCTACACCAACCCTCTTTTTGAGGCAGCCTCTGCACCCTCACACCAAATCCCTTCATAGTCATTCAACCAAAGCACCTCCATTCTATCTGCCTACACCTCTACCTATTCCAACCCACTCTATGAAGCACAAGTCAATGCTGCATCATAGATTCCATTCATCACTTCCTATTCAGTTGTGATTCCTTTTGCAACTTACTCTTTGTTAACCTCCACTAGCATTGCCAACACCCACACCTCACCTACTTCCACTTCCACCACAACCACACAATATACATCAGATATTGCCATACAAGCAGCATGGCAACACCTCAATCAACTGCTCATGGTCTAGCAAGATGCTCATTATTGAAGAGAATTTACAGAAACATATTCTAGAAATAAAGCAAAAAAGTAACTAAGGAAATAATAACACCATTCAATGCACATATGACACACAAGATTTACCCTGGTTCACCCAATTTGGGCTAGTCCAGCAAACAAGAGTCTATCCTCCTTGATATATTATTCTCTCTCTTGTCCCTAAAACGGGACATTACAATAATTATATAAGGAAACTCTTACAACCCTAAACCACCAAGTGGTATTAGGGTACCATGGATACAACACCATGGGCTAAACCACCCACACCCACTAACCACCCACCAACCGTGGGAATCCCGGGGTTCGCTCCAAAAGTAGCGATAAAAGTAGGTGAAAAGTAGCGATAAAAGTAGGTGAAAATTTTGGCACCGGCTTCGTCGGCTTCGATCGCTTTCACCGTATCCGAGGGCGCCCCCTACGCACCTCGAGCCGTCGCCTATTACGTAAGCACCTTTACCATAGCCGGGGGTCCTTGGGGGCCTCCGGCCCCCCCGGACCCCCCCTACCCGTCGTCTTTTGCGCTGTAGTGCCTGTCGTACAATTCTTTTCCGGCAAAGAATGAGACACATCCAACATTCTCCCACTTGTTGAATACTTTGCCAGACCCATTTCAATTGTACAGAATCTAAACTTTTCAGTGCTTACAGCCTTGGTTAAAGCATCTGCAACATTTTCCTTGGTGTCTACCTTTTCCAGCAACACTTTCTTCTGTTCAAGCATGTCCCTGCAGAAATGGAACTTTGTATCAATGTGCTTCGTTCTTGAATGGTAAGCAGGGTTCTTTGCCAAAAATATGGCACTCTGACTATCACGGTTTATCTTCACAGCTCCTTGAAAGAACCCAATTTCAGCACATAGTCTTTGCAGCCATACAACTTCCTTACTTGCATCGGTGGCTGCCATATACTCAGCTTCGGTAGTTGAAAGAGCAACAACGAGTCTGCCTCTTGCTCATCCAACTAATGGCCCCTCCGAACAAATTGAATACATAAGCACTAGTAGATCTTCTCCTGTCCAGATCTCCAGCCCAATCTGCATCAACAAACCCTTCTATATCCAATTGTCTATTTTCTTTACCTGTACCCTCATAGCAGATTGTAAAATCAGAGGTGCCACGCAAATATCCGAAAACCCTTTTCCACAGCAGTCCAATGCTCTTTACCTAGGTTTAGACATATATCTACTCAAGACTCCCACTGCATGGGCAATGTCTGCTCTAGTACAAACCATGGCATACATTAAACTACCTACAACATTTGCATAAGGAATATGTGACATTTCCTCTACCTCTTCTTCTATTTTTGGACATTGTTCAGCAGACAATTTTTCACCTAAAGAAATAGGTACCTTCACCGGTTTGCAATCCTGCATATTGAACCTTTTCAACATTGTCTCAACATACTTTTTCTGATCCAGCCACAACTTTATGTTAGAGCGATCTCTTTTTATTTGCATACCCAATATAAAATTTGCAGGGCCAAGATCCTTCATGTCAAACTGCGATGCCAACTGAGACTTTACTTCCCCGACCAGTTTCTTGCTATTTCCAATTAGTAACATGTCATCAACATAAAGAACTATAATGACAATTACATTACCAATTTTCTTTGAATACACACGGTGATCAGCATTGCTACGAACAAAACCAATTCCTAAAACATAAGTATCAAATTTTTGGTACCACATTCTAGGTGATTGTTTCAGTCCATACAATGATTTCTTTAACTTACATACGAGATCCTCCTTTCCTGCAATAGTGAAACCTTCAGGATGCCTCATATAGATTTCTTCCTCCAAATCTCCATGAAGGAATGCAGTTTTCACATCCATCTGTTCTATTTCAAGATCAAATGCAGCAGCCACAACTAACATAAATCTAATTGATGTTAGCTTTGCAACGGGAGAAAAAACTTCACCATAATCAATTCCTTCAACCTGGGAAAAACCTTTAGCAACCAGGCGAGCTTTATATTTCTCCACTTTACCTTCGACATTCTGCTTCTTCTTAAAGATCCACTTGCAACCTATTGCTTTCCTACCACTTGGTAATTTCACTAAATCCCATGTTCTGTTATTTTTCGGGGACATCATTTCCTCATCCATGGCCTCTTCCCAACGGTTTGCCTCTCCAGAATTAACGACTTCTCTAAGCTGTTCTAGGATCTTCATCGGTAATGAGATAGTACAAAAGAAGTAGGAAAAGCGAGATGGACTATACCTTTCAGGTTGCTTCCTTTCCCGTGTTGATCTCCTTACCACAGGTGTATGAACCTCTTCTTCATCCTCTTCCAGATCCTCACCTGTATGCTCCTCTTCCATATCCTCATCTGTATGCTCCTCTTCCATATCCTCATCTGTATGCTCCTCTTCCAGATCCTCTACTGTCTGATAGTTTTCCATGAGATCAAATTGGACCGTTCCAGGTTCCTCTTCTGTAACTACCTTCCTGGAATCACTGATCATCTCCCTAAACACCACATCTCTACTATACATTGTACTTTTAGTTTTTGGATTCCAAAGCTTATATCCTTTAACACCATCTTTATAACCAATAAAGATACATTTAACAACCTTATTATCTAGCTTACTTCTTTTCTCCTTTGGAATATGCATGTATGCATCACAGCCAAAAACTACGAGATGTGAAATAGAAGGTTTCTTACCAAATAGAGCTTCAAATGGAGTTTGATCTGGCAATGCTGATGTAGGTGACCGATTTCGCAAGTAGCATGCTACACTCACTACTACTGCCTAGAATTCCTGTGCCAAACCTGCACCATTGAGCATACTTCTAGCCTTCTCCATCAGTGATCTGTTCAATCTCTCTGCAACTCCATTCTGTTGAGGTGTATATGGAGTAGTCTTCTGTCTTGCAATACCACATTGCTTACAAAATTTCTCAAATATATTAGAACAATATTCCCCTCCATTATCAGACCTCAACACCTTAATCCTTTTATCAGTTTGATTCTCAACAAGTGCTTTAAATTCCTTAAATTTTTCAAACACTTCATCTTTGCTCTTAAGAAAGTAAATCCATGCATATCTTGAAAAATCATCAACAAAGGAAGCATAATACCATGATTTTCCAAGAGACGGCATAGGAACAGGACCAAAAATATCACTTGTGGATCAAATCTAGTACCCCACTAGATCTTGTGGCACCAGATGGAAAACTAACCCGATTCTGTTTACCATAAATACAATGTTCACAGAACTCGAAAGACATTGAGTAATTAGGGATACCATGAACCATACCTTTTGTGTACAGGGTACGCAATCCCTTTTCTCCAATATGTCCCATCCTTTGATGCCAGAGTGTTGAGCTTTTATCAGAATCAACCTCAGGAACAGTTGAGCTATTGCACTCATTTGTCATAGTGCTTCCCAATAGCTTATACAATGTTCCAATCCGAACTCCCCTTGCCAACACCATTGATCCACGAACCATTTTGCATGAATCCCTGCCAAAATTGACATTCACTACTGCATCGGCCATTTTGCTTACCGAAATCAAATTTCTAGCAAGTCCCGGAATATGCATCACACCTGGTAGGGTCTTAACCCTACCATCCTGCAACAAAATTTTCACTCTTCCACGACCCATGATTATGAGTGGTGAATCATCTCCCAATAGTACCTCCCCTCCATCATATCTTTCATATTCACTGAACCACCCTCTATGAGGAGTCATATGAAAAGAGGCACCAGTATCAATCAACCAATCATTTTTATCTGATCGTGTGGAGCACGATGAGCAGGATGCCAGATATACATCCCCTGCTTCATCAATGGATTTATTCATCTCTATGGAAGTCGATTCATCAGACTTTTTTCCAGACTCAACTTTCTTTGATCTGCAATCCTTCTTCATATGACCAGGCTTGCCACAATTCCAACATTTTCTCTCAAACTTCCCCGAGACTTGGATCTACCTTTAGACTTAGACCTATCACCATATCTAGATTTGTCCTTCTCCTTGGCACGCCCTCTCACTGTTAGGGCTTCCTTAGATGTGCCCTCCATGGCTTTTCTCCTCATATCCTCAGATAATAGAGATGCCACTATATCTTCAAACTTCAATGTGGATGAAGTTGTACTACCAATTGCTACTACTAAGTTATCCCATGAATCCGGTAAAGAGCATAACAAAGTAATGCATTTATCTTCCTCACTCAACTTAATTTCTATGAGATGTTAGTTGACTTACCACTGTATTGAATGCATTCAGATGATCTGCAACCGAATCCCCGTCATGCATCCTAAGATTGTACAGTTTCTTTCTGAGGAATAATTTGTTCACTAGGGACTTCGATTGATACAAAGCCCCTAACCTCTCCCAGAGATCCTTTGTTGTAGCTTCTCCCGAAACATTGATGAGCACCGAATCTGCAAGACACAGTCGAATCAGACTCCTTGCTTTTCGATTCATCTTCTCCCAATCTTCATCGGAAGTACCCGTAGGTTTTGTTGTTTTTGAAATAGCAGCCCATTGATCTCTGTCCACGAGCATATCTTCCATATTTAACTTCCATAGCTCAAAACTTTTGCCGTCAAATTTCTCGATCTCTATCCTTGAATGATTTCCTGACATTTTTTTTCCTTCAAACTCCTTCTGCGTAACTCCCACTCCAGAATAGGTTTTCTTTCACTCCTAGAAACCCTAGGTCTTCTTCAAACGGATTTAAACCCTAGCAATAAAGGCGTCCCCCTATGGCTAATAACTTGGCTCTGATACCAAATGAAGAGATTTTACAGAAACATATTCTAGAAATAAAGCAAAAAAGTAACTAAGGAAATAATAACACCATTCAATGCACATATGACACACAAGATTTACCCTGGTTCACCCAATTTGGGCTAGTCCAGCAAACAAGAGTCTATCCTCCTTGATATATTATTCTCTCTCTTGTCCCTAAAACGGGACATTACAATAATTATATAAGGAAACTCTTACAACCCTAAACCACCAAGTGGTATTAGGGTACCGTGGATACAACACCGTGGGCTAAACCACCCACACCCACTAACCACCCACCAACCGTGGGAATCCCGAGGGTCGCTCCAAAAGTAGCGATAAAAGTAGGTGAAAATTTTGGCGTCGGCTTCGTCGGCTTCGATCGCTTTCACCGTATCCGAGGGCGCCCCCCTACGCACCTCGAGCCGTCGCCTATTACGTAAGCACCTTTACCATAGCCGGGGGTCCTTGGGGGCCTCCGCCCCCAGGACCCCCCTACCCGTCGTCTTTTGCGCTGTAGTGCCTGTCGTACAATTCTTTTTCGGCAAAGAATGAGACACATCCAACAATTATTACCCTCAACAACAATCCTAGGTAGAAGATTTTAAATCTCATTCCATTCCAAGCCAACACACCTTCTTCACCCATGATCCATCTTGGATATCATAGTCTTCTCAGGTTCCTATACCCACACCTCCATTCACCCATATCAACACCACTTCCACAACCCAACACATCCACATCCTCCAAACCTCATCGCCACTCCATCAACAATAGTTACTCCATCACCAAACTCAACAACATACCCAAAATCATCAAATACCCCGCAATCCATCAAGCCATCAACATCACATTCCATATCAACAATTCACCACTCCATATACCTCACCTCATCATAATCATCAAACAGTTCAAGGCTTCTACACACATGGATAAGACCCTACAAGCCATGCAACAACATATTGACATCTTGATGATGCATACTCTTGGTTTGATGTACCAAAAGCCTACACTAAGACAGTTGATCAATCAACCTATTCATCCTTCAGTACCATCACCGCCTTATCCGACTAGACTTTACACTACTAAAGTTTGACAAATTCAAAGGGACTGAGGACCCTAGAGAGCACATCACCACATTCATTCACTCATGCTTTTGAATTCAAGAGAATGATGCATTAATGCTCAAAACATTTCCTCATATATTGGGGGGAGATGCTTTAGACTAGTATAATCATTTACCACACCATAGCATTTACACATTTGAACAATTGGCAGATATGTTTTTGGAAAGGTATTCCCTCAATGTTCGTAAGAAAACCACATTGATTGACTTATATAATCTCAAACAATTTGAAGAAGAGTCAATCTATGATTTTGGAAATCGTTGGAGGGTAGTTATCACTAAGTTGCCATTCTCCCTACCAATGGAAGAATTGACTCAAATTTTTGCAAGGAGTTGCCTAAAACCCATATCCTTTTTATTGCAACTACAAAAATATAGAACATTCGATAAAGATCTCGCTCAGGCTCGCGTAATTGAAGAGATAAAAATTCAAGAGGGTGAGATAAAACCAAAGAAAAAAGAATGGCAAAATAAGGGCCAATCTAAAGGAAAATTATTCTAGCCAATATAAACAAGGACAAGTGAATCAAGTGGTTTTGATTCAAACCCAAATGACTCAACAATCCCATTGTCAACAACAACAATCATTGCAACAACCACAACCAATATCTTATTAAGTGGTACCCCCACCACAACAACTTCATAACACATTTCCTACTATGGACAATCGTCAGCGTCAATAATATGTTCAACAAAATCGCACCTACACATCCTTGTCCAAATCATATGCATCCATATTTCATAGGTTGTATGACACAAATGCACTTACCTTACCCAAAGTTAAACTAGATGATCCAACCAAACATAGCCAGGGCTATAGGGAACATTTGTTTTGCCCTTACCATTTATAGAATGAGCACGACATTAACAATTGCTTCACGTTCAAAAACATTGTGCAAGACTTGATAGACCTAGGGGCCATTAAGTTTGATAATCCCTTGGCACAGCAAAATCAAAACCTTGACATTTATCAAATGCCACTTCCTCATCATGAGGAACAACAACAAATGATAGGGGATCAAATACCATGACTCCTCCTAACCAAGTCAATCATGTGCAATAGTACCAAGGTTTTGTGGGGGCTATCCATGTAGTCACCCGAGGTCAACAAAGCACAAATCACCAAAATAAACAATCTCAAGCAGTTCAACCTCCCATAGTATCTCAAGAAAATGTGACTCCACAACCTGTTAACCCATATCCACCCATCCATTTTTCTACCAATCCACCTCAACCAATTCACCTCCCAAGTATTCCATCCATCGACTCCATCAACCATACTATCCATTTCACATTACAATTTTACCTCATCCAAAGCTCCTATTCATGAGGAGCTTCCCATAACTAACCCACATCAAGCTTCCACTTCCACTCGCCAACCGAACATGTGTACATGCGGTTGAACCCAATCATCACCATCCACATCCATACAAGAGGGACATTCCTCCCCATCATCCACATCACCAATCACTATTCAAAATTAGGAAGATGAGCATGTGGATAAATCCACTAGCCAAAATCATCATGAACCGTCCACACTAACTCATATGTTGAGGACTTCCAATCCACATCCATTGGATTATTTCCCATCACCTGCACCTAGTCCACCTCCACCACCTACCAATTACCAAAAAATTTCATCAACATCCATCCAAAAACCCCCTCAACAATACCAACAACCACCGCCACTAGACTTACAACAAATCTTGGATCGGTTAGCTAACATCGAGCTACAATCAAGTTGCCAACACACTCCAATTCTTCAACAAATTTTAACTCAACTTACAATCATTGAGTTATAGTTGAGGCATCATCAATCCCATCAACATCCATCTCAACAACCTCAATAGTTGCAACATCCATTTCCACAATCCACATCTCAGGTTACACTACTTGTGCCACAAACTCAAAATCAACCACAATCGAACAAATGCACCAAGCATCTTGTGAAGCCCCCTCGTGACTACACGTTGCTTTTAGAGTCTTACTCATCCATCTTCCAAAGGTTGTATGAGGCAAATGAAATTACCTTACCACCAATAAAACTTGGAGACCCAACCAAACGAGGCAAGCACTTTAAGGAGCACTTGTTCTATCCCTATCATCGATAAGTGGGCCATAACATCAACAATTGTTTCACATTTAAAAATGTGGTCCAAGATCTTATCGATAGGGGGAGCATCACCATCCCTAGTTCACCTCGTTCACCTCATTCAAAACGCTAGCACCATACCTATACCCATTTGTCCGAGCCCATGTCAACCATATTTCAAAAGTTGCAAGAGGCAAAAACAATTGTTTTACCTGATGTGCGCCCTCTCGATCCGAACAAACTTAAATCCAAGTCATATAGGGAAGATCATTATTACCTCTATCATAGGCAAGTGGGCCACGACATCAACAATTGTTACACATTTAAGGATATTATCCAAGATCTTATTGATAGGAAGGCCTTTTTCATAGATGATCTGCTCACCTCATCTGATCAGGACCTTGGTATCAACTCAAACAACATTGGGGATTCTCAAGGTATCGCACCTTCCCAATCATCCACATCATCAACCATCAAATAAATTGGGGATTCTCAAGGTATCACACCTTCCCAATCATCCACATCATCAACCATCAAACAAATTGGGGATGCTCAAGGTTTCGTGATTGTAATGGAAATGTAATGTTTTTTATTTTATTTTTTGTTTGTGGGGAAGGTGCCTCCATACAATCACACTATATTCATACTAATGGTCACTTGTTTAGTTGTTCATATTGCATTCATACATTCATCTGATCTGCATCCATACGTGTCATCTACTATACTAATGGTTAGTTGTTCAGTTTGGATAATTGTTAATCCAATAAGTCTTATCACCTTAATCAGGGGCACCCTCGATTTCATATCCATCTCATTTTGCCATTTCATAATTCATGTCATCATTGGCCATAAAATTCCATCACCCCTAGGTGTTTTTAGTCACTCAACCACTCCTAGTGTTTCAAGCAACCTCCAATACATGTCGAGTTTTCTCTAGGACCAAGACACATTTTCACTAAAGAAAATCTTGAGTTTTGGAAATTGACTCTAACATTCTTGAACCAAATACATCTCACACATATTAAAAACATTGTGCATCAAAGAGGGACAATACCATGATCAGGTTAAATTTCAAAGCAAAAAATATATATTTTCTTGTACTATTATGCACATAGTCAAAAATAAAACATAATGGTCTTCACCACTAACAACACTTCCATATAAAAAAAAAGAATAGTAAGGATAGGGTAAAATTCTTATCACACTTCGGTTGAGAATTTTATTCCCCAAAGCTCCAACTCTTTTACAAATCAGAGATCAAATCATTGGACTATGGAGCTAATGTCCACTAGGGCTATAAACACTTGACTGGAAGTGAAGTACGCTCATGCATGGTAATGTCTCTCTTGAAGAGACCTCTGACTGCACATAAGGATAAACTAGCCTCTTGGTCTTCTCCATGATAGGTTTTATCTCACTTTATTCAAGATGGGTAAATGAACTCACTTGCACACACATTGGTTCTTGATTAACTTGAGTCATCACCATACTCATGATTTGGTAAATGAACATTCACCACACACATTTGGTCTTAGAGAAATTAGGTAGAACTTAGTGAGTTTGTTTGATATCACTAGTATGTTTGAGTCTCTGCAAAAAAATTCTAGATCAGTCACCCATAAGTCAAAACATTACATCCATACCATAACCACATCACTACATGAGTCTCCCACTTCATATACCACCATTAGATGTTGGTGTCCCTGATTAAGAAACAAAGATAAAATTGGTCAAGCAAGAGTCTAAAAACTTTTACGAATGATCATTAGAACATGATACCATTCATTTTTGCATACACCAAACCATCATCACACAACTTGGGGGTGTTTAAGGTATCACACCTTCCCCATCAGTCACATCAAGTAAAAAAATCCACTTGGGGATGTTCAAGGTATCACACCTTCCCCAATAAAATAATCAATCAACTAGGGGTGCTTAAGGTATCGTACCTTCCCCATCAATCCAACAAACTACTTCATTAAATAAGTTGCTAGGTTCAAAAGGTTGCATCCTTTTGTCAAAGGTTACGTCCTTTGCCTTGCATTCACAATCAATCAATCCATCATCAACCATATCCTGCCAAGGCAAAGGTAGCATCAATCTAATCAAAATTCTCTTTTTCTAGTTGGGGTAAAAGCATAAATCAATCATTACACTATTCATAATGAGTACACCATTCACATGCACTACATCATGCACATTCCTTTATATCATTCATATCATCCAAGTGAACCTCGTATCTAGTGGTTTACTCTATTTCCTTAGCGGTTGCAACAATTGGTTATCCATACAATTCGGTAGGATGGGTAGATCACCATAAGGACACTTGTCCATATCATCATCCAACATCCTCTTGTTTGAAACATCTTGTTGGTCCTTCATTTTTTTCAAGTAAGATCGTGTTCAGACTAATTTGCTCAAAAGTTGTCATTGATGCCCATTTCAGTGGGGTCACAAACAAGGATACATTTTTACTACATCATTCATTTTTAGAAATTACGAACAATCAATAGGGACATTAGAATCATAGGATGATTTATTCCTGTTGCATCTTCATCATTTTGCATTTTTAATGACGCCAAAAAAGGTATATTTCTCCATAGCACAGAATCACCTCGAATTTGGGGCAACCAAATTTGATTTTGCTTTCCCATATCAGGATACATCATTCACTTTCAATTACATCATCCATAATTTACAAAAAACCCTTTTTTTGTTAGGGCAAAAGAAAAATAATTCATTACATCCTTTACATCATTCATATCATCCAAGTGAACCTCGTAGCTAGTGGTTTACTCTAGTCCCCCTAGCAGTTGCAGCGATTGGTTATCCATGCAATTTGGTAGGATGAGTAGATCACCATAAGGATGCTTGCTCACATCATCATCCTATGTCATATTCGACATCAAATCAAGATGGTCAATCCATTTGTGAATGCAACCGTGTTCATGAAAATTTTCTTGAAGCTATCATTAGCTCCTTTCGTAGGCATAATTGTGAAATTCTATTACAATTTTCATTGTCATCTTACAATTTTTAATTTCAACAAGCCAATAGTTAGGTTAAAAAAGTGTGGTTACATGCAGTGAGGCAGTATCCCTACCTCCACCACATGTTCACCAACATTGGTTAATTTATCTACAACAACAATAACATTGCACATTGTGCTAAGAGCAAATTTTCAAAAACATGGAACCATCCCCAAACTTGGGGTAACCAACTTTGACTTTTATTTCAACATTGGCATATCCATTTACATCATACATTGCACTATCCAAATCAAAAACCCCTTTTCTATTGGGGTAAAAGCAGAATCAATCATTACATAATTCACATTCATTGCATCATTCCTTTACATCATTCATATCATCCACACTTCCAAAAACCCCTTCTCTGTTAGGGCAAAAATAGACTCAATCATTGCATCATTCCCAATCATTGCATATTCATTTACACCATTCAAAAACCCTTTTTTTTGTTAAGGCAAAAACAAAATCAATCATTGCACTATTCACATTCCATTGCACTATCCCAATCAAAAACCTTCTTTTTCTATTGGGGTAAAAACAAAATCAATCATTGCACTATTCATAGTCCATTACATTATCCATTTTCAAAAACTCTTTTTCTATTGGTGCAAAAACATAATCAATCATTGCATCATTCACAATAATTTACATCATTCATATCATCCACATATCACAAACTCTTTTTCTGTTGGGGTAAAAACATAATCAATTATCACACCATTCCCAATAATTACATATTCATTTACATCAGTCATATCATACTCATTTCAAAAACCCCTATTTCTGTTAGGGCAAACACAAAATCAATCACTACAACATTCACAATCATTGCACCATTCATCATTCCTCTACATCATTCACAATATTCACACTTCTTCAATTGGCTTGTGAGATTCATTCTTCACTCATTCACCAATTGAAGGGGTAAGCTACAAAAAAAATTTCTATTTCCAAGATCTTCTCATACACCAAGAGAAGAAGCTCCTTCACCAAACTAGGTGTCTCTTTTTTTACATCGCATTGTGTTTCACGCAACATGATACAAAAAGGAGCATCTATAGACACTAAATCCTAGCCACTTGTCATCCACGCATCTTCAAATCACAACCACTCATTATATATATATTTTATATTTATATTTATATATAATATATATATATATATATATATATATATATATTTTTTTATATGTAAATAAATATTAGCCTCCCATCACGACTTACCATTAATCCATCATGATTTGTGTCACTTATCTAAATCTCAATATTAACCCTTCATCATGTTTTAATCTCAACCGTCCGTTAGTGTCATTGAAACCCTAACATGGTCAAGGGAAAATTATAAAAGATCATTCATTTTTGTGACTGAGGTTTTGGAAAATATTAAGTCCCAAAAATTAAGATTCGAAGAGCATTGATCATTTGTCCACTCACAAACCCTAGCACTCTACTAACATCCCCTATCTTCGTTGTCACCCAAAACCCTCGTCATCATATCTACTGATGGAACTTATGCAAACCCTACCAAGATTGCACAAAGTGTCTTCCATCACCCACAAATTCTCCAAGGCATTTCCAGAATGTTGTAGAGCATTTTCAAAATACTACAGGGCATCCATAGCCATCCTTGGATGTTGCAGGGCATCTACCATTGACCGGTTTGTAGTTGACAAACCCTCAAACGCTTTCGGACGTTCATGCATCATCAGATGGAGGAAGCAGAAGCATGGATAAAAAATATAGGTATATTCTTGATAAGGTATTATTTATTATTGCTTTACTCATATTTTTAGTATATCTACACCTTATTTTATAAAACATTTTATTTAGGGTTAATATTATATACTTTTGGATTTTAGTGGGACTCACACTATGGAGGCCCTATAGGTGTTATTAACCTATTTTATTATCTGTTTGTGTGTAGGTTACAAGAAGTGTTTACATTGACAACTGTTGCAACTAGAGTGGCCTCGCAGGGATACTCAAGCCCACTCACAAATTGTTTGGAGTGAAGACAACTTGAAGACGTAGAATATTTATTTGAACGAGGGTTTCAAACCCTTTGATTGTAAAATCATTTGTATCAACACAAGTTGCATTGTAATAGTGGAGATCAAGCTCCCACAATATCAATATAGTATCATTTCTTTATTGTACAATGTTTCTGGTGTTGGATATGTTATCATTATTTTGGTATTGTTCGTTTTTGCTTTACAGAAACCATTCATAAAACTAGGCATTAGATAGCCCAATTAGTCAC
Organism: Wollemia nobilis; assembly: GCA_028583015.1. Lineage (NCBI taxonomy): Eukaryota > Viridiplantae > Streptophyta > Pinopsida > Araucariales > Araucariaceae > Wollemia > Wollemia nobilis. The sequence continues at coordinate 193,291 of JAQPPZ010002036.1, read as the reverse complement.
ATGTTACTTTGCATATATTCATTTCATTCTTATCAATATCTATGGACCTACAACTCAATTAGGAAGATCAAAAGTATGGAGTGAGATTGAAGCCTTTATGAGAAGTAAATACCAAGAAACTTGATTCATGATCATAGGAGATTTTAATGCCATAACTAAGTTGGATGAAAATTTTGGGGGAATTAGAAAAATAACCCAAAGTATGAGATATTTCTCAGCTTTTATTTAAAATAATAATCTTTGAGAGGTTGAGTTTAAAGAATACAACTATACATGGACAAACAATAGGATAGGAAAAAACCTAATAGCAAAAAAATTAGATAGATGTATACTCATAGATCATTGGCTAGATGAGGGGACTTATACTAAAATTAATACCTTGACAAGAATTGGTTCAAATCACTAGACAGTAAGAGTTAATTTGGTGGTAAGTGAATTAAAAAAAGATCATACTTTAATTATAAGTAGATGTGGGAAGACCATATTCAATTTGTTGATATGATAGTATAGATATGGAATTATTTACAAAATGGTGGGTTGTATACACTTCTAAAATAACTTAAATCAATGACATCAAGATTTAAAGAATGGAACAAGAACACTTTTTGAAATTTTTTTAGAAGAAAGAAGAACTAAAAGAGAAAATTTCAAAATTCCAAACAGGTGAGCACAATAATCCAAGCTCTAAGGAAAGGGAGTTGCTTAGTGGATATCATAATATTTTGAATAAGGAAGAGAAATTTTGGAGATTAAAATCGAGGTAAACTTGGTTAAAAGAAGGAGATAAACACAAATTTTCATAGGATGAAAATAATACAAATATCAACATCCAAAATTAATAGAATTAAAGCAGTAGAAGGGGTTTGGATTGAAGACCATAGTAAAATCAGAAAGGAAACAAAGCTTTTTTATCAAAATATTCTAGGATCAGAGGAGATTGGAGATATTTATGATATATTACTACAAGAAGTACCTCTAGTTATAACAAATGAAGATAATATAAAGCTAATGGAGCCTATTACTCTAGAATAATTTCATTCAACTCTTTTATATTTTGATAAAGATAAATCCATAGGTCCAGATGGGCTCTTAGCAACATTATATCAACATACTTGGGAAATAGTGAAGGATTTTTTATTGGTGGCAGTGGAATAGTCTAGGGTAAAAAAATACGTGCGTTATAAAATAATGCAACATATCTTACCCTGAGATTCCAAAAAATAAGGATGCAAAATTGTTTGATTCATTTAGGCTCATAAGCCTATGTAATATGGCATATAAAATAATCTTAAAAGTAATGACAAATTGTTAGCTTTTGATACTAAATACTTAATGTAAAATCTACCACAAGGTATAAAATGAGCATGCAATATTAAATATAAGATAATGGCAATATGCAAAGCATGTAAAACTCATAAGAAACTTTTGTAACTACTCATAAAACTGCCATTAATGAAAGCTCACGAAAATAGTATCTTCATAAAAAATGTGGAGATCTCAAATACTCCATGCTTCATACAAGTTCTACATTGTATCTAACTTGTATTCTACTCTACTCTACATTCTCCTATGAAATGATAATATGATCTTATGATATATCTCTTATGCTCACACAAAGGCCAATATATAATGGGATGTGACTCTTGGCCTTCCATCTTCCTATGACTCTTCACTTTCCTATTCTATGGACTCATGTGCACATGGACTATGATGCACATTTACATTATTGAATACTTTGCACATTCTAATATTACTTGTGCATTTATTACATTGCATAAAGTAAATACTCAAACCCTAATCTAAGACTCACACTCCTAATCTAAATATGTACCCAAGGTGGTACATTAGCATGTACCAAATAATGTAATATATTCCAACACCCCTCTGTATTACATTATTTGGTTATTGAAGACTTTAGTCTTCAATATGGTCTTCGTCTTGGTTCTAGAACTTGAGCTCTTCTTTTCTACTTTCTTCATTTTGCTCCCTGTCTGTATCCTGATCAAGCAAATAATTAGTATCTTCATAAAATACTATTTTTGTTGAAAGAGCTTTAACTTCATGTTCATCTATAGGTTCTTCTAGTTCTTGAATTTCTTGAATCTCTTGAACTAAGTGTCCTTTTTGTTTTCCTTCTCTATATTGTAGTTGAGGATGATTGTATTGATTTTGAGAAGTATATGGATGCTAAAATTATTGTTGATGTGAATTATATTGATTTTGATATTGTCTTGGTTGAAATGGCCTATTTGATTGGCTTCCAAAATTTGTTTGATTTCCTTGATGCTGATTTCTTGGATTGAATCTACAATAATTGGTACTATGTCCTTTCTTTCTGCATACTTGACAATATCTATTATTCCATCTTGATCTACCCTTTGAGAATGAAGCAACATTTCCTTGTGAATTATCTTTTGAGACTAAGGCATTGTTAGTCATTTCATATTTTACTAAATTTTCCACCTCATATTCTTGTAGGATATTGACTAACTCATCGAATGATGTATCTTTACTTAGAATTTGTAAGGATGTGACTAGATGCTTGTAGCTTTTTGGAAGTGCTCTTAGGATCACTTGGACAAGAAACTTGTCTTCTACCTTTTCTCCTAAGGTTAACAATTTTCCTTTTATATCTGCTACTTTTCTTAGAAACAATTCTATACTTTCACCACTATTAACTTTTAGAGAATGCAATTGAGTTTGAAGATTCAAGATAGTGGCTTTATTCCTTCCTTCAAATATCTTGGCTAAGGTTTTCCAAGCTTCTGTAGAAGTTGTTGCTGAACTAATGTATGGTTGTATTTCATCTATAATTGCAAATGTTATTATCATAAGTGCTTTTGCTTCATCTTCTTCATACTTTTGAATCTCTCTATCATCTGTAGTAGGTTTAGTTTTTGCTCCTTTAACAATATCCCAAAGCTTTTCAACTATCAATATTGACCTTACTTTGTTTTTCCATGAAGTGTAGTTAGGTCCTTTAAGAAGTTGGGATTTTGAAAGAAAGAATTTATTTGTTGTCATGATGACACTTATAGACTACCTTATATCTCCCTAGTGTTTTAATATAGTTTTGGTAAAATACTTAGCTTTCTAAGTTTTCCTTTGAGTTGAATCCCTTTTGTCTCCCTAATGTTCAACTTCTAGTCTTCACCTTATTTCTCCCTATTTATGAATAGAAAGCTAAAGATAATTTTGATGCAATTTCAATTGATAAAATTCTCTATCTTCAAGAACTTTAAGTTGGATTCCTTATGTCTCATTAATTTGAGCAAGAGACTAATTCCAATGTAGTTTTCCAACTTTCTAACAACTCTATGTTGTACTTCTTATATCTTTCAATAATATAGTTTCTAAATTTCAAGAACCTATGATGGTGATGAATTCCTTATAACTCCCTAATTTAGAAATTTAGAATATAAAGATATTTGCAAATTTAATATTTCAATTTCTATGTAGAAGTCCTTATTCCTCCAAGTCAAGTTATTTGCAAATATTTCTATGCTTGAATTTCAAATAAAGTAATTCCAATAGCTTTCAAATTAAATCCTTCTTACTTCAAAAAACTTTCAAATCATTCAATAAATCATCTAAGGTTATAGTTCATCAATGCAATTCCATATACCTTCATTCATTTAATTAATCTCAAGCATAATAGATTATCTAAGCTTAACCTTAGTATTGATATTCCTTATACCTCCTTGACCTTTATGAAAATACAAATTGATTTGAATATTTTATGTACCTTCTTGAATATGGCATGCTACGTATTCGGTTTGCTTCTCCTGTGACTTCTTTACTCTGCAACTTGCACTCTAATTTAGGCGTTGTCCACTTTTCAGACTTCAATGCAAAATGATATATTTCTTCATTGCATTTAATGTTCTTCCTTATGTATGGCACTCTCTAAGACTTTGATTGTCCTCTTAGTGTTGGTTGGTTTCTCTAACCATCGAATGTGCTGCACTCCACTCACTTGCATTACCTTCTTATCTCAAGAATATGCTTGTATGACTTGTCCTTCATGCAAAGAAGATGTTTCACTTCCCTTACATTAGTTGGAGTTACCTTCTGCACTATGACACTTGGCAATGTAACTCTTCACTCCTCTTATGAATATATTCTATCCTTCCAGGTGGTGGCACTTCTCTTCTACGTAACATCTATTCCTCTTCTTTGTAACGCTCCTCTACTCTTCTTTTCTTGGTAACACACTACTTCTTCCCTACGTAGCATTTTTCCTTTTCTTTGTAATGCTCCTTTACTCCTCTTTGCTTGGTAATGCTTGACTCTTCACTTGATTTCCTTTACTATGAATGACACTTTAGCTTCACGTTGGCAAGCTTTAATGGTGCTCACTTCTCATTGGCGATGTTGTTGGTTGGTGCTTTCAATATGGTGCTTCATTTTCCATTATTCAATGGTTGAATAACCTTGGCCCTTCAACTCTTGCACCACTTCACTTTCTAATGGTGCTTTAGTGACTTGTCCTTATTATTTTATGGCTCCTTGTTGGCTATTGCTGACTCATGATGCTTGCTGGCTATTGTTCGTAGCTCTAGGGAGACACTAGCTCATGGCTTTCGAATGCTTGCCCCCTATACTTTCACTCTTTCTTAAATAGTTATTCTTGCTTCCTTGAAATGGTGGCTTTCTTCTCTAATATGGTGGTGCCTCCTCTTTCTCTTAGTGGTTTTACCACTCATGGTGGCTCCTCTTCACCAAGACTTTCTATAGCTTTTACCTATGCTTTATGGTGTCTTTGGACACTCTAACTCTTCCTTACTCTTGTGTCCTATTCAGTCTCCTTTAGCTTTAATAATACTGCACTTCGTTAGCTTACAAAAAATAATATTCACTATATAACTTACTTTCCTTATTCATTTTAACTCTATCTTTTGTTGTTTGTATTGTGCAGGTTCTAAGATAGCAATGATGCAATCTTCTTCAACTTTGAAGCCTTCCTTTTGCTACTTTAAAAAACTCAAATGTGGTGCTTTTAAAGACTTTATAATAAGCTAATGTGAATGTTCAAATAATAAACTTTTATAGCACCAATATTGCATACCTTTTGGCCTCCTTTTGTAGCTAGTCTTCTTGGTGATTTGATTCACCTATTTGCTGCCCCAAATTTGTAAAATTTGCAGCTTCAATTCCTTTTGCTTTGCTGCCCTAAAATCATTAATTTTGTAGCTCTAATTGCTGCCTAATTTTTCTGCCTCTTAGCCTTTAACTTGCTACCTAAAAATCTGATTGTTGCAGCTTCAATTCTCCTCCAAATGTATTCTCTCAACCTCTAAAATTTGCAGCTACAAATGTTGCCTTCTTGCTGTCCAAATGTCTTTATAATTTATAGCAATTATCCTCCTTCAAATGCTGCCAAATATTCCTATGCTTTGTTGTTCAAAGCTCTCTCAAATCTACCTTGAACTTCTCCAAATCATAGCCCTATTTTCTCCTTCTAATGCTGACCAATTTTGCAGTCAAAATCTCTTAATTTGCTGCTCTAAAATTCTGACTTTTTTTTATCTTGTTGTCCAAAAACATTAATTTCCTCCAAATTGTTGTCTTCTTTTATTCAAGCCTTCCTTCAATTGGTTGTTTAAGGGAACTTCAAAACTGCCCAATTCTTCTTCAATTTGCAACTCTATATCACCTTCAATTTTCTGTCCTATGACCTTTCAACTTCTACTGCAAAAACAACAATCTTCTCCTTTGCAAATCAGCCTTCAAATCCTTTATGGTTGTCTTCAAAACTTTCAAATCTGGTGGCTTCTTCTAGCTTCTTTCTCCTCCAATATTCTTGTCAAATTCTGACTTCAAATCTAGCCTCTTTCCCTGGCCTCTTTCTCAAGAATCTAAATGTCTTGAGGTCTTCAAGAATATTTTCCAAAATTTGGCAAACTTCTTGCCAAATCCTTCTTCCTTTTGGGCTTGTTGTCAGATGGCGACAATTGTCCCAAATTCTTCTTTTCAGGAGTCTCTCCTGCTTGCAATATTCTACCTCGAGATTTCTTCAAATATTCTCCAATGGCCACTTCTTCAACTTCTTCAATAGGGCTTCTCTAGCTTCCTCCTTCCAAATTTGCTTGAGACCTCTTCTCTTGGATCTTCAAATTCTGCAACTCTTCAATTGGACCTTTTCCTTAGTCCTCCTCTATCTTCTTTCTCAAATATTCTATCTTCCAAATCTGGAAGTTCTTCAATGAGATCTCTTCTCTTGGATCTCCTCTTTCTCCAATATTCAATAGGGCTTCCTTGGCCTCTTTATTTCTTCTCAATCTTCAATAGAGTTGCTTTCTTCTTTCTTCAATCTGAAGTCTTCAATCTTCAAGCTTCTATGGGGACCTTCTTCTTGGGTCTCCTCAATATTCTACCTTCTACTCTTTTGCTACAACTAGAAACTAATCTCCTACAATAAAACTTAGATAGCAACAAGCAAATGCATCTAAATCTCTAGATCTCTAAAAATCAATAAACTTCACTAGTTATCCTTCAATCTAGTGGAAAGAGATCTATGCTGAGTCCTAGTCTTCACGAGTTTTCTTGCAACCCTGTGGAAAGACTCTAGCCAAAAAGCAATTTAAAAAATTTAAAAATGAGATCTCCCTATCTCCTCTCAATATCTCTTGTGGCTCTCCCTATCTCCTATCAATCTCCCTTGTGGCTCTGATACCACTATTAGCTTTTGATACTAAATACTTAATGTAAAATCTACCACAAGGTATAAAATGAGCATGCAATATTAAATATAAGATAATGGTAATATGCAAAGCATGTAAAACTCATAAGAAACTTTTGTAACTACTCATAAAACTGCCATTAATGAAAGCTCACGAAAATAGTATCTTCATACAAAATGTGGAGATCTCAAATACTCCATGCTTCATACAAGTTCTACATTGTATCTAACTTGTATTCTACTCTACTCTACATTCTCCTATGAAATGATAAGATGATCTTATGATATATCTCTTATGCTCACACAAAGGCCAATATATAATGGGATGTGACTCTTGGCCTTCCATCTTCCTATGACTCTTCACTTTCCTATTCTATGGACTCATGCACATTTACATTATTGAATACTTTGCACATTCTAATATTACTTGTGCATTTATTACATTGCATAAAGTAAATACTCAAACCCTAATCTAAAGATGTACCCAAGGTGGTACATTAGCATGTACCAAATAATGTAATATATTCCAACACAAATTATTTAAGATCACTTTTAGACAAAACTATTTTAGAAGAACAAGGATTATTTATGAAAGGGAGACAAATTTTGGATGGGATCATAGTAGTTCATGAAATAATTCTTTCAAAAACTTCTAGAAAAGAGAGAGCAATGATCTCAAAACTTGATATTAATAAAGCCTGTGAAGACTAAATGAAATTTTATTTTTGAAATAGTAGAAAATTTTAGATTTGGGAATAAATGAGTCAGATGAATTAAAGCTTGTATCTCTATAGTATCATATCAAGTATTGGTCAATGAGCTAGGAACAAAGTTGTTTAAAGCCACGAGGGATCTTAGAAATGGAAATTCTCTATCACCATATTTTTTTATTATTATAGCAAAGGTATTGAGAAACAAGGCATAAAAATATGGGCTAATAAGCAAACTTAAGGTTAGTAATAACATTGACAACATCACCCATCAACAATTTTTAGATGATATAACCCTTTTTGGGAGGGTAGGGATAAACAAGGCCAACACTTTTAATAAATTATTAAAAAGATATGAAAGAGTAGTAGGGTAGAAAGTTAATTAATCAAAATTTAAGATTTACTTCCTAAACACTCCAACTAGAATCAAAGCATGTATATATAGGTAACTTCAAATGGAGGAGGCAAATTTATCAGGAACATATTTAGGGATAACCTTACTTGAGGGGAGAATATGAATAGAATTATGGAATCTAGTTATAAGTAAAGTTCAAAATAAACTACTAGCATGGAAAGGGGATAATTAAATGGAATTATCTCAACTAGTTAGATTTCTCAACATTCGAGGAGGAGACCAATGTGTTTGATGTCATTTTAGAATTAGGAAGGTTTTTCAAAAGTAAGCTACTGTGCGAGGGTTTCATATGTGTTGAGTGCTAGCAGCTCCAGATTATTTTTTGGGGCCTTCAGGCCCTAGCGACCAATATTTGTGTGGTTTCTATTTAATATTTTAGCGAGATATGTTGTAGGGGATCCAATATGGGTTAGAAATATATCTTTAAATATATATTCATGCTATGAACTTGATTGATAATGGCTTCCATTTTGTTGAACAAGATAAAAGTGAAAATCATACATTTTCTTGGAATCCAATGCATGGATTAGAGATATCTCAAAACAAGTTTCAAGAAGTTGATCAAAGAATGGTTTAGATCTCAAGTGAATATGGTGCTAAGGAGCATCTTAAAAAAAATCCACTTTGGAAACCCATTTCAAGGGCAAGGATTTCAAAGACTTAGCTCTAAAAATGAATTTTAGGGATGCCCTTCATGGTGGATAGCCTTAACTTAATGCTAACATTAATCTTAGGTTTTCTCATAAACCTTTGAGAATGCCTAAGATTGATCATAGGAAAACTGAGTCGGGATATCTGAGGGTAGCTGATGGAACTTCGATTGTTAAGTTATATATGGGTATCATTCAGAATGGCATAGAAGATCTAGAAAAAAAGGACTAATTTGTCATTTATTGGGTTTTTGTTTGAGCCTATCTGCTTTCAAAGTCTGGGCTGCAAAAAATTGGAAAACAAAAGGTGAGTTACAAATATTTATTTATCCAAATGGTTATTTTCTTGTTTTATTTGCTAATAATGAAGATAGAGAGAAAATATTTCAAGGGGGTCCCTGGTTCTTTGGAAGGGTGGGGCTTTCCATGGAGCCTTAGCATACTAAATTTAAAGCTAAAGAAGAGATGCCTTCTAAAGATCATGTGTGGGTTAGACTCTTTGACCTCCTAATTGAATTATGAAATTCGACTATTTTTCTTCAATTGGAAACTCTTTGGGAACTTTTATGATGGCTGTTGATTGTACTAAAGAATTTGAACATATTTTTTATGCTCGGATTTGTGTTTTAATGGATTTTGACAAACCCCTACCTAAAAATATCTCATTACAATTTGAGGAGGAAACTTGGGAGCAAGTGGTGGACTATGTGAACATTCATTTTCATTGCAGAATTTGCCATGAATATGGTCATTTGGCTAGTGTCTACCCAAATAAAATTCCAGATCAAAAGAAAGAAGATATAAAATTAGTAGGTTTCCAAATGTCTAAGAAGAAGAATTAAAAAAAAAGTTATGAAGGATCAATCGAAGTTATTAGCTAATATGTTTGAAATTATTTTCATAAATAATGTCCTAGGTGAGGAAGAGGAAATAATAGAGCCACAAATATTATAAACACAATTTAAATATGTAGGGAAGGACTCAAATACAAACCAAAAAATTAAAGGTTTTCAATAGAAAAATAAGGAAATATACACAAGAAAACCAATCATTTAAATGTTAAGACTTCAAATAATATAGGTCCCTGTTGGAATATATTTGATTAATTGGTATATGCTAATGTACCACCTTTGGTACAACTTTAGATTAGGAAAGAGTGTCCTATCTTAGAGTATGAATATTTATTTTATGTAATGTAATAAATGCATAAGTATTATTAAAGTGTGCAAAGTATTTTGGTATTGTAAATGTACATAGTTATCCATGTGCACATGAGTCCATAGAATATGAAGTTGAAGAGTCTCTAGAATAGCGAAGGCCAAGAGTGCTCCATATGAAGAGTCACTTTACATCCTATATATATCTGATATGATATTTTTTTGTAATATGAAAGTATGGATACTTGCAATCTTGATTCAATAGAGTTACTATTTTTGTGAGCATTTATTAATGGAAATTTTATGAGTTATAGTTGAAGTTATTTTTGAGTTTTATACTTTTAGAATATTACCATTATCATATATTTCATATTGCAACTTTATTTTGATCTTTTGGTTAATTTTATCTTAAGTATTTAGCTTCAAAATCCAACAGTGGTATCAGAGCCACAATAAGGTTTCAACTTGCACAGGTTTTAAAGTTGCAAAGGAGATTTCCGTTGGTTAAGGAGAAACTAGTGAAGCTAAAGGAATTACCTCTGGAAAAGAAAACCAGAGAATTTTGGATATTACCTATTCCAAGAGAAAATTTGAAATAGAAGGAAATTACAAGTCTTGAAGATAGGCCTTAACTTTGAGGAGATTAAGAGACCCTAGAAGGAGGTCCTATTGGAGATTTTGATACATTTAAGGAGATTCCAGATTGCAAATTGGCTAGAGTATTGCCATAGGGTTGAAGGAGAACTCGTGAAGACTATGACTCAACATAGAATTATTTCCACTAGTTTTGAGAATAGCTAGTGAAGTTTATTGCTTTTAGAATTCTAGAAATTTAAATGCATTTAGCCTAAGTTTTTTATTGCAAAAAAATCATTCTTATAAGTTGAGAAGCTTCCTACAACATATATAGAAGAGTTTCACCTTTGATTGCCTAAAAGTCTATGTGCTTTCCTTGTGTAGGGATTAGTTTTGAGTTGTAGCAAAATAATAGACATTGAATATTAAGGAGGTCCAAGAAAGAAGGACCCATTGGATATTGAAGGAAGAATATTGAGGAGAACCAAGAAGGAGGTCTCATAGGAGATTGAATATTGAATACTAGAGATTGAAGGTCGTAGATTGAAGAAGTAGATGAGACCTGAAAATGTCACATTGAAGAACTTCCAAATTTGGAATATTCAAGACTGAAGATTGGATATTGAAGATAGAGGACTAAAAAAAGATCCTATTGCAAAATTTAGAAGTAGAAAATATTGGAGATCCAAGAGATCAAGGATAAAATCTCATTGAAGCTTTGAGGAGAAAAATTAATGAGCCACAAAATTAGAAGACCCAAGAGAAGAGGTCTCAAGAGAATTTGGAAAAGAAGAAGAAGGCTAGAGAAAGCCTTGTTGCAGAATTGGAGAAATGACTATTGGAGAAAGCTATAGGAAGAATAAAGATAAGAAATGAGAAGGAGAAGAAAGCTAGATAGAGCCTTATTGCAAAATTGGAGAAGCAGCCATTGGAAAAGCTAATAAGAAAGATAAGCAATGAGAAGTTTTTGATAAGAAGTATTTGGGATAATTATCGCCATTCGACAACAAGCCCAAGAGAAAGAAGTGTTTGACAAGAAGTTTGATAAATTTTGGAGAAGAGTTTTGAAGATCTCAATACATTCAGATTCTTGAGAAAGAAGACAATGAAGCGGATCAAATTTGAAGTCAAAAATTGATAAGAAGATTGAAGGAGAAGGGAAGATTGAAGAGGCCATATTTTTGAGAAGTTTAAGGACAACCACAATATTTTTGAAGGTTGATTTGAAAAGGAGAAGACCATTGATTTTTGAGGTAGGAATTGAAGGGTTGTAGAAGAATATATTAAAGGAGGTATAAAGCTACGGTTTAGAAAATATTTGGGTATATTTTGAAGTGCCCTTGAATAGGAGATTGAAGGAGGTCATGACAACAAAAGGAGGTAGCATTTTGGAGATTTTCGTTGCAATTTTGGACAACATTTGGGTAGCACTAATAGTTGCAAAATTGACACCAAGGAGGAATTGACTATGAAATTGCAAAAATTTTGGATAGAATTTGGGTAGGAATAATAGCTACAAGTTTTAGACTTTGAGAGACCAAATTTGGAGGAGATTTGAATTCAAAAAATCAGATTTATAGATAACATTAGAAGGAGAGAAAGAGCTATGATTTTTGAGAACTTTGGAGTAGATTGAAAAGAGTTTTTGGGCAACAATATATTTTTTTAAGCAAAAAAACCCTTGTGGGGCTGCCTTGGTCTGAGAGACCACGACCAGAGGGTTATACACCATCAAAGTCACATGAAAGTCATGCCCGGCCCTGCTCGCACCAACATTATCAATTGGATTTTGGGTACCCAATTCAACTTTTTGGTAGGGTGGAGATTCGAACCTAATACCTCCCTTGGAGGATTGTCCTCTCTCCAACTCACCTACAACACCTGGGTATTTTTGGGCAACAATCAATTTGGTATTTGAGCAACAATTAGAGTTGCAAAATTGGTAAGTTTTAAAGCAACAAACCATAAAAAGTAAAGGTGCAAAAATTACAAGACCGAGTTGGCAAAAGGTTGAATCAATAACCAAAGAAATTAGCTGCAAAAGGATACCAGAAAGGTATGCATTTTTGGTGCTACATAATTTTATTATTAAAGTATATAAACTAGTTTACATTAAGTATTTGAGAGCACCATATTAGCTTTATAAAATTTGAGGAAGGAAGTTGAAAAAGGAGTCTTCAAGCAAAAACATTGGTAGTATTTGCATCCTAAAATCTGCAAAATAGAATAGCAAGAGTCTAAGTTAAATATTACTTGAAAAAGAGAAATAAGAAGGGAATAACGTTAATATTGAATGCTATTTTTTAGCTCATAAAAGTGCAAATTTATTAGAACAAAAGAAATATATCAAGAGTTTATTCTAAGCAAATTGAAGACCAAGAAAGGGTTGAAAGTAGAGCATATTTTTAAGTGTCTAAAGACATGAAGAAGCCATAATTCAAAGGTGAAGTGAAAGTATCCATTTGGAGTAGTTTTCATGACCCTCCCTAGAAATTTTTTTGGCATGAAAGACTAAGTGTTGATCAATTTTAATTTGATACTTATTTTTGTTGCAAATGAATGACTATACAATGCTTAGATTAATTTATCTTTGAATAACATGGTACTATTAACAAATTATCAATGTGTAGGATCAAGTACGCTCGTAGGTGAAAGAAATAGAATTGTCCACTAGAAATGGGGTACTTGAAATAGGGAAAGTGATGATTAAGACAACTAAGGATAACATGGATGACTACCCTCATATAGGTATGCATTATCGTTATAGGGATAATCATCAACTAACCAACCACCTAGAACTGCATTTGATAGCCTAGTAGCTATCGTGAATTCTTTGGTAGAAACGGGTAACTGGGTTGATGGAAAGACTCCCTCTGTGTTTGATTGCATATGTTTGGTTATCTTTTAATTCATCACTTTACAACATCTTTGCTTTTGAAAAAATATGCATACGTTGATTGCCTTTAAAACTCCTTGTATTGCTTAAATCCTTTAAAGAATAACATGATGTTAGTATTTGGTAAAAGAACCCTTTATGATTTTAAGTGTATATATATATAGTTATTAATTTAAATGATGAAAGAATTTTATTCAAATGAAGAATAAAACCATAGTTTAAATAAAAATGGAAATTCATTCAAAAATAATAGATAATTTATTTAAATAAAAATGGAACTTTATTTAAATAATTATAAAAATTTATAATAAAAAGAGGAAAGATATTAAAATGAAGTTTTAATATAATAATAATAAAATAAAATTATTATTAGCTAAGATCTTTCTCTAATTATTAAAAGAACTTTATAAGCTCTTATCTTTTAAAAAAAGGGAACTTGCAAGATTTGATTCGAAGGATCACCTTTTTAAAAGAGATAAGATCGTGCTTGCAAGGGGAAGCTTCCCGTTGATGGTGGGAAGAGAGCTTCATTGATGGTGAAGCTTATCATTAAGGGTAAAAATGAATTTAATATTGCTTAACCTCCTTGACCATCGGATTGATGGGAGAACAAAGTAAAGATGAGCAGGTGAGTGATTAATGAGGGGTTGTCAGGAGGCTTGGGGCTAAAGGGACATACCCCTCACATTGTGAGAGTTTAAGCTCAAACATCACAATTAGAAGAGGAGAAGAACCAAAAGGTTTGGAGAGAGGGGACGCTTTACAAAACATCATTCAATGAAGGGAAGGCATAGTCGATCTGCAAGAACTATAGGTTGGATATCAAACTTACTTTCTTCTACCCTTGAACTATTATTTTTGTGGTTGGGTAGTTGCTACCGCTTGGCTATGTTGTATACCTTATCGTTTGATGTTCGTTTGGGTCCTTGGTCACCTGGTTTCACTATGACTTTCTCCACCTTAGAACCAAGTTTGGGTTTTTCTCCATTGGTTGCCCTCGAGTTTCTAACTCACATTGGTAAGGGGTTACCCTTTTCTCTAGAACATGTTCATCCACCATTGTAACTACATTCAGAGTAGTTTCATCTAGATAACACCCAGCTTGCTTGATGTTTGAGGTGATCAATATAGTTGTTGAGCATTGCATTGATTAACATAAGGTATAGTTAGCACTAATTGAAGAGCTATCCTATCGGTGACATATTGTAGAACCCTTGGTTTTGGTTAAACTCCTAAAATGTTTTGTTGAGTGTTGGCCAATTTAGGAGTGTTCCATTGGATAGTGGTTCATCCTTTTCTTGTTTGGGATATTGTAGTTTATACATCCCTCAGGTGACGTAAATTCTCCCTAATCATTACCTAAGGTAGGTTATACCATGTTTTATCCTATTTCCACCCTAGTACTAAATGCTCGTCCTGTTGGTGTTTGTCTTAGTTGGATTTCTTGGTAGGAATGTTGTTGGGAGGGACTACTATATTTGCCATGTAGGCGGTGGTGTCCTTAATTTTTTTGCTCGATCAACCTTTGGTTGACTGCCTTTTCTCTGTAGAACCACCTAGCTTGAGGATCGAAGTCTCCTCTTGTGCCCCATCTCTATTCACCCTTAGGTAAGGTCGTAGGATGTGGAATGGTTGTTGTGTGCTCTAATTGGATTCTTCTTGGGGATTTTTCCTACATCCTTAAGATAAGTTGTCACACTACAGGAAAACCTAGTCCCAACGAGCAACTACAGGATCTGGTCGACCTACCTCTTTAACTTGGGAATAGAGTTCTTTTAATATTTTCTAGAAAAACCAAGTATGGTAAGGATACCCTTGAGGTGAGCTTAAGTTTATTTAAGTTCATGCTCTTTCGGATTTATGGTGATGATTTAATAATTATAAATTGTGACTGAGCTTAAAACAATAACAGTTCTAATATACCTTATGTATGATTGGTGCTTTAATCCTTTAGGCTATTGTAGCAAGAATTAATAATAATTAAATAAAAATAGAAAGAAAGAGAGAAGAGATAATCGGTGCAATTAAATTCATTCGAATATCATAATAAACATAATAGTTAACCAACGAAAGAAGCATTCACTATGCATTCAAATAATGTAATCCATAATGATTACACACATAAAACAAAAGAAGCCCAAAATTATATTAATATTAAAAGAGATTACATGAAGAGTTGGCTTGGAATTGCCATTTAATTCTTAAAATTATTAATACAATAAAGATCCTTGCTTGAATATCGCAACAAGGACTTTTCACTCTCCCATTCGAATATTGTAACAATTGAATCTCTAGACCTTTGGTTCAATAGTCTGGAATAATCTTAGCTTCTTGGGCACTTTACTATAAAAACCTACACAAAAATGGGTAGAATGAGGGGATGGAAAATAAGAAAGGAAACAAAAGAAATACAACAACTTAGGATGAGCACTCGAATATACCTATTAACAAAAATATGTTATGTCAAAGCTTGATCCTTATTGTAGTTGTGGATGTCCTTCTTATAGTTGTGGTGGCTTTTTAACTGCTTGAACTGCTTCCATCTGGACCATCCACCTGGTACCATCTCCTACATTTTCATTGATTGGGTACTTTACAATTTATTATTTAACTGCCTCAAAAATATATCATCGAAAATGGCTGAAATATACCTGGTTGTCAGCTATCTTCTCTTTGTTGCTTTACAACTTTATTCATTTATCTTGAAGTGAGCTCCTAAGTATCCTCTCACATATTTTTCAGTGTGGCCTAATGTGTCACCACTACATACCTTGATATCTTTGACTGAGAAGGTTACTAGAATTTAGATGTATTATCTTGGAGTTGGGATTTTATTCAACCGCATGGGGCTTGCCTTGGGATGCAAAAGCCTGATGTATCAGGCCCCCTACAACAACGATGAAGAATAGGGAGTTGGAAGTACACAATTTAAGGAAACCGCTAACAACATGGTACTTCCAAAACTATACTCTATCAGGGTGACAATACTCTAACTATATTCCATCAGGGCATGAGAGCTCTTTGTAGATAATATTCCATTTTGTGCCTCTTGTTTATTATAAAGCCGATGACATGGGACTTATTAACATGTATAACTCTCTTTTTGTAGCTTATTAGCATCACACTTCGATCCATCTCCAAAATATAGCTTAGACTTTAGAATGGGTGTCATTCTATATAAATAATGAGTTGATGTGGATTATTTCGTCAGCTGACAATAAGTGAACAGAACCTGTTGATCTGGAAACGATTCGATTTGCTTCAACCTAACGATTTTACCTTAATATAATCATCTATTATCATCATGTGATTTTTGGGCTATCCTTCACTTATTCAGCGTATGAGGACTCACATTCTTCCATTGTCTTCGTTTATGCAGTATGAAGATTTCAAAGGTTCTGAATTGACCAAATTTATCCACTAGCTTAGATATAAAGGATATATATCTAAAAATGCCGAGAGTTATCAATCTTGAGGTGCCTATATCATTTCTTGGGGGTGTGATCTCCAAGATAGGTGCCTCGGGATTGATAACTCTCGATGTTTTTAGATATATATCCTTTATATCTAAGCTAGTTTATTAAACAGTTGCAACGGTTGGTTAGTCGGTTGTTTTAGTTTAAATATTTTAAATGTTTGCAATGGTTGGTTAGTCGGCTATTTTAGTTTAAATATTTTAAATGTTTTTGTTAATGTCGATTTTTTAATAAAAAAAAATTGTTTACGGTGTGACATGTATGACCTCTTTGCCTCCCATCCCCCTGTCTGCCATTGTAGGAACACATTTGTAATGATTGTATTCTTATCCTCTAAATAGATTTATATTTTAGAAACTTACTAAAATAGATTTAAATTTTTAAAATGATTATGAGAAATTATTCTCAACAAATATTATATTAAGAACATTTACAAAGTAGTGACAAATATTACTTTTATCGTGAGGACATTAACGATGATGAAAGAATACTTGCTATAAAAATAACCAACGAGGACATTAATGATGATGAAAGAATACATGCTTTTGACATAACCAGCCAAACACAACCAATTATTACATCAGTCAACATTCAAAAACATAGGGGTCATAGCCCTCAAACTCCAACCCGGATCATGAAAAAATAATATCCAAAAGAGTCAAATAGACTGTAATGGAGTCTTATTCGAAGAAGATCGTATTCACAACACTACTCTTAAAAAAAAAAAAAAAACTATTTTCAAAATTGCACACGACTGGAAATTCCACGTATATGAAGATCAAACACACTACAGTGCTAAAATTAGTTTAATGCCTTTCAAAAACACTTGACACACACCCAATCAACATTGACAAGAAGAAACACTATTGCATTGAAACATCGAACACAGAAAATGACTTTGCAAAAATCTCTTAAGACATATGGCGGTCCAAATCATACAACGCGTCATAGCGAGCTAGCAGCTGCTGCTACATCAAAATTATATGTTATCATCCACCTCCTACATACTGCGAAACAACCAACAGATCGGAAGATCCATACATTCTTTCATCCATTCATTCGATTAATTATTTTCTCCCCTCCAAAAAAACCCCAAAAAACCCCATTACATTACATAACAAATACGATGACCACAAGATAACCAAACCTGAGAGAACACACACGTTCTCATTTAACTGCAACAAAAATAAAACCCTTATAACAAACCCTCACCGCACCAGCCGATAGTGTGCGAGCCGTGAGACTCGAACCCTAGATCTATCTCCCGCCGCCACCGTTGGGGCAGTCACAAGAAAATTGGCCACTATCCTCGTAGTTGTAGTAGCTTTCACCACAACTGCCGTTGCCTCCACCCCATTTGCCGCTTTGTCCTCTACCACCACCACCACCATAACCGCCACTGCTTGAGTTGTAGCCACCGCCACCGCCTCCATAACCACCGCCATCTCCATAGCCACCGTCGATGCCGCTACGACTGCCTTGACCCCCATCGTAACCACCACCACCACCACCACCATCGAAACTTCCACCCTGAACGTAGGCATTGTTAGGCCCCGTCACGTCGAGGGCCTTGGTTCTCCCATTGGGCTCATGCTCCACCGAGAACTCAATGGACTCCCCCTCGGCCAGGGATCAAAACCCGTCCGAGTGGATTGACGTTT
Source organism: Wollemia nobilis (assembly GCA_028583015.1). Classification (NCBI taxonomy): domain Eukaryota; kingdom Viridiplantae; phylum Streptophyta; class Pinopsida; order Araucariales; family Araucariaceae; genus Wollemia; species Wollemia nobilis. The sequence continues at coordinate 175,068 of JAQPPZ010002036.1, read as the reverse complement.
GGTGGATGAACAGATCTTCAGTACCATCATCAAGAGTAATAAATTTGTACCCCTTCTACGAATCGAACCACTTCACCTTACCAATTCTCTTTCCTCCCTGGGCCATGGTTCGAATCCCTCCAACACCTCACAGAAAACCAGTTTAAAAAAAAAGGAGCCGAGCCTTGCACCGCCCTCCCTGCGGTTGGTTAGTCGGTTGTTTTAGTTTATATATTTTAAATGTTTGAAACGGTTGGTTAGTCGGTTATTTTAGTTTAAATATTTTAAATGTTTTTGTTAGTGTTGGCCTTTTTAATAAAAAAAATTGTTTACGACGTGACATGTATGACCTCTTTGCCTCCCACCCCCTTGTATGCCATTATAGGAATGCCCCTCGACATAATTAATCAGTTTACTTATTTTATCTTGCCACCCTACTCTTTTTTAGTGAATCATCTTGTCATGGTTTGTTGCCCTCTTTGGAGATCTCGCATAATCTAGACGTAAGAAATTGGAGTAGAGTTTGCACTCATGCGACTTTTTAATTGGCCTTCAATTATATTAGTCATTGTCGCTTCTGACGTAACGTTGGTCTTATTTAGGTTAGAGATCCCTCAGGTGTGTGTGCTATCGATTGATCGATGTGTGTTATATTGTGCAGGTATTCGTGACTACTGACCATTGTCCAAACAATAAATAATTTTTCATTTGCTCCAATTAATATAGTTTGTGATTGATCCTTTCTGGTGATCAAGATAGTACTATGCTTGGTTGAGACTCGATCAACATATTTGGAGTCGTATCCTTTTGACCAATTGGTTATCAATGACTGTGTCTTTGGCCGCTAATCCCTTTGATTTTGCACAAACGAATATTTTAGCCACTAGATGCCATTATTCGACCGAATGGCTTAGAGTACTTTTTGCATGTGCTGCATTTAAAAACTTGTGATAGCTTTTATCAAGGATGTTAGTTCATGATAATAATATTTTAATTAATATTATGTTGTCGTACCTTAATCTTCACTGATTTTACCTTTATTCAGCTCGATAGATCTCCATCATTGATTTTGTTCGACTGATGATATTCTAATGGTTGAGATGTGTTGGATCGTCAATATCTAACGTTTGTCTTCTTTCAATCGAGAAAATTTCAACATCCATGTTTTAACTGCTTCATTTAACTATTCGATTGATCAATGCTTTTCCTCTATTGAACGATATTAGCTTAGTGCTTGGGCGGCTGACTTGTGTTATTTGTCAACTAAAAAAATTATTTGACCATTTGACTTTCGACTGACCCTTTACTTGTTCAGCCAACGATGTAATTTTTACTGAGTGAAATGCCCTATTTTTGATCGATTAAGTTTTTAGATGATTTATTATTGTAGTCAGATGAAAAATTTATTACCTTTGCAATCGGTCGACCAGTTAGCCAACTGCTATTCATTTCTCGTTGGTCAAAAATTTTCTATCCTTGGCTATAATTTTATGCTCGTTGATCGAAAGACGGTTTTCGATGAGTGAAATTTATCAATAGTTAATTTCTATAGGTGGGTCGTTTATGTTTGTCAACCGAAAAATTTTAACGGTAATTTTCTCTCTATCGACAATTTTATTACTTTTTCTTTCCTTTTGGTTTCGACTATTCCGACTGGGTGGTCGATCAAAGCTTCCTTATTGATGGGTGAAACTTTTATTTGCTTTAAAATTATGTTGGTACATTTGTTATGGTCATTGATTGAAAAACTTTATGTACCTTGGCATGAACGATTATTGGTCAACCGATATTTCTTTACTGTTAGATGAAAAATTATTGCTCAGTTTTCAACGTTTTTTATTTCAGCAGTGATTTTTTGATAGTCGATCGAAGCAAGAATTGCACTATTTTTATGTTTGACCGATTGAGTCAAAAAGTCGTGATCCTTTAGAAAATCAGGCGGGGAACCCCTTAAGTTTTTTAATTAGAAGGAAATTTTTGAGTTACTTAAGAGTCAAATATGGTTATGATGAAAAAATGTCATCTTAAGTATTTCAAAGGCATTGGTTCCATGAAAATTTTTCGAGACGATTAATTAAAATTGACTTCCATATCAACATATCACAAAATATGCACCTTTTTCAAGACCTTCAAAAATTTTAAATTAAGGGTACATTCATGTTGTATCAATTTTGGATACAACATAGGCTCTGACTAGGACAAATAGTGAAAACATGAGGTATTTGAGAACTCTAGAATCTCTGGCTATTGACAAGGCTTCAAATGAAATAACTATGACCTTTATTTACCAAGCAAAAATTGTAAAAATAGAATAACAAATAAAGCATTCAACTAGTGTAAACAGAGATAAATATTTAATCAAAATAAAATCAGAGACTATGGTTTTAAAAACAATAAACTTTTCACTCATGAAGGTTAGATGTTCTAGAAATATCTTTTGAGGTGGTTTTGAACAAAATCAATCAAAAATAACTGCCACCTCAAACTTGGGCTCAGGGTGTGTGCTTGTGTGTTCTTTTTTTGCTTTCTTAGATCAAATAGAATTTTTATCATCTTGGAAGGAGTTAGGTTTATTAATGATCACTCTTTTAAATATTTTTGCCTTGTCATTTCTCCATTGTCAGTGAAACGTTTATAACTTCGATGGAGGTGGCCTTGATCCTTTGGACCTGCTCTAGTACTAGATAGGTGTCTATAGCCCCGATAGAGGTTATCTAGATAGCCCCAAGCACTTGCTCAATTTGTGTTACACTCCAAACCTAGCCGTCGGCTAGGTATTCCAAGCGTATAAAATTTCATATATATAGTAGTTAGTTTATTCCAAATGAAATCATCAATCTTTTGCTATTTTATCTCTGCACTTTCGCAATTGCCTTAACGGCGGGATCTGCCCTCCTAGTGGCAATTGATTTTAATTAAATATTTTTATACTCCTCGCATTCCGCATTCGATTTATTAATTGTTCTGGTTATAGAGTTCAATAATAATTGTTGATTCCGTTCACGAAATAGTAGAAGGAAAATCCTTCCAAGTGGTATCAGACTTGGCGATTCACGAGATTGTTTCGGTCTCCCCACACCGTAATTCGACTGCGTAGCGATAGCCGGTTACAGTTAGCGTCGCGTCGTATTTTTACCAGCGCCTACAAGAGAGCCTTTCGAGGTGATTACAGACGGTTCATTTTCATTTTTCCGCTACGGTTTCATTCCAGTTCTTGTCCCAAAACCACAACAATAGCAGCCAAGGGCACCAATCCTTCTTTCGTGGTAAAAAAATCAGAACGCCAGGCCGTAAACTTTTGCACAGTCCATCACAGCCATTCAAACGACGTCGTCCAATCATAATTCACGAAAATTGCAATTAACCGGGAAAGACTAAGGTAGTTGGATAAAATATTTTTGCTGACGTCAGTTAAACATTCATTTTCGACATTGGGCTCCATTTTTTATCCCACATTCAGTATATTACAATCGTTTATGGGTTTTTAAGGCATACGACACACCTTCTACGGTGTGACTTCGGTCACATTGGTTGTTCCTCCGTGCATAGCTGTCATCTTCCGGTGGTTAGCTATCCGTGTTGCGTTCCATTTCGTCGTGTCTTGTGGTTCATCTCTGTCCTACGTGTCATTGTGTCATCTCGTGTCCGGTCGTTCTTTGTCCTCCATGTCGCTATGTCGTCTCGCGTCTGGTCATTCTTTGTCCTCCGTGTCGCTTTGTCGTCTAGCGTCCTGTCGTCTCACGTCCGGTCGTTCTCTGTCCTCCGTGTCGCTGTATCGTCTCGTGTCTGGTCATTCTCTGTCCTCCGTGTCGCTGTGTCGTCTCGCGTCCTCGTGTTTCATCTGTCGCGTCTTGTTGTTCGGTCTCCGTCCACTCGCGTCGTGTAAATTCCAGTTCGGTTTCCATATTCCGCAGGTCGCTGTCAAAAGTCGTAAAAAGTTGTCATAAACTATCCAAGTTGCTGTCAAGGAGGAGCCAAAGTCCACATTAAATTCCGCATCGCAGTTGGAGCGAAACTTCAAGTGGAATCCCAATTTTTTCAACTCAACCAAATTTGGCAGCAGTCGAAGCTCAAACTCTCCTAAGCAGGCTATGTTCACAAGTGCATGAACAAAAGGTGGCTCAAAGGACCTGACGGTCGATTATCAAGCTCGAAAATGACCAATAACAACGCAAGAAGACCTAATCGAAGTCCAGGTACAAAAAATTCTCCTTCTCCTTTCAAAATTGGTAGTTATAATCCACATCATCCATTGGTAGATCCTATGGCTACTAATCCTTCCCCAACTCACGAAAACATCACACAAGGAAACTCCAGTAACTCAGCCGTTTCCAACGATGATTCTCTTCGACTCCTACTAGAGGGTATGAACGAAATGAGTCTCCACATAAAATCCCTAGTGCAAGCACAAAACCAGCTTAATCCCAATACTAATCCCCAATATCACTCCCATACCCAAAGGAATGTCGAACAAAATGACGATTGGGAATAGCAAATAGGCACTTCGGATAATTCCAGGGATCGCTATCATAGACAGTGGTATAACCAAGATCAAGACAGGGATACGGGTTATCACCAACCGAGAGGCCCTAATAATTTTCCACGCATTGATATGTCCACTTTTGAGGGTCATGATCCTCGTGGTTGGATAGCAAAAATGGAAGGCATTCTCGACTTATATCAAATTAAGGAAATTGATAAAGTCCCTTTCGCGGCATCAAAATTAGGCACTGAGGCCTACCAATGGTTCGTATGGCTTAAACGAGAGAACAAAGCTACTATTAACTGGAAAAAATTCACTACCTCTTTTTTAGAAAGATTTGACGAAGGAGCTACAACATCATACACAGTAAGACTGTTATCTCTTAAACAAGAAGGATCGGTTAGCGAATTCGTTTCGGAGTTTACCAGTTTACTACCATACACTTTAGACCTCCGTCCCGACACAATGGTAGGAGCTTTTCACAATGGATTGAAAGAAAATATTCGAGTGGAGGTAGACATGCACAATCCAACCTTGTTGAACGATTGTATAAGAATAGCTAAGCTGGCCGAAAAGAGACATCAGTTGTCTGCACGGCGTGACACTTATAGTCGTCCTCCATATCGCAACAATTCCTTTCGTAGAAATGATCAACCATCAAGATACTTTTGTTATAAATGTCGCACTCATCACCCCAAGGAACAAGCTTGTGCCCAAAAACAAAACTTTCATATTGAAGGCGATCACTATGAAGGAGAAGAGGAAGAACCTTACCAACCAGATGAACCTATGCCAGATGAACTACCAAGTACTCTAGAAGAAAAAGAAGAGGATACAATGGCGATCTCCGTGCATGCCCTCATGGGTTTAACCGCCCACCATACCATCAAGGTACCAGGATTTCTCCTCCAGAAAAAGGTGAATGTGCTAATTGATTCTGGTAGTACCCACAATTTTATCGACATCAAAACAACAAAAGCTTTGAATTTATTCATTAACTCTTCCAACAAAGACAAATTCCAGGTTCTAGTGGCCAACGGGGTGAACGCACAATGTGTCGGTCGCACATCTCAAGTTTCCATAAATATGGGAACTTATACCTGGTTTGGATCCCTTTTCGTCATGAATTTGGGGAACTCTGACGTCATCTTGGGAGTTGAATGGTTGGAAACATTAGACACAGTTAGCTTCAACTTCAAAAAATTATTTGTGGAATGGAAGGAAAATGGATGAGTCATTCGTTTACAAGGCATTACTACTCCTCCATCACAAATGGTGAGCTCTCATAGTATGGAGAAGATGTTAAAAAAGGGTGGATATGGGTTTATAGCTCAAATTAATTGTTTGGAAAAACAATCTCAAGCAACTTCGGATATTACTGCTCCAGAGTTACAAGACATCATAACACATTACGAAGAAGTTTTCCAAGAACCTCAAGGATTACCACCTAAACGATCTCATGACCATGCCATCCATTTGATTCCAGGGAGTGTCCCACCTAACAATCGACCTTACCGCTATCCTCAACCACAAAAGATAGAAATCGAACAGATCGTTCAGGATTTGTTGGATCATGGAGTCATTCGTCACAGCACTAGTCCTTATTCCTCACCTGTAGTTCTGGCTAGACGAAAAGATAACTCTTGGCGTATGTGTCCTGACTTTCGTTCTCTCAATAAACTCACTATCAAGGACAAATTTCCTATCCCTGTCATAGATGACCTACTAGATGAATTGCATGGTGCAAATTTTTTTACAAAATTAGACCTTCGCTCCGGATTTCACCAAATCCGTGTTAGAGAAGAAGATATTCCCAAAACTACTTTTCGTACTCATGAAGGTCATTACGAATTTTTGGTCATGCCTTTTGGTCTCACCAATGCACCATCCACATTCCAAAGTCTCATGAACCAAGTGTTTCGTCCACTCCTCCGTAAGTTTGTGTTAGTTTTTTTTGATGATATTCTCATATACAACAAAACATGGACGGACCATTTACATCATGTGGATAAAGCCCTTCACATTTTACACGAGAGAAAAGCTATTTGTCAAACGTTCCAAATGTTCCTTTGGTGTCCAAGAAGTCGAGTATCTTGGTCATATAGTTTCACACGAGGGTGTCAAAGTCGACCCCAATAAGATTAAGGCAATTCAAGAGTGGCCCTTACCTAAAACCATCAAGAAACTTCATGGTTTTTTGGGTCTCACGGGCTACTATCGCAAGTTTGTACGAAATTATGGTAAGATTGCAGCACCTCTCACCGCACTCACAAAGAAGGATGCTTTTCGTTGGTCGGACGAGGCCACTCAAGCCTTCGAAGCTCTTAAGAAAGCCATGTGTACAACTCCAGTATTAGCAACTCCCAATTTTCACAAACCATTTATTATCGAATGTGATGCATCAAGAACAAGAATTGGGGCTATATTAATGCAAGAAGGTCATCCGTTGGCATTTGAAAGTAAACAACTTTCTGAGAAATATTTGGGAAGATCAACATACCAAAAAGAAATGCTGGCTATTCTTCACGCAGTAGAAAAATGGAGACACTACCTAATCAGTAGCCGCTTCATTATAAAAACAGATCATAGTAGCCTCAAACATTTTCTTGAGCAAAGGTTTTCATATCCGAAACAAAATAAGTGGTTAACAAAATTATTGGGCTATGATTTTGTTATCGAATACAAGAAAGGGAAGGAAAATATAGCCGTCGATGCACTGTCCAGGAAATATGAAGATGAAGTAGTCATTAACGCTATTTCAGGTCCTTGCTCCCAATGGGTGAATCAATTACAAGATGAATGGTTGTCCAATAGCGAAACTGCTCAGATACTTCAAGAATTATCTAAAGGATCCTCCAAACACCCTTTGTTCTCTTATGAAGATAAAATCCTCCGAAAGAAGAACCGCATTTACATTCCACACAATTCAGACCTCAAATCGAAGATCCTCGATGAATCACATGCCTCTCCATCAGCAGGACATTCAAGATTTTTGAAAACATATTTAAGGGTCAAACAATCATTTTGTTGGAAAGGATTAAAAGCAGAAGTCAAACAATGGGTAGAAAAATGTGAAGTTTGCCAGTGCAATAAAGGAGAAACAGTCAAATCACCAGGATTGTTACAACCATTACCCATCCCTGAACGACAGTGGGAACATATATCCATGGATTTTATTGAAGGTCTTCCGAAGTCTGAAGGCAGGACAGTAATCTTTGTCGTCGTAGACCGGTTATCCAAATACGCTCACTTTCAGGCTTTACAACATCCATTTTCCGCAAGCAAGGTGGCAAAGGTATTTATGGATTCAATTTTCAAATTACATGGTATGCCAAAAAATATTGTAAGTGATAGAGACCCCATCTTCACTAGTAACTTTTGGCGAGAATTATTTCGACTTAGTGGTACCAAATTGAACATGTCTTCAGCCTACCATCCACAGACAGATGGTCAAACGAAGTAGTTAACAAATGTTTGGGTACGTACTTAAGATGTTTTGCTCAAGATAAACAATACCAATGGAGCCATTGGTTAGCATTGGCAGAATGGTGGTACAACACTTCTTACCATTACTCAATTAAGATGTCTCCATTTGAAGCATTGTATGGCACCAAACCTCCAACAGTCGCAGATTACGTACAAGGATCATCCAAAGTAGCCAAAGTGGATGATTGGTTCCAACAAAGGTAGTCTACACTCACCATCCTCAAAGAGAATTTAGTCCAAGCACAAAATCGCATGAAACAACAACAAGACTTGCACCGATCAGAGAGAACTTTTAATATAGGTGATTGGGTTTTCCTAAAGTTGCAACCTTACAAACAATCCTCGTTAAGGATAAAGTCCAGCCAAAAGTTGGCTCCACGATTCTATGGTCCCTACAAAATTCTGCGCCGCATTGGAGAAGTAGCCTATCAATTAGAGCTACCTACATCATCACGAATACACCCGGTATTTCATGTTTCATGTCTCAAAAAAGTAATTGGTCAGAAAATACAAAGTCAATCAGAATTACCAGTGCTCGATGAGGAAGGACGCATACATCTCCAACCTGAAGATATACTACAACATAGAATTCGAAGACTGAGATCACGTCAGATTCAAGAATTTCTCATTAAATGGCAAGATTTACCAGAGGAGGATGCCACATGGGAACCTGAAAGTATCTTCTGGACATTTCCAGCTTTGAGGACAAAGCTTTCCGAGGAGGGGAGTCATGTTACACTCCAAACCTAGCCGTCGGCTAGGTATTCCAAGCATATAAAATTTCATATATATAGTAGTTAGTTTATTCCAAATGAAATCATCAATATTTTGCTATTTTATCTCTGCACTTTCGCAATTGCCTTAATGGCGGGATCTGCCCTCCTAGTGGCAATTGATTTTAATTAAATATTTTTATACTCCTCGCATTCCGCATTCGATTTATTAATTGTTCTGGTTATAGAGTTCAATAATAATTGTTGATTCCATTCACGAAACAATAGAAGGAAAATCCTTCCAATTTGCTTTATTGAGAATTTTCTTCTTTTAGGAAGAATTTTGATAAATTTCAAAGTTTTTCAGAGTGTGCTTTCTGGGTTAAATATCTGTAAGGCTATAGTATTGAGTGTATTTGTATTTAGCCCAACTGCCTTACCAAGGTTGATCAGATTTCCTAATTTTTGGAATTACTTTTGGGGTCATGATATTTTATGGCTTTGGCCTAATGTGTCAACACTCCCATTTTTCTTCTGTTATATTCTAAAATTTATCAGATGCTTACTAAAACTCCGCTTTCTGAGTTTTGTGAGCTCATCTGTATTCAATCCCAAATTCTCTTCTTTTAACTGACTAAAGATAAATCTCTCATAAATAAGTAAAAACATAATAAGAAGACTTAACAAACTTCTAATAGTCTAGAATCACTGAACAAATAAGCAAACAAAACTGGCTTAGAAAGGAAAATAAACTAACAGAAAACACACATAGATCTTTTTATTTTATTTTGTTTATTTATTATTTATTATATATATTTTTATTCTTTTCTGGTTTCCCAGTAGGGGTGGTATAACTTCATGTGTAGGCCATTTATTAGGATTTTGATGAGATATCCCTGCAAAGTTTACAATCTATAAGTATTTGGGCCAAAGATCTAGATTATTTGGTAAGGGCCCTTTTCTTCGTGTTTATCATTTTTAGGATCCCAATATAAGACTATGTCTCCTTCAGAGAAAGGAGTTCCCTTAGATTTCTTATTGAATATTTGCATGGTTTTTTGAGTCTGTTCAAACATCTTGTCCAGTGCATTCCTTCTTTCTTCTTGCAAATGTGCAATATGATCTAATCTCCTCCGTAAGGCATCAAGAATTTCATGATATTACAGTAACAAATATAATGCTTTCATTTTGTAGAAGGGGGTAACAAAGCTTTTTCTCCAAATACCATTTCATAAGGAGTTTTACCAGTGTTCCTCTTGATAGACAATCTATCTGCCCATAAGGCAAATTTTAACTCACTGTCCCATCCCCTTTTATTTTTGCCTAGTGATATTTTTATTTTGGTAATTAGATTCTTGTTTGATGATTTGACAAGACCATTTCCTTGAGGATAGTAGTTTGCTGAATGAGAAAGTTCAATTACATAATTTGCATAGAACTCTATCATTTCAAATGAGACAAAGTATTTCCCATTGTCTGTTACCAACTTCTTCGGGACTCTAAATCTAGTCAAGATATTTTTCTCCAAGAAATTGATGACTACTTTAGTTGTTGAGTTTCTCAGAGGAGCTGCTTCCACCCATTTGGTGAAATAATCTGTTGATGTGATAATCCATTTGTGTCGGCCTAAGGAGTTTGGTTTTATTTCTCTAATGAGGTCAATTCCCCATTGTGTGAAAGGTGCTTTTATGATCTGTGGCTGGAGAGGCATTGCTGCTAACTTTTTCTTCCCTGTAAATACTTGATAGTTATGGTAGCCCCTTACATATTTATGAACATATTTGAACAAGGAAGGCCAATAATAACCTGCCCTCATAATCTTATTTGCAATTGCTTTTGGAGTAAAGTGACCTCCACAAAATCCGTCATGAAATTCTTCTATCACTTCTAATGTCTCTTTTTCAAACAATCACAACAATAAGACACTATCCGGATGTTTTCATTAGAGTTTACCTTCTTGGGTGTAATATTTTTGTGATTGTTGTTTGAATGGCCTAATTTTATTTGTAGATATACCTTTGGAAAATTATAGGGTTTGTAAATACAACAAAATATCATCATACCATTTGCATTCAATATTGTCTGTTCTTATGATACCATGCATGTCATCAACTGTGGCGATGTTTTGCATGTCTTCTCCTTATTTGTTAGCCAAATATTTAGCTAGAATTTGGCCTCTGATTATTTTCATAGCTCTAAAATCTACATCATACTACAGTAATTTGACCATCCACTTGGCAGGACTACCTATTGGTTCAAGTTGGGTGAAAACATTTTTTATAGTAGTAAAAGGGATACAACATATAATCTTGTTTGAACCAAAGATCCATTTAAAATGTTCCAGTGATTGAATCACAGCATACCTATTTTTCAATAAATTTGAATCTCATTTGGTTTCCTTTGATTCCTACACTCATGAAAGCTATAGGTCTCTCATTCTCTTCATCATATTTTTGAGAAAGGACTACAACAATGGTATACTCAGAAGTGAATGACTATATTGAAATTCTTTGAGTAGTTAGGGCAATTTAATACTCGGGCAATGGTGATAGCATCTTTGATTTTTTGAAAAGCTTCAATATTTTCCTTAGTCCATTTGATATCAACATTATTTTTATTCATGTTATTGATAGGTTGAGCTATTTCAACAAAATTTGGCACAAACCTTCTTAAAAATTAATCTTACCAAAGAATGATCTGACTCCTTTCAGATTTTAGGGGAGGTATCTTGGTAATGGCCTCTATCCTTGATAGGTCAATGCTAATTCCTTTTTTAGATAATATGTGGCCCAAAATTTTTCCTTGTGTTGCTCTGAATATACATTTTTTGGGATTCAAGAATATTCCATATTCTTTGCATCTAGAAAAAACTGTAGATAAATGTTCAAAGTGGTCCTTAGGGTTTTTGAAAACAATGTTATGTCATCCAAATAGACAACTACTATTTTGAACATTAGTCCTTTAAAGGTGAAGTCCATGGCCCTCTAGAATATTTCTCTTGCATTCATTAATGCAAATGGTATTCTCAGTTATTTAAAGGTACTCTAGAGGGTAGTGAAAGCAATTTTGTATCTGTCTTCAAAATTTACTTGAATCTGATTATATCTTGAGAATCCATCCAGTAATAACATTCTGGATGAGCCTACTACTGCTTGCAGTAGCTATTCCATGTTGGGAAAGAGATAATTATCCTTGAGAGAACTTCTATTCAAATTTCTAAAGTCAACACAAAGTCTGATATCTTCATTTTTCTACCTTATTGGTACTAAGTTTGCTATCCATGAAGAAAACCTAACTTTTCTGACTATCTTGGCATACAATAATTTTTGAACTTCTTTCTTTATAACTAGATGTAATGTGGGATTAAATTTCCTTTGCTTCTACCTAAAAGGCTTAGTATCTTCCTTAAGAGGATTGATGCAAGTCGTGACATATGTTTTAAACGTTTTTAGGACTTCATAACTCTTGGCAAAATATTCTTTATTTTTCTTCAAAAAGCTAATGTACTATTCTTTTTCTTCTTTTGGTAAAACCTTATCAATTTGGACAAAGTTGGGCTCCTCTTTTGTTCCAATGTTTACATCATCGGTTTTTATTTCTTTGAGGAGTGGTTTGTAAGCTTTATCAAAATCATCAAACAAGATTTCTAAAGAGACTAACCCTTTAGCGATCCTATTGGTTTTGAGTTGAGTTACTTCAAATGGACATCCAATAAGGTTTTTTTAATTTTTCTTTATCTTGATCCTCACATATAATATCTGAATACATATTTTGGAGGGCCATGAAGTCTTTGATAACCACGTCATCTTGAAACACTTGTAGATATACAACATTTTCAAGTACAAAAGGTTTGTATACAGAGATAGTTGAGAACCTATCCATGTACTTAGTGTCAATTTTTGTGTAATCTGCACCTAAAGCATTGATAGCTAATAGATCTTCAATGTGATTATGTTCTCTGTGAATGTATGAGATGTTAAAGGCTAGGAATTTTTCAATTTAAGCTAAAACTACATATTTGTATTGATTTAATCTAGGATGTTTTGTCTAGTACTTAACTTTAATCTATTGTATAATCAACTCAGCATATCCAGTAACAATCAAGAAATTTATCCCAAGTTCTTTAGATTTTCTCAGGCCTAACAGTAAGGTTTCATACTCAACTACATTATTGGTGCACAGAAAGTCTAATATATAAGGGATCCCTAGATAGTTTCCCTTAATATCTGTTAAATTCGTACCAACACCTGCTTTTGTTTGAGACTTAGCCCCATCAAAGGATATGGTCCACATTTCTTGGGTAAGAATCCTGTTAGATTATTCATCTACTAGTTCTCTGGTTTCAGGATCCATATCTTTTACTTCAGGGACTTCGGTTAGGAAAGGGTTATGCCAAATCGAGTATACTCTTATTTCTTTCTCTTCAACATAACTCACCAAATTAATCATGATGTCATCTGGTCTCACCAGTTCTACTGAGTATTTGTTAAATGATTCTCTCCTTAAAATCACATTTTATTTTCCTAAAATAAGGATTGTGGCATAAGACCAATCCAATTGTATGGAGCCACCTAACTTTTCTGCCCAACGTTTGCTTAACAATAATGGGAAGAAAGGGTCCACATCAACCACTGCAACATCCATAACTATAAATTTATTAGGATTTTGGTCTAGGTAGATTAACAAGCTAGTGACAATACCTACATAGGGTATCTGTCTACTATCCATTACCGATATAGGGGGAGACTCCCTAGTGCAAAATAACCCTAGTTGGTCCACTATCTATTTGGGCAGGATGTTATGGGATGCACCACTATCTAGCACACAATTGTGAATGACATACCTTTCTCCTTCATCTGAATTATACCTGAGTGACACATAAAATAGCCTGACATATGAGGGGGTTTTAGTTTTGTGATTGGAAGGTTTGATAGCATTACAAGACTAAGTTCATTTTTGTTCAATTAAGCCAAAAGTCTTACAGACTTGTTATTTATACTTTTTGTTAGTCTCACAATGACACTGAGAGGGGGGTGAATCAGTGTAGCTCTTTAAAACTTAAATCTTCAACTCTTAAAGCCAAAACAATGAGAACTTAAAACCAAATAAAGCAAATATAACAAGAGAGCATCACACAACACAAGATGTACCGAGGTTCACCGATTTGGCTACTCCTCAAAAATTGACTGTTTGGACTCCCATCCAAATCCAGCCTTTGCAAAGCAACAACTTTACAATCAATTTACCAAGACCCACTGGAAGGAGCACCAACCCTCGATTTACCAGCACCAACTGGAAGGAGCACCAACCCCTAATTTATCTACACCAACAGAAAGGAGCACCAACCCCTGATTTACCAGCACCAACTGGAAGGAGCACCAACCCTGATTTATCTACACCAACAGAAAGGAGCACCAACCCCTGATTTATCTGCACCAACAGAAAGGAGCACCAACCCCTGATTTACCAGCACCAACTGGAAGGAGCACCAACCCCTGATTTACCTGCACCAATAGAAAGGAGCACCAACCCCTGATGCCAAGCACCAACTTGGACTTCGATTCTGAAACTAGAAGATTGACATAAAGATGCCTTCACTTTTACAAGACCCTGACTAGTCTATTGCTTTCCCAACATCGCCCACTCTTCACACAACACACACCCTTCTCGCTCGCCTCCCGTGCACTCTCCTCGTGCTTCACATATCGCACACCTCTCTCGCTCACCTCTCGCATGCCTCTCGCTCTCCTCTCACTCTCTTCACAAGATTAAATCCACTTTTAAATTCTCCAAGCAACACTCCTTTTATAACCATCCTTTCTCTTTGTAACTCTAGTTGTAACTCCAGTTGTAACTCCTTTTGTATATTTTGAGAAGGCATTTCGTCAAACACGTCACATGCAAATAATTGACACCATGTTCTCCTACCATGACTGTTCGTTTTCTCGGTCATGACTGTTCGTTTTTTCATGACTGTTCATTTTCTCTTTGCATGTCTGTTCATTTTCTCTTTGCATGACTGTTCATTTTCTTTTCCCTTGTGCATGCATTTGTTTTCTCCTTCGATGACTGTTCGTTTTCTTTTCCATGACTGTTCGTTTCTATTTTGAGGCTCTTCTTGAGTCACGAAAATGCGACATGTCATGATATCATGACACTTTTGTTACTCTGTCTGCCCTTTTTGAGTCATGAAAATGCGACATGTCGCGATATCACGACACTTTTGTTTCTCTACCTGCCTGCCCTTTTTGAGTCACGAAAATGCGACATGTCACGATATCGTGACACTTTTGCTTCTCTGCCTTCCTACCCTTTTTGAGTCATGAAAATGTGACATGTCACGATATCACGACACTTTTGCTTCTCTGCCTTCTGCCTTTTTGAGTCATAAAAATGCGACATGTCACGATATCGCGACACTTTTTCTTCTCTGCCTTCCTGCCCTTTTGAGTCATGAAAATGTGACATGTCACGATATCATGACACTTTTTCTTTCTCTGCATTTCTCTTCGCTTTGGACCATGAAAATGCTACATGTCGTGATATCGCGACACTTTTTCCTCCTTGCATTTTCTCTTCGCTTTGGACCGTGAAAATGCAACATGTCGCGATATCATGACACTTTTTTCTCTCTGCTTTTTCTCTTCGCTTTGGACCATGAAAATGCTACATGTCGCGATATCGCGACACTTTTTTCTCCTTGCTTTTTCTCTTTCCTTTGGCCCACGAAAATACAACATGTCGCGATATCGTGACACTTTTTTCTCTTTCCTTTGGCCCGCGAAAATACAACATGTCACGATATCGTGACACTTTTTCTCCTTGCTTTTTCTCTTCTCTTTTGGCTCACGAAAATACAACATGTCGCGATATCGCGACACTTTTTCTCCTTGCATTTTCTCTTCTCTTTTGGCCACAAAAATGCAACATGTCGCGATATCGCGACACTTTTTCTCCTTGCTTTTTCTCTTCTCTTTTGGCCACGAAAATGCAACATGTCGCGATATCACGACACTTTTTTCTTCCTTGCTTTTTCGCTTCTTTAGCATATGGGTCACTTCGGTCTTCTTGGAAAATATGCAAAAAGGTGGGTAAACATCCTCATAAGCATTTAACATCACTGTACATACTCTGATTAACCTCTGAACTCCTGTCCACTGCATCAACCGATCTATCTGACTGTGTTGACAATAATGACAATACTGTCGCTGCACCTTGCTCAACAATCTCCCCCTTTGGAATTGTTGGCAACACACGTGCAATTTCCTGTAACTCTTCTCCCCCTTTGACAACAATACCAAAGGGCTGCTGTAGACTCCCCCTGAGTCCATGCACAACATTCTCAGGCAAAAATTATTACACTTAGCAAAAATCACAAACATGAGCAAAAAGATAAACAAATACACAAATGCTCCCCTTGAGAATGTGATCCTGATAGCTAGTCAATTCTTGGGAAACATGACCACTCCCAATTTATTGCGAAGGTACTCAAAGACTTTCTTGGGCAACTATTTTGTGAAGATATCCGCTACTTGCTCTGTTGTTGGAACAAAATCCAACTTAACCTCACCTTTCGCAACTTTCTCCTTCAATCTGCGTACAACACATTGTCGCTGCAATATATTCTGCCTCTATTGTGGATAAGGAGACTGACTCTTGTTTCTTACTGTGCCACGTGACCAACCTGTCTCCAAGATAGAATGCACCTCCACTGGTACTCTTTCTATCATAAAGTCTTCTTGGATAAGCACTCTAATCTCTGCTCATCATATTATAATTCTTGTTGTACCTTGCTTTTACTTATTTAGTATAGCTTGATCCTTTTGACTGCCACCTCCTCCGTGACTGATGACTTTGCCTCGCATCCGTTGTGCAGCTCAATGTCTCTGGTTTCTAATGGCTGCCATGAATGTTTTCATCGCCTGCGTAGGTATTGACAGTGGACCGTTACCTCTAGCATTGGAACCTCAATCTGTGCACAGTCATCAACACTCAGTATTCTGCTTCTTGCTAGGGCATATGTCAGGGCTACTCAATGTCTTAGGTGAACGTTCTTCACGTGATTCCAGGGAGCATTTCTCCTCGCTGCGATCAAGGGATTCCTCGGGAAATATCTCGCATTTCTCAAATAATGCAAGACTTTCTTAGGTGCATGGGCATCTTGTCCTCCTTGGCGCTTCACCACCTGGGTGCTATTCTCTCAATGTCTCTGCCTTGCATGTGCCACTTGGCACTCTTGACCAACTGGGTGCTAGTGCCACTGTTTGCTTTGACTCTGGCATCTCTTTGATAACGGCTACTTCTTTAGAGAAAATTAATGCTCTCTTATTACCTCCACAAACAACTACATGAACTGAAACACACTTTGACAATTGTACGACAACTCCCCCTGACTACTTGCCTTTCATCCTCAGATAACCAAACAACATAGGAGCATTAAAATAAAACTTTAAGATTGCTCCCCCTGAGGATGTGCTACCTGGAGCTGCTTAGTGCAATAGAGGAGTAGTCTCCTTCAGTCCAAGGAGACACGATTTCCTCTCTTCTTTCTTTCTCCAAACTTTCTTGAACTTGGGCTTGAGTTTTTCAACTGCATCCCTATTTTGAACCTTTTCGTGAACTTGAACATTTCTCTTGGGTGGTTGTCTCTTGTGCATCCTTGATGGATGATTATTTTCCTTTCTTTTATGCACATGATTTCTTCCCTGTCTGTGTTGCATTCTTTGTGTCTGATGAAATCTATTGTCTTGCCTTAGGTTAGATACAAAAGTTCTTGGACAAAACCTTGCTATGTGCCCATGACCATTACATTTAAAACATTGCACATGGTGTTCAATCGGAAAAATAGATGTATTTCTACCAGCATAACTCTTTGATCTATTATTCAATCCACAATAAATTGCCTTGTGACCATAATGGTTGCATCTAAAACAATAGCCATTAAAAGCATTATTATGAATAGAGTGAGAGTGATAGAACCTCTTTTGTTGTGGTTGCTTTGTTGTAGATCTCTTTTGATATTTTCTTCCTTTTGAAGATTCAGCTTCAAACTTTTCTTGCTTTGATCCTTCAATAGTGAACTTCTTCTTCTCTGCATATTTGGAAGATGAAGGTTGTTCAACTTCATATCCAAGACCATGCTTACACATGGGGCTTCTTTGTTGCCTTATCATTTTATCTAGCAACTCTGTGCTCTTCTCAAATTTGAGATTTGTATTGGCCTCTTCTAGTTGTTTCCTCAATAAAACAATCTCCTCTTCTTGTTTGCAGCAAACAATCTCTTTCTCATTGATCTGTGACCCGAGAGTTTCTTCAATCCTTTTGGACTCTTCTACTTGCAGCTTTAGATCATTAATAACTTTGTTAGATTCCTCTTCACGTTTGCTACATACATCGCCTTTATCATCCAGGTGTGACTTCAAGGCTTCTTCTATTTTCTTGGCTTTATGAATTTGTAAGAAGAGATCTTCAATATTATCCCCATATTCTTCCAACTTCTTGGACAGTCTTTTGTTCTTTTTCCTTTCTATACCCAACTCTTCAAGTGCAGCGATCAACTCACCTTCTAGATATACTTCACCCTCAAGGTTTTCATCACATACTTCAGAATTCACTCCTATCTTTTCTAGTTCAATTTTCTCTTCCACAGGAACTGAAACTGACTGAGATGCCTTATTTGAGGAGGATCTATTCTTCTTACCCATTGCGTACTAATCCAAGATCAACCCTAGCTGATTTAGCCTGACAAGGGAAACTGGCTCTGATACCAATTGTTAGTCTCACAATGACACTGAGAGGGGGGGTGAATCAGTGTAGCTCTTTAAAACTTAAATCTTCAACTCTTAAAGCCAAAACAATGAGAACTTAAAACCAAATAAAGCAAGTATAACAAGAGAGCATCACACAACACAAGATGTACCGAGGTTCACCGATTTGGCTACTCCTCAAAAATTGACTGTTTGGACTCCCATCCAAATCCAACCTTTGCAAAGCAACAACTTTACAATCAATTTACCAGCACCCACTAGAAGGAGCACCAACCCCTGATTTACCAGCACCAACTAGAAGGAGCACCAACCCCTGATTTATCTACACCAACAGAAAGGAGCACCAACCCCTGATTTACCAGCACCAACTGGAAGGAGCACCAACCCCTGATTTATCTGCACCAACAGAAAGGAGCACCAACCCCTGATTTATCTGCACCAATAGAAAGGAGCACCAACCCCTGATTTACTAGCACCAACTGGAAGGAGCACCAACCCCTGATTTATCTGCACCAACAGAAAGGAGCACCAACCCCTGATGCCAAGCACCAACTTGGACTTCGATTCTGAAACTAGAAGATTGACATAAAGATGCCTTCACTTTTACAAGACCCTGACTGGTCTATTGCTTACCCAACATCTACCACACTTCACAAAACACACACCCTTCTCGCTCGCCTCCCGTGCACTCTCCTCGTGCTTCACATATCGCACACCTCTCTCGCTCGCCTCTCTCTCCTCTCGCTCTCTTCGCAAGATAAAATCCACTTTACTAAATTCTCCAAGCAACACTCCTTTTATAACCATCCTTTCTCTTTGTAACTCTAGTTGTAACTCCTTTTGTATATTTTGAGAAGGCATTTCATCAAACACGTCACATGCAAATAATTGACACCATGTTCTCCTACCATGACTGTTCATTTTCTCGGTCATGACTGTTCATTTTCTCCTTGCATGACTGTTCATTTTCTCTTTGCATGTCTGTTCATTTTCTCTTTGCATGACTGTTCATTTTCTTTTCCCTTGTGCATGCATTTGTTTTCTCCTTCGATGACTGTTCATTTTCTTTTCCATGACTGTTCATTTCTATTTTGAGGCTCTTCTTGAGTCATGAAAATGTGACATGTCACGATATCGTGACACTTTTGTTACTCTTCCTGCCTGGCCTTTTTGAGTCACGAAAATGCGACATGTCGCGATATCGTGACACTTTTGTTTCTCTACCTGCCTGCCCTTTTTGAGTCATGAAAATGCGACATGTCACGATATCGTGACACTTTTGCTTCTCTGCCTTCCTGCCCTTTTTGAGTCACGAAAATGCGACATGTCACGATATCGTGACACTTTTGCTTCTCTGCCTTCCTGCCCTTTTTGAGTCATGAAAATGCGACATGTCACGATATCACGACACTTTTTCTTCTCTGCCTTCCTGCCCTTTTTGAGTCACGAAAATGCGACATGTCGCGATATCGCGACACTTTTTCTTTCTCTGCCTTTCTCTTCGCTTTGGACCGCGAAAATGCTACATGTCGCGATATCGCGACACTTTTTCCTCCTTGCATTTTCTCTTCGCTTTGGACCACGAAAATGCAACATGTCACGATATCGTGACACTTTTTCTTTCTCTGCTCTTTCTCTTCGCTTTGGACCACGAAAATGCTACATGTCGCGATATCGCGACACTTTTTCCTCCTTGCATTTTCTCTTTGCTTTGGCCTGCGAAAATACAACATGTCACGATATCGCGACACTTTTTCTCTCTTTCTCTTTGGCCTGCGAAAATACAACATGTCACGATATCGCGACACTTTTTCTCCTTGCTCTTTCTCTTTCCTTTGGCCCATGAAAATACAACATGTCGCGATATCGCGACACTTTTTCCCCTTGCATTTTCTCTTCTCTTTTGGCCGCGAAAATGCAACATGTCGCGATATCGCGACACTTTTTCTCCTTGCTTTTTCTCTTCTCTTTTGGCCTCGAAAATGCAACATGTCGCGATATCGTGACACTTTTTCTCCTTGATTTTTTGCTTCTCTTTTGGCCATGAAAATGCAACATGTCACGATATCACGACACTTTTTTCTTCCTTGCTTTTTCGCTTCTTTAGCATATGGGTCACTTCGGTCTTCTTGGAAAATATGCAAAAAGGTGGGTAAACATCCTCATAAGCATTTAACATCACTGTACATACTCCGAGTAACCTCCGAACTCCTGTCCACTACATCAACCGATCTATCTGACTGTGTTGACAACAATGACAATACTGTCGCTGCACCTTGCTCAACACTTTTGAATATTCATTAAATCACCAAATGTAATGTTGACTTTCTGTTTACTTAACTTTGAACCAACATCAAATTTCATCTTCTTAACATCTAAAGTCTTGTAACATTCCTCATGAGGTGGTGATTCATTTAATCCTATATTTTTAGAAACCTTTTTGTTTTGATCTTTTTGTTGTTCTCTACTCTCTTTGTTTAAACTCTTATCATTTTTGTTAGGAACAGTCCTATTTCTCAAATTTAGGGCATTTACTTCTAGTTCTTCCACCTCTTGTGTTGTTGGAACTAGTTTTCCTTGTTTCATTTTATCATACCTAGTTTCTTGTCCTCTTTGCAGGATATTTGTGTTTTCTACAACTAGGATTTTGGGTGGTGATTCATGTTAGCGTACTTAACTATTCTTGTTGTATTTCATTATTTGGCTGGTAGATTGTTACGCTGTTATGCTGTTACAACTACTCAGTTACACCGATGCTATTCTCGGCTGTGTAACCTGTTATTTAAACAAGTTGAATGCAAATGCTATTACTGTTCGTTGCACAATTTTACATGGTATCAGAGCGAGGCCGATAAAATTTTGGGCAGACGTTTTTTTTTGGCAGGCGGGATTCGAGCGAATTAAATTTTTTTTTTTTTTTTTTTTTCTGGAGCCTGCGCAAAACGGCCAGACTGCGCGCAGAGCGTTCACAGTCTGTCGACGACACCTGCGCACGGGCGCTGGCGGGAAGGGTTGGCACGCTGCATCACTGGAAGCGAAACACAGCCCCCCCCGCCCCCCCCATCGCGTTGGAGGGTGCGCACGTTGGGACCCGCGCGCAGTCGCACGGGCCCAGAGGTGCAGATTGCGGGGGACGTCAGGCGCGTCGGGACCCGCGCGCATACGCACGGGCTCAGACGCCCGTGACGCGTGACCCCCGGGGAATTTTCCCCTCTCCCGAGTTGCAGGGCCGAGGGCCCCTCCCCCGCCACCGCTGCAGAGCGGGAATTTATCCATGCGCTCATTTATTGTGTTAACATATTCTTAACTTAATTCATAGTTAAATTCTCCAGGGAAGGTATATTTATAAAAATAGATGGGTTGGATATCATTTGGCTTTATAGTAGTGGGAATATTATTTATGGATTTAGAAAACCTTCTATTGAAATCACTTACTAATTCATTTTTTTCTTTTTCATTGTTTCCAGGTCTATCAACAATGATTGTTCATTCTTCTTTTCACCAAACTTCTTTGAAAATACAGTTTCCATTTTGGCAAAATTGACTATGTCATTGTTAGGAAGAGTATTAAACCATTTCCTAACATCTTTTTCTAGAGTCTAAATAAAATTTTTTAATACTTCATCTTCATGTTCTACTTCTAGACTGTCTAAAGCATACAATAAAATTTTAATGTGATCTTCCCCACTAAGTGCATTGTTTTCTTGAAATTTAGGTAAATACTTGTGAGCCTTGTTGGGGAGATCATGTAAAGGCATTGGTAACTAAAAACACCTATATATATTAGTCCTCCATAACTGAATAGGTGGCAGATTAGCCATATACTAATGGAGGTGTTTGGATTATAGTAGGAGGTGTAATACTAATTCCACTATGGAAAATGGGAGGCATTTCAAATAAACTATCTAATATAACAATATTTGTGTCAGATACTTTTGGAGATGAACTGGAAGGATTGGTTCTAAAAAATACCTTTGGATTTGAGAATTATGGATATGGATCTTAAGCGGTTCTTCTCATTCATGCTAGCACGTTCTTCTTCTTCTTTTAATCTTTGTGATATTTCTAGATTTGTCAAGTCAGAATTACTTCCATAATACGTGCAAAAGTAATGAACGTTTGGTCAAGATTGCTCAACTTTTAACACTCTCGATCACTCGGGGTATAATATTTTTCAAGAATCAAGAAACAAGAAAATAAAGAAAAGGATGCAACCGTTCGTTATTGAAAATGAAGAATTGGAAACTACGAGCATAGGTAGAAAATAGATTTAAAAAAATAATATTTATCATTAGGTTACAAACTGTAATGAAAATTACAAGTTCAATCCCTAGCAATGGTGTCAATAGATTGTTGGGGATTTTTACTGCACCCTTAAGATAAGATTTCATGCTACAGGAAAACCTCTTGCCAACGAGAAACTACATGCTCCGGTTGACCTGCCTCTTTAACTTGGGAATAGAGTTCTTTTAATATTTTCTAAACAGACCAAGTATAGTAAGGATACCTTTGAGGTGAGCTTAAGTTTCTTTAATTTCATGCTCTTCTAGATTTATGATGATGATTTAAAAATTATAAATTGTGATCGAGCTTAAAATAATAACAGTTATAATATACCTTATGTATGACCAGTGTTTTAATCCTTTGGGCTATTGTAGCAATATTTAATAACAATTCAATAAAAATAGAAATAAAGAGAGAAGAGATAATCGATGCAATTACATTCATTCGAATATCATAATAAATGTAATAGTTGACCAATGAAATAAGCGTTCACTATGCATTCAAATAATGTAACCCATAATGAAGACACACAAAACTAAACACAAAAAAATAACAGGAAAGAAGCCCATAATTGTATTAATATTGAAAGAGATTACATGAAGAGTTGGCTTGGAATTGTCATTTAACTCTTAGAATGATTAATACAATAAATATCCTTGTTTGAATGTCGTAACAAGGACCTTTCACTCTCCCATTCAAATATCGTAACAATTGAGTCTCTAGACCTCTGGCTCAATAGTCTGGAATAATCTTAGCTTCTTGGGCACTTTCCTATAAAAACCTGCACAACAATGGGAAGAATGAGGGGATGGAAAAGAAAAAAGAAAACAAAGGAAATACAACAACAAAGAACAGACACTCGAGTATACCTCTTAGCAAAAATATGCTATGTCAAATCTTGATTATTATTCTAGCTATGGATGTCCTTCTTATAGCTATGGTGGCTCTGTAACTTCCTAAACTACTTCCATATGGATCATCCACTTGGCGCCATCTCCTACATTTTTATTGACTAGGTATAGTACAGTTTGTTATTTTAACTGCCTCAAAAATATATCATCAAAAATAGCTAAAACTCTGCCTATTTTTTAGATTTCTTCTCTTTGCTACTTTATGGCTTTATTTGTTTGTTCTAAAGTGAGATCCCAAGTATCTTCTCGCATATTCATCAGTGTGACCTGATGTGTCACCACTGCACACCTTGATCTCTTTGACTAAGAAGGTTACTAGAATTTAGATGTATTGTCTTGGAGTTGGGGCTTTCTTCAATCGTACGAGGCTTGCCTTGGGATGCAGAAGCCTGATGTATTAGGCCCTCCATAACAACAATGAAGAATAAGGAATTGGAAGTACACAAGTTAAGGAAATCACCAACAATACGGTACTTCCATAACTATACTCCATCGGGGTGACAATACTCTAACTATATTCCATCGGGGTGTGAGAGCTCTCTATAGATGATCTTCCATTTTGTACCACTTGTTTCTTCTAAAGCCGATGACATGGGACTTCTTAATATGCAAAACTCTCTTTCTATAGCTCGTTAGAAGCACACTCTAATCCATATATAAAATATAGCTTATACTTTAGAATGGGTGTCATTCTATATAAAGGATGAGTTGATGTGGATTATTCCATCAACTGACGATAAGTGAACATGTCCTATTGATCT
Organism: Wollemia nobilis; assembly: GCA_028583015.1. NCBI lineage: Eukaryota > Viridiplantae > Streptophyta > Pinopsida > Araucariales > Araucariaceae > Wollemia > Wollemia nobilis. The sequence continues at coordinate 150,684 of JAQPPZ010002036.1, read as the reverse complement.
GGAAACATTTTGGTTTGCTTCAACCTGATGATTTTGCCTTTATTCAATCATTTTTTATCATCATGTGATTTACAAGCTATCCTTCACTTGTTCAGCGTATGAGGACTCACATCCTTCCATTGTCTTCGTTCATGCAATACGAAGAGTTTGAAGGTTTTGACTTGGCCAAATCTATCCATTAATCAGTTTACTTATTTTATCTCACCACCCCACTCTTTTTTAGTGAATAATTCTATCATGGTTTATTTCCCTCTTTGACGATCTCGCATAATCTGAACTTAGAAAATTGGAGTAGAGTCTACACATGCAAATTTTCAATTGGCCTTCAATTATATCAATTGTGGTCACTTATGACGTAACATTGATCTTCTTCAGGTTAGAGATCCCTTAGGTGCGCGTGCTATCGACTGGTCGATACGTGTCATATTGTGCAGGTACTCATGACTACCAACCATTGTTCAAAAAATAAATGATTTTTCATTTTCTCCAATTCTGATAGTTTTTGATTGATCCTTTATAGCGATCGAGATAGTATTGTGCTTAGTTGAGACTTGATCGATAGATTTGGAGTGTTCTCCTTTCGGTTAGTTGGTTCTCATTGACTGTGTTTTTTTATCGCGGATCCCTTTGATTTTACATGAACAAAGATTTTGGCTGCTGGATGCGGATCCCTTTTATCGAGGATGTCAGTTCATGATAATAATATTTTAATTAATATTTTATGCATGCAAAAATAAATGTTGGCATACCTTAATATTCGTTGATTTTACCTTTATTCAACCCGATAGATCTCCACTGTTGATTTTGTTCGGTTAATGATATTTTGATGGTTGAGATATATTTTGTTGTTGATATCTAACGTTTGTCTTCTTTCGATCGAGAAAATTTAAACATCCACGCTTTAACTGCTTTATTTACTTGGATCAGTTGACCCTCATAACTATTCTACCGATCAATACTTTTCCTCTATCAAACGATATTCGCTTAGTGCTTGGACGATTGACCTGTGTTATTCATCAACCAAAAAGTTTGTTTGACCATTTGAATTTCGGTCGACCCTTTACTTGCTTCGATTGACGGTGTAATTTTTATCAAGTGAAATGCCCTATGTTTAGCAGATTAAGTTTTCGACTGATTTGTTATTACAATCGATCAAAAAATTTATTACCTTTGTAATCGACCGACCAGTTAGTCGATTGTTGTTCATTTCTTATTAGTCAAAATTTGTTTGTCCTCAGCTATACTTTTATACTCGTAGACCGAAATATGGATGTCGATGAGTGAAATGGATCGATCGATAATTTTGATAGGTGGGTTGTTTATTTTTGTTGATTGAAAACTTTCGATAATAATTTTCACTTTGTCGGTCATTTTATTATTTTTACTTTCATTTTGGTTTCAGATGTTCGGTCTGGGTGGTTGGTCGAAGCTTCCTTACCGACGATCGAAAATTTTCTTTGCTTTAAAATTCTACCAACCCATTCTTTATGGTCGTCGATCGAAAAACTTTCTATACCTTGGCATGAACAATTATTAGTTGGCTGATATTTCTTTACTGTCAACCAAATAAATTATTGTTCAGTATTCAATGTTTTTGATTTTGGTAGTGATTTTTTGATAGTCGATCGAAGCAAGAATTGCACTTTTTTCTATTCAACCGATTGGGTCAAAAAGTCTCGATCCTTTAGAAAATCAGGCAGGGAACCCCTTAAGTTTTTTAATTAGAAGAAAAAATTTGAATTACTTAAGAGTCAAAGATGGTTATGATTACAAAAATTTTATCTTAGGCATTTTGAAGGCATTGGTTCCACAAAAATGTTTTGAAACGATTAATTAAAATTGACTTCCATATCAACATATCACAAAACATGCACATTTTTCAAGACCTTCAAAAATTTTAAATTATGGGTACATTCATGTTGTATCAATTTTGGCTAAAACACTTATCTAAGTGATGAATGATCTCTTACTAATTATTAAATTTAGGTCATAATATTTGAAATTGGGCTAGTCTATGGTTAAATAGATTATGCAAATAGAATGAAAAATATAAGTTCTATTAAAGACTTTGATTAATATAAATAAAGGAAACATAGTTTATTTTATTAATTAAAGGAATGGGACTTTGATTAATGGAAATAAAGGAAACATAGTTTATTTTATTAATTAAAGGAATGAGACTTTGATTAATGGAAATAAAGGAAACATAGTTTATTTTATTAATTAAAGGAATGGGACTTTGATTAATGGAAATAAAGGAAACATAGTTTATTTTATTAATTAAAGGAATGGGACTTTGATTAATGGAAATAAAGGAAACATAGTTTATTTTATTAATTAAAGGAATGAGACTTTGATTAATGGAAATAAAATAAACATAGTTTATTTTATTAATTGAAGGAATGTGACTTTGATTAATGGAAATAAAGGAAACATAGTTTATTTTATTAATTAAAGGAATGAGACTTTGATTAATGTAAATAAAGGAATTAAGGTTTATTTGGTTAATTAAAGGAATGAGACTTTGATTGAATCAAATAGATGGAATATAGATTATTTGCTTAATTAAGGAAGAGAACCTTAGTTATTTGAAATAATGATCTTGGTATGATTTGGTTAAAGTAAGACTTGTGATCTAGTTGTGTTTGTTGAAATGACTCTCTTTGGGAAAATGAGAGGTGAGAATAAAAATGAGGAATTTTTATGATATCAACTAGGTAGTAGATGGTTGAATGCTTTAATTGAATTTGTATAGTTGGAATTTGGTAAAGTAAATAGTAAATGCATTGGTTTCATATTACTAGTAGATGCATTTAGATGCATGTATTAATAGAATCATGAGCTATCCTGATCCCCTATTACCCTTCAAATGAACGATGGAAATATAAGGAGGACCAAGAGGACAATTGGAACCAATGCACTAGCTTTAATTTTAATTGCAATGATTTATTTATGTTCAAGTAGGCTATACTTGTGGGGAGAAATCCCTAGATGAACATGAATGTAATAACTTATTCTTTTAAAGTATGAAGACTCTATCAAGAAGATGTTGTAGATATTTAGAAGACTTGGAGATATTTGGAGGATGGCTTCATAAGCTCTAGAAATGTTTAGTTGTTGAAAAATAATCAAGGCTATGTAAAAGAATGTTTTGTTCAATGAGTTTTGTAAACTGGATTATTGTACAAACTGAAAGATTGTGTTGCTTTAATGATATATGGGTTTTATACATTAAAGTGACTTTAGTAATCTTTTATTTGAATAGTTAGTATTGAGTTCTATCAATTGCATGAATGCATATTTATGTTAAATATTTGGTTTATTATGTTATAGCATTTATGTTATAGGAATGCGTACTTTGAAGCTTATGTCAAGCATTTGAGTTAAGCAAATATGGGCTTTATTTAAGAGGTATCCTTGTTTATCTATTATAGTATTTTGTATTAAATACGACTTGATTTAAAGTGCTTTTGATATGATGTGATGTATGTTGCTTTACTTTAGAATTATGTTTTAAAGTGCAAGAATTATTTAAGATAAGATTATCTTGGGGTGGTTAGAATCTCTTGTGGACCCAAGTCAATAATTTAAAGCCCAATCCTATGAGGATTTGCATGAATGCAATACCCAAGTCAATAATTTAAAGCCCAATCCTTTGAGGATTTGCATGAATACAATACCCAAGTAGCCATGATCCTAGAAGGAGTTGTGAGAATGCACTAGCTAGAGACTCATGAACCTAGAAGGAGTTGTGTGAATACAATAGCAAATTTTTCTTGTGAATCATTACACCTTGAACGAGAAGGCTCGAGTATACTCCAAATTAAGGCGTGGAACCATTCACAAGACAACAATGGTGATACATTAGTTAACCCATGAAATTGTGGTAACTAGGAGTAGGATCATGTTCATTGTTAGTGAAGTGTTAATGACCTTAGTTAACCCACAAAAGTGTGGTAACTACGCACCATGGCTCTATGCTAGATTAACCTACCTATATGGACTTAGAATAAGGTTAGGGAATATGCATTCCCCTTTAAGTGTTATGGGTATTAAAGGATAATCCCTACGCTATGGTTATATTTTTCTATATTGATAAGGGTATGGGAAAGGTGGGGGGACAATTTTTTATGTCCTTCTAAATGTGTAGGTTTAGTCAAGTGAACCTCATAAAACTATGGCAGTTGACCACTCCTATCCACTCAATATCATCTACAATGACTGGAACTCAAATGTAGTGAAGCCTTGTATGCTGGAAAGTTAAAAGAATGATTTTTCCTGTGAACCTTTGCTTGTAACCATTCCTTTAAAAAAATTGGGTTGGTAGTTTTTGGTTGTTGCAGTTGGTATCAGAGCTCTAGGTCATAGGGCTTAAGGCTTTCAGTGAGTACACTTAGGATAAGTCTAGACTTTATGTGCTACTTTGGCTAAGGTACCTTATGAGAAGGTAAGTGTGACCTTGATCATTATATAATGAGTGATAATGGTCTATGCTAGTTTATTTGAAAAATGAAACTAACTAATTGTAAGTACAATTAAAGGAAATTAAAACTTACCCAGATCCTTTTGTGGATAGGAGATGGCACCTATATTGAGATCCTCCAAGAAGGTGGGACTGAATATACAAAAGGGGGTTGAAATATGCTCCCCATAGAATCCTAGAGTAAAGAAGGACTTGGGCAAGATGAAGCTAAAAGCCATGGATGTTTTTTTGGCAGTTGCAAAAGCAAAGGGATCTAATAGGAATGTTGGAAAGTCAAAGGACATTGATGGGAGCACAACCAATGATAATTATATACTCAAGATACTTCAAGAGGAGGTAAACCAATTAAGTCACTACAAGACCAAACGGGTCAACATCAGGTAATGCTAGAAAATATTACCAAACAAAATTTCAATAGGGAAAATACAAAATAAGAACCTAAGACCAGTAAGAAGGGTAATAAAAGAACTCAAATATCCAAGATAGAGTGCCATACCTGTGGAGGTCCTCACTATTCTAAAAGGTTCCCTCAATATATTTTTTCAAGCAATAAGATAGAAGAGTAACAACACCAAGGATACGTAATTGTCAGTAACCCGAGTGGATAGTCAGTCCTAATGTTACTATGTGGTAAGCGGTTTTAAAGTTTTAATAGATAGTGGAGCTATCGATAGTTTTAATTTCCACTAGTATTATCGGGGATATGTTCGAAAGACCTATATTTTTGGCACAAGGGTGGAAAATGGTTCTAGTCAAACCTACTTAGTAGTTCAATGTTTACCTACAATAAAGATAACTCTTTTTTGAGTATGGTTCTAGTCAAACCTACTTAGTAGTTAAATGTTTACCTACAACAGAGATAACTTAAAGTTGAGTATGGTTCTAGTCAAACCTACTTAGTAGTTCAATTTTTACCTACAACAGAGATAACTCTACCTAATGGGTCCACTATATGGCACTTATACGTGGCACCCCTTCATGCTTTTGATATTATCCTAAGGATGGATTGGTTGAAGGCTCATGGATCTATAATAAACTTACAAGATAGGTGGATGGATTACACTGATGAGGATAACGGGAGAGTGAGAGTACAAAGTAGGTAAGGTTCATTTCAACATTATTTTATTTCAACTATGGAGTTAAATAAAGCCATCAAAAGAGATGGTATGCTATATAGTAAAAATCAATGGAAGACTAGATAAAAGGGAGAGGAAGAAGTATTCAAGAAAAATTCAATTCTCCATGAGTTTCAAGATGTATTTCTCAAATATCTTCTAGGTCTACCCCCTTGACAATAATTTGACTTCACTATTGAGTTAATGCTAGGGACTGAACCCATTTCAAGGACACCTTACAGAATGACCCCAATTGAGTTGCAAGAGCTGAAGGTGCAACTTCAAGAGTTGTTAGAAAAGGGTCTATGAAACTCAGTGTTTTGCCTTGGGGTACTTTGGTATTATTTATAAAAAAGAAGGATGGTTAGTTGAGGCTATGCATAGATTATAAAATGTCGAATAAGGTAACCATTAAGAATAAGTATCCTTTGTCAAGGATAGATGATCTCTTCAATTGGCTAAAGGATGATATTATATTTTTCAATAATAGATGTGAGATATCATTATTTGAGGATTTGATAAGAGGATACTCACAAGATGGCCTTTAAAACCTAATATGGGCATTATGAGTTTATATTGTTGCCATTTGAACTGATAAATTCACCAACAACTTTTATGAATTTGTTCAAAAAATATTTAGACTAGTTTGTCTTGGTATTCTTGGATGATATTCTAATATATTCTCATACTAAAGAAGAACACAACCACCATCTCTGGTTAGTGTTGAAAGTACTAAGGAAGAACCAGTTATATGGTAAATTGTCCAAGTATGAATTTTATACCTCATAGGTGCAGTATTTGGGATACATTATCTCAATAGAGGGAATTGTTGTAGACTCAAAGTAATGTTATGCATAACAGTGATCATCGTTAATTCACGAATATTGAGATTTTGAAATTTTGAAATTGATGAATATGGGGACCCTTGACGGGGGTCCATTCACCAAAAATTTTTGGGTCAAATTTTTTTTTATGGGTCGACCTGACCCATGTTGATAATAATTTCACCTTTTTATTTTAAATAACCAACACTCTCACCTAAATCATGGACCATTTTTACCTTGAAATTATAAAAACAATTATGTATCCCACAAAATTCACCTCTTATACCACAAATATATATACCTATAAAAACATTCAAACTCCTTGAAAAATGACTTGTAGTAGCAAAATATGATATGTAAAAATATAATACAATCAGTTGCATAGAGAAGAACAAATTATCAATTTTAGAGGATCGGTCTATTGATAAGAGCAAGGACTATTAATTGAGGAAAATAATGATTGATTATAGAGAATCAGTGGATTAGTAGAAGAGTTTATCAATTAAATATGAGCAATTGATCTATAGAAGAGTCGATTGGTTGTAAAGTAGTCAATCTACATAAGAGCCAATCGGTTGTAGAGGTGTAATCGATCGAGACTTTCGTTGATCGGTTGCACCTTTATAATCAATAAAAAATTTATGGATCGGTTGTAAAAAGAGCATCTTTGCAATCAATCGTCACTTTTTGTTGATCGGTTGTAGAGGTGCGACCGATCGACACTTGTGTCGATCAATAAAAGTGTCAGTAGGTTGCAATTATGCAACTAAACAAAAAAAGTATTGATCAATTGCTTATTTTTAGTTTAAAGTGTATATCTCGTCAAGCTAGGTGGTTTAAAAAAATTAAAAATGGAGCTCTAGATAAAAATTTATGCCTCCTATATGGTTCTCTATAAAAGGAGCACCTCTACAACCAATCATCAATTTTGACGATAATTTGAAGAGGTGTAACTGATTGACACTTTTGTCAGTCGATAAAAGTATCCGTTGGTTGCACCTCTTCAATCAATCATCAAAAGTTATGATCGGTTGCAAAGATGCTTTTTTTTTCTTTAAGCGAAAAACCCCTTGTGGGGCCGCTTTGGTCTAAGAGGCCACGAATAGGGGGTTCTACATCATCAAAGTCACCCGGGAGTCGCACCCGACCCTGCCCGCACCAACATTATCAATTGGATTTTGGATACCCAATTCAGATTTTTGGTAGGGTGGATATTTGAACCTCGGACCTCCCTTGGAGGATTGCCCTCTCCTCTCTAACTCACCTACAACACCGGGTTTGTAAAGGTGCTCTTTTTGCAGAGAACCTTCTAGGAGGCATAACTTTTGATCCAAAGCTTTATTTTATTTATTTTTTAAACCACCTAGCTCGATAATATCTACCCTCAAAAGACCTTCAAAATGAGCTCTAAAGTTGCTAAAGTGTGATACCTAAGAAAAATCAAGTAGAGATCTAGTAAGGGTAATGTGTAGAAACCCTTAAAGGATGCTAGATCTAGGAAACCTAAAATGATGGATTTGGTAAAGATTGTTGTCTTATCACAAGAATATATGAAAAATGAGTGGTAGCAATATTTTGCAATTGATTCACCCCATTTTTATAATTTTTGCTAGAAAAAATGCAACTCGCCATGTCTTCTACATGATTTTGGACATTATTCATCTCAATTTCAAAACCAATTCAACTTATTTTTATAAATACATTTTAGGTCTGATCCCTTATGCATAACCTTAACCCAAAGAAAATTGAGGCTATATGAAGTTGACCTCTGCCAACAAATGTGACATAAGTCAAGAGATTCATAGGAGTCATTGGTTATTATAGGTGTTTTTTGAGAGATTACTCTAAGGTCACCTATTCTATCACAAATCTTTAGAAAAAGGGAAAAGATTTCAAATGGGTAGATAAGTGTAAGGCCATATTTGAAATTTTTAAAAATAAGTTAAAAACAACACTAATTCTCAAAATACCAAATCCTTTTAAGAATTTTACCATATGTATAGATGCTTCCCTATAATATTTGGATGGGGTATTGTCTCAAGAATAGGCTATTGTAGCATTGAATCTAGAAAGCTCAAGAAACGCGAGGTTAATTATGCTACACATGAATTAGATTTGGTTGCAATGGTGCATGATTTAAAGGTTTGGAAACATTATTTATTGGGAAAAACTTTGAGAGAAGAATAGATTATCAAAGTCTGAGGTATATATTTACCTAGCCTATGTTGAATGCAAGAAAAAGAATATGAACATAGTTTTTAGTAGAATATGAATTTGGCACTGAATACATCAAAGGAAAATAGAATAAGGTTGTGGATGCCTTGAGTAGGAGAAGGGACATAGTTGTATTGACCCAAATCCATACGGATTTGATAGATAGGGTCAAGGAAATGTAGCTACAAGACTCGTATTGCATAGAAATCTAGGATAAAACCAAGGAAAATCCTAAAGAGAATAAGGATTTCAACATAAAAACATGGAATTATATGCTTTAAATATAGGGTAGTCATACCCAAAACTAGTGATCTAAGGAGAATTATTACGTAAGAGGCACATAATTCTTTATATTATGCTCATCTGAGAGGGTCAAAAATGAGGGAAAACGTGAGAAAAATCTTCTATTGGGCTAGAATGCAGCAAGATACCACTAGTTTCATTACAAGATGTTTATAATACCATAAGGTGAAGGTGAAGAATCGACAACCAGTAGGAAACTTGTACCCCCATGATGTACCTATGCAAAAATGGCAGGTAATCTCTATGGATTTCATTGTGGGTTTACCTAATACTAGGTACCAACGTGATGTGATCTTGGTAGTGGTTGACAAGTTGACCAAGGTTGCACACTTCATACTGGCGAACATCAAGGATGATGTATAGATGATGGAAAATAAGGTTATGAAATAAATCTTTAGGCTACATAGGTTTCCTAAGGTGATTGTATCAGACAAAGACTCTAGGTTCACATCAAAATTTTGGTAGGCTCTACATCATGTAGTGGGCACTAAGCTAAATATTAGTTCTATATATCATCCTGAAATAGATAGCCAAACTGAGCGGGTAAACCAAGTTTTGGAAGACATTCTATGCATGTATTGCATGGACCATTTTTACATCTTGTTGAATTTACATATAATAATGGGTACCATGCATCATTAGGGAAGGCCCTGTTTGAATCCTTGTATGGCAAAAGATACAAAATACCAATATCATGGGATAATTTGAAATATCGGGTGATGATCGACTTGAACATTGTTCGAGAGATGGAGGAACAACTCAGAGCAATTTGGCTTAGGCTCAAGGAAACAAACAATCACCAAAAGAGCTATTCTAATATGAAATTATCACCTAGAGAATTCTCTATAGGAGACAATTTTATTAAGGGTAAGACCCATAAAAAGTGCCATCAGGTCAACCAAATTAGATCCTTGCTATGCTGATCCCTTTGAGATCATAGATAAGATCAGTCTAGTAGCTTATAGTCTCACATTTCCACCCAACCTATCAAATATCCACTATAGTTTCTACATTTCCCTACTTAAAAAATATGTTGTTGATCCTACTCACGTGTGGAATATTTCTAAATTCAGATGATAGATCCCTTAGCCATTAAAATGAGATTGGTTAAGATCCTATGATTTCATTCCAAGATGGTGAGGAAACGGATCCTAGATCAATATGAGGTGTAGTGGGACCAATATTATGAGAATTGTGCTACTTGAAAAAATGTTAAATAAATGAGATAGCAATTTTCATACTTATTTGAATAAAATAATTGATTTCTATTTTTGCAAGAAATGCAGAGGACTATGTTTAGTCTAAGGGAGGGAGTATGTAACATCCCTCCTTGGCAAAAAAAGTTTAAAGACAATGAACTATGTATTTGGTGTGAATGTTTTAATGGCATAGCTTCATTTCATGTTGAATGATTGCATTCTTTTGAGCATGGAATATGGTACTATTGATCAAATTGTGGGTGCAGGACTAGGTGCTCTCTTTGGGGGGCCATATGGGTGAAACACCTACAAATAGGGATATTTAGGGAAGTGATGGTGATGACATGTTCATTGAAAACTTAGGGTAACAAAACACCTTTAATGTAGATGCATTTCATTTTGTTTGTTCCCATGTTCACAACATTGGGATAGGAAGTTGCTTGTGCAACGAGTCTCCTTAATAGATTGGTGATAACATTAGACTATCTTAAAGGATACTACTTACTTAGGGATAAAACAATGATGTGAAACATTGTTGGTGTGAATCTATGTTTTTTCATGGTATGCATAGATTGTTGTTGAATAAGTATTGAATGGTAACATTAATACTTTAGATTCATTAAGTATTAATTAGTGGATAAAATTAATACTTGTGAATTATTAAGTTAATGAAATGTGGCTTTAATACTTTAGATAAGTAAAGTATTAAATAGATTGTTGACATTTGAGCTTTAAAGAAAATCAATTAATGTCAAATACCAAAAATAAAGCTAATGTGGGATTTGTATTTGACTAAGCAATTTTTTTGGTTGAATGTTACATAAGGGAAGGGGGTAATAATTAATACCACCCCTTTTGGTGTGATTAAGGATAACTTGTATTTTGGAGTGATTCTCTTTAAGGTTACTCAAGTCTTGGAAAATGATTTCTTGGGCATATATTTCATGTTCGCATCCATTTAAGCTTGTACTGTTTGCTTAAATCTTGTGTGGGACGGGAGGGGAGCAGAGGTTAGTGGTTCTTGGAAGCAAAATAAGGGAAACTAAGGCATGAGGAGAAGGAATTCTTTTTAGAGTAGGGACATCCATTTTGAGATGTAGGGGAAGTTAGCAAACCAATTGCTTTCATTATTATTGTTGTATAATATGCTTTGGTTATTTGATGATGGTCTCTTTGACTTTGGTTTATCTTCCTTTTCACTACCTTAGTCCATATATAAATTTTGCTTTACCACAAACGTCTAAGTGATCATCCTTTTTGCTTAACATTGGTCCTTTCTCTGCATAAGACTTCAATGGTTGGATGGTTTCTTTTGACATGTTTTTCTATTGATGCTTGGTTTTTCTTAGTAGGGCCTGAAGCATGTTAGATTTCTTAGTAAATTCATTCATAGAAAGCTTATTTTAGGATCAAGTATAAATCAAATATATGCCACTAATAACAATGAAACTCGATATTGAAATGACAAAAATATCTCACAAATATAATCTAGATGTACATAATATCATAATATTACATGAATGATAGAAATTTATTACATTACATGGAGCTTTATCTCCAATATATATTTTTACATGATTTTTCAATACTTTAACTATTTCTATCACTACACCAAAAATGGTCTTTAAGGATGGTTTTTAACTACCCTTAAAGACCTTTAAGGGTGGTTATTCAACCACCATCTATGAGGGCATCATAAAAAGTCTATAGCATACGAGGGCGATTAAAAACTACCTCAAAAAATTGCCCTCAGGGTCTATTAGAGTGGTTAAAAACTACCTTGAAAACCATCTTAGTTTATCATTATGAGGTTGGTTTAAAACTATCCTCTTAGGTTCTATTAGAATGGTTTAAAATCACCCTCTTAGGGCATACTTAAAGTAATACCTAAGAGGATCGTTTTAAACTACCTTCTTAGAAAAAACCACCCTCTTAGAGTCTGACGTCGGCCGAAGACAATATCCAATACCATTTTCCTGCATATTAAACATGGTTGAGAATACAAGTGAGAATATTTCTTATAAAAAATTAAAATATAATATCAAACATTACAAAAAACTTTCTCTCATTGAAGAGCAATAATATAACAAATCTCATTCATTATAGAGCCTTAGAATCCAATAAAAATGTTAGTGGAATTAGAGCCATATACTTTTTTACTTGCATCTCTAGCTTTTCATGAGGGTATTGCCTAGGTGCTCTATAGTCCACTCTTCCTTCAATTTCCCCTCACAAAAAGAGAGACACGACACCTAATACTGCAATTGGAAATAAGAGGACTAAACACCCTTAATCAAAAGAGATTGATAGAGTCCCTTACCAACCGGCTACATTAACAATAAACCAAAAAATTAGGATATACACATCATTAACTGAGGGCAACAAGTACATAACATTATTGCAACATCCATTATAAATTTCCATGTCCCATCATATCTAATCAAAACTTGTTTCCTTCGACAGTAGCAAGACAGTAAGACATTCATTAGGAAAAGGTGCAATGGCTAACATTTCATATACCTCAAAAGAATAAGGAAGAATAAACAACATCCATGACCAAATCAAATTCTCTTCAAGGATTTTTACAACTCCAGCACATTCTCGTTGCTTCAAATATGTAATAAATTATTTAAACTGTAAATATAGCATCCACAAATACATAGATTCTTATAAAAATGGCATATTCTAATCTCTCGATAATATGTGCATGTAAAATTGAATAGATGTGCATATCCATTTTGATAGTGTTTTGCTCTTGTTATTGTCATATCCAATGGATGGCACATGCTGACAAACCTCTCCCTATAGTTAAATAACAAAGAAATAACCATTATGATTTTTACTAATAGTTATGAATATATCAAAACTATCATACAATGCAACATAAAACAAAAATCCAAATATGTTAACTACATATTTAGTCCTATTCATGTCAGCATAGACAAAGCATGCATCAAAAAGCTATAATGCATTTGCTTCTACAAAGAAACCTTATCAAGAAGGCAATAGAGGTCATAATATAGTTAAAATTATAAAATATCACACATGCACGTAGGCTTCAAGAATTCTCTCTCCACATGATCATATTACCTGAATCATAAATATTTAACTTAAGGTTATCCTTAAAAAATAAATCAAAACTTATATCCTCTCTCTCGTATCTATTATCTGGAAACTTCCTTATCGTCTATGCTTTATGGTCTTAAATGGATCACAAACCATTTAGTCGATGTCATTTTTTGATACATAGAGGAATCAATAACTACCTTCACTATCTACGTCTAGTCAAGGGTTTGATTCTAGATGTGACCACTATAACCCCTACCCACTCATTCTAGCATGGTGACTAACCACTAAAGCATTTTGAGGTGGACTGCTAACCCCCAGGGGAATCAAACTGAGGATGCAAGATGGTAAGCATTCAACCAATTGGCCTATGCTCTTGATTCTACTATATACAATCCAAGAATAATATTGGTGCATGCATCATACAAAATATGTCATTCAACAAGCAAACAACATATGATAGCTTTCAACCTTAGTCATTGCCCTTCAAATGCAAAAATTAGTGATTATAAAGGTGGCAAGAATAAATTTATTAAGGTCATTGTTTATATTCAAGGTTTCTTTGTTCTTCATGCATTTTAATTTTCTTCCATTTTTTGTGGCTCTCCCTTTGTTACTATTTTATTTTGTATTTTCTTGGCTATATTTTCTTTTCAAGTGAACGCTACGTCGAAAATATGAAAGGTTTAGATAAGGAGCAGATGGACCTCATGTGTTTGACTGTGTGTGAAGCCCTTAAGTGCTCCCTTCTTTGGTAATGAAGAAATCCCATGGTTCTTTCTTGAGGAATCATCTCTTGCTACATGGGAAACCCATGAGTGCAGCAATTATGAAATCCCACAACAATATTTTCATGAGTAGCATAACTCTATTCATGAGTAGCTAAAACCCCATGCAACACATGCCTCATACACTGCTAAAACCCATGCAAGTGGATGGCATCAATGATAATATGTTTATCTCATCCATTGAGATTTAGCATGTTGCACAAATTAAAGCTACAAAAATATTTGAACTTCTATAGGTGTGTATATTTATGTTTGAGCTAACTCTATGGTTGTAGTGAGAAAGAGTTACCTAGAGTTTGATTTATATGAAAAATTGTATGTTTCACACAATAGTGAAACTCTAGTTTCCAAAAATACCTAATGAGTTCAACTTGATGTAAGTTAAACTCAACTGAATATGTATAAATAAATTTGCAAAGATATCATTTATTTCTATATTTATATTTTTATTAATATATTCAAATTAATAAAAAATGTATTTGTAATGTATAAAAAAAACAATGCATTTGTAAAGGTTTTAATTAGTTTTACATTTTATTTTCTTATTTAGCCATTTTACTCATTAAAAATATATATTTCTTAATGGCAAATTTCATAATTGGTTCTTTAGTAGTGAATTTTATCCAAGTTTTATCTTTGTTGAACTCGAACATGAACACAACTTAGCTTTCAATTGTACAACCAGTCTAACAAAAAGAAAAATCTATAGGTGCTATTCAACACAAAAAAATAAGAAATTATAGTTATATAGGTAGATCTGATCAAAAGAACGACTTTTATTCGTTAATAGAGATAACATAGTTGAAATACTTGACTGCTCCTAGCCAAGTTTTATCCATGATACTTGATGGAATATCTTCTTATACCTGGCCACATCATAGATAAGGTGAAATTTATCTTTGATTCAACATTCGTACAACTGCATATTACATTTTGCTTGTGGTGTTAATCATTTTTAATTTTGTTTTGGCATGCAACCCCATATGCAAATTGATAATTCATTTGATACACCATCATTATCTTCCATGCCACAAGTCTAACATGTGAGAGAACACTGATCAAAAGATCAAGCATATTGAAGCACTTACAAACATTCACAATGGGATTAAATTACATAGGAATAGATACTTAACCAAGGATTAGTACCTGCATCACATCATATATGTCATACAGTCATGAATGATTCAAACTAGATTAAGGTTAATAAACTTGTAACCATACCTTATATAAATGAATGCAAGTGTCAAAACAAGGTTTCTTATACAATCTTGTTCAAAGATATACAAGCTAGTCAGGCCTAGGAGCTTCACTGGAATAATCACAGTATAAGTGGGACATCAATTACAAAAATAAGAAAACAAAATAATAAAATATTATGTTATCCAAAATCTATGTTAGCTTTTGAGGTAGATCGCAATGGGAGATGGCAATCACAAGATGCAAAAATATGAGAGAAAGTAAATTTATGAGATTGCAAAAATATGCTATAAATAGAAATGATAGAAATGAATACAATGTTGCTATGGAGGAAATGGACACTCCATGCAAGAAGCTACAGGACTACATTGTACTCCATCACTAATGGAGTTACACAATTATTCTACTACTACCTACTATCTCATCAATCTCTTACAATGAGGCCCTTTTATAATGGAAGATAGATTCCTTGGCCAACACTCTACCTAGTTGTACAAGGGACACCTTGCACATTTACAACTTGCACATTGACACTTGTGCATTTATTACATTGCATAAAGTAACTAGATAACTTCCCCCTAAAGTAATCTAATGTCCTAAGTATGTACCTAGAAAGGTACATTTACATGACCCAAATGATGTAATAGAATCTAACTCTAACACCCCCTGTATTACATTATTTGGGTATTGAAGACTTTAGTCTTCAATATGGATCTTCTTCATCTTGAACTTTGTACTCTTCCTCTAGATTCTTTGTAACCTGTTCAAGCAAATGGTTAGTGTCTCTGTAATGTGTTACATTTGCTGACAGAGCTTTCACCTCATAGTATTCTGTGGGTTCTTCTAGTTCTTCAATTTCTTCTATCCTCTGAACCAGGTGTCCTTTCTAATTCCCCTTTCGATATTCCAATTGAGGATAATTGGTTGGTCACTGAAATTGTTGCTGACAAGAATTCCTTTGATATTATCGTGGTTGAAATTGACTCCCATTGTTTATCTGATTTCCTTGATTTTGGTTTCTGGGATTGTACCTGCAATAACTAGTACTATGACCTTTCTTTCTGCATATCTGACAATACCATGTTCTCCATCCTTTTGCTGATGAAGCAATATTTCCCTATGGATTATCTTTTGATGCCAATGCAATGTTAGTCATCTCATATTTCACAGTGTGTTCCACCTCATATTCCTGAAGGATATTGACTAAGTCATCAAAAGAAGTATCTTTACTTAGGATTTGTAAAGATGTGACCAAATGCTTATAGTTGTCTAGAAGTGCTCTCATGGTTACTTGAGTAAGAAGTTCATATTTAGGCTCTTGTCCAAGGGTTAACAATTTCCCCTTAATATCTTCTACCTTCCTTAGAAATAGTTCTATGCTTTCCCCACTGCTCATTTTCAAGGAATGTAGTTGAGTTTGAAGATGAAGAATGGTGGATTTATTATTTCCTTCAAATATTTTCTCTAAGCTTGTCCAAGCTTCAGTAGATGTTTTTGTTGAGCTGATATAAGGTTGTATTTCATCAGTGATAGCAAATGTTATGATCATTAGGGATTTTGAATCATTTTCCTCAAATTTTAGAATCTCAGTATCACTTGTGGTAGGTTTCTTTGTTTTCCCTTGGACAATATCCCAAAGTTTTTCATATACCAAGATTGCTTTTACTTTATTCTTCCAAGAGAAATAATTTGGGCCCTTGAGTAGTTGGGATTCGGCTAGGAAGAATTTGTTGGATGCCATTGAATTCCCTTTATCAACCCTTAGATTTTGTGGACTTCCTTATGTCTCCCTAATGATGAGAGTTCATAAACCTAATAAGTTTTTAGGTTTTGTAGAAAGCTTACATCTATCCAATGAATTTAGAACTTGATAATTTTTTATGGATGCTAATATTACCAAGTTTTGTAGAATGCCTTATGACTCCCTAGGGTGTTTTGGATAGGATATATGATCAATATAGTGCTTTTTGTAAATTGTAGTTCAATTTTGGGTTGATTTTGTGAAATTTTGTAAACACCAAAATCAACTTTTCTATCTCCTTATTACTCCTATTGAACTAAGCACTATTTCAATTTTTGAAGAGGTTTTGATGTTGGATTTATTTTACCTCCTTTAAGTGATTTTGAGACAACACTATTATAAAAATTCCAACCTTTGAAAATCTTTAATAAACCTCTTTAAATATCCCTTATGGTTGATTTTTATGTTTTCTAATTTCCAATTCCTAATTTGATGTTGTATTCCTTATAACTCCCAAATTTGAAAAAATTAGAAAATAATATTTGCAAATAATTTAAATTTTAGTAATAACCCTTATTCCTCCTAGGTTACCTTTTGCAAATATTAATAATCCTGAAATATGCTTGCTTAATAAATCACTAATGCAGAATATTGCAATAGTAGATATAATGTACCCTTATAACTCCAAAAACCTTAGGTTTAAAGCAAGCAAATAATAAAATCAACCTTTACCTTAATAATCCTTCAATGCTGTGAGGTGGTGGATTCGTAGCTTTGTGGAGTGTAGCGCTCATGGGTAGTCAAAGCCCTCTTTGATCAGTACTAGTTTCCTCCTAGGATGGCGCTCCTCTTTTGCAAATGGTATCGAAAACTCCTTGAAATATGCTTTGCTTATGACAAAGCTCCTCCAAATGCAAGCGTTGGTTTTCTTGGTTTTATGATAGTGTCTTAAATGCTTCTCTTACACCTTTGAATGGTGTATGGCTTGAATTAGCCTTTCTCCTCCAAGTGAGCTTCAATGCATAAATGCTTGACTTCCTTTTGACTTCGTTCTCCCTCCTTTTCCAGGATAGGCACCTTAAATAGGATGAACTTCTTGCAAGTCATGACAAGTGTCACTTGAAGTGTTACAAGGTAGGTGTCTTCAATGTACCTTTGGCAATGATGAGGTTGGTGGTAACCTCCAAATATTCTTAACTCCCTCCAAATGTATGTAACTCCCTTTTAGGTGAGCGCTTGGGTCTTCATGAACATTGGGATGCTTAGAGAATTTGTGCCAAGTGGCACTCAAGGCTTGTGCATGTAAGCCTTCTTTCTAATGCTTCAAATATGAGCTTGCAACCCTAATTCTTCCTTTATCTTTGCATCCTATGTGAGCTTGCTATGTTTCTTGAGATGCAAGCTTCCTTTTGCATGCTGGCTTGGTGAGGATGATAGATGGCTATAGTTGGATTGCTCCATGGTTCTATGGCACACTTTTGAGCTCCTTTTTTGTGGATATTTGCTTCAATGGATGCCTTAGGTATAGCTCCTTTCTATTCACCTATTTGCAGGTTTTGTAGCTTGTTCTAATGCCGATTTGTGCCCTTATTTAGTGCTTGAAATATAGTGTTGTTTGTAACAGCCAATAGGTAGCCCTTTTGCTTAGATTTTACGTAGCTAATCTCTCACTAAATGCTACCTTTTTTTATGTAGACACATGTGATAATGCCTTCTTTCAATGGCTTCAATGTTGTAGGTGACGTGTTGCTTATAGGGCTGGATTGGATGAGGGAAAATGGTGTTTTTGAACACCTTGATTCTTGGATGTGTGAGCCTTCCTCTTTGCTTGAATTCTACCCTTCAATCTACTAGATATGACATCCTTACTACCCCCCTATAAATAGAAATACTTTTGTCCTTTCACAAGAACAAAAGAGGTGCTTTGTAATAGTTGGATCTTGCACCAATATGAAGAATTTTTTATGTAATCCTTCTTGCTTCTTCTTCCTTGGATGATAGTCAATCCAAGCTAATGAGATGTTGTTTTTGAATAGGGATTCCTGCACTCTGTACTAAAATGAAACCCTTACATTCTCCTTGAATCTTGAGACTTCCAAGGTCTCGATTTGAGGCTTCCTTCAAGGACTTCAATGGTGGCTTTCTTCTCCACATTTTTGCTTGTAATGGTGGCTTCTTTTGGCCATGAAAGTGCTGCATATTTTGTGCTTTTAACAACACAAACTAATTGAGAATAACTAGTTAAAAAATCAACTAGTATAGTGCTTAATAGATGCACTTTTAATGGTAACAATAATCTCACCTTATTGCTCCACTAATTTCTCAAAAATGCACTTAACAATTCCATTGCAACCTTTCAAGCATAATCTAGAATGAACCCTTGCAAATTTCACTACAAACAAAGTTGTAGGATCTAGTCTTCTTTTTCTCTTTTTCCAAAGTAGAAGATAGGTAGTTGATAGATAATTGTAACTCTGAAATCTAATCAACTCCTAATGTGCAAATGAACCTTAAAAGGAATTTTTCTCTTTTTGCACTTTTGAAGACTGTAATTCAATTTTCCTCTTTGCAACTTTGATCCAATATAAGGTGCTTTAAAAAATATGATAAGTAATCCAATTAATGAATCTACTTGCACCAATAGTTTCTTACCTTTTTTTGAAATATTTTTGTAGAGGATGTAGATCTTGGTGTTTAGGTCCACCAAGCTTGTTGCTTTAGATAGAGTTCTGCAACTTTTGTTAGCTTTCCAAAAAGCTTCTTTCTTCACCAAAATTGTGGTCTCAAACTTTCTTTCACGAGCCTAGGATTTGGTGGCTTGTTCTTCTCTTGTAATATTCTCCTTTCTGTTGTAGATTTGGAGAAATATTTATCTCTGAAATAATGCCTTCTTGTTGTGAAAGGTAATCTTCAAATATCTCAAATTTGGCAAGCTTCTTCTGTCTTCAAGTCTTCTTGTCAAATTCTGACTTCAAGCAGGATCTTCTTCTCAAGATTCTGAATGTCTTGAGGTCTTCTATATCTTCTTTGGCACTCCTTGCCAATTCTTCTTCTCCTTTTTGGGCTTGTTGTCAGATGGCGACAATTGTCCCAAATCTTCCTCTTTATCATAAACTTCTCCTTGATGGAGAA
Organism: Wollemia nobilis; assembly: GCA_028583015.1. Lineage (NCBI taxonomy): Eukaryota > Viridiplantae > Streptophyta > Pinopsida > Araucariales > Araucariaceae > Wollemia > Wollemia nobilis. Next base: position 130,622 of record JAQPPZ010002036.1, on the reverse strand, counting down.
TTTCTCCAATGAGTTCTCCTAGGAACTCCTTTGTTGATTTCTTCAGCAAGGCTCTTCAAGCCTTTTTTTAGATTCTTCTTGAGACCTCTCCAAGGTCTTTGATTTTGCAACTTCTTTGGTCTTCCTTGAGACCTTCTTCTTCATATTTTGTGTTACAACTTCTGGAATTGAGATCTCCTTCCTGGATCTCTTGATTCTGCTACTTCTGGATTTGAACAGGACTCTCCTAGTCCTTCTCGTTCTTCCAAGAATGGAAGTTTCTTCAATGAGATCTTCACCTGATCTCTTCACCTTCAATTTTGCTTTAGGTGCTGGATTGATTCTGAAGAAGATACTCTTCCTAACTTTCTTGTAGGAAGTTTCCCAACTCATTGAATCTCCTTTCCCTGCAACAAGTTATTAGTACTAAAATTTGAATCTACTTTTGAATCAGGTACTCTCTTCTAGAGTCTTCTTCAGGATCAAGGCTTCTATGGCCTTTTATTCAGATCAAGGCTTTTGTGGCCTTTTCTTCTATGAAGTTGACTCTATCGATGGAGATCTTCAATCTCCAGACTTCACCACGACTCTTTCTCCTAGAGTCTCTTTTATAGTATTCTTCTCTTGCAACAACTAATCTCTGCACTATGAAGGCACTCCGACCTTCAGGAAATGAAGTTGAAATATCCTAGATTTCTATTGTAGGAGGTGTCCCAATCATCTGAGAATTAATTCCCTACAATAAAAGAAACTTCAGGCAATAGTAAACTTTTCCAGATCTCTTAGATGAGCTTCACTAGTTGATTCATCAAACTAGTGGATCAAATGTTGAGTCCTTATCTTCACAAGTTTTTCCTACAACTCTATGGGAAGACTCTAAGCCAAATGAATCTCACAATCTATCTTTTCAGTCTATTCTACCAAACAATATCAAAGCAATGATGAAAATGAAAACAATGTTGCTATGGAGGAAATGGACACTCCATGCAAGAAGCTACAAGACTACATTGTACTCCATCACTAATGGAGTTACACAACTATTCTACTACTACCTTATGTCTAATAAATATCTTACAATGATGCCCTTTTATAATGGAAGATAGATTCCTTGGCCAACACTCTACCTGGTTGTACAAGGGACACCTTGCACATTTACAACTTGCACATTGACACTTGTGCATTTATTACATTACGTAAAGTAACTAGATAGCTTCCCCATAAAGTAATATAATGTCCTAAGTATGTACCTAGAAAGGTACATTTACATGACCCAAATGATGTAATAGAATATAAATATAACAATCTATGATTCCATTTTATCAAATACCTAAAATTGGTACCCTGATCAAATAATACCCAAGACAACATCAAAACTAAATCGTATATGGTATTTCCAATACTACTACAACATGGCAATACTATATTGCTATAGCATGGCATAATTTATTTGTAAAAAATGTATGATATAGGCCAGGCAATGAAGGATCCCACAACATCCTTCATTGTAGCCATCTCATCATTCCTTCTAAACAAGAGTGTTTCCTCTTTATGGACGACATGCACATTGAATTTCCAGTAAACTTCACCCAAATTTTTACCATGTACAAGGCATTCAAGGTCAGTATTGATCATCATGATTTTGACATCTATGTTATCCTTATGGATCTAAGTCAAGTAGCATTCCCTTCTCTCAGTTTGCATGATCAATATCATTTTCAGTCCCTACATGGAAAATTAATAGCCTAGATAAATTCACTACATAACGTATAATACAAACTAAGTCAACCATTTTATATTTAAAATAATAGTCATACCATTGATGACTCTAGCCTAGAAGGTATTGAGCTAGTACCTATAGCTTGAACACCACCATCGATTTGTGTCCAATTGTAGAGGTAGCATGTAGTGATGTTGCCTATGGAATTATATGCAAGGGATCATTACAAATTTAGGGGTTCAACATGTAAGCATTTCAAATATAAAATCATGAAAAAACTAACACACCTCTATATGTGAAAGTTGTGTCAAAGTCTCTTCAATATTTTTATCTTTCTCTGCAAACTTCTCTTCCAACTTTTTTACATTCTCTTTAAGCTTCTCTTACAACTTTTCCTCTTTCTCTACTACATTCTCTTACATTTGGCACAACTTTTGTATGTAAACCTCACCAAAAAATAGAGTAGTCGATGATAATCCTTTGTCGACACCTCAAACCTGACCTGATATTTCAGGTCCAAAAAACTTGGTGAGGGCATCATCCTTAATATATTGATTTATAGAGCTCATAGATGACATTGCATCATACAATTTATTCTGGCAACATCAAATGCATAGTTAACTGGTAGCATGTTAAAAAAACAATCGATATAACAATGGTTTGAAGTTCAACATATTGTTATTTCCAAGGGAATATCACTTATGATTGTCTCTGCAACTTGTAGTGAAATAGGAGTCCCATCCTTCTTTTTATGAGCTGCCATACACACAATTATTTTTGTATTTGGTTGGCTCTTTCTTTGCAATATATATAGTTGGAGAGATATGGGGATAAGCCATACGATAAAAAAATATAGCTATTTTTATCACATATAATGGATGAGTATGATAGAATACCATTTCATGCTCTAGTAGAGCATATCCTCTTCAACTGCAAGTGTGCATGATGGATTGGTGAGATATATTTTGTTTATTACTTTGACCTCACCGCATACAACACAATGAAGAAACCAATATATAAATTTATTAGGGAGAGCAAGGTTGACAAAATTCACATAAACATAACAATGATATAAACTACCATAGAATATTGGTCGGTACTTACCTTAAATTTAGCATTGCTCCTGCCATTCACAAAGGCTTCACAATATTTTTGTGATATATGTAGTGAGGGATTAGCAATTCTATTTGTGTCATTATCACACTTAACATAGTGGTTTTTTCACAAGTTGATGCTTATGATCATGTCATTGGTTTTCCATGGTCACAAAGATTCATTTCTTCACTGCATTTGGAATGATATACTTTTACTACATCAAACCAGTATCATATTAGATGCAACATTTATATAAGTATTAAAAAAATGGACACTATGAACTCCATTGGCTATAAATTTATCGTAATGAGTGTCCATAAATAGTTTTTAAACTCCATTGGGACTACTCTCCAATATATATGGATGATAGGGACAATCTCCCTCACAATCACTCCCAAGTAAGATGCAAATATAATATAATTTTTCTATGGGATATCTGTTTAGATTGCAAATGATCTCCACCTTATCTATGTTTCTTGACTCTATTGCACATCTTATTGGACCTCTCTTTCTATGATATTTAGTGTTTGAAGTGTGTGATGACCTGAAATCAACACCTATAATGCTGACACCATCCAAACATCATTATGCCATATATTATAACAACGAGTAACCAACATCACAAGCAAATTTCTTGTGTGATCTATGTACCTTCTTCATTAGCCAAAGCATTGTTAGCCTTATTTCGAGTATTCTCACCATCGGATTCATTTATATTATGGGTTGCTTCCTTATCTTACTCATTCATCAAACTTTGTAGCTAGTATCTTCCACCAGTTGCTACAATACACCATAGTCGATGAAAAACCACAATCAATTCTGATATGCCTAGGTCAACCACTATTGAACATCACTATCAAGTTTAAAGTACTTACTAGTGTGTGAGGCCTCTATCACTAACTTCTAATTTATTGTGACAACCTCAACTACTTGTGGTATTTTTCTTGGTCTTTTTTGTACATATTTCCACTTTAAATATTGTAAGACACACTGTAAAACCAAAATAGATATAGATAACCCACAATGAAAGACTGCATACAAAACTGCAAAAATACTAATGAATCACCCTTTTGCAGAAGCACTACTTGATATTTTTATAGGGATTTCAATGCTTTTTTGAAACTTAGAAAATTGTGGAAAATAATATATCAAGGTCACACAACCTATTTTTTCTTTGCTAAACGAACCTATATATTATAGGCATCACTTATCTATTCATAAACCAATATAGTGTATTCATCATAAAAGTTATAAGATAATATAGGAATATCCTTGTAAGCAGTAGGTACAATAATACATTACATAACCATGGAATTCAATGTTAATAAGAAATATATAACAAAAAGAAACACTTTTTTTATGCCTTTTTGGATCAACTTTCAACTCAACCAATATTGTAACTCACAATTTAACATTTGTAAATAAAATTCACATATATAAGAAGCAACATTATATTGATTATGTAACAAAACATAGTCATACATAAAAATCCATATAGATGGTTGTAATTGCTACATATCCATCTAGAAAATATTTACATTATTTTACTAGGCATGAAATATTATTTTATAAAACAACTACAACAAACAAGTACCTCCTCACATATGTACATTAATCATATTAGTAAAAAGTAGATCTTATCTCTACAAATTTTGAAATACTCTAAATTACTTCAAGTTGTTTTAGATAAGAAAATAAATTTTTCATGTGCTAGGATCATATAAATGAGGGAATGCATATTAAGGATTCAAATTTTCCACATTATCTGAATTTTGATCTATAGACAATTAACCTTACCTAAGACCTTATCCTCATGACCTTAGCTAGTGTTGCTTGTCAACAAATCCAAACCTATCATTGATTATTATGAGTCTTTACATGTGAACTATGAGAGGAGGGAGAGCATCATTAGGGTAATTTTCCACCTAGCCAAAGAATTTTCACCTATAATTCCCCTTTCATTATATTCCCTACTTAGAGAACTGACCTCTCAAGTAGGAGATTAAACATAGCACAACCATGTCAAAATATAAACTAGTAGATATGATAATTTATTTGTATGATGCCACACTATTATGCAACTTAACACAAATAATTCATCCTAAAAGCATGAATTTTGGACACATATTATTCATCATACTTTTTTATACAATCATCACAATGCATCCTAATTATGTAAAATAATTAATTCATGCATATTATGAACATAATGATTATTTAATCATAGTTTTGGCTAAATTTTTTGATGGATCAATTATGTTGATTGATTCCTTATGGTCAATTTTATTATAATTATTTGGTATATTAATGACTTTTCTCAAGCATGCTACAATATCAAAGCAATATGAGATTGCCCTTTTACATAAATATCAAAGCAAAAGATATGCATACATGTTATTTCATTCAGTATTACCAAGTTAATATAATTCAACATTCATCCATTTGATCAAGGATAAAACAAGATGTAGATAGCATGCACTAGGCTAGGAAAAACCTGCTTAGGAAAGGTAACAAAGATGCAATCCTTTAGAGCTTCAAATTTATCTTATTTTGTAAGAGACCTATTGGCAGATGCATCAATTAAAGGTTGTATTCCCATCTGCAAAATGTAATGGTATGATAAAAATAAGTATTGTATTTACTATTGAAAATTTTAGGTAAATCAACCTAGAATACTTCACTCGATGATGTGTTATCAATTGAGTTGTTGCAATATTATGTTAATGGCAACTTACAAAATTATATAAGAAGACTGAGATTGTGAATAGGATTTGATAGCAGAAATTATATCCTTTAAATATTGTACTAGACTAGAAAGAACTTGAGAATCAATTTATTTACTTAAGCCCATCGTAGACCTGAACTAGCCTACTACATTGGAATATGTACATTGAGATCATTGATGTCTCTATATTTTCTTGTGTAATATTAGACATAATGAAACTTTAAGACACTGATTGCATTAGATGACTATTCATTAGTTGGATGGAACATTGATCGCATATATTAAGATCAGAAACAAAGGAAGAGATATTTACTAAAGATGATGGTTGTGTATTTACTATAATAATGTTGGTTATCCAATTATCTAAATTACTTGATTAATAAACCTAAAACCAAATACTCACAATTTTTCTACCTTGTAAGAGCAGTCATCATTTCTTGGCACTAAAAACCTGAAAAGGTCCAAAGCAACTGATATTAAAGTACTTCCTAGTCAAAACTATTAGTTCATACAAAATATTAACCTCCAAAATAGTGTAGAGCATTTGATAAGAATTTCTTATCATAATTCCACAACTTATTGGGAAGACTATTCATACAAAATATTGACCTAAAAAATAGTGTAGAGCATTTGATATAAATTTCTTATCATAATTTTGCACCTTTATTGTGAAAATTGCTTTATGTAGGCATCTAGTTATTCACAGGGGATCCATTGTGAATTGCAAAAGATATAGAAGAACTCAATAAAGCTCACTTAAATTTATAAATAATAAGCATAAAGAAGACAAAGACCTTCAAAATATTGGAGGCATTTGATAAGAATTTCTTATCATAATTTTACACCTTATTAGGAAGACTATTTTAAATAGGCATCTATCTATTTGCTGGGGATCCATTTTGAATTGTGAAAGACATAGAATAACTCAATAAAGCTTACTTAAATCCACAAATAATAAGCATAAAGAAGATATTCCTAGTTGACTAAGTATCTTCTCTAGCGGAGCAGAGCGGAGCGGAGGAGGTTTGAAAATTTTGGGCGGGAACTGCAGAGAAGGCACGGAGGGTTTGGGAAGGACCATCGAGATGGAATCAGGCGAGGATCCAGAGGAAGGGAGGCCTTCGGCGTCAGGTGGGGTCATCCCTAGTGGGCTCGACCCTCCTCAAAAAGATCCGGACAAAGGGACCCAGAAGGGCGTTGCGGGTCCCAGAGAGGGCCGGTATTTTGCAGAAACTGTTAAGGGTCGGGTGAGTGATTTCCTTTCATTCCCGCCCCTCATTCCGGTGAATAATAGGATAGTGGCTCCTTCTGAGTTGATGGGCTCTTTTTTAGCCATGGAAGAGTTTTCGCTCGTGGGTAAGTTTCTGGGTGGAAGGCCGGATATTGAGACTATTCGATCCTGGGCTCTGTCCAAATGGAGAACGGTGGGGAGTTTGGAAGTTGTTGCCCTATCCAGGGGTTTTTTTATCTTACGATTTAATAACAAGGAGGATGCAAACCGCGTTCTAACCGGAGGACCCTGGTTTTTAGGGAAACGTAGCCTTTTCCTCAGGAAGTGGGGGGAGGATTTCGACCCTAAAAAATAGAGTATCAATACTGCCCCTATTTGGGTTCGTCTTCCTAACCTACCAGCATAGTTTTTCAACGAGTATTGGCTGCAAGGCATCACCAGAGCGATTGGAGAATTGGTGGCCATAGATCATGCAACCTTGGCTAGGACAAGGATGACACATGCAAGGTTTTGCATCAACGCTAATTTAGACTCTGAGTTGCCAAATTTTGTGGAGCTAGAGTACGACAACTACCTAAGAAAATAGGTGGTGGAATATGAAAATAGGCCAGCTTTTTGTACTGAGTGCAAAACCCAAGGCCATTTGCAAAATCAGTGCCCTAAAATTGTAGATAGCAGAGAAAACCAAAATATGGAAGGCAATCGAGCAAATGAGAGAGGGTTTCCTAGGTACCTCCCTCCAAATAGAGGCCATATGGGCAGAGGAGGGTTTAGGCAATCTAAAAATAACCACTTTTATCAGGAGAAGACAAAACAGGGGGCAGGGCAAGGTCAGAGTAAAGGTAAGCAACTCCTCTCCGACGACCAGGAAAATAAGGTAAGCCCTAAAATTCCAAGCTCAAATAAGTTCAAAATTTTAGAGGATCTATTGGGAGAAGGGGAGAGCGAGGATTTAGAAGGAGGAATCCTGCAAGGTGAAATCCCTGAATCCCTAGATCCCCCATCTTGGGCGGGTCCTGCAAATCCCATAACCAAGAACCCCTCAAGCCCCCAGGGAGGGGCAAGGCAAAATCCTAGAGAATACAGAAAATGGGTGGAGGAGATTGGGTCATCGATTTTAGACCTTCCCACCATCATAGCCAGGAGCCCGTCAAACCATATAGAAGGTTCATCAGGAGAATTCAGGAAATAGATGGAGGAGTTAGAATCTAGGATTGAGGAGGTAGAAATGAATGTTTTGGAGGAATGTGTTAGTCCGGTTCTACAACAGAGAGATCATCCACCTTTTAGCCCCAAACAGACCAGGAGTACTACTAAGTCACCTATTGACTATGGCAGTGAGAGAAAGAAGGGGAGGATTTCAAATGCAGAGCTCAACAGAATGAGGACTGACAATGAGATTGCCAGTGGCAAACAGAAAACTCTGATACAACAAGTTATCCCAGGGCTTGAAGATAACAAATCAGGAAAACCTCCTCAAGGGAGGGGGAAGGGGAAAAACTCTAAACAATCCAAATGAAGGTTCTCTCATGGAATGTGAGAGGCCTCAATGGCCAACCCACTCAAAGGGTGGTTAGCTCGTTAAGAAGGCAGTACAATCCAACAATTGTGTTGCTGCAAGAAACAAAACTAGGCGAAGCCCAGTCAAAATCAATAGCAAAAAATATGTGGAGCCAAGGGGACATGGTGTTCAAATCGGCTAGAGGAGCTTCAGGGGGTCTCATGGTTCTGTGGGATCCTCGGGTGGTGGAAGGCAGCATCATCCAAGATGATGACAGGGTGTTGAGTGTTTTTTTCCATGACATTGACAACAATAGGTCATGGATTTTCTCAAATGTCTATGCTCCCAATGATGTCCAAGGAAGAGCTTCGTTGTGGGAGTATTTGGGTAAACTGGGTGATGCTTTCCATGACATCCCGTGGGTGATGGCTGGCGATTTCAACACGCCATTATACCCCTCGAACAAAAAGGGTGGCTCTGGGCTCCCAACCAGAAGTATGGAAGACTTCAATGACTTCGTTAACTCGAACCAACTGATGGATGTGAGACTAAGAGGAGCCAAGTATACTTGGAGCAACAGGCGTGCAGGAAGCCAACTTATCCAGGAAAGACTTGACAGGTTTTTCTTATCGAAGGAGGCAATTGTTGGGTTTGGAGACTCGACTTTGCAAACTCTTCCCAAAATTTCCTCTGATCACAATCCCATCCTTTGGGAGGTTCCAAAGTCAAACTCCTTCAAAAAACCTTTTCGATTCCAGTCGATGTGGATCGAGCACCCGGAGTTAAAAGAAAATATTTCCAGATGGTGGCGGCAACCCTTCCAGGGAAGTTCAGGTTTCAAACTTGCTCAAAAGCTGAAATTAGTAAAGGATAATCTTAGAACTTGGAATAAGGAGGTTTTTGGGAACCTGTTTGAGAACAAGAAACATGTGGGAGAAAGGTTGCAGATCATTGACAACTCCATACAAAATGGTTTAGGTGATGAAGCTACTAGGAAGGAGGAGCAAGCCAAGCTATCAGAATATCACAATATTCTGGCTTGTGAAGAGGTATACTGGAGACAAAAATCAAGGGCTTTATGGCTAAAGGATGGTGACTTGAACTCAAAGTTTTTTCATGTCACAACATTGAGGAACATAAGTAATAACAAGATCAGAGAGTTGACCAAAGCTGATGGATCCAAAACCCAGGATCTGAGTGAGATCAGAGAGGAAGCAATTGCTTATTTTAGCTCCCTTCTCGAAGATGAATCCCAGTGTATAGAGGAAGCTAAGGACACTCTCCTCCAGTTCATTCCTTGCGTGGTTGATGAGGCCATGAATGGCAAGCTTATTGCTCCATTCATCGATGAAGAAATCAGAAAGGCGTTGTTTAGTATGGAACCTGAGAAGGCCCCTGGCCCTAATGGGTTCCCTCCTCGGTTCTTTCAAGTTTTTTGGGATATTGTGAGAGAGGATGTCATTTCTGCTATCCAAGAGTTTCAGGCTTCAAAACATATTCCGAGAGGGTTCAAGTCCACCTTTATTGCCCTGATTCCGAAGGGCCCATCTCCGGAGACAATGGCAGATTTCAGACCGGTTAGCTTATGTAACGTATCCTACAAGATCTTAACCAAAGCCATAGCTAACAGAATGAAAGAAATATTGCCCCTCATTATTGACCCTGGTCAGGGAAGTTCTGTTTAGGGGAGATCAATTCTGGATGGTGCAATCACTGTCCATGAAGCTCTGCACTCTGCAAGGCAAACCAACAAGGAGGTCTTTGCTTTAAAGCTTGATATGAATAAAGCTTTTGACCGCATTAACTGGGAGTTCTTGATGGTTGTTCTTCTAAAGTTTGGCTTTCATCCTCAGTGGGTCAGGCTGATAAAAGAATGTATATCCGAACCTTGGTTCTCAGTTTTGGTCAATGGCACGACAGCTGGGTATTTCCAGAGTCATAGGGGGCTTAGACAAGGAGATCCGATTAGCCCAATGCTGTTCATTTTAGTAGCAGAGGCATTAGGTAGAACCATAAAAGCTGCTTGTATTGCTGGATTAATCTCGGGGATTAAAGCCACATCTCTCACCAACCCAGTTTCTCACCAACAATTTGTTGATGACACTTTGTTGTTGACTCACTCGTCAGTGGTTGAAGCCAGAAGAATTAAGCACATACTCCAACTCTACGAGGATGCGGTGGGCCAGAAGGTAAATTTCAACAAGAGTAAGCTTTACTTCCTCAACACCCCAATCCAGAGACAAGCCAGAATAGCTACGATTTTGGGATGTTCGATAGCGACTTTTCCTACATCTTATTTAGGCCTTCCCCTTTTCTATGGTTCTCCGAGAGAGTCGATGTGGGATAGAGTGGTTGAAAGAATTCAAAAGAAATTGGTTGGTTGGAAAGGTCATCTCTTATCTCAGGTCGGGAAGCTTACTCTCACTAAGGCATCCTTACAGAGCATCCCGATTTATTTTCTTTTTGTGTTTAAGGCCCCAACCAGAGTTTACCAAAAAATTGAACAGCTCCAAAAGAATTTTCTCTGGTCTGGGTCAGAGGAAAAAAAGAGGTTCCACCTTGTGGGCTGGGGCAAGGTTTGCAGGCCGAAAGAAAATGGGGGGCTAGGACTAAGAAGAGTTGCTCACCTAAACACTGCCTTGCTTGCCAAACAAGCTTGGCGTCTTATCAACAATGAGGAGAATGAGTGGACTGCCATAATTAAAAGAAAATATCTTCAAGATACCGATTTCCTAAATGATTCGATGCACGGTGGAGGGTCGGCATTTTGGAAAGCAATCTTAACAAGTAGAGAGGTCTTAAAGAAAGGCCTAAGATGGGTTCTTGGTAATGGGTAGAAGATCAAGTTATGGGATGACAGGTGGGCCAAGGATGAAGCTTTATCTCAGTTTCCTACCCTGGCAAGGATCAAAAGAATAACAGAGGACCTCTTTGGAAGGAAAGTGGCTGATTTCATAAGACAAGACAGAGGTAGGCTTATTTGGAAATAGATAAGGATTCAAGGCTTTGAAGCTGAATCAGAAGAACTCCAAAGCATCCTGCATCAACAATTCATTTCCACGAATCCTAAGCAGGATCATGTAATATGGGCAGCTACCGAAAGTGGGCAGTTCTCAGTCAAATCTGCATATATGCTAATGTTAGATACCGATGACCCCACACTCCAGACTCAGTTGGTGTGGGTCAAAAACCTTATTCCTAAAGTTGCTATGTTCTCATGGTTGGTGATCCAAGGCAGGATTCTGACGATTGACAACTTGTTAAGGAAAGGTATGATAATTGCTAACCGATGTTATTTGTGCAGGGGTAATTGGGAGTCCACCCACCATATTTTCCTTGAATGTCCGGTCTCTCTGAGTGTCCTCAATGGGTTGTTTCAAGCCTTTAGCATTTGCTGGGTCAGACCAGCTACCATCTTTGACCTCTTCCACCAATGGCCAAATCCCTTTGTTAGCCTTAGGATGAGGTTCTTTTGGAAGATTTGTCTCCATCATTTTCTTTGGTAGGTGTGGCTAGAAAGAAACCTTAGAGCTTTCCATGAGTCGAGCCATGATGTCACCTCCATTACCAATAAGATTCTTACCTTCGCCCATGAAAACGTCAGCCTTATACCTTATGAGGATCGAAATCCTTTCCCCTGGGAGAGGCGGATCGCTCAATCCTTAAATATTACTCTGGGCGAGAAACCTGTAATCAAGGTCAATCCCAGATTAGATGTCAAGTGGAAACCGCCCCCGGTTGGTTGGTTCAAGCTCAACTTCGATGGGGCCTCTAAAGGTAACCCTGGAAATGCAGGGGCTGGAGGAGCAGTGAGAGATCATCAAGGTAAGTTGGTGATGGCCTTCTCTGAACAGTTGGGAACTAGGACTAACAACGAGGCGGAAGCAAGAGCGTTATGGAGGGGTCTTCAGTTGGCTCAGGAAATTGAAGGTAAACTAATTATCGAAGGAGATTCGATGCAGGTCATAAACCTTCTCAGCAATGGGAAAAATCCTCCGTGGCGGATTAAGACTGTCATCGAAGAGGCTAGGATCCTTTACCATGCCAGGAACGATCGGAAGGCCCAACACATTTTTAGGGAAGCAAATAAAACTGCTGATATCTTGGCCAATTTAGGGGTGGAAGCCGTTGGGTTGGTCACTTGGGAACATGGAGTCCCAAGTGAAGTGGATAAAATAATTCAAAATGATCGCCAATGATGGTGAAGTTATGGGGATCGAAAAAAGGGAGAGCAGTTTCAATGCGGTTTTGTCAGGATTGCTTCGGTCCTTATTGTGATGGCTTTAGCTTTCTTTGCAATAGGGGAAGGATCCAGGTGGCTTGGTGGCTTCATGTTATGGGGTCAGGGGCAATGGCTGAGGCCAAAGACCGATGTCACGTTTTCATGAATTGTTCGAGTTTCAGGAAAAGCAATTTTCAGCAAGAAAGGAAAAGTGTAGCGATTTCGCGACAGGTTGAGCAAGAAAGGAAAAGTGTCGCGATATCGCGACATGTCGAGCGAGAAGGAAAAAAGGTCACGATATCGTGACATGTTGAGCAAGAAAGGAAGAGTGTCACGATTTCGCGACATGTAGAGCAAGAAAGGAAAAGTGTAGCGATTTCGTGACATGTCGCGTTGTCGCGATCAAAAGAGAAGAGAAAAAGCAAGAGGGAAAAAGTGTCACGATATCGCGACAGGAATGAAAGAGTGCCACGATGTCGATCCATGTTGAGCAAGAAGGAAAAAGTGACGCTTTTTGGCGATGTGTTGAGCATGAAGGAAGAAGTGTCGCGATATCGCGACATGTCGCATTTTCACGACCAAAAAAGAAGAGAAAGAGCAAGTGGGAAAATGTGTCGCGATTTCGTGACATGTCGTGTTTTCGTGACTAAAAGAGAAGAGAAAGAGCAAGAAAGAAAAAGTGTCACGATATCGTGACATGTCAAAAAAAAAAAGTAAGTGTGATATCGCGACATGTCGCATTTTCGTGACCAAAAATAAGAGAAAGAGCAAGTGGGAAAAAGTGTCGCGATATCACGACATGTCTTGGTTTCGCGACTAAAAGAGAAGAGAAAAAGCAAGAAAGAAAAAGTGTCACGATTTCGTGACATGTCGTCTTTTCACGACCAAAAGAGAAGAATAAGAGCAAGAAGGAAAAGTGGCACGATATCGTGACATGTCGCATTTTCGTGACCAAAAAAGAAGTGATAGAGAAGGAAGGAAAAAGTGTCGCGATATCGCGACATGTTAGAAAAAGTGTCACGATTTTGCGACATGGAAAAAGTGTCACGATTTCGCGACATGGAAAAAGTGTCGCGATATCGCGACATGTCACATTTTCATGACCAAAAGAAAAGAGAAAGAGCAAGAAAGGAAAAGTGTCACGATATCGTGACATGTTAAAAGAAAGAGTGTCACGATTTCGCGACATGGTGAGCAAGAAGGATTTGGTGTCGCTGTCCGGCGATATGTTGAGCTTGAATAAAAAAGGGTCACGATTTCGCGTCCAAAAAAGAAGAGAAAGAGCAAGAAGGAAAAAGTGTCACGATATCGCGACATGTCGGTTTATCGTGACCAAAAGAGAAGAGAAAGAGCAAGATGGAAAAAGTGTCACGATTTCGCGACATGTCATATTTTCGCGACCAAAAGAGAAGAGAAAGAGCGAGAAGGAAAAGTGTCGCGATATCGCTACATGTCGCATTTTCGTGACCAAAAGAGAAGAGAAAGAGGAGGAAAGAAAAAGTGTCACGATTTCGTGACATGTTCAGAATGAAAGAAAGGGTGTAGCGATATCGCGACATGTCGCTTTTTCGTGACCAAAAGTGAAGAGAATAAGCAAGAGGGAAATGTGTCGCGATATCGCGACATGTCAAATTTTCGTGACCAAAAGAGAAGAGATAGAGCGGGAAGGAAAAGTGTCGCGATTTCGTGACATGTCGCTTTTTCGCGAACAAAAGAGAAAAGAAACAGGAGGAAGGAAAAGTGTCGCGATTTCGCGACATGTCGCTGTTTCACGACCAAAAGTGAAGAGAACAAGCAAGAGGGAAAAAGTGTCACGATTTCGCGACATGTCGTATTTTCGTGACCAAAAGAGAAGAGAAAGAGCGGGAAGGAAAAGTGTCGCGATATCGCGACATGTCGCTTTTTCGCGACCAAAAGAGAAAAGAAAGAGGAGGAAGGAAAAGTGTCGCGATATCGCGACATGTCACAATTTCGCGACCAAAAGAGAAGAGAAAGTGTTAGGAGGCGAAATTGTCGACTGCCTGTGTTTTAAGGTGTGTGTAATCCTTTGTAAGCTTGATGCTCTTTGTTGGCTGTGTGGCCCTAGTAGGGGGCTAAGAACAGACTGTGTGGCTCTTTTTTGTTCCGCTTAAGCTTTGTGCTGATTTTGTAATAGGTTTTGGGTCAACCTGTAAAACCCGGTAGTAATGAATTTGTACCTTATTTACCAAAAAAAAAAGCATAAAGAAGATAAAAACAATAGATCCTAAAAAAATTAGAAAAAAAGGCACAAAACATATAAAAAGGCACTGAAGCAAAACAAAATGGAAAAAAAGCTATACAAATTACAAGATAACTCAAGGAAATAAAATGATTTCTTATTAAGTATTCATCTTGTTTACATAGAAACCTGAAAAAATACACTATGATAAAAATATCAAATATAAAATGAGTAAGATCTCATGCTTGACTAAAGATACTTAATACATTCTAATTTTGTTAAACAAAGGCTTTAATTGATCCAACAAAGGTGACATTACAACATACAATGCATCTTCATGACATGCAATAAACAAGAAAAATAGTAATGACAGATGAAACCAAAAATTTCAATGATATTTTTGCAAAGAAAATGGATAATAAAATGCCCTATTGGGTATTCAAATAAATTTTAGAGCACAAATGTGGTAGTGGAGACATTCATTTCTATCCCTTTCTCTTGGCAAAACAAGATAACTGGAAATATTTTTAAAGACATCCTTCGCATGGGCATTTTACGTTTCTCTATTATGATCAACTTTACTGTATAATTTTGAAGAAGCCAATTTAAAACCCTTTTATGGATTTCCATTGACATATCATAAGCAAGGAAATTTGGTTCTACTTTATAAAATATGTAGTTAAAGAACCCTACAGAAAACTCACTAGTGGATTTGTAATTTTACTTACCCTTAGAATTTTTAGCTTGAGGCCCTATAAAGCATCAAAATAATGGTCAACATGTAAAGATTTGATCTCATAATCTCCTGGACAAACTCGATTATCTCATTCTTCTGGTCTCCCACAGAGTCGAGAAATTGGTGTTCAATCTTTCGGGTAGAAAAGAGAAGATATTACAAATATAGGGGATAGGATTTTTTTCCATATCGAACCTCTTAGGGCCTTTAAGGTGATTTTTTAGGATGGTTTTAAACTGCCCTCTTAGGGCCTTTAAGGGCGATTTTTAACCGTCGTAAAAAACTATTATCTTTTATGCACCCTTAAAAATATTTTTTGGTGAGGGTAGTTTTAAACCACCCTCTTAGGGTCTATTAAGGTGATTTTTACCACTGTAAACAACCGCCATATTTTAGGCATCGTAAAAGACTTTTTTGGTGAGGGTAGTTTTAAACACTTTCTTATGGTCTCTTAGGGAATTTTTTTATCGTCGTAAAAAACCATCATCTTTTAGCCATCCTTAAAAGTATTTTTTGGTGTAGTGTGTATCCCTTGACAAACAGAGACGTTCATTTTAAAGCTCTCTCTCAACAAAACAATTTTTTTTTTAATTTGTGGAAAACATCCCAAAAGGGATGCCACTTTCGTGTAAGACCCAAGGAGGCAAGGGTATCCATTCCGCAAAAAATGCCCAGGACTTGGACCTGGCCTACCACCTTTGACACACTCAAGGAGCAAACAAACACACAAACCCAATTAAAAATAAGCAGATAACAACAAAAATAATAAAATAAAATAAAAAACATGCTCCTTGAGTGTGTCAAAAACAAAAGCACAACCAGACACACACAATAAGATAAAAGAAAACACAACACAAACCACATAGAAAAACACAAGAAACACATAACAAAACAAAAACAAGACAAAAACAACAGAACACTACAAAGACATAACCCAAAAAAAAAAACAAGAAAAATAAACACAACCAAAACCTAAAAAATTAAAAAATAAAAATAAAAAACAACCAACAACAGACAATAAAAAAAACAAAAAATATAGAAAAAACTCACCCATAAAAACACGAAATAACACAAACAAAGAGAAACCCAAGAACAAGAACGAAAAAAAAACACAAGAATAATAACAAAAAACATAAGAAAAAAAAAACAAAACAACAAAAACACAAGAACAACAAAAAACAACACAAAGAACACAAAAACAAAACAAAATAAAAAAACCCACCCACCTTAAAAAACTAAACAAAAAAAACAAAAAGGAAAAAAGAAATAAAAAATGAACAAAACAAAGACCTATCTAGACTAGAAGACTATTAAGGCAAGAATCAACAGAGGAAACAAAATAAAGAATAGAATGAGCTAGGGAACTAAAAAAAACTGAATGAACCAAAGAGAAGCAAAAAAAAAAAAAAAAAAAAAACAAGAAGAAACTAGGTACCTTCAGAACTGGAGCCATCCAAAGAAATGATAGAAAAAAGAGCTTCCCTAATTTGAGAAGCCCACTATATAGGAGGGTGGCCATAACAAGTAAGATCACATTTATCCAAAGCCCAATTAGCTAAAGCATCAACACTCTTGTTTTGATCTCTAACCACATGATTGTAATCAACTTTCAAAAATCCCATCTGGATTAACTGAATCTTCTCAATAATTCTTTTTATTCTCCAATCCACCTTGTGACTCTTAGAAGGATTCTTCAAGAGATTAATCATAAGTTGAGAGTTAGACTCAACTATCACCTTTTCCCATCCAACCTTAGTAGCTTACTAAAGACCTCTAAGGATACCATACCCCTTTGCAAGGTTATTGGAAAGAATACCCAAATTCTCAGCAAAAGTAAAAACCAGGGAGCCATCTGAAAGTCTACCAATTTCTCCCACACTGGCTTTTCCAGGGTTCCCTCTAGAGGCTCCATCAGTATTGAATTTTCCAAAATCCTTAGGAGGAGGTTGCCAATTTCTATTCCTATCAAATTTACTAATACTCACATTCCCTTGAAGATGGTTGCACTTAGAAGGTTTAATATTCAATCTTTGCATCACTTGATCCCATATTTTGTGGGAGTTTTGGGGGTGATTAAGGAGATGATGGACTGATTCAACTAAGTTGGCTATGGTCTTTTGCCAGATATAGTGAATATCCTTACTATCTTGATTAAAAATTTGGTTGTTCCTTTCATTCCAAATAATCCAAAGAAGAATGGTAGAACCCATCTAAACTATTGCCTAATAAAATGATCAACACCCTCTTGATTAGGCCAATCCCTCCAAAGCTGTTCAAAAGTAAAAAAATTAGACCACTATAAGCCAAGTAAAGTGGCCATTCTCCTCCACAGCTCAGAGGCTAAAGTACACTCAATAAAAAGATGGTTGATATTTTCTACATTCTCTTCACACATTTCACATCTAAAAGGGCCATGAAAACCATGCTTCATAAGTTGCTCACCAGTAAGCACCCTACGATGCAATAAAAGCCAATTAAAGAACCTCACCTTAGGCCAAAGATTTTGAGCCCACAATTGAGAAAATATGTCAAAAGAATGGTTGGGATTATTATGGCATAAGGTCAAATAACCTTGAGCAACTGAAGGATGCCTTGGATATCTTGTCTTTGCCTTTCTAGGATTTGAATAGGCCAGTCCTCAATAGGGATCCAATATCTACCAACCTTTGAATTACCAGTATGGTACCGACAATAATTAGCCACATTTATCCAATTAGCTCGGTGAAGCTCCTCCATCCAAGGCCTCCAATCGGGAAATTGAGTTATCAAAGGCTTGTGACCATCCCAAGAATATGTCCAAAAATTTGCATGTTGACCATTATGAATGATCAAAAATAATTTTTTCTTTATCAAATCCTCACCAGTCTTAAGAACTGCTAAAATGGGAGAACCTTTGGTAGGAAGTTGATAGCGAACAAGGTCTTCAGGACTTTTGTTCTCAGTATATTTAGCACGAAGATTATTGGCCCAAAGAGCATTGGGGTTATGCAACATCCTCCAATATAATTTAGCAACTAAAGCTTTGTTGTTATTAATTGAAGACCGTAAACCTAACCCCCCTTCACTCTTAGGAAGACATAAAGTATCCCATTTCACCAAGGCCCATTTTATTTTCTCCATAGTACCACTCCAAAGGAAACGATGACTGATTTGATCCAATTATCGAAGAACAGACTTTGGAATATTCAAAATGGAAGAAACATAAATAGGAATAGCTTGAAGGACTGATTTTACCAAGGTGATTCTTCCCCCATAAGAAAGCCACTTGTTGGTCCACTTTCCAATTTTCTTCTTGACTTTATCCAACAACCAATTCCAATATTTATTTTTTTGCCTTTGAATATTTATGGGAATACCTAAATAAGTGATTGGAAGAGAGGTCTTCTTATATCTTAGCTTATCCAAGACCATGGATTCCTGTCTAGCAGAGCAGTGAAAGAAAATAACTTTAGATTTGTCTTCATTGATCAATCGCCCGATAGCCTTAGAAAAATAACTAATGATTTGCTTAATATTAGAAGCTTCCTTAATCGTAGCTTTACCTAAAATAGTAGAGTCATCCACAAATTGAAGATGAGAGATAGGTCTAGCTCCATGAGCAATGGTAACCCCCTCAAGGTTTTTGTTTTCCCTCTTTTTGGTTATAGTCCTACCCAAGCATTCAACAAGAATGATGAATAAATAAGGGGATAGTGGGTCACCTTGCCTAATACCTCTAGAAGCTGGGAAAGACTGAGAAGGCCTGCCATTGATAAGAACTAAGTAGAAAACTGAAGAGATACATCCCATAATCCAATCCATCCAATCCTTAGAGAAACCAAATTGCCTCAAAACTTTTATAAGGAAGTGCCAATCCACTCTGTCATAAGCTTTGGATAAGTCTAACCGAATGAACATGGAAGGAGAATTTTGCATATCCATGGAATGGATGGCTTCCTAAGAAAGAACTATCTCATCTACTATTTGACGTCCTTCCATATAACCCCCTTGATCTGGGGAAATAATATTATGCAAAAGAGGCTTCAACCTTTCTGCCATGATTTTAGTAATGATTTTGAGAAGAACATTACATAAAGCAATAGGTCTAAAAGATGAGATATGATCAACCTCTTGAGATTTTGGAACAAGAGTAATATAAGTTTTATTGATAACCTTCAAAATTTCTTTGGCTTTCCTAGCTTCTTCCACCACCTCTAATAAATCAACATGAAGTATATCCCAGAACTCTTGGTAGAACTCAATAGGAAAACCATCAGGACCTGGGGTTTTCCCTTTTTGAATTTTAAAAACTACTTGTTGAAGCTCATTGATAGTAACGAGGAGCGATTAAAATAGAGTTCTCCTCAGAAGTGATAAGAGAAGGGATTGCTTGAAGAACATTATATTGTGAAGCTGATTCAAGGGGAGCAACAACAAAAATATTGGAAAAGTAATCAACAACAATAGAGTTCATGCCATCCCAAGTATAAACAACATCTCCAGAATCTGATTTTAAGGAAGAAATAAAGTTGTGAGATCTTTGAGCTAGAAGATATTTGTGGAAAAATTTATGTTTCGATCTCCTTCTTTGAGCCATTGAATTCTAGATTTTTGCTTCCATAAGATTTCTTCTATTTTTTCCCATTCCTCTAACTGAGTTGTGAGTTTAATTTCATCTACACTTCTCTTCTCTGTGAGGCCATCTAAACGTATTTTCTTATTCAAATATTCAAGATGAGCAATAACTTCATGTTTTTTTTATGAACATCCCCAAACTCTTTCTAGTTCCAAGTCTTGATTTTGGATTTAATGTATTGCAGTATTTTGACAAAACAAAACATCTTAGTCCCATGCCTAGGTTTACCTTCCTTCCACCATTGTTGCACATGAGGTCTAAAGGAAATGTCTCTAAGCCACATTAATTAAAAATGAAAAGGAGAGAAACTCACATTGGTTTTCCATATTTCCACCATGACTGGCCAATGATCCGAACCAGCATTATTAAGAGTCTTCACTTTAGGAATGTGACCATGGACTACGAAATTTTCAGAGAGCAAAAACCTATCCAATCTCTCCATTATACAAGCTAAGCCTTGCATTCTATTAGACCAAGTCATAAGGCCATTATCTGGTTGGATATCCATAAGATGGAGGTTTGAAATATATTCGCTCATGAGGTTAGTGCTTTTGTACAAATTTTTATTTCCCCCACTTTTCTCATCCAGAGAGAGGATGGTATTGAAATCTCCTTCGATCAAGATCCAAGCTTTAGGAAAATTAGATGTAATATGAGTAATATCCTTCCACTATCTTCTTTTTTCCTCCAAAGAAGTCAGAGCATAAATAGTAATGCAGAGCACAATTAACATGAACTATATCACTTAAATTGATCACAACTGAGTCGTATCTCATTCTTCCATTTGAATCACTTCCATCTGCATCATCTTCCTTTCATGTTGTGTCCTTTGACAAACATAGATGTTCTCTCTATTTCGCTCTATCTCACACATACACCAAAAAAAAGGGAAATAAGATCAAGGCCATGTTATATTTTATATATAGTTTAAACTTTAAATTGTGTAGCCCCCTTTCCTATCCAATCAAAAAAATAACATTAGGAATCTCCATGCAGACCTTTACTTAAATACAGGTAAGCCATATTATGGGAACTTAATCCCAACTAAAATTGAAATATAAAGTTATAGCTCAACAATAATATTAATGTAGTGGAAAATATGATTATGATAAGGAAACCAATGAGAATAACACTAACAACATATCTAAACTGGTAGCATAAATAGAGTTCTTTGTCATGATTAAACTAATGAAAGGTGTGATGGTTTAAGCAAGCCAATAACTGGACACTAAAGTTGGTTTAAATGCATGTGATAGGCTTGAACACTATTTTAGCACCATCATATTTGCCCACATTTGTTGGTAGGAAAATAAGACTGTAGATTTCCTAGCCAACATGGTAGTAGATCTACAAGTTAAGAGATCAATTATGGATCATATGGAGTCATCGTTCCACTTTAACATACATGATGAAGCAATGCAAAAATCATAGACAAGAAAATATATCACGAAGCTTCATTGCACCCATATCTTGTTATAATTTTATGATTAATGTTAGGTCAAATGGCTTGTTTGAGAAAAACCATGATTGCTTGTGTCAATAAAAATCACATTTCGTGACCAAGCTACTTGTAATGCAGACTGAAAACACTCTCATTTTGGGTATTCAAGATATAAAGTGGTAGGTATTAATAGAGAGGTAGCATTCCATTGAGCATAATATCATTATTAGGATTGGTACATCAAAATTCATTTCCTTATTTTATGGTTTTTCCTGGATGCATTTGCAGTTAGAGAAACTAGTGGTAGATTTTGTTTTCTTTTCCATAATTTCATGTGTGTTAGGGATCATAGTGGTGATAATGGGGCTATAAAAGCATAATTTCAATGGATATAGGAGCAGGTATGGACCACAAAAAAATCTTGGACCCCATTGTTCAAAGTCTCTTACCATAGTGGTGAAACTCTCCCTAAATCAGCAAGTACTAGCAAGTTGGCAAGCCAAGTGATCCCAGCTGAGTCATTTTGACCCTTGCTTAGTCTATTTCTGCAAAATCTACCATATTTCATATTTTTTGTATTTTCCAAGTTGTCACCTATTTTTACTCAATTTTCACCACTAGCTCAAACCCAGGTCAAAAAATGGACTTACTGAATCCAAGTCTAGGCCATGGCTTAGATGGCTAAAAGGAAACAAAGAACTAAAGTGATATTCTTATTTACTAATGAGAGAGCAATTTATGAATGAATAGATGGATCATGATCAGACCAGTATGGGTTTGAATTTTAAAATGATGGCTCAGGTATGGGTCAGCTGAATCTAAAATTCCCTGAACCCTGACCATATGCATGGGAGATGATGCCTCCTTTGAGTTGCTACTGCTTTATGCATGAATATTGGCATGGGAAAAATATTCATGGACCATAACCAAAATAATCATGGCAAACTACTACATAAGCTATGCAAAACCTTGAAGGCTAATTAGATACATACTAAAATATTGAGCAACTAAGAACTGTTGTTACAAACAGGAAGTTGGAGGAAAGATGAGGTTATACAAGCAGCTTGTGGAAAAGGAAGTTGTTCATTATTTTATGATGCATGTGCTGCTTTAAAGCATGACCTTATAATATAGAGAGATCATGTTAACCTACACATGAAAATTACCAGCAAAATGGGTATTGAGACCCTCAACAAAAATTGAGGAGTTTCCATGAGAACACTTTCGCAAGGTCTGTCCTATGACACTTGTAGTGGGTATTAGTGATCCCATTGAAGATGAAACTAAAACTTGGTCTTGCCTCTCTTGTTGTAGTTTACTATGTTAGGCTTCAAGGACTATATCATATAACTTGAGTCATAGTTGGTTGTATATTAGAAAGGCTTATAGTTGTTTTATTTAGTTAGAATCCTATAGACAACACAATGCTAAAAGAAAGAAATAACAAAACTAAAAAAGAAATAACAAACCAAAGAAAGAATTATCACAATTAAAATGGAGAAATGAGGAAAGAAGATTATCCTCTAGGAAGCAATCGATGCAACATTTGGACTAAAAGATCCTGACCGAGAAATTGTCAATACAATGAAAAATGTAGTCTTCCATCCCATAAGATCCCCAAATTAAATTTCCAGTACTATCATAATTTGTGAGTAAGAAAAGATTCATGGCAACCATTCTTGTCTATTTTGTAGGAAAATCCTAGGTGCCCTCATTTCCCTATTTATGAAACTTAGAAACTCATAAAATCCTTGTAAACTCCTACAGACTCGTTATCTTGACTTCCAACATTTCCTAACATTTATGAGAGACATTTCCAATGTTTCCAAGGGAATTTAAACACTTCTTATAATTTTGAATAAAAGGAGAAGTTCTAAGTTGATATTTTAGAGGTTTTGTGGATATGAGGCCCACAGGGTATAGACATGCTTCGCTTTAATAAAAATTAAGTTACTATAAAAAGAGGTCTAAGATGAGGGAAAAGGAAAAAATTGATGATGACTAGAAAATAATCATAGGATAGGATCAATGAAACCAGAGAATCTAAAAATCTTCAGCAACAAAAGGGAATTGAGGCACATATAGATTCCTTCACATGATGAAGTGAAAAAATAAATAAATAAAGGATCTAGTTTTCTTGCATTCTAATATTTATCTTGTATCTTGCAGAAAAGAAAAGTAAACAAGAGGGCAAACAAAATATTGGATGTGGATTCTAAAAATCCTAACTTAGATACTTCCATGGCTACAATAGACCTTGAGGATGATAAAAGTCCTCCTCCTACACCTGTTGTTGAACTCACAAGAGTTAATTCTTCTTTCAGTATTTGTACAGATTTTGATCACTTAGAATATTAAGAACTAATTTTATAGCATAGCCCATGTAGTTCAGTTTTACATGACAAGTACAACCTAATCTATAAAGGTTGAATTTTGAAATTAACCATTGTACTCTATATGAAATCTAATAATTAAATGTTTTTTTCATCCATCAGTGATCTCTTTAATTCAATTTTGTCTACAAATGAAAAGAATATTTGGTCTTTCCTTTGTCATTTCAGTTTTTCAAAAGGTTTGAGGAATCATGTTTCCTAATGCATTTCCAATTACGAAAATCTACCTATTTCCAAGTTTCATGCAACTTAGATTCTTGCCAAATTTATCTTTTGGTCCAATCATGTATGCAAGGAAATAAATTGTAGGGCAAATCATGTAATGGCAGGTTGAAAATATTATTTCTTTCATATGTGCTCATCAAGTTGAGAAACATTGAATAGCTATAAATTTAACTAAAGAACACAAGCATATACTGAGGGGGGATGAACAATATAAGACCAAGATTTTACTTTTCTTTCAAAATCAATATTATCCAATATTAACAATTGCAATAACTTTCCAAATAAGTATTAACCAATATCATCAATAGCAGTAACAAGGCAATGTACAAATCATCACACACATGAGAGACACAAATTTAACATGGTTCACCCAATGTGGGCTACACCCACAAAGAAAATTTTTCTTATAAATTTTCTCAATAAATCTCTTGGGAATCAATTCTCTATTACAATGTTTATGGGACTCTACCCAAAGGAGACTCCACTCCTCTATGATCAAGTTCATGGACCTCTATCCACAGGAGACCTATGTCCCCAATGCTCAAGTTCGTGGACCTCTATCCATAGGAAACCTCTGTCCCCTTAGCTCAAAACTACTCTAAGCCTTCTCACAAGGCTTGCTCAAATCTACTCAAAAAATTGCTCAAAACTATTCTCAATTCTACCCAAAAACCTGCTCACAACCACTCTCAACTCTGCCCAAATCTTCACCAAGACTACTCATAAGGCTTACTCAACTCTGCTAAAAAATTTCTCAAAACACTACTCAAAAACTCTGCTTAAAACTACTCAAAACACTGATAAAAAACTTTGCTCAAAAACTCTGCTCAAAAACTCCGCTCAAAACACTACTAAAAAACTCTGCTCAAAACTGCCCACAATAACCTGCTCAAAGTTGTTCTTATCTTGTTCATATAACTTGCTCAAATCTTCTCATAATAATTTCTAATTCTTGCATACACACAATGCTCATGTATTCCCAAAACCAATATGAACAATATACAAATTTATTTTCACAAATTTGATCTACAAGACTTGTTCCTTTATTTTACAATTTCACTCAAAGTAATATACACTTATGTCTTCAAACCCTTTTAATTCCAAAATCATTCAAAACATGTGCATAACTTATTTTCAAGTCCTAGCTTATATATTTTCAATTTCAACCAACACAAAGCTTACTTTCAAACCCTAGGACTAATGCACACTTACTCAATATTTATTTCTCCAATCATATAACAACAAAAATATTTCTTATCCAAACACTTTGTGAAAGATATCAAAACACCATAACTATAAAATTATCTTGATGATGATATACCTCTAAAACATGACTCAAAACAATTTTCCTTTTGATCCTTCAAGAAATCTGGTTAGTGATATTCAATTCTAGCATAGATAAAAACATCATCCATACAAACCTTTCCAAAGGTGTTCACAATAAGTCTACAAAACAATACCTTATTTCTCCTCTATAATCTTTCAAGAATAATGTTCCAAAACCCTAGGATCCCTTTTTCTATAATATAAACATTACACTTGGAAGTACATCAATTTACACCTTATAACTCCTAACTTGTCATTCAACAAAATACCCCAAACATTCAACTTATAAAACAAAATATTCAAACCACTAGAACTACCTTATAACTCCAAGATTTAAATAATAAACAAAATATTTTACTTTACCTTGCTCAAAGTAATATACAAACCATTGGAAATACCTTATAACTCCAAGCTTTAAATAATAAACAAAATATTTTACTTTACCTTGCTCAAAGTTCTTGTGTGCTTTATCCACACCACTCAACACCAAGCAACACTCTAGTCAACACCTACCAACCTTAGCGCTCACCAAAAATCAACTCCTTAAATGCCAAGCAACCGTAGCGTTTACCAACAATCAACATTGTTATTAATGCCAAGAAAAATGTACTCCATGGGATTCAACCCACATACCTCTACCACAATAGTGCTATCACAAGTGCCTTAACCAATTGCACCACCATGATAGTTGGAACCAAAGAAGCACCCAACCAACTTTGCCCCTGTCACAGTGTGTAGATCGAAAACTTGATGTTGCCTTCAAAATGACATCTAGGGGTTTTGACCTTGTGACCTCCCTCCTTCCAGTGCTCACGCAAGTCACACAACCAACTGGGCTATCCAATTGGATAGGACATCTCAGATGCTCATAATGTTTGTCCTTAAGCAATCACATGCACACCTTTCAACACGTTGTCCTCTTCTTGTCATTCGTAGGAGATTAGCACTTCAAATCATACACATTTTTTGCATTAATTCCACACAAGATATAACATTAGTGCTTGGTTGAAAAATCAAATCTCTTGTCCCTTATTTATATGCACTTTGTCTTGACTTGAAATTTCGGATCAAGTTTTGCATGGGAGTGTTTAAAGGAGCATTGGCACTAAGGGTTTATATCCTTATATTATAATATTTAATAAATGAAAGATGCAAAACGCAACACATAGACAATGCTTTGAACAAAATAAAATGCAAGGTAAAACAAGTTTGCACAATAAAATAAATTATTTATTGATGGGGGGAGCCTAGAAACTCCATTGTTACAAGCTTGGATCCTTGAATCATTTTTGATACAATAATACAACAATTTAGGGTTCTTCGAAACCCTAAGTAGTAAGGTCGTGGTGTCTTCAGACGCGTCTTGATCCCAACAAGGTTGAGTGGGATTTTTGGATATACAAGGTTGGGCCACTCCAGATACTGAGGTAGTGCTCCAGATTTGTACACAATGAAACAAAAAATAGTTAGTAGTATATACGAGGGCTCCACAATGTGAGGCCCTCTATAAGCAATAATAAAAACACTAAGTGTTGTAAATAAAATGGACAAAAATAGAAACACATGCAATGAAATAAATAAATTTAGGGTTGATATGTTTTACCTTCTTGCTATCTTTTGATATGTGATGTATGATGCAGGTGGTTGGTGCGACAATGCCCTAGCATCACCCAAAGGCTAGGGGGATTTTAGGAATGGAAGTGTAAAATACCTGTGGGCACCTGGTGACTGTAGGAAATTCCCATGGGCACTTGGATATGATGAGGAGGCACCCATGGGTGCCTAGTGACTGATGGAGAATTCTGTAGAAGTAGATCGTGTGAGGGCATAGGTCGCGATGGTGGATACGATGAGCAAGGGAGGTAAAATGCGATGAATGGAATGGGGTTAGGGCACCAAAGGCTTGATATAAGACTCAAGCACTTAGGGAACTCAGGGAACTTAGAATCAGGAATCAAGAACTTAGGATATCAAAAATCTAGGGATTGAACCATCAAAATGGATCTTATTTAATATCTACCCTAAGACACATTAGGATTTCAATGACATTAATCGTGTGGTTGAGATT
Organism: Wollemia nobilis; assembly: GCA_028583015.1. Taxonomy (NCBI): domain Eukaryota; kingdom Viridiplantae; phylum Streptophyta; class Pinopsida; order Araucariales; family Araucariaceae; genus Wollemia; species Wollemia nobilis. The sequence continues at coordinate 103,148 of JAQPPZ010002036.1, read as the reverse complement.
AAAGCATATCCAAGGGTAGATAATAAATCTAGGGTGTGACATGGATTGATGTAAATCAATGGTCGAGATTAAATGAAATTGGATGGTTGGGATTAATTCACTTAAATAAAAACATATTTATTAAATATATTAAAATATAAAATAAAATATTATATTTAAATATATATAAAATAAATAAATATAAATAAATGTGAATAATGATCGAAAATGGCAAAAAAATAGGAATAGTGGGAAAATTGGCTAGGCTTTGGTGGTGGAAATGGCAGGAAGGCAAATATGGGATGCAAATGGCTAGGATTTGGTGTCTACAGATGCCCCTTTTTGTATTGCATTGCGTGAAACACAATGTAGTTCAAAAACATGAGACACCTATTTTAGCCAGGTGTAGAAGCAGCTTCTCTCTCTCTTGTTGGAATACGAGCTTGAAGACAAAAGAATAAAAGAATTCAGAGTTTTGTATAGCTTACCCCCTCAATTGGTGAATGAGATTACAGATGAATCTCATGATCCAATTGAAAAAAACTATGCAAATTAATGATGGATAATGTGATACCATTTTTGCCCCAACGATGGGAAGGGGGTTGGTGGAAAATGTGATGTGTCTTTTTTTGCCCCAATAGATGAAGGGTTTTGTGCAAATGTGAGGTGATGAAGGTGATATGATTGATGTAAAATTTGATACCATTTTTCCCCAATGGTGGGAAGAGGTTTTTTTCCAAGTGTATATGCCATGATCATGTAAGATGTATCTCGTTGTGGGAAAGTCATAACCAAAAATGGTTGTCCCCAAAATCAGGGTGATTCTATGCTGTTGAAACACTTTACCTTTTTGGCATCATTGATATGCAAAATGATGATGCAAAAAGAAAAAGTATCAAACTTGGATGTCCTACTAGTGACTTTTTGGATAATTTCCACAATTAGAACCAATCATCCTAGCTAGTGCATATCTCTAAGGTGTTAAGGATATTTTGAATGATGAAATTTGAGTTTTTGTCCATGTTTTAAGCCTCACAAACTAGGCCATTAATGAAAACGATTGTGCAAATTGTTCTTGGTAATATTTCACTCTAAATATGAGGAAATACCAAATATGATTGCAATTTTGAGCAAGGAGATAAGTGATGATGATCATGGTCAAGTGTCCTTATTGTAAGTTGTTCATCTTATCGAATTGCATGGACCCAAATCGCTGTAATTGCCAAGTGTGTAGAATAACCCACTAGATACAAGATTCACTTGCATGTTATGTAAACTTGTAAAATATGGAAATGATGATGTGAAATGAGGTGGAGATGATGTATGAATGATGACATAAATGATGATGGTTGTTTTGTGAATATTTGGGTCATTTTAGGTGCTTTTGGAATTGGTTTGGTGAATTGTGGTCAATATGATTGCAAATGAGATTTATGCATCCAAATTAGTTATAATCTTCACAAAACCTAATAAAATGATGGAATGCATTGGTGAGTGAAATTTGGAGTGATTTGGTTGGGGGAAGCTACTATTTTGGGTTGATTTAGATTTTATCAATGCTGACGTGAAACGCCCGTGGGTGCCTGCAATCCGTATAAATTCCCACAGTCACTTCAGCATGCTAGGAAATGCCCATGGGCATCTCAAAGTGCTTGAAGCAGCTATAATAGCTTGTTGGGTGAGATTGAATCTCATTTGTGCATCTACAAAGTTTGAGAAGCTACATTTTAGGAGTGAAGGGTGAGTGAAGAGTGAAGTGAGGTGAGGTGTTTGGAGTGCGAAAGCTATGGTGATGGAGGGAGTTGGTGTGGAGGTCGGGGCTATTGTTGGGGCATGAATTTCTAAGGTAAGACATTACTTTATTATGTATTGTGTAATTTTTTTTGTTTTTTTTTTTCATTATTAACAATTTTTTTTTGTTGTGTTGCAGCTTAGATTTTTGGAGGCTCGGCACTGTTTTTCGTCTTACATACTTGGGATGAGGAAGGCAAGTATAGCGGATGAGTGGGAGTTAATCAAGGAGGTGGGGCTAGTGGAGGTAGCCTAGTTGGATGTGGTGAGGGTTGATGAGGGGTACCTCTCTACCTTGGCAGAGAGGTGGGATGTAGACAAGGGGACGTTCCAGCTCCCTATGAGTGAGGTCACTATGACCTTGGTGAAGAACACAAGCTTATACTGAGAGGGGGGGGTGAACAGTATAAGACCTCTTTTTAATTTTTCCTTTATACTTCAAAATAGTAAAGCAATATACCCAAAGCAATATCAAAGCAATGCACAATATCATCCACAAAGTGACACCAATTTTAACGTGGTTCACCCAAAATGGTTGGGCTACGTCCACAAAAATTTTCTCTAAAAGTTATCTCAAAGTTATTTGGGAATCCTTCCCAATTACAATGTTTATGAGCCTCGACCCAAAGGAGATACCTTCCCCCAATCAGAATTTATGAGCCTCTGCTCAAAGGAGATACCTTCCCCCAATCAAAATTTATGAGCCTTTGCTCAAAGGAGATACCTTCCCCTCTGCTTTGGAAATAATCCCTCAGAAGATCAACTACCTCTACCTCTTGCCAGGACATGGAACTCCTTTCCATTGAAGACCTCCTATCCTCAATGCTTAGCCTAAGATACCTCTGCTTTCTATGATCACATCCACAGCAGCTCAGCAACATGTATCAAACATAGTTAGTCGATCTAGTACAAGTCTTCCTCTGTCTGTCAGATCTGTCCAACTCTTGAACAAATTAATCCTCTGCATACAAGCCTTCTCAAAGACTTGCCAACTGTCCTCGTGTTCTTCTCATAGAACCACCGCACCTTTGTCCTCAAGTTCTATGATAGAACTATCAAACTCAGCTCACAAGTCCTCTACTAGGACCTGTCCAAATATGCTCACAAGTCCCCACCGAAACTCTGTCCAAAACTCGCTCACAAGTCCCCATCGAAACCTGTCCAAAATCGCTCACAAGTCCCCACTGGAACCTGTCCAAAAAATCAGCAAGCTCACCAAGAAAAACTTTCTTAGTAGGAAATCACAAAGTGAATTTTTAGAGACCCAATGTGATTTGTCAAACTCATAGAAGCATAAAGAGAATTGTTAGAGACTCAATATGTTCTATACTCAAATCCCAATCTCAAAACTCAACTCAAATCAACTCAATGGAGTAAGCCCAATATCATGAATCAAGTAAAGCAATAACTTGATCAAACAACCTCTATGGAAGCAACTCAACCATCAAACTCAAAACAACCAACCAAGGGTTCCACCAACTCAATGCAAGTAGCAAGACTCACAAACATAAACCCTAGTGCACAATGTTTCCACTACCTCAAACCAGAATTATGCATTCACCAAAACTCTCATCAAGGATAACAATGCATAAGAATTCTTCAACAAACCAGAAAATAGATTTACACCCAACCAAAGGAAACCTAGTTGAAAACCTTTTCACTCCAACCTTATTTCAAAAAGACATACACCAATCATACTCATAAGGAAAATGTGCCCATACCTTTTTGGAGTAGAAGAAAATTGATCCTTAAAGTTGTCACCACACACAACCCTCAAACTTCCAACCAAGTTAGGGTTAGAACCAAGATAAATGAGCATATATAAAAACTTTCCTTAATACATCTTTTAGCTCCTCTTCTTTAAAAACAACCACCAAAGAAGCCAAAAACACAACAACCAAAACTTACACCTTATATCTCCATTTTTAAATTTAGCATAGCAAAAGACTAATCTCAAAAATACAACCAAAGAAATATCCCCTTATTTCTCCTATGTATTTTAAACAATGCTAAACAATGCCAAAAATCATATCAAGAAAATAATCACACCTTATAATGGCTGCCCTTGAAGAATCCGAAATTCGTGGCACAAAACACGTTTTAATAAAAACGTGACTAATCCATGCACAACTCCCTCCACGGGGATCGAAACATAGACCTCCGCCCACGCAAGGCCCAAATGCAGCCTTCACTGCCACTAGCCCACAAGGGGCTTACGAAGTCCAAGATGGACTTCCTTCCACATAAACGGTCAAGCTTTTCGAAAGCTTTTCAAACCACAAGCTCTCCTCTTTCGCAGCGTAAACAGAACATTTGATCGCAGCCAAACCAATTAATTGCCTTCGATTTTCCAAGAGGGTTTAACCTTAGGAACATTCTCATATTTATAGTCCATACGTGGAATTTAGAACACATCGAATGCAAAGAAAAGTAATTTCGAATTTAATCGAAATTTGCTTTCTAAAGGGTTTAAAAACCCTTAAAGTATTTTTAATAAATTAAAAATAATTTCTCCCTTAATTAATTAAAACCTTGAAGGGTTTTAAATAATAATTAAATAAATAATAAAGAGAACCTCCATTGGTTTTAATAAAAACCATTGCCAATGGAATCTCTCCGGATTCTCTTAAAAATATTCTCTTGGAATCTTCCACCTTTGAAGCCAACACATCCTCTTAACATTAATGCCATTTCCATTTGACATCAATGACAAATCATAGACAAGAAGCTAGGATCTTAAACCCAAAATTTCCAACACTTGGAGGATGTGTATTGCGTCCTCAAGGTGCCAATGGAGGGTTTCGGGTTGAGGTTGGCATCAATCAAAAGACGAAGATGAGGAATATGTTTGGGGATGCCTGGGAGGGAATGAAGGTGGGGAGCGAAGATATCCCTTATTTATCCATGTCCATGGACAAGGAGTTAGATCCCCTTCGGGCTTTGGTGATGTTCATGTTGGCCAACATCGTGGTCCCGAATAGCATTGGGTGCAGGTTCCCTTGGAACCTGATAAGGGTGGTGAGTGATATCATCACCATGAGGCAGGTGTATACATAGGATTTCTTCTTATTGGCATAGGTGTATCAGGAGCTTTATGAGGTGATAAGATAGGGGCAAAAGGGATTGGGGTGCAACCTAGTGCTACAATGTTAGGGATGGGAGCACTTCATATTTGCTCAACCAGAGGGGCTACCTATGGAGGAGTTTGGTAGGGAGCAGCCCTACACTAGATGATGGGCTTTGGCATAGGAGGTGCAACTAAGTCATATCGTGAGGATGAGCTAGTGGTAGAGGGATTTATGGGCAGGATTGAAATATGCCCAAGTGGTATGGAGGCCATGGTTGGGTTCCCAGTGGACTGGCGATAGCGAGCATCTACGATGAGTGCGGTAGGGTAGGTGGGTAATTGGGAGGCACAAGAGTGAGGTGGAGTACTTCCATTTTACCTGAGTACTCCATCAATTTGGGCTGAGGTAGGATATTCTTGATGAGCTAGTGCCCTATAGGAGGCATCAGGAGGATATGATGCTACCATGCATGGAGCCATGGATGGTAGCCTTGGAGGATGATGAGGAGGTGGACATTTTAGATGTGGAGGATGTAGGGATGACCATGGAGTATGATGCATGGTTTACAGTGCAGCCACCATGGGTACCACCTCAAGGAGTGGTTAATGTAGGTGGTGGTCGAGAGGCTAGGGATAAGGTTAACCAAGGGACTCATGATGAGGGTGCCTCAGAGATGCAAGGCAAGGGGACTCAGGATACCTATAAGAGGCAATGGTGCCTTTGTTCTGATAATTAGAGGCAGAATGTGAAGGGTGTGACACAAAAGACACCCAAGATTGGGGGAGATGGCAGAGATGGGGAGGATATGAAGGAGGTTGCAAATGTATCCCTAGGCTGGAGCGAGGAGAAGTGGGCACAACTAGAGTAGTAGTTTGTGAAGCGAGATACGAGTATTGTGGATCTCCAAGCAGAGCTAGTGGAGAGGGAGTGACGACACGAGGTTGACATACGACGCCTTATTTCTTGGTATAGATACATTGAGGCATTGGAGGATAGGTTGATGGAACATCATATTCCACTTCCAGATCCTCCAACATCATATACATTCGAGGTGCTAGGCATAGTCAGTATAGGTCTAGGGCTTCTACTAGGTCTGAGGTTCCTGTTAGGTCACAAACTCTTGCTAGGTCATAGGGGTCTTCTTGGAGGATGTAGTTAGTGCTTAGATGCACTTTTTGTATATGAGCCTTGGTGCTCCATTGTATGTAGCCTTTTGGCATTCATATATATATACATGGCTTTTACCTTTTGTGTTATATATTTGTGTGAATTATTTTGTGGAATGCTTTTGTTGAATGCATGTTTATGTTTATGATTGATGCATATGATATGTTATGGATGACTAATGCAAGATGGCATGTATGGATGATTAATGCTAATGATCATTTATGGTTTAGATCTTTATTTTGGTCATTTTTTGGCATTGTTGTTTAATCAAGGGCACCAAACCTGGTGGCACATGGGGTGAATGACTTATCAACTGACATGGATTTTGACATGGAAGAAGATATGGATGTTGATATGGAAGACTGCCTATTTTGCAGAGACTCGGACATCTTAGTGGCATCAAACAAACCCACTAAAATTACCTAATCCTTCTAGGACCAAATGTGTCTGTAGTGAATTCATTTACAGAAATCAAGAGCAAGGTAATGATCCTAGATAATCAATAACTAGTGTTTGTGCAATTGATTTGATTAAATCATCTTGAGTAAATTGGGTAAACCTGTTATGGATGAAACCAAGAAGCTAGCTTGTTTGTATGAGCGGTCAAAGCTCTATTTTAAAAGAGACATGTCACCATGCATGAGCATACTCCACTACCAATCAAGAATATATAGCTCCAGTGGAGGCTAACTCCATAGTCCATGATTTTTTTTTTGATCTCTTAAGTTTTGGTGATGACTACCTAATAGTCTGACTGGAAATGTAGTATGATCCTTACAACCCAATTGATCAGTGGTGTGTGATAAAAATATTTAGAGTTTTTGTTAGGGATTTGTCCCTACTCTTTCTTTTATTTTTTGGAATTATGAGAGTGGTGATAACCACTATTTTTATGGACTATGTTGCATGATGGGACTAGCAAGGATGACCCTTTTCACTTCAAGGTTTATACCAAGTATGGTGTTATCCCTTTTTTAACAAGATGTTTTTAAGATGTGAAAGTTGTGCATGGTTCAAGAATATTTTTGGAATCAGTTCCCAAACTCAATATTTTTCTTAGTGTATATGTGTTATGGTCCTAAAAGAACTCGACATGTATGTTGAAGGTTTCTTAAAACACTAGGGGTGGGTGAGTGACCGAAAATACCTAGGATTTTGTGAATGTAGTTTGTGTGCATGACAATTTGACTTTACGGAAATATGTGGATGACATTGTGAAGGTGCCCCTGATTAAGACAACATGACTTTTGTTGGACCAATTAAGACCTTGAACTTAGTAAATGATCCCTAAATATGAAATACGTATATGAATGAAATGTATGATGTGTAGTTTTGTGAAATGTTGTATGAAATGTAGGCGAATGCATTGTTTGGAATGAAGTGTATGCAAATGTTTTTGTGTATTAGCCATGTATATATAATAATAAAATCATGCATAGAATGCTCTCAAGTGTATAACATTAAGTGGTTTGGATTCTTCCTCTCCCTCTAGACTAGCAAACCTATAAGTACCGTTACCCACTCTTTGTGTAACTATGTATGGACCCAACCAATTAGCCATAAATTTATCATGAATATGCGGTAATGCATTGGTGTTTTGTTGGTTCTCTTTAAGGACAATATATCCTACTTAGAATTCATGTAGATGAACTTTGATGTTGTAAGCACATTTGAGGTGGTCTTGATAAACTCGTAAATGCTCTAAAGCATTGACTCACCTCTCATCAAGAAGTGTGAGTTGGTCAAGACGTGCTTGTCTAGCAGTGTCATCATCTATGAATTCCTGCAAAACAATTTGCAAGGAAGGGATCTCGAGCTCAAGAGGCATGATTGCTTTGGCTCCATAGACAAATGAAAATGGTGTTACCCCTATAGGCATGCAAATGCTTGTTTGATAAGCCCATAATGCCAAGGGAATTTGTGTATGCCAATATCTATGATTTTCTTTGACAAGTTTCTTGAGAATAGCAATTAAGGTCTTGTTGGAAGCTTCAACTTGTCCATTTGCTTGTGGGTAATAAGGAGTTAAGAAACTATGTTGAATGCTATATTTCTCGTAAAGTGATCAAACATATTTGTTCTTGAAAGAATTGCCATTATTTTAAATAATTTTTGAGGGGATACCAAAATGATAAATGATGTGATGAAGTATAAAATCCACAATTCTAGGTCATGTCATGTTGGTTAGAGGAATTGCCTCAACCCAATTTTTGAAGTATTCAGTAGCTGTGATGATGAAAGTATGTTGTCTCGAGGAAGGAGGTGAAATTTTACCAATTAAATCTAGGTCCCATTGTAAAAAGGATAAAAGGCTTTGAATAGGTTGTAAATCTTGTGATGGTACATGAGTTAGATTAGCATGTTCTTGGCACTTTTTGCAATGTTTAATATAGGTGCAACAATCACATTCCATTGTGGGCCAATAATAATCCATGCATAGAATATGCTTTACAATGGCTATTCCACTAAAATGACCACCACAAGTACCATCATGGGATTTAGCTATGGATCTTTGAGCTTAGCTAGCCTAGAGACAATGAAGGAGGACTCCATCATAACCACATTTACAACACATCCCCCAATAGAATGAAACGGGTTATCTTTTCTTGAAAGTGTATTTGGCAGTTCGAGACATGTAATATGGGAGTTTTTCAAACTTGAGAAAGGTAACTATTTGGCTCGACCAAGGATCATATGAATATGATTGGATAAAGCAAACATTCTTTTCATATTTTGACTTAGCACGAGAAATTGCAGATTTAGAGATCGTTGAAATGATAAGGGGTTGTACCTCTCCAAAGGAGTCTTTTGGAATAAAGGATCCAAGGGAGGCCATCGCATCTACAAATATGTTAGTAAAACATGGTAAACTATTGATTTTATACCAATCAAACTTATAGAACAACTTCAATTCTACTTCGTGATAAAGGTTAATGGTAGGTTCTTTGCATTGGTATTCTCCATTGATTGTTTGACTACAATTTGAGAATTACCAAATCTCCTAATACGCTTAATGCTCATAACTATAGCTAATTGAATACCTAGGATTAAGGCTTCGTACTCTACGGTGTTGTTTATGTATTGGAAGTCTAGTTTGAATGACAAGGAAATAGGTACCCCCTGTGGTGTGTGAAATATGATTCCAACACCTTTATATTTCATGCACTTAGAGCCATCAAAGAATAATGTGATATTGACGTCTTCCTCAAGAATGACATCTTCTTCTTGTTTAGTGACAACAAATACCGAAGCAATTGGGAGCTCAATAATTAAGTGATGATCACTAGGTAGTGGAGCTTCCCCAAGTTGATCGGCTATTACCTACCCTTTAATGGATTTTTGGCTAATGAATTCTAGGTCGAATTCAGTGAGTAGAATTATCCATTTAGCGGTGCGAGTATTATTGTAAGTGCGAGACATCATGTAACGCAGAGGATTTTCTCTAGCTATGACATAAGTTGTATGACTAAGCATATAATGTCAAATTTTCTTAGTGGCAAAAACCACTGCTAAGCATAAGTTTTCTACATAAATGTATTTAGTTTCATAGCTTACCAATATTCGACTAATGTAGTATACAATTTGCTCTCGATTTTGTTCATTATTTTGTGCAAGCATTGTCCCTAATGCAAAATCCATTGCTAAGATGTAAAGATAAAATGGGATCCCCAGACGAGGAGGAGCTAATATTGGTGGAGAAGTTGGGTATTGCTTAATATGATCGAAGGCTTGTTGGCATTCATCTGTCCAAGAGAATGACACCCCCTTTTGTTGTAGGTGATTGACCTACATTTGTCAAAAATTTGCACAGTATAACGAAAGATTGATTGAATATTTCCTTGTAAACTATGCAATTCATTTAAATTAGTTGGGGGAGGCATATCTAGGATAGCCTTGACCTTTTTAGGATCCACCTCAATGCATCTTTTGGAGACAATGAATCCTAGAAGTTTTCCAGAGGTAAAATCAAAGACACATTTCTTGGAATTCAACCTTACATTATGCTCTAGGAGTCAGTAAAAAACTTTCTCCAATACACCAATATGTTCTTGTCGAGTTTTGGATTTAGCCAAGATATCATCCACTTGTTACATAACTTTATTAATATTAAATAGAAATCATTCACCAATATGCAAAAATATCAAATCATTCATCCACAATACATTATCCACAATAACAATCCACAAATGAGAGAGATAGATAATACCCTTAAGGTAGGGAAACACCAATAATAATCCTTAAGGAAGGAATTACTCCACAAGATCTCCCAAGGTGAGAGGCCACTTCGTGGGCATAGACGATTACATAAGATTCTTCTCCAATATTTACTAGTAAATATGGGATCCGTATCACTTACAATAGTTTTTTGTATTCCATGCAATTTAAAAATTGAATCCATAAATACCTTGGCCACTTTGCTTGCTGAAAATGAATGTTGTAAGGCCTGAAAAATGAGCGTATTTGGATAGGTGATCAACTACCACAAAAATTACCGTTTTACCTTCTGACTTAGGAAGTCCTTCGATAAAGTCCATGGAAATATGTTTCCACTGACGATCTAGAATAGGTAATGGTTGAAGCAAACCTAGTGACTTAACTATTTCTCCCTTATTATGTTGGCACACCTCGCATTATGCTATCCATTGCTTAACATTTGCTTTTAATCCTTTCCAACAAAAGGATTGTTTAACTCGCATGTATGTTTTCAAAAACCCTGAATGGCCTGCAGATGGAGAAGAATGTGACTCCTCTAGAATCTATGATTTGAGTGTTGAATTATGAGGAATGTAAATGCGGTTCTTCTTACGCAATATTTCGTCATCATATGAGAAAAGAGGGTACTTAGATGAACCCCTAGACCATTCTTGAATTATTTGAGTTGTTTCATTGTTGGACTGCCATTATTCCTATAACTGAGACACCCATTGAGAACAAGGCCCTGAGATGGCATTAATGACTACTTCATCTTCATATTTTTGGGATAATGCATCAGCTGCCACATTTTCTTTCCCTTTCTTATATTCAATCACGAAATCATATCCTAATAATTTTTTCAACTACTTATTTTGTTCAGGATAAGAAAAACTTTGTTCTAGAAAATGTTTGAGACTGTTGTGATTTGTTTTTATAATAAAATGACTATTTATTAAGTAGTGCCTCCATTTTTCCACTACGTGTAGAATAGCCAACATTTCTTTTTCGTAGGTATATTTACCCAAATTCTTCCCTGAAAGTTGTTTACTTTCAAATGCCAATGGATGACCCTCCTACATTAAAAGTGCCCCAATACCTGTTCCTGAGGCATCAAATTCAATAACAAGTGACTTTTTAAAATCTAGAATGGCCAAAACTGGAGTAGTACACATTGCTTCCTTAGGAGCATCAAAGGCTTTGGTGGCTACTTCTGACCACTGAAAAGCATCCTTCTTGGTGAGAATTGTGAGTGGACCTATAATTTTACCATAGTTACGTATAAATTTGTGATAATATCTAGTGAGACCCAAAAAACCATGAAGTTTCTTGATGGTTTTAGGCAAAGGCCAATATTGTATTGCCTTAATCTTATTGGGATCCACCTTAACACCTTATTGAGATACTATATGACCAAGGTATTCAACTTCTTGAACACCAAAGGATCATTTGGATCTTTTGAAAAATAACTTTTCCTTGTGTAGGATATGGAAGACTCTACCCACATGTGATAAGTGATCTTTCCAAGATTTACTATAGATGAGTATGTCATCGAAGAATACGAGGATAAATTTATGAAGAAATGGATGAAATACCTGATTCATGAGGCTTTGGAAGGTAGTTGGAGCATTCGTGAGACCAAAGGGCATGACCAAGAATTCATAATGACCCTCATGAGTGCGAAAGGTGGTTTTAACTTGAATTTGGTGAAAACCTGAATGTAAGTCTAGTTTGGTAAAGAATTTGGAACCATGTAGCTCATTTAGTAAATCATCAATGACAGGAATAGGAAACTTATCTTTGATTGTGATTTTGTTGAGAGGACAAAAATCTGGACACATATGCCAAGAATTGTCTTTTCGATGAGCTAAGACGTCTGGTGAGGAATAATGACTAGTACTATGATGGATGACACCATGGTCTAATAGTTCTTGGACAATCTTCTCAATTTCTATTTTCTAGGGTTGGGGATATCGATAAGGAAAACCATTTGATGGAAGACTTCCTGGCACAATATGGATAGCATGGTCATGATATCTTTTGGAGGGTAGGCCTTTGGGTTCTTGAAAAACATCCTCATAGTTAGCCACAATGTTTTGGAGATATTGCTCTTTGATTTTTGGCATATCTTGTTCTAACTTTTCAATGCAATTGATTCGAGCTATGAATCCTCCGCTATATTTTCTTAATAATTTTTCCATGCTATGTGAACTTACAACTTTTGATGGGGGTGTGGGTAGTCCTTGAAGATGAATGGTCCTCACATTGGCTTTCCATTCCATAAAGTGATGTTTGTGATTAAACACGGTGGTTTCCAATTGTTCCATCCATGCAATGCCTAAAATAACTTCAGAATTTCCTATTTTCATAACAAAAAGAGGACCTTGCCAAGCATACGTACCCATTTGTAATTAAACTGAAGATGTCTTACCTAGATATTGAGAAATTTCCCTGCTTGCAGTTCTGACTTGAAATCGATCTTGAATAGAAGAGAAGACGTGCAAACCCAATGTCCTTGCAAGTTTTGCATCAATGAAGTTGTGACTACTTCCGAAATCAATTAATACTGTCACCCTTTGTTTTTGAATGAAACCTACCACCTTGATTGTATGGTGAGAGGATAACCCATATGAGCATGTACTAAAATAGTCATGGTATCCTCCTCAAATACAACTTCCTCATGTTCATTTTGATCCTCAACTGGGAGATCCTCAGGTGCACCATACTCATCTATTTCTTCTTCTTCCTTATATGCATATTCAATCTAAATTTTTTGTCGTGGTGTACATGCTTGATCTTTTAGATGATGATTGTGACATTTGTCGTAGAAGTAACATGATGGTGGATCATTTCTATGGAAAGAGTTATTGTGGAATTGAGGTCGCCCATATGAATCACGTCGAGTGGATGGGCCTAAGTGTGCCTTTATCTCCACCAAATCAACAATCCTTATACACTCATCCAACTTGGATGGATTTTGTAGATCCACTTCAACTTTAATATGTGCTTTTAATCCATTTCAAAAAGCCATGACTACCACGTCTGGTTGTAGATCTTGTACATAGTGAAGCATACTGGTGAATTTTGAGATATAGTCCCCTACTGATCCTATTTGCTTAAGTGACAACAACCGTACTGTGTATGAACCTGTGGAAAATTTGTCGAATCTATGAAGAAAGGCTTTTCTAAAATTATCCCAAAAGAAGGCATGATGGGGATCCTCACATTTATACCATGTAAACCACTGATAAGCTTCAGTGCCAAATTTGGTTGCTACAAAAGGGACTTTTCCCTATTCCTAGAATTTGTAGAATTCTAAAATGCCTTCCATTTTGGCAATCCACCCATGCGGATCCTGGAATTCAAAGGTAGGCATGTCAACGCATTGATAATTGATTCTAGTAGGACCTCTTAGTTGGGAGTGAGCATTGTTTCTATCTTATTCCTCGTTACTCCTTTGTCGCTGGTTGTTATTTTGATAAGGTATATTAGAACCTCTTTGTTTCTCCAAATTTTCTTTGTTACCCCAATATTCATTACTTTTGTGACCATTATGATTTAGGGACTGACTATTTTGACCTCTATGGCATGTATAGACGTCATAGTGGATGTTAGTACTCTAGTTGGGAATATGAGGATTTGGTTGAGGTTGTTTCCTAGATGTATTGAAGCTTGCAGTCATAATTTGAAGACTGCTTATCAAATCTCTTAACACATCATCGCTGACCATTGGATGATTGTTTTCTATTTGGGTGATATTTTATTTGAGGAGTTTGGAGAGGTATTGGATGCCATTGGGCTGACCACTGGATGACGGATTAAAACTACCAATTTTGGAAGGAGAAGGAGAATTTTTGTACCTTGGCTTCGATGATATCTTCTTGCATTGTTTTTGGGAGTCTCTGAGCTTGATAGTCGACCGTCAGATCCTTTGGTCCAACTTTTTCTCATGCACTTTCCAAAATCTCCTGCTTAGTAGCTTTTGAACTTTGATTTTTGTAAAATTTGGAAAAAATTTGTATTCCGCTTCAACTGTCGCTCCAACTGCGACATGAATTTGAAATCTAGGTTCGCCTCTTAACAACTTTCAGCAATTATTTCAAGGTGACAACTTTTTCAGTAATTTTTTGACTTGACAATAATTTTTTCAGCAATTTTTCGACTTGATAGCAACTTTTCCAGCAATTTTTTGACTTGAAAGCAACTTTTCCAGCAATTTTTTGACTTGACAACTTTTCAACTTGACCGTAAATTTGATAGCAATTTCTGATTGATGACTTTTATTTTGACATGGGAACCACTCAAGATGAGAGAGGGACATGGTAACCACTCAAGATGACACGAGGACCACTCGATATGACATAGAGACCAAGGAACCCAACGACACAACACATGACTAACACAGAGATCGAGAAACCCAACGACATGACACATGACTGACACAGAGATCGAGGAAAACAGTGAGGGACACAACGAGATGAGACTAGGACTGATGAAGGATAAGTAGACACTGACGTGATTGTAAGGTTATGAGGACACGACCAAGGACGACGTATACCGATGGAGGATAAGTGGACACTGATGCAACTACAAGGTGATGAGGACATGACCAAGGACAACGTATAGTGGCATAACACGACAAGGAAATATGTAAATGATGCAAACTAAGGACACTAAACCACGGTAGAGGTCGAAATGGCCATGAACTATAGCCATATCGAGGTGGTAAAACCATACTTGTAGGACCAAAAACTTCCCAAAAGTGGGGGAAAAGCTCAAAAAAGTGGTTAGGACCAATGTAAAACCTATAAAGTTTTCCCAAGGGGTCCATAAGGTGTCAAATGGACCTCGTATTAGTTGCCTAATTGGATCGACTAGATTTTAGTGTCTACAAATATCCCTTTTTGATATGCATTGTGTGCAACACAACACTAAGAAAAAATAGATGACTAAAATGTTGAATGATTAAGGTTATTCAATAACCTAACCAACTTTAGATGCTCCAATCATGGAAAGAGCATGTGTTCTTGAATCCTTGCTTCTCACTCAGTAAAGACATTGGTCTTGGTTTCTCTTCAACTTCTAGGTATGCTCAGGGGACGTATAACCCTAGGCATTAGGGAATATCAAGTATTTTGGTAAATTTTAAGGTTACCAATAGGTAGGTTCACCTGTACTGTTATGTGATTAATTTTAAATTGTTGCTTGTTTACTGCCCCAAGTAAGGGTGTGATTGTCTTTGTCAAAGATTCGTTAGACGAATATAATTTGCATGATTGGGTGTTTAATTATTGATTTATTATGAATTTGCTATGTATGACAACCCCCTCAAGCGACGAGTCAATGAGGGAATGACCAGTGATAAAATTGACGAGTCGCTTGACACATGACTTTTTTGGGGTTCCTTTGGCTTTTACCCATTATAGAATAGATTAGTTTTGAAGAGGATTTTGATGATTTTATTGATGTTTTATGGAAGAAAGGAGTTGAAAACCTCATTCTCATGGGGCGGTCCAGCCACAATGGCCTTCTTAGGAATTGAAGTAGTAACTTTTCAATGCATCCATGAAGAACTTAGGTTCCATATTGATCATGAGTGAATTCCATTAGATTTGACTTGTTTTTGGTGGGTTTTGGACCATTTTCTTTGATTTTTGATTAATGTATATGTATATATTTGACCAATGGGCTTGATGGATGCCATTGGGGTATTTTTTATTTGACCAAAAGATTTATTGATACCTTTGGGGCTTTTTGAGTTGACCAAAGGGTTTATAGAAACCTTTCGGGATTTTTGGGATGACCAAAGAGTTTATGGAAACCTTTGGGGCTTTTTGGGCTGACCAAAGGGTTTATGTATACCTTTGGAGATTTTTGGGCTAACAAAAGGGTTTATGGATACCTTTGGAGCTTTTTGGGTGACCAAAGAATTTATGGAAACCTTTGGGTCTTTTTGGGTGACCAAAGGGTTTATGGAAACCTTTAGGGATTTTTGGGTGACCAAAGGGTTTATGGAAATATTTGGAGATTTTTGGGTGACCAAAGAGTTTATAGAAAACTTTGGATATTTTTGGGCTGACAAAAGGGTTTATGGATATCTTTGGAGTTTTTTGGGATGACCAAAGGGTTTATGGATACCTTTGGAGCTTTTTGGGATGACCAAAGGGTTTATGGATACCTTTGGAGATTTTTGGATGACCAAAGAGTTTATGGATACCTCTGGGGCTTTTTGGGTTTACCAAAGGGTTTACGGATATCTCTGGGACTTTTTGCGAGTGTGAGGTCTAAGGAATCACTTTATTGTAGCCTATGGGCCATATGATGTATCTTTTTACCCCCTACATATACACATATATATGAGATTTTATATGTGGTTTATCATCATGTGTTTATTGTTTGATGATATGTATGCAATGTGTTATTTGCTTTATGATGTGATGATGGATTTATATCATGTATGCATATGTGGTAATATGATTTGATTTTATGTGATTTGACATTATGTATGTGTATGGATGCATAATGAGATGGATGATCAAATGATCTAGATGATAAAATATATATACTATTTAACATACTATGTTAGCACCATAGACTATATAGAATTCATCAATTCCTATGTACTATTGTCATGAGACTACGTAATGTATTTGTTAATAATGTAAACTGACATGTATGTGAGAAAATGGAATGAATGATAGGATGTTATATGATGTCTATGAGGTTTTCATGAGACTCAAACACTCTAGTCAACTGACCAAAAGTTATATACTAACCATGCAAGACTTTTTAACAAGGTATGAATCTACTAGGATGACCAAGATACTTAATATCCGTTTGTGTGCAAGTGAGTTCATTTTGTGAGACGCACAAGGATACCGCTATTTCCAGATAGGCTATCCACCAAATTTGTAATGAGGATCATCCTATGAATATGATGATCTTGGATTTTGTACTTAGTTGGATTAGACCACTAGGTAGTATAGGCTACCAAAAGCTAGCTCATCCACATGCAAATATTGGTCTACACATATGTAAAAAGCTAATGTGACAGACATATCATGATACGTAAGGATACCGCCATTGCCAAGTAGGTTTTCCACCAAACATATAATGAGGATCACCTTAGTGGTTTGTTGAATACTGATAATTCTAGGGATTCAAGTTCAAAATCCCTTATTTTCTTCAATTTTATTAGGATACTTGCTTGTATGTAGTGATGATAATCACTATTTATTTTATATTTTGTTTTCTTTGAACAAGGGATTTGGGGAGTGGTGATAACCACTATTTATTTTTGTTTTTGATTTTCGTGTTGTGAGGATTTTGATTTTGAACTTTTAGGATTTTGATTTTTGAACTTTTAGGATTTTGGGAATTGGGATTTTTGATAGTGGTGAAAACCACTATTTATTTTTGGGAATTGGGTAGGGAAGAGCTTGTACTTTTGCCAATTCTTAACATTCTTGAACCATTCACACAAGGGGATGAGTAGGATACATTTTTTTCTTAAGGTACCCTAGACCACTTCATAGGTTTCATATTTCCTTGCACAAAACTTGGATTTATTAGTTTGAAAATGTGTTGGAAATTTGATGTATACAAGGTACAATCTAAGCAAGACTCTACCTCCTAAAAATTAGGATAGCGTTCTACAAAATCTGAAAAGAAAACTAGAGGCGACTGAGTGACCACAAACCCTAATTACATTCTAGAAAAAATGTTTAGGTGGAGGGGATGGACATAAATGTGAAAAATGGGAAATGTAGGTGGAAATGATAAGTGAAATATGCAATGATGTGACTGATGACTTGAGAAACATTGATTTTGAATGATGAATAGTGTACAATCATAGTGCTAGACATGTATGAGCAACTCTAAAATGCAAAGTGTAACAATGAGTATGTCTAATGCAAGCGATGACAAAGTACAATGGGATGCAATGTGATGCAATGGGATGCAATGCAATATTTTTGTATTTTTGATGTTTTGATGATGTATTTGAATTTTTGATTGGTGTACACATATGTACATGTGACGAATGGGTTTATGGGGGCCATTGGGACATTAGGGATGACCAAAGAGATTATGGATGCCTTTGGGTCTTTTTGGGTGACCTAGAAGGTTATAGACTATATAGGAGCATTTTAGGTTGACCAAGCGGGTTGTAGACACCCTTGGAGCATTTTTGGGGTGACCTAGATGGTCATAAACCACCTACAAGGATTTTAGGTTGACCAAGTAGGTTGTAGGCACCCTTGGAGCATTTTGGGGTGACCTATATGGTCATAGACCACCTAAAAATATTTTAGTTTGACCAAGCAGGTTGTAGAAACCCTTGGAGCATTTTGGCATGACCTAGATGGTCATAGATTGCCTAGGAGCATTTTAGGTTAACCAAGTAGGTTGTAGATACCCTTGGAGCATTTTGGGGTGACCTAGATGGTGATAGAATACCTAGGAGCATTTTAGGTTGACCAAGGGGATTGTAGGAACCCTTGGAGCATTTTGGGTGACCTAGACGATCGTAGACTGCCTAGGAGCATTTTAGGTTGACCAAGGGGGCTGTAGACACCCTTGGAGCATTTTGGGACGACCTAGATGGTCATAGAATACCTAGGGGAGTTTTGGGTTGACCAAGCGGGTTGCAAACACCCTTGGATCATTTTGTAACTTTGATGGCTTGGTGGTTCTATGAGGAAGATGTGATACTTTGTGTACCCCCAGTATTTATGGTGATCAAAGAAAGCGAGGAAGGTGTGATACCTTTAGGATCCCCATTTTGCTTCATGTCTTGTGATGTAAATAGTGGGGGAGTTGTGACACCTTGGATACCCCTAGTATGTACTATGATCGATGCAATATTATTGGCTTGGCTAGAAAAAGCAATAGAAATTGACCCCCCTCATTGCGGTAGGGGATTCTGGATAATGCCTACATTTTGAAGGTGTAAAATGAGTGAACCACTCATGGATAAAGCTCCCTTATCAATAAAATCCTGGACCTTGCATCTAAAAACATGGCAATTGTGAATGTCATGCCCTCGCATTCGATGATAGAGGTAAGAATGATCCTCCTTGTATAGTTTAGATCTAGGTCTATTTGGGTTGAACAGGTTATGTCTGGCAAGATGATTACCTTTGTGTCTTGAAATTTGTGAAAGATGGTTGAATTGAACTTAGAGAATGGAGTCTAGGTACGATGTTGACATCTTAAATAATGTGAACATGGTGGACTCATTCTACGGGGTGATGATGTTGTATGTGTCTCAATCACCTATATAGGTTTCTCTTCTTGACTCCCATCTATAGGTAACTGTAGCTCAAAAATTCTCACACTTCTTTCCTCAAGGCTGATGGATCCATGCCTTAGAGGGGAAGGGGAGAATGTATGGCCTACACCTCAAAAAATAGGCACTTAATCATACCTTTTGTATATGGTGATTTTTCAACGAATGGGTTTGGGTTCACCAGGAAGCATTTGTGGTCGATTCCATACCTAGGATGTGGGATTTGTTTGGATGTGTTCATTTTTAATCAAATCACATACATGCCTAAGTTTGGCCAATATGTAAATTAACTAGAATTTATGCAATTCAGATTTATAAGAAGACAATAGATATGAAAATATGATGCTAATGCAATGTTACACCTTGATTTAGAAAGAAATTCAAACATGCACCTGATTCGGATGTCTGATGAAGATTCTATCATTTTTTGTAGGTCAAGATCATCCTTGATTTTATAAAATCATCTGCAATTTGTCAATATCATCTCTAATTTGACAAAATCATCTCATATTTGATGAAATCATCTTAGATGATGAAATCGTCTGAGACGATTATGTCAAAAACCTGCAACAGAGCAATTTGATGGCATAAATGGTGCAACATGCAATTATATGATAATAATTCTAGGATAAATGGACAGATTAATTATATAGAATGCTTATTGAATGATCAATATTAATTCTACTAAAATGAATGTGATGATTTATATTTTAAATAATGACCTTATGTAAATTTAAACATAATGAAGGTGAACGCCAAATGCAGTAGTTAAATATAATAATCAAAGGTAATGCAAATTAAAAATTAAAACTAAATAGATGCAAACAGAGTTCTGAAGTTGCCCCCAAGTGGTATGGTGACGAAATCACCTGCAATATGACAAAATCATCTCCGATATGTAACGATATTATCTCCAATTTAACAAAATCACCTAGGATGATTTTGTATACACCAGGACAAAGCACAATTGAAACTTTCAGCAAAATAATCAAACTAAAATACAAAAAGACAGAGCTCTATTTGCTTTACTAGCTAACACACTTCGAAATGCAAGAAATTGATCATCCAAGGGGATTTCTAAGAAAATACCTTAGATTAAATAGGATTGAAACTTTGTTTGGAGGGTTATGATTCTCCCTATTCTGAAAGATCTCGATAGATTTCCAAACCATAACACCTACACGCTTATCCTAAGATAACCAGGGCAGTTGCAACTAATTCTATCTTTTTTTCTAACCAATAAAATTTTGTTTTAAATAAAATCGTCCATACGATTTCTTCTAAAAATTTAGGATGATTTCAAACAATTAGAGACGATATCGTTCGATCGGGGATGATATCATCACACGGTTGTAACATGTATTTTTGGCACAAAAATTGAGGCAAGTAATTTTTAGGTTGATTTTTCAAATATTTTTAACTTAGGTAAAATGATTTGTGTTATTTTTAATTAGGTAAAATAATGTGTGTCATTTTTACCTTGTTACATTTTGCCCCCTCTTTAGCAAATTTTTTGAAGGAAAATGCGTTAAAGAAAGATTGCATGCTTTTCAAGAAGGTAAAAATTTATTGCAACTTTTTGTTGACGGTTTTAAGTTGGGTTGTTCAACTGTTTTATGTATGGTGCCCCCTTCGAGTTTTTGTGCCAAATTGTAATTTTGGTAAAAAAAATTGGAAAGCGTATATACTTAAAGTGATTTTTAATAAAACTATAAAACTAAAGTAAAAAGCTAATTCATTTTTACTATTGCATTTCTCTGTTTTTAGCTCTGGAGAGAAAAATGGTGGAGGTAGAGCATCGAGAGGATGCAGTGTGGAGGAGAGTATGGGTAAGGATTCTAAATTTGTTTTTGCTTTTAATTTTAGCTTATTTTTGGATTTTTTTTTTTATTTTGTGAATTTTGGACGTCACGGCCGTTTTCATGGCGCGTTGACGAAGTCAGACTAGTTTTTACAAAATCGTCGCTATTCTAACAAAATTGTCTTGGGCGATAATATCAAAATAGGATTTATTTTGTCAAAATAGGGACAATTTTGATTGTTAGTATGCTTAAAAATTAAGATGATATCATCAAATTAGAGACGATATCATTAAATTATGGACGATTTATGCATTATTTTTAAAGAAATTATTGTTTACTAAATTTACACATTTTGATTTTTTTTGCATATATCATTACTAAAAAGCAATGAGTGGAAATACGGAGGTTTGAGGGCAGATTTAGATGCCCTTAATGATGCTGAGAAGGATGTCCTAGAGAAGGTCGGGTTGAGACATGTGGCAAAAATACCACAAGTCCCTACAGATATGAGCTTATTAACAACTCTTGCAGAGAGATGGTACATAGGATCATCTTGCTTCTGGTTACCCACAAGGGAGATGGCCCCTACATTGGAGGACGCTTGGAGGATACTTAGGGTTCCTATCCAGGGTAGATTTATTGCTACATCAACAAACCAGGGTCAGACGATGCAAATATTATCAGGAGACCCTAGCTTTATCTTGGATATAGGTGGGGTAAAAATTGAGATATTGAGATAGATAGAGGGTGTGTCTTGTTTGACGTTGTACTGGCTGGAGTGGTGGTTATTATGTCATCAGAGTGGTTTCTGCCTTCCATGGTTTTTTGAGGAAGTTATTGCAGATATGAGAAACCAAGAGATTCGATTTGCATGGGGTTCATTCATATTGTGTAGGATTTACAAGACCTTATTTAAGGTCGTATATAGGAGAGGAGCAGATTTAGTGATGATATCCTTTCTTTAGGTCTGGTGTTGGGAACACATTGCTGTTAGGAGACTTGTGGGACTTCCTCTTAGAGGTGTGGATGCAAAGAGGTCGAGGGTCTTCTACCAGTGGTTATAGAGAGGGTCTTAAATGTGGGTAGATTTCTATTAGGCCATATACTTTATAGTGGTTCCTAAGGGACAGAGAAATCCACTTCCTATGATATATGAGCCTCTGACTCACTCGAGTTACTCGAGATCGCATTCGACTACTAGGATGGCTACTACTACTAGAGTAGGAGGATTTCAAGTACCACAACCCCTTGGTGGAGATGATGATGCTCAGATCTCAAAAGGTTCTAGGGGGATCTAAGGATTACCTAGTTGGTTATTTTTGTCTTTTTTATGACTAAGTATACCGATGATAGATATTGTGGCATATCAGTTAACTTTATATTGTATATGTATATTTTTTGATGATGTATATATATGGATCTTTTTTCTCTTATGTGACTTCATGTGTTTGGTTTAATTTTGCATTTTAATTTTTGAATGATAAGATGTCATTAATCATGCTTTGAAATTAAAAAAAAATGATTTTGATTTTGAAAATGTGTTTGTTGGAGTGATGATAAATTTTGATGGATTTTAGCAATATACCTCAAAGGATGTTATGTTGTTATGTGATTGTTGGTGGAGTTCAAAGCTCGCTAAGTCACGAAGCTAATCCTATTTGTGAGGAATGTTTTGATATGGCTAAAATGGTTGTTTGCTTAAGAATAATACTAAGGCTTTTATGGAAAAAAGAATATGTTTGATGTTGTTTTTGGAATAATGTGTTTGATAAGTGTTTGTAACAATTTATTGATTTTGGCATGAAAATTTTGAAAGATGATTTGCGCTAAGCAAGGAATTCTTAATTACTTAAGAATAATGCCATCATCACAAAAATCAAAATGAAATGCAGGATGATATATATAAATTTTGTTTATTCTTTAAAAATGCAAAATTAATGTTGGATAAATCATTATGTCATATGTGCAAAATATTTTATAATTTTTGTAAAGAAACATATGAGTTTTATTTTGGGGAATGAAAAATTAGAAGTATGACTTGTGCTAAGCAAAGAATTCTTAATTTCTTAAGAATAATACCATCATCGCAAAAGTCAAAATAAAATGCAGGATGAACAATAATTTATATGATAATAGAATAACTTGTATGATAATAAAATGATTTGTATAGTAATAAAATAATTTGTATGATGATAACATAATTTGTAAGGAATGATACAAATATTGGAATTATTTATCTAATAAAATTCCACAGGAATATTTTAAATTTATTTCCAAGACAAATTCAAATTTATCTAGAACCATTGTATGTGAAAAGTGATTCATTATCTATTTTGATTTTTATGATGATACAAAATCTCTTAAGTGACAAATGTGTGTGCTTTGTAATGTTAATTTACCAATTTTTATCAAGGTAACAATAAAGCAAACTTAAATGAACCAATGTGTGTGCGAGTGAAATGTTCATTTGACCATGATTTTTTGCATGCATTGGTACTGAACTACTATGTAAATCAAACTACCAAAAGTGAGTGAATCCATACACAAACATTAATATTTCCATGCGAATAGAAATTAACCAATGTCAGGCAAGTTGGGCACAAATCACCTGTTATGGGGTTTACCTCATGGTTTTCGAATAACTAAGAAATTCCCGGGATTCAAGTTCAATATTCCCTTATTTTCTTCAAATTTTGGAATAGGGGTTTCTTGTCCATTTCCGAACAAGGGGATTTTATTGGTTTTGTAATGGAATACTTTTCTTGATTTTCTAGTCTTTCTTCTCTTTTTTTTCTTTCTTTTTTCTCTTTTTCTTCTTTCTTTTTCTTTCTTTTCTCTCTTTTCTTCTTTTTTTCTCTCTTTTTGAGATACTTGCCCAAATTAGACATGGGGCAAGGGATTTATTTTGGGTAGGGAGGAGCTTGTCCTTCTATCAATTTCTCAGTATTCTAGACCATGCACATAATAGGAAGCAAGAAAAACTTTTTCACTTAAGGTATTAAGATTCACTAAGCAATATCACTTTTATCGAATTTGCAATAAATTATTTTTAATATGTAAAATGTGTTCTTGGTTCAAAAAAATAGCAAAATCATTCTCAGACTCAAAATTATTTATTGAAATGATAGTGATATTTGGTACAAGAGAGATTTATAATAAAAATAACAAAATCAAAATCTATTTAAATATGAGTTTTAGTGCATGCTTCAGGATATCTTTTAAATTTTATCTGAAATAAATTAAAATATAACTTGCAATCTTAGTAGATAATAAATGCACAGATACTAATCTAATAATGTTTTGAAATATTTTTTGGAATTTTTTGGATTTTGTAATTTTTTTTTGTTATTTTTGATGATATATTGGAATGCATGAGAAAATATTTACAACTATGTACAAGTGATGAGGCTTTTGGCTTTATGCATAATATCTTTTCGGATGCATAATATTCATGGGTTCCTTGAGATATTTTCCATCCAAGGTCACCAATCTATATGCACATGATCCAAATTTGGCAGTGACGATAAATGGTCCAAGCCAATTTGGTTGGAATTTTCCTTTAAGGTCTTTTCTTGCATTAATATTTTTTTTATTTTTGTTTAAGACTAAATCTCCAACTTCAAATGATCTATTGTGAACTTTATTTGCATATGATATTTTAAGTTTGTCTTGGTAGGCGTGAAGATGCTCTAAAGCATAGATGCATTTTTCGTCTAGAAGTTCCAACTGACTTAATCTGCCAGCATGATATTCATCTCCTAATTCAACATATTGAAGTAAAAGAGATAAAGAAGGAACTTCTAACTCAAATGGAAAAACTGCTTCAACACCATAGACCAAGATAAAAGGTGAAGCACCTATAGGAGTATGAACACTAGTTCGATAATACCACAAGGCTGGATATAATTGTATATGCCAGTCACAACCTGTTTTATTGACCAATATTTTTTGGATTTTGATTAGTATTTTATTAGATGCTTCAGCTTGGTCATTTTATTGGTACATAGATATTTTTAACTTTCTACAAATGATTTGATTGAAAATAAATTTGGATACTTGAATTCCTGTGCAAGAAGATAAAAGCATAGCTTCAAACCACTTTGTAAAATATTCTATTGTAGTTATTATAAATTTATGACCATCAGATGAGACAGGATTGATTTTACCAATAATGTCTAAACCCATTTAGAGAAGGGCCAAGGAGAAGCTATGGTTTGGATTTCCTGAGCAGGAGCATGGACAAGGTTAGCATGTATTTGAAGTTTTTCACAACGATGCACATAATCATTAGCATATTTTCCCATGGAAGGCCAAAAATAACCCATTCTAAGGAGCTTTTTAGCAATGGCACCTCCACTAAAGTGTCCTCCATAGAACCCATCATGGGCTTCACTTAAGGCTTTCTTAGATTCTTCTAGGTTTAGACATCTTAACAAGATACATTCAAAGGATATTTTATATAAGGTATTACAAATTATTACAAAGCGGATATCTCGCTTACGTAGTAGTCTAAGTTGTTTTCTATCTAATACTTCAAGGAAAGTCCCATTCTGTAGAAAGTTAAAAATATCTATGTACCAAGGTTTTGGGGTGATTTCATTAATCAAAAACACATCCAATGGCTATAAGCAAGATTTAGAAGAATCAGGTTCTTGAAGTTTACGGATAATGATAGTAGCATATTAATCATACAACTCCAAAGGTAACAAAGAAGTAGACACAACCATAGCATCTGCATCACGGTTGCTTATTCTAGGAATAGCTTCTAAAGTTACTTTTTCAAACAATGAAACAAGCTTAAGCAAATATTATTTATAAGGATGAAGTTTATCATCTTGTGTTTGATAAAATTCATTGATTTGATTTATCATGAGTTGAGAATATCCAAAAAATAATAAAAATTTAATATTTAAAGCTAAAGCAACTCGTAATTCAAGGATTAGAGCTTCATATTCTATAGTGTTATTAGTGCAAGCAAATTGTAATTTAAAAGATAAAGGTATTAGGTGCTTTTGAGGAGATATTAATATAATACCTGGACCTGCACCACTCATACATCTAGCTCCGTCAAAAAACAATGTCCACGTTTCAGAATGATCCTCTTCTAAATTAAGGCACTCATCTAGAAATTCAATATTCATGGGGTGAGTAGACTCTATAGGATCAAAAGCTATCTGATCAACTATAACTTGGCATTTTATATATTTTTGGCCAATAAATGTGAGTTCAAACTCACTAAGATCAAGAACCCACTTAGTTGTGCATCCTGATAAGTATGGTCTACTCATCAAGTATCTTAATTGATCAGATTTAGAAATAACATATGTTTTTTGACTTAGCATATAGTGATGCAACTTCTGTGTAGAAAATAATACTACTAGAAAAAGTTTCTCTAATGAAGTATATCTTATTTCATAACTTATTAAAGTCCTACTTATGTAGTATGTGGCTTGTTCTTTATTTTCATCATCAATTTGAGCCAACATAGCCCCAAGTGCAAGTTCCGAAGCAGAAATATATAAAATGAAAGGACAATCTGGTCTAAATGGAACAAGCACCAAAGGGTTAAGAAGATATTTTTTAATGCTATCAAAAGCTTCTTGACATTCCTTATCCCATTGAAAGGAAATATTTTTCTTGATTAGTTTAAGAAATGGTTCTGTTCAATCTACCAATTTATCAATGAAGCGGTGAATAGCTTGTAATTTTCCTTGTAAGCTTCTTAATTTTGATATATTTTTAGGAGGTGGTATATCACATATAGCCTTAATATTTAATTGATCCATCTCTATGCCTTGCATAGAAACAATAACTCCTAACAATTTTATAGATTTTACTTCAAATACACATTTTTTTGGATTTAAATGTATCAATATTCTCTTAATCCATCAAATACTTTTATTAAATCATTAATGTGATCATATTCTTTAGTTGAGCGAGCTATAATGTCATCCACATAATCATGCAAAATGTCATACATCATATCATAAAAAATATATGTCATAGTTCTTTGATAGGTTGCACCAGTATTCTTTAAACCAAAGGGTATTACTTTCCAACAAAAATTTCCCCAAGGTGTAATAAAGGCTATTTTAGCTTGGTCTTTAGGAGCTATTCAAATTTGGTTGCATCTTAAAAAATCCATCCATAAGGGATAACATCCCACTCTTAGCTATAAAATCTATGATTTGATCCATATTAGGGAGAGGAAAGTCATATTTAGGGCATGCAGTATTAATATATCTAAAATCAGTGTAAACCCTAATTTTGGTAGCTTCTTTCTTAGTTACTAGGACAACATTAGATATTCATTCAACATAATCAATAGCTTGTATAAATATGACATTCAAAAGTTTTTCTAATTCACTATTAACTAGTAGTGCTACTTTAGGATGCATTTTCTAAGTTTTTGCTTTACAAGTTTAGCATCTGGATGCACTACAAAATGGTGCATAACTATAGAAGGATCTAGGCCTGGCATATCTACGTATGTCCAAGCAAAACATTAGAATATTCTATAAGGAATTCAACATATAGCTTTTATTTTTCTTCACTTAATTCAGATCCAATTTTGACCATGCGAGGATTGTCCTCTGTTCCAATGTTGATTTTTATGAAATTTTCTACAACAATATTCAACTCTCTTTCAAAATTAGGAGGTGTGGGTGACACCCCCATTTATTGTAATTATTCTAGTGTGCATTTAGATAACTCTTATTGTGGATCAGTTGATTCTATATGAGCTATACATGGCATTGATCCATCAAAGAAAAATTTATTTCTTAGAATTTCATCAAGAGATATATCATGGCAGATATCCCCTTCTAAACATTCATCCACAGAAGCAATCATTTCTGGATAAACCATAGTCAACATATTACAAGTATGCATTTTTTAGAAAGTTATTTTTGATCCATATATTCTTGATATGTTATAAGATGGTCATCATCTTTATATGGAAATGGTTCTATTTTTTTAGGAATATATCCAAGACCACATTGAACTGGCCAATCTACGACTTATAAAGGTTCTCTTATACCACTTTGGTAAGGTCCTAAAAATTTACCTCTGTATCCTATATTACACATAAATATATTTGGTTTTTCATATTTATTAGAAAAATAGCATCTAGCAAATCCACCTTGATCAATGGTAATCTGCATAACTAAAAATTTTCCCCAATCATATCCTACGTACACAAATTCATAAATTCCAATGTGACAAATGCTCCATTTCTTTGGTAAGCCTAGTTTTCTAGGGGATGGTGGTAACCTAGATATCACTAAAGAGTCTTGGGTAGCAAAATTAAATTCTTCTGTAGTTGCAAGAACTGAAGATAAATTCAGTAATACCTCACCCGAAATGGCATATGAAGTAGACATTATATTTCTCACTTGTTTATTTAGATGCTGTGAATTTAAACACTGTAAATTTAGGCGGTGATTCTGTTACTATAGACTTAGGAAATGGATTAGGTATATTTTTAGAAGGTGATGACAATGTTGATGTTGATGATTTAGAACATGTTTTTTATTTAGGAGGTGATTTAGATTTGGAAGGTTTTGATGAGGAAGATGGACTAGATTGAACAGAAGTCATAGCGGGGCAAAATGGAACCCCTACAGGTTCTGCCACAACACACATTTTAAATGGTCTAGGATATCCATGAATAATGACTAATTGATTTTTAAATTCAAATTTAACACATTGATGTAATATGGAAGGCACTACTCTCATTGTATTGATCCAAGGTCGACCTAGAAGAATGTTATACGATGCAAAACAAGGTACAACAAAAACAATCGTATCTAAAATCCTTAGACCAACTTGCAATGGGATCTTCATAACTCCACATGTTTCTTGAGTTTCATCATGATAATTTTAGTATTTTTCATATCTTTATTTTTGAATCCAAATATTTGAAAGAAGTCATATGTGCATATATTTAGTGAAGATCCATTGTCAATTAAGACTCTCTTAACTTCTACATCTCCAATCAATGTTGTGATATATAAAGGATTATCCCCATACATACTTTGAGGAGGGATTTATTTATCATGAAAGTATATGAAGTCTGTTTCATCCAAATTTACATAATTTACTACAACATTAGGTCCAATATATTCAGGTACCATCATCTTACCTAAAGTTCTCATTAATTCTTCTCTATGTATAGAGGAAGTTCTTAAGAGGTCCAAAAGAGATATTCTTGTTGTGATAGTAGCTAGTTGTTAATTTATATCATATGGAGATATTTGTTGTGAACTTGTTACATTATTTCCCTTAGTAGGATTTTTTAATACAAATGGGGTTGTTTTTTCTTTTTCACTTTGATCTTGAGAATTTTGGTTTTGTGCTTGTTGTATTGTAACTACTCCAATGGTACCTACAATGTTACTATGTCATGGATTACCAAAACGAGGTCTAGCATTTTTTGCTTGCTCATTTGTAAGCCACTATTGAGATGATGGTCTAGTAGTCATCCTTCTTGGAATGGTTCCTCTAGGACCAATAAATCTATAATAGGCATGACTTGATATGATTCATATTCGAAACTATTTGATTCAATCTCTGCTTCACTTCCTATTTCACTTTCTTCATTGTTTTCTAAAGATGTAATTTGACAACTTCTTAAGGGTATAATAGTAACTTGAGATTCAGTAGTTAATCATGATTTTTGCAAGTTTTTATGAGGTAGAAAACCACTAATAGTTTCCACGTATCGATTTGGATGAGGAACATTATGGTGCTCTACTTGATTTATGGCTTCTTTACCATGCTTCGGTAAAGGATGTTGAAAAATGTCCAAAATTTGATTTGAATTTTGATTTTGAGTTTTCTTTGTATTTGAAAGCACTGAGGATACAGAAGCAATGGCATACCGGGTGTGATGAAAACAAAAGCAAATGTAACGCTAGCTCCTACGAATGAAGAAAGGGCTAAAGTGCATGAAAAGGGAAAACAAACGAACTGAAACAAGATATAAAGCAAATGTAAAGTGCAGCCCCTTTTTTATTAATTTTGCTTTGAGATCAAGTTACAATATGTTTCCTTCCTTTTTAGGGGCCAAGAGTGTTAGATATAGTTTTGTTACACCATGGATGGTACGCTTCCCTTCGGGATCTTCCGCATGCCCACATTTGAAAAGGGTGGGCCAAACGTTGCCGTCGCTTGCATGACTATGTCTGTAGTTCCTTTCTACCCCTCTGGTGTCAAGATCCTATGTTTAGAGAAACAAAAAAATATTAATAGCACTGCAGGATGGAGGGAAACATGCAATCCCCAAGGCCTCCGGTTAATGCATGCATGAAATAATTAAAATGGTAATAAAAACATGTCATAATAAGATGAATTTTGGATAGAAGCATGCAAACACCATGATGAACACACTGCAAAAGGAACAGTCAAGAAATCTATTGTAGATTTCTAATCGCTCTGGGGTGGGACGATTAGAACTATCATAAAATGTTAGAAAGCAACCTCCTAAATGTACCATCTAGAGGCCTCCAAAACACCTAAAAAGTTGAGGTTAGGAAAAATAGGGCATTTTAAGATGACCCAGAAGGTTGGATTTTATAAATTCAGCCCTGATCGCCCTGTATCCGAAGATTCTCCTTGTATGTTAGTGAAAGCAAAAAATAATGAAAACATAGTCAAAACTCATCAAAATGGCATGAAATTTGAATGAAAGCATATATGAATGACATAAAATAAGATGTAAAATAAATAGTGAAGAAATGTACTATAGATTTCTGATCACTATGGGGTGGGGCGATTAGGACTACAGCAGTGCGGGGGGCGCCCGGAGGCAGGACGCTCGCCGTTTGGGGCTTGTTTTTGACACCAATCCACTTGGGATGGGTCCAAAACCTCCTAGGGGTTGTGTTGGCAAATTGGGTGGGGTATTGTGGCCAAATATTTGGGTTTTGGGTCCGAATTGCACTTCCAATGTTCACCCAATAACCTCCCTTCCAAAAGAGAGATCAAGGATGTAAGAAGCACAAGTGAGGGGTGAGGATGTAATTTGGTAGCACTCCGTTGCTCCAAATTCTCCTGATCTATTCTTTTTTTGGGGTGATAAGACTCACAATTTTATAGACCTGAAGGTCTACTTTGAATGTGCATGCAAGGGCACCACTTGGCCATCATGCCTTGTCAGGGGAGAGGATATTCCTCCCTGATTAAGGGCTCCATGACTACATCTATGACTGCCTATTTGAGATTTGAAATGCTCACTTGCACTCCCATGCATTGAAGGTGGAGTTGAGTGGCAGATCTGGACTGCCATTTGTCAAGGTTTGAATTTTTACTTGTAAAACCTGCTATTTGCCCCACCCTAGAGTGATTGTTGCTAATCGTCCCAAGGTGGGGTGAATAGCATTCTATTCACCCCAGGGTGGAATGAGTAAGGAGAAGGGTGCTTGAAAGGTTCCAAATTGATCTTTGACCTTCCAAAACTACTTTGGGAGTGGTTAGGACCACTGTTTAACCTCTAGGGGCTGCCATTGGGCTGACCACTGGATGACGGATTAAAACTACCAATTTTGGAAGGAGAAGGAGAAGTTTTTGTACCTTGGCTTCAATGAGCTCTTCTTGCATTGTTTTTGGGAGTCTCCCGAGCTTGATAGTCGACCGTCAGATCCTTTGGTCCAACTTTTTCTCATGCACTTTCCAAAATCTCCTGCTTAGTATATTTTGAACTTTAATTTTTGTAAAATTTGGCAAAAATTTGTATTCCGCTTCAACTGTCGCTCCAACTGCGACATGAATTTGAAATCTAGGTTCGCCTCTTAACAACTTTCAGCAATTATTTCAAGGTGACAACTTTTTCAGTAATTTTTTGACTTGACAATAATTTTTTCAGCAATTTTTCGACTTGATAGCAACTTTTCCAGCAATTTTTTAACTTGAAAGTAACTTTTCCAGTAATTTTTTGACTTGACAACTTTTCAACTTGACTGTAAATTTGATAGCAATTTTTAATTGATGACTTTTATTTTGACATGGGAACCACTCAAGATGAGAGAGGGACATGGTAACCACTCAAGATGACACGAGGACCACTCGATATGACATAGAGACCAAGGAACCCAACGACACAACACATGACTAACACAGAGACCGAGAAACCCAACGACATGACACATGACTGACACAGAGATCGAGGAAAATAGTGAGGGACACAACGAGATGAGACTAGGACTGATGAAGGATAAGTAGACACTGACGTGATTGTAAGGTTATGAGGACACGACCAAGGACGACGTATACCGATGGAGGATAAGTGGACACTGATGCAACTACAAGGTGATGAGGACATGACCAAGGACAACGTATAGTGGCATAACACGACAAGGAAATATGTAAATGATGCAAACTAAGGACACTAAACCACGGTAGAGGTCGAAATGGCCATGAACTATAGCCATATCGAGGTGGTAAAACCATACCTGTAGGACCAAAAACTTCCCAAAAGTGGGGGAAAAGCTCAAAAAAGTGGTTAGGACCAATGTAAAACCTATAAAGTTTTCCCAAGGGGTCCATAAGGTGTCAAATGGACCTCGTATTAGTTGCCTAATTGGATCGACTAGATTTTAGTGTCTACAAATATCCCTTTTTGATATGCATTGTGTGCAACACAACACTAAGAAAAAATAGATGACTAAAATGTTGAATGATTAAGGTTATTCAATAACCTAACCAACTTTAGATGCTCCAATCATGGAAAGAGCATGTGTTCTTGAATCCTTGCTTCTCACTCAGTAAAGACATTGGTCTTGGTTTCTCTTCAACTTCTAGGTATGCTCGGGGGACGTATAACCCTAGGCATTAGAGAATATCAAGTATTTTGGTAAATTTTAAGGTTACCAATAGGTAGGTTCACCTGTACTGTTATGTGATTAATTTTAAATTGTTGCTTGTTTACTGCCCCAAGTAAGGGTGTGATTGTCTTTGTCAAAGATTCGTTAGACGAATATAATTTGCATGATTGGGTGTTTAATTATTGATTTATTATGAATTTTCTATGTATGACAACCCCCTCAAGCGACGAGTCAATGAGGGAATGACCAGTGATAAAATTGACGAGTCGCTTGACACATGACTTTTTTGGGGTTCCTTTGGCTTTTACCCATTATAGAATAGATTAGTTTTGAAGAGGATTTTGATGATTTTATTGATGTTTTATGGAAGAAAGGAGTTGAAAACCTCATTCTCATGGGGCGGTCCAGCCACAATGGCCTTCTTAGGAATTGAAGTAGTAACTTTTCAATGCATCCATGAAGAACTTAGGTTCCATATTGATCATGAGTGAATTCCATTAGATTTGACTTGTTTTTGGTGGGTTTTGGACCATTTTCTTTGATTTTTGATTAATGTATATGTATATATTTGACCAATGGGCTTGATGGATGCCATTGGGGTATTTTTTATTTGACCAAAAGATTTATTGATACCTTTGGGGCTTTTTGAGTTGACCAAAGGGTTTATAGAAACCTTTCGGGATTTTTGGGATGACCAAAGAGTTTATGGAAACCTTTGGGGCTTTTTGGGCTGACCAAAGGGTTTATGTATACCTTTGGAGATTTTTGGGCTAACAAAAGGGTTTATGGATACCTTTGGAGCTTTTTGGGTGACCAAAGAATTTATGGAAACCTTTGGGTCTTTTTGGGTGACCAAAGGGTTTATGGAAACCTTTAGGGATTTTTGGGTGACCAAAGGGTTTATGGAAATATTTGGAGATTTTTGGGTGACCAAAGAGTTTATAGAAAACTTTGGATATTTTTGGGCTGACAAAAGGGTTTATGGATATCTTTGGAGTTTTTTGGGATGACCAAAGGGTTTATGGATACCTTTGGAGATTTTTGGGATGACCAAAGGGTTTATGGATACCTTTGGAGATTTTTGGATGACCAAAGAGTTTATGGATACCTCTGGGGCTTTTTGGGTTTACCAAAGGGTTTACGGATATCTCTGGGACTTTTTGCGAGTGTGAGGTCTAAGGAATCACTTTATTGTAGCCTATGGGCCATATGATGTATCTTTTTACCCCCTACATATACACATATATATGAGATTTTATATGTGGTTTATCATCATGTGTTTATTGTTTGATGATATGTATGCAATGTGTTATTTGCTTTATGATGTGATGATGGATTTATATCATGTATGCATATGTGGTAATATGATTTGATTTTATGTGATTTGACATTATGTATGTGTATGGATGCATAATGAGATGGATGATCAAATGATCTAGATGATAAAATATATATACTATTTAACATACTATGTTAGCACCATAGACTATATAGAATTCATCAATTCCTATGTACTATTGTCATGAGACTACGTAATGTATTTGTTAATAATGTAAACTGACATGTATGTGAGAAAATGGAATGAATGATAGGATGTTATATGATGTCTATGAGGTTTTCATGAGACTCAAACACTCTAGTCAACTGACCAAAAGTTATATACTAACCATGCAAGACTTTTTAACAAGGTATGAATCTACTAGGATGACCAAGATACTTAATATCCGTTTGTGTGCAAGTGAGTTCATTTTGTGAGACGCACAAGGATACCGCTATTTCCAGATAGGCTATCCACCAAATTTGTAATGAGGATCATCCTATGAATATGATGATCTTGGATTTTGTACTTAGTTGGATTAGACCACTAGGTAGTATAGGCTACCAAAAGCTAGCTCATCCACATGCAAATATTGGTCTACACATATGTAAAAAGCTAATGTGACAGACATATCATGATACGTAAGGATACCGCCATTGCCAAGTAGGTTTTCCACCAAACCTATAATGAGGATCACCTTAGTGGTTTGTTGAATACTGATAATTCTAGGGATTCAAGTTCAAAATACCTTATTTTCTTCAATTTTATTAGGATACTTGCTTGTATGTAGTGATGATAATCACTATTTATTTTATATTTTGTTTTCTTTGAACAAGGGATTTGGGGAGTGGTGATAACCACTATTTATTTTTGTTTTTGATTTTCGTGTTGTGAGGATTTTGATTTTGAACTTTTAGGATTTTGATTTTTGAACTTTTAGGATTTTGGGAATTGGGATTTTTGATAGTGGTGAAAACCACTATTTATTTTTGGGAATTGGGTAGGGAAGAGCTTGTAATTTTGCCAATTCTTAACATTCTTGAACCATTCACACAAGGGGATGAGTAGGATACATTTTTTTCTTAAGGTACCCTAGACCACTTCATAGGTTTCATATTTCCTTGCACAAAACTTGGATTTATTAGTTTGAAAATGTGTTGGAAATTTGATGTATACAAGGTACAATCTAAGCAAGACTCTACCTCCTAAAAATTAGGATAGCGTTCTACAAAATCTGAAAAGAAAACTAGAGGCGACTGAGTGACCACAAACCCTAATTACATTCTAGAAAAAATGTTTAGGTGGAGGGGATGGACATAAATGTGAAAAATGGGAAATGTAGGTGGAAATGATAAGTGAAATATGCAATGATGTGACTGATGACTTGAGAAACATTGATTTTGAATGATGACTAGTGTACAATCATAGTGCTAGACATGTATGAGCAACTCTAAAATGCAAAGTGTAACAATGAGTATGTCTAATGCAAGCGATGACAAAGTACAATGGGATGCAATGTGATGCAATGGGATGCAATGCAATATTTTTGTATTTTTGATGTTTTGATGATGTATTTGAATTTTTGATTGGTGTACACATATGTACATGTGACGAATGGGTTTATGGGGGCCATTGGGACATTAGGGATGACCAAAGAGATTATGGATGCCTTTGGGTCTTTTTGGGTGACCTAGAAGGTTATAGACTATATAGGAGCATTTTAGGTTGACCAAGCGGGTTGTAGACACCCTTGGAGCATTTTTGGGGTGACCTAGATGGTCATAAACCACCTACAAGGATTTTAGGTTGACCAAGTAGGTTGTAGGCACCCTTGGAGAATTTTGGGGTGACCTATATGGTCATAGACCACCTAAAAACATTTTAGTTTGACCAAGCAGGTTGTAGAAACCCTTGGAGCATTTTGGCATGACCTAGATGGTCATAGATTGCCTAGGAGCATTTTAGGTTAACCAAGTAGGTTGTAGATACCCTTGGAGCATTTTGGGGTAACCTAGATGGTGATAGAATACCTAGGAGCATTTTAGGTTGACCAAGGGGATTGTAGGAACCCTTGGAGCATTTTGGGTGACCTAGACGATCGTAGACTGCCTAGGAGCATTTTAGGTTGACCAAGGTGGATGTAGACACCCTTGGAGCATTTTGGGACGACCTAGATGGTCATAGAATACCTAGGGGAGTTTTGGGTTGACCAAGCGGGTTGCAAACACCCTTGGATCATTTTGTAACTTTGATGGCTTGGTGGTTCTATGAGGAAGATGTGATACTTTGTGTACCCCCAGTATTTATGGTGATCAAAGAAAGCGAGGAAGGTGTGATACCTTTAGGATCCCCATTTTGCTTCATGTCTTGTGATGTAAATAGTGGGGGAGTTGTGACACCTTGGATACCCCTAGTATGTACTATGATCGATGCAATATTATTGGCTTGGCTAGAAAAAGCAATAGAAATTGACCCCCCTCATTGCGGTAGGGGATTCTGGATAATGCCTACATTTTGAAGGTGTAAAATGAGTGAACCACTCATGGATAAAGCTCCCTTATCAATAAAATCCCGGACCTTGCATCTAAAAACATGGCAATTGTGAATGTCATGCCCTCGCATTCGATGATAGAGGTAAGAATGATCCTCCTTGTATAGTTTAGATCTAGGTCTATTTGGGTTGAACAGGTTATGTCTGGCAAGATGATTACCTTTGTGTCTTGAAATTTGTGAAAGATGGTTGAATTGAACTTAGAGAATGGAGTCTAGGTACGATGTTGACATCTTAAATAATGTGAACATGGTGGACTCATTCTACGGGGTGATGATGTTGTATGTGTCTCAATCACCTATATAGGTTTCTCTTCTTGACTCCCATCTATAGGTAACTGTAGCTCAAAAATTCTCACACTTCTTTCCTCAAGGCTGATGGATCCATGCCTTAGAGGGGAAGGGGAGAATGTATGGCCTACACCTCAAAAAATAGGCACTTAATCATACCTTTTGTATATGGTGATTTTTCAACGAATGGGTTTGGGTTCACCAGGAAGCATTTGTGGCTGATTCCATACCTAGGATGTGGGATTTGTTTGGATGTGTTCATTTTTAATCAAATCACATACATGCCTAAGTTTGGCCAATATGTAAATTAACTAGACTTTATGCAATTCAGATTTATAAGAAGACAATAGATATGAAAATATGATGCTAATGCAATGTTACACCTTGATTTAGAAAGAAATTCAAACATGCACCTGATTCGGATGTCTGATGAAGATTCTATCATTTTTTGTAGGTCAAGATCATCCCTGATTTTATAAAATCATCTGCAATTTGTCAATATCATCTCTAATTTGACAAAATCATCTCATATTTGATGAAATCATCTTAGATGATGAAATCGTCTGAGACGATTATGTCAAAAACCTGCAACAGAGCAATTTGATGGCATAAATGGTGCAACATGCAATTATATGATAATAATTCTAGGATAAATGGACAAATTAATTATATAGAATGCTTATTGAATGATCAATATTAATTCTACTAAAATGAATGTGATGATTTATATTTTAAATAATGACCTTATGTAAATTTAAACATAATGAAGGTGAACGCCAAATGCAGTAGTTAAATATAATAATCAAAGGTAATGCAAATTAAAAATTAAAACTAAATAGATGAAAACAGAGTTCTAAAGTTGCCCCCAAGTGGTTTGGTGACGAAATCACCTCCAATATGACAAAATCATCTCCGATATGTAATGATATCATCTCCAATTTAACAAAATCACCTAGGATGATTTTGTATACACCGAGACAAAGCACAATTGAAACCTGCAACAAAATAATCAAACTAAAATACAAAAAGACAGAGCTCTATTTGCTTTACTAGCTAACACACTTCGAAATGCAAGAAATTGATCATCCAAGGGGATTTCTAAGAAAATACCTTAGATTAAATAGGATTGAAACTTTGTTTGGAGGGTTATGATTCTCCCTATTCTGAAAGATCTCGATAGATTTCCAAACCATAACACCTACACGCTTGTCCTAAGATAACCAGGGCAATTGCACCTAATTCTATCTTTTTTCTAACCAATAAAATTTTGTTTTAAATAAAATCGTCCATACGATTTCTTCTAAAAATTTAGGATGATTTCAAACAATTAGAGACGATATCGTTCGATCGGGGATGATATCATCACACGGTTGTAACATGTATTTTTGGCACAAAAATTGAGGCAAGTAATTTTTAGGTTGATTTTTCAAATATTTTTAACTTAGGTAAAATGATTTGTGTTATTTTTAATTAGGTAAAATAATGTGTGTCATTTTTACCTTGTTACATTTTGCCCCCTCTTTAGCAAATTTTTTGAAGGAAAATGCGTTAAAGAAAGATTGCATGCTTTTCAAGAAGGTAAAAATTTATTGCAACTTTTTGTTGACGGTTTTAAGTTGGGTTGTTCAACTGTTTTATGTATGGTGCCCCCTTCGAGTTTTTGTGCCAAATTGTAATTTTGGTAAAAAAAATTGGAAAGCGTATATACTTAAAGTGATTTTTAATAAAACTATAAAACTAAAGTAAAAAGCTAATTCATTTTTACTATTGCATTTCTCTGTTTTTAGCTCTGGAGAGAAAAATGGTGGAGGTAGAGCATCGAGAGGATGCAGTGTGGAGGAGAGTATGGGTAAGGATTCTAAATTTGTTTTTGCTTTTAATTTTAGCTTATTTTTGGATTTTTTTTTTTATTTTGTGAATTTTGGACGTCACGGCCGTTTTCATGGCGCGTTGACGAAGTCAGACTAGTTTTTACAAAATCGTCGCTATTCTAACAAAATTGTCTTGGGCGATAATATCAAAATAGGATTTATTTTGTCAAAATAGGGACAATTTTGATTGTTAGTATGCTTAAAAATTAAGATGATATCATCAAATTAGAGACGATATCATTAAATTATGGACGATTTATGCATTATTTTTAAAGAAATTATTGTTTACTAAATTTACACATTTTGATTTTTTTTGCATATATCATTACTAAAAAGCAATGAGTGGAAATACGGAGGTTTGAGGGCAGATTTAGATGCCCTTAATGATGCTGAGAAGGATGTCCTAGAGAAGGTCGGGTTGAGACATGTGGCAAAAATACCACAAGTCCCTACAGATATGAGCTTATTAACAACTCTTGCAGAGAGATGGTACATAGGATCATCTTGCTTCTGGTTACCCACAAGGGAGATGGAACCTACATTGGAGGACGCTTGGAGGATACTTAGGGTTCCTATCCAGGGTAGATTTATTGCTACATCAACAAACCAGGGTCAGACGATGCAAATATTATCAGGAGACCCTAGCTTTATCTTGGATATAGGTGGGGTAAAAATTGAGATATTGAGATAGATAGAGGGTGTGTCTTGTTTGACGTTGTACTGGCTGGAGTGGTGGTTATTATGTCATCAGAGTGGTTTCTGCCTTCCATGGTTTTTTGAGGAAGTTATTGCAGATATGAGAAACCAAGAGATTCGATTTGCATGGGGTTCATTCATATTGTGTAGGATTTACAAGACCTTATTTAAGGTCGTATATAGGAGAGGAGCAGATTTAGTGATGATATCCTTTCTTTAGGTCTAGTGTTGGGAACACATTGTTGTTAGGAGACTTGTGGGACTTCCTCTTAGAGGTGTGGATGCAAAGAGGTCGAGGGTCTTCTACCAGTGGTTATAGAGAGGGTCTTAAATGTGGGTAGATTTCTATTAGGCCATATACTTTATAGTGGTTCCTAAGGGACAGAGAAATCCACTTCCTATGATATATGAGCCTCTGACTCACTCGAGTTACTCGAGATCGCATTCGACTACTAGGATGGCTACTACTACTAGAGTAGGAGGATTTCAAGTACCGCAACCCCTTGGTGGAGATGATGATGCTCAGAGCTCCAAAGGTTCTAGGGGGATCTAAGGATTACCTAGTTGGTTATTTTTGTCTTTTTTATGACTAAGTATACCGATGATAGATATTGTGGCATATCAGTTAACTTTATATTGTATATGTACATTTTTTGATGATGTATATATATGGATCTTTTTTCTCTTATGTGACTTCATGTGTTTGGTTTAATTTTGTATTTTAATTTTTGAATGATAAGATGTCATTAATCATGCTTTGAAAAAAAAAAAAAAATGATTTTGATTTTGGAAATGTGTTTGTTGGAGTGATGATAAATTTTGATGGATTTTAGCAATATACCTCAAAGGATGTTATGTTGTTATGTGATTGTTGGTGGAGTTCAAAGCTCGCTAAGTCACGAAGCTAATCCTATTTGTGAGGAATGTTTTGATATGGCTAAAATGGTTGTTTGCTTAAGAATAATACTAAGGCTTTTATGGAAAAAAGAATATGTTTGATGTTGTTTTTGGAATAATGTGTTTGATAAGTGTTTGTAACAATTTATTGATTTTGGCATGAAAATTTTGAAAGATGATTTGCGCTAAGCAAGGAATTCTTAATTACTTAAGAATAATGCCATCATCACAAAAATCAAAATGAAATGCAGGATGATATATATAAATTTTGTTTATTCTCTAAAAATGCAAAATTAATGTTGGATAAATCATTATGTCATATGTGCAAAATATTTTATAATTTTTGTAAAGAAACATATGAGTTTTATTTTGGGGAATGAAAAATTAGAAGTATGACTTGTGCTAAGCAAAGAATTCTTAATTTCTTAAGAATAATACCATCATCGCAAAAGTCAAAATAAAATGCAGGATGAACAATAATTTATATGATAATAGAATAACTTGTATGATAATAAAATGATTTGTATAGTAATAAAATAATTTGTATGATGATAACATAATTTGTAAGGAATGATGCAAATATTGGAATTATTTATCTAATAAAATTCCACAGGAATATTTTAAATTTATTTCCAAGACAAATTCAAATTTATCTAGAACCATTGTATGTGAAAAGTGATTCATTATCTATTTTGATTTTTATGATGATAAAAAATCTCTTAAGTGACAAATGTGTGTGCTTTGTAATGTTAATTTACCAATTTTTATCAAGGTAACAATAAAGCAAACTTAAATGAACCAATGTGTGTGCGAGTGAAATGTTCATTTGACCATGATTTTTTGCATGCATTGGTATTGAACTACTATGTAAATCAAACTACCAAAAGTGAGTGAATCCATACACAAACATTAATATTTCCATGCGAATAGAAATTAACCAATGTCAGGCAAGTTGGGCACAAATCACCTGTTATGGGGTTTACCTCATGGTTTTCGAATAACTAAGAAATTCCAGGGATTCAAGTTCAATATTCCCTTATTTTCTTCAAATTTTGGAATAGGGGTTTCTTGTCCATTTCTGAACAAGGGGATTTTATTGGTTTTGTAATGGAATACATTTCTTGATTTTCTAGTCTTTATTCTCTTTTTTTTTCTTTCTTTTTTCTCTTTTTCTTCATTTTTTTTCTTTCTTTTCTCTCTTTTCTTCTTTTTTTTCTCTCTTTTTGAGATACTTGCCCAAATTAGACATGGGGCAAGGGATTTATTTTGGGTAGGGAGGAGCTTGTCCTTCTATCAATTTCTCAGTATTCTAGACCATGCACATAATAGGAAGCAAGAAAAACTTTTTCACTTAAGGTATTAAGATTCACTAAGCAATATCACTTTTATCGAATTTGCAATAAATTATTTTTAATATGTAAAATGTGTTCTTGGTTCAAAAAAATAGCAAAATCATTCTCAGACTCAAAATTATTTATTGAAATGATAGTGATATTTGGTAAAAGAGAGATTTATAATAAAAATAAAAAAATCAAAATCTATTTAAATATGAGTTTTAGTGCATGCTTCAGGATATCTTTTAAATTTTATCTGAAATAAATTAAAATATAACTTGCAATCTTAGTAGATAATAAATGCATAGATACTAATCTAATAATGTTTTGAAATATTTTTTGGAATTTTTTGGATTTTGTAATTTTTTTTTTGTTATTTTTGATGATATATTGGACTGCATGAGAAAATATTTACAACTATGTACAGTGATGAGGCTTTTGGCTTTATGCATAATATCTTTTCAGATGCATAATATTCATGGGTTCCTTGAGATATTTTCCATCCAAGGTCACCAATCTATATGCACATGATCCAAATTTGGCAGTGACGATAAATGGTCCAAGCCAATTTGGTTGGAATTTTCCTTTAAGGTCTTTTCTTGCATTAATATTTTTTTTATTTTTGTTTAAGACTAAATCTCCAACTTCAAATGATCTATTGTGAACTTTATTTGCATATGATATTTTAAGTTTGTCTTGGTAGGCGTGAAGATGCTCTAAAGCATAGATGCATTTTTCGTCTAGAAGTTCCAACTGACTTAATCTGCCAGCATGATATTCATCTCCTATTTCAACATATTGAAGTAAAAGAGATAAAGAAGGAACTTCTAACTCAAATGGAAAAACTGCTTCAACACCATAGACCAAGATAAAAGGTGAAACACCTATAGGAGTATGAACACTAGTTCAATAATACCACAAGGCTGGATATAATTGTATATGCCAGTCACAACCTGTTTTATTGACCAATATTTTTTGGATTTTGATTAGTATTTTATTAGATGCTTCAGCTTGGTCATTTTATTGGTACATAGATATTTTTAACTTTCTACAAATGATTTGATTGAAAATAAATTTGGATACTTGAATTCCTGTGCAAGAAGATAAAAGCATAGCTTCAAACCACTTTGTAAAATATTCTATTGTAGTTATTATAAATTTATGACCATCAGATGAGACAGGATTGATTTTACCAATAATGTCTAAACCCATTTAGAGAAGGGCCAAGGAGAAGCTATGGTTTGGATTTCCTGAGCAGGAGCATGGACAAGGTTAGCATGTATTTGAAATTTTTCACAACGATGCACATAATCATTAGCATATTTTCCCATGGAAGGCCAAAAATAACCCATTCTAAGGAGCTTTTTAGCAATGGCACCTCCACTAAAGTGTCCTCCATAGAACCCATCATGGGCTTCACTTAAGGCTTTCTTAGATTCTTCTAGGTTTAGACATCTTAACAAGATACCTTCAAAGGATATTTTATATAAGGTATTACAAATTATTACAAAGCGGATATCTCGCTTACGTAGTAGTCTAAGTTGTTTTCTATCTAATACTTCAAGGAAAGTCCCATTCTGTAGAAAGTTAAAAATATCTATGTACCAAGGTTTTGGGGTGATTTCATTAATCAAAAACACATCCAATGGCTATAAGCAAGATTTAGAAGAATCAGGTTCTTGAAGTTTACGGATAATGATAGTAGCATATTAATCATACAACTCCAAAGGTAACAAAGAAGTAGACACAACCATAGCATCTGCATCACGGTTGCTTATTCTAGGAATAGCTTCTAAAGTTACTTTTTCAAACAATGAAACAAGATTAAGCAAATATTATTTATAAGGATGAAGTTTATCATCTTGTGTTTGATAAAATTCATTGATTTGATTTATCATGAGTTGAGAATATCCAAAAAATAATAAAAATTTAATATTTAAAGCTAAAGCAACTCGTAATTCAAGGATTAGAGCTTCATATTCTATAGTGTTATTAGTGCAAGCAAATTGTAATTTAAAAGATAAAGGTATTAGGTGCTTTTGAGGAGATATTAATATAATACCTGGACCTGCACCACTCATACATCTAG
This sequence comes from Wollemia nobilis, assembly GCA_028583015.1. Classification (NCBI taxonomy): domain Eukaryota; kingdom Viridiplantae; phylum Streptophyta; class Pinopsida; order Araucariales; family Araucariaceae; genus Wollemia; species Wollemia nobilis. The sequence goes on along the minus strand of JAQPPZ010002036.1, from coordinate 58,993 downwards.
CTTCGTCAAAAAACAATGTCCACGTTTCAGAATGATCCTCTTCTAAATTAAGGCACTCATCTAGAAATTCAATATTCATGGGGTGAGTAGACTCTATAGGATCAAAAGCTATCTGATCAACTATAACTTGGCATTTTATATATTTTTGGCCAATAAATGTGAGTTCAAACTCACTAAGATCAAGAACCCACTTAGTTGTGCATCCTGATAAGTATGGTCTACTCATCAAGTATCTTAATTGATCAGATTTAGAAATAACATATGTTTTTTGACTTAGCATATAGTGATGCAACTTCTGTGTAGAAAATAATACTACTAGAAAAAGTTTCTCTAATGAAGTATATCTTATTTCATAACTTATTAAAGTCCTACTTATGTAGTATGTGGCTTGTTCTTTATTTTCATCATCAATTTGAGCCAACATAGCCCCAAGTGCAAGTTCCGAAGCAGAAATATATAAAATGAAAGGACAATCTGGTCTAAATGGAACAAGCACCAAAGGGTTAAGAAGATATTTTTTAATGCTATCAAAAGCTTCTTGACATTCCTTATCCCATTGAAAGGAAATATTTTTCTTGATTAGTTTAAGAAATGGTTCTGTTCAATCTACCAATTTATCAATGAAGCGGTGAATAGCTTGTAATTTTCCTTGTAAGCTTCTTAATTTTGATATATTTTTAGGAGGTGGTATATCACATATAGCCTTAATATTTAATTGATCCATCTCTATGCCTTGCATAGAAACAATAACTCCTAACAATTTTATAGATTTTACTTCAAATACACATTTTTTTGGATTTAAATGTATCAATATTCTCTTAATCCATCAAATACTTTTATTAAATCATTAATGTGATCATATTCTTTAGTTGAGCGAGCTATAATGTCATCCACATAATCATGCAAAATGTCATACATCATATCATAAAAAATATATGTCATAGTTCTTTGATAGGTTGCACCAGCATTCTTTAAACCGAAGGGTATGACTTTCCAACAAAAAGTCCCCCAAGGTGTAATAAAAGCTATTTTAGCTTGGTCTTTAGGAGCTATTCTAATTTGGTTGTATCTTAAAAATCCATCCATAAGGGATAACATCCCACTCTTAGCTATAAAATCTATGATTTGATCCATATTAGGGAGAGGAAAGTCATATTTAGGGCATGCAGTATTAATATATCTAAAATCAGTGTAAACCCTAATTTTGGTAGCTTCTTTCTTAGTTACTAGGACAACATTAGATATTCATTCAACATAATCAATAGCTTGTATAAATATGACATTCAAAAGTTTTTCTAATTCACTATTAACTAGTAGTGCTACTTTAGGATGCATTTTCTAAGTTTTTGCTTTACAAGTTTAGCATCTGGATGCACTACAAAATGGTGCATAACTATAGAAGGATCTGGGCCTGGCATATCTACGTATGTCCAAGCAAAACATTAGAATATTCTATAAGGAATTCAACATATAGCTTTTATTTTTCTTCACTTAATTCAGATCCAATTTTGACCATGCGAGGATTGTCCTCTGTTCCAATGTTGATTTTTATGAAATTTTCTACAACAATATTCAACTCTCTTTCAAAATTAGGAGGTGTGGGTGACACCCCCATTTATTGTAATTATTCTAGTGTGCATTTAGATAACTCTTATTGTGGATCAGTTGATTCTATATGAGCTATACATGGCATTGATCCATCAAAGAAAAATTTATTTCTTAGAATTTCATCAAGAGATATATCATGGCAGATATCCCCTTCTAAACATTCATCCACAGAAGCAATCATTTCTGGATAAACCATAGTCAACATATTACAAGTATGCATTTTTTAGAAAGTTATTTTTGATCCATATATTCTTGATATGTTATAAGATGGTCATCATCTTTATATGGAAATGGTTCTATTTTTTTAGGAATATAAACAAGACCACATTGAACTGGCCAATCTACGACTTATAAAGGTTCTCTTATACCACTTTGGTAAGGTCCTAAAAATTTACCTCTGTATCCTATATTACACATAAATATATTTGGTTTTTCATATTTATTAGAAAAATAGCATCTAGCAAATCCACCTTGATCAATGGTAATCTGCATAACTAAAAATTTTCCCCAATCATATCCTACGTACACAAATTCATAAATTCCAATGTGACAAATGCTCCATTTCTTTGGTAAGCCTAGTGTTCTAGGGGATGGTGGTAACCTAGATATCACTAAAGAGTCTTGGGTAGCAAAATTAAATTCTTCTGTAGTTGCAAGAACTGAAGATAAATTCAGTAATACCTCACCCGAAATGGCATATGAAGTAGACATTATATTTCTCACTTGTTTATTTAGATGCTGTGAATTTAAACACTGTAAATTTAGGCGGTGATTCTATTACTATAGACTTAGGAAATGGATTAGGTATATTTTTAGAAGGTGATGACGATGTTGATGTTGATGATTTAGAACATGTTTTTTATTTAGGAGGTGATTTAGATTTGGAAGGTTTTGATGAGAAAGATGGACTAGATTGAACAGAAGTCATAGCGGGGCAAAATGGAACCCCTACAGGTTCTGCCACAACACACATTTTAAATGGTCTAGGATATCCATGAATAATGACTAATTGATTTTTAAATTCAAATTTAACACATTGATGTAATATGGAAGGCACTACTCTCATTGTATTGATCCAAGGTCGACCTAGAAGAATGTTATACGATGCAAAACAAGGTACAACAAAAACAATCGTATCTAAAATCCTTAGACCAACTTGCAATGGGATCTTCATAACTCCACATGTTTCTTGAGTTTCATCATGATAATTTTAGTATTTTTCATATCTTTATTTTTGAATCCAAATATTTGAAAGAAGTCATATGTGCATATATTTAGTGAAGATCCATTGTCAATTAAGACTCTCTTAACTTCTACATCTCCAATCAATGTTGTGATATATAAAGGATTATCCCCATACATACTTTGAGGAGGGATTTATTTATCATGAAAGTATATGAAGTCTGTTTCATCCAAATTTACATAATTTACTACAACATTAGGTCCAATATATTCAGGTACCATCATCTTACCTAAAGTTCTCATTAATTCTTCTCTATGTATAGAGGAAGTTCTTAAGAGGTCCAAAAGAGATATTCTTGTTGTGATAGTAGCTAGTTGTTAATTTATATCATATGGAGATATTTGTTGTGAACTTGTTACATTATTTCCCTTAGTAGGATTTTTTAATACAAATGGGGTTGTTTTTTCTTTTTCACTTTGATCTTGAGAATTTTGGTTTTGTGCTTGTTGTATTGTAACTACTCCAATGGTACCTACAATGTTACTATGTCATGGATTACCAAAACGAGGTCTAGCATTTTTTGCTTGCTCATTTGTAAGCCACTATTGAGATGATGGTCTAGTAGTCATCCTTCTTGGAATGGTTCCTCTAGGACCAATAAATCTATAATAGGCATGACTTGATATGATTCATATTCGAAACTATTTGATTCAATCTCTGCTTCACTTCCTATTTCACTTTCTTCATTGTTTTCTAAAGATGTAATTTGACAACTTCTTAAGGGTATAATAGTAACTTGAGATTCAGTAGTTAATCATGATTTTTGCAAGTTTTTATGAGGTAGAAAACCACTAATAGTTTCCACGTATCGATTTGGATGAGGAACATTATGGTGCTCTACTTGATTTATGGCTTCTTTACCATGCTTCGGTAAAGGATGTTGAAAAATGTCCAAAATTTGATTTGAATTTTGATTTTGAGTTTTCTTTGTATTTGAAAGCACGAGGATACGGAAGCAATGGCATACCGGGTGTGATGAAAACAAAAGCAAATGTAACGCTAGCTCCTACGAATGAAGAAAGGACTAAAGTGCATGAAAAGGGAAAACAAACGAACTGAAACAAGATATAAAGCAAATGTAAAGTGCAGCCCCTTTTTTATTAATTTTGCTTTGAGATCAAGTTACAATATGTTTCCTTCCTTTTTAGGGGCCAAGAGTGTTAGATATAGTTTTGTTACACCATGGATGGTACGCTTCCCTTCGGGATCTTCCGCATGCCCACATTTGAAAAGGGTGGGCCAAACGTTGCCGTCGCTTGCATGACTATGTCTGTAGTTCCTTTCTACCCCTCTGGTGTCAAGATCCTATGTTTAGAGAAACAAAAAAATATTAATAGCACCTGCGGATGGAGGGAAACATGCAATCCCCAAGGCCTCCGGTTAATGCATGCATGAAATAATTAAAATGGTAATAAAAACATGTCATAATAAGATGAATTTTGGATAGAAGCATGCAAACACCATGATGAACACCTCTGCAAAAGGAACAGTCAAGAAATCTATTGTAGATTTCTAATCGCTCTGGGGTGGGACGATTAGAACTATCATAAAATGTTAGAAAGCAACCTCCTAAATGTACCATCTAGAGGCCTCCAAAACACCTAAAAAGTTGAGGTTAGGAAAAATAGGGCATTTTAAGATGACCCAGAAGGTTGGATTTTATAAATTCAGCCCTGATCGCCATGTATCCGAAGATTCTCCTTATATGTTAGTGAAAGCAAAAAATAATGAAAACATAGTCAAAACTCATCAAAATGGCATGAAATTTGAATGAAAGCATATATGAATGACATAAAATAAGATGTAAAATAAATAGTGAAGAAATGTACTATAGATTTCTGATCACTATGGGGTGGGGCGATTAGGACTACAGCAGTGCGGGGGGCGCCCGGAGGCAGGACGCTCGCCGTTTGGGGCTTGTTTTTGACACCAATCCACTTGGGATGGGTCCAAAACCTCCTAGGGGGTTGTGTTGGCAAATTGGGTGGGGTATTGTGGCCAAATATTTGGGTTTTGGGTCCGAATTGCACTTCCAATGTTCACCCAATAACCTCCCTTCCAAAAGAGAGATCAAGGATGTAAGAAGCACAAGTGAGGGGTGAGGATGTAATTTGGTAGCACTCCGTTGCTCCAAATTCTCCTGATCTATTCTTTTTTTGGGGTGATAAGACTCACAATTTTATAGACCTGAAGGTCTACTTTGAATGTGCATGCAAGGGCACCACTTGGCCATCATGCCTTGTCAGGGGAGAGGATATTCCTCCCTGATTAAGGGCTCCATGACTACATCTATGACTGCCTATTTGAGATTTGAAATGCTCACTTGCACTCCCATGCATTGAAGGTGGAGTTGAGTGGCGGATCCGGACTGCCATTTGTCAAGGTTTGAATTTTTACTTGTAAAACCTGCTATTTGCCCCACCCTAGAGTGATTGTTGCTAATCGTCCCAAGGTGGGGTGAATAGCATTCTATTCACCCCAGGGGTGGAATGAGTAAGGAGCAGGGGGTGCTTGAAAGGTTCCAAATTGATCTTTGACCTTCCAAAACTACTTTGGGAGTGGTTAGGACCACTGTTTAACCTCTAGGGGCTGCCATTGGGCTGACCACTGGATGACGGATTAAAACTACCAATTTTGGAAGGAGAAGGAGAATTTTTGTACCTTGGCTTCGATGATATCTTCTTGCATTGTTTTTGGGAGTCTCTGAGCTTGATAGTCGACCGTCAGATCCTTTGGTCCAAATTTTTCTCATGCACTTTCCAAAATCTCCTGCTTAGTAGATTTTGAACTTTAATTTTTGTAAAATTTGGCAAAAATTTGTATTCCGCTTCAACTGTCGCTCCAACTGCGACATGAATTTGAAATTTGGGTTTGCCTCTTAACAAATTTCAGCAATTTTTTCAAGGTGACAACTTTTTCGAGTAATTTTTTGACTTGACAATAATTTTTTCAGCAATTTTTCGACTTGATAGCAACTTTTCCAGCAATTTTTTAACTTGAAAGTAACTTTTCCAGTAATTTTTTGACTTGACAACTTTTCAACTTGACTGTAAATTTGATAGCAATTTTTAATTGATGACTTTTATTTTGACATGGGAACCACTCAAGATGAGAGAGGGACATGGTAACCACTCAAGATGACACGAGGACCACTCGATATGACATAGAGACCAAGGAACCCAACGACACAACACATGACTAACACAGAGACCGAGAAACCCAACGACATGACACATGACTGACACAGAGATCGAGGAAAACAGTGAGGGACACAACGAGATGAGACTAGGACTGATGAAGGATAAGTAGACACTGACGTGATTGTAAGGTTATGAGGACACGACCAAGGACGACGTATACCGATGGAGGATAAGTGGACACTGATGCAACTACAAGGTGATGAGGACATGACCAAGGACAACGTATAGTGGCATAACACGACAAGGAAATATGTAAATGATGCAAACTAAGGACACTAAACCACGGTAGAGGTCGAAATGGCCATGAACTATGGCCATCTCGAGGTGGGACAACCATGCTTGTAGGCCCAAAAACTTCCCAAAAGTGGGGGAAAAGCTCCAAAAAGTGGTTAGGACCAATGTAAAACCTCTAAATGTTTTCCAAGGGGTCCATAAGGTTTCAAATGGATCTCATATCAGTTGCCTAATTGGATCGACTAGATTTTAGTGTCTACAAATACCCCTTTTTGAGATGCATTGTGTGCAACATAACGCTGAGCAAAAATAGATGACTAAAATGTTGAATGATTAGGGTTATTCAATAACCTAACCAACTTTAGATGCCCCAATCATGGAAAGAGCATGCGTTCTTGAATCCTTGCTTCTGACTCAGTAAAGACATTGGTCTTGGTTTCTCTTCAACTTCTAGGTATGCTCGGGGGACTTATAACCCTAGGCGTTAGGGAATACCAAGTATTTTGGTAACTTTTAAGGTTACCAATAGGTAGGTTCACATGCATTGTTATGTGCTTAATTTTAAATTGTTGCTTGTTTACTACCCCAAGTAAGGGTGTGATTGTCTTTGTCAAAGATTCGTTGGATGAACACAATTTGCATGATTGAGTGTTTAATTATTGATTGTGATTATGAATTTGCTATGTATGACTACCCCCTCAAGCGACGAGTCAATGAGGGAATGACCAGTGATAAAATTGACGAGTCGCTTGACACATGACTTTTTTGGGGTTCCTTTGGCTTTTACCCATTATAGAATGGAGTAGTTTTGAAGAGGATTTTGATGATTTTATTGATGTTTTATGGAAGAAAGGAGTTGAAAACCTCATTCTCATGGGGCGGTCCAGCCACAATGGCCTTCTTAGGAATTGAAGTAGTAACTTTTCAATGCATCCATGAAGAACTTAGGTTCCATATTGATCATGAGTGAATTCCATTAGATTTGACTTGTTTTTGGTGGGTTTTGGACCCTTTTCTTTGATTTTTGATTAATGTATATGTATATATATTTGACCAATGGGCTTGATGGATGCCATTGGGGTATTTTTGATTTGACCAAAGGATTTATGGATACCTTTGGGGCTTTTTGAGTTGACCAAAGGGTTTATAGAAACCTTTGGGGCTTTTTGGGCTGACCAAAGAGTTTATGGAAACCTTTGGGGCTTTTTGGGCTGACCAAAGGGTTTATGGATACCTTTGGAGATTTTTGGGCTGACAAAAGGGTTTATGGATACCTTTGGAGCTTTTTGGGTGACCAAAGAATTTATGGAAACCTTTGGGTATTTTTGGGTGACCAAAGGGTTTATGGAAACCTTTGGGGCTTTTTGGGTGACCAAAGGGTTTATGGAAATCTTTGGGGCTTTTTGGGCGACCAAAGAGTTTATGGAAACCTTTGGGGCTTTTTGGGCTGACCAAAGGGTTTATGGATATCTTTGGAGTTTTTTGGGATGACCAAAGGGTTTATGGATACCTTTGGAGCTTTTTGGGATGACCAAAGGGTTTATGGATACCTTTGGAGCTTTTTGGGTGACCAAAGAGTTTATGGATACCTCTAGGGGTTTTGGGTTGACCAAAGGGTTTACGGATATCTCTGGGACTTTTTGTGAGTGTGAGGTCTAAGGACTCACTTTATTGTAGCCTATGGGCCATATGATGTATCTTTTTTCCCCCTACATATACACACACACATATATATATATGAGATTTTATATGTGGTTTATCATCATGTGTTTATTGTTTGATGAGATGTATGCAATGTGTTATTTGCTTTATGATGTGATGATGGATTTATATCATGTATGCATATGTGGTAATATGATTTGATTTTATGTGATTTGACGTTATGTATGTGTATGGATGCATAATGAGATGGATGATCGATTGATCTAGATGATGAAATATATATACTATTTGACATACTATGTTAGCACCATAGACTATATAGAATTCATCAATTCCTATGTACTATTGTCATGAGACTACGTAATGTATTTGTGAATAATGTAAACTGACATGTATGTGAGAAAATGGAATGAATGATAGGATGCTATAGGATGTCTATGAGGTTTTCATGAGACTCAAACACTCTAGTCAACTAACCAAAAGTTATATACTAACCATGCAAGACTTTTTAACAAGGTATGAATCTGCTAGGATGACCAAGATACTCAATATCCATGTGTGTGCAAGTGAGTTCATTTTGTGAGACACACAAGGATACCGCTATTTCCAGATAGGCTATCCACCAAATATGTAATGAGGATCATCCTATGAATATCATGATCTTGGATTTTGTACTTAGTTGGATTAGACCACTAGGTAGTATAGGCTACCAAAAGCTAGCTCATCCACATGCAAATATTGGTCTACACATATGCAAAAAGCTAATGTGATAGACATATCATGATGCGTAAGGATACCGCCATTGCCAAGTAGGTTGTCCACCAAACCTATAATGAGGATCACCTTAGTGGTTTGTTGAATGCTGAGAATTCTAGGGATTCAAGTTCAAAATCCCTTATTTTCTTCAATTTTATTAGGATACTTGCTCATATGTAGTGATGATAATCACTATTTATTTTGTATTTTGTTTTCTTTGAACAAGGGATTTGGGGAGTGGTGATAACCACTATTTATTTTTGTTTTTGATTTTTGTGTTGTGAGGATTTTGATTTTGAACTTTTGGGATTTTGATTTTTGAACTTTTGGGATTTTGGGAATTGGGATTTTTGATAGTGGTGAAAACCACTATTTATTTTTGGGAATTGGGTAGGGAAGAGCTTGTCCTTTTGCCAATTCTTAGCATTCTTGAACCATTCACATAAGGGGATGAGTAGGATAAATTTTTTTCTTAAGGTACCCTAGACCACTTCATAGGTTTCATATTTCCTTGCACAAAACTTGGATTTATTAGTGTGAAAATGTGTTGGAAATTTGATGTATACAAGGTACAATCTAAGCAAGACTCTACCTCCTAAAAATTAGGATAGCTTTCTACAAAATCTAAAAAGAAAACTAGAGGCGACTGAGTGACCAAAAACCCTAATGACATTCTAGAAAAAATGGTTAGGTGGAGGGGATGGACACAAATATGAAAAATGGGAAATGTAGGTGGAAATGATAAGTGAAATATGCAATGATGTGATTGATGACTTGAGCAACATTGATTTTGAATGATGACTAGTGTACAATCGTAGTGCTAGACATGTATGAGCAACTCTAAAATGCAAAGTGTAACAATGAGTATGCCTAATGCAAGTGATGACAAAGTACAATGGGATGCAATGTGATGCAATGGGATGCAATGCAATATTTTTGTATTTTTGATGTTTTGATGATGTTTTTGAATTTTTGATTGGTGTACACATATGTACATGTGACGAATGGGTTTATGGGGGCCATTGGGGCATTAGGGATGACCAAAGAGCTTATGGATGCCTTTGGGGCTTTTTGGGTGACCTAGATGGTTATAGACTATATAGGAGCATTTTAGGTTGACCAAGCGGGTTGTAGACACCCTTGGAGCATTTTTGGGGTGACCTAGATGGCCATATACCACCTAAGAGTGTTTTAGGTTGACCAAGCAGGTTGTAGGCACCCTTGGAGCATTTTGGGGTGACCTAGATGGTCATAGACCACCTAGGAGCATTTTAGGTTGACCAAGCAGGTTGTAGACACCCTTGGAGCATTTTAGGGTGACCTAGATGGTCATAGATTACCTAGGAGCATTTTAGGTTAACCAAGCAGGTTGTAGATACCCTTGGAGCATTTTGGGGTGACCTAGATGGTCATAGACTACCTAGGAGCATTTTAGGTTGACCAAGGGGGTTGTAGGAACCCTTGGAGCATTTTGGGTGACCTAGACGATCATAGACTGCCTAGGAGCATTTTAGGTTGACCAAGTGGGTTGTAGACACCCTTGGAGCATTTTGGGATGACCTAGATGGTCATAGACTACCTAGGGGGGTTTTGGGTTGACCAAGCAAGTTGCAAACACCCTTGGAGCATTTTGTAACTTTGATGGCTTGGTGGTTCTAGGAGGAAGGTGTGATACTTTGTGTACCCCCAGAATTTGTGGTGATCAAAGAAAGCGAGGAAGGTGTGATACCTTTAGGATCCCCATTTTGCTTCATGTCTTGTGATGTAAATAGTGGGGGAGTTGTGACACCTTGGATACCCCTAGTATGTACTATGATTGATGCAATGTTATTGACTTGGCTAGAAGAAGCAATAGAAATTGACCCCCCTCATTGCGGTAGGGGATTTTGGGTAATGCCTACATTTTGAGGGGGTAGAATGAGTGACCCACTCATGGATAAAGCTCCCTTATAAATAAGATCCTGGACCTTGCATCTAAAAACATGGCAATTGTGAATGTCATGCCCTCGCATTCGGTGATAGAGGTAAGAATGATCCTCCCTGTATAGTTTATATCTAGGTCTATTTGGGTTGAACAAGGGTATGTCTGGCAAGATGATTACCTTTGTGTCTTGCAATTTGTGAAATATGGTTGACTTGAACTCAGATAATGGAGTCCAGGTATGATGTTGACATCTTAAATAATGTGAACATGGTGGACTCATTCTATGAGGTGATGATGTTGTATGTGTCTCAATCACCTATTTAGGTTGCTCTTCTTGACTCCCATCTATAGGTAACTGTAGCCCAAAAATTCTCACACTCCTTTCCTCAAGGCTGATGGATCCACACCTTAGAGGGGAAGGGGAGAATGTATGGCCTACACCTCAAAAGAGAGGCACTTAATCGTACCTTTTGTATATGGTGATTTTTCAACGAATGGGTTTGGGTTCACCAGGGAAGCATTTGTGGTTGCTTCCATACCTAGGATGTGGGATTTGTTTGGATGTGTTCATTTTTAATCAAATCACATACATGCCTAAGTTTGGCCAATATGCAAACTAAACTAGACTATATGCAATTCAGATTTATAAGAAGACAACATATATGAAAATAGGATGCTAATGCAATGTTACACCTTGATTTAGAAATAAATTCAAACATGCACCTGATTCGGATGTCTGATGAAGATTCTATCATTTTTTGTAGGTCAAGATCATCTCTGATTTTATAGAATCATCTGCAATTTGTCAATATCATCTCTAATTTGACAAAATCATCTCAGATTTGATGAAATCGTCTTAGATGATGAAATCATCTGAGATGATTATGTCAGAAACCTGTAACAGAGCAATTTGATGGCAGAAATGGTGCAACATGCAATTATATGATTACAATTCTAGGATAAATGGACAGATTAATTATATAGAATGCTTACTGAATGATCAATATTAATTCTACTAAAATGAATGTGATGATTTATATTTTAAATAATGACCTTATGTAAATTGAAACATAATGAAGGTGAACGCCAGATGCAGTAGTTAAATATAATAATCAAAGGTAATGCAAATTAAAAATTAAAACTAAAGAGATGCAAACAGAGTTCTGAAGTTGCCCCCAAGTGGTCTGGTGATGAAATCACCTCCAATCTAACAAAACCATCTCCGATCTGTAATGATATCATCTCCAATTTAACGAAATCACCTAGGATGATTTTGTATACACCAAGACGAAGCACAATTGAAACCTGCAGCAAAACAATCAAACTAAAATACAAAAAGATAGAGCTCTATTCGCTTTACTAGCTAACACACTCAGAAATGCAAGAAATTGATCAGCTAAGGGGATTTCTAAGAAAATACCTTAGATTAAATAGGCTTGAAACTTTGTTGGGAGGGTTATGATTCTCCCTATTCTGAATGATCTCGGCAGATTTTCAAACCATAACGCCTACGCGCTTATCCTAAGATAACCAGGGCAGTTGCAGCTAATTTTGTCTTTTTGTCTATCCGAGAAAATTTTGTTTTAAACAAAATCGTCCATACGATTTCGTCTAAAAATTTAGGATGATTTCGAACAATTAGAGACGATATCATTCGATCGGGGATGATAGCGTCGCATGGTTGCAACATGTATTTTTGGCACAAAAATTGAGGTAAGTAATTTTTAGGTTGATTTTGGTTGATTTTTCAAATATTTTTAACTTAGGTAAAATGATGTGTGTTATTTTTACTTAGGTAAAATAATGTGTGTCATTTTTACCTTGTTACATTTTGCCCCCTCTTTAGCAAATTTTTCGAAGGAAAATGCGTTAAAGAAAGATTGCATGCTTTTCAAGAAGGTAAAAATTTATTGCAACTTTTTGTTGATGGTTTTAAGTTGGGTTGTTAAACTATTTTATGTATGGTGCCCCCTTCGAGTTTTTGTGCCAAATTGTAATTTTGGTAAAAAAACTCGGAAAGCGTATATACTTAAAGTGATTTTTAATAAAACCAGAAAACTAAAGTAAAAAGCTAATTCATTTTTACTATTGCATTTCTCTGTTTTTAGCTCTGGAGAGAAAAATGGCGGAGGCAGAGCATCGAGCGGATGCAGTGTGGAGGAGAGTATGGGTAAGGATTCTAAATTTGTTTTTGCTTTTAATTTTAGCTTATTTTTGGATTTTTTTTTATTTTGTGAATTTTGGACGTCGCGGCCGTTTTCACGTCGCGTTGACGAAGTCGGGCCAGTTTTTACAAAATCGTCCCTATTCTAACAAAATTGTCCTGGGCGATAATGTCAAAATAGGGTTGATTTTTTCAAAATAGGGACAATTTTGATTGTCAGTATGCTTAAAACTTAAGATGATATCATCAAATTAGAGACGATATCATTAAATTATGGATGATTTATGCATGATTTTTAAAGAAATTATTGTTTACTAAATTTAAACATTTTGATTTTGTTTTTGCAGATATCATTACTAAAAAGCTATGAGTGGAAATACGGAGGTCTGAGGGCAGATTTAGATGCCCTTAATGATGCTGAGAAGGATGTCCTAGAGAAGGTCGGGTTGAGACATGTGGCAGAAATGCCACAAGTCCCTACAGATATGAGCTTATTAATGGCTCTTGTAGAGAGATGGTACCCAGGATCATCTTGCTTCCAGTTACCCATAGGGGAGATGTCCCCTACATTGGAGGATGCCTAGAGGATACTTAGGGTTCCTATCCAGGGTAGATTTATTGTTGCATCAACGAATCAGGGTCAGACGATGCAGATATTATCAGGAGACCCTAGCTTTATCTTGGAGACAGGTGGGGTCAACATTGAGATATTGAGATAGATAGAGGGTGTGTCTTGTTTGACGGTTGTACTGGCTGGAGTGGTGGCTAGGTTGTTATTGTGTCATCAGAGTGGTTGTCGCCTTCCATGGTTTTTTGGGGAAGTTATTGCAGATATGAGGGACCAGGAGATTCGATTTGCATGGGGTCCGTTCATATTGTGTAGGCTTTACAAGACCTTATTTAAGGTCGTATATAGGAGAGGAGCAGCTTTAGTGTTGATATCCTTTCTTCAGGTCTGGTGTTGGGAACACATTGTTGTTAGGAGACCTGTGGGACTTCCTCTTAGAGGTGTGGATGCATAGAGGTAGAGGGTCTTCTACTAGTGGTTATAGAGAGGGTCTCAAAGGTGGGTAGATTTCTATCAGGCCCTATACTTTACAGTGGTTCCTGAGGGACAGAGACATCCACTTCCTATGATATATGAGCCTCCGACTCACTCGAGTCACTCGAGATCGCATTCGACTACCAGGATGGCTACTACTACTGGAGTAGGAGGATTTCGAGTACCGCAACCCCTTGGTGGAGATGATGATGCTCAGAGATCCAAAGGTTCTAGGGGGATCTAAGGATGACTTAGTTGGTTCTTTTTGTCTTTTTGATGACTGAGTATACCGATGATAGATATTGTGGCATATCAGTTAACTTTATATTGTATATGTATATTTTTTGATGATGTATATATATATATATGGATATTTTATCTCTTATGTGACTTCATGTGTTTGGTTTAATTTTGCATTTTAATTTTTGAATGATAAGATGTCATTAATCATGCTTTGAAATATAAAAAAAAATGATTTTGATTTTGAAAATGTGTTTGTTGGAGTGATGATAAATTTTGATGGATTTTAGCAATATACCTCGAAGGATGTTATGTTGTTATGTGATTGTTGGTGGAGTTCAAAGCTCGCTAAGTCACGAAGCTAATCCTGTTTGTGAGGAATGTTTTGATATGGCTAAAATGGTCATTTGCTTAAGAATAATCTTAAGGCTTTTATGGTAAAAAGAATATGTTTGATGTTGTTTTTGGAATAATGTGTTTGATAAGTGTTTGTAACAATTTATTGATTTTGGCATGAAAATTTTGAAATATGATTTGCGCTAAGCAAGGAATTCTTAATTACTTAATAATAATGCCATCATCACGAAAATCAAAATGAAATGTAGGATGATATATATAAATTTTGTTTATTCTTTAAAAATGCAAAATTAATGTTGGATAAATCATTATGTCACATGTGCAAAATATTTTATAATTTTTGTAAAGAAACATATGAGTTTTATTTTGGGGAATGAAAAATTAGAAGTATGACTTGCGCTAAGCAAAGAATTCTTAATTTCTTAAGAATAATACCATCATCGCAAAAGTCAAAATGAAATGCAGGATGAACAATAATTTATATGATAATAGAATAACTTGTATGATAATAAAATGATTTGTATAGTAATAAAATAATTTGTATAATAAAATAATTTGTATGATGATAACATAATTTGTAAGGAATGATGCAAATATTGGAATTATTTATCTAATAAAATTCCACAGGAATATTTTAAATTTATTTCCAAGACAAATTCAAATTTATCTAGAACCATTGTGTGTGAAAAGTGAATTCATTATCTATTTTGATTGTTATGATGATACAAAATCTCTCAAGTGACAAATGTGTGTGCTTTGTAAGGTTAATTTACCGATTTTTAGTAAGGTAATGATAAAGCAAACTTAAATGAACCAATGTGTGTGTGAGTGAAATGTTCATTTGACCATGATTTTTTGCATGCATTGGTACTGAACTACTATGTAAATCAAACTACCAAAAGTGAGTGAATCCATACACAAACATTAATCTTGCCATGTGAATAGAAATTACCCAATGTCAAGCAAGTTGGGCACAAATCACCTGTTATGGGGTTTACCTCATGGTTTTCGAATAACTAAGAAATTCCAGGGATTCAAGTTCAATACTCCCTTCTTTTCTTCAAATTTTGGAATAGGGGTTTCTTGTCCATTTCTGAACAAGGGGATTTTATTGCTTTTGTAATGGAATACTTTTCTTGATTTTATGTCTTTCTTCTCTTTTTTTTCTTTCTTTTTTCTCTTTTTCTTCTTTCTTTTTCTTTCTTTTCTCTCTTTTTTTCTTTCTTTTTCTTTTTTTCTCTCTTTTTGGGATACTTGCCCAGATTAGACGTGGGGCAAGGGATTTATTTTGGGTAGGGAGGAGCTTGTCCTTCTATCAATTTCTCAGTATTCTAGACCATGCACATAATAGGAAGCAAGAAAAACTTTTTCACTTAAGGTATTAAGATTCACTAAGCAATATCACTTTTATCGAATTTGCAACAAATCATTTTTAATATGTAAAATGTGTTCTTGGTTCAAAAGAGTAGCAAAATCATTCTCAGACTCAAAATTATTTAATGAAATGATAGTGATGTTTGGTACAAGAGAGATTTATAATCAAAATAACAAAATCAAAATCTATTTAAATATGAGTTTTAGTGCATGGTTCAGGATATCTTTTAAATTTTATCTGAAATAAATTAAAATATAACTTGCAATCTTAGTAGATAATAAATGCATAGATACTGATCTAATAATGCTTTGAAATATTTTTGGAATTTTTTGGATTTTGTAATTTTTTTTTGTTATTTTTGATGATATATTGGAATGCATGAGAAAATATTTACAACTATGTACAGTGATGAGGCTTTTGGCTTTATGCATAATATCTTTTCAGATGCATAATATTCATGGGTTCCTTGAGATATTTTCCATCCAATGTCGCCAATCTATATGCACCTGATCCAAATTTGGCAGTGATGATAAATGGTCCAAGCCAATTTGGTTGGAATTTTCCTTTAAGGTCTTTTCTTGCATTAGTATTTTTTTTATTTTTGTTTAAGACTAAATCTCCAACTTCAAATGATCTATTGTGAACTTTCTTTGCATATGATATTTTAAGTTTGTCTTGGTAGGCATGAAGATGCTCTAAAGCATGGATGCATTTTTCATCTAGAAGTTCCAACTGACTTAATCTACCAACATGATATTCATCTCCTACTTCAACATCTTGAAGTAAAAGAGATAAAGAAGGAACTTCTAACTCAAATGGAAAAACTGCTTCAGCACCATAGACCAAGACAAAAGGTGAAGCGCCTATAGGAGTACGAACACTAGTTCGATAAGCCCACAAGGCTGGATATAATTGTATATGCCAGTCACAACCTATTTTATTGACCAATATTTTTTGGATTTTGATTAGTATTTTATTAGATGCTTCAACTTGGTCATTTTCTTGGTACATAGATATTTTTAAATTTTTTATATTTTTTTGATGTACCCTTGTCAGAAATGAGGTTAGATGGAATTCCAAATCTACAAATGATTTGATTGAAAATAAATTTGGATACTTGAATTCCTGTGCAAGAAGATAAAGGCATAGCTTCAACCCACTTTGTAAAATATTATGTTGTAGTTATTATAAATTTATGACCATCAGATGAGATAGGATTGATTTTACCAATAATGTCTAAACCCCATTTAGAGAAGGGCCAAGGAGAAGCTATGGTTTGGATTTCCTGAGCAGGAGCATGGACAAGGTTAGCATGTCTTTGAAATTTGTCACAATGATGCACATAATCATTAGCATATTTTCCCATGGAAGGCCAAAAATAACCCATTCTAAGGAGCTTTTTAGAAATGGCACCTCCACTAAAGTGTCCTCCATAGGACCCATCATGGGCTTCACTTAAGGCTTTCTTAGATTCTTCTAGGTTTAGACATCTTAACAAGATACCTTCAAAGGATATTCTATATAAGGTATTACAAATTATTACAAAGTGGACATCTCGCTTACGTAGTAGTCTAAGTTGGTTTCTATCTAATCCTTCAGGGAAAGTCCCATTCTGCAGAAAGTTAAAAATATCTATGTACCAAGGTTCTGGGGTGATTTCATTAATCAAAAACACATCCAATGGCTCTAAGAAATATTTAGAAGAAGTGGGTTCTTGAAGTTTATGGATAATTATAGTAGCATATTCATCATCCAACTCCAAAGGTAACAAAGAAGCAACCACAACCATAGCATCTGCAACACGATTGCTTATTCTAGGAATAGCTTCTAAAGTTACTTTTTCAAACAATGAAACAAGCTTAAGCACATATTATTTATAAGGATGAATTTTCTCATATCGTGTTTGATAAAATTCATTGATTTGATTTATCATGAGTTGAGAATCTCCAAAAACTAATAAAACTTTAATATTTAAAGCTAAAGCAACTCGTAATCCAAGGATTAGAGCTTCATATTCTATAGTGTTATTAGTGCAAGCAAATTGTAATTTAAAAGATAAAGGTATTAGGTGCTTTTGAGGAGATATTAATATAATACCTGCACCTGCACCACTCATACATCTAGCTCCATCAAAAAACAATGTCCAAGTTTCAGAATGATCCTCTTCTAAATTAAGGCACTCATCTAGAAATTCAATATTCATGGGGTGCGTAGACTCTATAGGAGCAAAAGCTAACTGATCAACTATAACTTGGCCTTTTATAGATTTTTGGCCAATAAATGTGAGTTCAAACTCACTAAGAGAAAGAACCCACTTAGTTGTGCATCTTGATAAGTATGGTCTACTCATCAAGTATCTTAATGGATCAGATTTAGAAATAACATATGTTTTTTGACTTAGCATATAGTGATGCAACTTCTGTGTAGAAAATAATACTGCTAGACAAAGTTTTTCTAATGAAGTATATCTTATTTCATAACTTATTAAAGTCCTACTTATGTAGTATGTGGCTCGTTCTTTCTTTTCATCATCAATTTGAGCCAACATAGCCCCAAGTGCAAGTTTCAAAGCAAAAATATATAAAATGAAAGGACAATCTGGTCTAGGTGGAACAAGCACCAAAGGGTTAAGAAGATATTTTTTAATGCTATCAAAAGCTTCTTGACATTCCTTATCCCATTGAAAGGAAATATTTTTCTTGAGTAATTTAAGAAATGGTTCTGTTCGATCTGCCAATTTATCAATGAAGCGGTGAATAGCTTGTAATTTTCCTTGTAAGCTTCTTAATTTTGATATATTTTAAGGAGGTGGTATATCACAGATAGCCTTAATATTTAATGGATCTATCTCTATGCCTCGCATAGAAACAATAACTCCTAATAATTTTCCAGATTTTACTTCAAATACACATTTTTCTGGATTTAAATGTATCAATATTCTCTTAATCTATCAAATACTTTTCTTAAATCATTAATGTGATCATCTTCTTTAGTTGAGCGAGCTATAATGTCATCCACATAATCATGCAAAATTTCATACATCATATCATGAAAAATATATGTCATAGCTCTTTGATAGGTTGCACCAGCATTCTTTAAACCGAAGGGCATGACTTTCCAACAAAAAGTCCCCCAAGGTGTAATAAAAGCTATTTTAGCTTGGTCTTCAGGAGCTATTCTAATTTGGTTGTATCTTGAAAAACCATCCATAAGGGATAACATCCCACTCCCAGCTATAAAATCTATGATTTGATCCATATTAGGGAGAGGAAAGTCATCTTTAGGGCATGCAATATTAATATCTCTAAAATCAGTGTAAACCCTAATTTTGGTAGCTTCTTTCTTAGTTACTAGGACAACATTAGATATTCATTCAACATAATCAATAGCTTGTATAAATATGACATTCAAAAGTTTTTCTAATTCACTCTTAACTAGTAGTGCTACTTTAGGATGCATTTTCTAAGTTTTTGCTTTACAAGTTTAGCATCTGGATGCACTACTAAATGGTCCATAACTATAGAAGGATCTAGGCCTGGCATATCTGCGTATGTCCAAGCAAAACATCAGAATATTCTATAAGGAATTCAACATATAGCTTTTGTTTTTCTTCACTTAATTCAGATCCAATTTTGACCATGCGAGGATTGTCCTCTGTTCCAATGTTGATTTTTATGAAATTTTCTACAACAATATTCAACTCTCTTTCAAAATTAGGAGGTGTGGGTGACACCCCCATTTCTTGTAATTATTCTAGTGTGCATTTAGCTAACTCTTATTGTGGATCAGTTGATTCTATATGAGCTATACATGTCATTTTTTTTGTTTTTTTTTTGATTGATCCATCAAAGAAAAATTTATTTCTTAGAATTTCATCAAGAGATATATCATGGCAGATATCCCCTTCTAAACATTCATCCACAGAAGCAATCATTTCTGGATAAACCATAGTCAACATATTACAAGTATGTATTTTTTTAGAAAGTTCTTTTTGATCCATATATTCTTGATATGTTATAAGATGGTCATCATATTTATATGGAAATGGTTCTATTTTTGTAGGAATATATCCAAGACCACATCGAACTGGCCAATCTACGACTTCTAAAGGTTCTCTTATACCACTTTGGTAAGGTCCTAAACCTTTACCTCTGTATCCCATATTACACATCATTATTTTTGGTTTTTCATATTTATTAGAAAAATAGCATCTAGCAAATCCATCTTGATCAATGGTAATCTGCATAACTGAAAATTTTCCCCAATCATATCCTGTGTACACAAATTCATAAATTCCAATGTGACAAATGCTCCCTTTCTTTGGTAAGCCTAGTGTTCTAGGGGATGGTGGTAACCTAGATATCACCAAAGAGTCTTGGGTAGCAAAATTAACTTCTTCTGTAGTTGCAAGCACTGAAGATAAATCCGGTAATACCTCATCCAAAATGGTGTATGAAGTAGACAAATTATCTTTCTCACTTGTTTATTTAGATGTTGTGAATTTAAACACTGTAGATTCAGGCGGTGATTCTGTTACTATAGACTTAGGAAATGGATTAGGTATATTTTTAGAAGGTTATGATGATGTTGATGTTGATGATTTAGAACATGTTTTTTATTTAGGAGGTGATTTAGATTTGGAAGGTTTTGATGAGGAAGATGGACTAGATTGAACAGAAGTCATAGTGGGGCAAAATGGAACCCCTACAGGTTCCACCACAACACACATTTCAAATGGTCTAGGATCTCCATGAATAATGACTAATTGATTTTTAAATTCAAATTTAACACATTGATGTAATGTGGAAGGTACTTCTCTCATTGCATTGATCCAAGGTCGACCTAGAAGAATGTTATACGATGCAAAACAAGGTACAACAAAAATAGTCGTATCTAAAATCCTTGGACCAACTTGCAATGGGATCTTCATAACTCCACATGTTTCTTGAGTTTCATCATTAAATGCTTTAATGATCATTTCAGTATTTTTCATATCTTCCTTTTTGAATCCAAATATTTGAAAGAAGTCATATGTGCATATATTTAGTGAATATCCATTGTCAATTAAGACTCTCTTAACTCCTACATCTCCAATAAATGTTGTGATATATAAAGGATTATCCCCATACATACTTTGAGGAGGGATTTATTTATCATGAAAGTCTATGAAGTTTATTTCATCCAAAGTTACAGCATTTACTACAACATTAGGTTCAATATATTCAGGTACCATCATCTTACCCAAAGTTCTCATTAATTCTTCTCTATGTATAGAGGAAGTTCTTAAGAGGTCCAAAAGAGATATTCTTGTCGTGATAGTAGCTAGTTGTTCATTTATATCATATGGAGATCTTTGTTGTGAACTTGTTACATTATTTCCCTTAGTAGGATTTTTCAATACAAATGGGGTTGTTTTTTCACTTTGATCTTGAGAATTTTGGTTTTGTGCTTGTTGTCTTGTAACTACTCCAATGGTACCTACAATGTTACTATGTCATGGATTACCAAAACGAGGTCTAGCATTTTTTGCTTGCTCATTTGTAAGCCACTATTGAGATGATGGTCTAGTAGTCATCCTTCTTGGAATGGTTCCTCTAGGACCAATAAATCTGTAATAGGTATGACTTGATCTGATTCATATTCGAAACTATTTGACTCAATCTCTGCTTCACTTCCTATTTCACTTTCTTCATCGCTTTCTAAAGATGTAATTTGACAACTTCTTAAGGGTCTAATAGTAACTTGAGATTCAGTAGTTACACATGATTTTTGCAAGTTTTTATGAGGTAGAAAACCACTAATAGTTTCCACGTATCGAGTTGGATGAGGAACATTATGGTGTTCTACTTGATTTACGGCTTCTTTACCATTCTTCGGTAAAGGATGTTGAAAAATGTCCAAACTTTGATTTGCATTTTGATTTTGAGTTTTCTTTGTATTTGAAAGCACGAGGATATGGAAGCAATGGCGTACCGGGTGCGATGCAAAACAAAAGCAAATGTAACGCTAAGTCCTACGAATGAAGAAAGGACTAAAGTGCATGAAAAGGGAAAACAAACGAACTGAAACGAGATATAAAGCAAATGTAAAGTGCAGCCCTTATTTTTATTAATTTTACTTTGAGATCAGGTTACAATATGTCTCCTTCCTTTTTAGGGGCTAGGAGCGTTAGATATAGTTTTGTTACACCACGGATGGTACGCTTCCCTTCGGGATCTTCCGCGTGCCCACATTTGAAATGGGTGGGCCAAACGTCACCACCGCTTGCATGAATGCATCTATAGTTCCTTGCTACCCCTCCGGTGTCGAGATCCTATGTTCAGAGAAATAGCAAATGATTAATAGCACCTGCGGATGGAGGGAAACATGCAATCCCCAAGGCCTCTGGTTAATGCATGCATGAAATAATTAAAACGGTAATCAAAACATGTCAGAATAAGATGAAATTTGGATAGAAGCATGAAAACACCATCATGAACACACTACAAAAGGAACAGTCAAGAAATCTACTGTAGATTTCTAATCGCTCTGGGGTGGGACGATTAGGACTGTCATAAAATGTCAGAAAGCAACCTCCTAAATGTCCCATCCAGAGGCCTCCAAAACACCTACAAAGTTGGGGTTAGGAAAAATAGGGCATTTTGAGATGACCCAGAAGGTCGGATTTTGTAGATTCAGCCCCGATCACCCTGTATCCGAAGATGCTCCCTGTATGTTAGTGAAAGCAAAAAATAATGAAAACACAGTCAAAACTCATCAGAATGGCATGAAATTTGAATGGAAGCATATATGAATGACATAAAATAAGATGCAAAATAAATAGTGAAGAAATATACTACAGATTTCTAATCACTTTGGGGTGGGGCGATTAGGACTACGGCAGTGCGGGGGGGCAACCGGAGGCAGGACGCCCGCCGTTTGGGGCTTGGTTTTGACACCAATCCACTTGGGATGGGTCCAAAACCTCCTAGGGGGTTGTGTCAGAAAATTGGGTGGGGTATTGTGGCCAAATTTTTGGGTTTTGGGTCCGTATTGCGCTTCCAATGTTCACCCAATAACCTCCCTTCCAAAAGAGAGATCAAGGATGTAAGAAGCACAAGTGAGGGGTGAGGATGTAATTCGGCAGCACTCCATTGCTCCAAATGCTCCTGCTCTATTTTTTTTTTGGGGTGAGAAGACTCACCATTTTATAGACCTGAAGGTCTACTTTGAATGTGCATGCAGGGGCGCCACTTGGCCATCATGCCTTCTAGGGGAGAGAAGATTCCTCCCTGATTAAGGGCTCCATGACTGCCTCTATGACTGCCTCTTTGAGCTCAAAAATGCTCACTCGCACTCCCATGCATTGAAGGTGGAGTTGAGTGGCGGATCTGGGCTGCCATTTGTCAAGGTTTGACCTTTTTCCCGTCAAACTTGCTATTCGCCCCACCCTAGAGCGATTGTTGCTAATCGTCCCGAGGTGGGGCGAATAGCATTCTATTCACCCCAGGGTGGAATGAGTAAGGAGCAGGGTGCTTGAAAGGTGCCAAATTGACCTCTGACCTTCCAAAACTACTTTGGGAGTGGTTAGGACCACTGTTTAACCTCTAGGGGCTGCCCTAGGGGCTATGTATGCCAATTCGGTCAGTGCTTGTATCCACATGATCAGATTGGTGTTGTTTTGGTGTCTACAGATGCCCCTTTTTGGGATGCATTGTGCGTGGCACAATGCTGAGAAAAAATAGATAACCAAAGCACTTAATGATTAGGGTTTCTTGGTAACCTAACCAAATTTTGATGCCCCAAGTATGGAAAGGGCATGCATTCTTGAATCCTTGCTTCTGACGAGCTAAGGAGCTTAATTCAAGTGTTAACCTTTTTCGGTGAGGTGTTACTTGATCTTGGACATTGTTCAGTCATGAATAGGCAAAGGGCGCAACCTTTTGTCTATGGGAACCTTGAGTTCATGATTCTAGAATGCCAAGTGTTTGATCAGCTTGTGATTATTGCTTGTTTGCTGCCCCAAGCAGGAGCGTGATTGTCTTTGTCAATGATTCTTTGAATGCATGCCATTTCCTTGATTGGGTGTGTATTTGTTGATTGGTGACTAAGTGTGACTACCCCCTCAAGCGACGAATCGATGAGGGAATGATCGAAATGAGAAAAGTGATGAGTCACTTGACCCAAGATGACTTTTTTAAGGGTGCCTTCAGTTGTTTTCCATTGAATGCTTATGCAATTTCCCAACAATCTGACCTATTTTTGGTGGGTTTTAACCCTTTTTGTGACGCTTATTGGGGGTGAAATTATCAAAAATCCGTCCTCTCGTGGAGCGGTCCGGCTATGGTAGCCTTCTTAGGGAGTAGGATATTGATAATTTGTGGCCCCGATGTCAATTTTGTATGCCAAGAATGTCAGGCGCAAAGGCACCTTTGTTCGGAAATTTTATTGTTATTTTTTGGTGGGTTTTGACCCTTTTTGTGACGCCTTTTGGGGATGAAATTCTCGAAAATCCTTCCTCCCGTGGAGTGGTCCGGCTATGGTAGCCTTCTTAGGGAGTATGATAGTGAGGATTTGTGACCCCAACATTGGTTTTGGATGCCTTGAAGCAGGCGCAAAGGTGCCTTTGTTCGGCAGTTTTATTGTTGTTTTTGGGTGGGTTTGGACCCTTTTTGTGACGCCTTTTGGGGATGAAATTCTCGAAAATCCTTCCTCCCGTGGAGCGGTCCGGCTATGGTAGCCTTCTTAGGGAGTAGGATAGTGAGGATTTGTGACCTCAATATTGGTTTTGGATGCCTTGAAGCATAGGAATAAAGGTGCCTTTGTTCGGTAGTTTTATTGTTATTTTTGGTGGGTTTTGACCCTTTGTGTTTTGGGGATGAAATTGAAAATTTCCTCCGGTTGGGCTATGGTAGCTTCTTAGGGAGTAGGATAGTGAGGATTTGTGACCCCAACATGTTTTGGATGCCATGAATCAGGCGCAAAGGTGCCTTTGTTCGGTAGTTTTATTGCTATTTTTGGTGCATTTTGGATGCAGTTTTGGTTGTTTTTGATTTTCTTGCTCTGTAATCATCCTAGGGTGGGACGAATACCAGTTTTGTAATCGTCCCAGGGTGGGACGAGTGCTAACTAGAGCGCTCATCCCAGGGTGGAACGATTACAGGCCTAAGAGCCTATATAAGGGCCAAAACTAGGTTTTGGGCTCATTTGCAATTTTTTTTTTTGGCGATTTGGAGCTTGTGAGGAGGAGTTCGAGTCTACGTAGTGGAGCACTATCAAGATTTCATGGATACCATGAGTGCACGGACCGGATCTTCGAGTGGCAGAGCCGAGGCAAGACCGGTAGGTGCTCCTTCTCTTTATTTTGTTTGTTTTTATTTTATAGTTCAAAATCGTAATTAATTTATTTTGTATTTCATTTTTCCATTTAAACTAAGATCAAAACCCTAGTTTAATTGTTTTGTATTTGTATTTTGTGTTTGTTGTTTAAACTAAGATCAAAACCTAGTTTAAAAAATTTTTTTTTGTTTTTTATTAGTTTAAACTACGAGTTAAACCCTAGGTTAAAAATTTTGTTTTATTTTGTTTTTTGTTTTTAGTTTAAACTAGAGTTAAAACCCCTAGGTTAAATTGTTTTTTTTTTTGTTTAATAGAGTTAAAAACCTAGGTTAAAATTTTGTTTTTATTTGTTTTTTTTTGTTTAAACTAGAGTTAAAAACCCTAGGTTAAAATTTTGTTTTTATTTTGTTTTTTTTTTGTTTAAACTAGAGTTAAAAACCCTAGGTTAAAGAATTTTGTTTTTGTTTGTGTTGTTTATTGATTTTTTTTTGAATGTTTGTACTGTACATTTTGTTAATGTTGTTGTACAATTTATTAAATGTTTTTGTTGTACAGTTTGTATACATTGTTGTATATTTGTTTTAGTGTTGTACAGTTTTTTTTTGTTGTCATGTTTTAATGTTTTTGTGTTGTTTTGTTTTGCAGGTGGTGAAGAGTCGGTACCGTCAGTCGACGGTATTTTCTGACGCACGGGATGCGCTGACTATGGTGGACTGGGATTGGCTTGATGCCCTTGGGCTCAAGCAGGTGACTCGGTTAGAGCCTGTGGTGGGGGATCGGGCATATCTGACTGCCCTGATCAATTTGTGGGATCCCCGCACCAACACCTTTCATCTCCCAATAGGGGAGATGACAGTGACTCTAGAGGATGTTTATCGGATTCTACGGATTCTGATAGATGGGCTGCCCATTTGGATGACTCCTCGGGATCAACGGACGATGGTGCTGACACGGTGCTTTGGGCATGCGACGGAGATGGGGGTGGATGGGGCGGTGGAGAGGGCAGAGGGGGACTGCCTGATTGGTAGGATTCTGGTGTGGTGGTGGTTTGAGAAGGGCGTGTTGGGGGTGAGGCATACATTGCTTATGACCCTCATCTCCAACATGCTGCTTCCCGACTCCTCAGGTGTGAGGTTCCCTTGGAACCTACTTGAGGTAGTGTTCAGACTGGTGGAGTGTTCGATGGTAGCACCACTGATTATGAGGTGGGGTCAGATGCTACTGGCATAGTTATATGATGAGTTGTACGAGGTCCGCTACGAAGGTGGAAGGGGATTGGGTGCAGCTACCTATTGCAGTGTTGGGGATGGCAGCACATAGCTGTGGAGCGGCCGTAGGGGTTGCCTTGGACCACTCGGGGAGAGATGGTGGATAGGGAGATTGGCTATGCTGCCCTATGGCGGAGGTCCGAGGAGCAAGGGCAGAGTCGACGGTGGGCAAGTGTCATGGGGCACTATGCTGATGCCTTCTCACATCTTGCTCCAGGAGAGGTGTTCTGGCAGCCATACCGGGACTGTCCAGCCTGGCCTGAGGCTGGGGAGTGGCTTCGATGGGCACGTAGGGGGAGGTGGCTAATCGGGCGGCACGAGACCGAGCAGGAGTACTTCCCGTACGTCTAGGTGACTCGACAGTTTGGGGTGCACCAGGGATTTCCTGGTGAGCCCTTGATCTATCGACGTCGGGGCGACGAGAGGACTCTGGCTTGGCCGATCATTGAGCCGCTGGGTGAGGAGTCGGATGCAGTGATTGATGTCCCCGACATGGACAATGTCGGGGTGACTACAGAGTATGACCAGTGGTGGACGATGCTGCGATGGCGGGGTGAGGGGCCTCTAGGAGGTGCGGATGCGGCAGTAGCAGGTGGTGAGGATGCGGAGGCATCGAGGGAGGGTTGGGGAGCTCCGCTCGATGATGCGGATATGGTGGAGGTGGATGACTTGATTGGGGATGACCTAGGGGTTTCGGAGTAGCCGGATACATAGGACGTCCCAGAGTAGTGGGTGCCAGAGAAACATGCCATCCCGGAGATGCCCATGCCTCAGGCAGTCTCAGGGGATATGGAGGCTAGGTATCACGCTGAGATAGCACGATTGGAGGAGCTACTGTGGAGGCGGGATGAGGAGCACTACATCGAGAGGGATCACCTACGGGCTCAGTTGGCGTAGCGGGATGAAGCATTGGCTGCATACCATCGGTGGGATGTGGAGTGGGGTCGGTTCTGGGTGGAGTTGGAGGCCGAGATTATCCGCCTCGGTGGACAGTTACTTGAGCTCACTGGAGGTGGATCTTCACGCCGAACGAGAGACAGTGAGACTGAGCAGTCTGCTTCCTCTCGTCGCAGGTGGGTGGGTGAGGGTAGCGCTAGTGGGCATGATGCGAGGGCTGGCAACAGCCACCCTGAGAGGTCCCATAGGACCCACACCACTGGGGGTAGTTCCAGTTGCACCGATCCTACGTGATCATGGTGGCCGACTCCCTAGGCTTGGGGTTTTTGATTTTTTTGATTTTGTTGTGAGGTCAGAGGACCGACTTATTGTAGCTTGTGGGCATTTTTGGTGATATATATACATGACTTTCTTTTTGGTTATACACTTGTCATGATTTATTGTTACTTTTATGCACATTTATTTATGTTGATGTATGCATGGGTTATTATGAATGCGATGTTTCTAATTATATGATGTATGCATATGGAATGGATGAAATGATTTGTTGGTAACTTGGCGGTGGCACCATAGACTGTACAGGATTTACTGGCTTTCTGTACTATGTGATTGCTTTGTGGAATGACTTTGCATGTGTGAATTTTTTTGTTTTGTATTTTTTGATGGTGATGTAAGAATGGAATGTACCACAGGTGTTCTAGAATGTAGTTAAGGTTTTTTCGAGACTCAGATGTTTTAACTAACTAGCCAAGACTGTACATTTATCTTACAAGACTTTTGAACAAGGTACGAATCAGACTTGAGTTTGACCAAGTTATTTCACATCCCTGTGTGTGCGATTGAGTTTGTTTATGTGGTATTTGTTAGGATACCGCCAGTGCTAGATAGGCTGTCAACCAAACCTGTACTGAGGATCACCTAATTAGCTCCACTAACTCCTTTGTTGTATTTAGTAAGATTAATCCACGGGACAATCTAAGGTACCATAAGCTAGCTCATCCACATGCAAACATTGGTCTACTCACATGCAAAGCTAATGTGATAGACATATCATCATGCATTTAGGATACCGCCATTGCTAGGTAGGCTGTCCACCAAACCCGTAATGAGGATCACCTAAATGGTTTTTTGAATGCTGAGAATTCTAGGGATTCAAGCTCAGGCGTCTTTCGGTTGCTCAACTTGTTGGGATACTTGCTCTCATACATAGTGATGAAAATCACTGTTTATTTTTCTCTTTTATTTTGAGCAAGGGGTTTGAGTAGTGGTGATAACCACTATTATTATTTTTGATTTTTGATTTTGCATTTGGATTTCAAAGGTGAGCTCGTAGGTTGTTGGCTTGTGAATGGCATTGATCCTTTTGGCCTTGGGGATGACTACCCATCCTGTTCAGGGACGTGTAGTACGAATCCTTACGACTTTGGGAATCAAAGGTGGTTGGGAGTTTGCTTTGGAATGGCATTGATCTTTTAAGCCTTGGGGATGACTACCCATCCTTGTCAGGGGCGTGTAGTACGAATCCTTACGACTTTGGGGATCAAAGGTGTTTCGGGATTTTTGATAGTGGACTTTTGGATTTTTTTTTTCTTGTGAATGGTATTGATCCTTTGAGGCCTTGGGGATGACTACCCATCCTTCTCAGGGACGTGTAGTATGAATCCTTATGACTTTGGGGATCAAAGGTGTTTTGGGATTTTTGCTAGTGGTGAAAACCACTATTTATTATGGGGAATTGGATGGGGAAGAGCGTGTCCTTTTGTCAATTCTCAGCATTCTCGAACCATTCGCACAGGGGGATGAGCAGGCTAACCTTTCACCTATGGTACCCTAAATTGCTTTGTAGGTTTCATCTTTCGTTCACACAACTTGGGAATTTTTATGTGTTTTAACTTGTGTGGGGATGCTACGTAACAAGGTGTGATCCAAGTAAAACACTACCTTTGCTTTGTATAGCTTTTGACTAGAAATCTAAAGACAGTTGAATGATGAAAAACCCTAACGACATTAGCAGACAACTGATTATGATATGGTGAAAAATGTGAAGGGCATTATTTTGGATGGATGTTTTTACAAAATGGACTGAATGTGGAAAATGATGGAATTGCCGAGCAATTACAGTCTATGGTGCTTGTGACATGTATGACCAACAAATATGCAATGTATGTATGCGATGCCTAATGCAACTTATTTTTTTGTGTTTTGATTTTTAAGAGTATGCATGGAAGTGAGATGCAATTTTTGTTATTTTTGATTATCTTTTGTTTTTGTTTGTTTTTGAATATTTGTTTTTGACCAAGCGATTGTGGGAACCCTTGGAGCTTTTGGTTTGACCAAAGGGTTTATGGATACCTTTGGGGCGTTTTAGGTTGACCAAGCGATTGTGGGAATCCTTGGAGCTTTTGGTTTGACCAAAGGGTTTATGGATACCTTTGGGGCATTTTAGGGTTGACCAAGCGATTGTGGGAATCCTTGGAGCTTTTGGGTTGACCAAGCGATTGTGGAATCCTTGGAGCTTTTGGTTTGACCAAAGGGATTATAGGTACCTTTGGGGCATTTTTGGGGTTGACCAAGTGATAGCTGGAATCCTTGGAGCTTTTTGGGTTGACCAAGCGATTGTTGGAATCCTTGGAGCTTTTGGGGTGGGCTATGGCTCTTTTAAATGTGGAATGGCCTCAAATGACTGATGTTCAAGGGTTCTAGTTCCTTGATTCCTTCAAGAGAGGTGAGCCGGTATGTTCCAGGTCCTATTTTACTATCAATTACATAGGGACCTAACCAGTTTACCGTGAACTTGTCCCTTAGATGGGGCGACAAGTTAGAATTTTGTTGGTTCTCTTTTAAGACCAAGTCACCAACCTAAAAGTCCCTCAGGTGAACTTTCATGTTGTATGCTTTCTTAAGTCACTCTTGGTAGATACGTAAATGCTCGAGAGCATTGACACGTCGTTCGTCGAGCAACGTAAGCTGGTCTAACCGGGCCTGCCGTGCAGTGTCATCATCGATGAACTCTTGCATTGATATGCGTAGGGAAGGTATTTCCAACTTGAGAGGCATGACTGCCTTAGAGCCATACACCAACGAAAATGGAGTTGCCCCAGTGGGCGTCCGAATGCTAGTGCGATAAGCCCACAGGGCAAGCGGGATTTGAATGTGCCAATCCTTATGACTATCTGTGACCATATTTTTAAGGATGGCAACTAGCATTTTGTTTGACGCCTCTGCTTGCCCATTTGCCTGCGGATAATAAGGTGTCGAAAAACTATGCTAAATTTTGTACTTTGTTGTCAAAGCACGCACGTCTTTGTTCTTAAATGACGTCCCATTATCCGAGATGATCTTGGATGGAATACCAAAATGACATATGATGTTATGTAAAATAAACTCCGTAATGCGGGGTCCTAGTCGTAGAGGTAAGCGGAATTGCTTCCACCCACTTGGTGAAGTACTCTATGGTCGTTATGATGAACGTGTGATGGCCTGACGATGCAGGGGAGATATTTTCGATTAGATCTAAGCCCCACTATGAAAATGGCCAAGCCGATTGGATCGGTTGCAAGGCCTGAGAAGGTACGTGTGTCAAGTTAGCATGGTGTTGACACTTCATGCACTTCCTCACATACGCGCAACAATCTCACTCTAAAGATGGCCAATAATAGCCCATGCGAAGAATGCACTTTGTGATGGCCATACCACTGAAGTGGCCACCACATGTACCATCGTGCACTTGGGTGATCACCCAAGTGGACTCCTGTTGGTCCAAGCAACGGAGGAGGATCCCTTCGTAGCTTCGACGGTACAAAATGTCTCCTAGCAAGACATGTTTTGCCACTTTCTATTTGAATGATATTTTCATGGCATGTGCATCAATCCAAGTGGGAGGTTACCTAGCTTGAGATAGTCTCTTATGGGTGTGTACCAATCCTGCTGATCAGAAACCTCGATGGTATGAACTGCCAATCCCTCTTGAAGTTCATCCCTAGCAAAAGCTGAGCGGGAAAGAACTTGTAAGAATAGCGTTGTGTTGCTATTAAGAGGGGTCGGGGAGAACAAGGACCCCCAGTTGGCATGATTTAGACTATCATGGATTCGAGAGAACTTATCCTGAGATGGTTCAATCTGGATCAGGTGGATTCCTGGCGTTAGGTCAGAGCTTGCATGCTCCATCACGGATTGCGATAATGTTTTGACTTGAATGGTTGTCATCTCCCCCAGAAGGGTCTTGCGGGATTAGTGACCCCAAGGAGGCCATAGTGTCCACAAAATGATTCGATGATCGAGGGAGTGCCTCGATGTCGTACCATTCAAGCTTTGCCAAGAATTTATCCACAAGGGCTTTGTAGGCCTACAGAACTGGGCATTTACATTGGAATACCCCTTTCACTTGGTTGACAATTAACAATGAATCACCAAAGATGTTCAAGCATTTGATGTTCATGGTGATGGTTGTCTGAAGACCTATGAGCAAGGCTTCGTATTCGACATTGTTATTGGTGCATAGGAAATCAAGTTTAAATGATAGAGGCATTGGAGCCCCTTGCGGTGTGAAAAATATGATTCCCGTGCCACCCCCTTGCTCACATTTAGAACCATCAAAAAATAGGGTTATGTCGGCTTGTGACTCAGGCTCATCGAGAATCTGGCAATTCTGAGACATGGAAGACCCCATCATCGGGCAGCTCTATGGTCAAAGGCTGATCATCTTCGAGAGGAGCCTCTGCTAGTTGATCGATGATGACTTGACCTTTGATGGACTTATGTCCAATGAATTTGATGTCAAACTCTATCAACAACATGATCCATTTCGCCGTGTGGCTACTATGATAAGTATGACTCATCATGTACCGCAATGGATTCTCCTTAGACACAACATATGTCATATTGCTTAGCATATAGTGGCATAGCTTTTTGGTGGCAAATACCACTTCTAAGCATAGCTTCTCGACGTATGCATAGTTAAGTTCATAACTGACCAGGGTGCGGCTAAGATAGTAAGTAGCCTGTTCTTTATGTAGTTCATTTTTTTGGGCTAGCATGGCGTCCAGTGCCACCTCAGTAGCTAAGATGTATAAATAGAATGACACTCTTGGTCTAGGTGGTGCCAATACTTGCGGTGAAGCCAAGTATTGTTGTTGGCAATTTTGGGTACTTTGGGTACATTGCCTTTGCTCAAATGTATAAGTTGTCATTGATGTCAAGAAGCTCTTGAAGGAATTTGATTTAATGTCAAATAATTTGTTTTGATGAAGGTTACGGCATGACAAGTTCAAAGGTTATTCGGAGCATGGACAAGTGAGTTTCCAAGAAGACCATAGTGGCCCATTTGCAAAAGATCAAAGAAAAAGACAAGTAAGAAAAGTGTCGCGATATCGCGACATATACAACAGGCAAGAAAAATAGTCACGATTTCGTGACATGTTAGAGGAGAGAGAAAGAGCTAGAAAAACTGTCGCGATTTTGCGACATGTTAGAAGAGAGAGAAGAAGCAGGGAAAACTGTCATGATTTCGTGACATGTTGGAAGAGAGAGAAGAAGCAAGAAAAACTATCGTGATTTTGTGACATGTTGGCAGAGAAAAAGGCAAGTGGAAAAACTATCACGATTTCACGACATGTTGGTAGAGAAAGAGAGCAAGGTGGAAAGTGTCACGATTTCGCGACATGTCGCATTTTCGCGACTTGAAAAGAGTAGGAAGGTAGAGAAGGAAAAGTGTCATGATTTCGCGACATATTGCAAGAAGGTTGTGGATGAAAAGTGTCACGTTTTATGACATATGCAGAGAGAGAGCGGTGAACTATCATGATTTCACGACTAAGTTCAAGAGAGAGAAAGTAAGACGAAAAGTGTCACGATTTCATGACATGTCGAGAGTTCAAAGTGAGAATTGTCACGATTTTGTGACATGCTACAGAGTTCAAAGTGAGAACCGCGGATTTTGTGACATGTAGATGAAAATGTTCCAAGTGAGAACTATCACGATTTCGTGACATGCAGAAAAGGAAAGGTTTTGAAGTCAGAAAGTATCATGATTTCACGACAGGTTGTGGAGAAAATGTACGGATGAAGAAAGTGTCACGATTTCATGACAGGATGAAGGAAAAGCATACGGATGCAGAAAGTGTCACGATTTCGTGACAGGAAAAAGATAGCAGACGAAAGAAGAAGTGTCACGATTTTGCGATAGAAACAGAAAGTAGGTCTTCAATAGGAGAAGTGTCACGATTTCGTGACAAAAGCAGAGAGGAAGGTTATGAAGATAGAAGTGTCATGATTTCGTGACAGAAGTGAAGACGAAGTCTACAGAGGTAGAAGTGTCGTGATTTCATGAAAAAAGTAGAAAGGAGGTCGACGAAGGGAGAAGTGTCACGATATCATGACAAAAGCAAAGTTGATGTTGACGAAGATAGAAGTGTCGTGATATCACGACAAGAGCTTAGTTGAAGTCAACAAAGGTGAAGTGTCACGATATCATGACAAAAGCCAAAAGAAAGTGTACGGTTGCAAAGGTGTCGTGATATCGTGACATGTTGTAGTTTCACAACAAAAGCTACAGAAGAGTTACAGAGGCAGTTGAAGCCGACAAAGTTAAATGTGAGCCGATGAAGTTTAGGGTTGTGCAGTCGACTAAAGATTAGGGTTACAACCGACTAAGATTAAGGTTTTGATCTTGAAAGTGTTATTATAAAAGGTAGGCTATTTTGTAGAGTTGAGTGTTGTTGAGTTGCGACGTTCGTAGATAGAGCGCAGAGTGAGAAGTTCGATCGTCGAGAGTAGAGTGCAAAATTCGATCGAAGTGTGTAGAGTGAGCGAAGAGTCATGGTGAATTGTTCTGAGTGTTGTGTTTGCGTAGACAGTGCAAAGGTTGAAGTTTGACCAAGTGTGGCTATGATTGCGAAGAGAGAGCAGAGGGCACAGAGAGCACAAAGGGCAAATATGAACACGGAGTGCTGCTGTATGGGCGCAGAGTGTGTGAAGACAGTGCAGCTTGTGTGTAGAGGATTGATTTGTTCAAGTGTTGGATAGATCTGACAGATAGAGGAAGACTTGTACTAGACCGACTGACTATGTTTGGTACAGGTTGTTGAGCTACTGTGGACGTGATCATAGAAGGCAGAGGTCTCTTAGGCTAAGCATTGAGGACAGGAGGTCTTCGGTGGAAAGGAGTTCCACGTGCTAGCAAGAGGTAGAGGCAGTTGATCTTCTAGAGGGATCATTTCCAGAGCAGAGGGGAAGGTATCTCCTTTGAGCAGAGGCTCATAAATTCTAATTGGGGGAAGGTATCTCCTTTGGGCCGAGGCTCATAAACATTGTAATTGGGAAGGATTCCCAAAGAACTTTGAGATAACTTTTAGAGAAAAGTTTTGTGGACATAGCCTAACCATTCTGGGTGAACCACGTTAAAATTGGTGTCACTTTGTGGATGATATTGTGCATTGTTTTGTTATTGCTTTGGGTATATTGCTTTACTATTTTGAAGTATAAAGGAAAAAGTAAAAAGAGGTCTTATATTGTTCACCCCCCTCTCAGTATAAGCTTGTGTTCTTCAATTGGTATCAGAGCGGGTGCCTTCGA
The DNA here is from genome assembly GCA_028583015.1 of Wollemia nobilis. NCBI lineage: Eukaryota > Viridiplantae > Streptophyta > Pinopsida > Araucariales > Araucariaceae > Wollemia > Wollemia nobilis. The sequence continues at coordinate 24,133 of JAQPPZ010002036.1, read as the reverse complement.
AAAGTTTAACAACTTGAAGGAAAAGCTAGTAAAGAACACAATGGATTATTCAAGTGGCAATGCAACACCTATTCTTGATGGGTCGGATTTTGGTCTTTGGAGTGCAAGGATGAAGGTTCATCTAATGGCACTTGGTAATGAGGTATGGGAAGTGATTGAAGATGAGTACACTATTCCTGTACATGGTCCTTATACTAAAGAAGAAAGGCTCCTACATCACAACAATTCAAAAGCAATGAATGCAATCCTGAAAGGCTTACAGAAAGTAGATCTCACCAAAGTGATTCACTGCAAGACAACTAGTGAAATGTGGAATCAGTTGAAGGTGGTTCATACAGGTGATACAAATGTCGGAAAGGCCAAGTTGAGACACTTCAAAGGTATGTTTGAACAACTCAAGATGAATGATGATGAAAATATTAGTGACTACATGCTTCGTATGGATGAGGTTGTTAACTCCATAAAAGACTTAGGTCTTGAGCTTGCTGAAAATGATGTTTGTGATAAGATTTTAAGATCTCTTCCTAATAGATTTAGTGAAAATATTTTTGCTATTGAGGAAGCTAAAGATTTGGATAAGTTGAAAAAGGATGAGCTCCATAGTATACTTGCAGCATTTGAGTTGAGAACTCAAGTGAAGGTTGATGTCAAGAAAGAGGCGACTTTCAAGGCTACCAAGAAATCCAAGGGTAAACAACTTCAAGAGAGTGATGAGTCTTCTAGTGATGAAGAGGCATATTACGACAAGAAAGGCAAGTTCTCTAGAAAGCACAAAAGCGTGAAAAATATAAGATGCTTCAATTGTGGAAATTTTGGTCATTATGCTACTGACTGTACTGTTCCTAAGAATAAAAGTGATGAAGATAAACAGGATTCTAAGAGCAAGGATTCTGAAAAGCACAAGCATCACAGGAAAAACGAAGATGAGCACAACAATCAAGGAAAGAGGTATTCTCACAAGCACAAGAAGAGTTTCTACCTAGACAAAGCAAGTAAGTGTTCTAGTAGTGATAGTGAAAGTTCTTCAAGTGATAATGAAAATGAGATGTTGTTCATATCAGAAAAAGAGGAAGAACCAAAACATAGATTCATTATCATAAAATGTCTTAGATGTGGAAATTTTGGTCACCTTGAGGATGATTGTACAAATAATGATTTGGTTTCTAGTATGTATGAGGATGCTTCAGAAAACTATAAGGAAGATGCTTGTATGGTTTTTGAAAAAGGTAGCACCTCTAGTGATAAGAAATCTGAAAAAGGCTTTGATGATTCAGAAAGCAAACAAATAAAGGATCTTGAAAGTGAACTTATTAATGCCCTTAGTGCTTTGAAAAAGGAAAGAAAGAAGAATGCTAGACTCAAGGATAAGTTAGATGAATGTTGTATGGAGAGAGATGATCTAATAGAAAATCTTGACTTCTCTATAGCTAAGACACAAGAACTCAAGGATGAGTTAGAGTCTAAGGTTCTTGAGTATAGTGAGTTAGAACAAAAAATGGCTTCTTTGAAAGAGGAAACTAAAGAGTACAAGGATAAGCTTTACAGGTTTCAAGATAGCTCCAAAAAGGTTAAGTCACTCATCAAAGGTCAAAGAAAGACAACGAGATAAAATAGGCCTTGGTTTTGTTAAGCCACACAAGGAACAAGTTGGAGAATCTAGTAAGAGACTCCAAAAAGAAGAGAGTTCTGATGAGGAGAGTATTTCAGAGAAAGAGTCCTTGAGTGATAGATGCACAGAAATAGAAAATAGGAAACAGAAAAAGGGGAGAAAGTTTACACGACCTAAAAGGTCATTTACAGGAAAGTTTAATGGCAGATGTTTTGTGTGTCACAGGTTTGGTCAAATGGCTTCACATTGTGTGGCTCAAATGAAGAAGGTAAACGACAATTTCAGAAGTGCTAGTTTCTTTCAAGGGTATTGCTACTCTTGTAAATAGTTTGGGCATAAGGCAATTTTTTGCAAGGCTAATAACAGGAACATTTGGGGTTAGTTAGAACTGGTGGATTCAAAGATCAAGTTTACCTCAAAGAAATAACATTGTTACTTGTTATAAGTGCAACAATGAAGGTCACACAACTAGATAGTGTAGAGCTGAAATTCCAAGGTACAAGAACAGGAACAGTGGTATGAATAGGTCCAAGGATCAAGGCATGAATAAGAATATGAATGATAACAGGAACAAGAACAGTGACATGAACAAGAATAGGAATATGGACAAAGAGTTCAAGAGAAGGCCCGGCAAGGAAGTTATAGACGTTGATGATGATCAGTGCCTAATGGGAGTTTTACTCCCACCCCAGAATTAATCACCTCATCGGGGAGGTGGGGGAGGGACTAAGCTAAGAGGCTCATTCTTAGTCCCGAGCCCCAAAGGTGACCCTTTGCCATTGATGACAAAGGGGGAGAGATATGAGTAAGGGGGAGAGCTTCAAAGTGAAGAGGAAAGCTTCAAGTCAGGGGGAGCAAAACTTCAAAGGAAGATTCTCAAGTTGTCATGTTTCCGTAATTGGTTTCAGTTTTGGCTCTTGAGAAGTGTTTTCAGTAAAGGTTTGCCATCAATGACAAAGGGGGAGATTGTTGGCAATTTTGGGTACTTTGGGTACATTGCCTTTGCTCAAATGTATAAGTTGTCATTGATGTCAAGAAGCTCTTGAAGGAATTTGATTTAATGTCAAATAATTTGTTTTGATGAAGGTTACGACATGACAAGTTCAAAGGTTATTCAGAGCATGGATAGTGAGTTTCCAAGAAGACCATAGTGGCCCATTTGCAAAAGATCAAAGAAAAAGACAAGTAAGAAAAGTGTCGCGATATCGCGACATATACAGCAGGAAAGAAAAATAGTCACGATTTTGTGACATGTTAGAGGAGAGAGAAAGAGCTGGAAAAACTGTCGCGATTTCGCGACATGTTAGAAGAGAGAGAAGAAGCAGGGAAAATTGTCACGATTTCATGACATGTTGGAAGAGAGAGAAGAAGCAGGAAAAACTATCGCGATTTCGTGACATGTTGGCAGAGAAAAAGGCAAGTGGAAAAACTGTCACGATTTCGTGACATGTTGGCAGAGAAAGAGAGCAAGGTGGAAAGTGTCACGATTTCGTGACATGTCGCATTTTCATGACTTGAAAAGAGCAGGAATGCAGAGAAGGAAAAGTGTCACGATTTTGCGACATATTGCAAGGAAGGTTGTACGGACGAAAAAGTGTCACGATTTCATGACATATTGCAGAAGAGAGAGTCCGTAGTGTGAACTGTCGTGATTTTGTGACAAGTTCGAAGAGAGAGAAAGCAACACGAAAAGTGTCACAATTTTGTGACATGCTGCAGAGTTTGAAATGAGAACTATCGTGATTTCATGACATGCTGTAGAGTTTGAAGTGAGAACCGTCACGATTTCGTGACATGCTGTAGATGAAATGTTCCAAGTGAGAACTATCGCAATTTCGTGACATGTAGCAAAGGAAAGGTTTTGAAGTGAGAACTGTCACGATTTCACGATAGGTTGTGGAGAAAACATACGGATGAAGAAAGTGTCACGATTTCATGATAGTATGAAGGAAAAGCGGACGGATGCAAAAAGTGTCATGATTTTGCAACAGGCAGAAAAGATAGCAGACGAAAGCAGAAGAATAAGGTTATGTCAGCCTATGACTCAGCCTCATCTAAATCTGGCAATTCTGAGACATGGAAGACCCCATCATCGGGCAGATCTATGGTCAGAGGCTGATCATCTTCAAGAGGAGCCTCTGCTAGTTGATCGATGATGACTTGACCTTTTATGGACTTCTGTCCAATGAATTTGATGTCAAACTCTGTCAAAAACATGATCCATTTTGTCGTGTGACTACTATGATAAGTACAACTCATCATGTACCGCAATGGATTCTCCTTAGACACAACATACGTCATATTGCTTAGCATATAGTGGCATAGCTTTTTGGTGGCAAATACCACTTCTAAACATAGCTTCTCGATGTATGCATAGTTAAGTTCATAACTGACCAGGGTATGGCTAAGATAGTAAGTAGCCTGTTCTTTATGTACTTCATTTTTTTGGGCTAGCATGGCATCCAGTGCCACCTTAGTAGCTAAGATGTATAAATAGAATGACACTCTTGGTCTAGGTGGTGCCAATACTTGCGGTGAAGCCAAGTATTGTTGTTGGCAATTTTGGGTACTTTGGGTACATTGCCTTTGCTCAAATGTATAAGTTGTCATTGATGTCAAGAAGCTCTTGAAGGAATTTGATTTAATGTCAAATGATTTGTTTTGGTGAAGGTTACGACATGACAAGTTCAAAGGTTATTCAGAGCATGGACAGTGAGTTTCCAAGAAGACCATAGTAGCCCATTTGCAAAAGATCAAAGAAAAATACAAGTAAGAAAAGTGTCGCGATATCGCGACATATACAGTAGGCAAGAAAAATAGTCGTGATTTCGCGACATGTTAGAGGAGAGAGAAAGAGCTAGAAAAACTGTCATGATTTTGCGACATGTTAGAAGAGAGAGAAGAAGTAGGGAAAACTGTCATGATTTCATGACATGTTGGAAGAGAGAGAAGAAGCAGGAAAAACTGTCATGATTTTGTGACATGTTGGCAGAGAAAAAGGCAAGTGGAAAAACTATCGCGATTTCACGACATGTTGGCAGAGAAAGAGAGCAAGGTGGAAAGTGTCGCGATTTCGTGACATGTCACATTTTCGTGACTTGAAAAGAGTAGGAAGGTAGAGAAGGAAAAGTGTCACGATTTCATGACATATTGCAAGGAAGGTTGTACGGACGAAAAAGTGTCACGATTTCGTGACATATTGCAGAAGAGAGAGTCCACAGTGTGAACTATCATGATTTCACGACAAGTTTGAAGAGAGAGAAAGTAACACGAAAAGTGTCATGATTTCATGACATGCTACAGAGTTCGAAGTGAGAACTGTCATGATTTTGTGACATGCTACAGAGTTCGAAGTGAGAACCGTCGTGATTTTGTGACATGCTGCAGATGAAAATGTTCCAAGTGAGAACTATCACGATTTCGCGACATGCAGCAAAGGAAAGGTTTTGAAGTGAGAACTGTCACGATTTCATGACAGGTTGTGGAGAAAATGTACGGATGAAGAAAGTGTCATGATTTCACGATAGGATGAAGGAAAAGCATACGGATGCAGAAAGTGTCATGATTTCGTGACAGGCAAAAAAGATAGCAGACGGAAGCAGAAGTGTCACGATTTTGTGATAGAAATTGAAAGCAAGTCTTCTATAGGTGAAGTGTCACGATTTCATGACAAAAGCAGAGAGGAAGGTTATGAAGACAGAAGTGTCACGATTTCACAATAGAAGTGAAGACGAAGTCTGCAGAGGCAGAAGTGTCACAATTTCATGACAAAAGTAGAAAGGAGGTCGACGAAGGGAGAAGTGTCGCGATATCACGACAAAAGCAAATTTGATGTTGACAAAGATAGAAGTGTCGCGATATCGCAACAAGAACTTAGTTGAAGTCGAAAAAGGTTGAAGTGTCGCGATATCATGATAAAAGCCAAAAGAAAGTGTACGGTTGCAAAGGTGTCACGATATCACGACATGTTGTAGTTTCACGGCAAAAGCTACAAAAGAGTTACAGAGGCAGTTGAAGTCGACAAAGTTAAATGTGAGCCGACGAAGTTTAGGGTTGTGTAGTCAACTAAATATCAGGGTTACAGCCGACTAAGATTAAGGTTTTGATCTTGAAAGTTTTATTATAAAAGGTAGGCTATTTTGAAGAGTTGATTGTTAGTTGCATCGTTCACAGATAGAGCACAGAGTGAGAAGTTCGATCATCAAGAGTAGAGTGCAAAATTCGATCGAAGTGTGCAGAGTGAGCGAAGAGTCATGGTGAATAGTTCTGAGTGCCACTGTGTTTGCACAGACAGTGCAAAGGTTGAAGTTCGACCAAGTGTGGAAGTGATTGCGCAGAGAGTGCAGAGGGCACAGAGAGCACAAAGGGCAAAGACAAACGCGAAGTGCTACTGTATGGGCACAGAGTGTACGAAGATAGTGTAGCTTATGTGTAGAGGATTGATTTGTTCAAGTGTTGGATAGATCTAACAGACAGAGGAAGACTTGTACTAGACCGACTGACTATGTTTGGTACATGTTGCTGAGCTACTGTGGACGTGATCATAGAAGGTAGAGGTCTCTTAGGCTAAGCATTGAGGACAGGAGGTCTTTGATGGAAAGGAGTTCCATGTGCTGGCAAGAGGTAGAGGCAGTTGATCTTCCGAGGGATCATTTCCGGAGTAGAGGGGAAGGTATCTCCTTTGAGCGAGAGGCTCATAAATTTTTATTGGGGGAAGGTATCTCCTTTGGGTCGAGGCTCATAAACATTGTAATTGGGAAGGATTCCCAAAGAACTTTGAGATAACTTTTAGAGAAAAGTTTTGTGGACGTAGCCTAACCATTCTGGGTGAACCACATTAAAATTGGTGTCACTTTGTGGATGATATTGTGGATTGTTTTGATATTGCTTTGGGTATATTGCTTTACTATTTTGAAGTATAAAGGAAAAAGTAAAAAGAGGTCTTATACTGTTCACCCCCCCTCTCGGTATAAGCTTGTGTTCTTCAATTGGTATCAGAGCGGGTGCCTTCAAAAAGTTTAACAACTTGAAGGAAAAGCTAGTAAAGAACACAATGGATTATTCAAGTAGCAATGCAACACCTATTCTTGATGGGTCATATTTTGGTCTTTGGAGTGCAAGGATGAAGGTTCATCTAATGGCACTTGGTAATGAGGTATGGGAAGTGATTGAAGATGAGTACACTATTCTTGAACATGGTCCTTATACTAAATAAGAAAGGCTCCTACATCACAACAATTCAAAAGCAATGAATGCAATCCTGAAAGGCTTACGAAAGCAGATCTCACCAAAGTGATTCACTACAAGATAGCTAGTGAAATGTGGAAACAGTTGAAGGTGGTTCATACAAGTGATACAAATGTCTGAAAGGCCAAGTTGAGACACTTCAAAGGTATGTTTGAACAACTCCAGATGAATGATGATGAAAATATTAGTGACTACATGCTTCGTATGGATGAGGTTGTTAACTCCATGAAAGACTTAGGTCTTGAGCTTGCTGAAAATGATGTTTGTGATAAGATTTTAAGATCTCTTCCTAATAGATTTAGTGAAAATATTTCTGCTATTGAGGAAGCTAAAGATTTGGATAAGTTGAAAAAGGATGAGCTCCATAGTATACTTGCAGCATTTGAGTTGAGAACTCAAGTGAAGGTTGATGTCAAGAAAGAGGCAACTTTCAAGGCTACCAAGAAATCCAAGGGTAAACAACTTCAAGAGAGTGATGAGTCTTCTAGTGATGAAGAGGCATATTACAACAAGAAAGGCAAGTTCTCTAGAAAGCACAAAAGCATGAAAAATATAAGATGTTTCAATTGTGGAAATTTTGGTCATTATGCTACTGAATGTACTGTTCCCAAGAATGAAAGTGATGAAGATAAACAAGATTCTAAGAGCAAGGATTCTGAAAAGCACAAGCATCATAGGAAGAACAAATATGAGCACAAAAATCAAGGAAAGAGGTATTCTCACAAGCACAAGAAGAGTTTCTACCTAGACAAAGCAAGTAAGTGTTCTAGTAGTGATAGTGAAAGTTCTTCAAGTGATGATGAAAATGAGATGTTGTTCATATCAGAAAAAGAGGAAGAACCGAAACATAGATTCATTATCATGAAATGTCTTAGATGTGGAAATTTTGGTCACCTTGAGGATGATTGTACAAATAATGATTTGGTTTCTAGTATGTATGAGGATGCTTCAAAAAACTATAAGGAAGATGCTTGTATGGTTTTTGAAAAAGGTAGCACCTCTAGTGATAAGAAATCTGAAAAAGGCTTTGATGATTTAGAAAGCAAAGAAATAAAGGATCTTGAAAGTGAACTTATTAATGCTCTTAGTGCTTTGAAAAAGGAAAGAAAGAAGAATGCTAGACTCAAGGATAAGTTAGATGAATGTTGTATGGAGAGAGATGATCTTATAGAAAATCTTGATTTCTCTATAGCTAAGACACAAGAACTCAAGGATGAGTTAGAGTCTAAGGTTCTTGAGTATAGTGAGTTAGAACAGAAAATGGATTCTTTGAAAGAGGAAACTAAAGAGTACAAGGATAAGCTTTATAGGTTTCAAGATAGCTCCAAAAAGGTTAAGTCACTCATCAAAGGTCAAAGAAAGACAACAGATAAAACAGGCCTTGGTTTTGTTAAGCCACACAAGGAACAGGTTGGGGAATCTAGTAAGAGATTCCAAAAAGAAGAGAGTTCTGATGAGGAGAGTATTTCAAAGAAAGATTCCATGAGTGATAGATGCACAAAAACAAAAAATAGGAAATAGAAAAAGGGGAGAAAGTTTACAGGACCTAGAAGGTCATTTACAGGAAAGTTTAATGGAAGATGTTTTGCGTGTCACAGGTTTGGTCACATGGCTTCACATTGCATGACTCAAGTAAGGAAGGTAAATGAAAGTTTCAGAGGTGGTGATTTATTTCAAGGGTATTGCTACTCTTGTAAACAGTTTGGGCATAAGGCAATTTTTTGCAAGGCTAATAATAGGAACAGGGTTAGTCAGAACAGGTGGATTCAAAGAACAAGTATGCCTAAAAGAAATAACATTGTTACTTGTTATAAGTGCAACAATGAAGGTCACACAACTAGACAGTGTAGAGCTAAACTTCCAAGGTACAAGAACAAGAATAGTGGTATGAACAGGTCCAAGGATCAAGGCATGGATAAGAATAGGAATGATAACAGGAACAAGAACAGTGACGAGAACAAGAACAGGAATATGGACAAAGAGTTCAAGAGAAGGCCCGGCAAGGAAGTTATAGACGCCGATGATGATCAATGCCTAATGGGAGTTTTACTCCCACCCCAGAATTAATCACCTCATCAGGAGGTGGGGAAGGGACTAAGCTAAGAGGCTCATTCTTAGTCCCGAGCCCCAAAGGTGACCCTTTGCCATTGATGACAAAGGGGGAGAGCTTCAAGTGAAGAGGAAAGCTTCAAGTAAGGGGGAGCAAAACTTCAAAGGAAGATTCTCAAGTTGTGGGCATAGTTTGTCAGTTGTTAGCACAATTGGTTTTAGTTTTGGCTCTTGAGAAGTGTTTTCAGTAAAGGTTTGCCATCAATGACAAAGGGGGAGATTGTTGGCAATTTTGGGTACTTTGGGTACATTGCCTTTGCTCAAATGTATAAGTTGTCATTGATGTCAAGAAGCTCTTGAAGGAATTTGATTTAATGTCAAATAATTTGTTTTGGTGAAGGTTACGGCATGACAAGTTCAAAGGTTATTCAGAGCATGGACAGTGAGTTTCCAAGAAGACCATAGTAGCCCATTTGCAAAAGATCAAAGAAAAAGACAAGTAAGAAAAGTGTCGTGATATCACGACATATACAACAGGCAAGAAAAATAGTCACGATTTCGTGACATGTTAGAGGAGAGAGAAAGAGCTAGAAAAATTGTCATGATTTCGTGACATGTTAGAAGAGAGAGAAGAAGGGGAAAACTGTCATGATTTCATGACATGTTGGAAGAGAGAGAAGAAGCAAGAAAAACTGTCACGATTTCGTGACATGTTGGCAGAGAAAAAGGCAAGTGGAAAAACTATCGCGATTTCACGACATGTTGGCAGAGAAAGAGAGCAAGGTGGAAAGTGTCGCGATTTCGTGACATGTCACATTTTCGTGACTTGAAAAGAGCAGGAAGGTAGAGAAGGAAAAGTGTCACGATTTTGTGACATATTGCAAGGAAGGTTGTACGGATGAAAAAGTGTCACGATTTCACGACATAATGCAGAAGAGAGAGTCCGCAGTGTGAACTGTCATGATTTCGTGACAAGTTCGAAGAGAGAGAAAGTAACATGAAAAGTGTCACAATTTTGCGACATGCTACAGAGTTCGAAGTGAGAACTGTCATGATTTCATGACATGCTGCAGAGTTCGAAGTGAGAACCGTCACGATTTCGTGACATGCTGCAGATGAAAATGTTCCAAGTGAGAACTATCGCGATTTCGTGACATGCAGCAAAGGAAAGGTTTTGAAGTGAGAACTGTCACGATTTCACGACAGGTTGTGGAGAAAACATACGAATGAAGAAAGTGTCACGATTTCACGATAGGATGAAGGAAAAGTGTACGGATGCAAAAAGTGTCACGATTTTGCAACAGGCAGAAAAGATAGCAGACGGAAGCAGAAGTGTCATGATTTCATGATAGAAACTGAAAGCAGGTCTTCTATAGGTGAAGTGTCATGATTTCGTGATAAAAGCAGAGAGGAAGGTTATGAAGATAGAAGTGTCATGATTTCGCGACAAAAGTGAAGACGAAGTCTGCAGAGGCAGAAGTGTCACGATTTCGTGACAAAAGTAGAAAGGAGGTCGACGAAGGGAGAAGTGTCGCGATATCGTGACAAAAGCAAAGTTGATGCTGACAAAGATAGAAGTGTTGTGATATCGTGACAAGAACTTAGTTGAAGTCGACAAAGGGTGAAGTGTCGTGATATCATGACAAAAGCCAAAAGAAAGTGTACGGTTGCAAAGGTGTCACGATATCACGACATGTTGTAGTTTCACAGCAAAAGCTACAGAAGAGTTACAGAGGCATTTGAAGCCGACAAAGTTAAATGTGAGCCAACGAAGTTTAGGGTTGTGCAACCAACTAAAGATTAGGGTTACAACCGACTAAGATTAAGGTTTTGATCTTGAAAGTGTTATTATAAAAGGTAGGCTATTTTGAAGAGTTGAGTTGTTAGTTGTGTCGTTCGCAGATAGAGCACAGAGTGAGAAGTTCGATCATCGAGAGTAGAGTGCGAAATTCGATCGAAGTGTGCAGAGTGAGCGAAGAGTCATGGTGAATAGTTTTGAGTGCCGCTATGTTTGCACAAACAGTGCAAAGGTTGAAGTTCGACCAAGTGTGGCTATGATTGCGTAGAGAGTGCAGAGGGCACAAAGAGCACAAAGGGCAAAGACAAATGCAAAGTGCTTCTATATGGGTGCAGAGTGTGCGAAGACAGTGCAACTTGTGTGCAGAGGATTGATTTGTTCAAGTGTTGGACAGATCTAACAGACAGAGGAAGACTTGTACTAGATCGACTGACTATGTTTGGTATAGGTTGCTGAGCTACTGTGGACGTGATCATAGAAGGCAGAGGTCTCTTAGGCTAAGCATTGAGGACAAGAGGTCTTCGGTGGAAAGGAGTTCCACGTGATGGCAAGAGGTAGAGGTAGTTGATCTTCTAAGGGATCATTTCCAGAGCAGAGGGGAAGGTATCTCCTTTGAGCAGAGGCTCATAAATTCTGATTGGGGGAAGGTATCTCCTTTGGGTCGAGGCTCATAAACATTGTAATTGGGAAGGATTCCCAAAGAACTTTGAGATAACTTTTAGAGAAAAGTTTTGTGGACGTAGCCCAACCATTCTGGGTGAACCACGTTAAAATTGGTGTCACTTTGTGGATGATATTGTGCATTGTTTTGATATTGCTTTGGGTATATTGATTTACTATTTTGAAGTATAAAGGAAAAAGTAAAAAGAGGTCTTATACTGTTCACCCCCCCCTCTTAGTATAAGCTTGTGTTCTTCAATTGTTTAATTTCATCGAAGGCTGACTGGCACTCATCATCCCAGTGAAATGCTACCCCCTTGTGTAATAATTTATTCATGGTTTGGCACTTGTCAGATAATTGTGCTATGAAGCGTTTGATTGTTGCGACCTTACCCTACAAGCTTTTGAGCTGCTTGATGGTGGTTGGGGGAAGCATTTCAAGGATTTCCTTGAATTTATTTGGATCTACCTCAATGCCTCATTTTGATACTATGAAACCCAAGAGTTTTCCAGATGTGACGCAAAATACACACTTCTTGGGGTTTAGTCTGACTTTGTGTTCGATGAGGCGATCGAGGATCTTGCTTAGGTCATCGAGATGATTTGGGCACAAAAGAGATTTGGCCAACAAATCATCCATATAGTCTTCCAAAGTTTTATGCATGTGATCGTGGAAGATGTATGTCATAGCGCGTTGGTAGGTGGCGCCAATATTTTTAAGGCCAAAGGGCATGACCTTATAACAAAATGTCCCCCAAGGTGTTGTGAACACCGTTTTGAGTTGATCGTCGAGATTGATACGAATCTGATTGTATCCCAAGAAACCATCCATGAGGGAAAGCATTTCATGGCCTACTGTAGTGTCTACCAATGTGTCAATGCTAGGCAAGGGGAAATCATCCTTGGGACTCGCTTTGTTTAGATCTTGAAAATCGATGCATATGCGAATCCTCCCATCAGGCTTCTTGACGGGTACCATGTTGGACATCCATGGTGGGTAATCCATGCAGATGACAAACTGTGCATCCAACAACTTTTGTAACTCATCTGTGACCATTAAGGCTACTATTGGGTGCATCTTACGTAGTTTTTTCTTGACTGGCTTGACTGTCGAATCAAGTGTTAGATTATGCGTGACTAGCTGCGGGTCTAGCCCCAACATGTCTTTGTAGGACCATGCAAAAACCTTCTTCTTCTCTTTGATAAGGGCAATGTAATCGAATTGCTCTTTAGGGGATAGACTTACCCCCAACTTGATGATTTGTGGATTCATTGGATCAAAGACGATGTCTACGTCAGTCATCTCCTCAACTGACATGTGGAACCCGTCCTCCAACTAGTGTGGAGTTGGGATCAGGTGGATATCATTTGTTGAATTTAGATCTACGTTTGGAATGTCGGGTTCCTCTTCAGCGTGGAAGATATCCTGAGTTGGTCCTAGGGTGAAATGAAGCATCTCATCGCAAGGCCAGTACTCTGATGGGGATGGTGGCGAGTTAGCACGATCCTAGTCTATGGAATCTAGGTTTAGATACAATAGTCATGCTGGATCAGTTGGATCACGGATGGGGGTGCTTAAGTCAATGGAGATCATGTTGATGAAGTGAATTTGGTCTCCATTACCATGTAAGTGGTGACTCGAACATCCTTGGTGATCTTTGTGCTCTGGATTTGGCTCTGTGGGTATTGGCACAAATGGATCGGCCCTATGTGTAGATAATAGGATAGGGTCTTCCCTTGGCATTGATGGCTCTATAGGGTCTCTGGGTGGAAGGTGCTCTCTGTATGCTTGAAGTGGCGGGTGCAACACTTGGTCTAACTATGCTTGGTTTAGGTGCCACCTATGCCTTGGCCCCATGTTTAGCTATTCAAACATATCATCAATGTCCATGGGGTATTCTCATTGTTGTTGTCGCATGTGGTTGAGATATGCCATCTCAGTATCATCTTCATAATCTCTATCAGAGATCCATAGGCCTTCATTGGCTCTGACAACTATTTGTGACATGTGAGGCTCATTATGCTCGAGCAAGTTAATTTGGTCCCATTGGGGTTGTTCTGCTCTCTACGGGAGGACCTGATTCTCTTGAGGTGGCCATTGCTCGATTGGAGCATTCAAGGGGAACATTACCATGAAGTTCTCCTGATAGTCATCTATGGGTGTCACTTGCGAGTGATTGCTATTAGACTCAAAAGGGTCCCAAGGTGCTACCTCATACTTTGACTCGTCTTCTGAAGATCCTTCTTGGCCTTGTCTATATCCCTCTTGGAGGCAAGTTCTTGAACTTTCCCCTTTCTCGATCAAAGGGGAGGAATTGTTGAGGCCCACAAGGTTGGTTGTTAACAATGGGAGATAATCCCCCAATGTGTATGTTGTGTTAGGATTGGCATATGGATCTTGTGCCAACCCATCCTTGTTGCCTAGCCCTAGGCCTTGCATGTTCTCTACCAAGATGTCAAGGGGTAGAGGGTGGTTGAACCCTACTCCTAATTTGTCATATGGCATCTGATATCTTGGTTGACAAAGAACGTGCACCCCTTGTTCATATCTGCCTAACCCATATCCATGCCAATTACATTGGCCAAGGTATTTCAAAGTGAAGTCCGGGTTGGATAGATAGTTGAAGTTCTTAGCAAAGGGCTCTTCATCCTCTTCCTCTTGCAGGTAAGGTTCAATGTCATTGTCGAGGCCCCCATATACAAAATTTGTCTGATTTGGTGGGTAGCCCAAAGGGACAATAGTGTCGATGGGGAGGCGAGGTCTCCCCATGTCCTACATGGACTCAAGCATGGGTGTTGCTACAATGTTCCACACTAGATACTCCCCCAGGCCCATATTGGCCATATCAATGGTGATCATTGGCGGTTGAGGGGGAGGGAATGGGAGTTCTTCCTGGGTCCACTCCATGTCGGGTGAACTAGGCATCTCGACTTCCATTTGGCTAGGCACCTCTTCGATAGAGATGGTTGAGACTGATGGTGGTGCCTCTTCCAGGGGTTTCTTCCCATTGTCCTTCGGTGTGGCCACCGTAGGTGGAATCATTGGTGAAGGACCAGATGATGAAGATGGACTCGACTGGGGATTTGAGGGACTTAACAGTGGGGATGTATGCAGAATTAGACCCTGTTTGGATGGATTCAACTGAAAGTCCAAATGTGTCGATGGGAGGGTCGATTGTGGCATCAGTTGCACCGCATTGCAATACTTGAAGGGCTCTAAGTCTGCCGGGACTACATGCACTTGCCCTTCGTATGTGTACTTTAGGCATTGATGGGCTATCGAAGGGACACACTTCATGTCCCTAATCCAAGGTCGACCTAGTAAAATATTGTAGGCCATCTCACCTTCCAGGATGTGGCACAACGTAGGAATAGTCTTTTGTCCCACTTGGATGGGCAGGACAATTATGCCAACCGTCGAGCATATCACGTCGTTGAATGCTCGAAGGGTATAGGTGGAGGCCACAATGTGAGATGCTGGCAACTTGAGGTGTTTCAATGCCACTGTTGTGATTATATTGCTGGACGAGCCAGTGTCCACCAACACCCTCTTAAATGGAATCCCATTGACCCACGCAATGACGTGCAGGGGTGGATCCGCCATATCACCAGTCACCGATTTTAGTTCGTCTTCTCTAAAGGTGATGATTGGTTCTGTACATCATTTTACATGTCCCACAAAGTTGTTGAAAGAGTTTGCTTTGATGGGATGTAGCTCGATGGCTTTGAGTATCTCCATTAGAGCCTCTCGATGGGGCGATGATTGTTGGATGAGCTCATAGATGGAGAGCCTAGCCGACATGGTCCTTAAAATTTGGGTAAGTTTAGTCTAAATCGTGGCCACTGGTCTAGGTAGAGGAGGTTGCGTAGGGTGCTATTGAGGTTGTGACGTTGATGGAACCTCTCCTGTAGCTGCAACGGGGGCAGCTGTGCTTGGATACCTCTTGTTCCATGTCACTATGCTTATCATCCCTACATACCCCTGCATGGGGCAGTTTTGTGTCACCTCATTGACTTGAAGAGTCTTTTCTTGTGCATCATGGGTAGGCAGGGGGTCTTTGAAGACCTCCATCTGTTGGTTGTTTGGTGCTATGGGATTATCCACCGCTAGCATTTTGTTGTCTATTAGGTCTTGCACTAAGCTTTTGAACTTCCAACATGTGTAAAGGTCATGTCCTTTCTATCGATGAAATCTACAATACAAGTCTTCCCTATAGCCCTTGGGTTTTGGCATGTTGGGGTCTACGGGTCGACTTTTTGGCAGGTTTATCAAGTTTGCCATGGACAAACGGTCAAACAAGGAGTCTTTAGATTCTGTGAAGGGTGTGAATTGTTGCCTAGGGTGACGCTGCTAATTTTTCTCTTGCCTATGATTTTCCTTCTCATAGCTATCAAGAGGAACTACTTGATAATTAGCCTTTGGGGGTTGTGTCGTCTATGCAGGCTTTGGTATGTTTATGGCAACCTGATTGACCGTAGCGGGTTTTGGTTGCGCGGACCCAATTTTGGCATTTTTGGGCCACTCTTTCTTGCGTGGCTTGGCAATCTCGCCATCCTGTATCTTGATCTCCTCAATGATTCTGGCTTGCACCAGAGCTTCCTCGAGAGTGGCATATTGTTGTAGCTGCAATAGCATGGAGATCGATCTTAGGCAACTTTTCGAGAACATTTGGGTCAGATCGGCCATGGGAGGGAGGTAAGGAAGCTTTGAAAGCAACATTCTCCACCGATTTCCATAGGCCACCATGGTCTCCTCCTCATACTATCTGAGGCTAGCTAGGTCACTTAACGATGCCTTCTTCTTGGTGTTGAAAGCAAAACATTCAAGGAATGCATCCACTAGTTGGTCCAGGTTGCTGATGCTATGCTTCGACAATTGGGTAAACCAATCCGAGGTAGGGCCTACGAACGTGGTTATAAATGTTCTTAGAAGCAAAGAATCATTGTCCTGAATGCCAAAGCATTGGCTCAGGAATCTTGTCACGTGCTCTTGGGCATCCTCATCCCCTCTAAAGATTGCCAATTGAGGCATTTTGAAGTGTTCAGGGTATGGGGGTGCCGGTACTGAAGGATGCATCGGGTGACTGCAGAGCTGGCATAAAGTGGGCTTTTGGGGCCCAAAAGTCTTGGTCTCCATAGACTCTAAGCGCTCTAGCAGCGCTTTGTATGCATCAGAAGATTTGATCTCTTCCTCCTTGGTTTGTTCCCATTGTGAATTACGGGGAACTTGAGGCCTATGGAGGGGCAACCGGGTAGCGCCCCCTGCCTTGGTAGGGCATTTCAGCCCACTCTTCTTCTTGCTCGAATTCCTCATAGGCTTCTTGAGGAGTTCCTGGGTGTGACCTATAAACATGGGTGGGTGCCCGAGGAGGGTGCCCATCATTGGCTCTAGGGGTGGTCTCTCGCTCAGGTCTAGGAGGTCTTGGAGGCAACACTTGATAAGGTCATGGAGACCTATCTCGCACCAAGGGGTTGTGCCTCTCATACAACTCTGTCCTATGCGTGCGAGGGGTTGGGACCCTCTCAGGCACAGTGTTCTAGAGCAACTCATCTGTCTGACGCCGAATGCGCTCTTTGCTAAGGTGATACAGGTGCTCTAACTATTGTTGGTCTTGCTCAAGCTACGTGATTTGCGCTTGGTGGGTGGCATGTTTGGCAAATGCCAAGTCAATTTGTTCCACCGTCTTGAGTCTAGGAGGCCTAGATGCCTCCCCTACACATCTATCTCGGTCATGGTGATCCGAGATCTCTATAGGTCACTTCCCTCTGTCGAGGTTAGTGACATTCACCCGAGGCTCTGGCCTTAGTAGGTGATCCTGATAAATAGCAAGTGTGGAAGCGCATTGTTCCCATGCTGTGTATTGCTCTTGAGGAATGTAGTGGTTTTCCTCGTGCTCCCTTTCGTATATGTGAAAGGGGTGGGTAGAGTTGGCTCACCCTATCTGAAGAGCCTTGCACTCTGGATTTGGCCTATTGTTTTTGATAGTAATAAGGGGTAGAGGAGGGATGATGTAATCATGTGGCCCCTCCTTATGGACCCTATGTTGTTCTAGTGCTTCATCGCACGGTGGCCACTCATAACGAGTGTCTAAGGGAGCCCTCCCATCTATGTTGAGTGCCACGTGTATGGACTCCTCCTGAAAGGGTCTATGTTGCATGGGCGTGCCCCTCGAAGGGGTGCCTCTATAGTCCCATTCCATCATGGTATGATGTGGACTATTTTGTGGGTCAGGCCACCAAGGTGGTATGACCAAGTCCTTGGGGCTATAGCGGAGGTGACTTGTGCCCCCTTGTACACTTTTTGCAGCTTCTGCCCATGATTGGGCTTGGCTACGGGTGTACACCATGGTGGTGTCTCTCTACAAGATATGTAGGTTTTTATCTTCTTTACAATTTTTTATGCTACACTAAACAAAAGGGGACCACACAATCAAAGCAATGATTATCTCATTTATAGATTAAAGGTGTGCCCTAGATCTGGTTTAGTGTGTTTTGATTTTGTGGTGAAAACCTTGTAAAGAAAATTTTGTTGTATATGCAATATGAGGGCTCTTATATCTCCCAAAATGGTTGCCCCTTCAATATACCACTGCCAAGCCGTTATACCGAACCTCTCAATATACCCGCCCTTACGTGAGGGAAACTATTGGTACGCGAGAGCAGAACAGTACGTGGAACATAGGCGGTACGAAAGGGGAATCACCCTATTTTTGACACCTACCATAGAAGACTTATCCTCATGCATTGGGAATCACCCCAGCTACACTTGGTCAGATTTCATCAGGATTTACGTCTAGCAACAGTAGCGATCGGGGTTATGTATGCAAAAATTCAAGCCAAGGTGGTGATGAAATCCACCATTGGTCTTGATCAAGTGTTGGGGTTTTACGACCAACTCCTTGATGTTTATATTATCACGTGGTGTGTGGGGTTCTTTTTACTTGTGCAAAGAAAGGAAACATGCAGTAAAATTTTCCATGCAAGCAAAGAAAATAGAAAAATCATAGAAACAGAGACAAAAAATTACAGAGGATGTTCAGAAAACCTACCTCTTCTCTGCCCAAACCGGATGCCTCTGAGTTTATGCTCAAAAAATGCACAGAGAGCTAATCATCCCGGGGTGGGATGAATAGAAGATCTGTATTCATCATAGGGTGGGATGAATGCCTTATTCATCCCGGGGTGGCATGAATTCCAGTCTATATTCGTCATAGGGTGGCACGAGCAGCAGTCCAACGCTTGAAGGATTAACACCTGCAAACAAAAACACAAAATTTTGATCAAAAATTTGATCCCAAAATTAGGGGACAGGGTCCCACCATGATCACCACTAAAAGCACTAAGGATACGAAAGCAATGGCATACCGGGTGCGATGCAAACAAAAGCAAATGTAACGCTAGCTCCTACGAATGAAGAAAGGACTAAAGTGCATGAAAAGGGAAAACAAACGAACTGAAATGAGATATAAAGCAAATGTAAAGTGCAGCCCTTTTTTTTTATTAATTTTTCTTTGAGATCAGGTTACAATACGTCTCCTTCCTTTTTAGGGGCTAGGAGCGTTAGATATAGTTTTGTTACACCACGGATGGTACGCTTCCCTTCGGGATCTTCCGCGTGCCCACATTTGAAATGGGTGGGCCAAACATCACCGCCACTTGCATGAATGCATCTATAGTTCCTTGCTACCCCTCCGGTGTCGAGATCCTATGTTCAGAGAAACAACAAATGATTAATAGCACCTACGGATGGAGGGAAACATGCAATCCCCAAGGCCTCCGGTTAATGCATGCATGAAATAATTAAAATGGTAATCAAAACATGTCAGAATAAGATGAAATTTGGATAGAAGCATGCAAAAACCATCATGAACACACTACAAAAGGAACAGTCAAGAAATCTATTGTAGATTTCTAATCGCTCCGAGGTGGGACGATTAGGACTGTCATAAAATGTCAGAAAGCAACCTCCTAAATGTCCCATCTAGAGGCCTCCAAAACACCTGCAAAGTTGGGGTTAGGAAAAATAGGGCATTTTGAGATGACCCAGAAGGTCAGATTTTGCAGATTCGGCCCCGATCGCCCTGTATCCGAAGATGCTCCCTATATGTTAGTGAAAGCGAAAAATAATGAAAACATAGTCAAAACTCATCAAAATGGCATGAAATTTGAATGGAAGCATATATGAATGACATAAAATAATATGCAAAATAAATAGTGAAGAAATATACTACAAATTTCTAATCACTCTGGGGTGGGGCGATTAGGACTGCAGTAGTGCGGGGGGCGCCCGGGGGCAGGACGCCCACCGTTTGGGGCTTGGTTTCGACACCAATCCACTTGGGATGGGTCCAAAACCTCCTAGGGGGTTGTGTCAAAAAATTGGGTGGGGTATTGTGGCCAAATGTTTGGGTTTTGGGTCCGGATTGCACTTCCAATGTTCACCCAATAACCTCCCTTCCAAAAGAGAGATCAAGGATGTAAGAAGCACAAGTGAGGGGTGAGGATGTAATTCGGTAGCACTCCATTGCTCCAAATGCTCCTACTCTATCCTCTTTTTTGGGGTGAGAAGACTCACCATTTTATAGACCTGAAGGTCTACTTTGAATGTGCATGCAGGGGCGCCACTTGGCCATCATGCCTTCCCAGGGGAGAGAAGATTCCTCCCTGATTAAGGGCTCCATGACTGCCTCTATGACTGCCTCTTTGAGCTCAAAAATGCTCACTCGCACTCCCATGCATTGAAGGTGGAGTTGAGTGGCGGATCTGAGCTGCCATTTGTCAAGGTTTGACCTTTTTCTCGTCAAACTTGCTATTCTCCCCACCCTAGAGCGATTGTTGCTAATCATCCCAGGGTGGGGCGAATAGCATTCTATTCACCCTAGGGTGGAATGAGTAAGGAGCAAGGTGCTTGAAAGGTGCCAAATTGACCTCTGACCTTCCAAAACTACTTTGGGAGTGGTTAGGACCACTGTTTAACCTCTGGGGGCTGCCCTAGGGGCTATGTATGCCAATTCGGTCAGTGCTTGTAGCCACATGATCAGATTGGTGTTGTTTTGGTGTCTACAGTATTATTTTGAGCATATTTTGGTGTAAATTTTTCTACTTCCATTTTTCCATTTCCAATTAGGTCTTGTATCATATATTTCAATCTCTTACATGAGTTTTTTGAATGACCATCAGTCCTATGGAAGTTACAATGTAGATCGGCTCTGAATCCAGCCACGGTTGTATCAGGTTGTCTTATCTTAGGCAACCATATCAAAACTTCTTCTAATATTTGAGGTAAAATCATATCCAAAGGTTCATTTAATCTTGTAAATTCCCTTGGTGGTTTATCAGTAACCTTCAACACAAATGTCGTTATTGTTTTTGTAAGATTAAAGTTTGAATTGTTTCTACTGTCAGTAACTCCATCACCCATTACTTGTTTATTTTTGTATTGATTCTTAGAAGTTTTATCTTCATATTTCCTCTTAAATTGACCTCTTCTAATAAGGGCATATTCTACTCTTCTTGCTAGATCAATGGCTTGGTCAAAGGATGTTACTGTTGCAGTAGAAATCTCATAAGATAATTGTTCTTGCAAATTGCCTATGAATATGTCTAGCATTTCCCAATGAAGTAATGCAAAGTGTATTTTGCCTAGAAGTTGTCTCCATTTTGTCAAGAATTCATAAAATCTTTCCTATTTTCCTTGTTTTAAGTTGTAAAAATATTTAATGGTTACATGCCTTTCTATATAGGCACTAAAAGTATGAAAAAACATCTCTGTTGTTTCCTCAAAATTACTTAAAGAGTTATTAGGTAGTTGATAATACCACTCAAGGGCTATGCCTCCCAGACTTTTAGGAAACATCTTTAGCAACAACAGATCATCATGAGAAACATCATGACATGTTTTCCTAAACATGCAAAGATGCGCTATAGGATATTCAATTCCTTTATATATTGGGAGGACAAGCATAGGGAAATGCTTAGGATAAGGTTGGGCTACAACTATAGGATCCAAGGGTTGGCTACACATCCCTTGATAACTATACGAGGGATGGTAGGGATCCATTTGGTCAAGACGAGAAGCTAATTTTTTCACTATAGCTTCAAGTCCTTGTTGTTTTTTTCCACCAAATTGGTTTTGTTGCATCATATTGTTGTGTCTTTGATAGTAAGTTGGTGTTGTTGTGTGAAGATTTCCAACTGAAACACTGTTGTGTAAAGTGTTTGTGGGAACTATGTTTTGTTGAGTTTTTTGTTTATAATTGGTATTTTGTATCTATTTAACCTTTTTTTTCTAATTTCACATTTGTTTATTAATATCTTGAGATAATATAGAAGCAAATGGTTGCTTTTTTTGTTTAGAATTTACCTTAGTGTTGCTAATAGCAACATTAGATGATTATGTTTTTAGTTTTGAGACATTCTGATTCAAAGGTATCATGTTTTGAGTAGATGGTCCTCCTTGATTATCATCTTGATCTGTTGAAGACATGTAAGGTAATGTATTTGTATGTATTCAAAAAGCTTTTACTAAAGCTACTTCCATAGATCCTTCTCCTGAATTATCCATTTATACTGCTTGACTAAATTCTCCTATGTGAGCTTTTATGAATTGAGTAAAATTTGAAAGAGATCCAAATTTTGCATTTCCCTTTTCATCTAAAGTAGGTTCATTAGGATATTTTATTTCGTATTCCTCATTATCACCTTCATATTGTGAAGGTACATCTTCTTCAATGAGTGCTCTATCCTCAACATTTTCTTGTTTTTGTTCTCCCATATTATCATTGTCTATTTGTTTACCACTTCTTAGTATGGGCATGTTGTCTTAGGATAATTGTTTTTTTGCAGATATATATCTTATATATATATATATATATATATATATATATATATATCTTATATATATATATATATATGTGCTAAAGTTTTGGGTATATATGTTATATATATATATACCTAAGTAATAAATAAATACTATGATTGATTTTTAATTTTTGAGTTTTTTTTTATTTTTTGGTTTTTTTAAGTTATGACAACAAAGCAAACACACCTATATAATATTACACCTTAATTTTCTTGAAAATTTTTATATATATCATTAATATGTTTGAGTTGATCTGGTGTCATGTAATATTCTTCGAATTGGAAATGGTCTTTTAAGAACCTTATGAAATGTTCTAGTGTAATACAATCGACTTCTAAGTTTGACTTGTAAAAATACAACTCATGGAAATATTCCCTATAAAGCACATCTCTAGGAACATTATTAAACCTTATTCTATCATATAAAACAATCTCTTGATTTTCCACTCATGATAAGAACTTATGTACTACTATTGCATCCTCAAGGTAATCTTCAAAAGGGTAAAGATATGGAGAAATTATGGCTCTTTTGTTGGCTAACCACCTATCACATGCTCTTTGAAGGTCAAAATAGAAGGGTGTGCTCTAGAGATCCAAGACTCTGGATAGGTCAAACCTTATAATTTATTTAAGTTCAAAATTTCTAGCTTCTATAATATCTAATCTTCTATCAAGATCATTTCAATGTTCTTGAAATGTTAAGTTACGACTGCCAACTAGTGAAGAGATTTCTTGGATTGACAATGATGTATTGACATTAATTAGAATGGCTCTTCTTCTATTGTAATCTACCATATATAAAATGTAAAGTTTGTGTGGTATTTAACTAATGTTTTGTTTGATTTTTGTTTGGTTTTGCTTTATTTTATTTTGTTTTTGAAATCAAAAGAAATGCCTATGTATTCACATCGGGTTCACCAAAGAATATAGCCCAAAAATTCTTTCACTCCTTTCCTCAAGGATGATGGATCCACACCTTAGAGAGAAAGGGGAGAATGTATGGCCTACACCTTGAAAGAGAGGTACTTAATTGTACCTTCTGTATATGGTGATTTTTGACAAATGGGTTTGGGTTCACCAAGAAGCATTTGTGGCTGCTTCTATACCTAGGATGTGGGATTTGTTTGGATGTGTTTATTTTTAAAAAAATAACATACATGTCTAAGTTTGGCCAATATGTAAACTAAACTAGAATATATGTAATTCATATTTATATGAAGACAAAATATATGAAAACAAAATGCTAATGCAATGTTACACCTTGATTTAGAAAGAAATTAAAACATGTACATGATATAGATATCTGATGAAGATTCTATAATTTGTTGTAGGTCAAGATCATCTCTGATTTTACAGAATCATCTACAATTTGTCAATATCATCTCTAGTTTGAAAAAATCATCTCAAATTTGATGAAATCATCTCAGATGATGAAATCTTCTGAGACGATTATGTCAGAAACCTACAATAGAGCAATTTGATGGCAAAAATGGTGCAATATGCAATTATATGATTACAATTCTAGGATAAATGGATAGATTAATTATATAGAATGCTTACTAAATGATCAATATTAATTCTACTAAAAGAAATGTGATTATTTATATTTTAAATAATAACCTTATATAAATTGAAATAGAATTAAGGTGAACACCAGATGCAATAGTTAAATATAATAATCAAAGGAAATGCAAATTAAAAATTAAAAGCAAAGAGATGCAAAAATAGTTTTGAAGTTGCCCCCAAGTGGTCTGGTGATGAAATCACCTCCAATATGATAAAATCATCTTCGATCTGCAATGATATCATCTCCAATTTCACGAAATCACCCGGGACAATTTTGTATACACCAAGACGAAGCACAATTAAAATCTGCAGTAAAAAAATCAAATGAAAATGCAAAAATATAG